>JAGVSN010000013.1:2792525-4188788 GCA_022651745.1 Parapsyche elsis | reverse complement strand
ATTATTATTTCACAATGCGGGGTGATAAAAATAAATGGTTTTGTTTACTTTTTAAAATTTGCACCCCTCGCGTTGTCGTTGAAAAAGTATGCGAAATTTACGACGCAATAAAGGGTTAGTTTTTGCGCTCGAAACTTACACGTGTCTGATTAACGATAATCGATGTTTTGAACGACGCGTTTCGGTCGCGACGAAAACGGGGTGAATTTGATTAACGTCGCACTACGTTATATGAATAATTTAATTTCGGTTCGATTTCATCGCTTACGTTTGTTGTAGAGATGAAACGATATGTCTTTTACAGATACACGAAACATTTTTCATCGAATGTACCTAATAAACATAACAACTGAAAATTCAGTACAGATATTATTAGTTCAGAAGATTTAACAGTTGAATAACATACCAAAATAAGTGAACATTAAAAAATCTACTTATTAGTAGGTGGAGAACTTTCTTGTAAGCCAGCCAATATGAGATTCTTGGGAAAATTCCATCTAAAATCCAATTGGATTCAAAGAAAAACTAGTTTTCTTCATCGCTTTAACGTAAACTAGCGCTTTTTACATTATATAATAAATAATGTGTGTACACGGCATTGATCTTACTTCGCTCGATATACAATGTGTGTGACAGTTAGTGAATGTCCATATAACAAAGCAACAAAGCCCAACGTAACTGACTCGAGCGTGACTTCGGTTGTTTATCGTTCGTTATACATAGAAACGGTTCAACATACTATCACTTTTTATCTACCTATGTATGTATATTATTAGTAGAGATACGTGATTTTCGCATCTATTTTTATAAAATTTCGCGTTTTGACTCTTCAATTTCGCGTTTTGGAGCAAATAAAATAACAAATTTTCGCATCTATTTAGCGTTTATTTTATTTTTCACAAATTTGAAGTTAATTAATTAAATTAAATTAAAAAATAAATTAAAATGAATTAAAACTCAGCATAGAACATGTTTCTATAGATGATTGTTTTAATCTAGTACAGTGGTCGGGAACCGGCGGCTCCGGAGCCGCATGCAGCTCCGGGCGCAAAAATTGGCGGCTCCGTTTGTAACTTTTTAACACTTTTCGTAAAATAAAATAAAAAAATGTAAATTAGTTTTTTTTTACCCTAAATTTACTCGCGTCTTATAGAAATTAAAAATAGAAGTATTTGAACTGAAAAACTAACGGAAATGTTTAGACAAGTGGAAATAAATTTAACCACCAAAGAGAGCACGGCAAGTGGTATTATGTATATTCAAATGTTGGCAATCATTTCCAGTCAATTATTCGAACGTCAGGAAGCTTGCATTTGCTGTCTTGACGCTTTTTGGTTCCACATACAATATTGTGAACAATTTTTTTATTCGATGAAATTTGTGAAAAATTCGTACCGTAATCAATCAAGTTTTAATGCACTGATGCAATTGAAGAACACTAAATACGTTCCGAATTTATGTAAATTTTCCGAAAATGTACAAGTTCAAAAGACGCATTAGCTTTTAAAAATAACATTAAAATCCGTTTTCAGACAAAATATTTATTTTTAGGGCTGAATTGTGTAACGTTAAGTAACATATCTACAGTCTGCAAGTGAGTAAAATTTATTTATATACATATATACATATATACATGTATGTATGTATGTATATATTTTTTTTTATAAATTGTATAATATTTTATTAAATATAATTTAATATTTTATTAAATATAATTTAATATTTTATTAAGTATAATATTGGATGATAAGTTAGATTTTAAGTTACACGTCAATTTTTAATAAAAAAAGTAGTTAAAAAACATACATTGAAGATGAGAAGTGATATTTGTGCGAGATATTTTTCATTTTTCGCATCTATTCGCATATTTTACTGTTTTCGCATCTATATCGCGATTATCGGTTTTATCGCATCTATATCGCACTTATCGCAAAACGCGATAATCACGTTTTTTATGAAACCCCAATAAAACCTTATCCTTAATTAAATTACATTGCTTTTCTTGATAGAATGGTCAACGATAATCTGCATACGTTTACTAATTTAATTATCTACTATATAAAATTGATCTTTTGTTTATTTGTTTGTCCGCTATGCAAATATGTATACAGTTTTCAATTTAGAACCACCAAATTTGGTATACTATCTCATGGTACTTAAACTTAGGCCGTAGATGGTTTTCGGAAGGGGTCAGAGCCAGGGGTTTTTAATCAATTTTCGTTTGTATACCTACTAGAGAATAAATGTTTATTTCGATATTCATTTGTTTCATCATTTGAAATCACTCTCCCGAGCAACGCCGGGCAAATCGACTTGTATTACATATATTAGTATTTTGAGTTATATTTAAATTGATGCAGTACGCAGTCGGTGACTTTGACAACATTTCCACTAAGCAATTTGTTATTCGGCTCGCATTGTTTATTCGAGGATTTTCGCGATTTTTGCACAGCGCAGCCTTTGGGGACTTGGTTTACAAATGGCGAAGGTCCATCGTCACTTTTTACGCGAAACTTCGAATTTATTATCGTTCGCTTGCACCTGTCAGATGCTGACGTCTCGGCGGTAGAGGTGGCCGCCCGTTCGTTTGCGTCGCGTCGAATTTATTTCGCGTTTTTAAATATGATTTACGACGACGCGTCCGACTCGAGGGATGCGAAAAAAATGTCTGCCGGCGATATTTCGAGACGAAGAACTCTATAAGGCTTGCCGGTTTTTTCGTCCCTATGTAGGAATATTGAAGCGCGCTGTTATGTTGGGTCGCAGCTGAGGTAGGTATGTGTTGTTTACGCTTCGAACATCTAAAATTCATTTTGGTTTTTCTTCTCTTACGAAAATGGCGAAAAGGCCACGCTCACAAATCACTGTCGAATGGTGACGCTTTTTGATGCGAAACTGCGATCCGAAGATTTTCCGCTTCATTACACGCGTGACATGCCCCACTGGTCGTGTGCGCACTTGCCATATTCCACATTCGATTTATGTATGTAGGTGTGTGTATAAGCAATATCAGATTTGATTCGACATATTATATGTAGATAGCAACATTGTGGACCAGAATTTGCAGCTTTGAGTAAGCTCTTTCAATAAAATTGTATGCAAAGATAATTTCTAATTTATGACTAGAACTAAAGAGCAGACGGTGACATTATAGTCAATAGACGGTGGAAAGATGGATGCTTTTGATAACCGGCGACCTTTGAACCCTAAACGCTTCTTAGGATATTCCGTTACCCACCCGAACTCACGTTCGTACTCTACCATTAACATATTGTCATATTCTCTCCATCCTTTACAGAACAGTAACATAAGATATTTTAATCCATTTTTATAAATGCTCATATCTCATAAACGAGAGCTAACCAACAAATTTCATTATCATATTTGGATTCGTTCGGTCAGAATTAGTAATAATTTTTGGGTCTCCGCTTCGGTAACTCAAAAACGTGATTTTTTGTTGCTTGTGTAATTAATCAATACAATACAATGAGTGTAATTAATCAGTACTGAAAGCATATTGTTTAGCTTATCAAAAAGTTAATCGAGTATCCTACTATGTCTAGATCGAGATGGACATTCTCTTGCGCAGCTAAAAATAAAGACGGTAGTGGCTGTCCGAGATTTACGACTATAACCTTCACATGTAACTAACTGGTTTCCAGTAATATTTTCTTTTACATTTTATTTACCTATTAAATGTTTACTTTACTTAGATAGTTATAATAATGAATACCAGTAGTTTCGTTAAAGGAAATGAAAGGAAAATTCAAAATGAGATAAAATTCTATACAAATGCAAGTTAATTAAATTTTTATATGATGTAGGTACCTACCTAGTATGTATGTATGTATATTAGAAACTGTACATTATGTTGTGATGTTGTATTGGTCACTATAAATAGTCAAAATACTTATTTTGAATACATTATCAAAATAAAAAAAATGTGTTAAAAAGTAAATGCTGTTTAAAAATTTTGTAGTAAAATGAAATAGTAACGTATGTTGGTGGTTTATAGTTAGTATTTACCTGTTGAAAAATCACTTATTGGTCATTTTCGAAAAGGGGTGTAAACATAATGTGAGTCTCCAAAACGGTAAAGTAAAAGGTCCCTTGTGATTTGGACAGAATGGTAACGTTCTGTATAGTTTTTTGTGTTGTTTGCTGCCATTGAATAGTTCCAGGGTTTTGAAAATTTGTCGTATTTTATTTATTGCATCGTCTAAAAATTGGCTATTTACAAATATTATCACATTTAAATAAACAATACTAAGTACATATGTATGTACATATATGGATAAAGTAAAAATCGGTACCAAAATTTCGGTTTGAAAAATGGACTTAAAGCGAAAGCTATTGTTTCTGTCAGTTGGCAGATTAATTATGAAAAAATTAAGCTCGAAGAATGTCTTGTTTTAATATGGGCTTAGGAGGACTAGTTTTTAAGTTCTTTCGATGTTTATGAGAGAAATTCGTTATAGTAAAATCATCACGAATATATATACGAGTCATTGGAATGAATAGGAACACATTTGACACGACATTCTCCGCCATTTTTTTGCCGCATAAAGCGCGGGAATTTCGCGACAGCCGCGTTATGATTTAAACGAGCGTCCATTGTTCTCCGGCCGAGTGTGCCTATCCGTTTTTGCCGGATAAAAACCGACTTCAACGGCCGGTTTTTCACCATCACGGCGACGCCATTACCGACACCGACGCCGACGCCGACGAAGATCGAAAAACCGCGTCGGTTGTCATCGTCGTCGCCGCCGCCATTATCAATCGCATCGGCCATATTTGAAATGCGTTCATTACCGACATGATGGACCTGCGTCATTTTACAGACGAGTTTTTTTTTGCACATGCACACGACTCGGTAGGACAGTGCGCAACAATTTCATACTTTTTAATATTTAAAACACAATAATGGGTATCGTGACAGTTTGCCTGCAATCTCAGTTTTATTATATTATCAAATGAAACGTGCGAAGTGTGACAAACGAACGCAATACATTTCTATCACAAATAATGCAATAGAGTGTGTCAATAGTTTTCCGTAACTACATATAATAAAATATACGAGTGTAACATAACTTATAGCCTACGTTGTAAAGTAGCGTGTAATTTAACTTGTAATGGAAACGTATGTATGTATGTACGTATGTACATACGAGTATGTTTGATTTGCTCTCTATTTAAATAGTTGTAATTCACTTTCCGCATACACTAAACTTTGATGCGCTTTTTGTGTATCAAAGTTTTCAATATCTATAATTTTAGGATATTGTAAATAAAGATTCTGTTGCAAATAGTTCAGCATGTTCATAATAATTTATTGATAAGTATAGAAGAATTATTTTATCGAAAGCAATTAATATTCTCAACACGTCATATTATGAGATTTAAAAATTTATTATGTTTTTTTTTTATAATCTTTTAGTTATTTATGGAATTATTTAATTTAATGTAATTTGATTACATTTAATATTAATATCAATTATGTATAATTTTAATATTTGTTAATTTTATGTTATTGTTGAAGATAATTATATTTTGCTAATATTATTCATATATAATTATAATGTATTAAATGTTTTTTTTTTATGTCTCGCTAAAATGATGAATTGGGGCAACCTGTCATGTCACTGTGGTATAAGTTGTAAAATAAAATAAATAAAAAATTTGTATCATAATTTGAATTCGCCCTGATTGTCATCATACTCTTAAAGTGTCGTTTTTAATATAGTGAATTGTTTCTTCCTTTCTTGACAAACATTCGAATCATCTGTCATTGAAGTTAGACGGGAAATATGTTCATTTTCCAATGGTTTCCCAATACCCAGTGCGGAAAGGAAGTAAATACGGAATTGACAATGAATCGGTGTGTACTATGTGGGTAACCCATAGATGTAGAATAGCATAGATTGGCCTTAGCGCCTGAAAAATGACATACAAAATGGGCATGCAAAATGCATGCCTTGCATGCATTTTGTTTGACTTTTTTTGTGGGACTTCTTTTTTGTGAGAATTTTTTGACGCTTTCTCCAGTGGAATGGCCTATCTATGGTATTTTATATCTATGTGGTAACCTAACCTAATTTTAGCGAATGAATTATAATCTCCCTGTACCGAATTATTATTTATTAACTCATGTGGTATAATAATCTGAAACCGTTCCGAATGAGAATTAAAAAGCGTAGTGATCGCAAATGACTCCATGTCCATATCTGTGTGCGATGCTTTTTTGCAAATTGTCCCCAGGCATCGACTAATGTCTCCGATCGGCACGAGCAGGTCGTGCCGCCATCTCGTTTGTCCACTATTTTGAGAAGATTGTCATTATCTCTTCAGCCTCTTGTCTTCAGCCGACAATGATAACTACCTACCTACCTACCTTGGAGACAATCGGTCGATCAATGGATGCTATCAATACTTTTTGGTTTTTGTCATTTTTTTTCCGTCCAAACCATTCTCGTTCGAAGTAACATCATCTGCCACTTGTTAATACTATGTGGTGGGTAATTTTTCCGGCTGAACATTGCAAATATTGTACCTACGGCTATACGGGGTCCAGTCTCGTGCAATGCCTACATCGCGATCGTCGAGTTGCGGTTAAGCTTTCGCCGTTTTTGGTTTTGCACGGGGCAAGGTCGTCGGGAATGTTGCACGCGTGTTCCAGGCACGTGTCAGAGGTGTTCGGCACGTGTTCCCGCTTTTTTCCGGCATTGAAGCCGACTCCGGAATACGCAATTGGAGCACGCGCTTCGAGATTATTCCGACCGCGACTCCGGACTCCGACACCCCTGTCAGTCTCCTCCGACCAGATACGTCTCACCAGACGATGAAAGCGCCGATGTGCCGTTCAAATGTATGGTTCAAATTTAATTTTATCCAATGAAAGTCACTGCTGAATGGCGCCTTGTCGCTTGAGGTAGTTGGGGAGTTTTCGTACTTTAAATTGTGGATTTGGATAGATGAAAGACGCCAGTGACTCGATTCCGCATTGTATTGTGTCGATTCAGCACTCGTAGACGGATTTTTGTTTCGCAATTATTGATTTGAGTCCTTTATTGCGGATCGAATTTGCATAGATAATTTTAAACGTATGCACACTTAATCACATTCACGATAAACTAAAAGTTTTAGTTTAATTTCAGTAATTTATCAAGCAATTCGAATCATTTAGATTATATGTATGTATATGTAGGTGTGATTACGATAATGTGTCATCTTTCAGGTACAAAGGTACAATAAACATAGGCTCCCGAAATATAATTTATTTTAAACCACCGATTACAATAAGTCACTATAAATAAGAATCTAGTGTATCTGCATGCATACTACAATTAAAAATTAATAATACTACATAATCATACTACAATTAAAAAATAAAACTGTAAATAGGTTTTTTAGCGTAAATTTTCCTACTGTAAAAACAAAGAATAACGATAAAGTAAGATTATTTTCCTTATTATTACTAACACACATTTATTGTAAAATAGATAATGGCCACGTGACCAGGGACCATTAGCGTGATATTACATTCAGCAACAAATCGGGACACCAGGTTTTTTTTGAACCTCGGCGACCAGATAGATATAGAGGTTCCAATGGTAAGTATCCCGATGTATTACACGATGCGATTCTGGGTTGCTTGAAAATTTCTTGGAAGTCAATGTTCGCCGAAAAAAATCTTCACCAAAAACCCTTTTCTGACCTTTTTGTTGCATCGTCGTACTCAATTGTCAACGCAACGCAACGTCAACGCAATTGTTTCGAAAACAATGAAATTCAGAAAGAAATACGAGAGGTTGAATTTTATATATTTTCTACGTCTAAATAGACCTCTTTTTTATAGACGTCTTCCTAGACCTATTTTTTTTTGTATGAAGATTATGAGATGAGCAGGTAGCTGGTGAGTGAAAAGTGGCGCAATGTAATAAGATGCTCGCCACCGCCAAAAAAAATCTGGTGTTGGTTTCGTTGCTCAATGTAATATCGCTCTTAGGATACGTTTTTAGTAAATAAGTAGTAGGTATTATGAACATTATATGGATAAATAAAAGTTTCTAAAATTAAAAAAAAAAAAAGATTTTCCTATAGGTAGAAGAACATAAGTTATGTTTTATAACATCAGATTTATGCAGATATAAAATTGTACTGATTAAATACTTTTGGAAGAAGCTATATGTATGTACCTATACATTAAAATATAAACAAAGTTTTTTTCTGAATGTCGTTTCAAAATGTACTTTTCTGATTTATAATCTTAAATCAATTTGCGTTTTATAATTTAATCAATATCCACAGCTTCACAAATTGTTCAACTGGAACATGTGTTCCCTTTCATTTAAAAAATAAAATAAAATTAGTCATTCATTGAGAAAAAGTGCATCTTCATTTTTTTGCATGTACCATGACATTTTATACCTCGTTAACGATATCTGAGAAACACACTACAAAGTTACAAAAATACGCTCAATCGATACAATCTAAAGTATTAATAGCTAATTAGAAACACACCGTTAGTACAACTTTATAGTCATTTTTTACCACAGCACCAATCTTCCACCGCATCTCCTCAATGATACAACGACTTTGTAAATATAATACGAACGTCCGTATAGTAATTGTTGAGCGATGGTATCGACTGCGATGAGCGATCATCGGCAAACAATTGTCGTGTTGTGTAGTCTGATAATGGTGTCGGTCGTCGTATAAATAGATCGTTAGAGGCGGTTTCGCCGACAATGGCCGGTCGGCGACCAATTATACCGGACAGTTCGCCGCCACTGACCAGTTTTGGCACCAGTCGGTCATTGATCGACAGTATGACACTATCGAAGTTCGACATGGAGGTAGTTCTCACGGTGGGGTGTCGTATAAACTTGCCGAATGTGTAATTCGAAGTGGTTCGTTTGGTTTAGGCGAAGAAATAGTCGCGTCGAAAGCCGGGTATGTAAACTACATACACGCTGGCCCTTATTTCGTATTCAACGCGAGTGCATAAGGGTCTCTCCGGTGGGCATTAAGTAAGACATTTGTTGACCCTCGGCTCTGCTCTGACCACCCTGTGACACCACATCAGTGGATTGTGTGTATGGGAGATGGTAATAAAGGCTTTGCGAATGTACAATGTCGACGCGGAATAAAAAAATGGGAAGCCTTAGTGAAATTTGCTCCGTTGCTTTGAATGAAAAAAATGTCAAAGCTTAAATAAAATGGGGTAACGTATGATATTTTCTATCAAACATAGACTTCTAAACATCTAACTTATAGATGAAGTTTGTTCGTATTGATATTTGAAAAACAATGTCTGTTCAAAAAAATGGTCTTGCTGCTTCGGGGACAATATTTGATTCAAATATGTGAAACATGGATGCTGAATTCAAGAATGTTACGTAAGATGCAGTGCTTACAGAGAAGCATGGAAAGATGTATGCTTGGTATAACAAGAAAAGATCGTAAGAGAAATACATGGGTAAGAAGTATGACCAAAGTGGCAGATATAACGGAACGTGTGAAAAAGTTGGAGTGGACACGTAGCGAGAAGAATGAATGGCAGATGGACGCGAGAAATACTGGAATGGTATCCGAGAGGATGTGAAAGAAAGCAAGGTAGACCGAGTGGACGATGGGCTGATGAATTGAGAAGAATGTGTGGAGTCAAGTGGATGCAGATTGCTTAAGACAGACAGGAATGGAAGAGGATTGGAGAGGTGTTCATCCAGCAGTGGATGGTGAACGAAAGTTTAATCAAAATTCGCAGAGTACGTATGTATAAAATTAACACATAAATGAAATAAATGTTTCATCAGATTGTATGATGATATACATATGAAGCGAATTGAAAAGAAGTTTGGAAAACCGTGTCGGAAATTACATACATGTAGGTACATTCCCCCACATTCGCATTATTTTCATATCAACCGAATGAAAGAAAGATTTGGACGGACAAAAAGTGGACATTATGTACGTTGAAGTAAACGTACGAGAAGTTATTTCATTTTAAATATTATTATGATAGTATTGAAAGATGACTTTGATATGTAAATACAGTTTTGTGAAATTTTCTATTGAAATATTGTTTGTTACATATATTTTCACGGCATTGACTGTAGCATGAGACACCATTAAGTTCTTATTAAAAAGATGCAATGTGTCGCATCATTTTTTTACGTACACTAATTATGTGACCACACTTGTTGGTCAACAGTAGCGCACATGTTGCAAACATCATTATAATACTGTATACGAGATTAGTAAAAAAAAAAGCGTCATTTATCTTCTGAAATATCTCACATAATATACGATCGACTTACATATACGTGTGCATAGGTATAGATAGGAAATATTAAGCGCTCAATACAAATAATCGTGAGGAGCAAACACCTTTTTCCCCAAAATAAATGTTTGGACACAGCGAAAAATACACATCACATCCACTGCGTACCGTGTAATTGTATTTCAGAGTTGTCCAAATCTATATATGTATTATAAAAATAGATCAAAATTTGATGTTCCTCTGTAAATTTGTTTTTTCCAAGTACGGGTAGTGCCTACTTTATTTATGTACACTCACATGACCGATAGAAAAATAAACGTAGATATACGTCGATGTAATGTGTAGAACTACAACAATCTTGATAAATATAATAAGATCAAATATAGTGTACATACATATGTACGTATAACGAACTTTTCGATCTTCCCGACATTTTATTTATATGACGTTTGGTGAACGGCTGACACAAATCGAACTTTATTTAGCGCGTGGGGGAATCCCCGCGGGGTTCGAGAGTTCCTATATATGTAGTTCAGGGCAGAACAAATAAATAAATATGTCCCGTCAGTGGTCGCAGGGGATGTAATGAACGTCTCTACCCCCAAAAACGACACCTCCAGTTCGGCAATATTGACAGAATGATTTTTTTTTTGCCGGCACACAAAATGAGTCACTTGTTTGGCGAATCTCGACGTGCGTCACACATTACATATTAAAGTCAAATAAAAATTAGATCAATTTATCATTGTTCCCCTCGTCGAACCCGCGAAGATGTACCCTTTAAAACGACACGAGGTAGGGTATAAAGTAATCGACGTTTTTTAAATTTACAGGTCTCGTGGGAATGCGCACGAACAAAGTTTACGTAAGGAGTTCACCCTTAAGTATGTATATTCCGCTCAGTTAAAGTATGACACGTATTGAGTATATTAATCTGGAATGATTCACTACTCATTGTACGTATGTACATACATACATACATACATATATATTAGCGTAAGCGACTGTCTGTCCGTCTGGGTCGTTGTGGTCATACTAGCATTACCAATGTAAAAAGTAAAAATTTTTAGCGATGTGTTGGTAATCTGTCATAGTTGGTTAGAGTCAACAACGCTATTAAATCAAAGGTACACTGTACAATTGTTTGCCGTATCGTCAAACAGGCCATGGGCTGTACTGTTATTGTACAAAAACTAGCGTGCACGGGTGGGGGTTAAGAGGGGGGGGGAGTTAAGATCCACCGCCTAGTTATAAAGATATTTGAACGAGGAAAAAATATGCAATTGGAATGTTAAAAATTTTCACACTGTACAAATGTATGTATGTATGTATGTAAATGATGTCCCAGCATTTAGGCAAGAAGTTATTTTGATAAAAAACACAGGTTTTTAATTAAAAATTGTAATTTTTTTTTATTGATTCATAAAGAATACAATATAAGGTTATGTATGGAGTAGCATATCGGGGTTCATTCCTAACAAGAAGCGTCTTACAGTAGAACGTAAGCTACTGTCCTGAACCGTATGCCGTATTCCAGTGATTTGATTCATTAAAAAATACTCATTAGTGCACATTGTCATGACAAAGCATAATTTGTGAATAAAAAAGAAAAACCTTCGACTATTCAGAGCAACAATTTTATTTTGTTCAATTCAAGAGTTGTGAAAGTGTGATTAACTTTCGAATACACGTGAACTTTCGGGATGTGTAAATTGTTTTTTTTTTTTTATATATGCTACTCCATACATAACCTTATACTGTATACTTTATGAATCAAAAAATTACAATTTTTAATTAAAAACCTGTGTTTCCTATCAAAATTAATTCTTGCGCAAATGCTGGGACACCTTTACATACATACATATGTACCTACATATGTATGTACATACAAGTGTAACAATTGAACTAAATCATGTGCCTGCCTAATTTCTCAATAGAAAAGTAGTTTTTATATTATTGAATCAAAACTTTTATTCAATGCTAGATCAAGTCCATTGAAAATCAATGATTCATTGCTTAAAATGATGACCTTGAACGGTATCAATTAGTGTTGTAAATAATTTAACAAATCAAGTAAAATTAGTACCTATTTAATTTAATCAGCTCTCGTACATAAATATGTACAAGCTTTGTATGAAACTTTTAATTTAAATAAGAGTTAATGATCTTGGTTCAATACGTTCAAGTATATGTACATATGTATATGTAGGTATAACATGTAAACGGCCAATTTTCGGACAAAAGTTCGTTCCAATATTTATCTCCAAACGAATGTATACGACCGGTAGATCACTCTGTATATGTATATCTGTAGTATTTCTGATGAGACACGTTTCGATCGTATTGTTCGATACACCCGAAAAAAATCAAACGTGCATCAAGTCGCGTGCTACACACAACTCTGCGGTGTGATTCTACGGGGTTTTTCACAAATCCCGATCGATATTTATCGGGGTATTAGTCGTCAGAACCCTCGACCGACCGGTGGGGTAATCACTTCACCTCGGGTCGGGAATAGAAATCGTCGATAAGTGAGGGTTTTGTTCGGACGATGCTCTCCGAAGGCGACGCGTATGGATTTTTATCGATTCCGATGCGTTTTAATTGGTTAAAAGGGTGGGTTGCGATATGTCGATATTTTTATTAATACGTCGAACGGTGTCGATAAATCGATTGTATCGATCGTTCGGTAAAGGTTGTGCAAACAGAGCGAGCATAATTTCGCAATAAAGTAGTCAATGGAAGATCGGTCCAATTAATGCTCCATCGTACTCGATGTGAAGAATTAGCATATTAATAAAATCGAACTTGCGATCCTTGTTTCGATTCGATTCTACACACTGTGTATAAAATATGCGTCTGAAACCACACACATGTGCTCGTATTTAAATTTTTACTAGCGATTGTTAAATATTATGCGATATTAATCGATGTTCTAATTGTGTTATATTGTAATTGAAAGGGATTGTGTATTGGAATCGTTTTATTTTGCATAATTTTATGGCTTTTATGAATTTATTACGTGGAGAGGAATGATAATTGCCGTAGGCAATCAGAAGCCGCACTTCGATTCGTGTTAGTCTTTTTAACCTTTATCGCTCGGTGTCGATTTATTGTTATTGAATCGCAAATGGAGATAAATGTATCCAAAGCGATAATATCAAACAATAAAAAGTGCACGCCTTATAATAACAATATAAAAATTTGCGTCGTATCAAAATAAATTTATTATAAAATATCGTAATGACATGTAATGAAGTCATACTGATGCAAATGTGAATATGATTATTTTAAATATATGTATGTAGGTACCTACATAAATAATATCGGTAATGATAGCTTATAAAATATTCCGAAAGCGTTTACTTTATATCGCGTAAAAGCTCGCCGCTCTTATATATTATCAGCATTTTTTTTGTTGTGAAAATTAATTTAAACTGAGATCAAAATAATGTTTAAATTGATCTATTACAAGTTGAACATATTATGTATTATATATAGACATACAAATTAATTGTACTGTATCTACGTGTTTGTTACTTATGTATTCCTTTATATTTTGACTAATCAACGTTTTGCTTTGCAGAAGTGCTTCCAATGATCCAGCAGGTCTTGCATACATTTTGTACTAAAATTTTAATTTTTCTGTATTTGTTAAGTGTAAAGTGTTTGTTTCTATGATTCAAACTAATGATAGTTGCAGTTGACAGATAGAGTATTGCCAGTTGAGAAATTATACAGATTCATTGACTATCTATTTACAATCGAAAATGAAGGCAGGCAACTTTAGTGATATTATAAGGAAAATGCGAGTGTCTTAAATGACAGCGCTTCTAGCCTCGTCCATTAGGCGCGGTGAGTTTTCAGAAAATTGGAAAAGTAGAAGGGAGTTTTTGTGGAGGTTTTTCGTGTAAAAAAGAGGGAAATTGATGATGGAGAGGCAGTGGCTGAGGAGGTGGTTTTTACTTGGTGTGGCGCCATTAGGCGAGCGAGCTCGATTGATATTCCGATGGTGTGTTTGCCGTGCCAAAGGTACCCATACACATTACACACACCAGCCAGCGACACGACACTCGATGCTCAACTCTTTCAGTTTTTTATGCCAGGAAAAGAGAGACGCGATCCTGTGAAAAACTGTTCGTGTTTAATAAAAGTAAGGACACGACACTGTCGGGCGAGTTTCGAATGCTGAATATTTTCGCCAAGTTGTTCCGTTCGCTTACGCGACTTTGACAATGTACTCGTATCAAAGTATAGGGTCGCTTTAACTTTAGTCGAATTGTAAAAATTTTTTAATGACGATGAGTTTAAATGGATGTGTGAAGTTGAAACGAGTCTCGTGTACCTTTTTGTACAATACGCTTTAAGATCATTCCAATAAGAAATATGTTGAATCAATCGAATTGGATGAATGTACATAAGTGAAAACTTAAAAGTGTGCATGTTAGTATGTATATATTTTTAGATAAGAACTTATTACCAAATTATTTCGATAAGGGGGTATAATATACATATGTACATGGGCATAATACTAGGGGTAAGAATAAGTTAATAGTTATGAATTGAAATTAACTAGATCTAGCAGAAATATCTTGTGCAGGGGTGTTGTTGAATATATGAATAGACTGCCAGAAGATCTTGGAAAAATAAAACAAATTGATTGATTCTTGGCAGCCTTAAATTAGCACTTCTGTACAAGTGCTAATATTTAATTAAGTTTGTTTTGTAATTTAAGCTTTAAGTTACTTTTTTTTTTGTAGTTAGCTTTTCAAGCTCTTTTAATTAAATAAATAATTTAACCATGCATTATTACTTTGTATCAAATATCAAAATAATTTGTACCCAAAAATACCTTTAGTTATATCTATCGAATAAGTAATAAGGTGCAACGTAAAACACTTCACTTTAAATATACATATCATGTACCTACGCGATATTTAAAGCACCAATTATGTATATTCAAACGTTTTTAAGTCTTGTGGTTGGTTTTGTTGGAGGAAAGTTAACCAACGGGTCTAAAAAGACAAGGATCCAGATCCAATAACAGGTTGACATAAGAATAAATGGATAGGATGTGCTAATTTTTGGCGGAACCGTCTTACAACTAACTTAGATAAATTGGCAAATTCCAACAGAAGACGGGCCCATCTGAATTTAGTAATGTCCAAATATTGCCACTGACGATAATTAAGGTTGACACAAGGAATTGAATTGGGTAGGGGATCTCAAACTTAGTCAAAATTAAGTTTCTTGGGAAAGATTCTTAATATATTTTCTGACAAAAAAGTATATGACTTTAATCAATCGAGTTTTTACTACATAGGTATATAACATACATTTATATATTAGCGTAAGTATCTGTCTGTCTTGATCGATGAGATCACGCTAGCATTGGCAACAAGCCGCTATCTCTCAAAGCTGATTCGAGTCGACAACGCGATCTTATGGCCACACACCTATTCAATCAACGATACACTATAAACTCGTTTCGCGTACTGTCCACCTGGCTATGGGCTGTACTATTATTGTACAAACTAGTGCAAACGGGTGGTGATTGGAAGGTGGGGCTAGAATCCACCGTCAAATGATGGGCAAACCAAAAATAGAAGAAATTGACAATAATTGAAAAAGGAATATAGCACAGCTCTAAATCAAAACAGATGTTCAAAAAATTGACACGACAGAGGAATTCGACACGAGCCCGACAAAAGCATCCACCTCGAACTACGGTGGACTACCGGCAACATCCTGACGGACGTCCGTGCACGTCTTCTCAATCGATTTTCAGTGCAGGGCTGCTTAATATGCGGTCCGCGTACCATGGAGGCGCTACAGAAACCCCCCGGTGCGACGGCACCCTCAAAAACCCTCGTTTTTGGCGCTCGAAAACAGCCTCTTTTGGCCGGGGCCATTATTTAACACTTCACGTCGATGACCTCCGAACTCACCATCACCAAACCACATTTGAAAATCCAAAAAACGAAACAAAACACACCAAAATTGCGACATCCAGATAAGACAGAGCGGCCGGATCGAGTCGACGAGGTTTAACATATCGTCGTTGTAGATCCTTGTCGATTTCGTTTAACTCGTGTAGATGCACTATCTACTCGGAGTGCACGCGAGCCGTTGCAGATGCGATTCGGATAGCGATGCGAGTACCTACGTACATATTATACGTAAAAATGTACAAGTTTCGGAATACAATCGATACGTTTTCAGTGTGCTCGTGTGTGTTGGGGTCTGAAAAAAAAATATTTTCATATATTAATATAGCCTAACGTCATAGGGAAAAGGGTGCTCCCTTTGCGCGAATGAGGTCTGAATACCAAATGAGCAGTTTTCTCTTCGTTCCCGTGAGCGTGTGTACTATATACATACATATGTATGTACATACTAAGTACGTAGAGTGTGCGTGTGATTTCTTTTGTCACATTCATTCATATTAATGCACGCGAAAGAGTTTTTTCATTCTTTTTCAGCTGCTGAAAATATTCTTACATTTATTTGTTTGCTCCAATGCGCAATAATTTCAACTGTGAAATGGCACACGTTACGCAGTTCTTTCAAACGACATGTACCTATGTGGTAATTATACCTATTGAGAAAACTAGCATTCATTGTGATTGACTGAAATTTATTTATTATTTTATTTATCTTACATCATTTTTTACTATCTCGAGTGTGTATCCGAACAAAAATGTAACGGTGTTATCCATTAAGTCAACAGTAGATACGTACATATGTACACAGTACCTGAAAATAGATCATACATACATGTTATAAATATGTACATATATATATTTGTTAACATTAGTGACCATTTTACAAGCAATCTACATATAAACTTCACACTCTTCCGAGTAAAATTCACGTATTGCTTATAAGTTCATGAGATTATGACGTGATATATGTAGTATATGAGAATAAGATCAATAAATCAAGCAATCTGTGAACATCATAAAATCTACGAATTGCTTATAACTTAATAAGCAATACGTAGAGTATAAGTTAATAAGATTATATTATGACCACGTATATTATATGAGAGGGTAAAATCAATCTGTGAACTGCAGACTCTTCTGAGTAAAATCTACGTATTGTTTATAAGTTCATAAGATTATGATGTGTTGTATTATATGAGAGTACGATCAGCTAACCAAGCAATCTGTAAACTTCAAACTCTTCTGAGAAAAATGCACATATTGTTTATAAATGAATTTGATTAGGATTTAGAGTGAGTAAGTTACGCTTAGCTATAAACTTGTAATATTCTAAAATTGAACTAATTTTGCTGTATGTACATAGGTACCTATTAATTAATTTTAGTTGTTGTTTTCAATATTGAATTAAATACTCAATGAAAAAGTTAAGCTTTCGATAGCGGAGTGTTAATAAAGCATTACGATTCAACTTGGAGTTTTCTTTTTGCGAGAAAAGTGGCAAGAAGAGCCAACTTACGACGTGTTTACTATCGTCGACTTTTCTATCCGGGGAGAGAGCGAGAGTCTCCCATCGTCGCTATCCCCACGGAGTCATTTAAATTTATCGATACACAGGATTTCCCATTTTCCGCTCGGGCGAACGCGCAACGAAATCGTCCTCGCAGGACCCTAAAATTTTACGGTCGACGAAAATACGTACAAAAAACGACGATCGGAAGGTAAAAAGAAGGTGAGGAGGCGTCGCGGCGCCGCGAATTGATTCTTACAAAGTCGGGTCGTCAACGGAACGCGACCGGAATAGCAGTTTGGGAAACGCAGACATTTTCTCTAACCGAAAATATTACCGAACTATGTACATACATATTCGAGATATTATTTCACGCCATATTTTTACTATACGGGAAAAGTGGTTCGATTTCAATCGTACATTTTCCAATGTGGCAGTGGCTCGGTTGTTCTACATACATATATGCGTGTTAACCCCTTCGCCCCCCCTTAACCCATTCCCCGTAGGTTTAGAGCCCGTTGTTGATTTGCGGCACCGCGTTGCGGTAATTGTTGTTTGGGCCCCGTTTTGCGGCTCGCATCTGCATAATGGCCGTGCGCGTTATTGCTCGACATTTGGATTCAATTGCAGTCGATAACGTCGAGAGCGCACTTACCGACGTGCCATATTACCATCCCCATCCCCTACTATACATATACTGTTCTCATTTCCCAATAATTAATATATGGGGGGTTGGTTCTATTTTACTACGATGACTATCATTTAGTGAGGGTATATTTATGTACCTGTCGCACAATTACTATTCATATATGAAAGCTAAATCGACGATAACGACCGATAAACAATGTCCATAACGTGATGTCACCAGTCAGCATTTGTCAGTATCGTTGCAAACAATTTTTCACCCATACAACTAGGTCACTGGCCTAAATTTCGTGACGGGGTCATATACCTACGAGCGCAGCGAGACGACGCGACGCCGTGTTCACACACACACACACACAAAATCCTTACCTCCTTTTACTCCCTTGGAAGTGAATACAATATTTATTACTACCTCCTATCCTAAATTTTAAAAATATGTACACATATGTTTCTTATGCTGGGTACACAACGACGAACCGAACAGCGAACAACGAAGGGTTGCTATTGTGTGGTCGTTCATAAATCATCGGAGCGGTCAAATCATGGAGCGGTCCACACAATAACAATTCGCCTTCGGCCTTCGTCGTTCGCTGTTCGGTACGTCGGTGTGTACGCAGCATTAAAATAAGTCTGACGTCCAAAAGATTCCTAGACTAGTTTTGAATATCCACATTCACACAGATACATATGTAGGTCATAGCAAATGGAATTAAGACTGAAAGTGCTTTATTTGCCAAATCGGAATAGGCTACTGTTTTGAGAGCACTAAAATTTCTTTTTTAAATCAGGTTGAAAGTAATCGTCAAAGGACTCCATTAGATTTTCCAAATTCTTCAAAATATCACCTTGAATCAAATCTGGAAGTGTATATAATGAATTATTGCATTTTTTTTTGAAGACACTTCATTCCTCCCTTGTAGACATTACATTCCTCCCCTGGGGAGGAAAACACCATAGGTTAAGAAAACCTGACTAGATAACTTGACGGTTATATGTATATGACTTAATAAACGTATACGGTTATGTTTGGTTATTTATGACCGTCTAATCACCCAGTAGGTGGTGTATTAATGTAACATAAAACACAATCTGTTTCCTAAAATTGATTGCTCTTCCTCTTTGAGATACGTATATGTATCTACGTAGGTAATCGCTTGACATATTATAACTTGAATCAATTGAAAAGTTCAACTATCTACATAAACGACGGTTAAGCGAGTTTATTTATTATGGTGAAAAAAATCAATGAATAATATTATAGTTTTGTCTCAGGCACGAATATGTAATCAAGTTGTACACATTTACGTAATTCAATTTCAACAAGTTGACATAATCAATTAATTAGCAATTCGCAATGAAGGTGCGCGCGGACACGTTCGACGCGCTCGTATTATTTATTATGGCACGCGGCACGCAAGGTGTTAGATTCGCGGCCGCAGCCGATAGGTTAATCGATACGATACGCACACGCTAAAAGGTCAACACCTTTTGAATAACGCATCGAGACATCTTTACGACGACGGGAAGAAAAAAGGCACGCGTGCATTCCACTTGTTTGACTTTCGGGCGTGTGCGTCTCTCGGCGGCGGTGAAAGGGTTAAAATTTAAATCCTGTTGGAAACACGTATTTTCGCGATAAGGAAATCACGTCTGTGGACCAAGTTGCGTTGCGCAAGCAAACGCCACACACGTCTCACGCATTTCTACGCAGATAGGTACGTAGATAACTATCGCAAGTATAACCTTTTATATGTTTTAAAAAGTCGCATTGCATTAGACAATATAAATTGCAAATTGACTGTCTTCGGTCGGCTTTGTACCGCCCACTATGTATAGCAATAACTTTTTTGTGTGCTTACGGTATCAATGATGTCGATCGTTTTAATGAATTAGAAATTACCAAGTAGTTAATTGTCCTGTCTCGTCCTATACCTATATGGTACATTCTTAATCTAGTTCTGCGAGGGTGGTCCGTCTAAAATGGCAATACAAGATGAACCGGTGGTCATTTGGCTGTGTAGGCTTCGATCTATTGAGTCAGTTTACCGGGAAATCGTTTTTTAATGATGATGTTTTTTTTTGATTAGTTAGTATTTAAGGCTTTAGGAATCGCACCAAGTTCAATATGAAAATGCACTATTACAGTACCTATTTACATCTAACTTTGCTCATTGCTAACTTTGGCACCTTAGGTAGGTATGCATAATTCGCATCCATGTTCATTGCAGAGATATCTTGTAAGTACATAGGTATTGTTCTTTACGATGTAGCAAAAATTTGGTAGACAAAGGGTAGCTAATCTTTTGTAAGATTCATTTGGTTATTGGCCTATGCGTCTATGTTAGGCACTCAGCTGTTGAGGCGTACACTCATATATGTACATAATATGTACCTACGTATGTACTATGTCCAACTTAAGAAACACCCTAATCTTGACCGATTTAGAATCGATCTGCACACACTACCTGGGTCTGAACCAATGAGCTTCGTCATGATAACATGAGAAAATACGGAACAGATGATAAGCATGGAGATAAACTTGAAAAAGAAGAGTCTCCAGTCGTGTGACTTCACGCCAGGGAAGATCTGGAGCTGCTGGGACACAGTTGGATGTTGGCCTGGAAGTCTCGTCGGAGAATACCTGAAGCTGTAGATTTACAGTTAGTTGGTCATTTTCCTGTGAATTGGCATGAAATCTTGTAGGTACCTATTTGTTAATGTTAAGTGTACCTACCTACATACTAGGTACGTATGGATATGCTATCACCTACAAAGCATATTAGTCAACTATGAATCCACTTTTGTTTTTATAATCAATCTTTACTTATTTAGCGATTTATCCCTCTCAGGGGAGAGGGATAATATAGGGACATGTAAAAATATTATGAAATGTATGAGTACCTATTTATGATCCATTTAAACTTATTTCAATGGTTCGATGATTGTGCAAAAGTTGCTTATAGTTAAAAAATATCATCCAACAGGTGAAAAAACATGAAAAACACGTGTTAAACGTCAAAAGATGAGCAGAATGGAGATAGATGGTCAGAGCACAGGTCCAACTTGTAGACTGGCCTCAGCACGTGTGTCGAGTTGAATGGCAAGCCCCGCCCCTCGACCAATCACAGACACTGGCCACGCCCACTGTAGAGAATCGACCAATGAGAGCGAATTTTCATCTACCTTTCTCTCTTATCACTCCGTTTCTTTCTAGCCGTGGAAAAATTCAGACTATTGAGCCCAGGAATTTGAATTCCTTTTAAATTTTATTTTCGCGCGCCGCACTACAGAGATGGCGAGAGCCTTTATTAAATTTCTCACATATGGGGGGAATCACACTGAATATGCGCAATAACAAAATCGACTCATTTTTTAATATGGAAAAAAATTATCATAATACACCCGTTGCTTTTAATTAAATTGAATGCGATGATTTGTATGCTCGATGGTGTTTTTTTTGTTATGTTTGCAGAATTGCACAATTTTTTTATGACTATTGAGGATTATGGCGAGGAAGTGTGTGGGTGCTCGCAAGCCGGTCGGAGATTAGCGTTGGCGAAGAATGGCTTTTTTTAGGAAAACCCATTCGGGAAGATTATGCAGAGAGCTTTTTATGGATTGAAATGGCCGCATTCATCGCGAAATGGATTCCGGCTGTAGGCACGCTTTGAAAAAATCGATACATTTTCATAAGCAGGTACCTAATTATAAAATACCTACCACAAATTCAACACTAGTAAATATTTTAAGGATATTAATTTAATTTTCAGTGCGGGATTAACGCAATGAAACAATAAAATGATTGCACAATACATAAAGCTTACGAATATAATCCTATAGGCAATGTTTTGAACATGTTTTTTTTTTGTATGCATATTACATATCTACACTTCATTTGAATAAGCCTTTTTCACTTATGGTTAAAAGTAAACACAATTTTCATAAAAATGAGAAAAAAAATACTAACGTCCTACATTTTGACTAAATTATTATATTAATACATTTACTATATCTAAAAGTATTTGACCAACGATTTACAAGATTTTTTTTCTATTTGTGTTTGCTATGTCAATTTTCTGTTTTCATTTTTTCAATTGACCACATTGACGCATCTTCTATATATTAATATTATTATCGTACTACCTAGTACCTACTTACTTTTAGGTAGGTATGTGGCACCGATCAGCAGCCGCTCTCAATAAAATTAATCCCAGTCTTTTTGTAGGTACATTCTAAATTGAAAATATGTAGTAATAACCCAATAAGAAAAAAAACTATCCTTATAATATTGCGAAATATGTTTTAAATAAAAATAAAAAAGACTGAATATTAAAAAAAATTGTTGAAATTTTATAACAGTTATATAATTCTTATACCGTTTTGACGAAAAATCATTTTCAATCCATTATACAAATTATATGGTACTATACCTATTACAAACTTTCATACACAAAACCATGAATATCACCATCTCGTACATACATATGTACGTATGGACGACTAAGAAGTACCTATAGGTACACCAAAACAACAAAACATCACAGCTAATTACGCCCGCAATTTCCCTAACAATAAACCGACAAACCACGAGTCATCCCTTTCCAACACACGCACCGAACCGCCCAGCGAGAGCGAGACGACACGCACTCGAGCTTTTCTTCGACGAGAACTGGGAACTTCGCTTTCACCCACACCGGATCCTTAAAATCTCCAAGTTTCGGGACCTCACCGACGCTCCCGCTCGCTCCCGACCAACACGACGACTGTCCGTGTGGTGTGTGTGTTTGGTGAGTGTTTGGTGAGTGTGTGTGTGTGTTGTGTTGCGAGTCCAGTTGGGCCTCAATGACCGGTAGACGGGCTCAGTCCGCACACGTGCTTTTAGACCGAGACTCAGTCTCAGTGCCCGCCGGGTGACCGATCGTGGAACACGCCCCATGACCCACGTGTCCCTACAATTGTCAGGATTCAGACCCCCTGCCGTCAGGGGGGGTGGTGGTGGTGGGGGGGAAGTGAGGGGGTGGTAAACCGGAAGTAGCGACGTCATTGCCGCCAACAATTCGCACAACGAAAGGTGACGATTCTGCGTTGACTCGTCTCTCGATCAAGTGCGTCTGTCTCTGTGTGTGTTCTAAGTCAGTGATTTTGTTAGATTGAATTTAAACCGGAACGATTGTTTACTATTTATTGTACTAAATAAATGGGTGTGTGTGTGTGTGTGGGGGTGTTTGTGTGATGATTTGGTTAAATTATATTGCACAATAATCTCTATTGTAGTATTGCGAAATGTGTGCGTAGTTGTGTGTCGTCGACTTTTCCCTTCGTGCTGTGGTTTTATGATTTTGCGTTAAAAATAGTTTGGTACAATAATACAAATCAAGTGTGAATAATGTAGATTTGCGATTGAGTTGTAATTAAAAATTGCAAATAAGTATTAAAATTTTTTTCGTCGAGTAGCTGAATTTCACATCTTAACAATTCCGAATGGAAAAATTTTCTTTAAAAGTTTATACGCAAAATCGTCCATAGTTTTATTTTAATCGTTTAAAAAGTTTTCAATTGTAATTGGCACTAAAATTTACTTTGATATTTTTTATTTATTATTTTCAGTAAATTGAACTGAAATTCAAAATCTTAACATATGTATAAGAATATAATAAGAATTCGTGTAAGGCAACACCGCGTTAAAAACACATTTCGTTTAGTTTCGCCCGTTGAATTAATTTTTCGAAGCGGAATAATTGATTTAATTTTTTTTTGTTATTCAATTGAATTCGATTCACATTTATCCGAAGGGCAAAATTACAAACGATGAATACATGTATTTATGGTATTCGAAAACGGTATTTTATATTCAATATAAAACACACTTCGACACTAAATCACCGCACACCACGCGCGCGCGCGCACTCATAGATATCTATCACTGTTATTGCTTGCGCACACACATCTGATACCAATCGAAGTAAAATTCACATCAAATAATTCAATGACTATTCTCTTTAGGCTTGAACTGTCGACGATGAGCCACCGCGGATCAGTGAAATCGTGAATAACACACGACCGAAAGAAACTTACGTGAGATTTCGGCCATTTTGGCGATGAGTGTTTAGTGTTAGTGTTTAAATTGTGTTGTTGTTGTTGTTGTCGTGGTGTAATGGAGCATCCTGGTGGATTCGCAGCATCCCCATGGGCGGCTGTGTTGGCTGCAGGTCACCACGTGGCCGCCCCTGGCGTTATGCAACATGAGTACGGACATCCACATGGACATCCGCATGCCGCCCCTGCCATGCCCATGGATCTGCACGTGCCTCAACCCTTCCCCTACTATCGGTATGTTCGATTTTCAATTTGGCACATTTACACTTGTTCGGTGTGTGTAAAAATTGGGGATAATCAAAGGCGACAAGCGTCCATAAACGACAAACAGGAAGAAACTACATATGTACACACCCACTCGTATGTGTTCACGGGTGAAAAATGCGCCGAAGTGCATAGATAGTTTATCAACTATAGTTTGGAAATTTTCTGTTGTGTTAAAATGTCGATGCTTGTTGTCTCTTGTCTATCCTTTGAGTACATAGTTGATGTGATTTTGAAGTTCTAAGGCCCGTAACGTACTTGGTTGCCTGGCTGCGCAGCCTTTCCGGGCCTTAAAGTTTAAATTTATTGTCTTTGTATGTATGAGTATTGGGATCGCGACAAAACCGCCCAGACATTATAATTTAGAAATGAGACAATTTTTTTTTTTACATAATATTATGTATATTTTAGATACACAAATAAAAAAAAACATACGAATAAAGATATAAAAATAAATATATAAATTATTTCAAATTAAATTTCGATATTGTGTGCTAACCTACTTAAATATTCTAAATCAGGAGTCGGCGGACCAAATGTGGCCCGCGAAGTGTTTTAAAATGTCCCGCGACTCAATTTCTCCCAATATTGAAGATGCTATCTCCGAATCTCCTGATTATTAAAACTCCAGTGGAAGATGCGAATCTCCTGATTATTTACAACTGGGAGTAATTGATTTATAAACCAACGACGTAACCAAGACACTTTTAGTTATGAAGTTAACAGAGTTCTATAATGGACTTTCAACTTCTTTATTTCCTGCGCTGAAGAAATTTTCAGCTGGAACGATAACTATATTTGCCAGCATATATATTTGTGAACAAATATTTTCTACAATGAATTATATAATATTAAAAATAAACGTCGGGACTAGAATTATTACAGATGGTCATTTGCGTTCGTTGCTTCGAGTTAGCACCACTAGTTTCGACGTTGATTTTACTAAATTGGCAAAAAATTACAAAAACACCTCCCATTAATTTGTATTTGTTTGTTTTACTTCAATTTTTTTTTTTTTTTTTTTTTTTTTTTTTTTTACCATTTTTATTATAAAAGAAAATTTAATTGATTTAAAAACCTAAAAAATCGCATTTAGGTAAAAAAAATAAATTTCATATGTGGCCCCCTGACAAATCCCAATATCGCAATGTGGCCCCCGTGTAAATTATGTTGCCGACCCCTGTTCTAAATGAGAAATACTACCATACAATGGCATTAACTCTTGCAGTCTTTCGTTTAATTGGATATATGTATGTATGTATGTACATATTTACACTTTGACGCAATTGGTCTTCTGAAACCTAACCTGCTTCTTTCTATTTTAATTTCAACTTGATTCTGTTATTGTCAAAATTGTTCCAACAACTTACATATATACTGAAGGATGGACATTTTTTTTTTTTTTAGTACTAAGTGTTAAAAGCTGATGATTTTAAGTTATTTACTCTACTAACAGCTGCAACGGATTAAATCTCAAATTACACCGATGTACATATGTATGTATGTATGTAAAATGTCTATCGATACGCAATTCGAAAAACAAAAAAAGCACTTGTTTTATATTTTTTTGTATTTTTTGCGGGCAGTTTTGTCTAGACGGATTTGTCCAGGGGGTATTGACGAGCACTTGTAATTAACACCTAGCATTTGGTTTGGCGATAATGTCTGGGCGGTTTTGTCGGGGTTATAATGCAGATATATATAATGAGTCTTATAATGCAGATTAGGTTTGATTGATTTCGGTCTATATTGGTGCTTGGTTGTATGTACATACATATAGCGTTGTCGTTTGAGGAAAAAGTAATTTGTCGCGGAAAAATAATCAAATTAGCATTGATTTTATTAATTTTTTCGTATTTCAATAGGGAACAATGATTTTCTTCGATGGTCAAAAATAAATATTTGACTCATCAGGTTGTATTTTGAAATTGGTTGAACTTATATTTTCCTCAAGCTTTTAAACATGAATGTGTAATGGAAAATGTTGTATTTACATATAAGTTTCGTTTCGACAAAAATACATAGGTACGTTTGAAAATTAAATTAGTAGGTACTTAAAAATTTTATCTTCGAATGATTTATCTCAAAATTGAATCGTGAAATTTCAAGTAGGACTCTACACCTAAATTAAAATCAGTATTGGAGTTTTAAATTATCTATTCAAGGTTGTAAAATCAATTTTTTAGTTAAAAATGTAAGCCAGAGAATTATTTTTAGAAAGTTTTTATGCAAAACAGCAAAACAGCAAAGTTAAAATCAGTATTGGAAATCTTAATACGATATTTTAGTGAGTGATATATATTGAGTGAATATAGTGTTATATATTTGCGTTTTAAAATGTATGTATTTGTAGCATTGCAGATTCATATATTTAATTTATTGACGACACTTTCGCTGACAAATTTCAGTTTAAACCATACATGACGATAACTTGGTTACAAACGCGACTTAGTGACTTAAAAGTCGCATTCCGTCACGTTCACTGTTCAAATCGCACGCAAAATTAAATTTAAAAATATCAAAACGAAACTCTTGTAAAATAATGGCTGTTTTGGTGAAACTTGTCATGATTCATAAATGCCTGGTTATAGAATGTCGCAGTTTATGTTCATTGAGCTGTGTGTGAATATTATGCACAAAGTACAATTTAAATTTAGTTTATTACACTTGTATCACATTCTAGGTTGATCTTCAGAGTAACTAATTCAATCGAAGTGTTTATAAATTTGATTAAAACTTTTTATAGCATTTTTTTAATATTGAGGAAACATCGGGTATGTCTACATATTTATATTACATTTATGATTTATATGCGAGTTTGATTGAAAAAAATTAAGGTGAGAAAAACCCGCGGGGCAAAAAAAAAAAAAAAGAGATGATTAAATATACCCAACTGTGAATTAACTATAGAAAATTACTCTATCCGCTATGTAAATTCGGTATTTATCGACTCGAATCAATAATCAAGCGTGTATCTGATACCGGTCATTACAATATCGTAGGTATTCATATGTGTATCATCATCATCGTTTTATAATAGACAATTAACTGCACACACGGCACAATACTAGTATTATCAATTTTTACTATTATATTATAATATACACTTTTTTTACGTTTGCGTTGAAATATTAATTTTTTTTTGGCGTGTTCCTCATAGACTTATCGACAGATAAATCAACTGTTTTGACTGAATTTCGGTTGCTCGGTTTATTATATGTAATCGGTGCTGGCGTACAACTTTAGTCCCCTGCTGTGGTTCATATCTACCAGCCTTGTATCATTTTCATCATCAATCACTGAAGATGATGTTCAATTAAGAGATCATACCGGACAACATCCACTTAACGTTCAATCTAGCTTCGAACGGGAACTGAAAACACTCCCAGTGAAATGGATAATGTCTATCTATCTATCTATAATGTACATACATATATACCTATGTATCATACTGGTTTTAATTATTGCCTAGTATGTTTTCAATGTACTTCTGCCCGTTTAATTTAATGTGCTATGAATGAATAATAGTTAGCAGATTAATTTTTAAGTGGCCGTTCGCTTTTGAAGTCCCTGCCGTATAACAGTTAGTTGCATTTTTGTCCGATCGAACTGCAGTTTTTGATGCGCTCGCGCGGTCATTAAGCGGGTCTGCGCAATTCGAAGACGCATCATATGCACAAAAACGCATTCGATCGAATGCATTCATCTCGAAGGCGGAATTTTCGACGGTGCCTCTTTGGTTTTCGAATAAGACGCATCGCGAATAAATTAAAAATTGTCCGATTTTGAGGGCACTTTGCACGTTTTCGCCGATATTCGGTTATTGTGCGTCAAAACTGGTCGATTTCGATTCGATGCGGGAAAATTCTCAGACGCAAGTCGTGGCAAAAAGTGCCAACTAACGAGTGGTCGTTGTTGTGCGTTGCCCGTGTCGATTTTTTCCTCACTTTTTGTCATTCGACAACCGAAAGACTAATGTTGCGCGAATGTCGAATCGTATTCGAAATTCGAAAGCTCTCGCAGCGTGCGCTGAAACGTATTGTAAGTTATTTGTGGGGACTTTTTGTTTTTTTTGTTCTCTCTCGCGTCTAAATTTCAAATTTGCTAGTAGTCCGTGCACTTTTTGGTCGTCGTCGACGTCGCCAAGGTTCGGTTGTGCGATCGAGCTGTGCGGTTTGTTAATGTCTTGATTTCGAAGTTGGGGATGATTGTGTTTGACATTGATTAAAGTTTATATTCGTAATAGCTGCTATACTGTAAAATATAAATACTTGTTATATTTATATTTGTTGAGATGAATATCTTGGAAAAACTTTGATTGATTAATATGTGGCAATGAGGCATGATCCGTTTGAAATTTTTGAAAACGGAATCGTTAGCAAAATTATTTACTTATTATAATCAATATTCAATAAAATCGATTGATTTAATGTAATCAAATGCTAATAGTAAAATCTTATACTGTTTTTTTTTGTACCTTTTTAAGTGAGGTAATGTAAAACAATTGGAATAAAAAAATCATAGCTAGAGAGTTTTTGTTACACAATTAAACTATGAATGTGTTAAAGGAAGAATTCAGATCAGCCATTGGAATAAAATTGGGCTCACTACTATAAATTGGCTGTTTATTACAATCTAAAAGATTGGATATAGGTATGCATAGATATTTCTAAATGAAACATACATAGTAGGTAAGTTATTTACGCTACAAATTCATCATCATCATCATTTTCAGCCGTTCACCATCTATACTGCTGGATGAAGGCCTCTCCAATCCTCTTCCATTCTTGACCTTCTTGAGCAATCTGCATCCACATGACTCCACACATTCTTCTCAATTCATCAGCCCATCGTCCACTCGGTCTACCTTGCTTTCTTTTACATCCTCTCGGATACCACATTCCAGTATTTCTCGCGTCGTCTGCCATCCATTCTTCTCGCTACGTGTCCACTTCAACTTTTTCACACGTAGGTACTGCTATATCTGCCACTTTGGTCATACTTCTTACCCATGTATTTCTTTTGCGATCTCTTCTTGTTATACATCAAGCATACATCTTTCCATGCTTCTCTGTGTGCACTAGATCTTACGTAAAATTCTTGAATTCAGTATCCACGTTTCACATACATACGTCATAACCGGCAGTACGCATTGGTGGTATGCCTTATTTTTTAAGCATAGCGGAATGTTGAATTAAAAAACTATGTTCATTCTTCCAAAAGCATCCTAGTTTCATTTTTCGTTCATATCCTAGGTACGCTACAAATAATTATCTGGTAAACACACTTTGGCCATTGAAAGTGGAGCTATTTGGACAAAGTTCGAATGAAGATGGTTGTGGTCATTGTCGACAATAGCCAGTGGTAGCAAGCGGCTCGGTTGACAGAAGCAGCGACAGTTTTTTGACAGTTGGGCCGCCCGGACTGACGTGCCCATCGGCTATATATGGGCCCGACGGGCAAAAACCCAACGACCCGAGCATTCATCATGCATTGATTTGTGGGTTCCTTCAACCCCACACGGAACTTTTTACCGACGCTATTAACGGTTCATCTAACGATTTCGAACACGAGACATTGAAACTTTAAAAATTTCAAACGCAACCGGGCTTAGTCCACTCTTGAAATCGACCCCGTTTGCGTTCCCGCAACATGCGCAAGCGAAAGACGATCCAGATCGCGCCGATACAAAACAAATATGTACGCGTAATATAAATAATAATGCGAGATCTTCGTCGGCGGATAGCCAATTTCGGCTTCGATCGCCTTTCATTTCGCTTTATATAAATAAATAAATAAACATATAAGCGGGGGGGGGGCGAAACGCTATTGTGTATAAAATGTAATAAGTGCGGTTTTATTATTCATTGGAGATCGCGGTGGTATGGCCGGGTACAAACGGACCGAGCCGCAATAATTTCCCGCGCGGCTCAATTAGGACCAAGTCTGCGACTTTGCGTTGGGTTTTTCTCGTCGAATGAGAAGATAAGGAAGCACGGGTACAACCCCAGAAGCGTATCGATGGTATAAATCGCGAGTAAATGCGTAACGATCTCGATTTATAGATTCGCGTAATTGTTTAATCGCGGTAGGAAATGCCGCTTTTGATCGAAACCGCTCGCTTTGGGCAGTCGGCGGTGTGCGATTGTACAATTAGCTTGCGCTGAAAAATAACGCACAGCGTATACAGTTTTCTCCTTTTGAGGCTTTATTTGAGTTCTGTCTATCTTTGGCAAGTCAAAGTATCGGTTTTGAACGCGATCCGCAAAGGCAACGATACAAATTCAGCACATCCAATACCGTGTTGCATTGTTTCGCGACACATTTCCATTGAATTATTTAACACACTATTCACTCGAATGGATTTTGTTTTAAATTTTATTTATAATAAGGATAAGTCGAAGTATGGTTACTGGTATTCAATCTTTTGAATATGTTATGGTATTGTATGAATAAATACGTTTTATTTTTTGTATAGGTATATGTATATAATGCGCGCACGCTAATTGAACGCGATCAACGGAAATAACACGTGTTGTTATTATTAACCAGCTTAGGTACGCTAGCGTGATCACTGATTATACCCAACTACTGAAAAATACTTAATTATCAGCTGGACAGTAATTAGTAGGCATCAATTAATGCATTTTTGATACGGTAAGTTAGTATGTTTATTATACGTATGTAGGTTCGAACGTCAATAAAAATTTAAAGAAGTCTACTGTAACAGGTATTTTCTTGTACTCGAGCAGTTTGCAAGCGGTGCACGCAGCTTTGTTCCAATTAGTAGATGAGATCAGATTCGCCTTGTCTCTTTTTCCAGCTAATTTGGCTCGTAAGTAACCGTCGTGTACGAATTTATTAAATTAGCATGATCGATCGCGCGGAATCGCGAGCTCGCGCGCATTTATACGACGCATTACGACTTTTATGCATTTTTCTTTCGAGTCGTTTATGTGATGGCGAACCGTCATAACTATCGACGATTTATGTACTCGAGAATAACACGGGAAGTATGATCGTCGCTAAAAAAATTGTTTACCGAGACCAACACGCGAATTTTCACTCGCTAATTACATAAATCTGCAAATACTTTTCGTTAACATTGTTTCTACGCAATATTATTGTATCGCTGGAGGGGTTTTTGTGGTTTTGTGTTGTTTTTTTTTGACTCTGCCAATCTGAAGGGGGTTAGTTGATCTCAATTTGTAGAATCGCTCAACGCATGTACGGATTGTGGAACCCTTCTTAAATCTGGCCGAGACATCGTTCGAGTGGACTTATTTATAGGGGCGCGTGCGTTGTAACAGTGGAACAATTACGAGCCGTTAATAGTCCCTTACCGGGTACTACCGCGGTTCCGCTCTGACCAAAACGAGATGGGGACCCGACTGTACAAGACGTTGAACCGATTGAAATTTATCTCCACCGACCCCATTAACAAGATAATTGCTAATTGTGTTTGGACCTCTTTCTTTGTGCGCCCCGTTTTGCACACACGAGCAAAAAAAGGTTGGATTTTGCTGACGACGAGACGCGATGATCGTGCTGAAAATTCCAGTATCAGATTTTTGATTGATTTGGTTATGTTTTTTTGTGTGCTAAGAATTGCATAAATACTGTATATTGTTCTCCGGCATTTGTGAATGTCATATTTGTATGTATATGTGTTTGTCTGAATTGGCATTCCATTTATAATTAGTCAAAGTCTTCGATCGTAAGCTTTGTATGGCAGCGAAATCCTATTGCACTCGAGTTCTCGAGTACTTTATAAGATCCACAGGATCATAGGAAGTACCTACCTCTGCAAATTTTGATCCCACAGTCAAATGGTGCTGGAATTGTATAAAGAACAAACATTGAGATTCAATTTTACATTCATACATACATGCTTATTACATACATATGTTATGTTTTAGCATTTTAACCAAGTGAACGCTTTCCATTCGATTCGTTTTCGATTTCTTTTCGACGGAGTCGCTGTCTATCAAAACGATCAAATTGCAAACGAAATAGACGCATACGTATGTATACCAGAGGCAGTAAAAAAAGACATTTTAAAAGGATTCGTTCGACTTATCCGAGATGACGATCTGTTGACGTGGGATCGACGATTTCTAAACTTTTTACTTTATTTTTTCACCCCTCCTTCTCTATCGAAGTGACTATTAGTGAAACTAGTTTTTGAACTCATTATAAATACATTGTAAAATTCTTCGATTCAAAAGTTGGAATCTCTCAATGAAGAAACGTCTATTTTATGTGAGTTATTCCACTGTCGGTATCAGCCGGCCACGTTGGATAAAATGCTTATGGGAAATAAAAGCAATGAAAAAACTGGGAGCAATGCAAGAACGCGTATCGGTACTGTTTCTGGTTTATGGGGTGATATACTCCTCAATGGACACGGCATTCAAGATCATTTTATTTTTAAAAGCAGAAGGGTGCAGAATACTAACGATGTTCGCCGTTTAACCGGTTGCATTTTCTATTATTGTGGATGCGGATACTTTTACGTGTTATGATATATTTTAGAATTATTGCGCCACGAGTTATTTTCGCCGACAATGACGTGCACATGCTAAATGCAAAATCTTGCAAAGCAAAGCGTGGGTGGAAGCCAATTTGTCACAACGGTGGTTTGTTTGAAGAGCGCAAATGTGCATTTAAGCATGCCACATCTAATAAAATGACCACATGCATAAAATTATTCATTTATTTGTTTTGAAAATGTGTCCAGCTATGAATTATTGTACAAAAGTATTTATTAATACGCACGTCATCTTCAGTTAATTAATTTAAGTGTATCTATTGAGTTTTATTTTATCCATATATTATACGCAGTGTGATAACGTATTGTGAGCATGCGAAAATTCAACTTCGAGATTTTGAGGTAGTGTTCCCTGATGACGTTTTCATGATTTTTTTAATACAAGCGTATTTACAAATACATACATATATTCAACTGTCGTTTAAACGAATCGTTATAGCTTGAAAACTAGTCTCTTTTTAGTTAAAGTAAATTTTTCGATAAACAAACCATGTTTGAAAAATTAGCATTTGAATGGTTTTTCTTCGGTCGTTTAACTAAATTATTATCTACGAGCTTTGATGAGTATTTTATTAAAGGAATAGTGACAAATGTTAATAGAATTGGAAATGAATGGCAATAGTCATATTCTTTACCTTTCATTCGTTAATTTATAGTAGGCCTTTTCAAGTTTGTATCAATGTTCAATAGATTAATTATAGGGAGTAGGATCAATTTTTTTCACCCATATTGATGTCTCGTTCAACAAATGGTTGAGTATGACTTAACAGTAATTCAAATATGGCAAATTCAATGTTTATTACAGTAATTTGAAATTTAAATCACTCACTAATTTCGAATCGGCGAGAGTGATGCGGTTGGGTAAATTGAATCGGGTACTCACTGGGTACTACTACTACGTCTACCGGTTGATATTATAGCTAGCCGCGATGGCTCTCGGCTGGACAATGCGACCATAATTCCGTCAATCCAATTTGAGCTTGTTAAACGGCAGTTTATAAGGCCGCAGGAATGTTAATTCGGCCTTTCAGCGCACAACGGAGAGACCACCGAGGCCATTATCTCGCGAGTCCTGTCGACCACCGATCCTGGAGACGAGACTGCCACCTCACCCAAAAACAGAACCGATTCGATATTACAAGCTAAACTTTTCGGCAAGTCCACAAACATCACGCTCGGGGTGGTTTTGATCGATTAAAATCGCGTGGGTCCACTGTGGTCGGTGTTTAAAGTAGCATAATGACGTGTGGTTGGACACTATTAGCATTACAACGCACAAATTTGCACAAAGAGGATGTACTCGATCTAACCTTATCTCGGAAGAGACAAGGCGTGTGGGAAACGACGTGTGTATTAGATAATCGAGCCGGGCGTGATGATAACCGACCAATCAAAGGAAAAATGTGTGTCCGGTCGAATTTGTGATGTAAACACACAACAACGACGATGACGTTGTGTCAATATTGATGATGGTGTGTGCTCGCGGGGAGAAACTGGCTGAAACGGAAACCAGTCAGTCAGTGGGCAACTTTCATTGATCGGCGCGCACTGGTTTATTTGTTTTTGAAACGTATGGTGTGCGCACTTAGTCTATGTGTACTATGTATGTTTAATATTGACACGAGAGATTATCGGTATGTGTGTGTGTAATGCTAATGACTAATGAGCTTGGTCAGGTGTGAGCGTATTGAGGTTTGATCAAGATACTTGAAGGTATGATAATTGTTCGTGGTCGATTATGATTGTTGTTTTGGAGTGGATCTGTTATGGTGCGTTTGGGTCCTGGGTCATTTGGCGTTTGATGATGGGTCATGTCGAGGTCTCGGGTCATTAATGAGGTCTCGTTGGTGGAGAGCGGTGAACTTTAAGTCGTCGGGGTCACAATTAAGATGACGGCATTGACCCTCGAGTGCAATGTCGTACGTTTGACAGATCACAGGCCCGATTGACACACTGACTCAATGGCCGTATTTTTCGGTTTCTTTTTGTCGATTAATTTGATAGGCGCGTGATGGAGTATGGAATTTCTTCATATTTCAATTTGAGGATTTGATGTGAGTGATTTAATAAAGGAATATATGGATCTCATTTGGTTTATATTTTTGTCTTATACATATTTAGAAGAATAAAACTAGGACGGAGCGCTTTTGGAAGAATGAACATAGTTTTTAAATCCAACATTCCGCTATGCTTAAAAAAGAAGGCATACGACCAATGCGTACGTATGTATGTGCAATGACGTATGTATGTGAAACGTGGATGCTGAATTCAAGAATGTTACGTAAAATCTAGTGCACACAGAGAAGCATGGAAAAATGTATGCTGGGTATAACAAGAAGAGATCGTAAGAGGAATACATGGGTAAGAAGTATGACCAAAGAGGCAGATATAGCGGAACGTGTGAAAAAGTTGAAGTGGCAATGAGCTGGAGACATAGCGAGAAGAATGGATGGCAGATGGACGCGAGAAATACTGGAATGATATCCGAGAGGATGTAAATGAAAGCAAGGGAGACCGAGGGGACGATGGGCTGATGAATTGAGAAGAATGTGTGGAGTCAAGTGGATGGAAGAGGATTGGAAAGGGCTTCATCCAGCAGTGGATGGTGAACGGCTGGAAATGATGATGATACATACATATGTATACATAAACATATATAGAAAACGTCGTGGAATTATACTGTCTCATAAATAAAGTATGTAAGATTTTTAATGTTGGAAAAAGTTGTAATACTCGTGTTGCTTTTCAATTCAGAAAATACATATTTGAATTGTTATTTGCTTTTTGCGTGGAATACATTGTTTTCGCATGAAGAATTTTATATATTTTTTACATTCAAGATATCTTTTTGTCTAAATTTTCAAAATCTAACCTACTCTAACTTAACTCAACCTACAATATTACTTTACGAAACAATTAAGCTATACACACTCACGATATGAAAAAATTAAACAAGGCTCGTTTATCTGTAATACCTATCTGTTAAAATGTCAATGTTTAAAGTTTTCTTACATTCGATAGAGAGCGATTTAAAACAGGTAATGTTACAGAAGAAAGAAGTGATAGGAAAAGAAACGTTCTTTAATGTGTGTAGGTATTAGGTTTTAATTTTAATTCAAAATAATATCGGACAAATTTTTATGATCTGATTCCAACATTTCGATGGACATTCATTCTACATTTGTACGATTGAAGTAAACCGTTCGTCGAACAACGTGGGAAATCGTCTTATGAGACGTACAAACATACCACAAGCACGGGTGATTGTTTTGCGATATAATTACCTCATCAATCTGCAAAGTAGACCTCATCGTTGCAACGTCTTGTCGTGTTGATAATAAACATCTACGTATAGAGAAAGCCGTGTGACGGAGTCGTAACGGATTTTATATATTTATTTTATTATATTATATGCTCGTATTTATAATATATATATATATCTAGATAGTTTGGTTTTGGAAAGAAGGAAAGTCGTGCGGCGCGGCGGTGGCTTTGTGCGGCGAGCAGCTCAATCGATATCGGCGCAATGACAGGCTTTGTGATGGTCTGGAGGTGTCGGGTTCAAATCCCAACCTGATTGGCGGTTTGATCCACGGTTCTCTCGGCCACAGTCAGTGCCTTATGGTGAAATTAATAACGCCGAGAGATCAGAGATGGTCTCACGGAGCCGTGGCCGGGCGCTGATTACCAGCCTCACCTGTCGGCACACACAAAACACACCTGTAATCACATGCAATCACACACATTTTATAGGGTTATTTCCAATGCTCGAACACGGATTTTTTCTTGTGTTATTGTTTTTCTTTTTTTTTTTGTTTTGATGATGATTTTTATGGTTATTTTGACACGGGGAGATTCCGTTAGTGTGCCGTCATTTAGGTATCCAACTATCTAACCGTTAAAGAATGTTAATTTTAATCGTGGTGTTTGTAAACTTTTGCGATTTTTTTCACACGTTCAGCTATCTACATACATACATATGTATGTATGTAAATATATGAAATTTATTGCACAAGTACAATAGTTTAGTAACTTTGGGGTAAAAGTTATTTGACAAGTTTTGTTGAAATTAAAATCGCTTGAAATATTTGTCCGAAAGAACACAAATACAAATATAAGCATCATATTTTAAACCTCTTAATTTTTGATTTTATGATTTTTAAGTATTGAATTTTCCATTTTTTTTTTTTCACCGATTGATGCAATGCTTCCTGTAATATTATTATTCTCTAGTTTGAACTACGTGGACAATAAAATATGTGGAAATTTCACTTAAGAAAATAAATATGAAGTGGTTTTTCAGATATAGCGTTTCGACTACATATGTACATACATACATTCGCCCAACACACAGATATTTTCCAAAAAATCATGTAAACACGATCAGGGGACGATACCTTATACAAATCAGTCAAAATCTCGAGGTCGAATTTTGCAATACGTTATCTATAGATACTATACTCTATCCAACTTAAGAAACATCCTAGACTTGACCGATTTAGAATCAATCTACGCAGACTATCCGGGTCTTGGAATAAACATTAACAATAAATAATAATCAACCAAAGTCGTTACACACAAAGCCTTCTTTTTTAATTGCACGACAGCGAGGTGCTTCTTACGTTGGCTATACTGATAAAGTATGCGTATATGCATAAAATAAAATAAAAACACTATTGAAGACATTACGACCGTTGAAATCGTATTTCTTTCGTTTAACGCGTAAATAAACAGAGCGGCGAAGTAGAGCGAACGCCAACAAATAATATAAAATCAATCAGCTCAAGTTCAAAACCTCCACCAAAGTAACGACAAAATTACGGATTGCATATAATTTCACCAATTCTCGCAGACAGATACAACGAACATTATTTAATGCGTACTCATTGGACGCACCTCATCCGTTTTCGCACTGACAGTTCCGGTTTGATTATGCGCGCGTGTGCGGAAAATTGCATCTTCGGCCGGTCCGCATTTCCAATTTACGACCGACCCCGTAGATTGTATAATATATACAAGGTGTGTGTGTGTCTGTGTATGTCAGCGGTCTTACGTCGTCGTCGTCGGCGGGTAAATTGACCCGGTAATTTCATTTCGCGCAATTTACCCTAAACGCGACGCGGCCATTTAAAATAATAACGCGGCCGAACGATCGCCGGCATCTTGCCAGTGTCCTGTCGAGATATGCTACGTGAGCGACACCCGAACGAATCGCGAAAATTGCATCGAAATGTGCATTCAATGTTATATGCATCGCTGCACCGCTGCACTATGAAACGAACGAACAATAACACGGCAGAATAGAATTTTTAAATTTTGCTATGAATTATGACGTGGGGTGGGGTGTTGCAAGTGTGTATCTATGACATACAAAACCATAGAAATTCATGCGTTAGAATTTCGTCAGAAGATGTGTGTGGATGGCGTGTGGTAAATGTGTGTGAGCCCTTAGTCTTTTTATGTACCTACATATGTATGTACGTATATGTATATATACATATGCACTAGTGATAGCTCTTTTATCTTGAATGGTATTTATAATGAAAAAAAAAAACACCCCTACGTGACAGTTTCCAGTTCCAGACAGACAGTTCAATTACCTTTGGAACTATACAAAAAGTATCGTATACATAGGTTAGGTTGGGCTCAAAATTTTTTCGATATGTTTATCTGTATAAATATACCCACACTGACTTAAATGGACTCTGGCTCATTAGATGTGATAAAAACGAAATAAAAATCAATGTAAAATTGCGAAAAGTGAAAAATGATATGTACCTTTTCTTAATTTTTAATTAAATTGACCGATGCACTGTTAATCCGTAGCCTGAAATATCAATCACACATATTTAATCTTCACAGTTTGAGTAATCTTAAAATACGTTGCTGTGTTGTTTACAGTGTTTGTTAAATAAAGTATGATTTTGTCAGAAGACGTGTGGTAAGTGTGTGTGAGCCCTTAGCCTTGTATACACCTTGAACACGTGTGTACAATTTTGCCTCATGAGACTGCCGCAAAAAGTGTGTACAAGGCTTTATGATAGTCGTGTAATTGTTCTTTGATTTTTGTATTGGCAGTTAATGTATTTTGATTACATTAAATATATCTCGCAGTTGACCTATTTAGGTAGTTATTTTTTTTATCTAGTTAATATTTATCTAATAGGTTTGAATATCTATTAATATACAGCTGGTATAATTTAGAGAAAAAGTTGGCAATGCTGGATAATTCCCTATCAAATGAAACACACTTTATCGCATTCCGCTAATCGGTCTTTCTATTCCCGGTTTCACAATACTTTTTGCATACAAATTTGAACATTAATTGATTTTCTATGTATGCTTTTCATTTGTAACTATTATCTATTATAAGCCTTAAGCACACATTTACATAGTAAATTTATTCTGGGCATGGTTGGGCACTTGAGATTAGAAGTAATATGTTATTATTACGTCACATGTTTCTTATACATATGTCGAGGATTTATTTGGAATCCTCAAGCGCCAAAGAGGATCGACTTGTTGGTGCCGAATAATTACATTCGTTCACAAACACGTCACCTACTCAGAGAACCGTTTTTTAGGTCGGATTTATTGTTTTTATTTATAGTTTCTCCCGTTACTAGGGCTCTCAAAATATTTAATGCTCTAGCAACCGATGATGTGGAGATTTTTCTCATCACTTATCCTCGCTTTGTGTCGTATCTGAAGCTCAATTTAACTAGGATACTGAGCGAGGATGGTGATGGTATTTAATTTTTTTTTTATATTTATATAATGTATTATTTTCATGTGTAATATTATAACTTTATTATAGAATTTTTTGTTTGTAAATAATTTGGGCTTTTAGCCTGTTGCACAAGATACTTCTCCTGGATCTACTTAATTTTAAATTCTTAACTATTAACTTATTCTTACCCCTTGTACATATTATGACTATGTATAGATACATATATCTATATTATACCCTCTTATCAAATATTTATCAAAATATTTTAGTAATAAATTCTTATCTAATTTAAAAATATATACTAACATGCACACTTTTAAGGTTTTATTTACATTCATCCAATTCAATTTACTCATCATATATACTAGTTAATCTATTGACATTTAAAATACTCCGCATAAATCAATAAAATAGATGCAATGAATAGTAAAATTCTATCAAATATGGTCAAAACTTCATACAAAGTTCATTTCTACGTCGATTACGGTTCCAAATTTATCTCAAACAGACTTAGTCCACTTTTGATCTTCATCTTAGTGATATTGTTTAGGCTGGCGAATCCTCACCTTTGGACGTCGTAATTTGATGCTTTCGGGTTTCGTATTAAGCGAATCGTCCGCCTACCGGCGTATATTTAAAAGCAATCATAATCTCGGATCGATCACTGACGCCACCAGAGAGCTTGCGTATGTCGAATTAAAAACAGAAATAACAACAAAAAAAAAACAACAACAACGTAAAATAATAACAATTTTGTCCATCGATCGCCGAAGCTGTGATTAAGGTCCATAAAGCCCCCGCCCGCCGCGTGTCTTGCAATCGAACGCTGTAACATTTCATATTTGTAATTGAAATACGTACAATTTTTGAATTAGCATTTTGTCACTCGACCACACAGTGCTAAGCATCAACATGTAAATTTTAATAATAGGGCGCTTAAACGGTTAAAATAATATATTACCTATATGATTTTTTTGTGTACCGCAAACGGTTACCTTTTTTTATGCGGTCAAAACGTGACGCCACTGCTTTTCTCACGCGCTTACTATGAAAACGAAACGTCGATCGGTTCGGATGAAATGGATCGTCGAAGTACGTCTCAATCTATCTATTATGCACCTTGTCAGTGGCCAATTAAAACACAAGAACCGTAAAAGGCTCAAAGCACACACACACACACTAACATCGCTAATGTATGATAATTGAAATTTTGTGATTCTATCTGGCTGCGGGTTTCCAAAATGACAAGCGAAGAACGAACCACCGACTGTCAGACGGTATAAAAAATTACGTTTAAAATCATAGAGCTTCGTTCGAATCGATCGGTTTATTATTTTTGTTTTTAATTCAGTCAATTTTTACGTGTGTGTGTGTGTAGGAGCTTTCACGAACGGATCTCCGTGGTTTAATACTGTTCGCTCACGATCGGGGTTACCGGGTTCATAACTCATAAAATAATACGACTTCTTGTTGCTGTCAGCGTGTCGTGATTGCCGATTTTTTTCTGGGTTTGACATGTGTACTGATGTGTGTGTGTGTGGATAGAGATATAATATGTGCACTGATGTAACGATTATTCAGTTCGATCGTCTCTATAAGTTGCAATTTTGTAACCTTGACGCATATGCTAATTCTCACGATTTATATTTCCAAAATGATTAGTAGACATGAGTGTGAGTGATGAGAGTGCAATTGTATTAAGATTGTTTGGGTAATTCCGGGGCAAACTGACACTGTAGCTTGAGCTGGAAAACTTAGGAAATATGTATCCGTTTTCCCTAGAATTACCCCAATAGTGTATCTACTGGAATTTTGTTTGAGACTAACTGTGATTACGTGTCGTTTCATGAGTCAAAATTTCTATTTGGTTTTTAGTACTTAATGCAAATTAAATCGCTGAAATTATTTGCGAAAAAAATATAACAGAATGATGAACCATTTGTATTTTCATTTAAATTTTAATTAAGTGCATTTAAACTCTAATTCACTCATAGACTAAACCTTTACAGTCAATGTATAAAATCTAGCATATTATTATTTAATTGAAAATTTTTCAAGGATTCAAACGAATGCTGTTAGTTATACATACATAGTTATCATCGTAAATTCCATCTCAATTAGTTAAAAATGTGTTTAGATATTATTTAAGTGTGTGTTTGCCAAATTTTTAGATTCTTAAATGAAAAAGCAATTGAACAATTACGTACAATTTTCCTAGGATTGTAACCGATGAAACGTCTCGATTTCGGTTTAAATTTAAAATATCTAATATGTACAAGGATTCAGTTTGTTGTAGTTTATACAAATACACATTCACATGTACTTATTTTTTTATGAACACTCTGTGAAGAACATAGATGAAGCAACCGATAAGCTCACACACAGTTTGACGAGTCGTGTCTGGCTCTTCTAGCTTATGGGAAAGTCTCCGAATTAACATGTGAACGGACCAAACCGAATAAATCAATACGTGCAACATCACTAATATAATATACCCATACATATAACGTTGATTGGTCCGTTGCATCACCTTTTGTCTAAAGCCTAAATCCTTTTTTTTTCTCACCACTATCAGATATTTAAATTATATTTATAAAAACTCACTCACAATCGGTATGCCTTAATATAAACCATCTGCGGATTTGTCACTCCAGATTTAGAGAACGGTATGGGGGTGATAGATCGTTTGGGGGATGTTGTGGGAAAATTGTCGGGTCAACAAGTTGAGGGCACCTGTCTGTCGATTGATGGGCGAACATTCATCTTAGGGTTTCATTAGCTGGGGGCCGCGGGCCTCATTAGCGCCACGTCCTCCTTTTGTAAACAGTTTAAGACGGCCGAGACAAATGATAGGTCGGCCTTTATGGCTGTGGGGTGGTGAGGGCGGCATTGCTTTTCGGGAGTCCAAAAAAGAGGCCGCCGGGGTAGAAGGCGGCTCTGGGGTGGTGATGGGCCGGCATGGCTTTAAGTGAGTCAAAAAAAAAGGGCCGGCATAGCTTTTCGGGAGTGCTGAAAAAGGTGCCGTAGGGGTAGGGGGTCTGTGGGGTGGGGAGGGCCGGCATAGCTTTTCGGGAGTGCAGAAATGGTGCCGTAGGGGCAGGGGAGGGGTCTGGGGGGTGGTGAGGGGCCGGCATAGCTTTTCGGGAGTGCTGAAAAAGTTGCCGTAGGGGTAGGGGGGGGTCTGTGGGGTGGTGAGGAGCCAGCATAGCTTTTCGGGAGTGTAATAAAGGGGCCGCTGGGGCAGGAGGGGGGTCTGGGGGGTGGTAAGGGGCCGGCATAGCTTTCGGGAGTGCTGAAAAGGTGCCGCATTGGGGGGGCAGGAGGGGGTCTGTGGGGGTGTGGGCCGGCATTGCTTTCGGGAGTCCCGTAGGGTAGGGGGGTCTGTGGGGTGGTGAGGGCCGGGGGAGTCCATAAAGGGGGCGCTGGGGCAGGGGGGTCTGGGTGGTGGCATAGCTTTTCGGGAGTGCTGAAAAGGTGCCGTAGGGGTAGGGGGTCTGTGGGGTGGTGAGGAGCCAGCATTGCTTTTCGGGAGTGCAATAAAAAGGCCGCTGGGGCAGGAGGGGGGGGGGGGGTGGTAAGGGCCGGCATAGCTTTTCGGGAGTGCTGAAAAGTTGCCGTAGGGGGGGGGGTCTGTGGGGTGGTGAGGAGCCAGCATAGCTTTTCGGGAGTGCAATAAAGGGGCCGCTGGGGGAGGAGGGTCTGGGGGGGGGGTGGTAAGGGGCCGGCATAGCTGAAAAGTTGCCGGGGGCTGGGGGGTGTGGGGTGGTGCCAAACTTTTCAGGAGTGCGTAAAAAGGGGGGGGTCTGTGGGGTGGTGGGGGCCGGCATAGCTTTTCAGGAGTGCTGAAAAGTTGCCGTAGGGGTTAGGGGGGTCTGTGGGGTGGTGAGGGGCCGGAATGGCTTTTCAGGATCAAAAAGTTGCCGTAATCCAAAAAAAAAAAATTCAAAAAAAGTTCAAAAATGTTTTAAAAAGTTCAAAAAAAAAACGTACAATTTTCCAAAAAAAAATTTCGGTTTAAATTTAAAATATCTAAAACAAAAGTTTGTTGTTTTATACAAATAAATTCACATACTTATTTTTTTGAAAAAACAGAGATGAAAAAACCGAAAAAACGAAATCTCCTCTAAAAAGTCTCCAAATTAAAATGTTCAAAAACCGAATAAATCAAAACGTTCAAAATCACCAAAATAATATACCCATACATATAAAAAAAAAAAAAAAAGCTTTTTTTTCCTCAAAAAAAAATCAGATATTTAAAAATATATTCATAAAAAACTCACTCAAAAATGCCTTATAGTGACGTCCAGATTTAGAGAACGGTATGGGGTGATACACAACAAGTTGAGGGCACATTGATGGGCAACATTCATCTTAGGGTTTCATTAGTTGGGGGCCGCAGCGCCACATTAAGACGGCCGAGACAAATGATAGGTCGGCCTTTATTAATAATAAATAATCCGGGTGGGATTTTTAGTGGGCCCCGAGGGTCGTCGGGTTCAACCGGTCGTTTGCGTTTTGTAAATAAAGCGTTTAACATCTGTATCGGTAGTCAATTCGAGGCATCTTCGATGTATGTATGTATGTATTTATAATTTATAACAAGTCGGTTTGCCCGTCATAAGACGGGGGATTTTGGCCCCAGCCGTGCGCGTTGGTATCTACAATAATAGTACAGTCCGTAGCCCGTTTGACAGTACGTGAAACAATTGTATAGTGTACCGTATATAATACCGTTAATTGAATGGGTCATAAGATCGCGTTGTCGACTTGAACTATGTAGATTTGACAGATAGCGGCTTGTTGCAAATTTTTTTTGTTTGTTATGTTGGCAATGCTAGTATGACCGCTAGTATGACCAGACAGGCAGACGTTCACGCTAATATACATATCATCATCATTTTCGGCCATTCACCATCCACTGCTGGATGAAGGCCTCTCCAATCCTCTTCCATTCCTGTTTATCTTGAGCAATCTGCATCCAGTTTACTTCACACATTCTTCTCAATTCATCAGCTCATCGTTTGCTTGGTCTACCTTGTTTTCTGTCGCATCCTCTCGGATACCATTTCAGCATTTCTCGCGTCCATCTGCCTTTCATTCTTCTCGCTATACATATGTCCAGCCCATTGCCATTTCAACTTTTTCACATGTTCCGCTATATCTGCCACCCTGGTCATGCTTCTTACCCATGTATTCCTCTTCCGACCTCTTCTCGTTATACCGAGCATACATCTTTCCATGCTTCTCTGTGTGCACTGGATCTTGCGTAACATTCTTGAATTTAGCATCCACGTTTCACATTCATACATCATAACTGGCAGTACGCATTGGTCGTATGCCTTCTTTTTTAAGCATAGCGGAACGTTGGATTTAAAAACAACGTTCATTCTTCCAAAAGCACTCCATCCTAGTTTCATTCTTCGTTTTATTTCTTCTTCTTTACAACCAGTCATATTCACCTATTGTCCTATGTACATATGTACATAGGTATAAATAACTATCAACTATCTCTACAATATTTTTATATACAGTGACTACGTTTTGCGTGCAAAATTCATTAAACATAATTTTAGTTTTATTAAAATTAATTTTTAATCCTACTTTCATACTTACATATATGTATGTATGTATGTATATAAAAAAATAAAAGTTTTTCATTATAAAAATTGACCGTCGAGGTTATCTGCTTAAGCGTTTACATTCTGTATATTTTGTGCTTGTGGCGTTTTTAAGGAAATACGCTCTTAATTATAGTACAATTTTCAGTTGTTTTTTAATTAAAACTGGAATATTTACATCGGTTTCATCTCAGTACAGACTTTGATGAATATAATTTATGTTTATTTTATGCAAAAAGAAATATAAATGTATGAGTTTTGTTCCCATCAGGTGGTACGGGAAGTAAGGGAAGGGTGCTTCTTTCTTTTTTTTTACCGTTTTAACACTTGTAGCGCCCAGACTCTCTCCTCGGGAATTTATTGCCAAAACCTGATGCTATTTTTATTCGTTAATTTCGTTTCACAACAAAAATTACACAGAGGGGGTGAGTATAGGGGGGGAAAGGGAAGAAACAGCAAACGTCCCTTCTCGTCGACGAATTTGCAATGCTAATTCTCTCGACTTTTTTTTTTTCGCTCTCTCTTGACTTCTTTTCATTTTATTTCGTTTCTTTTGCCCCACGCCTTCTTTTCAACCCCGCTTTTTTTATTTCCTGCCACCCTTATTTATTGTTTCACCTAGTCGAGTGCGGGGGCGATTATTTCGTTTTAATTTCGTCACGGGTTAATTTATCACCGAAAGTGTGATCGCACATAGGTAGTGCTTCGCGTGTTAATGGTGCGAAATTTTTCGTTCTTATTATGACTTTGATCTCTCGCCGGTTGAAAATGGGAGGGTCAGGGCTTGCCCTTCTCTTCCCTCAAAGCTTAATCTACGTTTCATGATCTGCTCTCGCTGAGCGTCTTCTCCTTTTCGCGAAGCGGCGATAAAGCGTTTAGCGAAACGTGTGCTCGACATGTACCGCCTTCCTCTAATGATTCTTGCTTTTCGTTCTTGTTCTCGTTCCCGGACCTACCGAGAAGCTATTTGCCTTTCTGGAGACTTCAACACTCGCCGAGGAAAAATTTCACTGAATGACTTGCTTCAAATGCTTAGATTTACATTATTTAAGCTCTATAAAGCAGTTAAATTTAAAAAACGCAAATTTACAAAAAATCAAACGTGTAACTTTAATTTAATTAAGTAAACTGATAAATTGTCAAAGTGGTCCTAAGCTTTGTCTGTATACCCTCTCGGTATATTTAAATATTATTTTTAACTACATACATAGATAATGACATAACTCGAACAGGAATACCTATAGGCGTACGTATTTGAACACAATAATCACGTTCAACATTAGTACCTACCTACCTACGTGTATGTGTTCTCCTCGTACTAGTGTTTAATTATGATAATCACTTTTCGGTAGGTACGCTCGGTTAGAAACCGAATTTATTTTTTGACTAAAATAAAAACAACAACTGGTATTAACGATCAATTAACGTCGCGTTAATTAGTGGACGTTTGACAATTTTGTGTTTGAATAGCCTTGACCCTTAAACCGCGTTATTCGACTGTCGATGATGATTACAAACCGTAGTATTCGTATGAAATTGCATCGCATCAGATACTAGACTACTTTAAGCTTATGTTTTCATTTGAATTAGTGCGCTTTTTCCATAGTGCCAATTTCAGTTTGATTGTTAAACTGTTGCTAATTGACTTTGCGAAATGTCTGTGGTCTACAGATCGGTTCAAAAGTGTGCGAGTGTCAACGTTGTATTATATATGTACATATACGTCTATCGGCAAACAAGTGGACGTATCGGCAAAGACACGATATTTCAATTAAAATCCACTCGAGACGAAGTTGAATAAATAAAAGCGACACCAGGATTCGAACCCAAAACAAACACGGACGCGTTCTTCTCCACTCGTCCATTTTGTTTTTTGAACGAATGATGTAATGAAACGATTGGCAACGCCATTTAATTCAATAATGTGTTTTTTTTTTTTCAAGCGCAACAAAGACCGTGAATAAATGACTTGATGTACAGCTGATTTCTTAATGTGCCTAATGTGTCATTGATTAATTTAAATATCACACTAAAACCACAATGTGTTCAGTAATAATATTGCATATAAGATATTAAGTAATTCTGTAGTTTTTTCGTATAAACTTTGGATTTTTCATGCTGAGTGTTGTTAAGCGTAAGTTTGACAACTCGTGTTCAAATTTAGATTAATATAATTTAAAGCACGATTTTGAAACTTCTAATAAATTATATGCGTGAATGTTTATGCTTACTATTAAATGTAATAATAATAGTTTTAATTAGTTGATAGTAATAATTGAGATACAGACGTACAAAAGTTTCTTGCGTTGCATTCGCTTATTTGTTCTACCTACATACATATATAACGCTTACAGGTCGTTTTTGTTTATTCAAATATTCACTTATTTTTTTCTTTTGACAATTTGTATTTGTCAAATTGGTGACATCAGTGCGAAATGTAATGACGTATGAAAACGAATGTCGAGTTATAAATTCAGTTTATTTTGCATTCGGCGCGATTTAATGAAGTCCAATGTATGCGTTTCAGTTTATCTTTCAATATGCATATATTTTACAGCTCGTATGTCCATCATGAGTTACTAACGTTCAGCACGCGAATCCCGTTGATAAACTTCGTTTAATCATTCTCAATTAAAACAACAACGATTTTTCTTTATTGCTAATGTGAAAATTTTGCGACAACATGGTGTGGATTTTTTATGGGTAGATACAAAATGAAGGTGCGTTTTTGAGAGGACGAGATTTGAATTCAAATCTGTTGTTATCACTTCGTAAAAAATGTTGAGCTGAAATATCGCACTTCAGTGTCGACATCTGTTTCAGCGGGAGGAAATGCGTTTTTGTAAAGCTTAGATCACACTATATGTACAGTACTTTACAGATTTGACTTTCAAGTTTTCGTAAATCTTTGTTAGTTAATCGTATATGGAATTTTGTGTATTGATTCTACATACATACATACATAAATGGGTCAATGTTCACATTTTATTAAAGATATTAAAGCCCAACTTTCCAAAATTTTTAAACAAATAATTGTTTAACTCTGCTGGAATGTTTAAAATAATATAATTTATGCTAAATTTAGACATTAGAATTTTAACGTGTGAAAGTAGAGCATATTTGACGTTCAATTCATCGAATCTTTGACATTGGTCTTTCTAAAACTAGGCCACATGATCATTTTATTATATAGCTGTCATCAATCATGCAATCTTAAGTAGGTATGTAATGGTGAAGGTAAAGCCTTAACTTTACAACTTATATTATAATTTAAAGTACCTACGATAAAGCATCTGAACATTCTTTCACGTTGAAAAATGACCAAAAAACACTTTTTGATGAGCTTGTGTATTCATTTTATTTAAGCTTTCCCGAGTCAATGATTGTAGCTATACTGCAAGTAATATTATATAAAAAAAATTGCAACTTTGAAAGTGTAAACCGAGCTTTAAAGCGGGCCCGTTAGCCGACACCTAGAAGCGCGTGTTATGAAAATTCGGAGCACTTGCAGACACGTGCTGCACCATGATTCATGTTTATGGGATAAACATGCAGATTTGCAAACATCCACTCGTGCGGAATAGTGATTTTGGTAACCCGTCTCCTGCTTGCCGAAACTCGTGAAATAGAAATTTTGTCATTGTCAATTAGTGACACGTTTTACGGGAAAGTTCAAAGTACGTACGCCGCAGTTCAAACGACACTTTATATGCCGTGCGTGGCTTTTTAATTACAACTTTGTACGATTGTTACGAGTACGGGGTGCAATCTAATTTTAGAAGCGTGCAATAGAGATGTTTGATGCAAAAAAAAAAAAAAAAAATAGCAAATTGCGCAATCGAAACGTTCCATGTATGTAGTGTGTATATAATTAATCGTGACTCATTTTACTTTTACTCTCGAAGGTACTTACTATCTGCGATTGCGACACGAATGTTTAATTTTAAATAGATGTAATTATTGAGTCCGAGATATCGATCGCACGTAAACCAGTTTATTATATGCGTACGCGAGTGTGTGCGAATCGGCCACTTAATAATTTCAAACTGACTTTTTCCTTTTTCGTACGCATATGACAATTCTGCACGTAGTAGACTTTTCCGTTCACCGAATTCGTCGGCATAAAGTAAAGCCGCGTTCACAATAAAAGGTGTAAACGCGCCCGTAAGCGAATGCGACAGACATTTTAATATGTAACAACTGTTGCGAGTGCCAATAACAACCCTCTTTTGCTACATAACCACAGTGAGAGACTCGTGGGGTATTTTTTTTTTGTTATTATTTATTTTGTATCTCTTTTACGTTTGCGAGGAATGTTTGGTTTGGTTTCGTACGTGTATAATATACGATAAATAATGGAATATGGATGTCGCTGTATAAAATGTTGTCGCTAAACAAATTATAGAACGGTGAGACAAAAGCGAAACCTTTCGATGATTGATGTCGAACGACGAAACCTGTTTTCGTTGATTTGACGTATAATTTTTGAGTTTTAAAATTGGCGGTATCCTTCAATCATTTTTGCTCCGTTTGGTGATTTAACGTATATATGAATTCAATGAGAACGCTGTCCTTTTTTAGCATCATTCGCATCTGTTTATATACAGCATGATTTAAATTTAAACGTACGAATAAAATTTTTGCTAAATTTGTTTCCTTTCGAGGAGGTAGCAAGAAGTTATAACGTTATAAGTATAAAACTATTGATATTATTAAAAACGCTTGAAATAAAATATGCAAATTAATTCATGTTTGAAATTTTGTACGTCAAATTTTAAACATTCAAATGCCTTATTCAATAATTTTTCTTAAAATTTTGAAGATTAAGTCATCATTCAAGTTATATCATTCTAGCCGAGAAATGAGTATCATGAATTTATTAACCTTCTAAAATAACTTTTCATTGAACAACAAGTTGTGCTTTGTAATTGATTAAACAAATCGAAGAATAACAAATAAAGTAGCTAAAATTACACTTTTGATTCTACATACAAATTAATATTTTCATTAAATTATTCAAATAATTTTAAACCCACAAGTAAAAATAATCAATCTTTAAAATTAACAGATGCAAAGTAAAGCGTGTTCCTTTGAGCGACAGTTCGGGGTTCGATCCCCGCATGTCGAAATTATTTTCTCGACGGTTTTTTCGACCTAAACTATCGTCATTGGCAAGATCTGGACATAACTAAATCCAAATCGGTCGTCTCCTTCTAGAATTTGCCAATTTATCTAACTTCCACCAAAGATTGGCACCTCCTATCCATTATTCCTATGTTAACCTGTTATTGAGTCTGGATTCTTATATGACTGAGAACTGAGGTTAACTTCCCCCCAATAAAACAAACAAGTCAAATCAAGTAATTTAGGTACACTTGAGTTAGGTTGAGTTTTTATTCAGAAATATTTTTCAATTTGAGTAGGTACCTAGGGGTGTTTAAGTGATTAAGATTATATAATAACGAATAATAGCTAACCAGTTTATAAACTAATGGCAATTTTTTTTATCAAAGCAATTACTATATTCCAATATAAATGAATGATTTGACTATTAGTCTGAACTTTTCCATACCGATAGGTTTCTTAATGGTTAAACTTCATATCTAACCGGTCAGAGCCAAACTAATGACACCTATAAGAGATCTCGTCCTTCGTTCGACCAGTTTTTCCTAACGAATCCTGGCGCGATTGTTATCTGTCGGTTTCGGATGCATCAGAAGAAGAGCTGTCCAGCTGCATCTCGGTGCATCACGCCTTTATTGGCACACAGTATACGACCGCGGTGGCATTCTGATGGGACGATTAACGCCTCCGATCAAAACGAGACTTTCCGTCGTTAATAACGCGAATAGTTTCACTCGAACTGCATTTTTTCATTTGTCCTTTCGCACTCAATAAAGCCGTCGTCGTCATTCACGAGGAGCGGCACACATAACTTTCGAGAGTCCCCTCTGCCATGTAGCATAATAGATTCTGTAAGCATGCGTACTCGTCCGTGAATCGCGCGGCTAATAAACAATATTTCACGGTCAGAATAATCTGGATCGTTCCGCTTCGTTACCGTCGACAAGGGAAAGCTTTCACGCGCTTTCCCTAAGCTGCTTGCGGCGGGAGCTTTTCGCGAAATATTCAACAGGCATCAATGGAAGCTTTCGTATACGAAAAAAGTGCTAAATTCCTATCAATATATGGGCGACTTCATCTTTCAAATTTAAAAAAAAATTCGATGTTTTTAAGCTTATGAAAATTTTTGACTTGTAAATGGAAAAACTGCTACCAAAGTGGAAAGATTGATTTAAAATATAATAGTGTGGAAAAACTGTAAATTCTATTACAGGATTTTCAATCGAGAAAATTGTGAGGAATTTCTTCATTTAATGTAACCGTTTTAGAATCTATGTAAGTATTCAATCAAAATGAGTACCGTTTAATTAATTTGAATATTGCCTTTTATACTCGTAACTATGTATGTATTATGTTACCTACAAAATATAATGCACGCATTTCCATGATTATTATCTGATAATTTAAATAATGCACGTATTTTCATGATTATTATCGGATAATTTAAATAATGCACGTTAAAAAAAAAGTTCGCTAAATTGTATGTATGAAAAATGAGCGAACGTCTCTCATTTCAAAATTTGTGAGTTAACCCTTACGGGCCAATATTTTGAAGTTTATTATTAATGTCGTACAGTTTATATGTCAAATGGTATATTATATCATATGTATGACTATTTTAATATTATATGCAAATTTACTACAATATAATCTACATATGTATGTATGTATTTCTCTCCAAATTATTTTCGTCGTTTGTTTTTCAATTATTTGATTAACACACTATTCCAAATATTATACTCACGAGTCTATCAATATTTAGCTTACTTATTTTAAGATCACCTCAATTACCCTCTTGACGGTTAACCGTTTCAGTGCCGTGCAAAGTGCAGGCGCCCCATAGTCGCAGATCGGCGATGATTCGAAGGCATATTTGGTCCAGTGGCTGGGCATTTATTAGTGGGCGATGGCTCAAGGCCATGATGCAGCGTTATCCGAGCATGATCCGTGCTTATTTGCATAATATTGTTTACGAGCACCGCTCGCTTGCACATGCACCGGTGACGTTTGCATTTTTTCGCGGAAAATTGCAGCCGCTGGATGCACCCGAACGATCTCGCGCCGATCCAACGACCCATAAACACCACGTTGCTTAAGATAATGAATTTATATCGAATTACGCAAGTGTGTAAACATGTACAGAGCACGCACTCCGCATAATAAAAAAATATCTCCACACGAGAGAAAAATCAAACTGTTTTGTTAAATTTTTACAATAGAATGGTTTTTGTTCACTTTTGCGCTCTGCGTATGCGTAGGTAGGGTATAGTCAAATTTGATTTTTATTTTCATTGCCGTCATTATATTAAAATAATAAAAAGAGCCGAATCTCTTTGGGGCTATTGTAAGTGTTTCGTCGAGATAACCACTTATTGCAATTCAGATTTGAGATTAAATACTTTTTTGGCAAAGGGATGGTCGCTTTTGGCTCGTTTCGGTGCATCGTTCTCGATTTAGGGTGACCATCGTCTACAATGCAACTTTTTGTTCACACACTTTTATGTATGTAGTTGTCGCACATTAGAAACTTTGTACTGAAATTTACTTAAAGCGCGATACAATTTAAAAGAGCCAAAATTTTAACAATAATATCAACCAAAAAAATTAGGAGACTTTCCAAAGCAAGTACAACTTCCGGTTGACGAATGTTTTTGAAAGTCTTGTAATTGTAATGGCCGGCAAAAACATAAATATGAAGTTTCAGTATATGTAATAGGATAAACGGTTTTTGAGTTATTAGCGATTCTACACACAGACATACATTTTCCATAAATCATGAAAACGCGATATGGGGATGATAACTCAAAATCTCGAGGTCAAATTTTTACACGATCACAATACTTTATCCGATTAGGATGAAACACTTAAATTCTTCAACTTTTTTTAACCTTTTGATTACCAATTATCATATTACGTTTTATCTAAGATATCGTGAAATTATCGCTGACTGTACAAACAATCTAGGAATTCAAATACTTATAAGAAAATTCTGGGGCAAACGGACACTTTGTAAAGTTTTTTACTCAAGCTGCATATGCAGTGTCAATTTGTCTCTAGTTTCGTATAAAGTGAACGTTTGCTTCGGTAGATATTCGTTTGCCCTAGAGCTACCATTACACCAGACATATTTAAGTATCATTTTTATATGTTGCAAATTACAAATGGCTCAAATTTCTTAGCGTCTAAAATCTCGAAGCGGTCGCTCTTCGTACGAAGTCAATCGAAACTAGGATAACCATTAGTGATTCGCCCGGATAATTGTTTATTGTTCCGGCAACGTGTGGGTGTCTTATGGTGTCGGCAAAATTTGGGTGTAAGGCGCGTAAGAGATACGCCGAAATGATTATAGAGTGCGGTACGTAATCGCGCGGGGATTCGAGCCGGGGACCCACCGGTCGGTAGTTACGGGGCCCCCATAACCACCACCTAGGGCTTTATGGCCCTGGACGAAGGGGACCCCGGGACCCACGCGTCATTATTGGAAATTTCATATGTATTATATATATAATATAATACATCCGTATGGTTAAACGCCAGACGCCAAAAGCGAATCGGTCCTCACAATCCCCTTCACTTCATCGCCCCTCTTCCTCTTACTACGTCTCTAATACAGTGATGTGTGTGTGTGTGTGTGTGTGGTGATTTATCTGCATTTTTGATGCATTAACTGAGATTCTGAGCCTCAATCGATCAATTTCGCTCAAGGGCTTAATTATAGCTCGTATTTTGCGACAAACACCCGTCAATATAACTCGTTCGATTTTTGTACGGTGATAAAATACGCTGACTTATTTTATTCAAAATTTACAATTTGATATCATAATAGTCAATTTTGTATCTATGTACCTGCTCTTTAGTGTCCCAAAAAGATACCCAAGTCCAATGCGTTTTTACTTAAATTTTTTGACTGAAGATTGTATGATGTTGATCAATACGTTCTAAATACGCAATTCTCATTTTCATATCCACTGTAAAGGTTTTCTTTCGGTATAAATACATCATTCGATAACTATTGAGTGATGTACCTACCTACTGCTAGCAAGCACAATTTTCCCGGGGCTGGTTTTCTCGACACGAACGACGTTGAAAGTGCGTTTTCAATTGAAAATCAAAACTGCGCGACGAATCGCAACCGAGTGAAAGAAGACAAATTTGCAGTTGACGTGCGACCGGAAGAAGTTTAAAAAACGTGAAAATAAAACGCACCACAGCACACATACCAAAATGCGAGAAATTTTCATTGAAATCACTGACTGACTGAACCTACCTACATTCTGCAAAACGTAAAAGAACGACTTCACGTGCTGGGGTAATTGTCGCCTATTGAGACGCAAAATGGACACGTAGCAGTCGCGCACAATGGCGTCTCTCAGTTCGCCATTTTTGCGCCTCGTCCACAGACGGACGGACTGACTGGACCATTCATAGAGGACGTCGACGTTATTTCGTTCGAAAAGCGTTCAAGTTTTACAGTTATCGATCGTTTTTGTCGCGCCCAAAATTACCATAATCGACGACCGTTCGTATCTGTTTCCCATATGTATTATTATTAGACTAGCTGGAAGTACTAGGCGTTGCCCAGAATCATTTTGAATTGCAAGCAGTCATGCTTTTTAAGATTCTTCATATCGTTGGTCGTGCAATTTTATATTGTATGTAGTAGCTAGTATAGGTGTCCCAAAATTCACGCAAGAAGTAATTTTGATAGAAAACACAGGTTTTTAATTAAAAATTGTAAATTTTTTATTGATTCATAAATTATACAGTATAAGGTTATGTATGAAATAGCATAAATAAGAAAACAAAAATTAAAAAAAAAAAAAAACAATTTACACTTTCACAACTCTTGAATTGAACAAAATAATTGTTGCTCTGAATAGTCTTTGAATAGTCTATGAATAGAAGGTCTTTCTTTTTTATTCACAAATTATGCTTTGTCGTGACAATGTGCACTAGTGAGTATTTTTGAATGAATCAAATCATTGGAACTTCACCGATACAAGCATAAGGTTCAGGACAGTATGTAGCTTACGTTCCACTGTAGGACCCTTCTTGTTGGGAACGAACCCCGATAAGCTACTCCATACATAACCTTATACTGTATACTTTATGAATCAATAAAAAATTACAATTTTTAATTAAAAAACTGTGTTTTCTATCAAAGTTACTTCTTGCTTGAATTTTGAGACATTTTATAATTAACCGAAATAAAAATAGCCTATCGCACTCAATTACTCTATTAGACCTGCAGTATTATAAAAAGTAGCTTTGTAAAACTCGGTCTCAAAAAGTCAACGGGTGTAGGAATGTTTAAGGAACACACAAACATACATGTGTGTTGATATGTTTTTAAATATACATACATACATACATATGTATAACAAGTCTCAGTTTCGTACGATCGAACCGACAACGGGTCGCCCGTTTTCGATTTTGTTTTATTATCGCGCAAATATAATCTCGGTTAGTAATAATTGCGATCGATCGGGCCATTATACTTATAAATAAAATACGCGCGAGTAGTAAGCAGTAGTAGCAGTCCACTTCGATGATCGTTATCTTAATTGTGGTCACATTATTTTGATATATGTAAATTAATTTTATTTTTCTTATATATAACTGTGTGTGTGTGTTACACTCACATTTTGAATCAGTGCATTTGTTGTGTAAAAAAATATTTTTATTGTTTATGGTTGTCGGAAGAGGTGTTAACTGGTTTACGTATAGCTCGAGGCGCAAACTTATGGAAATGTTATGGTTGTAGCGCTAGATTGTTAAATACGATCATTATGATAATCTCACTCTTGTTATAGAGATGTTCGTTTTTTTCGTATGCGTGTGATTTAAATATAAATTTGTGTATATTCAAATAAATGTATTCATGGTTTTATTTTTTGTTTTCAGGTATCGCGAGGATGCATTGTGCTGGTCTGATCGGTGAGTTAATTAAATTGTTTAATACGTACTTTTTAAGTGAGTAAACGATTTTTCTGAAACTTCTGAATGCACTAAGCTGAAAACTATTTTTTTTACTTAATAACTAGTGTAACAATAAATAATGGATAAGGTTTATTTGGTTTCGCCCAATAAGCTACTACTTTTATGTGGTTTTTACACGGAATGAACGAGGTAATAAGACAACGGCAATATCCTGAGGGTTGTCGTACCAAATTGATTAAGCCACAAGTGTGAGTTATGCCCCTGGACAACAAAAACTACGTAGCCAATAACCCTCAGGACCCTCTCAACTAACCGGGGCAAATCACTAGTGACTAGCTACACTCGCCGAGTCAAAATCATAAAACGTACTGAAATTTATAATCAATCAATATAATTATTGCATTAAATAATTCATGAAAGTGCTTATAATCTACGTTTGAATTTGATCATAGTACGAAGCAGATTGCGTTGAAATATACTGTCGCGATTACACGAGTGAGGACACCATCCGGTCAACCCTATTTTGACCGCAGATTAGATCAGCCCCGTTTGACCCGGTCGTCGATTTGAACCGCAAAACAATAACCGGTCCAGGGCCGAACTGTTTCCTCCGGTGCCGTATGTTGTTCTCCTTTGAAATTTTATCTAATATACCTATACGTGTATGTGCGGGGGGGGGGGGTTTTGTAGATGATTTATTGCGGGGACCTCGAAATCGGGGTACAAATTACGGGTTTCGGTTCAAATTCTGATTAAGAATGTGATGTCCGACGATGGGTAATGTGTGCGAGGCGCGGTTATAAGGTTGAAAAAAATATCTCTCATACACTCTCGAATCGATTCGTTCTACTATATTACTTTATCAATATGAATCTGTCCGTGCGGGCGACTCCGTGAGAATCTTTCCTTTAAATATTGCTTTAACTTACATACAATAATCATAGAATGCAGTAAATTGCATGTAGGTAGGTGCATAGTTGTTTTTAAATATTATAAATTTTATAATTTTTATGGAACATTGCCATTGCCGATCCGACGCGGTCGTAAAAAAATATTACACACGAGCGCGTTGAAATTATAATGATTAGACGAGCTTAAAAAATCGTTTTATTATTAAGAAATTATTACGCACACTCACCGGTACGACCCACTGTCGTTAGTCGGCTTATTCGTTGTTGCATCGGTGCTTAAAAACAGTGATTACTAACCTTTTTAAAAAATCACGCGGTGCTCTTTTTTTACATATGTACATACATGCCTACATGTTATTCAAAAAAGAAACGGTTGCGCTCAACATTATCTTCAAAAGTTACAACATATCTAGGTTGTGACGATTTAAGTGCCTAAAATAGAGCTTCATTTCCATATGCAATACAATCTCATACATTATTAGTAAAATAAAATATAAACATTGTAAATAGTCAATGCCCGTTGATAGAGTCATCGGGTGGTTATCTTTATTTATATACCTATAGTGTATTTCACTATCATCATCATCATCATCATCATCATTTTCAGCCGTTCACCATCCACTGCTGAATGAAGGCCTCTCCAATCCTCTTCCATTTCTGTCTGACTTGAGCAGTCTGCATAAACTTGACTCCACACATTCTTTTCAATTCATCAGCCCATCGTCCACTCGGTCTACCTTGCTTTCTTTCACATCCTCTCGGATTCTATTCCAGTATTTCTATCGTCCATCTGCCGTCCACTCTTCTTGCTATGCGTCCAGACCATTGCCACTTCCAACTTTTTCACACGTTCATAGTGTATTTAGTAGTTGAAAATGTATCAAAAATGTAGTAGGTAGTTGAAAAATGCAAACGCTTCGTGCTACCCGTGCTGTAAGTGTATGTGTGAGTGAGTGAATGTATGTGTACGTGCCGTGAGTGTACGCGAGCGTTCCGCGGCTCCCCAGGCAGACTCTTGCGCTGCCACTTATAGCATTTAAGCAAAAAAAGTTATGCAGGTTTGAAGTAAGTAAGTAGTAAAGTAAGTTTTCTAATCATTTGTTTAACTTTGTTATTTTCTGCATTAAATTTTTTCCCCAAACTAAAGGTGCAGATGTCGTAGTTAGTTTTGGTTGGTACTGGTTTGTAATAGGCATATTGTATATACTATTAACTATTGAGAAAATGCATCTGCAATGCAATAGTGTGCTATTTTTCAATCCCTTTGTTCAAACTCCCGTTGGTTGTGCGTCACTGCACCGGGATAGGTGGCAGACAGGTGACCGGCTTAATCGATTTTTCGATGGATCGTTTAATTTTAATTGCGGGTTGTGAGTTAGCCGGCAACACGTCATAATTAATCGCGCATAATTTCCCGTTTAGCCTCCATTAAGCTCTCGATACCGATCGCAATAAACGGTTATTGAGCCTCACATCGCATCGACCCGAAAAAAAGCGTAACAACTCATGCAGCCGTGTGAACGTCTGCTTTCACCCTTTTTGCGAGCAGCACTTTTAGAAGCTCAACGTGAAAAAGCTCACTGTGTAGGATATGTATATTATGCATACATAGAGTTTCAAAGTTCACCTGTGGAAACAAACGGCATTCGGTTAAATGGTAAAAACGACCGATTTAGAGAATGATATGGTAAAAAGTGGGTCGGGCACGAGTCCGAAGGCTTTATATGGCATGTTGGCTATTTTACCCTTCGAGTCCCGTTGATCCGTTTTCGAATATTTCAACAGGACTCAAAGAGTGTTTCGAATTCCTAGTTTTTGTCCCGTCGAGAGTGTTTGTGCGTCAGTTTTGAAATTAATTTGAAAATCACGTCTCGGGGTCGGTTTAGTTGGCTTAGGTATTGAAACGACTGTCGATGATGTGTATTTAAATCTTTGTGCGTTTGTGTCGAGGTCCAAGACAGAGGACTTGAGGTCCTTGCCGCGGCCGGGGTCCTTTCAGGGCCTCAGGGCTGACGCAGGACATGTGCGCTGACGTCATTACCATTTCAAATTAGTTCCTTGGCCGCCTCTGTCCATCCAGCTCCACCACAGTTCATCGACTACAGGGTTGACTCATTGATCTTTATATTTTAAATAAATAAATACAAATTTATCGCCAATAAGTGCCATAAAGAGTCATAAGTGGAAAATGCATTGAATGAACTAAAAGAGTTTTTCCGGGATTTTCTTCAATAAAAGACAAGGAAAGTTCAACGTGAATACCTCAAATCACACCAGAGATATTTTCATTGTTACATTTGTGTCAAATATTAACCCTAGTTGTGCTAAAATGGTTAGTATATTAAAATAACTTCATTAACTATGAGGAACTTTTAAGTTTTTGCTTAAGAACATAACATCATACTTTTATGAATTCTTTATAATGTAGTTTTATTCTTATTTTTTTTTTTTGTATATTGTATAATTCTCAATATATTACAGTGATTTTTGACATGTAACATTTGAAAGACGTTTTAGAAGTAGGTATGTTGGTACAATTTTATATCAAAAGTTCTGTTTTAATAAATTAAATAGGAGCTTTTCTCGTCATTAGGCAGTCTGCATCTAAACGCTGTATTGATTTGAACTGAGTCCAACCCTGGCTAAGCAGATAGCGGTAGAATTTCTTCACTGTTGAGATAGACGTCCAGTCCAGGTTGAGATGTGTGGACAATGGCTCGCTTTTTACTTGGAATTTCGCTGACGGCACGAGAAAAACTAGTAGATTTAATTATCGAGTCCGCATGTCGTACCCTACCTATCTTTGCTTTCATACATATATTTACTAGAATGCCAATACAATTCTATTTCCTCTCATATAAATAAATATCAAGCTTAACACTTTTTCAATCGGTTTCAATTTGTCTCTTTTATTCCGCTGTAAAAATTGATCGATTCCTATAAATTTCCAGCGGGGGCACTCATTCGGAATTTGCCGACTTCAATTATAATGGCAAATCTGGATTAAGTGTGCACGCGCGCGCGCACTCCCAGTAAATAAGGGTCTGGTTTCGGACTGGTTCGCTTCGGCATCTAATATACTCGATCGGCCGCCGCATTGTATGCACATTTTTGCAATTTTTTAAAAAAATAATTGCATAAGTCGACCGCTCCGTTGCAAAACCGCACCGAGAGCATCGCCAGTGCAGAAACTTGAACGCTCAGAACGGGTCCTTCAGATATAGTCAAATTTATCCATTGAAAAATTAAATTCTGAACACTTCACACATGTTGGCATCTGTAAGCTCGAATTTGAGCTCAGTTTTAATTACTTTGGTGATTTTTTGTTGTAAATTTGCCGACATGGCGTATCACGCACGGTTTCAGATCACAATGCCGAGTGTCCAGCGGTCGCATAATGTGGCCCCCGTCCACGAGTAATGAATGAAACCAACACAACAAATCAATCCGGTCGGTGGCTCAAACGGACAAACAAAACCGGACGAACGGACGGACAGACTTCGAGACCGGCTCATACATTACGCACCCCGCGAACCTCATCATCATACTTCACCATCGCGATCCGGTGCACTTCCTCGATAGTGTCAAAGCTCTGAATCATCTTTCTACATTGCATCGGATAATTGTGAGGTTTCGATGTGGTGCGATTCTTAAGCGGGTTTAACACGTCGACGTCGAGTGCGAATTTGACTGATGTCCTGTCAATTACGGTCGAATGGTTCCGCGGACACAGACGTCAGGTTGTCCCCGAGTTCGAGCCCTGCGCACACGCGTTATGAATAGTTAATGGTCGTATTCCAAAGTTGGACACTGGGCATCAGTATTCAAAATTCAATGGAAAAGTAAACCAAGTCTGAGGACCAAGCCGAGAAAACGACTCTTTGTGACGTAGTCTATGTGTTTTAGAGATTCTTTAGCTGGGGTCTAAGTTGCTACTTCTGGGGCTTTGGTGTAAAGCTTAGAGTAATTTATATTTGGATGTGTCATTCGAAGAGTTTTTGATATTAACATTGAATGAATACATTCCAAACATTTTAACGAAAGTATACGAAAAAGTTTTGCCTGACATATATTTTGATATTTTTTATCAAAAAAATTATTACACAGAAAAAGCGCTCATTTAAATGAAAATTTGAATTGCAGAGCATTTTTTCGTTTTATATTTAAGGAAATATATTAAATGAGGTGACTTTTTAATTTAATAAGGGGGTATAATATACATATGTACATACATAGTCATAATACTAGGGGTAATAAGTTAAAAATTGAGAATTTAAAATTAAGTAGATCTAGAAAAATTATCTTGTATAGGGGTGTTGTTGAATACAATAGAATGCCAGATGATCTTAGACAAATAAACTAAATTGACAGATTCCTGGCAGCCTTAAAACAACACCTCTGTACAAATGCTAATGTATACATATGTATGTAGATAGTTAAGTTTATTATGTAATTTTAGCTTTAATTTGCTTTTTGTTGATAATTAACCTTTCAAGCTACTTTATTCGAATAAATAAATACATATCATTCTTTAAAAATGTATACAAAAAAAGTTGATAAAATTGTTTTGAATGTCATTATTATTTTTTACTATTGCTTAAATAGTTCATATAAATGGGTCCGTCATACTAATTTGGAGGACTAGATATTTACAACGATGAAAGTTTATTATTTTTTCTATTTATTCTTTCGGCATTCATTCGTAAACGATTCAAATCGCTCACAGAATAGAAAATATAGATAGGTACGTGTATAATGCAGCCCGGAGACGTTTCCCGGAATTTTTGCTTTATTTCTTTTTTAGTGACAGTCCATTGTGCGCGCTGTATCGCCGTCAATGGTGTTGTACAACCGTGTCTAATAACTTTCGAATCGAGCGTTAAATCCTCTCGCTTCTAAAAAAAAAAATTTCAAAAACGAACTCTCCGTGCATTTCGTCATTTGGCGCACGTGTCGTGCAGTTTTAGCGAATTTTCCGACGTTTTCCCGTTTTATTAAAGGAGAACGAGTTCGAATCGGCTGGGGCGAAGGAAAGGGGGGTTTCAGGCGTCGCGACGCCGACGGGGTGGTTTACGAGCGCCGCGGGGACCCTGATTGCACATAAAAGGGCCCCGGGAGTCGGGGCCCCCCCCGCAAATGAAGATTTACCGAATGAATATTTTGACGTTTACCTTCGCCGTGCACCGCTCGTATTATTTAGCTAAGTGCAGTGTCGGTGCAACGGTGATTGCACATGCAAGGGCGGAAAGATATGATGTACGAAGATAAGCTATGCATACGATTTTTTTCGGCCACCTTACTCAATTTTATACAGACGGAAAAAATGTGCATTGCTAGGAAAGCACATAACACTTTTCCGATATGTTCTATAATAAAATATTGTTTTTCATATAGTCAGACAGCTCAGTAGTTAGAGCGAAGGTCCAGGGCTCGATTTTCTCGGCGTTGTTTTCGAACTTAAGTAATAATCATCATTGGCAAGATTTGAGCATTACTAAATCCAGATCGGCCGTCTCCTGTCGTAATTTGACAATTTATCAAATTGAGTTGTGAGATGGTTCCGCCAAAAATTGGCAACTCCCATCAGTATTTTTATGTTAACCCGTTATTGAGTCTGGATCCTTATATTCTCAAACCTGTTGGTTAACTTTCCTCCAACAAAACAAAACAAAAATCACGAAATTTCTGCTGAAACATCTAAAAGGCTAAAACATCTATTGATTGATTCCGCAGTTTAAAGTTTCTGTGGTGATCAAAATACATAGCTTTATTAACAAAACGAGTTGTGTTAAGTAAATTAAAAAAAAATTGATATTATTAACATATATTAGGTAAAACGGAAAGAAATGTCTTTTTTTTTTTGGTGCGACACCTTAAAATCAGTTTGTCACCGATTTCCGTTAAGCTTACACATCGTGGTTGGTATCATTTTGAAGCTCTATTAGTAATCTTTCTTTTTTGACTATTTTTTTTTTTTTTTTGGCCATAGTAGAAAAATGCAGAGGTTTGAGATTGAAGAGACACATTTGCAATATTTTGTGCTATTTTTATTTGACAAAGGATTTAAGTCAAAAGAAGCTACCCAGACCATCTGCGATATTTATGGAGATATCACGAATCCTCGAAAGTGATATAGATGGCTTCAAAAGTTCAAAAGTGGCGATAGGAAATTAATGGACAAACCGAAATCAGGAAGACCTCTTAAAATCGATGATGACACCCTGAAATCATTGGTGGAATCCGATCCGCGCAAAACAATTCCTATGTTTTTGGTGGGATGTTTTAGGAATAATTCATTACGAATTGTTGAAACCCGGTCAGACGGTTACTGCAGAGGTGTATTGTGCCCAATTGGAAAGATTAAGAAAGGCGGAGCTGCTTAAAAAACGATCAGTTTTAGTAAACAATCAAAGAAGAATTTTACATCATGATAATGCAAGACCACATGCAGCAAGAATTACCCAAGACAAAATAAGAGAGCTGAATTTGGAAGTTCTGCAACGTCCACCATATTCACCTGATATATGTATGTAGCACCTTCAGACTATCACTTATTCAAGTCGATGGAAAATTCACTTCGAGATAAAAAATTTGCAAATGTTGAACAAGTCAAAAATCACTTGGATTCGTATTTTAATAATAAGCCGCCAGAATTTTACGAAAGAAGTATTATAAAAACTGCCTATTTTGAGGAGGAAGATCATAAGATAATAATGGAAAATATTTATGTATGGATTTTTTTTTAAATAATTTTTTTGTTGCACAAAAGACATTTCTTTCCGTTTTACCTAATATATCAATTAGTCAATTATGGTGGTAAGGTCTTGAAGTTTGTGATTTAGTTCAAGTTCAATTGGCCTAATTTCGCCAGCAGTTCCCCCTTCCCGCTTTTCTCCCGATCAGCTGATCGCAATTTCACCACAGGGAGTGAGGGTCGATCCCCTTGAACTATCCGATTGTAAGTAAAAACATATCAGACAGGAGGGCGCCGAGCCCTATCGAAATAGGAGAGGGAGTGCCATGGAGACCTGAGGCTTCCTAGGGTAACCAGCCCTCTCCTCCGTGTCATTCTGTCGTGATAACGCGTGCAAAACACTCGTCTGCTCGTCGGGGTTTACATTACAAGTATTACTTGTTGAATTTTGAAAATTTCTCGCGTGTGCGGCCATCTCTAGCGCCACTTTTACTTTGATTCATTTCTTCTATAATATAATACATACTAATTTGGAATAATTGTACAACATACTCTCATATAAAATAATATAGGCACCTACCAAATAAATTTCACGTATAAAAAAATAGTGTTTAGTATCGCCACAGCTTGTTACTAGTGTTAAGTATCGCTAAGTAATTAGTTGTTGTTAATGATTATATAAATAAAGTAAAATATACATTTTGATGATATTTTGCCGTGTTCTTCGTGTGTTTACGACTGGTGGTTAAGTGGCAGTTATGACAGGTCACCGTGTAACGACACGGTGTACCGGGTTCGAGTCTCATTGTGTCAACTGTCAATTGGTCGCGGCTATGTGTCTGTTTACGCATACAGTGTGACCCAAAATATAATTTTTATTTAATTTATTAATAGCGCGGTCAACAACAGTGCCCATTCGCGTACCTATTTGACATTTCTGTGGTTTAATAGTAAAGTCAATGACATATGTATGTAAATAAGCAGAATGTACCATTTGAAAAGTCACACTTTTCATTTTTAACCACAATTCGAAAAATCGGCAATATTTTCAAATTCCATAACTTTTTGTTTGGTTTTCAAGACCAACCTAATTGTACATCATTTTATTGACAAAGCAGCACTTTTATTTTGAAAACAGAACGATTACTCAATACAGAAGAATTACATTTCTATAGATTGCGTTTAAAATTATTTTTTGTCGTCTTTGCTCATATCGCAGATAATTGCAAATATTCTCATGTGAAGCGTCCCAATTTCATTTTGAATTTGAAAAGAAGGGTTCGATGAGGGATTGACCACGGTGTTGTTGGTTCAGTGACCCTAGCGTGGCACTTTGTCTCAAGTGCTTGAGTACTCCATCTCGTCGTCGCCACTTTGACAGATCTCGGCTTCCTTTCATCTTCGTCATAAAGGGCCGCTGGTCTCTCTTGCACACCAGCCTAATTTATGCGCAATAATTTCAAAAGGCGACATTTATTCCCGCCATTATTCGACCCGTTTCGTTTTACATATGAAAAACGCCTTTTCGTTTAGGCAAAAGCGGCACGTAAATGGACACGACGAAGACGAATTATTGTGTGAAGATTGTATGCGTTTTCTTCCAGACATCTAACTATCTATACGTGTGTGTATATATTTGTCTGTGATGCTGCTTCTTAATCAAGCGTTACAGACGCACTTCGAAGGATACGTCCGTTTATAAAACGGGCTTCTGAATCCATCGAATCATCGTAAACCGTGACTTACATGGTCGATTTGCTCGCAACAGTATGCCACTTGATTCGATCCCCAGCAGGTTGTTTTATTGTACCTAAGCTCGTTCACACTGTACGAATAACCCTAATAAATGTTTTACCCTCATATAAATCAGTACTAGTTTTATTTATTCATAGAACGTGATTTTTTTTAATATTAAAACATGGTTTATAATCATAACTGTATCATATCAATGTAAAGTTTGAAGTTTTGTTCGTATTACGGTATGCGTGTTGTTTGACTAGTGTGGATGTATCTTACAAGTACAGTGCGTTCGAGAAATAGCGTATATTTTATTTATCGATACAAAACGGTCGGTGTCCACCAAAGCAAACACTAATTTGAGATCAAAGCGTGGAGAGGAGAATTTCGTCGATCTCGATCGATCGATATAAATAATATAATAGTGGTGTTTGAAGGTTTGAAATTATATCGAGGAATTTAATTGTACAATGGTGGATATTTAAAAAAAATAAAATGGATACTTCGATAGCGTGAGACCGTGATTAACACGCCAATCTCGTGCCTTTTGTGCGTAAACGACTTGGTCTTTTGAACGTTTCGAACAATTGTCTGGGATGTGGATAGACCATATCCAATAATGTTCGACGAATCCAATTTTAAACTTTATTTAAACGGTGTTTTGAAATTTATTCGATTCGTTTAGTTGCGCTAATGCGTATTATTAAGCGACTGTGAAAATTTAAATGACCAAAAAGTTGATGGGAAATTAATAAATAAATTTTCATGTTTGTTTTATAGAATATCAATAATCGAATTTTCATTTCGTTATAGCAGTTTGATGATATTCATTTTAATATTTTGCCATAGAAGTGATCTTTAAAATTTACAATGTATTCTTTATTATAAAGTAATCGCATTATAAATATTATCTCATTACTCTCTATTAAACTCTAATATCATACACATTTTTATCCGCATTGATTGTAATCATGTTAAGCTTTTATTCACTTGTATATTACATAACTAATGTTTTAAAGTAAATGGGAGTGCAATACTTTAAAATTTACAGTGATTTTATAGCCGCAATGGAACCAACTGAATCTTTAGTATTTGAAATTATAATAATTAATATGCGAGATGCGATATTTTTGGCTCACGCTGTCTACGAAATGTGCACGGATGGCGCAATTGAACGCGGCCAAGCAACGTACACTACGTGTGACCTATTGAGTCAATAATAACAATCTTCTTTTGTACAATTGAGTACACTAAAATTGCCTTAATATCGCGCACAGCGATATACACCATAATAATAATTGCTGTCGGTATAGATTACACACACACAAGGTAATAGAAAATGTACATATATTCGTGGGATTAGCATGTTTTATACCGTTTCACAGTTTGCGGTGCAAAGGTCTCGCGATATTGCATACAAAACACGGGAGAAAACACATTACAAATATGAGAGTATGTTGTGAAATATTCCAATTTGCTATTTCAGATTTGAGATTATAGTAATTTGTTACGTTGTATAATATAAAATTGTGATAATGTACGCTTTGCCGCACGGGGCCGGTTTTCATAGCCAGTTTCACTTTGGTGCACCGACGGGAACGTTCGCACCGTTTCCGGGACATCCCGGAAGTATCAACAATAATTACTGGATGTAAGAGTCGACACAATAGTATATAATAGAAACGAGTTCGCTTTCTGAAAAGTTCATTTTGTTAATTGTTTCAGGAAACCGTCGGTAGATGAAGTCGGAAATCCCACATCAGTAAACGCGCGGTGAGTGCAAATTTAAATTTTTTCCTCATTAAAATTGCAAAAAAAATTAAACTTCTAACATTTGATACGAAACGATGTGGATCATGTGCGATAGTTCGTATTTTTTGATCTCACACTTTTGTCGATTATTCATACTAATTTTGAACATCACTGCACGTCTAATTAATTCCGTTCGTGTTGTACGAACGAACGACTCGAATAAACTGGCATCTATCAATTATTTACACGTCTACATTGAAAGCTTTTTACTAGGCGTTTACAAATGAACTTAAAAAAGTTTAAAGCACTCATTAGTCATCTTATAAACGTGTATATTATTATATGTATGAGGGGTTCCTTATTGGATATCGTTAAATTGTAATATTTAAAGGAAAAAATCTGATTTCGTACGATCCTATGTGTAGGGTTATGTATGTAGGTTCTCTTTACCCTGTTAAAATAAATTGGAGACGGGGTAAAAAAAAAGACATAAGGATATGTAAGGAGGGGTTTTTCGTCGGAAGATAGGCACCTAACATTTTACTGCGCAGAGCTAATATGATTAGGGATGATTTCCCGCCAATATTTATATTAAGGGATGTGCGGGATCGGCACAATATCACTAAATGCGAACCGCCAAAGGGAATATGCGGGGCGTAACCGGATTTTTTTTTTAATAATATAAAAATAAAACATATTTTTGTATTAAATTCATTTTTGAATACTTCTATATTGTGATGAATTTTCTGACAAATAAAATAATTATTTATTTAAAATTTTTAATAAGAATTTTCATTTTGAAATTGTGATATTAAAATTTTTGTCTTGGCGTATTGAATTAAACAATTGATTTAATTTTTTTGCAGTTTCTGTTTGAATGGAGCGATTCAGTTTGTGTGAGTGCGTATCTAATTGAGGATTAGCAAGGGAGTGACCACATTCAAAGCACTAAATTTAGGGGAAGAAAATCCCTCGGTACGTCGCAAATATCCGCATGATCAATACGGTCAAGTGTTTTTCATTCGTATAAAAACATTCACAATAAAAATGTCTCAGTCGATCCATTTATCTCAAATGCCTTTTGGTATAATATAATTGACTAAACTTACTTAAACACTTGTCTTAACGGCACAGATAAGCTAATACAGCTAGGATAAACTCTCAAGCGTTGACTTCGCTATAATTTTGGCGGGGAAAATAGCGCGCATTTTCGCAGTGCCGATTCGCGCCTTCGCAGTGCCGATTCGCGCCTTCGATCCGGAATCGTCACGTGCCGGATAATGGAGGTTTTCGCCTGTTTGTTTTGACCCCAAAAAAGGCCCTGTCTCCACGATCAGGCTGCTGCTCCTGCAACAACTGCTGGGGGTCCCTCCAACACTTTGCTCCATCACGTACGTCTTAAATACGTGTCGGACCGGTCCTCCTCCTCCTCCTCCTCCTCTTCGCTCCTCTCCTCTCCCCCTTCAGAGTCCGTGCAACCCCTGTTCTGGTGGTCCGTGATACAGCTGATCTGGAGGATCGCATAGGGAATGCCCAATTTGGCCGGTCCAGGGTGAACAACCTTTCATATTTCAGGACCAGGCACGTGCCTGGGTGGGTGGGTACGCCTATTGAATACCCGATACCCGAAAATCGCGTACTCCAATTCACAAATTGCAACTGCTTTGACGGGCTGCCTCGACCTTATCTGCTGTAGTGGACGTGCCGATGATGTAGCTCGTCGATATGATATGAAGAAGGCCGACACGAAGCGATAGCAGTCGTCGTCTGGCAAAACAATGACTATATTGGCGAATCTGCCGTGTTTGGTTATATTAGTTCAACTGTATAAAAAGGATAAGCATTTTTTGATATTACATATTTTGCTTGGGTAGGGCACCTACACACATACATACATGAATTTTTATTATAATTAATAAATCATTATTATTTTATTGTAATTAGCCTGACGATAGCTCAGAACAAAGGTACAACGTCGAAATAATTTTCTCAATGGTTATTTACCTTAATTATTGTCAAGATCTGGACATTTGTAAATCCAGATCGTCCGTCTCATATTAGATTTTTCCAATTTATCTAACTTAATTGTGAGACGGTTCCACAAAACTCCTATCCATTATTCCGATGTTAACTTGTTATTGGGTCTGGATCCTCGTGTCTTTAGACCTGTTGGTTAACTTTCCCCACAACAAACACAAAAAGTGAGACCACTCTTATACATGCTGCTATCATCATAGCTCACCTTTGAGACCTCATATCTGCCTACGAAAGTAAAATTATCAGTTAAAATTAACGTCATTACACTTACAGTATTCTAATAATTGATTAAAAATCAAATTTTCAGAATTTCAACGGTGAAATTTCAAATTAATTAAATTCTACGTACGAGTGCAACTTTGTCTCCGTGGATACATACATATGCTGTATGCACATTGACATTATCAGATTCGTACGTCGACAGTTTACCAATCGATCGGAGAAGTTACAAAATGAAAACACAGCCGGTAAGGAGTAGAGGTAGACAGACTGAAAATACAATTCAAAGTCGTAGATGTTTTATGAGTTTGTGAAAATCGGTAGGTAGTACTACCTAGTGGCAGCTAGCGCGTGCAGCGTCGCAGTAATGGCGGACCTTGGTACGTGGGCGTCCCGACGCCTCGCCCAAGGCCCTCCAGTTAGAGGGGCACGTTCTGGACGAAGAGGCGCGTGACCCTCCTAGACCCTCCCACTCAACCACCCAACAACCCATCCACCCAACAACCCAACAACCCAACCATCCAACCATCCAACCACCCAACCACCCCCTACCCCACCGAAGATGATTCCGTTTTATTGAATGTTTGCGAACGTGAGCAGCGCCTCATGATGCTTTGTTGTTATTGCTACTGCGCGTCTACCGATCGATATTGTATTCGATCGAAATTTTTGGCGGGCGTATGTTACGCAGTGCCGGATTGAATTACTTGTAATAGATTTACGTCTATAAGATTCGGATAGGCAGAGGCAACAAGTGTCAACATTTTGAATTTGGTTTATGAACTATCAGCAATAATCAATTATTCGAAGTCAATGTGTAGAAACATCTTTTCTCCCTGTACATGTAGGTACATATGTATGTACATACATACATTAGGATGGAGCGACGATGTATGGAACTTTTTTTTTCGTTTTGTTTACATAGTTAGGTATAGTTATTCGTTTTGAAATACATAGTTATAAAAAGTTGCCTCCACATCATACCTGTTCTGTCTAAAAAAATATGCTTAGTTAAAAAAAGTTTTATGGTCTCTACCAGCACTTTTACTTGTATGAAAATTTCCAATCTCTATAAATAGCAATTTTAATTAGAAAATTAATATTTATTTTTACTATACATACCTACTTACTTTACTCGTATATACTTACATATATTTACTCGTATGCCTCCCTCCACCGCTCTCACAAATTCACACTTATTTGAATAATTCAAGGAATACGTAAATAAATTAGATTTTTACAAAAAGTACTTGTAATATTCAATAAAGTTATAGTACCTAATTTTCTGAGCATGTTATGTAAAATTTTGAATTCTGTGTTCAGATTTCGAAATTAATAGGTAAATTTTCATTTTTCGCCTTCGGGTAGAGGCCTGAAGAAATATTCATAGTTTTTTTTCAGTATTTTTACGAGAATACGGATGATACAATGAAACTTTTGCTAGATATTACAATGCCGATTTTTAATTTTTGCAATGTCGCTCCATCCTAATTGTATGTACATATGTACATACTGTTCTTTCTTCGTACTTCAATGTTGAATTTGTCTATTATGGGATGTAAAAAATCTTTTTTTTAATTTAAAATATTTTAAGCAGTTCTGCATTTGTATCTTGCGCTCATTTTGCAATCAGAAAGTGTCTGATGTGGTCGTCTCAAAATTAATTTCAAAAATCAATTTTTGTACTGAATGACTGTATAAGTCTTTGAATTCATACTGCATCGTAAAACTGTATGATAAAAAGTACTTGGAGGCTCAGAACTACCACATTTATTTTAAGCTATTTACATTATTTTTGAGATCATTCGACATACAAACTTAAAATGTAGTGATCTTTCTGTAAAGACTTCAAATAAAGATTTGCCTGCGGCGCATTTCAATTTTGCACGGGTCATCCAAACTGTTACGTCTAGACTTTGTTTGTACCAGATCACCGTGGAAGCACTTCCGCGTGGTCCCGTACGTGTTCGACGCTCAAGAACGGTCATAGTCGTTGTCTTCGTGACCGTGTCTGTCTGTCCGACGGTGGTCAGTGGCGGCGCGTGATGGCGTCGTTTTCGTTTTCAAGTTCAGCATCGTCATTGTCGATTCAGGGCCCGCGTTGGTCGGAGACGCGCCAATTCCGAAGACGTGTAATGCCCCGACTGGTACGTGCCACAGCCACACTGCCACCGCATACGCCACGTGCTATTGCCACGTGCTCGCTCTCTCACTCTACGACAACATCACCCACTCGCATACAACTCGATGACCCGGTCGTTCGGTGGTTTTGAAAAATTGCCGTGTTGTCTTTGCGAATGACGTTATGTGCCGATCGTGTGCGGTGTAGCTGGTGGAGGTAGATCGAGGAAAACTGACCGCGTGCAATAATGATGGATTTGATGTGAGCGTGGACACGTGCTGCGGTCAAATGGTTTACATCGAGGTTTTGATCGAATTGTCGTAAACTTGTTCAATGTATGTACAATGTGCATTTTCCTAACATGATGTAAAAGCACAGCTGCGATGCCTTTTTCCGCGTGTTTTAAGGAAAATCTTTCACCTTTCAATAGTTAATTGATATTTACTTACGATGCTGTATCGATCCGACTTGTGAGGGGTTAAACTTGCATCCAAAGGGGTGGTTGATAGTTAGGGGGAGAGGGGGTGAAAATTATACCGCCGGTTATGGCTGTCGATAAAATGAACTTTACGATCGGTCGGTCAGCTAGAGCTGGACGTATCTCGTTAAATATTCACTACTCGAGAAGTTCCCCGGAAGCTGCCGGCCGGCAACACTTGTGTTTTATTTATTCGGCAAGAAGTTTGACGTCGTAGCGAGCGACCATACTGAGGGGTGCATCTGCAATATGTATAACCGAAGTGAAAATAAATCATAATAAAACGTAGGTACCGCCAGTCAACGGGTTGACTTTGTTGCGCAACATCACTTTGCTTAATATTTTTTTGAAAAATTAAATCGGTCTATTATTGTGTTGGATATTGTTCGAATTCTCAATAATATAAATGCGAGAAAAAGTACAGTGCGCTTTCGTTATTCAGCTCACGAGCGCTTTTCCGGTCGAATGTTTTATTACCGAAGTTTTCCGATTTTCCGACGCTCCGCTGTATGTGTGTGTCTAAGCTCGCGCAAGTCTGTATCTCGTTCCTTTGCCGAAGTTTTCATATCTCTTCCTAAATTACCCGACTTGCATCGGTCCAGTCTCTATTTTTGGACTGAGCGTAACTTACTCCGAAGCGTACGGTGCAAAAGTGGACTAAATCCACCAGCGATAAATACGCGAGAAATACAATATCACATACTTTTTATTAAATTGTATTAAATTGTTATAATTCATATGATGAGCTATATTTCAGGTGGATTCGACAGTGCAAGTCTTTAAATTTTATGTTTGACTGAAGTTGCACATTTTTACGCATTTGCTCAATCATAATAAAATTGTGTGATCAATTTTGATGTTTGATGTTTATCAGAAACGTATAATGTATTTATTATTGATTAGCAAAAGCATTATTCAAATTCGTATTCAGATGTTAAAAATAAATAATAGTTCACCTATGTATTTTCAATGGAAAACATAATATTCATACAATGGATGACATGCATAGCTATACTATCAAAACCATTTATGACACAGTCGCTTTTTTAATGTGATCTCAATTCAATACGTGATCACAATAACCGGCGGCGTCGGCAACTGCGAAGGCTTCTACTACAACTTGCACTTAGAGAATCAACCGTAGATGCGGAACTGAAACTGGAGAGAGAGAGGCTCTGATGCAATTACCGGGGGCCTGATCCGGGCCTCTCCCCGGCAAGTTTTAATGAGAAATAGCTGAAGCCGTGCCTGGGCCTATGTGACCTGCGTCCCTGAACACTCACACACATCCACACGAACATACCTATATAGACGAGAGTACGTGTGTATAGGGTTTGTACAGGGACGTCCTTTGAGTATGCTTCTCACGTTCCCAGGGAGCGACAGGGACGGAGGCGCCGTCACGTGACCCCGCTTTTCCAAAATGGCCGCCGGGTTTATGTGTGCCAATGGCGTCGGCGTCGGCCGCGAGCTGAATACCAAATCAACCGACGCCCCGGCCAGTTTTTACCGACGTTTATTATTTGGTATGAGACGGGGTGGTTCTGGAGGCTGGTGGGTCGGTGGGCGCCTCGCCGGAAACGAAACTTGGAGTGGAGTGAGAGAGTGAGGGGTGGAAATTGGGTGGAGTGGGTGGCTGAAGGCTCTGTTTCCACGTCTCTCAAACTGAAAATCCTCACCCCCCTGGTTAGTAGTATTCCATTGAATTGTCTCGAAAATTTCATATTTTTCATCGTTGACACATTCAAATATCTTTTTCAAGGACGAGCCCAAGGATTTTTTGACTTTTGATAGAAGACATTTCTATGAAGCAATCGTTGAAATAGCTCAAAGGTGCCCGCACACCGCTACGAACAGGTAGGAAAATAGATAGAAAAATCTCAAGGTTGGTATGGTGGGGAGTTGTATCGCAGAGCCGCGATTTATTCAGTTAAGCTAAACAGGACGCACGATAGCGGGAACGTCAAAGTTGACATCAACAAATGACGGCAAAGTTGGCTTTAACCGCTAAATATTCGGGCATAACCACGTGGTGAACTATTATATATATATATATATATATATATATAGTGCAAAACAATTGATTATTGATATAATTGAAACAAATTCACAATAAATAATGTGAGATGCGCGTGTGTGGCATTAATGCAATGATATCGCGCGTTCTGTGTACATAGCTTAACTGAATACGCGCCTACACCAAGAAGGATTTCCGCGTCCGCGAATTCCGTCCGCGAAGTTTCGCCGATTCGCTCGATTTCTATGACGTTTGTGGAAAAGTTAATAACTCTGGTTGTCTGGTTAATGATAGAGTAATGCAAGTTCACAAAAAAATCCCGAGCAGTTTGCAGATTTGGTTCATCGTTGCATTGATTATTCTAGTGGTAAAGTCGTGCGTCGTAAAGTGTACGGTCAGACTGTTCAGAATCTGCTGATTTCCGTTTCCGGTTTTGTCGTCGTTGGCTTCGCATTAGGTCGTGCAAAATGTGGCCACAATTTCTCGTCTCGACACGATCGGAAATCGATAGTTATGCGCGGTAGAAGCTTCTGGAATTGGTCCTTTTCTCGGTGCTCCAAAGTGGATATTAAACCCTTTCCATACCATCCGGTATAGAAGGGGTTTTGAAAACTTGAAACTTTCAGATCGTGTGAGAGAATTTTTTTCGATTTTTAAAGTAAAATTTACAATGTGATATTTAAATAGTTTGAGAGCCAATCGAGGGGAAATTGTTCTGAAATGTCGGGAAATTTCAATATTAAATTAAAGGATATAAGCCAGGATAGACAGTTCCTTGGACACTTGCTTGAATAAGATAGTGAAATATTTTATTGAAACTTATCGTTTGATTTGAAATAAAATACTGTTAATTTCTTGCCACTATACTCGTACATTGAAATAATAATATTTCAAAAGATAAGCTCGCATTCATTTGATTACAAACTAACTGTAATTTCAGTACAGCACTGCTGATTGTAACATTATGATTTTCTAATTCAGTATGAAATTGAAGCTATGATTACTGTTCCAATTATATTTGTACACGTATTACAGCTTCTCATACATTCAATCGTAATTTTCAATCGAATAAAGACATCATATGCCGGTTGGTCTTCAAATATTGAATCCTCAAACTCGTTACAGCCTGTAGTTATATATTTTTTCTCAGACTATTGATACGTTCTCGATACAATAAACCCTCGTGCATAATAAAAGCCTTCGGGGTGAGTTCAGTGTGTCGGTTAAACGATCATTTTATCAGATCGCACATTATTATCATCGTCGTAAACATCGTCGTAAAGTTTTCGCGGCGCCACCGCTGCTGTAGCCGACTCTACACAGAGCCTTATCGGTCCAGATCATCTGCGGTGTTGAGAGAGGACCGGTCTGTCCTGGCCGCTATCTCGAAACCATCGGAAATTCACATCCTCCGGCTAAACAAATAGGACTCTTGTCGCTCCTGCTGTTCGCGCACACCATATCTACAGTGCAAATCGAAGCCAACATAAAATGTCACAAGTTTGCTGTATCCATCAAACATTTGGGACGTAGGTATAATTAAGGACGTTGCAATAAAGTTCCGACCGGTAGCAGCTACCTTACAGAAAACGACAAAGCAGACTCTAGGTTCAATGGAGCCTGATGGCAATTTAAGCTAGTCGTGTACCTATCGTTTTTTCTTGTCGAAAAAACGTACATATAGAAATCGACTCTCTTTATTCTCTGACACCCCAACAACCCTCCCACTTCTTTTTTATGTATTTTTTATTCTCACAGTGCAACAGCGCAACGTTTAAGTCTTTCAATGCGAGAACATAAAAGGCTGCCGAGATACATCACGCGTCTCTCTACTCACAATGCTCAGATCATATCGAGACGAGTTTTTCATCTGATGGATATTTGTTCTTCTTTCACATCTTCTTGTTGTGAAGATGAAAGCAAAAAAAAAGGAAAAAAGAAATATATAAATAAAATATTGCCGTACTTACCTATTACAATCTTGCAAGAGTTACGCCAAACTATAAAATTTGCGATAAGCGAGTTCGATACAAATAAAATTACCTGGCTAGGTTATTTTATGCTTAAAATATGTGACGAAGAAGCTATCGAATACATTTTAATACTATATATTATACAGTGGGATCAAAAGTACAACATGGTTGGAGATTTTGTAGTATTTTGACATTTATTTGTTAGAATCCTGTACTCTGTTCCAATTCTACAACAAATCCATGCTAAAATCGCCGATCAACAATTTAAATGTAAAATTAACGGGTCTTCCAATAATTTGACAAACAAATTATAGCCCAAATTAGTACAAACCTGAACAAAACGTTTCTTTGTACCTAATTTGCATTCGAAAATATAACACATTTTCAAATAATGCTTTTCCGTTCATGCTTAATTTTCCGTAACATAACATAAAACTACTCATCGTTGACTTATTTTTCTACTTTATAGAATTCTGAATGTTGTGATACATACAAAACTGTTAATTATACACGTAAACGTACCAGAAAAGCAATATCAAAATAATAAATTCAAATACATACAAAATAATTACATAGTAGGTATATTTCATTTTAATGAACCGTTTGAAAAGCCAATCATTATATGGTTACATCGTTATTCGAAATTCTATCCACGTTTATGACACGAAGGAACGAGCGTAGAACTTCAACGAAAAAGATAAAATAAAATTCAAAAATTGAATAGTAGGGTTGCTACAGTATACATATAATATATAATACATAGTATACCGCGTGTGTCAGTGCAGTACCGCTAATAGGCCTACATATCCATGACAATGGAACATCACTTTTTCACTGTGACTTTCCCCTCCCCCCACCCCCTATTCCTACACCCCTTCCCCCGAAGAGAGGGAAGGGAAGGGACAGCTTTGTTCGACGGGAGTCCCATCGTTCGGTTCTACTCGTCTTTGAAATATGACACGTCGTAACACACGTTGAATATAAATGAGCCGGGGAACCGAACGTCCCGCTGAAAAAGTGGACCAAAACCTTCAGTTTAAAGTTCGAAGTATCGTATTATGCGGTTTTCAAAGTGGAAAATTAGTTGTGATGGCATTTTTTCGATGTTACGCGGAAACTCGTCTGTTTTGTTTGTCGTCGGTCGGTAGTTTCGGTGTCGATGATGACCGGGCAAAGCAAGTAGTGTCAACAGTGCGGTCAAACCGACGGACAAACGGGGACGTTTCGTAAGGCGCATTAGTGCTAGTTATGCAAATACCTGGCGTCGGTTGTTTGCCATCGACAAACATGAGTCGTTTTAGACGCTCTTCAAAGAGCCGCTGTTTCATCGCCGGGATGCCGGATTGGTTCCGAACAACCGGGTGATTAACTCACCTGAACGTTCTCCATTAGCCGACACGTCGAATCGTGGAAGATGATCTAGTCTAGCTTAAAGACGCCTTCCAGGTCAAAATACACAACTTTAGATACTCTCCTGGATGCTATAGTATAATTTGACATCAAATATTCAGTAAGATCATTTTTTTACCGTGTTCGTTAAATAACGCAACCCATTGTGTGAATTTTCATAAAGCTTATTTTATTTTTATTTTTATTATATTTTATATAACAGCTACATATACCGATCGTGTAAAACGCGAGTGTTTTGATCATTTGATTTATATATGTAAGTACCTATACATATATATATATATGGAAGGATTAACCCAATTAAGAAGCGTAAGTATGAAAGTAGGTTAGTAAAACTAAAATTATGTTTAATGAATTTTGCGCGCAAAACGTAGTCACAACAATTGGACAACTAGGACAATTGGTGAATATGACTGGATGTAAAGTGAATGGAAAATTAAACTAGGACGGAGCGCTTTTGGAAGAATAAACATGATTTTTAAATCCAACGTCCCGCTATGCTTACAAAAGAAGGCACACGACCAATGCATACTGCCAGTTATGACGTATGGATGTGAATCGTGGATGCTGAATTCAAGAATGTTGCGTACGATTCAATGCACACAGAGAAGCATGTAAAGATGTATGCTTGGTATAATAGGAAGAGATCGTAAGAGGAATATATGGGTAAGAAGCATGACCAAATTGGCAGATATAGTGGAACGTGTGAAAAAGTTAAAGTGGCAATGGGCTGGACACATAGCGAGAAGAATGAATGGCAGATGGACGCGAGAAATACTGGAACGGTATCCGAGAGGATGTGAAAGAAAGTAAGGTATGTAGACCGAGTGGACGATGGGCTGATGAATTGAGAAGAATGTGTGGAGTCAAGTGGATGCAGATTGCTCAAGACAGACAGGAATGGAAAAGGAGAGTGGATGGTGAACGGCTGAAAATGATAATGATAATGATGAAGTATATGAAGTCAATGGATTAATTCTCATTGGCGTGCAAAAAATTGCTTTTTAATATTTTTGAACTTACATTTAAATATTTTCAATTCACTTCACGGTGACGTCATATTGCCGTTGAAAAGTCGCTTTGCTCTTTGTCTATATGGTATTTAAATTTTTTTTGTACGGAAGAATTGCATGAATTATGTCTCGTTCGAAAAACAGTCAACATAAATCGACATGTTGACTTGAAAAGAGTCAATTTGAAATTTTGTCAACAAATTGGCGACCTTGAATCGTTATAACACCAAATATTGGAACATCATTGGGCGACTGAATGATTGGACAATCGATTCTTATAATGAGTAGTCATTCAGGCGGGCTGCATACTGAAAGATCAAACCATAACCTTCGACACTAAGCAGGATAGCATATTATTAAAATGCAATACTGATCGAATAGGACGACGACTAGCCGTTGCTATTCTAGTATAATCGCAAAGTAGCCCTATAAATTATATCGAACGCACACCTCCCATTAACCGATGTGGCGTCTTCATAGAACCCGGTGGGGCCGGTAATGACCGGTCGGGTGTTAATTACCACCGGTAAAAATTCACCGAGCTTAATATGTAATGTTTCGCGTTTGAACAATCGCATGTTAAGTTGCGGGGCGAGTTCGCGCTCATATTTCACAAGAGAGGTATGGCAACGTCGACGATTAATAAGCCATTGCTTGGCGGATGTGCAGGGCCATGCAGATGCGTGTAATAAATTTATATGCGTAACTAGCGCCCCCACCGATTCGCTTTATATAGAACTCGATAAGTTTTCTGATTAAATTTTGAATTGGACTACATATTTGTGACGCAGCGGAGCGGTTTCCGGTAGAGCCGAGCTTTATTGATTATAGCGTTCAGTTACTTTTAGAATATTTAAGGATTCATCATACTAGCATTGGGACTAAAAAGTGACGTATTATCGTAAATATCTTAATTATTGTGTCCTTATTTGAATAATGTTGTAAGACAGAGATAATCTTATTTATTATTTTTAAACCACCAATAGAATCTTTCAACTTTTAGGCAACAATTTTTTTCTCGAAAATATTTGGCACTTGTATGAAAAAGAGGAACGAATCTACCTTTTAACATTTTGTGCTATTATAGACGGTTTGTCCGTCGTATGACTGTGTATTTTAACCTCACCCCTACCCATGCGCGCTGGTTTGTACAATAACAGTGCAGACGGTACGTGAAACAATTGCGTAATGTAACGTTGATTGAATGGGTGTATAGTCATAAAATCGCGTTGTTGAATTGAACTATGTATGTAGCTTTGACAGATAGCGGCTTGTTGCCAACAAGCCGCTTAAAAAATTATGTTGAAAATGCTGTTACATCGTAACAGACACACACGCATCGGAGGACGATACCTGATATCAATTTTCGCACGATCACAATACCTCATCTACATACATATGTTACTACGTACGTACATAATATATGGATGCAGTAAAAATATTCAAATGTTCAAATCGATTAGAATCAAAATGATTGTTTCATCTGAACTTTAGATAAAATACGCCCAAGTACGTGGCCGTGAGCAGGTCAATTCTAGGCTTTTGGAAGTTTGACTTATTCCACTTTTTGAACAAACTTGCTCATATGCAACTTTTAGGTACCTTCTTGTTTGTGGTAGCCCCGGTCAAGTGTGTGCGTTCTCGCAATTCTCACAGCGGTCAAGGTGCAAGGACTCTTCTTGTACACGAGCTCTCAAGAAACGGACAATGCAAAATCCCTTTTCTCTGGGTTGGATGGGTGGGTGTGTGTATGTAACGGCCCTCTGCGATCCTAAATCGAAATAAATTTCAACGCACAAGTCTGCCCTGCCCCCCTCTGACAGCTTCCCTATTGAACTTCGTACCAGTGATGGTCAATCATGACCAATAAATATTCATATAGTATGGAGCAGATACTGAAAAGTTATGATGAAAGTTTACAATTATAATTTATTCATTTTGAAATTTGTTGTAAATGTCAGTTAAGGATGTTTCGTGCTAATATTTTGTGTTATTTGTTGACGAACGTTTGACTATCACTGGCGCAATGTAAAAGTTCATAAAACGTTTTGCGCTTTCATTGTGCGATATCATTGAAATGGATCGGCAATTGTTGTTGATTGTTTACAACGTTCTGTTTCAAATCGAATGAAATTTCAACAATTTTATTGTAAACTTGTAGAGCTTGTTACTATCTTGGTTTTTTGTTTGTATTTTATGGATTTATAATTAAATGAAAAAGTATAAACGATATACATATGTACATACTTATCAATTCCAAAACCTTTTTATTACATTTTTAAATTGAAACTTTGGATAGTAGGCTTTGACCCAATTCCATTATTTTATTGTATATAGATCTAACCAAATCACTCCCACCTTATATATATGTATGTAGGTATTATAAAATTATAACAATACCGACTACAAACTATCATAATTTTATTATCACGAGATAGCATGCACTTTTCACATTCTCATCTACGGCAACTACACACAATACAATTCCGAAACGGTAAAAATTATCTTACAACCATAAATTAAACAACGAAGAGATTTGCGGCCCGTTTCCTTGTAATCATAAATTGAAACCCATTGTGCAATTTTTGCACATCCAAAAAAAAAAAAAAAACTCTTTTTAATTGAACTGACGAGCGCGCGCGCACATTAATAATTAAAACCAACCCAGGTACGACCTTTTCACTGCCTCTCGCGAACCTTCGCACTCGAATTTTTCCGGTCGAAAGGGTCAAAGTTCACACACACACATTCGAGAATCGAATTCGATTCGATCGGTCACGCTTTTCGAGAGTGGCGCTTAAATGAGTGATCTATCGCGAGCAGATTGAATAGATATCGGCGATGATGTATGCGCGGATACATCGTGCTCGAGTAATAACCATACGTCTTCATCACATCGGTTGTCTTCGCCGACTGTTTATGTGTTATATATACATACATACATACATATATGTGTATGTGTGGTTTGTATGAGTAGTGAGGTTGAGGTCACCGCGGTGGACAGGTGGTAAAAACTGCCGCTGACCGATGTACACCTTTGGCCGCATATCACACAACTAGTACCAAAATGCACCTATGATATGCTTATATCCGATTTAAACTGATGATTGTGGATTGTTAAGGTCTTATTTATCCCATTATATCTTCATTTTGCTGAAGCCATTATTTAGCTGAATTTTCGTTTTTTTCTGTTATTAAGGAGTTTTTTTTCAACTATTTCAGTGTGTGCCTTTTTTTCATGGCTTTATAATTGATTGAATCCGAGCGTATTCTTATCCGACTCGCATATTCTTTTTATGGTCTTCCTTTTCCTCTATTCTTCTCTTCCTCTCTTCTTCAGAAAGAAGAACCAGAATCAGAACGTTTTCTTATTCAACTCGCGTATTCTTTTCGTGGTCTTTCTCTTTCTCTACCTCTTTATCTTTCTCTCTTTCCCTCTTCCTCATCTTCTTTTCTTCTTCCTCTCTTCCTCTTTTTTCATTTCCTCTCTTCCTCTTCTTTTCTTCCTTTCCTCTTTTATTTTCTACCTTCTCAGATTTCAAATTTAATATTTAACCAGAAAAATAAAATTTAACAGTTTTTATTTATTTGTTTACATAATTATCATAAATCGAAGTACATATTATGTATGTATTGTCTATAATTTAAAATATACCAAGTATAAAAAGCTGAAAATAAAAAGGTTATAGCAAATACGAAAGTGTCAGTGTCTTTGTTTTTGAATTATCATTTGGATGGAGCGCTTTTGGAACAATGAGCATAGTTTTTAAATCTAACATTCCGCTATTCTTAAAAAAGAAGACATACGTCCAATGCGTACTGCCAGTTATGACGTATGGATGTGAAACGTGGATGGTGAATTCAATAATGTAACTCAAGATCCATTGCACACAGAGAAGCATGAAATGATGTATGTTTGGTATAACAAGAAGAGATCGTAAGAGGAATACATGGGTAAGAAGCATGACCAAAGTGGCAGATATAGCGGAACGTGTGAAAATGATGAATGGCAGATGGACGCGAGGAATACTGGAATGGTATCCAAGAGGATGTAAAAAAAAGCAAGGTAAACCGAGTGGACGCTGGGCTGATGAATTGAGAAGAATGTGTGGAGTGGATGCAGATTGCTCAAGACAGACAGGAATGGAGGATTGGAGAGGCTTTCGTCCAGCAGTGGATGGTGAACGGCTGAAAATGATGATGAATTGGTGTTCTTTTTTAAATAATTAATATGTAGACGAGTTCCCTTTTCTTTGTATAGGGACTATTTGAGTGAACCTTTATTGAAATGAAAGGCCCGCCTCATATTGAAAGATCAGACAGCCCATACGTTCAACTCAAATTTCCCGATTGAATACCACAACTTTACACCGGTGTAAATAATTTCCGATTTAAAACTGCACGTGTGATGAGAACCTGCACAGTATGGGGGCCGACTGGGGCCCCCCCTGCGGCCTTTCGAGACATTTCACTATAATTGCCCGTCTAATGTTTACATTTCGTCCCAAACAAATTATCCCGTCTTCGCAGAGCTTCCATCACATGTATAATACAAATATATTTTTTATTTTCCTTCGATGAACTGATGGATTTATTTATCGCCGATGATGTATTGACGTTTTGTGCAATGCTCGGGCGCGCACATAAATATCATCATCATCGGAAAATATTAAACTCGCCAGTACCTACTACATACATACATACATACATAGATAGACCACACGCGAAGTACAATCTTAAGTAATTTGTCATGCAAAATTATAAACTTTTAAAATGTTTTTTAGTAATTTACGACCGAATGGGGTACATCGTCGTGTAATGAGACGGCACAAGTTACCCGTTGATTTATGCGATGATCGTTCATCATACAACCAGAACGCACTTATTCAAAATGGCTCGCAAATCAATACGCGTCCATTAACGAGGGAGCATCATTAAATTTTACATCGTCTCGCGCTCAATTACTATAATTACCAATCGTCGTGTACGAAAAGCCTATAGGTTTTCCACGATATGCGATCGTGTGTGTGTATTACATGTTCTTTTTGTTGTGTTTTAAATTTATTTACTTATATGTACATCGATATGGACGCGCTATACGTCAGGGCGAAAACTCAGAATAAGTAATTTGCTGGCATGTTTATCGCTATCTTCGCGGCCATTAATAATTTCGCTCGAGCGTCCTTTCATCTCTCTCTCTTTTCGGTCTCGACCCCACCGCAACTTCCTCGACTTAAACGAAACATAACAAAAACATTGGCGATAAGGTCGACTCGAGTTTCCCTCGTATATTAATAATATTCACTTACTATACTCGGCTCACTACCGGGTTGAGTCGAAAAGCGAACGTACTCTGAAGGAGATGATTTATTTATTGCGATCAAATTATATTAAGTCATCGCGGACGCAATCGGAATTTTTTCATCATTTGTCACGTGAATTATTCATGAGAGTATTTTCGATTTATTTACAAGTTATAAAATTGATAATTTACAAATTGGCTGAATAAAAACCTGTATTGAAAATTTAAAAATAAAAGTGTTGCATTGCATTGCCGCGCGACGACAATGACTACACATTTCAAAGAAGAATTTTGTTTGGCATTTTCTTAAAATTGCCAATTTTTAAAATGCCAAATAATCATAAATTATTTCAAAACGATGTGCTGATTTTTTCATATATTTAAAATTAACATTTAGTTGTGTGAAAACTTATGCACATTCAGTCAAAGGTACATGTATAATTTTATTATTATAAAGGCAGGTATAGTTAAAAGTATTATATTAAACAGATTGTTACTACAATATGGTTCATTTCTCGGCTAAATTAAATTGAATATCTAGTTTAGCCGAGTTTTGTAATCCATTCATTGTTAATTATGTGATTGATTGCATTATCAAAAAAATAATTCTTCAGTTTATTTATATATATTTACGTATATATGTAATATTCATGTTAAGTACAAGATGTCACTGTGGACGATTTGTTTTAGTAAGCTCTAAGTATACTTAAAATATCGAATCTCATAAGCATCTTTTCTCCCTTGAGAATATCCTTATCGGTTTTTATTTCGCGTACAAAATGCGATAAGAAACGAAACACATGTTTCTTATCTTTGAGGATTTAAAAACCAACAGTTTGTATCAAAATTCAGCAGAAAGTACATATTTGCTGAAAATAGCTCTTGTATTTCACTTTTCTGCCACCATTCAAATTGCGACAGTTTATCTTATCTGTAGTTTTTAAGATGAACTGAATTATTTTTAACGATCGTTTTGACAAAGGAAGTTTGTTTCACAGTTATTTCAATTAGAATATTATCATTGATAGCTACTTCATCTATTTGAAAATTGCTGGTCTTCTATTTAAATATTATCGTTTTTATTTTCTGGCTTTGCGGTTTCGATTTGAATATTACCATGGATGAAGACGATATCGTTGATTGCAACAAATAAAAAACATGGGTCGCGAAATGTGACGTTCGACAGATATGTACATATCTGAGATATGGCAACATTAGCTTAGATTTCAATATAGCTAAAATTAAGCTCATCCTAATTTCCGTGTAATAAGCAGTGCATTTTACATGTAATCAGCCTTTATTTTGCAAATTTCGTGAATATTACCGCTTCATTATCTATTTCACGAATTCGGTAAAATATTGCCTTTTTCATGTAAGAGGCAGTTACAGTAATTCAACTTAACATCTATGTACATAATTATGTATTATAATTAATTTTTTTTTAAATTTTAAATTAAATTCAATTGTTATTAGACTACAATTTTTATTTTTAAAATATATGTACATATAATATGAATTCGAATGATAATTTAACTATTGCATGGGTACATTTAATTGTTACAGTTGGCTAGATACAAGTTGCCAAATTCAGTCATACATAATTTAAGCAAGTCATTTTATTATCTTATAGATATTTAAAATATGATGATACAATTATTGAAGACACACATAAAAGAGTGAATGAATGTTTAATATCGTTTCCAGCCGAATGTTTTGTAATCTGTTTATTGTAACGATAAACTTCGGTGTACATACATATATGTACATACTCCTGGAGTGTTAGACCGTGCACACTTATGTACATATGTACCAAATTGAAACAATACCAGTTACTTGTCCATTGCACGTGAGTGGTCCACCAGAATCGCCAGAAAAAATAAAATACAGAAAAATAATATTTTATATAAAGGTATGCCTTGATCAAATAAGTGTGATTGAATCATTAATTAGATAATATAAAAATTCGTTATTTTTTGTGGGCTGATTGAGTGTGAGAAAAATTAAAATGAAATAATGTAACATAATACCTCACAAGCATCTTTTCACATTTGAGAATATTCAGCACATAGCATATTGTCAGTTAAGGAATTTCCATAAATAGCATTACATCTTTTATAATCATATAACGGAACAACTACTCGCATTAACTGATTTGGCGAAATATTTTACCGAATTCGTGAAATAGATAATGAGCGGTAATATTCACGAAATTGGCAAAATACCGGCTGATATTGTATATGTATACACGTAATCAGCAGGTATATTACCGCTTCACTATGTACATACTTCACGAATTTGGCAAAATATTGCTGTTTTTGCATAAGAGCCAGTTACAATAATGCGGCGTAACATATATGTATACCAATGTACATATAGGTAAATATGTATAGCTACATATAAATGGTATGTCAATTGTGTAAAATGAACCGATATTTATTTATTGTGTTGTGTGTGCAATGCGACCTGTGAGAAAATCGCGCTTTCTATTATAAAAACATAAATGTCTAGGCGTCGTTCTACAAAGGGAGTATTTTATTATGGTCTTTTATGCCGACAATAAATTATAATAAACACACCGAGGTGTCCCTACGCCTCTGGTCAAGGATCTTTTGCGTGCGTATGAAGAATTACCCACTTTGTATGTGCGCTCGCTACGTAAGGATACCCCACAGTTTTCCAGTCAAAATACCATTTACAGCTCAATTTAATTAAATTAAAAATATATACATTAGAAAACAAACATAGTATTGACAAAGTTAATTAATCTGTTTTAAACTTAATATGTTTGAAAAATTAAGTAGCTGGTTTGCCTGTCATATTATGACAGTGGATTCCAGCCCCCATCAGTGTGCGCTGATTTTTGAACAATAACAGTACAGCCCATAGCTTATTTGACAATACGTGGTACAATTAAATATTATACCGTTGATTGAATGGGTGTATGACTATAAAATCGCGTTGTCAACACACTTAATGGCAATGACCACTAAGACCCAGGCAGACAAGTAGGCAGACGCTTACGCTAATATGTATAATTGTATAAAAATTAAAATTAATTGACCGAATAATACAAATCGATTAAAATACTTGTTATAATTATAACAGATGTGTTTGATTTGAACGTGAAGTTGAGCTGTTATTAGTTCGTTGCGTAAAGGGAAATGCAAACGAGCGGTAGTCCACCTGCACCTACCCGTACGTCGATGTGTATTTCACATGAAAAGTTGAGTTCATTTATCGATTTTTGAGTATCCTTGCTTTATAGCGACCCCAAGGATGCGAGAGCACATTAATATCGAGTAAAATATGACGGTCAGGTGGTAATAAGGAACTGATTTATGCGATGCGCGACACTGTGTACGTACACGGGCGGCCAACTGGTTAATCGGACACGGACATATTGCCGGTTCTGGGTTCGAATCCTCGTTTTATTCGCCGCCGGAGACCACAGCCTCGCGTGCGACTCAATTTCCACCAGCTAATCCTCTCGAGTAGATCCTTGATCCAAGGATTCCGCATTAACCTGATGTACATATGTACATAGTACCTCTGAGCTTTCGTATGTTTCGACGTTCCACTCAACACTTCCGCGTCCCCCTTTTCGACGTGAGATTTATACGGACATGGCGGTCGATTTCGATCGAATCGAAGGGTCCTTTCTCAGTCGGGGCGCCATTAATAAAATGGCGCTTAAGGTGCTATAAAACCTTGCGGTCGATCGTGCGCAAGCGCGTGATCATGATTGATGATGGCATCGTGTCGACGCACCTGTGCGTCATTAGTCAGTTGTTATCGACCGGTCGATAAAGGTATGACTTTGTGCATTCGCGGTTTCAGCGAAAGACGTTGAGTTGGATGTTGTAGATTCAAATAACGTACCTACTCAATGTTTTTTGTTGTAGTTTTATTAAATGATTTTAATGTAGATGGTTGAATAAGGTGCCTTATGTCAAAAATGATTTTAAGTTAAGCTTAATTAGATTGAACTGATTTGCATACAAGTTTGATTTGTAATTAGTTAGGTTAGGTTAGTTTTAGTTATGTTTAAATAATGTCACTTGGAAGAGACTGTCTGTCGACATGACAACCTAACCTAACCTAATCGAGGTGATGGGGAAGAGCGAGGAGGCTGTTGTAAGTTTTGCTGGAAGTGTGATGGTAGCAAAAGAGCAACACGAAAAGCAGCGTCGAAGGATCCCGAACCCCTAATCTCTCAGGCTACAATTAGCAACTCCATCGCAACCGCACCAATTTTTCAACCTTTGCGTTGCTCGATATACAATGAATTCGAAAAACAAAGTTGTTGTGGTTGCGGTGGAGTTGCCGGGTCTATTTTCAGCCTTGGGAGGGTGGGGGAAGTATGGTAAAGCCAAGTAGGAAGTCTGCGTAAGATAGGACCGAGCACCTCTTGAAATAATGCGAAAAAAGTTAGGTCAGGTTGGGTTAAGTTAAGTTATAATTTTAATTATTTATACAAAAATGGTTTTTTTTCGTCTTTGAAGGTATTAAATAGTATTGGAGCATATTTCCTAAAAAACTGTATAACGGTTAGAATACGTATGTAAATTAATGCTTGAAATAAAGTATGCTACTTAAAAGTAAGAGAATACATTTTCAATTATAAAAACTTTTAAAAGTCGCTATATAAGCAAAACGTTTAATAGTTATTGTTTTAATTGGATAAATAGAGATTTAGATACAAGTAATGCATTAAATCAATTTAATAAGAAACTTCGATTTAAATTTTGATTGTAGAGTAAATGCGTTACACACAGATACACAAACATCGTCTCTTAGTATGACAACAACAAAGTAAGCTTAGTAATCGATTCCTGCATAAATTATCATCGTCTTCGAGCACCGTCGATCCGTTTTAACCCGTTCGCTGCGAAAAAGCTCGCATTTGAATCGAACGCCGATGTCCGTTTTTGTTGTTTATTTTTCGCTTTTTATGTTTTTTTATCGTATTTTATTTTCGTAATTCAACCGTCTTATAAGCTCGCCTCTTCGAGAGTGATATCTGAATGGGGTCCTGTTTGTCTATCCATCGGACGGACATCACGGCCACGGACAGCCGCTGACCGGTGCGACAATGGCCTGAAACGGGCAAAGACAAATAGCTTTGCGTCTAGCAACAAACGACAAATTTGCATACTGAGTGCATTGCTCAGCTGTTGCAACCGTTGCACGATTTGAGCCACTTTTCCGCCTAAGAAAACAAAATAATACGTTAATTTAATTTTTTCCCTAATACGCAATAAATTGCGGGCCATAAACGAAATCGGATCCGATAGTAGGTGCTTGCGTATTGTACGTATGAAATCTCTTTTTAAAGTAAGTTGAAAAATGTGTTTTCTCACCCCCTCGTCTTTGATAATAAAGTGCATCCACCGTCCTCGAATAGGGGTGGGTGAATTTATATATTTTTTTTACTTTCCCCCGAAAACGGTCCATTTACAAGGATATTGCGCAATGATGGGAAATCGTCATCATATATTTATAAATCGTACTTTTTTCGCGGTTCGATTCGTTCAATACAATAAATAGCAGGGAGTGTGACGTGAATCATACTTTTCATTAGTGTAACTATAGTAGGCGTCAATCGTTGAGGTCAGTTTGTATGAATTTATTTAGTCACACTATGATTATACCTATAAAAGTTTGAAAAAGCTATTTATAGTTATATTATATAGGTATTGTTGATACATACAATACATTTATAAACATATATTTTTTGGTCACAGTAACGATGTGGGAAACTGTAAACACACATATGTACATAGGTACTCACAGCACGGGTAGTGCGAACTACTACCTACTACTTTTTGAACTACTAAATACACTAGGTATATATGTACATAAATGACATTGTCATTGGGCATTCACTAGTATATATAGGTACATATGTATGTACATATGTACATACATATATACATATAAATATTCATACATATACATACATACATATACATATATATATATATGTATATGTATGTGTATATATATATATATATATATAGGTATATATGTATATACATATATATATATATATATATCTATACTTATATGACATTCTTTGTGTAAGGTCAATTAAATTTTATAGTGTATGTATGTATGTATGTATGTTTATATTTTGTACTAAATACAATTTTAGCAAAAAGTTCTGAATTTAAAAAATCGGGGGAGTATAGGTATGTACGTATATAAGCGACATATAGGGGAACACGTAAAAAAATGTAATGGGAAAATTTTGCAACGGAATACACACAACCGTGGAAATTCATTTAAAATGCATTGAATATGTCTGTTCGAAGCAAATTATGAAATATTACAATGTATTATCGAACGAACTTCTTATTTTCCTCTCTTGGATATTTAAGGGGTGAACGCGGTGCATAAGAATAAAATTTCGAATGCATTGTATGCGAATCCTAGGTATTCGTTTCGGAATCCCATATAAGCGCAGATTCAGGTATTTCGATTTTAAATTGCTACCACCACCCTTTCGTATCCCATCAAGAAGTGTTTTAGCAATAAATTTGTCCCTTAGCCTCCATCCCCTATTCCGAGGGAACATTAAAAAGCAAAGCCCCGAGGGCTCATGTTCTCATCGCGGTGACCGCGGATTAACCGAACTGGACAGGGCCGAATTAGGGCTGTGCTCTGGACACGCGCCTAGCTTAACTGACCGTGTGCCAACCCTGCGGAATTAAGGGATCACACCCTGACTTTTTTATTGTTTAATTTTTTGAGGGTGCGCCCAGTGCCAAATCTGAAATTTTAGCCACACTTAAAACAGGGGGAGTTATACCTACCTATACAATAAAAATATGATTTCGTTAGGGTATTTCAAATTGTAAATAAATTTATGTGATTTATTATACATAATCGAACATTTCTGCGAATGATTTTAATCGTACACATTACTATTGTATTTTTTTTTATTTTTTATTAAACAGCTTATAGAGTACAATATAAAATATAAATACAAAATAATATTAATTTCACACAATACACTACAGCCAAAATAGTTACAAACGAACAACAGATCAAAACAAGAAAGGAGAATAACAATAGGAAGATAATCTAAAGGAGGGCAAAGAATAGTACATAGTGTGAGCGAACTTGTGATAAATTTTCTTAACGCGCGTGTACGTAGTTACGTAGGTACTCCTTGTCGCTCGAGGCATCTTTGTACACATTTATAATCTAATTAAGAAACGCTGGTTATGCGATATTATGAGCGTTTGAGAATCACGATTTGTTGCTTACTATTATCGCGGTGAAGTGTGATCGTGCTGTGCGCATTTTCGTTCGAATAGAATGGCGCTAATGCGCGAAACGGGCGATTGTAACATCAAGACAATACTTTTAAAATAAACGAAATTATTGTATTTTTTTATTGTATCACATACAATCACATTTAAATTGTATATTGACTTTTAATTTAAATATTTAGATCAATTGTATGTGTAATATGTATTTCGAGCGTAATATCTTATAGCAGCGTATGGTTATTTTTCGCCCCTTTTCTTTCAGTGATAATTTAATATAGAAAATTTGTCAAATCGAATAAAATTACTTGTCATATACAACGAGCATATCTTCAGGTGTTTCGATTAATTTTTTGAAAATTTTCTGCACAAATCTTACATAGTATATGTAATATACGTGGCAAATATCGTTGCCCGTCGGGGGTTCGAACCGCGCGCCTTGTAGTCATTAATCGCTACAAGGGGCCCGGGGGACCCAAATTAGGATCATCACTGCAAACAAGATTGTGCGATCGTTACAAACTGTTCATTATACGTGTGCGTATATATATTTTATACACACATACATACATAATACAAAGTCATACATGTATTAAATGTTGAATATTCATGGCTCGGTTTTGTCGATGTCAGTGAGATAGAGAGAGAGAGAGAGAGAGCGATGACAATGTTTGCGCGTAACATGTAATTAGTCACGAGCCTAATTAATTTTATGACACTTTGTCTTTGCCGATGAAGAATTTTTAAGCTCGTATATCAATCTTAAGCTGGTTAAAATTAAATATTAAATTTTCATATCGTAATGTTGTAAAATTTGAGGTTGTAATAATTGCGCGATCACTGTGATTAGCGTCGTATGATCTTGCGAGTATAATGTGCGGTTTCGAAATAATCGAATGATCGTCTCGATTATTCGAAATTTTTAGCTGTAGGTATTATGCATGTGGGAATGCAAATCGCCGTGCACTTATTAGGATATCGAAATATCAGTTCATTATCGGAATTATAGAGTATGCCGAAATTTTCTTTCATTATATTAAGAATTTACGCACATAAAATAATGTATAAGTTGTCAGTTTATTATATGTTATATTAAATTGCAGATTAATAAGCCTTGAATGATATTAATCTTTGTTGATATTTCCAATTAATTTACACCTATTTAGTATGCAAAATAGACCTGTTTGTCACTAAGAACTGTAACTACTATTATTCAGTTTATTTTGTATTCAATTTATTACATATATATTGCAACGCTGTTTGTGATTATAGAATGCACGTAAATGTAGATACAATTTTAGTTGAAAATTACCTTTAACTGGGCAATAATTTGATGTCAAATTAAATATCTTTGAGCCACAAAGAATGTGGTATTATAATGTGCCAGTTTTTGCACTGATATGCGCGTTTGGTTCGTACGAAATTTCGTCGAGGACAAATTGCCCAGAATTTGAATTAACACGCTCGCGCTCTCGTGTGTGTGTACACCGGGTAATATTTATGGTAAAACATGGCAGATCTGATCGCTGATAACCGAAGCTGACCAATGAAATTTGCATGGCTAAGTAATTTTATCGATTCGAGATCGCTTACAATTACTATTAAACGAGAGTGCGCTTATAAAGTATCCTCGGTTTAACAGACACGCGAACACGTCCCACGAAAATCAATGGCGGGAGGGCAATGGGTTAAGTTTTGCAACATTTCTACGTCTATGGAAAACATCCAGACCGGAAAATTGAGACACGCTGCGACTTTGCATATCTTGAGTAAACTTTTAGAGTTGGATTCGGGTAAGCTATCTTTGCGAGCTACTTATGCACTACTCGTATGTACAAAGCTCGCGTCACTCGAGTTCAACGTATCGTTGATAAAGAAATGTAGCCCGGCTCGGTTGGCGGGACAAAACAAAGATGAGTGAAAATCGGATAAAAAGAAGCGAAATAATAAAAATAAATACGAGGAATTAGCATACGCATTGTTGTTTGTGTACGCGAAAAAAGATGGCATTTCGATGCAAAATTCCGAATGGTAATTGTAAAGGGCAGTCCGAAAACAAAAGAATTGGACCAGAAAAGGGGGATATAATAAACGGGCGGCACGCTCCGGGATACCGGGAACAAAAAGAAAAAAGCCGTATTGCAGCAGCATTGCAACCAAAAATGCATAACCGATGCAGGCCGTACGTTACTTACGAGCCGCTCTCTCTCTTTCTCTATAATCGCACGTTGCGGAAAAAGTGTATAATTATGCATTTGGCTAATTTGTATATGTACGAGACAACCGTTACATCGAATTTTGATTGAACGAATGAATGTATAAATGAATACACATATCATTCTATATATGTATCTACTATGTATACTCGTGTATTCCAGAAAATAGCTTGTGCTAGCTAGTACGTGAGTACATAAGTTACACTTATATATTACTAGTCAATTCTCGTTAGCAATCCGTATCATGTGTGTGTGTGGGTTAGTGAGGATATGTAGCGCGCAACCCGTGCTATGTACATATATGTGTGAGGTTATGTAGCGTGAGGCTACCCAGCCAGTCATCATCATTTTCAGCCGTTCACCATTCACTCTCCAATCCTATGCCATTCCTGTCTGTCTTGAGCAATCTGCATCCACTTGACTCCACACATTCTTCTCAATTCATCAGCCCATCGTCCACTCAATCTACCTTGCTTTCTTTCCCATCTTCTCGGATACCATTCCAGTATTTCTCGCGTTCATCTGCCATCCATTATTCCATGCCTCTAGCTATGTTTCCAGTCCATTGCCACCAACTTTTTAACACGTTCCGCTATATCTGCCACTTTGGTCATGCTTCTTACCCACGTGTTCCTCTTACGATCTCTTTTCGTTATACCAAGCATACATACATCTTTCTATGCTTCTTTGTGTGTACTGGATCTTACGTAACATTCTTGAATTCAGCGTCCACGTTTGACATGAATACGTCATAAATGTCTGTGTTATTAATATCTAAACTTAACCTTATCCCTAATCCTAACATATTCATAATATGTTTTAAATCGATATTATGTTCAATCCGTATTCAAGTCAACAAACATATACTTAATTCAATTTTATTCTATATTAACAAATAAGTTACGCTGAATATATGTAAATCTACTATACTTACAGGATGAATACAATAATTATATTCATACTTTCAGGGTTTCTCAACATTTTTATCCATTTAGTTATGATATTTGATTCGGTACATGTGTGATATATTTATATCTATTATATTGAAAATTTCGTCCAAATCATGCTTTTTGCATTGTTTGAACTGTAAATATACTGTCTACATCTTCGGGTTGCGAAATGAGCAATAAAAAAAACAAACGAGACTAAATTGCATTCATCTCCGCGAGACCAGCACGTGTCCGCTTTACATTGTCCTAATGCACCGTGCGCGTATGCACATTGTTTACTTCGGTTAATTGGATATATAAATATGTATATACATAAACGTATAGTGCATATTTTATATGTAATTAATTAAGTTTCGTGTGCAAATGAACGACCGACTTTGCGCGTGGGCGACGACGACAAATTTAAAAACCTAATTATTTCGAGTTCAAATGCCGCGGGCGCTCAGCGACAGTGCGAAAAAAAAAAAAAAAACAACAGGGGACCTTCTCCGATAAAGTAAAAGTGCGGGAGGAAAAAGAACTTGAGCGGTAAAAAGAGGAGAATAATTAATGTAGTAAATTGTATTAATTAAAAGGCACTGACGTCTCAGATGTTAGAATGAGAATTGCCATATTTGGGGTGCAAGGTCGCTTTCAAATAAATATAACATTTTATAATTCATTTTAATATTTTATGGCCAAAGTTTGATATGATTTTAGTGCTTATTTTTCTTGTAAAATATTTGGTGTGATATGGAACCAATCCAAATTGAGACTATTATGAATGATATACCTACCTAGTACCTATGTACATATGTACATAGGTAGATTCACAATCGTGTGTACTTTTTGTCGCTGAGCTCAGTAGTATTTATTATTCTAATCGAATTACAATTTCGAATGGTAAAAAAAAGTACTAATTCAATTCGTCGATCTCTCGCCCTTCTTTTCTTATTTCATTCAAGAATCGCGACTTAATCATAGAGCAGAATCGGAAATTAAGCTAGATTACAGCTTTAGCGAGTGGCACTTTCCATCTGGGGTGAATTTAACCCCCCCACATTCCTCCCCTAGTCATCCGGTAGTTCTTCTGCAGTACTTTCGCCACCCACTCAAGCCTACAATAATCAACTGACAAATATGCAACGCCATATAAAAAAGGTCGTTTCTTTTCCACGTTAATTTTCGCACCGTCTGCACAGTTTGTATTCAAATTTACATTGAAGTTCAATTTAAAAATTTACAAGCATAATGTACCCAAATTTATAAAATACCTTAAACAATTGTATCAAACTTAATTCTGAGTAAAAAATATTAGTTTATTTTTAATCGCCTTTTAACTATTTAAATTCAAAAACCCACATAAGAAATTTTAGCATTTGTTTCAAAATCTTTGAATTCAAACTAGTCATAATCATCATAATTTCCAGCCGTTCACCATCCACTGCATCCAATCCTCTTTCATTCCTGTCTGAGAAATCTGCAATCCACTTGACACACACATCGTCCGCTCGGTCTATCTTGCTTTCTTTCACATCCTCTCGGATACCATTCCAGTATTTCTCGCGTCCATCTGCCATTCATTCATCTCGATATGTGTCACTTCAACTTTTTCACACGTTCCGCTATACCTGTCACTTTGGTCATGCTTCTTACCCATGTATTCCTCTTACGATAACTCCTTGTTATACCAAACGTACATCTTTCCATTAATCTCCGTGTGCACCGAATCTTACCTAACATTCTTGAATTGGGGATCACGTTTCACATCGATAACTGGCAGGATAAATTTGTCATATGCCTTATTTTTTAAGCATATTATCTAGTATTTGCCACAATTGCTAATTCTGTATATGTTGGTACGTTGCCTAGTTTTGAGTTCGTTCGTTCGTTCGTTCGTTAAAAGTTCGTTTAAGTAGATCTACTATACATACATTAAGAGAAAACGCAGTTCTAAGCTTTGTACGTATACACTTTGGTAGGTCTTAGCTGTGTGTGACAAACACTCTAAAATCTAAAGCGTATGTGACACTGTACGCAATAGATTTCATTTCAAGATAATAACTTCTGATCGAATTAAGATTAATAATAAAATTCTAGACACATTTCGCCGACTGTACACAAGTGCACAGGCATCGTTTTAATTTCTTTTTCCCTGTTATGCTTGTTTTAATTCGTTGCAGTTTTAATTTGGACACCCGGTGTACCCACCGTGATCGTTCGCACCCTTGCAATTCCGTACCTACAGTAAGCAAGTACTTACCGTCTTTAATATGCAAATTTTCCGAGTGCATTTTTTACCGGGGTAAACGTTGTCGCCACCGTAATCCGCACGCGCGTTATTATTTCGATTCGAATTCGATCAGAAAAAGCAAAGCGAAAGGTTAACCGGCGACCAAGCAGAAATCAGCATATCGCTGCTGGTGCAATTTGTTGGCGCTCGCGATGCACATTCGCATAATGCATGAACAAGTAGCCGGTGCATCGACGTTGGCCATTAGCGGCTCCGTGTCTCCGACATCCAATCTCCTTTTTATTTTTATTAATGTCCGGTGTGCGACATTGGAATTCCGACTTCACACCTTGTAAAGTCCTGCGATCGTGATCACTATCCCTAAAAGACCAGAGGGGTGTTTGAGTTATGGGGTGTATGGGGGAGGAGATGTCGTCTTGTGTCTTTCCACCCTTGTTGTCAGTCACGACCACCTTTGAAGTAAATTGGAGTGGAATTCTCAGGCCAATCAAGAAATGCAGATTAGGCGAATTAGTGCGACAAGGTCGGTGAAATGACTTGTGGTAGTCTCAATGTCAGTATACTACAGTAAAGTAAACTTCAACGGATACTTGCCCATATTATTATTTTTGATTAAATACCTTTATTTCATTTATCACTCATCATTCATCGTTTATGATTAAACACATAAATTATTATGTATGAATTTAATCATAGATTACGAGTGTTATTACCGAATATGATAAGATTAGTCTACATAATAAAATTTGAATTGGTGTACCTACATATTGGATTGATTGATCAAATATAGATAAGGTTATGAGTAGACGGCAAATGGGGGGAATGCCTTTGATAACGTGCGACCTTTGGACACTAAAAACGCTTCTTAAGATATTCCGTTACCCACCCGAACTCACGTTCGTACTCTACCATTAACACATTCTCTCCATCCTTTACAGAACAATTATTTATAATAACATATTTTAACTAATAATATACAACATAAATACATATAATTACTCAATAATATTATTTGTATTTTTTTACATACCCAAAAATAATGAGGCTTTAGTGTTTTAGTGTCTACAATTGGCGAGAAAATGCTCTTAATTCACTCATTTTTTTTCTACTATTCCTACCAATTATTACGAAATATGGCAAATTCTGCGAAATGCTGGCTGTCTGAGATATGAGGGTTTTTGCTTGAACATTATATTATATATAATTTATTTTATACATATGTACATACATGCGTACAACATATGTACATATAAAATTTAATAAATAAATAAATAATAATCACTATCTCGAACGAAAATTCAGGCTGGCAACGGCAACACCTAAATATACCCGCGGTAAAAGGTTTGAGAATCCGAAAATCCGAGGTCTAGCTATGTTGTTATTTTAGGATACTTGAGTGCGATTAAACATTTTCATTTCAGTTAGTTGCCATATAAAATATAACATTTATAACTTGGGGCATAGCTAACGACATATGCAGTACATATTGTCAATCGAAACAGATTCAGTTCAGAAAAATATAATATACTAAACAGTTTTACAAAAATGAATGATCAATTTGTAGACATAGCCATTAAGATTTTGTTTATTTAAATTTTTCTTTTACATAATAGTTTCATAGAATAATATAAAATGTAATTTTAAGAAGAGAATCTTTTAGTGTTGCGCGTGTACGTGTATCTCTCTTTCAGTAGGTATGGAGACAGTTTTAAATTTTGTGTATCTTACAAATTGCCTGAACAAAGAAAGGGTGAGCTGCCTCTCCCCGGGGAACTCACTTATCATAGTCACTGCTTAAGCACCTACCTGTCTACCCTATTTATTACTTATACATATATTTTATATTAAATACTATTTTGCATATCAAAAAAAAAAAATGTACCCGTTCAACGTTGAAGGTTGTTAAAGGAAATACGTGAATTTATATAAAGCCATATGTTTGTTTTATTCAATGATTTAAATACAAACTGAAGATTGGTTTGTCGATATTTAATCTAAGGATACTTAAGAATCTGGAAATGGAATGACTTTTTTTACTGTAATATCTTTAGCTTGCGATCTGTAACATTTCGTCTCGCGCATATGTATGTATGTACGTATGTATGTATTCACCGTCACATTTCTTTTATGCAAATATGTTATTATAAAACTCACTAGGGGTGGGGGTCCAGGGGGGGGCCTAAGCAAAATCTTCTCATGGGGTTTATAAGGGGTGGTTGTTTCGGTGAAGTTGTCTTTAGTTAAGATTGAAACTGCTTCGGGGTGTTGTTTTTTTCGATAATGTTTTTATGAAAGGAAATCTGATTAGCTAGCTGGTGGCACAACACACGCTAGCAAGCTCTCGCGCTCTGTGTCTTTGCTTATAGCTTTATGGGGAAATTGAATTAACATAATCTGAGGGGATGGAAATTACGATCGGCATATTGGCAACGGAATATTTGAACGTGACAAAATTCATCCAATAACATAATCTGTCTACATGTATAATATAACAAGTTCATCTTGGCTATGAGTACATCGCTCCTACGAATCATAGCATGGTATTAAACAATATTATTGTAATATTTAATATTATACTGTCAATCAAAAAATAGGCTTCGTATATCATTTCATTCAAACTTCACAATACCCGGTACGCGCGCAGGTGTATTTTTTAAATTATTCAAAAAATATTTCCGCATACATCAATATTTTAAATAATATTCCATTGAATAGAGAAAATATGTTCGTTTTTAATAAAAATATTCATATACGTGTATGTTACTTGAAATTCATCAATAAGTCGTTTGATTCCGTTGTTCGGAAACTAATCAAAACTTGAAGGGAGGCTTGCAGTACGTACGTGCGTTCGAAATTACTCGCGTGTGATTTATACTAAGGCAGGGGTGCAGAATCTCACACAAAATCGATTCTTCATATACACGATGATCATTTTGAACATACCTGCCAAATCGCATCTAACGTTTTTGTGCGAAAAATCGATACTTCTTTGTTTGTATCATGCGTATATCTGTATAGGGTGATGTTAATTCGTTAGCGACGAGTCATTTGTTTTATGGTATTTAAGATTTGCAAACGAAACGAAATGAAATTTCCACGCGATTTAAAAATTACCGGTTACTACTACTGCTGCTGTTGCTTTGAACGGAATCCCTCTTGTATTCACTTTTACAAAGCCACTTTTCTTTGCTTGGCAGTTATCGTCTTCTTCGAATGCTTATTTAAAATTATCGCTTGCAGTTTATAAGGGTTGACACTTTACATAATGTTTTCGCATTAATACATATTTAGAACGTTTTATTGTTACCCCTCGGGGAAAATTCGACGAGGAAATGAAACGCGTCATGCCATTTCCTCGCCAAGCAAATGTGAAAGGCTATTAAAGAAAATCTCGTGCAACTTTGCGAGTGCATTCATAGTGGATTTAATTCGAATAGTGTACATTTATTATATTTTATAAATAATATTACTAATCGAACGTGTTTTATGTATCAGTAAATTAGTTAAAGTTTGAGTGTTTAAAGTTTGAAATTTATCGTTCAACTTTTATATGAGCAACAATGTCAAGCTGATAATTTACAACTAGCCATGCTAATGCGCAAGAGTAATAAAGGCTTGTCGTTATTTATGTATATGCGAACGTACGCTTTAACGTTATCAATTCCATTAATTATATTATTAATTATCGTTAATGTTACTTTTCATATGTGGCGATTCATTGAAATGTTTCGAGTTTAATTAGTATAAGAATGGCTAGATTTCTACACTCTTTGTATTCCAATAAAAGTCTGAAATTGTTTTGGTACTACATAAAATCTGTAATTTGTTTGCAATCGTTCGCGTGTATTTACTTTTACGGTTATTTTATGCGGTGATTGCAACACGGTGGTCGTCGAAGACATTTTGACCCTTTAGTGACCCTTTGAAAAATTTAAAACCATTGCTTCAACAAAGTACATATTTGATATACTGCTAAAGGGTTTACGTGCATTCCGTTGGATCTTTTAAATTTGAACGATATTTAGCGAATTTTATTGATGAAATGACAAGCTTTTACGCTTGTCGTAAACGAAAAAAATATGCGAATAAAATCGCACGGTGCGTAAAAGGTTAAATCGGTCGTATACGTAAGTGAAGTGTGCGCTTTTGAAACGCCGCGTTTTTATTATCATTTTCTGCGTCGATAAAATTAATACGACCGCTTCTGATTCGACGGTAAATTTTCCGTCACTTTCGACTCTTTATGCGAGTATTATTTTAATGCATAATGCCGTATAATCCTTGTGTGTAATAATTGTACGTTATAACGTCGTTAAGAAAGTTGAAGATTAGGATGCACTCAGCGAGTTTCGTTTTAGAAACACGTACCTACCTACAAATTAGCGAAATCTTCCGAGGCCAACAAACGCATCCTAATTTCAACACCATCTTTAGCAGCTCTTAACGAGGCTTTACGCCGAAACACTTTGGGGATGTGTCGTTGGCTTCTTCACATTAGATTTTCACCAGTGGCGTACTTAAATGTCAGAAAATTTGCCAACTTTTCTAAATGTTTCAAAGCAACGATCTTTGGTTGATATTTGCGCAACAATTCCATTGTTTGTTTGTACATATATTGCATTGAATGTAGAATTTGAATAAAAAAATTGTTTGATTTACCTATTATATTCTATTCAATATATCCTATAATATATTGAATGATTTATTGAATCATTTTTTTTCGTTTGAATGAATTAAATTAAAAGTTTGTTTCTTTGTACGTGAGGCACGACACTGTCTTTGTAAGAAGTTTGCGGTGAAAGTAGGTGATTATGCAATAACCGCTGAGGGCCTATTCATTGCCCCCCTTTATATGTTTTTAAGACCTCTTCAGAGTCCAGACGCCATTACAACACCATTGCATTACGGGGGTTGGTTCGTTGGGGAGCTTTTAATGACTGTCTTATGTGTAATAAGCGCGCGCTTCTGAAAAATTCACCCAAAAATACCAAGACGAAATTCATGCATTTTTGCTTTCATTTTTAATCTATATACTGACTGTAGCCAACGTTACCCGTGTTCAAATACTATTTTGAACTGGCAATAATCTGCTTCTACTTTCATTGACCAGAGAAATCTTAAACACCTGTTGCACTCAATTATACTATATTATCTGTATATTTCAGGACTATAAAAGGTACATCTGCAAAGTTTTATCCCATCTAGACCAGTGCTTCCCAAACTGTGTACCGCGACCTACTTTTTAGAACGACAAACTTTCGCGACCTACCTAGTTTTAATGGACATGATTGGGGGGGGGGGGGTATTTAAATTAATTTTAATACTTAAAAATAACCAGAGTTTTATTTATTTTTAAATAACTTATAATTAACGAAAAAGCAGCTGGGATAAACCTTGTACATCCGTGGACTCGTCCAGTTGCAATGAGAAAAATTTTACTAATTCACTAACTCTTTGGATCAGCTCATCTTCTGCCCACTGGGCTATTTCATCGATTCTGCGTGCAATCGTATTATGTATAAGTAAAATCCTTTCGACTTTATATACTTCTTTCTTGCTCTTATCATCAAACATAATTCCAACCGTGCATTTTATTGGTGGTAGCACTAAAGTCTTGCCAATTGTATGCGGCTTACTAGCTTGCGCGATTTGCAAACTAATCGGGTTGCTGGTGTAATGCGAAAACTTCAATTTCGATGACTTAAGCTGTTCCAGTTGTCTTTTAAAAAATTCCAGTGGCTTGTTATATTATTTTTATTTTCCCATTTTTTCATATTTTATTTTTAAATAATTAAAAAAAAATCACTTTCTTCGGAATCTAAATTTTGAACTTCGAATTTTTCGCGACCCACTTTAAATCGGCTCGCGACCCACAGTTTGGGAAGCGCTGATCTAGACAAGTTGTGACGGAATGTATAAGGAACAAACAGACACCAGTTTATATAGTAAATGTAGTACATGGCGTTTTTTGTGCGTATCTTAAATTGCAAAAAATAAATGAATTTAATTTTTTCAACTGGCAATTCTCTATCGACTGTATGCACAGTCATCGAAACAGAACTTTGTATCATATTACTTTTAGTAGAAAGTATCTTTGCAAAGTTTAGTATTAATAAAGAAACAGATTGACAAGACTTTGTATATACCTATGTATGTATATAGTAGATAGATAGATTTCTGTGAGTATGTAACACAAAATTGCGTGGTTAGTAGTACGCGTGCTGACTTGGAGACGTGTCGTACTGGTAGTTTTATGGGTTTGGATCAAGTTTTACGACGTCGAACGGTCTTCGCCGGTGCAAAACGATGATTCAGGTGTACATAGATACTCTCCATATATGTACATAAGTACCTACACACACAAAGTATTCTTTGCTTTTTTTTTCGTGGGCAAAAGTCCTATGCATTGTTAAGACGTCGTAAAGGATTCCCGCGCGACGCGACGGTAAAAGTCCGAAAGGGCGGATGGGACCCGTAAGTAATTTGGACGTTAGTTATGTGTGTCGGAGAGACACGGAAGGGTCCTCCTTCCGAATGGTGACCCTCTGAGAGAGAGGTCCTCGTGGGACAGATAAGGAGCTCGGATCAGATACGCACCAGGTTCCGGTTGCATTGTACCATTTGCATTGCATTTGAAGGGCAAGGGTACGATGAGAGAAAGTGATGGGGGGGGGGGGGTTTATGCTGAATATCAATATGCCGACTTAATATACGATATTGCCGCAATAAAAGGTATAAGGTAGTGGTCATTCTGCAGCACCGTAGAAAGTCCACCGCCGCGTTTCGATAAATATTGATAAATAAATGCGGATGAGGGTCGTTCCGTGAGTCCTAAATAAAGATGGGTGCTGGGGATAAAGGGTAGGTGAGGCAGAATGGCAGCATTATGTAAACAGCCGCCCTTAAGGTCACCGGTCACTCTTTTTATTGCTATTGTCTATTTCCTGTATTGGCCACATTTCGGGACCCCTTTGTCCTTTGCTCCTAGGTACATAGAAATTGCATAACCTCTTAGTATCCCTCCCCCTAATAGAATTATACCGATCGTTTATATTTTTTTATTCTGCCAAATATTGGCATCGAATACGTCCAGGCTTGATAGTTCCACTACTGTCATTTCACGAGAAAATACTTCAATTTAGATGCTACTTTTAAACTCGGATTGAATACAGTGGGGGTAGCATTGGAAGAGCTCAAGTCTATACGTGTAGGTATATACAGAATCTTATGGTATAATATTATACAATTGACTTCATACGTAATTTATTCAAATAATGTTTGAATGTGCATCTCGGTAACGGTCAACTTCTGAACTTACATTTATGTATACGAGTGATTTTTTCTATATGTTCTTGACTATCGTCCCTTATGAACTTTGAGCGTACTCCGAAATCTTCATAGCTGTAATTAATTAGTGAAGACGTTTTGCATCATATCGTTTTCATTTTTAGTATTTTATTTATTTAAAATGTATGGGCAGGGTAGTGCATAGTCGATGGAGGCCAGGGTTTTGATATAAATTGTACATACAGTTTTTAATTTTCTTAGTTATTTATATTTTATATTTGAAGGATTACAAAAATTTGTCGAGATGATTTGTATTTTCAGAAGTTACTAGGTGATTTGGGAGGCGATTCCAAACTTCAACCACTCTATTTGAAAAGAATGAGTCTGTGACAATTTTGTTAGATTTGTCTTTTTGTAAGAGTCTCAGAGATGAGCATTTTTTATTGGGCATTTATATATTTTTATTTATTATTTTACAGTATTAGATCGCCTCTCAATCTTCTCGTCTCCAAAGAGATGAGACGCGTTCACTCCATCCTTTCGTTATGGAGTAGTGATCGAAGTAGCATTCTTATAATCCTCCTTTGAACCATTTCTAAACATGCAATGTATTTTTTAAAGTTAGGCCTCCAAGCACTTACACAAAATTGTAATTTAGGTTTTTGACAGCCAGCAACTGTATTGTTAGTGTATGGTTTTTAAGCTGAGGCTTCTTTGGATTCTATGTGCTAGGTATTTCGCGTAATCACTTGGGAGTGTGCAGTGTCGTTATTAATTTCTCGTTTTGTCGTCCATCAACAACAAAAGGTCTCTCGCATGCGCACAAGAACACGGCCACGGCAATTTCTCAGCCGCAGAAACACAATTATTGTAGTTGTTGCACATTACACATTGCAAGCACAATGCAGCATCATCAGATTAACGCCTCGGAGATTTGTAGCCGTACTCGAGTGCCCGCCTCTGACCACACCTGCCCCCCCAACAGCGAAATAATTGTAATTACCGCAGTGAAAAGACGTTTTCAACGCAGTGCGCGAGCACTCGCTAATTGCAAAACAGTCTCGCCGTGTATTATATGTATTATTATACAATAAAATACGGTCTGTGAGTTGCTTTCGTTCGTCTTCGAATCGTAATTCAATGAGCGATAATGCCCCTTCGCCTACAAATCCTGCATAAAAGCTGCGTACTGTTGCGAAAGCTCGGCGTTGGAGGTTTTACTCTTGATTGAGCATGTGGTTGATATAATTTTTAAACTATGCCATGTAACTCTGAAATCAAAATACAACTATAATTTAGGATGTACATAGGTACACTTGTAGACCTCTTATTTACATATGTACATATATGTACACCTATAGAAGCTTTTACTAATACAATTCCGATTTATAAAAGGCACAAAAATAATACAATGCAAAACAATGTTTTCATACATAAAATGGGAAGATTTGTGTAATAATTTTACATTTTAATCTCAGAGAAGTCAATCCATACAATGAATTGGTACATCAAACGCGGCGCTTGGAAGGATGATTAAACAACCCTCAAGTTCCATTAAAATTATTTTGTTCCAATATTCAGATAGAGACGGTAAATGATCCAAATCATTATATGGGTTGTCCTCTTTGTACTTTTAACACATTTATACAAACAATTTAATTGAATATTGAATTTGATAACAAGCTTCATTTTCGTAGCATGTACCAACATACATTACATATATATATATATTTCAGCTCAATTTGCTCGCTAAGTTCAATCAATGATTGACTTTCAGTATAAAATTAACATTGAATCGAGAAACACTCGGGGTACCCACACGTTATTTTACATTCGATTAAGATTTCCTCGACCTTTAAACATACATATGTATGTACCTACTCAACATATTATCATTGTAATCAAACCTCAATATAAACATTTGACCTTGAAAGTGATGCCTTTTTGTAAAAGTCTATTGCCGATCCGATAGTCTGTTAGCACTAGGTACTAGCAAGTGTGTGTGTCTAGTGAAAATTTCCAATAACTTTCTACGGTGCATAAAATACGCGCCCGTTTACCCTTTGACGTATTGAGTATCATGCATATGTACCTACATACATACATGCGTACACGAGTGTCTTTAGTGGGAAATTAGGTCCCCATCATATCTAGGTGTACATATGTACGTATAATATGTCTGTTGTTCAGCGGTCGTGTAATGGTCCGTCGCCGGCCCGTCTTTACTGCCAATAGAATCGGAATAGAACACTTTGATGGTCCAAATAAGACATAACAACGCCGCACTGTGGCCGAGAGCATTTGGCCGCGATGACCCGTCCGATTGTCCGAGCTTACGGCTTATTTATGCGACCTTTTATTGACATCTCGACGCAACCCTCCACGGGGATGGGAAGAAGAGCTTAATGGTCGGCAGTAAAGCCTAGTAGCAGCGAGCTTCGATTTGGGCCACAGATGCGCCCTCAACTCCACAACGACGTGACGTGGATGCGTTTCGAATTGCACAATCGAATATAAGCACACCTTTACCGCACCACCGATTATACTTATCTGTTCTATATATATATATATGTACATATATGTATATATTATTGAGGAATATGACTTGATGTAAAGAAGAAGAAATAAAACGAAGAATGAAACTAGGATGGAGCGCTTTTCCAACATTCCGCTATGCTAAAAAAATAAGGCATGCGTACTGGCAGTTATGACGTATGGATGTGAAACGTGGATGCTGAATTCAAGAATGTTACGTAAGCTCCCGTGTACACAAAGAAGCATCTTAAGATGTATGCTTGGTATAACAAGAACATATCGTAAAAGGAATAGATGGGTAAGAAGTACATATGGTCACAGTGACAGATCTAGCCGAACGTGTGAAAAAGTTAAAGTGGTAATGGGCTGGACACGGCGAGAAGAATGGATGGTAGATGGACGCGACAAATACTGGAATGGTATCCGAGAGGATGTGAAAGAAAGCAAGGTAGACCGAGTGAACGATGGCTTGATGAATTGAGAAGAATGCGTGGAGTCAAGTGGATGCAGATTGCTCAAGACAGACAGGAATGGAAGAGGATTGGAGAGGCCTTCATCCAGCAGTGGATGGCTGAAAATGATTATATACATACATATATATATTTATATGTATGTATGTGTAATATATAAAAATTGATTTTAGTCCGTCAGTTGGTTTGTTCATTATACATATATTCGTACATCGTTTGACGGATCGAGACCAAACTTTGCCGAGATTACTTTCTACGATTTCAGCGAGAGTCGTACATTTTTCTCAATAGGACGGTTTTGTTTTGTTTTGACGAAAGCTTTGTTTGACGGCTTCGTACAATGGAAAATTATGTAGAGTAGATACATATGTATTGCCAGCCGAAAAAAGTGCACAAATTGACTTTTTGTAATTCAAAATGTACACGGGCAACGCCGGGTACTAAAGTTTGTACTCATATATGATACAAGTACTTGTGTACAGTCGTTTCGGTTCTCACGGAGTGCACTCGAGGTCGGGTTCAGTGTGACCCCTCCCTCTCATGTGCTTGTGCATTACTCTCAGATGTATTCATATGTATGTATGTATGTATTAAATATTGATTTTTTCCTTTTCATTTTGTTTCAGGTAAGCCGATATTCTTTTCGTTTGGCTCCAAAGAGGCTGTAGCGGTAATTATACGTCGATTTGTTCGGTATTCCCGGGTAACATTAGCCGCATTCGTCATACGAATCAAATGGCCATCAGGGCGACCTTTGAACTTCGTTCGGGATTTCCGCTGTTAACACTTTGCAAGCGGCGCCGGAAACTCTCCGCGAATATAGGGGAGAGACGGTTGCGACAACCCTACGGCGAATTTACCCTTCCAGTTGCTACTTTGAATTAAAATACGCTCGTGTACTTTTGCACTCACTGTTTTCATTGTGCGACGTGTCTAGCGATCACATTAACCGGCGGAAAGTTCTCAACGACCTATCCGAAGTTCGATCACAGTTCGGCAGGTTCGGGAGGGTCCGCAATTCGCCTTGGCGAACGAAGCGATAAGTCAAAGCGCATTTCTCGCCCATTTACATATAAATGACATAATATTTCTGGTGGGCCTCTCTCCGCCAAGGAGCGGCGCTCGGTATAGAGAGGGGTCTGCAAGTCATGCCTAACCATGATTTATGGATGCCAACATATTGCACCTTGTCCCGGGGATGTGTGCCGGCCCTCCTCTTATTGCGAGCAAATTCCTCTCTCCTCAGTGGAAATTAGCTGTCACGTGACAAACGGGGATCTCGAACTTACTACCCATACTATATAGCATGTATTTAATATATACGAGTATGTTACAGCGAAAGCATATTTCAAGTGAAAATATATTTTCACTGACGTTTCAGTGAAATCATAGTAAAGCACATTTTCACTAGTAGATATCTACCAGTGAAAATATATTTTAACTGATACTCACTGTTGAAATTATATTTGTTTCCGAACTGTCAGTGAAACTAAATTTGACAGTTGTGAAATGACCAATCGAATCATGTGTATAATCTGCTGAAATATTCAATCCTAGTTATTTTGTCGCTTCTTCTTCTTATCGTGCCGTACCCGTGTTCAGGCGTAGACTTTGAACTGGTTAGTTATACCAGTTATAGTTTACAATTTAGTTTTTGTCGATTTTATTACAATTGACTTGCACGTATCCTCAGAATCCTCAGATATATGTATGTATGTATGTAACAACGCCACCGTTTCGTTCAAAACACACTTGTAGGATGACACATCATCGACTTGGGCCAACATCAACAAGTGACAAATGCATACGCTTACTTTAATAAACTTTCACCGTTACTGAGCAGTGAAACTGTATATTCATTGTTTGATACATTTTCACTGCCTGAATTGGTAAAAATATATTTTCACTCGAAATATGCTTTCACTGTAACATATACGTACTTGTATGTATGTCATGTTAACTACATCTTGCCAACAGCGACACCAACAGACAATAAATCTTTCGATATTTATCGCAAAGTCCTCGTCTACCGATTTAGTCAACTTTAGTTTCAAATGTTAGTCCACACCATTGAATCGAACGTTCTTTAGTACCTATGTACATACATATATAAAAAAAAAGGTCTCAGCAATTTGATTCGCATTAGAAGAGTATCATCGCACGAACGCTCGATACGTTTGATAAATAGTCGCGTCCAAGTTTTGACCGGTGCAATTTCTTGTGTCGTCGAGGGGAAGGGGAGGAATGAGGAGGGGAATAAAGAAGAGGGATTCCCCCCCCCCTCCTACCTCTTCTCCCGGTATTTATATGGTAATGTGCGACATATATTACGGCTTATCTCGGGATGGCGAGGCTCATGGAGATGTGCCTTCGCGAGATTTATTATACGCTCTTGGTCGGATGATGGAAATCGACCGGGAAAACCCGCAGACAGCCGCTTTTCCGGCACGCGTCTCAATCAACTTGTCGCAAAATAAAATTTCATAGCGGAAAACACTTTTCCGTGTAGTGTATGTAGGTGTATAAAAAAAAGAAGTGGCGTGGCCATTGTCCCCGTAATCCTTGTGATTTACTGTCAAGTCGGCTTTATTATCGTTATAATCCTCCCCTTCACTCTCTTGTCCCACATTCTTATGTATACAGAGAGGATTCGATAGTAATGTAAGCCTGTAGATTCAAGGTTAAACTCGCTCAAGTCTGGTAAAAATGACTTTCCTTTGTTTTGATACAATTCACTGCATTCCACATTTCCTTTTGTAATATAGAGCTGCAATGCCACAAATCACAGTTTACGTGTGTTTGTACTTGTGTGGGATGATAAAAACTTTTAAAATTGCAAATCTGAAAAGAGTCGTGAATTTTACACGCAAATTTATAAAGTAACCTCGCACAGCGACGTATAACGTATGATGCAAGTTCATTTTTCACGATGTTCCTGCCAGCCCGGTGCCAATTTAAACGTTCCATTTCACCATGTCGGATTTTTTAAATTACAAAACCCACAAGAGAAAATCCCCTCGGCGTATCTTACGACCCTGTCTGTATGTAATATATAGTACGTACGTAGCTATGTATGTATATACTCGTGTGGTGGATGAACGAACGCTTTATGAAATATTTTCCGTCTGGAAAAGCGGCTCATAAAGAAATTTTCCACTTTTTTCCGCACAGTCAAATGGGACGAGTAACGCGCTCCGCAATCCACTTCCGTGTTGCGGAACTTTATTACATAATTTTCTGAACATTGTTATCATAATCAATTTATTTAAATATTTTACCACATCAGTAAGAAGGTTAGGTACCTACATATGTATGTACATAGGTAGGTACTTATGGGTGTGAAATCAAAGTCGAATCATGGCATATTGAAAAATCTTAGAATTTCTTTTGAATTCCCGTATCGGTCTATTCTCCCCTTGGCTTTCGATGCACTAATAATACGACGTTCGCCTTTTTTTAATGCGTTATAGTCGCCCCGGGCTAACTTTAGCACAATTCCATTGCCGATTCATAGTGCCGTGGCTCACACCCTCCCATTGCCGAGTTCCGAATGCGAAGAATTGAGCATTTCGCATTACCGATTCAATGGGGGTGAGGAATTTTACGGGGTTACACACATAATGAATACCCTTCTCTCTCTCCATGGGTACGAATTCCCCGATAGGAAAAAAAATTCACCCACTCCCCTCCGAGTAGTGAACACAATACACGGAGAATGCGATTTTCTGCCCAAAAGATCGTCACTGTAATAATGTATTATGAACGGTGCGAGTAAATCGAGCGTACTAATAATATACGTCATAATATAGTTAAATATGATGAAAAAACCATACATAGATATGAATTTATTTTATTTTATTTTATTTGATTTAGATTGTCGTTTATAGTTATCGTAGTATTGTAAGCATCGTTACTTTCAGTCGTTCACCATCCACTCCACTCCGTTCTTGTGTGTCTTGAGCAGTTTGCATTTGACACCACACATTCTTCTTAATTCGTTAGACCTTTCAGGTACTATTCAAGTACGTCTCGCGTCCATCTGCCATTCATTCTTCTCGCTATGTATGTATATGTATGTACATACATATGTATGTATGTCCAGCCCACTGCCACTTCAGCTTTTTCACACGTTTCGCTATATTCGCCTATTTGGTCATACTTCTCACCCGTGTATTCCTCTTCCGATCTGTTGTCGTTATTTCAAGAATACATCTTTTCGTGCTTCTCTGTTTGCACTGGATCTTGTGTAGCATCCATGTTTCACATCCGTATTTCATAACTGAGAATACGCATTGGTCAAAAGCCCTATGTTCATTATCTTATTCTTTACATCTAGTCATGTTTACCAATTGTCTTAGGTATAATGAATAATCTACAATCTCTACGATTGATTATTTGCAGTAACTACGTACGTTTGGGGTGCAAAATTCAATTTTGTAATAAGAATTTTAAATTCGAAGCAATGCCATAATTTGTGCTTCAGTTTCGTATGTTATGACCAAAACAAATACGTGAAGAAAAATTAAGTTTTCACGATTTTCTTTTTTTTTTATTGAAATTATTGACAAATAAATTTTTTATTATTTAAAAAATATCAAGATATATATTTTTATATTGTTTGATTTTTTATTGATTTTAAAACCACAATTGGTATTTTTATTTAATATTTTTTTAATTTAATTTTCAAGAAAAGTAGTCTGCCATCTATGGATAAAAATTTAAACTATTATTTTCACTGTAGAAGTTTTACGTTCATAGATGGTGCTAAAACAAGCGGAAGGGGCTAAATTTTAAAATTCGGTTTCAATTTATATTCTCGAATACGAAATTATTATGAACGTAATTTTCTTATATTAATAATTAATCACGAATTCGGCACAATTTTGTAATTTTTTTGTATCCAATTAATATTCTTCAAAGTTTTAAATTATGCACGCGAGTATTTACGTGGATATTTTTTATTTAAGTAGGTAGGTATATTTACTTTAAAATTTCTAAAATGTTTTTCTCGTAATTGAGTTTCATTAAAGTAAATAATTATGCAATGCAGCAGACTAGACTCGACCAATTTTGGCTCAATCCTTTCGAATATTGTTAGTGTTTTGAATTCTTTAATGGTGACTCAATTAGTGAGGCTTCGCCCTCTTGCCACCCTTTCCCCCTATCTCTTTTCTATATTATAACCTCCCCCGCACTCACGGGGGATGAATTATTCGGCCAATTAAGCAGGACGTTCTCGGAATTAAAATCCAACGAACGCGAACAAAGAACAATCGCGAATGGGACTTTTCCGACATTGTCGTAGTATCAACTTTAAGTACTCTCTATCTATCTGGATTGGTATACTTTTTCAAACAAAATCATTTAAAATACACATTAGATTTACAAAATATTACTTTTCACATTATAGCACAATTCAAAATTACGATACAAATTAAATAAACCCCAAAAAAAAATAGCATCGTTTGTGTAATGAACAAATTAAGAAACGGCACTCTCCGCTTAAAAAGTCTTAAGGGTTATTTTTTCGCGGCGAGCTTTTAAAGCTCATCCTCTGGCACAAATCGCCAAGTCGATCGTTTTAATTTCACACGCCGTAACCCCCCCGAGTATCAATTTCTTTTTTAAATTCGCTAATTACGAAGCTTCCCCTTCTTAGCATCCGGCTATGGAGCTTCTACCTGTCCCCTCGCACCAGCCTCCCTTCACCTAAGAAAAACTTTGTAAAGGAAGGGAAATGGGGTGGGGAGCACCCAGTGGCGCGGTTTATGCGAGTTTCAAAGTGTCGCGGTTTTATTGACACAACGAATGCCGAAATAAGAGTTCATCCCTGTTCGGATATTGTCACGCTTGTAAATATCCGGCTTAATTCCGGATTTGTGTGCCACCCCTGTATACGTCGGGCAGGTCGCGGCAGGGTTAACACGTTGAAACATTTGATTCTAATAGTAATTTTCATTGATCGAAATGTATGAATCATTCCTTAACCAGCTTTTCATAAGTATGCCGCAAGCTTTACCTCACTATCATTAGTATTATATTATGATATAATCACCGTTTAATGTGATCATGTGATTTGTAAAACAATGTGTTTTGTTTCGTCGTATGCATACTCTGCGAATATCGCGCATATTCGTATCGAAAATACTATTCATTATTTCTTTTTGTGCCAGCCCTGAATCTGAATAGTATTGCAGTGTCCCCAATCCAGGATTTACATTTATATGGCGCCAAGGAGAGGAGTGGAGAACTTTAAAACCGAATCATACGCTCTCAACTCTTCCGTCGCTTTGATCTCTTTTAAAAAGCCGTTCACAGTGGGGTTTTACTCACCCCACCCTCCCCCCTCAACCGCCCCTCCCCTCACCTTCGTCGTCTTTGGGGTGACCGAAATAATGCCTTTATGATTATTTTTATGGTACACAAAAGTGCCGTTCGCGCAAACCGTACCCGGGATACCACTCGAAAGCGTCCCGTCTCGGTCGAGATCTCTGAAAAGTTCGCTGTTTCTTAAACTATACTTATTTTAAATTCACCCACCTGCCTTGCCTTGCAATGACTTTAATGGCACTATAACTTTATCAACTTAAAATTCTGATGTGCTATGAAAAATATTTTGATTTTACCCGCACATAATTTATGTATGTACATACATATGTACATAGGTATGTATATATGTATGTAGGACAAGTTTGATCGATTGGACATAATTGTTCAAATCTTTCACTGCGAATTTTTAGCCTTTTATTACAGTCAATTTAAAATTACGGGACAGTAGAAAGATTGTGATCACAATTCATATCATCCTACTCTTGCTTATTAAATTTTGATTTTTTAAATTTTTGAGATCGGTTAAAGTTACAGTTCTATTTCAATTCGTTTCGTACTGAAGGTATTGCTTAGTGTTTCGTACGGAGCTTTTTAAGCTGTAAACGCTCTTCAGGTATAATAAAAAATGCAAGAGGCAATTTTAGGTAGAGAGTGCCGTGTTTCAACCGTAATGTCCTCCTCGAGAATAGAAAACTTTTTAAAGGGTAACCGGGAACAATAAAACTGTTTTAAAATCCGCATAATGACCCCCCGACCTTAGCGTTTCGCGAATCCGTTCTGTTTACCCCGGTGCCAAAGGTGCACTAAAAAGGATTAATGCCCATTATTATAAGGTGCCATTATTGCTTTAGTTGCACTTTCTAAACGCTAACCCTCCCTTTTGTACTTTTTTTTTACATACTGTACAAAAAAAAAAATAGTAGCGATGCTATCAACGAAAGTTTTGATGTAAATATGACCGTGTTGATTTGGAACGATCGTCATCAGATCAGATCTTGTTCTATGGGTATAAAAGGGCCACCGCAAAGTCCCGTGTAAATTCGGCGATATCGCATCATCTTCGGGCATGTTTGTGTGTAACGACAAGTCCATAATGTCCTCACAAAATATCGTACCTTCGGATATAATGTAATATCCTGTCGTAAGACTGGTGTTGTCCCGAACGACAAAGCACAAAATATGTTTATTAAATTAACGATAACGTAACTGATACATTTTTTTTTTGACGTGTGTATAGTCGTATTTTTATGATGGCTGTCAACCAGTGTACAATCAACCTAAGTGTTCATTCGTTGTAGTTGTTTGAATTTGATGATGTTATGACCATCAATTGTTCACCATAAGTATCTTAAGATTAATACTTGTATATGTAGATCCAAATATAGATAAATAGCTAATTATATGATTAATAGTTAAAGAAGCCTTTACACATTAAATATTTCATACTTTTGTGGGATATCAACGAGATGTGTATGCAAAACAGTTAAAACTTCAATTTCAAACGCCTTTTCTCGTTGTTCATTTTAAATATCAGTATAGGATCAAGCATAGTTTAAGCAATTAGCAGATTGCTATCTACATACATACATAGAACGGTTATTTTAGAGTTAGAGTTAGACGTAGAGATCCGATTTACAGTTAACTGATATATGTAGTTCGTATTTGAAATTAATTTGATATCAAACAGAATTCTAGCGTTAGCACGTTGAGCTTCCGATTTTAGAACGTGCGTTGGAGTTTCATAATTCGGTATATTATAACATTATGACAACTGTCTGATAAAAGGCACGCTCCCTTTGTCGACGACCGGTCTTTTATTATTATCATTTTCATTTTATACATTTTTTTTTACCCGACCGAAATGGGAAGGGGTAAGTTAAAAACTGGGCTAGTTAACTTGCTAGAACGGCAGCTCGTCATTAATCTACCGAGACGTCTCTATATGATCCACTTCCACGAATCTTGAAGATTTTACTTGCCTACTAGTCTGGTGTGTAAATAATAAATTACTATAAAAAGCAACGCGTCGCAGTTGCTTTCACGGTCACCGTATATCTTATCTTTAAATTAAACCATAAAAGGTTTTTTCTTTTTAAACCAACTCGTGACTTATGCAGCTTAGCTTGAACGTATCTATTTAGCACTACGAACCCTCACTACTGAGCATCTGTGAAATAATTTCAATTGCGGTTGGATTTTGTTAATATTTTCAACGTGGTGTTGTATTAACATATTTTCGTAATCATAATAGATCCTTATCATTTTCAATGTATCGACATTTTCATTGTTATCTACTATTATGCTGTTTTCACGCATAAGTAACGGTAGTACCGCAATGACACCGTTCGGTTTATTGAAGTGTTAAACGCAAACACTCCCGTTATTACGCACTTTATTGTCATTATTCGAATAATATACGAGTGTGTGGCTGTCTATGAATAAAAAAAAAAGGTAACACGCCCCTGGTTTGAAAAACCACACACACAAAACCCGGTGGAAAAAATATTTACACACCCCAAAGTGAGATGTCACAGTTGCGTTCTCTCGGTATAAAAAAACTGTCGCACGCTAAGAATATAATATATGTAATACGCGTAGTTTTTTTTTTTTTCATTGAAAAGTGATCGTCAACCGTTTCATATTACGTTCAAGTTGTATGGGAATTTAATTCAGATTTTTTTCTCAAAACTACATATCATTAAACTTTTTTACATAATATAATTAAGTCATTTATTGTGATCACACTCAAAATTTTGATTACATTATTTGCTGATTATATTATGGAACAGTAAAATCAACCTTTCGTTTGACTTATTATTACTATCGCCATATACCTATTATTACACCAAATTTTAATTTTGATATTGTTAGCACTATTTTACACCGTATGTTTTGATCAGACTTGAATTTTTTCTAACTGTATTGATGTATAATGAAATTGATCGCTTGTTTGGCTTTTATAGTGAATCGTTTATAAAATATTATTTGACACTAAGTTAAAGGTTGACGATCTCTGTCAGGGCAAGTGTAGCGAGTAAATCACGTAAATTTAGAATGATATCGGGTAGCAGTTCATTGTTGAGGCATACAAATTACGACATAACATTTTAGCGGTGAACTTATATCCCTCTCCCATCCCTATACGCATTTCCGAAATGATCTATTCAGGGGTGAACTCACCTGTGAGTAAAAAAAAACCCGAAAATCTCGAGGGTTTGGTTTACATAGGTACTATCGAAAGATTTTCGGGTCGTTTTTAGGAGTCCGAGACTTGCGTATAAAAATAACCGAAAATGATGTGTGAATTTATGATGACCCGAGAATCCGGCCGGGTTAGAATATAAATCGTCCGTTTAATTCGGTAGCGGCACGAATGGATATCGCATACGAATCACCGTCAAATGTGACGAGAGCTTTTCGTCGCATTATAATAATAATAACACGCTCGTATATTGAAAACAGTGGTACCTACCTGCCGGCGAGAGAAAAAAAATTGGATATTCTAAGACAATGCGCAGTTTAGACGTTAAAATCACGTAATTCCAACGACGAGCACAAATCTTCGACGCGCGTCGCACATACGAACGCGCGCTTTTAAAAACCTAACGTATTTCCCGTCAAAAATGACGGACTCGATTCAATTGCTCTGTGTCAAATCGTACTCAAACCTATTCCAAAATCATTTTATAACTTTTACCGTCAACTATCCTAAAATTTATGTATAAAACAATGGCTAAGGATTGATGCAAAAACTTTTCCATATTATCATACAAATGTATGTATGTACATACATATAATACTTTCACATATAATAAATTAAAAATTTCACATTTCACAAATCAAACTTTTTGATCATCATCATTTTCAGCCATTCACCATCCACTGATGGATGAAGGCCTTTCAAATCCTCTTCTATTCCTGTCTGTCTTGAGCAATATGCATCCACTTAACAGCACACATTCTTCTCAATTCATCAGTCCATCTTCCAGACGGTCTACGTTGCTTTCTTTCACTTCCTCTACATCTGCCATCCATTCTTCTCGCTATGTGTCCACTCCAACTTTTTCACACGTTCCGCTATATCTGCCACTGTCTATATCTGCCACTATCCGCTATATCTGCCACTGTATGACTACTTTGTATACGGATTATTTTAAATGTCAATAGATTAACTAGTATAAGATACTACATACATACATAGTGTAAGCCCGCCATACACAGTGTAAAACCAAGCGCCATCTATGGCGCGTTATAATAACAACAATGTAACAATTTAGCAAAGTCGCGAACCCTTTAAGAATAAAGATATTGGCCAATTATAATACGTCCGTCATCGCCTCCGTTTGGAAGATAGTGTAAGCTCAATTCTTCCCAATCTGGTGATCTCGGGTTCAAATCCCACTCGTTCGACGTTCTGTTTTTTTTTTAATTATTTACCCCGGCGAGCGTTATCAGCAGACAGACACACACACGCACAGACAGACAGACAGATTTCGACTATTATATACATATATAATATGTTGAATGAATTGAATTGGATGAATGTAAATGAAAACTTAAAAGTGTGCATGTTTAGTACATACATATATGAATATTTCAAATTAGATAAGAATTTATTACCAAAATATTTTGATAAATATTTAATAAGAAGGTATAATAATATACATACATACATAGTCATACTACATACTAGGGGTATGAATAAGTTACTAGCTAAGAATGTAAAATCAAGTAGATACAGGGGAAGTATCTTATACAGTGGTGTTGTTGAATATGATGGCCTGCCAGAAATATATGTAAATAAAATTGAAGATTCCTGGCAGCCCCGGCATTAACAAAACAGCACCTCTGTACAAGTGCTAGTAGATAACAAGTTTATTTTGTAATCTTAGCTTTAAGTAATGTTTGTTTGTTTTATCTTAAATAAATAAATAAAATGTATTCCTCTTACGGTCTCTTCTTGTTATACCAAGCATACACCCGCTTCTCTGTGTGCACTGGATTCTTGAGTTTAGCATCCACGATTCACATCCTAACGTCATAACTGGCAGTACGCACTGGTGGTATGCCTTATTTTTTAAGCATAGCGGAATGTTGGACTTAAACTTTTTGATATAAAGATTATTAAATAAGATTCTCAACAGTGTATAGAGTTTTCTAACGAGCTTTTATCATATGAAAATTGATCATTTGTATGAGTTTTTAGATTTTGATCTATGGTGATTTTGTTTGGCCAGGGGTTGTCTAGGCGGGTCTCGCAGCCTGATAGCGGTCGACCAGTGGTTCTCCACGGTTCATTAGTATTCAGATGGTCGTATTCGTCGTGGACGGCGGCGACTGACTTTTTCTCCATCGGGTCAACAGGAAACTTCACGTCAGTCACCTCGCATTTTCACAACGAGCATGCGCGCGCGGATCCTCCCCGTGTCCTGAATCCCTAATAACGCGATTCTAACCCATAGCCGCCCGCGCCAGGGCCGCGAGCGTGTTAAAAAGGTACGCGCATGTCGGAAAAATTGACTGAGACACCTCAATATACATAGTATGTACGAGGGTGGGTCGTACGAGTTTTCCGCGCTGCTATGACGTCACTACGACGTTAAAGTTTCGATCTAGACGTCAATAAAAGTCATATGAGAAAATTAGGAAAATATAAAGCAATGCAAAAGGGCGTCACTGCAAAATGCGTTTGTTCGAATAATATAGGTTTCTACTTCTTATTTAGCTATTAATATTTTGTTTTTCTATTTGGAATACATTTAGGAACGAATTAAGGGTCATACACATACACACACGTGATGTGATGTGATTGACGTAGAGCCGGTGCTATGAATTATGACGTGGGGTGGGGTGTTGCAAGTGTGTATCTATACCGTAGAAATTCATGCGTTTAGGATTTCGTCAGAAGACGTGTGTGGCGTGGCGTGTGAGCACCTAGTTTTTTTTTATGTACATATATGTACTAGTGATAGTTATTTTATCTTGAATAGTATTTTTAATGAAAAATTAAATCATCCCTACGTATGACAGTTTCCTAGCCAGGTCTTCAATTACCTTTGGAACTATACAAAAAGTATCGTATAGGTTAGGTTAGGCTCAAAATTTTATGATATGTCCATCTGTATAAATATACCCACACTCACTTGGCACATTAGCTGTGATAAAAATGAAACAAAAGCCAATGTAAAAACTGCGAAAAGCTTTACTTAATTTTCAATGAAATTGACTGACTGTTAATCCGTAGCCTGAAATATCAATCACTAATAGATTCGTGGTTTAATGTTTGAGTAATCTTAAAAGACTGGTTTGTTTGTTACATTAGCAGTATATAAAGTGACGATAGGTCATCGACGGGTTAAAAAGCGTTCGCGTTTAATTTCACCATTGCATTGGCCGCTGAATTTGAAAGTTCGTGAGTTATTTAAGAAAAAGCCACTTATGTGTCGAATATGTGCGCTTAATTACGCAACGCACGTACCCTTCCGAGAACGAACGCCTCAAATGCGCATTATGTAGGTATAATAGTGTTCGGCAATATTTTTCTTATTCAAAAGTCGACTCGAATTACGGATCGAAAGTGCGATAAAAATCGATCTAATCCGCACGTTTCCTACACACACATCCTACATACTGTGGAGATTCAACAACTGAACCGCTGAAACTAACTACATACGTATACAATAAATATGCTAAGAACTCGCTAAGAACACACGTACGAACCATAGTCAATTTCTGGGAAAACAGGCGTGATACTATCACGATGCGTGTGCATCAATCTATCAAAAGAATTTTTGCACTCAGAAGTGGCAATGTGCGTGACAATGCACGCATATGTACCTACTATGTATGTATATAATGAGCGCATGAATAATGCACCGTGTATAAACTTTGACTGTAAAAATTTCTACGTTGCACTTAACTTTTTTATGTTTTTATTTTGGAATATTTACTGCAATGCTGTTAAGTTTTAGAATTGTTTTGTTTATGTAGTTGTGTGTGTGGTTTGAATTTTGTGAAATTGGACCGGCCAAGATGAGTGATACGCTTGCGTACCGTTCGTTTGTTACGCATTCGCGTCATGCGCGACCGGTAGTCCACACTGTCGTCCATCCAAATTATTTATTTTGGGTGCGGCCTATTAAAATGTCGATAAAAGGTGTCCGTCCATCCGTCTGTAGCCGCCTATGGGAAATGCGCAAACGATTTCTCGATTGTGCGCGCGACGCCCATACTGATCGCACGCACTTAAAGTGTTAAAAATGGATATGTCGCTCGAATCGTACGACGAGACTAGTAGCTATTAAAAATTGCGTTGAAAAATTCAATCGTTTTCACTCACTTATGTATGGTGTGTATTGATATTCGATAGCGTCAACGTGTCATTGCATATTTTTATTGTATTTGCACGGTGATAATATTCGCGCACGTGAAGTGCGACGTACATAAATATTATAGGTATTATATATTTGCATTTTCAACGCGCATATATATTTATTTATTGTATGATCATTCTCTAATAATACAATGTGTGCGCGTGTTGCCTTATTTGAATTCAGTGGCGATCGACGGCCTGACAACGCAAGGAAGTAATCCTTTATGTAATTTTTTTTTTCGTGTTTTTCTTACGGACATCGTAAATTTATATTATTTATTATATTTTTATACCAACATTTCGTTTTCAAATACCAATCTTAAGCTTTACGAGTTTTGTTGTACTTTAAAGTATATTTTTAATTTCATTTGAATATCATAAGTGTACCGTATGTATTCACATTCACATCTAACAATAATTGCATTTTTGTTAAGTCCGTTTCGTTGACAATCAGATACACTTTTAGACTTTGCTATCTTTTTGTTTTTGTTTTATCAAGGTTATGGGATATAAGTGAATATATTAATACGAAATACATATCTAAATTTTTTAACATACAAGTAAATTTTTGATTAAGAAAATCAGTCATCATTTACAACCTCAATAGCTTTTAACACTTAATTTTTGATAGATTTAATAGTATGTAGTACTTTTATCTTGAAACAATCTACAGCAGTGCTTCCCAAACTTTTTAGTACCGCGACCCACTTTTTAGAACGACAAATTTTCGCGACCCACCTAGCTTTAATAGACATGAGGAGGAGGGATATTTTTTAATTTTTTTTAATACGCTCTATACTTAACAATATATCCAGAGTTTAATATAATTTATAATTAACGAAAACAAGCAGCTGAGATGAAAATTCCATTTCAAAAACTTTTCGCGACCCACCAAAAATCGACTTGCGACTACAGTATGAGAATCGTTGATTTTTACCTACTACAGTAAATTGTAATTTGGATATTTTATAATAAACTAAACATTTTTTGATTTCTAAGACTTTTTTGATTAAAAAATTTCGATTTTCCCAAGTTTAAATTCATGTTTTATACTTTCAATGTAGGTACCAGACTAAGATTGAGAGCGTTCAGAAGTGGAAAATTTCCTTTAAAAAAGCAATTTGAATTCATCGTAGGGTTTGTACAAATGTACACGTGGAAAAAAAACTAACCCTACTTTGTACAATCGGTTAAAAACAAGGGACAAAAGTCAATGTCGGCAATATCTCGACACGGCCATTTGTACAGCGTTCGGTTGTCTGGCAAGAAGCGTCTTTGTACCTATTTTTTTCCCGCGCTGCAGCTTTTTATTGCAGTCCATTTTTCATGTTTCAGACGCAATTTGGTCCAATTCATTTTTCAAGTTCAAGCAAGCGGGGACGAGGGGGAGGACTGGTCGTCCACCCTCGTCACTCGCTTTGAATTTCCAGACTATTTTTCAAAGGATTTCGAAGGTTTGCCCTTGTTTGGAGCGAACGCGCGAGATTATGAACGATGCTGCGTCGTAGAAAAACATATTGACAATATCATATTCGAAATTCGCATTATTATTCATTACACTTTGTTCGATATTGATATCGCTTTGTCGCCTCTCGTCTCGTGTGTGTGTGTGTGTGTGTGTGTCTCATCAAGAAACATGGGGGTTGGGGGGGGGTTCGCAAAAAAGAATCCCCAATCGAGCTTTTGCACGGTTTCTTTTGTGCGTTTTCGATATTAAATAGTAGATTACATCGTTGTGAGACCATGGATAATTTTTGATCCGTGAAAAAATGAATGGAAACATCGCAAAAGATTTTTTTTCTCCCAGTTACGTGACGGGAAAGCTCGCCCTCTTCTGCTTAAAGCTCTCTTCTACACACACACACGTTCATATATATCGAACGAACGGTTTATATCGTCTCAATTTATATTTTTTCCGCTTTGAAAGGATTCTGCAGTGTTGTCTCTTTTCATTTTTATCATATACGTATGTATATGTATTATGTACATACATAGGTACGATATGTAAAAATTAACGTATCATATATGTATATGTGTTACTTTTTTCCACGTTCATATTTTTAAGATACGATTCCTATCAATTGATTATAATCTTAAATGACTGTAAACAGCTTACTTAATTGTTTCGGAGAGTGTAGTTATTCTACTTTCAAAACAAACGATTCATATGTGAAGTCTCTATAAAATTTTCTTTAGCAGTCCAGTAAATGTTCCAGTAAAATTTGGAGGATAAGATTCCAGTGTGACACTCCAAGCCATTTTTTCCATTTATATTATAACAGGGTGGCCGCGGATGTGTGCTCGCCGGGTATCGGGTGACCCTAAAGGCCCCACGAGTTGAGTAATGATGTAAGGGCATCTCCGTGTCACATTTATATTGCTTAGGACGTATTAGATCATATTGTTCTGATATGATTGGTTTACTCGGGAGGGTGGACGAATCCTCTATCCCTTTTTTCATTTTCGGTACGGTTTTCGCACACTATAATATGTAATATCTGTATGGGTTTTTCGTGTGGACGTTGATTGACCGTGTGGGGTCAACGGAAGTGACGTCACTCGCCGGCAGGATATGAGGTGTCAGGATTGCGTTACATCATAAAAAGGACACGAGACTCTAAACACGGAGTTTGACGAGAGGTCACATTCGCTAAGAGGGGATCAAACCTCCCTCTCGCCTATTAATATTCCCCGAACGACTTTTTCAACTGCCATATTCCATTGTTTGGTTTTTTTTCTGCTGTGTGGCTCTCGAAGCGTAATGTGCCATTATTTTTATCGTTGCATAAGATTCAATAGTCGTTATGCAATATGGTATTGTGGAATCCAATACTGAATGATTTGAATATTTAATACACACGGGGCCAATATCAAAATGTCTATGTACATAATTCTGAGAAATTAGTTTTACCAAAAACTTAATGACAGATTGAATTTCAAATATTTTATGATAAGATTTTCAATGAAAATTTTACTATTCTGCATAGGAAGACTAATCAAAACTTTGAATACTGAAAATCAAATCAATACTTGTTTTTGAACTAGACATTTACATTAACATTAGATACATTACATTTACATTGAAAATATTTGACACGGCGTATAATTCCGGGGCAAACGGACACTGAAGCAAAACTATAGCAAACAACTTCCAGAAATATTCATTTGTCTTGGAATTATCCTATTATATTTATTATCTTTTGCTTAAAATTTGACATTGCCTTAGAATCAATAAACAGAATTTGTAAAAATTTCAAGACATAGTTTGTTTGGAATAGCTTTTAATATCTAAATACTAACTTTTAGCATTTTTATTGTAATCATTCTACAGGTACAGATATAATCAAGTGTTTCTATGCAGGTGCAAATTGAATCAAGTTTTCGCAATAGTTTTTATTGACATTTTTTTTTCGAGCAACCCCTCGCCAGGCGCCCCGCAGTCTTTTAACCCATTCGCTGCCGTTTTATTGCCGCTGGGTTTTTTCGAGCCCATCCCCTGTTTCTTACGGAATTTTGACCTATCTGATTATAATATTTCACGACGTAATTGCTTTGTGAAAAGATTACCGTTCGTATCTCACGCGAGCGCATTGTCTCCTCGGTCCACCCCAATCCCCTCTTCCGAGAATGTGACGTTAATATTATTATATAATATTATTTTTTTCTGCCCGAGGTTGTGCCGTAATGTCCTTTGACGATCGAGTGTCTGTCAACGCGACATTATTGTCGTATTATTTATGCGAACCACCTGACAATTTTATGCGCCGATAAATCTGCGATAAATATCAAAAAAACCGAGGGGGTTGGAATTTTTTTTTGAAGCCTTATTAAATTGTCATATGTATGTATGTGTGGGAGGCGACTAATACTTTCGACGCTTCTGTTTTGATTTTTTTCGGTTTTGTGTTTTGAATCAATTCCGTGAAGAAGTCGTTAAGAATTTTTTCCCTAAGGGACTATAGATATATATTCTTGTGAATTATCATAAATTAGCGCCTGCAAAATAAATACATAAAGTTTATAATGCAAGTATATATCTTTTTCTATTGCGACAGGGGAGTTGATGCATTACGGTAGTTATCTATGTGAGGGATGTAGCCCGAGGTGGTATAAATCTGGAAAGGTTTTACAATATTATATTTTTGCCGCGGTCATGATTAATGCGAACAGAAATTAGATATTATTTTATCTTTTCCTTTTTGCTGGAGGAGTCGGGAGAGGACTCTCCGCTTTCGTCCCGGCGATTTATGCCCCTCTCCCGGTTAAAATAAATTGTTTGCGTAATGGCTTTTTAAATGTCTGTACTGGAACTCCACTCCTACAATATCTATAATGTTTATTTTGTATTAATCACATTTTTCTTTAATTGAAAAGTGAACTGTTTTTTTCTCAAGGCTTATGATTTATCATACATTTGAAAATCCTTTTTGACTTCATCAAAGTACAATACTTACTTTTAATTTTACTATCAATGATATAAAGTTTTTCAATTATGTATTTATTAAACTGACCATTATATATTTGGTTAAAAGTTTTAAAACATCTCAAGGTGATATTATTTAAGATTTGTATATAATATAATATACATTTAGAGAGAATATAAGTTGTAAATTTCATATTCGAAAAAAGTAATTCATAGATTTAAATTTGAATTGACGCAACTTAGTACCTACATATGTACATATGTACCTATATGGTTAAAGGAAATGGTAAATCAAGTTGGTTGGAGATATCATTCCATAAAATTTATATTGTCAATTAAGCTAGTTTTAAAAGTTAGTCTTCAGCTACTTTTTTTGTCGTTCCTATTTAATATGGGTATGTAGGTACATATGTATAATTTAATAAGTTATTCTTTAGATTAGCAATCAAAAGGCATCAAAAATATAATCAGAACTTGTTACATTTCTATCCGTGTCGAGATACAAGAAACCGGTGTATTCGCTTGTAATTTACCGACGAGATAACGACCTGGTTAGGTTAATAAATATGCGCGGGAAATATGTAAATTAATAAAATCGCGAAACCCTTTTTTTTACGACAGGGGACCACCTCCGAGGCGAGGCACTCGAGTGCTTAATTGTATAACCCCATCTCCCCACAAACCAGCCACTGCACTGTCAAGCACTTAAAATTAACCCATCCAACACCTCGAATACGATAATATAATAAAACTTGGGCTTTTCGTGATTTTAGTACTCGCGTAAGACGAATCGATGCAATTTCACTGTTTCGCAGTTACCCAAAACAAATATAGCTAAAATAAAATAAATAAAAAGAAGTTAGAATATGCGAGAGGCACAAAAAAAAAACAAACGAAGGGCTTACACTTAAGTCAATTTCACATCGCGAACATCCCCCTTGGGGCTTGTCGCAGCAGACGCAAGACACGAGTTAACATATTTTACCGATTTATAACCGTTACACCCCCACACCCCTCGTTCTTTTAAAATAAAACCACCCCCTCACATACCTCCCCTCTCAGTTTGAACATCTCTAAGGGTTTTTTCCATCATAAACACCCTGCGATGAAAAGTTCGCACTGCGAAAATTTGAACCGCGTCACTAACTAACTATGGCTACTGATAAAAATTTGTCATTAGAAAATCATAGAAAATTTCATATTTGAATCGAATTTCATCGTATCATGAGAAGATACACTTTCATTGTATTGTAATAGCCTAAAATTCTTTGTAATTTTCGTATAGTCAGGAGTAGGTACGTCTTAAATTGGCAGTATGGTTTGTCTGTTCCCTTTTTTGAGAAATTTGCGGTTTTTCGAACCCCATTCTGTAATAAGAAAAGATATATTCGACCCCGCAAAATAACTGTTTCGGTTTTAAAACGAGTAAAAACGCAATTTTACACTAGATTTTGCCTGTCACAACCCTCTCCGTTTACATTGTTACATATTGCCCTCATCGTACAATTGCTTTCGGCACACACACTGACTTCCCCCAATCTGGCGATATTTAAATGCGTATTAAATTTAAACGCATCATCGTCTCACCAAATTATAGCCTATCATATTATATTAACATAATAATAAAAATACAACGCTTCTTCAAAATCTCTAATATAACATTCAATATTGACTATCATACAAATTAGCAATTAATAAGTTAAAATACACTAGGTACTGTGCACACGCATGTGACTCAAAGCGTTCAAGCAATATATGTACATTATTATTGGTTAATTTTTCACAAAATAAACTTCCCTCACTCCCTACCGTTTCTCAAATGTTTTTCAACCCCTACACTACCTTTGTGGGTAAATTTGGCAATACGGGAGTTTGGTACGTGTTTTTATTTGTTTTAAAGCCGCGCAAAAGAGTAGCATCGCTCGTATACAAGTAGGTACACTACCGCAAAAATGTTGAAAAAAATACGACAAAGCGGATTTCCGGTTTGTTTTATGTGAAGTCACTAGATATTCCTTTTATGAATTGCGGCAATTCCGTTTTTATTTCATTTTATTGTGCGTACGCGAAGAATGTGACGAATAGCTCTCGTGGGAGATGATTCGAAGCGTACGCAATTTCAGCATGAGATTTTTTTGTTTGTTTATTTTATTCAGAGATTTTATTTAAAAGTCGAAATAAAACCATTCTATACAATGGTGGGTGGTTGTATTATATTTACACTTTCGGAATTTACTTTTCGCAGATTACTCATGCTCGTGCGGACTTATCCTTATCTGAGTTACACGTTTGACCGGTCAAAAGTTGGCTGCCGCATTCCATTTACGCTCCATTTCATTCCATTTCTCGACTTTCTTCATAAAGTATGTAAAGGTTTGAGTCTCACCCCTCAAAGGCGTCAGCCACCCCTGTCCGTGTGCCGGACATCAATAATCGCTAGGGAATATGTGCATAGCTAAAAAAAAGTCTCTTTTCAACTGATGCGTATCAAATATCTCCAAGAGACTGTGAATAATAAAATTACGTAATAGTTTTCAATTTAAAGTATAGTCGTTGATTTGTGCTTTAATTTTTATTGACAATTGTCTCGAAGTTTAATTGATTGTAAATCGATTTTGCTTATCGAAGTCTTCAGCGTTGATCGACGAAGCTTTTTGTCGATGCGTTTTCTAGCTCGTTGAACAAAAACAAAGCTGACCCGATTTCGACGTAATGTTATCGTAACCGATCAAAGCACTAGGTTCGTTAAAGATAGATACCTATGTACTCAATAAAAACAGCGTGAAAGATCTTACGTTCGAAACAAAATCGAATTAACCGATGTGACAGTTTTTATTTGGCTCGAACGAATCTTACCTTATACGCGGAATATCTTAGAGGAATTCGATTAACTTTTTCTATTCAATTGTTTGACTTGACTATGTAGAGTTTGTAAATCGATTTTAACTATTAGGCGTGTTAAATTTGAATCGTAACACTCTTTAGTTTTATAGCGAAACTGTTTCACTTTATTATGTTTAACTAGCGGTTGCGTATTTTGTATTATAGTTGAGAGTTCGATCTGTGATTTTCGACCCCCTCGTTCGTTGGGATAAATGACAAGCTTAGGAGGAAAAAAAATTTGATGTATAACATCAGTTGCAGATTTGTTTTTTTTCTTTTTGTTTCGTTCGCTTTTATTTGGTTCACCGGAGCAAAAATAACGGATTACGTCCGCGGCCGATTCGTATAAGAAATGTGTACCCGATGTGTTATTGTATTATAGCAAAAACAGAAGCCGCATCTTAGGGGTTGAGGGTTGTCGTGTGATCAATAGGTATACAGTCTGTTTTATTATGTATTATTTTATTAATGGAAAAAATAAAAATGTTTCGCGCAACTGTTCGTCAATCAGTCACTACTATATTTTCCTCCCATATGTAAAATTGTTACACCCTCTCGAATGTCGATTGAAAAGAGAAAAGGATGTGAGTTTTAGTTGATTATAGAGTTTAGGGCCGGATACAAAATTCCGAATGCATAGTACATAGATAAAAGTACTATTTTTATATACCTACTGTGTGATTTGAACTTTTTGATGTCAAAATATGCACTGTAGTAAAGTTCATTATTTTTTTTATGTACAGTTCATCAAAATGAACCGAATATTATTTGACAAATAAGTGTGCTTACACTTTAATAATAAAATTAACAACTCTCTATTGACATGGCGTATTGTAGACAGTTTTCATCAGTCGTAAAGTACATATAATGAATTTGGTGCCTTTTGTGATGGATTCCATACATTCGCTCGGTGAATATGGTCAATTTTGCATGTTGTGTTTTGACGTGTTTTTGAATAGTTGATTTCGCTCTTTGCGAACGAACGTACGTCAATGCTCTTTTTTTTTGCGAACTCGCGTAATAATACCCGCGGAAATTGCACCGCGGCGCGTGATCGGAATCGGAAAAGCGATCGATGCAATTCAACGAGTGCATCCAAGTGCAATACCATACAAAGCAGGCACAAAAATATACCAAAAATCAACATAACGACGAGTGTGGAAATCACACACGCAAAACTAAATATTTTCCGAGTGTCGGTATGCGTTATGTGTGAATGTGTGGGCAAATTTTGGTAGTTTTCGTCGTCGTCCTTGAATCGAGAGGGGGAAAATTTTCCCGACGACCGAATTGACTGGCAACAAATTGACATGGGTAATTTGATTTTCCCGACAGCGTTCATTGTGCGGGTGGAATCCCTAATAGATTCGCACGGAATCAATTGTGCCTAATTTCGTTATACGTTGCGCAACTGTTTACTTGTGTGTGCGAATTCGCCTTTTGCCAATATTGTTCTCCATTCTACCTATTGTTAGTTATTAATTTACTATGCAGACACGCTTCAATAGTGTTTCTTACTTTGAAACATTCATATATCTGCATTTTGTATCTAAGCTCCAAGGCTTGATTCTTAAAGAGGCAAATTCAAATCTTAAGCTAATTGAGTTCATATGCTTTTTATAAACGTAGGTATGCTTCCGTTTTAAAAACAAGTAATTAATGGTATGGTTTTTACAAAGATAAGATCGAATTTGATTCACTTCCTAATAGGAAATGTTGAAATATCATAAGTTTAATTATAAATTGAACATCTTATTAGATATCTACATCTAAAATACTTGAAGTAGAAACTTTACATTATACATATGTATGAATATTGATTATGTATTTTGGAAGTAAGTTGCTCCATTATAGGTAGTTACTTAAACGTACTTCGTCTCCCATTGTATCTAAATTGAAATATAACATTATTAAATCGATTCATGAAAACTTAACAAATGCTTTATATGCGATTTTAATGGAGCTTTAACTCAATGCCAATGGAGCGTTTATATTAAAGCGAATCCCAAATGTAAGTTTTATTTTACGCTATAAATCAAACAATGTTCACGTTCGTCGATGTAAACGCTATATTTATCATATGTACATATGTATAACTGTGTATAATCTTATAATTCACATAATGTATTTTTATGTATGTATCATTAAAATTGTTCTTTTCTAATCTTGGTCGCAATCTCAGGAATTTCGGGTGAGTACTTACATACATACCTACATATTTTGTTCATGATTTTTTTCAATTACACAAACACACACTCACATTTGCACACATTTATGTATGAGCATAAATTTAGTTAAAATGTGTACGAGGGTGTTGGGGGAGGGTAAGCAAACACGAGAGCTAATGCGAGATTGCCTCGGGAGCATTTAATTTGTACCCCAAATCTGGGACGGTCAGGGGCTCCATTTACATATATTTATTTATATTGTTAGCAGTGAGAGAGGGACTGGCGAAGCAATTCAGCGTGGAGAGCGGCAATTAAAATTAGAATATCTTAATTTGTATCAGAATCAGCGCTATCTTTCCGTCTTTCTGGCCGTTCTGTACACTGAAAGCCACACACAATGCACATACATATGAAGTCGTATACACATGTGAATGTAACTAATAATATGCACTCATACATTTTATATCACTACAGTAACACAATCTAATAGTAGGCATGCATAAGTATGTATTGGGAAAATTATGTGTTGTAAATTTTCTCAATACATTGTAGTTATTGAGCTTTTTACCAATGGCATGTATGTATGTTATCATTGTTATCTAATATTATATTATTTTCAGTGGTACCTACCTTATTCAAGCGAGATAATTTCAGTATGTTCTTTGACTCCCCCTCCTTTTCACCCGCCAACAACCCCCGTTGTCGTCAAAGTCCCCTTGTAGTTAAGTTAACCGTACCCCGGTCAATGAGACTGGGTTCATGAATAACTTGCAACACTTAGTCAACTTGTAGTGAACCGCGAACCGGTCGGTAATTCGGATTTAAGCGTTTCTAAAACTTCTCAATGTTTCGATTGACTTTTTTTATTGGATTTATCTGACTTTTTTCATCGATTCATCGAAGTTTTTGTATATTTGTTTATCATTACATTGATAAACATTCAAATCTTACTATTTCGTTAGATTTACCTTGATTGCATCGAAGAGTTACAAGTTACCTACAGTTACAAGGTCAGATGAATTCAAATAGGCAACTAATTATTCGGTCAGTATTTATATCAATAAACTGTCAATAAATTATCAAGAAAATGATCAGTATCATATTTAGAAAACGGTCAGTAAAAATAATAAAATGGTCAGATCAAAATATATTTTTGGTAACTTTTTCACAAACGGTCAGTAAACAACGATTTTACAGTTAAATACCGACAGTTTATATAAATTTACTTAGCGTTTAGTACTAATTACTGACCATATAATATAATTACTGATCATTTATGCATGTAAGTATGTAGGTACTGACACTTTATACAACTTATTAACCATTGATTAAAATTACTTACGATTTGGTTAAAATAACTGACCGAAAATCGAGAAAGTTACCTACTGATCCAATAAATACAGGCCATTACAATATTTGATATTTGGTAACCTTGATTTTTTGTCATGTCAAAACTTATAGGTATAAAGATTAGAAACAATGAGAAATGAAGCTTACACTGTGTAAATTTATAGCCGTTATAAAATATGTTTGGAAATCTTTGCATTGGCAGAGAGACACGCGCTTACACAGAGGCAAATCCAGATACCAATTTTAGTGACATTGTGACACAACCCCTCTCGCTCGGTGCAAAAACTACCACTCTATAAATGAGCGAACGTCGCCTACGGAGAGGAGGAATTTATTTACCCTAATCTGGGGCACGAAATAATCAATACGCACCCCACATTTCTTACCACTCGCGATCGATATCAATCATCATCGAATTGGAATTCCGTTCAATTATTACCAGATACGTAGACACGGTGGGTGTTACGTGGCGACCTTTACGCGGTGTGCATTCGGAAACCATGAATGAAAAAACCACGTGTCTGTCGCGATCAATGGGTATGTTTGGAGGCTGGGTCGGGCACGTGCACGCGTGGAGGGGTCTCACGAAGTTGCCCTTCGTCCCTCTTTCCTCCCCTCACCCCCTCGGCTCGTGTAATGGAGTCATTTGAATTCATTTGACGTTTGACCACGTGGCCTCGGGGAGAGCTTTCGCGAATCGCCCGGAAGCGTTTTTTGCGCACGGATCCCTAAAAATAGAAAGAAAAACGAGCGGGAGCACGTCTGCACGTGGAGTCAATGGGGCGCGCCCATTGTTGCTGCTGCCACACGAATGTTCGATCGTCACGTGGTCGAGGATCGATACTAACTACACACGTGGTCAGTGTATATACTATAGACTATGCACGATCAAATGTGCGATTCTTAATTGGTTTCGAGTGCGTGATTGGAATTTTTCATTCATTAGTCGTTTGGTGCTCGTTTGTGTCGAATCTCTCGTGCGAAATCGAGCTAATTTTGAACTTCTGTTTGAGTAGGTATACCTGCCTATGTATGTATGTCGGTAACATCTCTTTGTACATAATCTTAATTTTAGTATGGAACAATTTTAAATTAGGAATTGATTCATAGTTAGCGATAGATCAAATAGTTAGAACTATTATATTATGTACATATGTAGTAGATATCTACTTAAGAATTTTAGATCATCTTCCAGGGAATTGAGCTATTTCAATTGAGCTTTATACTCTGTCCAACTTAAAAAACATTCTGTCCAACTTTAAAAACAGTCCAACAAACAAACATCTGTGCATACTATCTGGGTCTCAACCATTGAGCTTCGTCACCATCTCGCCTTTTTGGAATAAACATTAACGATAACCAACCAAAGTCGTACCTATGTAAATCTCGGACAGTCACAACGCTCTTATTTTTTAGTTGCTCCACAATGAGGTGCTTCATAAGTTGAATAGTAGATAGGTACATTTCGAACAAAATTCTCTTTTTCTTTGAACTCTCTCTCTCTCTCTTTGAATATAATCTTGATTTCAGTAGATATGGAAATTTTTAATAATGGTTAATTTTATCGTCTAAGTTTGCTAGAAAAGGATCATCTTCCAGACATTTGAAATATTTAAATCGAGTTCATCTTTTTAGAGTCAGAATGTCCATGGCGTAAGTAATGCTGTGAATGTTCTATTGATACATTCACTTTTGTATGGGTAGGTTGGTGTGTCTTACAACTGTCATTGTCAGATTTCAAACCAAAACTCAATTTTTTACATTCCCCTTTAAACATGTGCCTTCATTAGAGATATATCTATGATAAATGTGAAATTGAATAAGCATCGATTAGTTTCCACAATTTTCATAGCAAAGTAACTTTTCCTAACTTTTTCAATCTTTATTTATCACTCGACTTCAAAATCATCATACGATCAATTTCATCGTATTAAATTCCAATTTTAACCGTGAGAATCAGGACACTGAACATTTCCGAGCTTTCTTTCGAACTTACATATGTACATACATATTTCGATACAATCGTGTCGAGTTTGCGCTGTTTCAACGTGTGGGCGTTTCGCATCTCCGCGAGACGTTTATAATTGACAGGAGAACGGGGCGTTCCTTTCCGCTATCCACGCCTGCAATTATCATCAAACAAACCCACAAACACACCATTAAATTGCACAACGAACGTTGCATCAAAAAGCACACGGACAAAGGGTGCATCGACCGATTGAAGCGCACACCAAATTCCACAATCATTTTGCGTTATCACTTTTTACGCACACACTCACCTGTGCGCAATCGAAACGCGCAGGTATAGACAATGATAGCGAAGTGGCAACGACCAATAGCGAAGCGACAAAAGACCACGCCTACTCGCTCTTCCAACCAATCAGCGTTGAGCTCTCGTCGAGTACGGTGTGCGCGACAGGGACGCGCCTATACGCGGGAAGAGAGCGAGCGCGCGAGTTACAAGTGCCGGTAGTTGATAGATCTGATGTCAGTCGCACGTTTTCGGGGTTGGAGAGCGGATGCGTGTCCCATAAAAACCCCATAAGATCACTTTTTTGTACCAATCGGTTGACTTTTGCGTACCGTATGAAAAAGATCGAGCAATTGATTCGAGTTGAACAATTTCCACGTGGGGTTTTATTGATGTTTTCGTTGTTGAATTGACTGTTTCACGATGACTATGGCTGGTGTGTTGTTGTGAAAGTCTCCGTCCGTGGTGTATTTTCGTTTCCACTGACTGTCACATCTCGGAGATCGTCTGCGATGCTGCCGTACCAGGCTGTGGCCATGGACTACGCGGTGGCTTCGGCCGGCTTCCATCATCATCAGCGTCAGGGTGTCGTCCCTGGAGTCATGGGTTTGGGCAGCCCTGCCTTCACACACCCCTGGTTCGTACAGCCGACGGCCGACCTCTGCCGACCGACAACCACAAACCAATCACACCTCGAACCTGGGCATGTTATGTTCATATATTTATTATTATTATTAAATTTTATTTTATTTTATTTTTTTGTTTGATTGTATTATTGTTTGCATATGTGTGTGGGCGCTTTTTTTTTTACGTTGTTGTGAAAATGGGTGGACTCGTGATTCACGTGTGTGTAGGTATTTTTTTTTTTTTTCGTTGAATTTTCTTATTGTTTATTACGTATTTTGCACTGTTTGATAGATTCATATATGATTTTGTAATGCATGCAAGTACGTACATACATAGATAGGTAGTTTAAAAGATACGAACTTTTCTTATGAATTTTCCTGATTTTAAATAAAGAGGTAGAGACAGATTTAAGTAGACAACCAAACTTTGTACCTAGATACTATGTACATTGAAAACTAATCTTCATACTCGTTAGAATTTTGTCAGTTTTCTGGGTAGGTAGGTATATTGATTTACCAATATTTAAATAAGCATTTTTTATTAATTTATTAATTTAAAATACATGGGCAGGTGGCATAACCGATGGAGCCCAGGGGTCTGATATAAATTGTACATACAGTTTTAAAATTTTAAGTTATTTATATTTTAAATCTGAAGGATTCCAATAATCCATTTATATTCAAAAACTTGTCGAGATGATTTTTAAACAGATTTATATTTTCAGAAGTTACTAGCTGATTTGGCAGGTGGTTCCAAACTTCAACCACTCTATTTGAAAATAATGAATCTCTGACAATTTTGTTAGATTTGTCGTTTACGAGTCTCTACCTCTGAGATGTGCGTTTTTATTGGACGTGAGGAGGTTTTTTATTGGGCATTTATATTTATTATTTATTATTTTATTCACTTCTAATAGATCGCCTCTGAATCTTCTCGTCTCTAAAGAGGTGAGACTCATTCTCTTCAACCTTTCATTATATGTAGGGTAGTGATCGAAGTTCAGATGGCATTTTTGTAATCCTACTTTGAACCCTTTCTAGTAGAATAGGTAGAATAAGTAGAATAGGTTTTGAAAATATACTCGCAGTCATCTTCTTGTTAATTGTAGGTAGGTATTCAAGTAAAATCTAATTCTTATTTTCACTAATTTTAGTGAGAAAATTATCTTAAAATCCGGAAAATTTGTAAGAAAAATTTGAGTTGCCAAAGACGTCAAATCCTTTGCATATCATACTCATCAATTTCGTGCTAAAATTGTGTTTGAATAAAGGGCGTAAGTACCATTATTACACATGTGCAAAAACAATGGGTAGGTACCAGGGCTCGAAATGGAAATTTTCACGAATGGGAGCGCTCGATAATTTTCAAAAAATATCAAACGACCTTTTTTTATTATGTATTACATATACGGCTACAGATTGCCTTTGACAAAATTGAAATGTGAAGAATTTAACTTCCAGTCAACGATTGTGATTTACGAGTCATAAATGTAAAAAAAATTCACCTTCTAACATTTTTTCAGCAATAATTATTGAATTTCAATTTTATTTTTCAAAATTATGAAAGGTATGGAAATTTTGGTTTTTTACGAAAGGGAGCGCAAAATTTACAGATTTCACGAAAAAGTACGCTAAGTTTTCAAATTTCACGAAAGGGAACGCCCGCTCCCTGCCGCTCCCGATGAATTCGAGCCCTGGTAGGTACCTATATGTACATATGTACGTCGTCGTAGAGACGTAGACGCTATGAGTTCATATGGATTCCGATGTATTCAATATCCATTTCAGATTTTTTGTCAGCAATATATTGACTTATGCTTTTTCAATTGCAGTTATCAAAAATTATTCCAATTTTTATTAAGAAAAATTCCGGATCCTTTAATATTTTTACTTTGCGATAAGTTGGATATTTGAGTTAAACTTTGTGTCTCGATTGAAGAAACTGTTTACATTTACAAAATGAAAACCGTTCATTCACAATACGGCAGAAGTAATTCAGAAGCATCTCTCGCCGGCAATAACGTCGATAATAAACGAAGAGAATAAAAAAAAATCCATTCCGATTATATCAATTTGTCGGCTATTTCGATCCATTACCTTTTACGGCTGTATACATTTTTTTTAATCGACCTCAAATATTTTATTTCCTTCGTTCGATCGAAAACCGCAAAAGAAGTTATCGGACCGCAAAAGAAGTTACCCAAACGTCAAACGTGGAAGGGGAGCTTCAACCGACACTTCTCTCTCAAAAAAAAAAAAAGTTCTCACTCCTCGATAATGCCATTTTTTATACGGATATTAAATACTTTAATCCGCTCTCTGCACAATCGCTTTACACTGCGGCCTTTAATCGGGGTAGTTTTGAAGTGGTTTTGGCAACCGTTGGAGTATCGTAAAATATTCACAATCGAAATCGTTTGAAATCAGTTTGAGTGACAAAAACTATTTAAACATCTTGTTATGAAGCGTCGTCGTTCAGATAGTGATCATGGAACGAATCAGATTACTCTCCAATTTAACACTTCGAATTAAATATGGTTTACGGTAATGCTTTGTCATTGTGTACGACTGCTAAAACTCCGATGAAATACGTATCAAATTCTATACGAAATATAAAACATTCAACAATGAATCTACACCATTCATAGACTATGTACTTAGAGGCGTATGATTGACTCATCGATTGAAACACTATCTGTCTATGATCTTATGTATACCAATGTAAAAAAACATCCCTAGAATGTATTTTGCATACCTTCTTGTACTCTTTGACGTATATTATATTCTTAGTAGATATCAACGATCACAAAACAATTTACTTTTTACAATGTATCAATAGCCCAAACTTTAGTAGATAGGTTTTAACTTCACGCTTTCAACTTAATGACTCTTCTATATGTAGATATATTAAAATACACAGGTGCGTATGTGTAATAATAGCGCGTTAAAGCATCGGCACGCGTGTCCGTTACAATTCGCAATGGCCGCTGTTATGATTTCGTAATTTGACTTCTGAATTACCCGCGACAGCCTCAAGACAGACACGATGACGGCCTCATAACCCGAGAACCGGTTTCCGGCTACCACTCTTCAAGTGTGGAAGTGGAAGAACCCTCTTTTTGTGTGAGCTGGTCGTTGTTGTGAAGGTGCTCTCCTCATTCATGAATGGGCCAATCTATTGTGGGATGGACCTCTCGGTACGCATAGGAAAACCAATTTCACGAGTGACACGCCATGTTAAATATCACTTCGATCCCATTATTGGAACGTCGAAGGGCCTCTTAAACCACTGCACTACCTTAAAAATAAAATTTGAATATAATAATAAATACATTAGAAGTTCAAGTCTAAAAAAAATGATATCAGGGATACCTACGTTGTAAATTTGTGAAGAATTTTCCTTGTCGTTTTTTATGCATATTATTATTATTTTTTTGGATCATTATGTCTGAATACAAAAAAATTAACTCATTAACGTGAATAAATCTGATGTCGGCTTTAAAAAAAGTCGTTGGTGATTCATACTGAGTTTCATAACAAAAGCTCGCGCGTTACTTCGCTGCTACTTCTTCGACGGCTACTGCTACTAAAGAGAGTGATCGTCAACTATGTTATCAAACAGTCAAAGCATTTTCATAATAAATAATATATGTACCATGGAATCCAATAGTATAACATAAAATACTTTTTACAACCTAACTACTACTAAAGTTTTATAAAAATGAAGTTTTCCACAGTAAGATCATACTGAGAAAACTCACAACAGTTCGAATTTGAATCGTGATGTTTTTATTTCGTATAATCAGCGACTTCAAAAGTTTAAAATAAGAAAGCACAAACTTAAAGGTGCTTTTAAAGAATTTTAAATTTATTTTTTATGCATTTTTGTATCATTGCTTTGTGCAATTTAGCCGTAGATAACCATTTGAACAACTATAGATTTTATCTATACGAAAATGATCCTCATATTAAAAAAACGTTCAACTTGAATTACACTTTGAAACTTTTGATTACACTTTGCGCGTAATTTCAGTGAGTAATTGTAACTCGTGTCGCCGCACTCAAAAGGTTAACGCCGCATACTTTTCGTTGTCGATTTCGTCGAGTCATGCGGTTTTGTTGCACCCGACCGATCCAAACTGTTATTATTAGAGCACGGCTTTTTTGTTTACATTTTATATACGATAATATATTTTTTTCGAACCACATTATATCATCGATGTATCGAACGTCTTACAACACACTACCGAAATTCGATACCGTTTGTCAATAGCGCCGATGTACGATATACCTATTCAACGCGCGAAAGTGAACCAAGTCCGAACGAAAAAATTAGTTCAATGCAAACAATACCTTCAATAACCATTTCTAGTATTAAAGTCAAGTATATCTATGTAAACGGACGAGGTTATTATTTTATTTCTGGAAAATGATTGTTATTATTCCACGTAAAAAACAATAATAAACATTGTAATGCGACTCTTTCCGTATTTTTTTTTTTAGTGAACAATCGCAACTGAGGACAGACAGATAATAATAACAGTAAAAACGAGCAGTTTTTATCTTAACATTTCCGCGGTGTATTCATTAAAAAGCAACCTTGGATCAGTCTAACTTTTTCAGCGTAGGTACATTTTATAGGCCGCTTGGTAAAACTGTGCTATCGATAATGACCGTGCGAGTTGTTACCGTAAAATCGTATCGGTAACTCGTATACACCTTTAACTATTAGATCTCAACTCGTTTTGACACGGTTCAACTTCTTGTCGTGTCTAGTACGATTGTCTACTTTATTTAAAACTCGAGGAAATCACTAGAAATAACCAACTCGGATCTGACGAGATTACGTTTCCATAGCGTATAATCTGTTTTTGTCGATTTTCTATTTGATAGACACTTCCAAGGGTACTGTAATGATACTCGGACCTTTCTATTGCTTTGTATAATGGTAACGGATACACTGGTGATAGTGTTTTCGATTTATATGTGATCGGTATTCTCGCATTCGTGCCCCATATTCACAGTTTGTGTATGATAAATGTTTTATTGCATGCAATGTGAAATCGATGCGATATACAAATCGAAATGTAGCAGTCGTCGGACTTGCTAGATCAGAAATGTTGCGGTTTGAAAATAGACCGGACAAAACCGCTAATAATCGGCTACCGACTCACTATCGTATGGTAATAAAATAATTCGGTAGCCATATCTCGATACTACCTAATACCAGATACGCTCCATACAATTATTGGAGTTACATTTTAATAGTGATGTTTAAGATTCCCATGTTGTAGTTTATTTGGCTACCAGCAAGTTGATACGTAGATGGGTATTTTGGTTTTAATTTTGTATAGTTAAAGTATTTGTTGATTAATTTCTAATGTGTCGGAATCGGTCGTCGATCCGTCGTATTAAATTCGTGCGTTCATTGATAAGCAAAGGCGCGTTTCAGCGAATGCGTGTATTCGAACATAAAACAAGCTACTTTAGGACAATCGTTGCATTCGAATAGAACGAAAACGACACTGATTGATCGTGATCATGTTGACCAAAAATGATACCATCACGTCTCATTGTCGTGCCTTTGCTGTTAGAGTTTTTTTTCGTGTTTATTTTTTTTTTCGTTCTTGTTGATCAAAACATCTTTGTTTACTTATGATTTTAATTATTTTTATCATACTTTACCATCTTATTTATTTTCTATAGATGAAGTTTTATAGATTTAATGGTTCTTTTGTAAGCGATGGTGTCGCCTTTTCCTCGTTGGTCAATGGACACTTTCGTGCTGTCGTAATGTCTTCATTATCGATGTCATTCGACTGCGAAAAATTGCCAAAAAATGTTTTACGAAAACAACCACACTCAATGTTAATGCGATTCAATTTTAAATTTTATATTGAAAGTACAATTCCATGACGATGTTGCTATTGAAAGATTCTGGAGAATTTTTACATCATTTCAAAAATTTGCTCATCTATGTATTTCTGCATCGCATCGTTCCAGCTACCTATTCTATGAGTAATGAAGAAATTTAAGAAAATTCTGAATATTAGGTACATTTTTATAAGAAAGAAGTAATAATTTTAGCTTATGTATGTATGTAGTTTAAAGCACAAGGTGATAAATAGAGTTTGTCAAAAGTTCCTTAACTTTTTACTAATTCAGCATTCATTTAAATGCCATATTTTCTATTGTCATCAAATATCGTAGTCTTATTCTAAGAAAGCTTTGAGCTATTTTAATTTAAACAAATAATTCAACTAAAATTTTAATCTTAGTTGAATTGTTTTAATCACTGTTTTCACTGTCATCAAATGTAATCAAATCTTATTTTAATCACTGTTTTCTCTTCAGAGGAAGTTCGTATAAAATAATAAGATGTAAAAATATACATATATGTATGTACCTACAGAAAAAAATATCATTCTTCAATTAATTTTCTCTGATATCCGAGAATTTTCCGTGCCTACACAGAGACAGCCTTTATATTTAATCTACATTGAGCCACACAATGACCACACCAGAGCTGTTCAAATACACACACGCACACGTACATATACTTATATTAGCAGTGTATATATATATAGAGCTTTGCCACCATTGAAAGTAATAGGAAAATGTACGTCGACTCGTGATTAGCCGGGCGTCTCTCTACCCTTTTCATCCCGGGAAAGAAAATTTCCAGTTCCGCCGGTAATATTATCGCCTTTTCTTCCTCTCCGTCTATTAGGCGACGGACAGTTTTCCACCCGAGACTTCCTTTCCTTGCCATTTTGGCTCTCAACCCCCTACTTTCTACCACCCTGTCTTCCCAGAGGAAGCGGAAGAGGAAGAAATAATCAGCGGGCCATTTCAGCTGACCGCCCCCAGAGCCCAACATTTTATATTTTATTAGATTACCAATCCGCCACTGGAGGCGTTTGAGTGTTTTCTTTGTGAATCCTCCCTGGTATTTTTCCAAGATCTCAAACCTACCTAAGTATATACAGTATACACATACCCCCTCACTTTCATACACACGCGCGAATTATTATTGTTAATGGCTGGGGCGGAGGGACAGACGAGTAAAAAAAAGAGGAATTTTGCGGTAGTGCGTACGTAAAAAGTAATAGTTTTATATTATTGTATGTATATGTGTGTGAAAGTGTAAACGGTTATTGCGCCAATACGAATGAATTTGACCGGTTATTATTATTGCATTGAAAAAGTATCAATACCTATATAAACTTAGTCGAAAAAATTCATTGTTAACTCTGTTTAATGCATATTTTGCTTCAATTTATATTTGTACTGTATGATTTTTTTGATCAAGACGTTTTAGTCAGCTGTGATTCATTTGTATGTACATACATACATACATACATACATACATACATATCATCTTGTTCGTTTTGGTTGAACTATCCGAAGATTGACAGCAGTATAATCAGCGTTATCTATTCAATTGATTGTTTTGATCAATCGTGGTTGATTTTCTATTGAAAATTGTTGTTAAGTATTGTATTCAAATCGTTATGTAAATACAATGAGCATTAGCACAATCTATTCGGTGCAAAATATTTAATCATACTGACTCGGGAAAAGGCTAGGAAAATTTAATTTGTCAAGAATGTTTCAATGACCTTGAAGTTTCTTTGATTTAATTTAAATTAATTAAAATCAATACATTGGAACTGTAAAGATTCATATAGGTAACGTTGCAAATTAGTGAACATTTAAGCTTCCATACAATGTAATCATTAACGTATTTTACTTACAAGAATTATTTCTCATTATTGGACGGTTATAATAGTTTATTATTTGCAAAAATAGGTACCTTATCGCGTATTATAAATATAAATTATAGATAAAGCCGGCATTAAAACGAGCCTCGTCGTCGTAGCTGGGTGAAAATATAACACGGACCGATAACAATATATCACGATCATAACGTTTAGGCCGAATAAACACGGGTTCGGACCCCACGTAGTACGGGGGGGGGTTCGTGTTTATATTGAAATCTGGACGTTAGCCGAGGCGTCGGGACGCATCGAAACGACGCCAAATCAGATGTGGCCCTAGAAAATAGTGTGAACGTACCTTTATCGTGCGGTCTGCGAGAAAAAAACTAACCAAAATACTGGCGATTTTAATTTTTATCTTCAGAGTTGACGATCGCGAGGGGTTGGGAATTCGCTGGGTCATCGCAAAATGTGCATCGCCATTTGTCCACTGCAAATGGTCACCCCCGTTGATTGAAACACTCCCCAAGGACCTGTGTCCTCCATCGCATAACACTTCTGGACTTCGTGAGCCCTCTTTCCAACCTATTTTTCTATGTCAGTGACGATGATCCGATCTGATGCTTTCTTCTTTTATTTTTTTTTTTTTTTTTCCCGTTGCCGTTGGTAGGTTTATCGAACGGTGATGGTGATGATTGGTTCGATGACGATGCAATGCCTGCATAAAAGCGCATGTATGTAAGGTACTCAGTGTATAAGTAATGGTTGAAGACATCGCATCGGCTCAATACCTACTTGAAGTTTTTAGTATTTATTGTACGTACATACATATGTATGTACATATGTACATATGAACGATTGTATTGATTGAACTTGTATGATAAATGTGATGATAGGTATTTTAATTGTAAGCCCTTATACCTACTACTAAAGAAAATCAATGAAAATCATAGTAATACGCAAGATGCACCTATGTACACACATACATATTTTTAAATGATTTAAGTATAAACGGAATACAACCAGTCTTGCTGCGTATTATATTTCATAATAATTCATCTGAATGAAAGCTAGTTCAAGTTTAATTAATATATTATTACAGTACAAGCTATTGTTGCAAAATATTTCAGTAACTAAAGGTGCCTGTAAACGATCAACATTTTCAGCAATATTGCTCGTCAACCATCCAGCAATATTTTCGGCATCACATGCGCAATATGTGTCGCAGTAATGTGTGGCTCAATGATTGCCGGCAAGTAGTTGCTGTTTTATTATTGCCCAGATTCGCCGAAGGTCAACACTCGTGTCGTGTCGTGTCCGTACCTCAGCGACAGAGTAATATTGCAGTAATATTACCGGCAATGTTTGCCGGCAATACATTGCGGTAAATATGTTGATCGTTCACAGGCACCTTAACTAATTATTTATTTCTATTTAATATACCCGTAAGGTAAAAGTGTTTAGTGTAAATCTTAAGTAAGCTTTATTATCTACTGCAGTCAACTTTTTAGATACAAATAGCAACTATTGACTATAATTGGATTGTAGCTGTACTGTTGAACTTCAAATGCATCTCTCTTACTTGCGTGAAATTATATGTAAGTAGGTAAAAATTTTGTATTTTTATTTTTTGGCGTAAAAAAAATAAACCAATGGTATACCTAATAGAACTACTACTTTTCTACTTTTCTGTATGAGACTATTATAGATAGTGTCATCGACATCAATTGGTCAAAGGCAAACACTGGGTAACTTCGTTTGGTCCTTATTAGCAATCAGCGTCCACTGATGCACCGGACTTTCATCCCCTCATCGATGCACCTCTCTCTTTCAGTGGTAGCACGTGCACTCCTTCCTTCCAGACCGAAAAAGGACACAATTTGCGGGATTGCCAAATCGCAGGACAGACGTGGGGGAAAGGGAATCAATCACAAATTGGATCCTGCATTGATGAGGCGATCGGTTCAAACGGGTCGCGCAAAAACCGGCATACATTTACCAATCAGACTGACCGAAAGTATATATTTTTCCTATGTGGGTACTGGACTTATGATAAAATGTCAGAATTCATTTTGGCACACCGAACCCAAGCTACCCACCCTTATTGCTCACCCTTCGCAGTTAACTTTCCCCAAGGCTACAATAATGGGACTTATTAGAGTGACCGGTCAATGTAGGTAACTTTTGCCAACCGGCAAATATTAATGACACGTCACGTGCCGCCACGTTTTATTTATTTCTATTATATTAGGTGTGTGCTCGTTCAATGTGGTCGGTGTTGTGCAAGAGAATTAGAATTGAAGCTGTTAAAAATCGTTCGTTCTTTTTCTTCACCGAACCTCAAATATAGTAATTTCAGTTTGTCCGGAACGGTCCGGGTAATCCGGCCATTACGTGCTGGGGGTCGTTGCCGACACAATTGGTTCAATTGGCACATGTGAGCGAAAAGAACCCCGGGTCGAATCCCACCGGGACCTGGTCGGTAGGAAAACTTTTTATCACTCACTTTATCCGCTCGCGCTTTTCGCGTTGATCTATTTTTGTTTCGCGTATTTTATACGTCTATCTGCAATTTTCAACGAAAGTAGTTTGCCGGAAAATATCTGCAGTTTGGGTCAAACAATCTGTTTCTAGTCTTGTAATATTCATTTGATCAATATTTTATTACAACTTTTGTGAGTATAGGATGTGTATTACGTCAATGTAAAATTTGCGGCATTCATTACGGTCACTATTTGATTACAATGTTAGTTTAAAATGTTCCGAAATGTTCATTTGAAGCTCTTACGCTTTACATTATCATCAACGTTAGCACTAGATATCGACGCAATTATCTCAACATTACTGGAAAAGACCACGGGGGTTTGCAAGGCGGGGAAAGTCTACCCCTCCTCAAGGGATACTTCAAAAGCGATAAATGTAAATGAAGTGCACCGCGTCAGGTTTAAACTTTAGAGCCGGTCGTAAAAGTGAAAAAAAAAAAAGGCGAGAAAAAAGTGCGGCAAAGGAAAGTGAAGGAAAGGCCGGTGGTGGCGACCCTTCGGCTAGTCTTTTGGGAATTGGAAATTCACACCAGTCGTAGTAGTCGCCCCTCGGATATCCTTGAAACGTTTTAGAAGGACTCGTCTGACTCCTGTGGAGAACTCCAAAGGTGAAAAGCATCAGTTTCTTCTAATGCTTCAGTTCCAGACATACTCGTAAATGTACGAGTATGTAGCTAGTAAATTTTCTGAAAATTTATGTCTCAAGTTTTCCACATACATACAAACATAAGAGCATAAACTTTTCATTCAGATTTAAGCAGGAACATTGTCTATACACAGCAAAGTTGAATATTAGATTAGTCACATTAGGTAGTAGACAATGAATCTTAATAACTAGAAACTACTAGCCCTCTCTAAGAAAAATAAATATCTATTTACATAAATACATACATAGGTACATTCATAGATACTTTTCTGAAAAAGCAAATGCCTCTTATTGAACTAATAAATAAATTTGAAATAATGAAAATTTTAATTAAGATAGTACATATGTTTTTAAACGAATTTCTTGCATTTTTAGATCTAACACGTCTAATGAGTGTTAAAAATCTTATGCCAATACTTTTTAGTGACATCTTATCTTATTAAATCATATAATTATAAATTAGCGTAAGCGTCTGCCTACCTGTCTGGGTAGTTGCAGTTACACTTGCATTCTCAACATAATAAATAAATGTTGTCAACAAACCGCCATCTGTCAAAGTGGGTTCGAGTCGAAAACGCGATTTTATGTCCATACACACATTCAATCAACGGTACACTGTACAATTGTTTCACGTACTGTTAAGTGGGCTATGGGCTGTATTGTTGTTGTACAAACAAGCGTGCATGGGTGGGGGTTGGCGGGTGGGGCTAGAATCCACATACATAGAACCGGCTGGTAATAAATGCTTATAATTCCGTAGATTTTGCTTAACGCCCCTAAAAGCTCAAAGTCAAAAATTAAACAAATCATTGTTTGTACGAAATATTTCGTTCAAAGTCAGGCTTGAATTTTTAACGTAGACAAAAACTTCTTCCACATATGTACATAGTACCTATAACATGGCCCATAAGGTCAACATCGAATAAAATCTTTTGTGATTCCGAACCTTTCGTTTGATCAAGGTATACCTACTCGTTTACTTTGCTCGGCTTCAACGGACACGAACTGAAGCACTACTGGAGAAAGCTTTTGTCTTTCGTATCAGACGAAGGATGCTTTACGACACAAAGCTTTTTGGACGCATTTCCGAACCCCGTGCTCAATTTTGAGCCACGCACACGTACCACCGGCCAACGTAGGTAATTCGACACACGAACATGGCATGGGGGAGGCGACTGCTGATGGTTTCGAAACCACCCTAAACCCACCCCCATTGTCGTCCACCTCGTGTGCGATGACTGGGGTGGGGCAAGTGTCTCCGGTTCGATTCCCAGGTGGGTTGAATTCTGCTGCGGACGCTTGATGGCCTCCGCATCATAAAAGTGGATGCTGGACGTCACGCGTCACCACCGGACCACTGCGTCGACACTCGGCTGAAACTTCAATTAAAATTTTCATATCAACTGTTAAATATTTGAAAGGAGTGTCGGTGGCTTCGTGTTAGTCTATTGAATTGTTTGAATCAATTTTTTTTATATATTTGTGTGTCAGTGTCGACGCAGTGCTCCCTCAGTGTTGGTCATCGCATGTAAACGTGCGTCTCGTCAGCGTCGTGCCACCCCCTCGGTCCTGGGCATTTACTCTAATCATCTAAACGACTTTTTTCGTCACGCTTCTTCCTCCCCAACCCCCCCTGTGGACTTTGTTACCCCTGGCGTGTGGGCCGCGACCCGCCGAAGACACTTTTTATGACACACCTGGTTTTACGGCCGAGTCTCTCTCTCTCCCTTCAGGTCACCATCTCTTGGGTATACGGACGCGACCCTTACTGCCAGTTTTCCAAATTATTTTATTACACTCTTCCCGCCCCTCCTCCTATGTATGTTGACGTAGGTATACCTATATTTATATAAATAAATAAATAAATATAAAAATATGGCAACATATTGCCTTGCAAAAATTTGACTAAATCGGGTGTCATCCTTTGAAAACCTTATGACTATATTCCCTTTTTTACTATATTCTATACTTTTATATGTCTTTTAATTTCTATCCGACATTATTGGGGCTACGAGTTTGAAGTTTCAAATTTATCACTTTGGTGCGTTAGCTATTCATAATTTAGTAAATTTTCAAAAGTAAGCCAATTATCGAATTTTGATGTGATTGGTTATTTCTCCTTTATAAAAGACTAGTGTAAGCCCATTAAATATCAATAGACGTTTTTGACGTAATTGATTACGTAACAATTTAGCGAAGTCACGAACCTACTACGGATTAATATTTTCAAATTATAGGAGGCCGTCCATCGCCGGTGTTGGGTGAACGCGTTAGCGCTAGCTCACACAACCTGGTGATCACGGGTTCAAATCCCACTCGCGACGTTCGTGATTTTTCAATTATTTACCGAGGCGAGCGTTATCAGCAGACGGCCAGTCAGACAAACAGATTTGGCCTATTATATATGTATATAATATAATATGATGAATCGATAGAATGCGTTTATAAACTTTTAAAATAGCATTTCGATTGGTTAAAAAGATAACTATTCTTAATTGATTTCATCTTCAAGTTCCATTTTAAATTTCATATACCTACAATTTTTTCGTAGATTACGCAAGTTAAAGATACATTATGGATGAATTTAATACAAATAATAGTACTTTGGGAGGTCACAATTTTCAATCATCGTTCAAATTAAAATATGACAAGGAAACCTTCTTAACCGTCTCTGATCTATAAATTTTATTTTAATGACAATTTTAAACAGTGACTACGTATTTATAAAATTTCTTTTTTTTAAATTAGGGTGGAAAATATACGATAAATTATTACTAAACGCGTGTAGGGGTCGATCGAGTTTGCGAAAAAAAAAAAAAAACTCCCCAAGGAGGAATAAAATCACGAATTGGTCTTATCTTTAAGCTTTTTCCAAATAAAAATACAATGCAGCCGGGAAAATTTATCGTTTCCGTTTTTTAATGAAAACCCATCGGCTGCTTAGCGATATCGCTCGGAATTTCATTATACCCGCTCAAAAAGAAAAACACGCTAAATTGAATTCGACACTCGTTAAGTGCGCAGTTTGAAATTGAATACATATTTAAAGCCATACTAAGCGTACAGGCAGAATCATAATCATTGTATTTATAACCATGCAATATCAAATAAGTCTCGTCGAGTATCTAAATCTAAAATTGTCTAGTCGACAAGGTGTACATGTGTGTACCAATTCGCAGTTGGAAACGAATCGTTTTTAGTACATAACAAGAGGAGTGGCGTTGTTTTATTGCTGAGCTGAGCAAGGAGTGATCTGTCGAGAACCGTTCGCGTTTATTTTATTGCTTCAGCACAAAGGATTTGATCCCGGCACATGGTTTATTCGGCGATCTTCACCCGTCGGTTTATTGAACCGGATATCGTGACGGGAATAAGCGAATTTGTGGAAAATTCACCACAACCGAAATTCGCAAAAGACAACAACAGTAATTTATTGAAAGAATTCGAACTCCAGACGGACGAGTTTTGTATTTACTCTTAATAATGTACTTTGTAAGCACATCAATCTACGTATGATCAGTTGAATATGCATTTAATACAATCGGTTCAATATTTTGTTACAAATTTAAACCAATCGAATCCATAAATAGCCATATCTGAGTGTAATGTATGCTTCTTTTAATACAATTGTATTGTTGTAGCTGTTTTTTGTAATTTTTTTTAAACTATTGAATATTTTGTTCATGTGAGTAGATATGCTTAATTTTTATTTATTATTAGCTTTCGTTTTTGCTTTGTCGTTCGAGCGTATAAGTTTGTGGTAAATGGTAAGGAACAAATACAAATACTATAATATATTTTATTAATTATAAATTTTCAACACAAATTACATCTTATTTCATACTATGACTTCAACGCCATTTTCACATATATGGTTATAAAAAATAACACATTGAATATTCGTCCTATTGTTTTATTTTATTATCGAACATTTTAGATAGAAGAACAACTTACTTCCTCGAGCGCTTATATGTAATAATGACTTCCTGTCGACGGGACAATCGAAACTCGATGACCGGGACTTTTAACACCGTTTCGATGACGCAACTTCAACTTCCGGAAAAACATAACAACACACACACACAAGCGCATAATTTTTGCGTAATTTTTAATTGAAGAATTTTCGTTTTGTCCACAGCATCCTCGAGTTGAGGAAGGAAAAGTCGAGAGACGCAGCCAGATCGAGGCGCGGCAAGGAAAATTACGAATTTTACGAGCTAGCTAAAATGTTACCGCTTCCGGCTGCCATCACCTCACAACTAGACAAAGCTTCCATCATAAGATTAACAATAAGTTATCTTAAATTAAGGGACTTTTCCGGACACGGTGATCCGCCGTGGAGTCGAGACGGTGGACCAACTAGCAAAACTTTAAAAGGTTTGTGTCACCCCTTTAATATTCTTTATATTATATGTATGTATGTATGTATGTGTGGAAATTTTAAATCGAATCAAAGCGGCCACACAATGGCTTGATTATATTTACTCTGAGAAATCCTCTTATTGATCTGGAGCATGGTTTTTTTTTATTTATTTATGGTACACGCCGGTAAGTAAGTGGTGGCTTTGCAGAGAGGGGTTAGTGCTTAAACAAATTGAGCAAATATGTGCTCAGACGATGACGGCGGGCTTTAAATCTAATTTGCGGAACCTTTTTATGACGTGTATGGTCACCCGAATAAATCCCAAATTTTTATTTTATTTTATATCTTACTTATATAGACGCCCCCATACACACTGTACATTTTTTAAATAATTAACAAACCTTTGACTTTGAAGTAAAAGTGTGTTTTATTGAAACTGAAACAGATTGGACTCATTTTTTAAACATCTCGTATGAAAAATACAATTCGATTAATTTTCGAGACTTAATCATAATAAATCAATATTAAAATTGGTAATAATTTTCAACCTTCATATCTTTTTTGTTTGGTCTCCAATGACACTGATTTTTTTTTTCAAAAGACAACAGATCAATATCTTTTGTTTATCAAATGTTAACTTTATAACTTTAACCCTTAACCAACAGAATTATACATTGTAATATACACTTTGGATTTGTTTACTCGATCGATTTGTCGGTGTCGTGGAACAATTACAGCTGATTTGGTTGGTTTTTGTATCGTATTTTAATATATTAAAAAAAAATTAATACTGTACAGACGACAGTCTGCTTTGAGCGTGTCCCCTACACGGTTAACTCTATCAAATAAACACTAACTCGGGTAAAATCTGGCCGCGCATACAAAGTAGCGGCGCGTATTAATTGTGTGGGCGAGGCGCTCAGCCCTTAGCACTAATCAAACTAACTAACAATCACGCTAACGATACCTTTACAGGGTTTGTTAGGCCGTTGGGGTCCCGACAACCCCTAGCGTGCGGCGGGCCGCTTATTGAATTAGCGACCGCGACAATAACGCTATTTTACACTGCGATGCGGCGTATTGTGTTACACTTAAACCAATTAGCGGAACCGAGCCCTTTAAAATCCCTTACATTATATATTATATCTATGTATATATGTAGCTGTGTGTTGTATTGTACAAGGGCGTTGATTCAATTTTGACGGCTTTGTTAACATCGCTCAAATTTCTATAGCAAATTCATCGTAGTCGTGTAAAAAATCAATATTGAAATGTACGTGCTTTCGCTATATCCTTTAGTATACTATTTATTTCACTAATTCATTTGAGAGTGCTTTAGTTTCTAAGGGATCTAAATTAAAGCGACGATACTATCAATTTGGTGTTATAAATATCTACAAAGCAAATTCAAAGATGATATTTTGTCGTTTACGATTGATTCTATGGGATTGATCGGCATCCTACAACATATTTTCATTCGAATTATAAGCGCCAGTACATCCCTTTACCTTTACGCTGTAATATTTCATCATTTTTCTTCGACACAGCATCATAGCTACCCATCTAAAAGAAGAGGGTGGTGTGTAACACCCCGTACGTACATACGTATTGCGTCAATAAATCTCAGGTTCAATCCCCAACGTGCGGTCGGGATGCTTACGAGAACCGACAGCCACATGCTACAAAGTGAAAATATTTCATATATTACATTATTTCATACGAATATACATATTATATAAAATGAAAGTAAAACATCAATTCCGTTTGAAAGATTCTACTCTTTAACAATGTACATACAAACTACATACATATGTATATTTAGTGTATTTATTCCGAAGATAATTCGGTATTTTATTCGAGGGGCTTTGAGGGGGAGACGGGTTACCCGGTTTACCCCACCGCTTTAAGTTCACTTGTCATGTTCACATTTGAATCTGTAATGCCTCCTCCACTCTGCGAGCGCAAGATCTGATTATCTCTATAAACATGTCATGAAAGTAAAACATTCGCGTCCTCCCCGCGCGCGCAGAGACAGAGGAGAAATAGCAGCGCTTCTCAAATTTCAGCCGACTGCAGTTCTCGGAAACGCACTGTGGGGCCGTTAAACTGTGCGTGTGCATACCTCGATGCACTTTTCGACGACGGCAATCAAATGCAATAAAATGCACGCAAATTAAACGACGAAAATACGCAATTTCACAATTTTAACGTGCCCAACTTTGAAGCACTCAAAAAATTATTTAAAATTTTATATGTTGCATAATACTGTGATAGTTTTACTTTGTTGAATTTTTTAGGGACAGTGTGCAAAAAAATACGCAATAGTTTGAAAATCGCGCTCGTTACCGCCTTGCGTTCCCACACCCACGCGAAGCTCGAGAGCCCCTGTGTGAGAGAATTGACGGAAAAATTATCTCAAAGCCAAAGAAACGAGCGAACAGTTGAATACAAAATAGGCTTATGGTAGTACAATCTACATAAAAATACCCGAATGTGCAATTTGTCAAGTAGGTACACACACACACACACACATTCGCGTTGCATCGAATCCTTTGTCGTTGTTAAACGCTGCGAATTAGACGGGATTTTCACAGTGTGTTTTTTTTTTCGCACAGACGAATATTTCGCGTGTGTTTGTACTTTTTATTTTCTATGTACTTGTGTATATTTGTGTATAGATCGTAAATAAAGTGAGTACGAGTGTGCTACGCCGAGTCAACTGCTAAGAGCGGGCTCCCGGGCCGAGACCTGAATGCTAATGTCCTTTCGCCGATCTTCTCCTTTGGTCTCTCCCCCGTTCTTTCCTTCTACTTCACCTTCTCTCTCCTAGTTCAGGATAAGCTGACGCCATCTTCTTAATTTTCTTCTCTTTTGTTGTTGTGTTGGCCGCAGATGAGACGCGCTTTGTTGCGATGCGATATCGTCCGATCGTATATTGTACTTATATTAAATGCCCCAACGTATACTAACTGTCTAAGCATACTTACTTTTGTGTGACTTTTTGGATATTCTGAGCGATTTTCACCAGTAGGTATCTGAACATTTCCAATTTATAATTTTTATTCTTATGAGTCATTTATCTTTTTATTATTAAGTCAGTTATCTCGTTCTAACTTACATATCACTTTTTCAATCTTATAATTCCCCGAACGCTTCGTTGCATTCGTTATAAAGTTTTCTTAGGTTTTATTTCCATTTTCATTTCACACTTTTCCGAATATTGTCGAAAATATTCATCAAAATACTACAATCAAAAGCAAAAATCAAACAATCGATCTATATTTTGTCATAAAAATTTAATTTGATTGAACCAATAGATTTCGCAGACAACACTAAGCGCATGAATTGTATTTTTTTTAGGTATTCGCGAACAACTACATACATATGTACATATATGTATTCAACCCTTATGATTTTAAGTTTAATTCCATTGATTTAATAATGATCAAATTTATTTGAATTGTGTTTTATATATAAATATAATTATGTCTAGTTTAAATCGTACATACGAAGCTTAAATCGTTTAAATAGACATAAAATGTATTAGAATTGTAAAATAGGTATAAAATTTATTATTTTTAAACATCCACAATGGTATAAGAAGACAACGTGCAGCCTCGTAGATACTATACAGTCGACATAGAAGTTCCCCGTGTTGAACAAGTTCGCAAATAATTCACGCAGCATACACGTGTATGTACTAGCGATAATTTTACACGACCGTACATATGTACATACATACATACCAACGGATGGTTGCGTTGCATCTGAATTGCATTTTTTACACGTCGGGATAATATGCTCGCGGCATTAAAAAGGAATAATGACCGTGTGACGGAATCTCGTCCGCGAGATTTCAGCTCGACATAACGATCGATAATTTCACTTGATCGATCGAAAGCATTCGAAGTGTGGCCAAGCAACTAGAAAACCACTCCATGTACCTACATACATATGTATGTATGTACATACACATATATTATATACATATGTGTATGTAGAAGTATGTGCTAATTAGAGGAACTGTAGCCATGGCGAAGAATGCAATATGGCATGGAGAACCACCGTTCGTTTTGAACGCGTATATGGCGAAACACATCAATAATAAATTGTCAACGCTCGTGTCGCGTATAAGGATACGCTTTATTAATACTTTGTATAAAACACTTCTTAGAATTTAATGAAATTTATTACAGTACCCACTCATGCATATATTTTACGGGGTCATTGTTTTGAATGTAGTGTATTTTTGGTTTTTTTGTAAGTCGCATACGTAATACGGTGTCGGAAAACCTTTGTTTGTACGGGGTATTTTTATTATTGTTATTTTTGTTTGAATTAATCTGATGCCTATCTAAAGCGTGTGCCGTAAATGAATTTTTCTATTTTATGTGCTCTTCGTGTTGTTTTACTACCGCGATGTGTTACGCGGTTATACTCTACGTTCTACAAATTGTATGAGGGTTTTTTTTATCACAGCTTAAATTTAGCTTAGGCGTTTATGCAAAATTTTCAATGTCAAAAATGGACTTTATAGTAATCATGATCAGCAACATTTTCAGCCGTTCACCATCCACTGCTGGATGGAGGCCTCTCCAATCCTCTTCCATTCATGTCTGTCTTGAGCAATCTGCATCCACACACTCTTCTCAATTCATTAGCCCAAAGTTCACTCGGTCTACCTTGCTTTCTTTCACATCCTCTCGGATACCATTCCAGTATTTCTAGCATCCATATGCCATTCATTCTTCTCGCTGTGTCCAGCCCATTGCCAATTCAACTTTTTCCCACGTTCCGTTATATCTGGCACTTTGGTCATGCTTCTTACCCATGTAATCCTCTTACGATCTCTTATAATTGTACAAACCTGGATATGCACTGGATCTTACGTAACATTATTTAATTCCGCATCCACGTTTCACATTCATATGTACCTACGTTATAACTGGCAGCACGCTTTGGTCGTATGCCTTATTTTTTAAGCATAGCGGGATGTTGGATTTAAAAACCTTGTTCATTCTTGCCAAAGCGCTCCATCCTAGCTTCCTTCTTCGTTTTATTTCTTCTTCTTTACATCCAGTCATATTCACCAATTATCCTAGGTATTAATAATTATTTTATAGTAATATGAAATCAATATATTTTTAAACATTTCCTTGGAAAATTGTAGGATTTTCTTCTTGCAAAAATGTGCCACCCCGTCAACGATAATTTTTGGCGAGTTTTCCGGAGCCAGAGGTGAACTAGCAGGTGGCAGCTGCCGTTGCCCTTCGAAAACAATATATAATAAAGGGCTTTCATAAAGGGATACGCTCGTATTTCATATCAGCAACAACACGAGGACGTAAATCATGGACCATCTGCGCCCACTGTCCAGGGACGTGTTAGCACATCCGCAACACTTCGATTTGATCCACTTTTATGCTGCGAAAATCAGTATTTTCCACGGCACGTAGTCAAAGCCTCAATTTATGTAGACAATTCCGGTATCTAAAATCGATCTTACCATCGAAAAGGGGATTATTTGACCGGGCCCGAGGCGATTTGGTCACTTTGGCCTGACCACGACTGGCAATAATTAATTTATCAAAACAACGAGCTGTGCCCGCGGCTGTTGTGCAGTAAGATAACCAAAACCCCGGGACTTAACCCTTCACCTACCGTGAACCCCTTCCCCCTTTCGCTGAGCTTCTTTCAGCTTATTTAATAAGGAATCCCCGAGGATTACTCGGGAGAAAAGTGGGGAAACGTGTTTGTATATTTGACTGTTATAGTACCGGAGCTTCTGGGTCAAACATTTCGTTAGGGTAAAATTTTCCAATTTTGAAACTTTCTAAGTTCATTTGTATCTTCATATACATATCTAGCTGGTATTTATAGATAGATATATTGTATAATACAGAGTTGATCGTTTGATACTTAAGGTATAGCTTGTACATATATTATATTATCGTGTAAGTACATATATTTGTTGTTGTATACGAGTGCTTTTAGGATGTTAATAAAATTTATCAGATTGTTGTATATTTTAAGGAGATACTCAGGTGATATTTATACGGTAATCAACCCCGGGGGTTAGTGATAATTTCAACCCTTCCCATAATAAGCGAGACACTCGCCCTTAATAATACAATCCTCGTATAGAATCGAACAAACGATCGTGTGTTTAAAAATGTATATAATAAAATGAAATGAATACTGTTTTCAGTCGTTTCAATTTATTTTAAAAATGTTTAAATCCAAATATTTTCACATTAATTTAAATACCAAAGTATGAACACGAAATATTACATATTTAATTAACTTTACATTAAATCTCATGTCAGATATCTATGTATAAATGTACATATTGCATGTAATATAATATATATTGGTTCAGGGCAATAATTTGCAATCACACTATACTTTTCGCTTACGCTTGTTAGTTCCGTTCGATATTGGACGATACGCACTAAATGACTAAGAGTGGGAAAATAACCGTAAAGACTTCATTATTCGGCAAGTGAAGGGTGAAAGTTGATCAATAGAATGCCAACTTCACTTTGTGAGAGTGTATATTTGAACGAAACTCATCGCAGACTTCTTACCCTTGATCTAACGAAAATCAATCATCGATACACACTAAATACGACTTTTATTAAAAACAACAAAACATTATAATATTTTAGTAAATTTATAATTCAAATTATATTTTGACATCATATACTGTATTACGCGATACAATCATTAATATAAATCGAAATTTTCACAATACAACCTTGTCGGTTATAACATTGCAAAACGGCACACTATCGAATATGTAATGAGGCGATAAAGGTTTTTATTAGTTTTTTTTTTATATTATTATTATTTTCATTTCGAAACAACTCATAGGTATGTATATTAAATTTATACAATAGAAAGACGTCTATGTGTACAATATATTTTCAGCGTAAGTTGGATAATGTTTACCTCGAACAAATAATCAAGTCCGAGCAAACATTAATTCGGCGTGTTTGGCTTCGATTGACATTTAATTCCCTCTCTTTGGATTTCCTAGATCGTATATATATTGCTACGAACGCTTTTTCAACCGCAATATACATACATATATAATAATATATTACACATTAATATGTTTGACCTGTTTGTATGTATGTATGTATGTACGTACGTACGCACAACTATTGTCCTTCGAACCGGATGCGAATATTTACTAAAGGCGTTTTCGCCCTTCCGCAAATGAAACTTACGCTTTTATATGACATTTTTCCAATAAGCTCCCACGATTAACTTTGCCACCCCACTCGGCACGGGGTAATCCCTTCAGATGATGATTCATAGACGAGACTTATACTAGAAAATTCGTATTATACGTTTGAGAATTTAGATACTTCGGTATTGTCTTGATGCACTTTCGAGAGTGTGGTTTTAAAAATGCATTTATCTTAATACGCAAAGCGCAATCTTGAACAAGTTTCATCTCTCCCCCGCGTCGGCTAATAGGTTGCATAACGTATCCAACCACCCTCTAGGAGTCTAGATTACTTTATGATCCTCCTTGTGTAAGGATAATGCTTCCCTAATGATATTACACCGCTATCTCTGCACGCTAATATATAAGTTAACTTCGCACAAATTCTACCATACACCTGGTTCAATTGTACGAAGCGTAAATTAGTCGTGCGCACGTGCAAAATTTATACGTCAAATCTGATTTATTTTAATCGTAATAATAATTTATTTAACTCGTTCAAAAATTATAGGTAGGTAAATTGTGTATGAGTGTGTGTGTGTGTGAGTGTGTGTGTATTTCATTAGCGACATATTATGTCCGGAGGGAGTTTGTGCGGTCGTTTAAGGGTTAATCGCGACTACCTTTCCGTTGTTTATTGGTCTGTTTGTATTTACATACAAAGCGGGTGTACTCTCCGTGTACCTAGATACGGTACATTAAGATACTAGATCGGTCTGAAGATGAGGCTGGGACACGTGTGCCGAAACGCTTTCGAAACGGGCATGAAGAAATGTGCACCATTGCATTATAATACAAGCATGTTTAATTAATTACTATTGTATGCATCATGTGAATAATAAATAATACGGCTAAATATGTCTCAATGTAAAAATAGCGTTAGGGTATGGATTTTGTAAATTTCACTACCGAAATTTTGCAGAGGTGCTTCTTGTGATCCAGTGGGTGTCGGATGATATTTGACTACGATGGGACACTTTTCTTTAAAGGGCCATACAATATTTCGTTTCGATGGCTGTAACACTTGGTTTAGAAAGTCGAAAAAATTAAAACCATTAACTATTTTCGATGCAAAGTGTATACAGGCAACACCTGGAACTACAGTTAGTATTAAATAAAAATCATATACATACATACATACTGTTGAATAGTGACCGATATGAATGTAAACAGTTCATTGACATCGATAATTATTTCAAGTGAACTTAATTCGTTTTGTCATAATTTAATTATTGTATTGTGAAACGGTATTAAGGATAGATACTTGCGGCTTAAATTTATGGACAGGAAATATAAAAACGTGTATCTATAATGAATAATCCTACGTGTAATGTGTTATTTTTTAAAGTATTTTCTCGTGAAAATAGCGTTAGGTATTATTTTACCTGGATTACGCACAGGATGCGGTTGAATCGCACAGGTAGCATAAAGATGAGCCAACGAAATCCCACAAACATACTTACATATATACGTAGAAGTACGTATATAGTATTCGAGAAGATACGATCAACCCGGTCATGTTTCGGACAGAGATGTCACCGACGAGATAAGTGAATCTTTCGGGCAATTTATTTTCTTGATGTTCCGTCATAAAAGTTTACAAAACGACACAACTCGAATTGCGCAACGTCACAGTTTCATTCATGAACAGTATCGTCACTTTTTTTCCACGCTCTGATAATTCAAAATTGTCAATATGATTTATTCACTCGGGTGTATCGAGAGTAGGTTACTTTTCGGGGTATACCTATTGTGTTTTAATCGTTACTTTTTAATAATTTAAATTGCGTTTGGATCTCGACCGTTGACTCACCTTTTAACTGATTCAAAAGGACTTGTCGTTGTGTCGCGTGACAAATCACGCGCAACACGCGAAGAATGCCCTTTTGATATGTGTCCTTTGTCAGGACGTTATCGTTGAAGTCGTGTTTGCTCGAAACAGGAGTCGGCTTTCGTGCTCAAAGAGCGCTTATATCCTAAAGGCGATAAGTCGCAGTTTATTCGACTTGTATTCGTATGAATGGTACACTTGGTAATCGTTTAGAATTGATTCAATACAATAAACAATAACTACGAGACATTTTTCTATCAATGTGATCAATATATATGATTTTGGGGCGAAACGTTTAAAGTCAGTTTGCGTTTGAACTTGCTTACATTTTTTGGTTAAATATTACAGTATTCGTTTTTATAGCTTCATAGCTTTTTATACTATATTTTTTTGTTGTTGATTAATTAAATCAAATTTAATAAATTGAGCAGATAATTAATTACAAAATTACGCTCAAGATTATGAGAAATTTTATTTGGCTTGGCAATGACAACATTGATTTGAACAAAAACAACTGTTCCTCACTTTTGAAAAAAATACACATTGTTTTGAAAAGATTTACTTCTAAATTTTAATTTTAACTGATATTCTCATTATAAATGAATATACATGTATCTATAGGTATGTACATATATAAGATGTTAAATATATTAAATTTTTGTTTCAGGTGCACAAACTCGGCGAACGTCAGCGGGCTTAGCGTTGGAATTGTTCGAACAGCATCAGGGTACACACATATTACAGGTAAATCATTTTCAAGCTAAATTTAGCCCCACTTGGGATGAGAGCCTAATGTGAGAGCCTAATCCTCAACTATCTCCCACATCCACACATTATCAAAATGTATAATATTTCATCAGAATTTCGCTCGTAGTTGCGGTCTAGTCACCTTTCGTACGTATCTCCGGGGTTAAACACTTCGGCGACTTTCAGCCCCCTTTCTCCCTCTCTTCGGCGTCTTTCACCACCTCTCCCACCTCCTACCCATCCCTTCTTTCTCCCTCTTCCTCCCCCTGGTCTCCCCCTTCCCTTCCCGTGCCGGGATAATGAAGAATGGCCGCCGGATCGTGACCCGAATGAGTATCACGAACCGGGCCCGGGCGAATCCGCCGCATATACACATAGAACGGGGCACGTACACGAGCGCAGATATTGACTGCACCTCGCGGCAAAAACACTAGTACGGCACGCCGCACGTAAATAACGGATCGGCTTTATTATCGACTTTGAGGGATTAATGATCCGTGCGCCGATATTTACTACCGTTTCGCCTTTATTAATTTCTCTTTTTTTTATCATTATTGTTCTCTGGGTGTTTTTTTTTTTTTTTTAAATAAATTGCTTTTGAATTGATCTCAAATCGATTTACTTCGACGTAAACACCGTGAATGCATTCTTTTTTTTAACAATAATATTCCTAATCCTAACCTAGGTAGAACTTTAACCGTCTCATTTACTGATAGTAAGTAAGCGTAAAGCTTTAGAGTTTACACCATGGTGCTGAAGGTGTTTCATTTTGAACATGTTTTACAGTGAAATATTAAACTACATATATTATGTTTACACAGTTTCAAATATATTCAAATGTATTCACAGTTACATTGTACAAATAACGAGTATAAATAGTATCTGTATAATTGACGCTAGACATTACATTTTGTTTAGGTACCCGTCATAAATTCTATGAACATCAAATTGTACAAAAAGTAAAGAAATATTGTCAATTTTCAATAGCCATTGAAGATTCTTGCTGATTTGACTCATTTTAGTGTTTTGCGTTTGACGTCACTGACGCGACTCTGCACTCCAACGTGCGCTCTCACTTATTGTTAACAGCTACAACAAACAGGGTTGTGTTTCCTCAGTTGTGTACCTACCCAAAGCCAACGTATTGGGTATGTTCTTCTGCGGAATGTATACTTATCGGCTGATGAGGTCCATTTGTGGTGATGTTGGAGAGCGACCGTTGCGCAAGCTTCTCGCCCGCCTGATCACTGACCATTAAATTGGATATGTATCATTATCATTGTTGGACGGTTTTTTGCTACCGAATCGCCTGAGCATGAAATAAGTTTGTTTATTGTCATACACGCAAGTTTTTCGGTGTTTTTTTTTTGTTGTTGTTTATTATTTTGCCTCGCCCGGGTCGGCCAGTGTGTATTGCGCTTTTTCTTCTTGAGACGCTCGCGTTTTCTTTCGCTCTACTTCTCCCTGTCTGATTCATTGATGTTTGTTATTTTCGTCTCTGTCTATTACGCTTAGTTGCTAAAAGAACACCTTGGCTACTCAGTTTTGACCCTGGAAGTGAATTTTTTGTGGTATCATTTGCATTTTGTCACACTATGATCACGTTCGCTGTTCGCTACTCTGCTACAGCACACGCGACAATAACCTCGCTAGAAAAATTTCTCGAAGATGATAGTCGTTTGTTGAAAAATTGATTTGAATATCGTTGTTTGATAAGTTTAGATTCACATTTATCCCGTCTGCAAGATGACGCTTCACAATTTGCATCTTGTATTTAAATTTGAGCAAAAAAGTTACTTACAATCTTTTTTAAGTTCAAAACAGTGCTCGAAATGGAAATTTTCACGAATGGGAGCGCTCGATAATTTTCAAAAAATATCAGACGACCTTTTTTTTTAACTATATGTATGTAGATACCTATACATACATATGTATATATTCATCGAAATGCAAAATCTTATCGAGATTAATACCGTTTAATGTCTGTAAGTCAACTTCAACAGTTACATCTGAAAATGGTCTCTGATTTTTTACATTCTATACACTGTTCTGAAAACTCTTTCAGTCGTTAAAATATGAGCATTCTGACTGTTTTGTACAAATTTATCAATTTCATTATTATTGGCCGATTTTATATGGGCGTCAGAAATTTTATTCATTAGTATAATGGTAGCGGTACAGCTGCTTTAGAAATTTTGTTAAAATATGAAAGCCGACAATTCAAAGAAAGATATCGTAAATTATCGAGAGAGGCCTGTTGCAGTTCGACCATAGTGTTACAGACAGTGCCGACCATAAAGCAATAAAACTTTTTGCGCATAACCGACCAAAATAAATAGAATCTAAAAACCCTCGAATTCTAAATGTTATCTTCAAGTAACACACGTGCATCCAGCTTTTTCCAAACATAATAATATTTTAAATGGCTTTTGGCTACAGATAAGATGCCTTTGTCGGAATTCCAGTTAAAGGTTGTGATTTAGGAGTCATAAATGTAAAAAAAATTCACCTTCTAACATTTTTTCGGCAATAATTATTGAAAGAGCACGGAAATTTTGGTTTTTTACGAAAGGGAGCGCTAAATTTACAAATTTCACGAAAGGGTACGCTACGTTTTCAAATTTCACGAAAGGGAACGCCCGCTCCCTGCCGCTCCCGCTGAATTCGAGCACTGGTTCAAAATAAGTTTCAAATCGTATAATATTTTCGCTGTACATATGTACATAGGTAACTTTATGGAGTCTAGTAAACGTTAAAATGAATGGAAACAAACGACTTTAACAAAACTTAATAACTAGAAACTCCAATAAAAGGAGTTGAATAAAAATGTTCCTTTGTGTATTTGTGAAGCTTATTAAAGCTTTTTATGCGTCTGTAAATTCTTCAACCTTCTATGTAGTGCCATGTTGTATTTTGTGATATAAATCAGTGATGGCTTAATGTTACATATTGTGTCATCATTATTTTCAGCCGTTCACCATCCACTGTCTGTCTTGAGCAATCTGCATCCACTTGACTTCACACATTTTTCTCAATTCATCACCCCATCATCCACACCATCATCCTTGCTTTCTTTCACATCCTCTCGGGTATCGTTCTAATATTTCTATCGTCCATTTGCCATTCATTATTCTAGCTATGTGTCCAGCCCATTGCCATTTCAACTTGTTCACACGTTCCGCTATATCAGAAACATGTTTCTTACCCATGTATTCCTCTTACGATCTCTTCTTTTTATACAAACCATACATCTTTCCATGCTTCTGTGTGTGCACTAGATCTTACGTAATGTTCTTGAATTCGGCATCCACGTTTTACATCCATACGTCATAATTGGCAGTACGCATCGGTCGTATGCCTTATTTTTTAAGCATAGCGGGATGTTGGATTTAAAAACCATGTTCGTTCTTCCAAAAACGCTCCATCCTAGTTTCATTCTTCGTTTTATTTCTTCTTCTTTACATTCAGTCATATTCACCAATTGTCCTAGGTATAAATAATTATCAAACATATTGTGTAGGTACTTTGCCTAAATGCTAAATATTATGCTCGTGTGTGTTTCTTATGCCATTAGTTGGTTGTTTTAATGTCAATTTTAGTAATTACATTAAATCCCAAATTTTATTAAAAATATCAAGTATAAGTAAGGTATGTATGTACATATAGGTAGAATAAAAATAAATTTAAAATTCGCAGATGTATCAAAGCTGAATATTTAAATTTGAATCCGTTTCGCAAGTCAATGGCGAGCGACGGTCGCGCGCACAAAGCCACCGAAATTTTTTACGACATATGAATTAATTTTTGCGAATTTTTTCGGCAATACATTTTTTGTTCGTTCACCTTTTTTTTAAACGTATATAAAGGAGAGCTTTGTTTTGAAAAAAAAATGGTGCAATTCGCGAAACAACGAGCGTCGTTTCCCAACCGGAGCGACCGCAATTCGAAATGATTCGAATTTGCATCGCAGTGTAGGTATATAGGTACCTAGCAAGTACACACTGGATTGTGCAATCGATTGCACCATTTCGAGTGGCTCGTTTCATTCGAACCTCGCGTAAATTAGATCTGCGCAAACGAACTATAACGACAGTGAGATAACAGCAGTAAAGTCTACCCTATAGAATCGGAAGTCGAACGCTCGTATAAGTTCACTACTTTCGACAAATATTTTTATTAATTTTAATTTTGATTTGTTATAAAAGATCATACACTGTGCTTGATTTGATTATAGTAGACATACATAGTTGAAACATTTTATGAATTAAACATACCCGTTGCACAGTTTAGAAGTGCTGGTTGGCGCGTCATTGTTAGTTAATCGGTGAGCTTTTCTTTTGTCACACAAGGCGTTAAGAATTCGATAGAAACTTGTGAAATTTCCTTCAATTTCCCAATTGAAATTGTCGATGGATTCCACAAAAACTTTTAAAGGTCCACACAATGAATGCACTGACGTTAATTTCCAACTAAACAAGACGACGCATTTGGTAGAGAGGCGCGCGCAATAAGAGAGACGTTCGTTTCGTCGATTCCGAAATTGAAACGAACAAACGAAACAGAACGAAAAACGTAACGAATCGCAAAACGACATATAAAATCTATTTAAGAAGGCTTCGATTTAAGATCGACGTTGAACTTTTAGATAGAAGCTCTTTTCTATTGTCGACGAGCCAGTTTTGTATTCGGGACGCTTTGACGCCAAATTAGACGCCGATTCGTCGTTCGAAATAAATTTTCACTCAAATGCAATTCGACAATTGGGTCTCACTATCGCGTGTTGTCATTTAAAAGTGGTTTTTTTTTTTAATATTTAAATTATTCAACTGTAAAATTATGCTGAAGTTTCATTGAAAAGTTTAAATTCGGTCTCACGTAGCGTTCCACATTAACAATGCTGGTATTCGTGTGCGATAAGCTCTTATCATATTTTCCGCCTTTTTTGGAATAATTTTAACATTTTTTTTTTCAAAAAAGGAATACTGATAAACGCCCACATGCGCTCAGAATCGCAAAACGCGGTCCTCTGGTGAAATCTGTTCGATATATTGTATTGTGTACAAGTAGCCGCGTGCCAGCAATGGAACGTGTATCAAATTCGCGTTGCGGATCGCTGCACATCGACGCGAAAAAAACATCTATGTATGTCTAATACATATTTATAATAAAGTGAATAATCGAATGTAAAAAAAATCAAGTGTGTTTTCTTCACCTTGAATCGTTAGAAATCTCTCTTGAATATCTACGTATTGTATAGGAGCTTTTTCTGGTGCTCCAGTTTGACCCAAAGTACGCACGCTTTACGCAAATTCCGCGTTTCGAAAACGAACACCGTAAAATTGCTCTATTTTCCATACATTTTTTTTTTTTTGCAAAATGTATATCATATTTAATAGATACAACCTTCGTTTCAATATGAAATGTACAAATTTGAATAATTTCATAACTTTGAAATGAGACATAGGCAACTGAACAAGGGCGTGTAATATTTGCGCGTATATTTCAATATCGACTTATGAGTATTCCTTATAAAATATTTTCTCAAAATATGTACATATTCCGACAGTATACATTAACTACTATGACTAAAGAAGAATTATACGGAATAACCCAGTGATTCACTGCCACAAAATTAACATTTTTTCCAATTCAGACTTCAAAACATGGATATTCAAATTGTTTCCAATTGTCGCATTTGTCAGATTCTAATCGAGAATGGATGAGTCGAAAAACCACACCTGTCAATTTAAAATAACTGGTGATTTAATTAAATTTGGAATACTTCATTTGTACTAATCAATTTATGTTTGTTTGTTATCATTTCCGTCATTAAAAATCCAACTCCTTTACAACCCATTTTTCCATCTTCTCAAATGTTTTCTAGTATATTTAAACTATTCAGACTTTCCTTCAAACTCTTTTTTATCTAATAAATACACATATAATAAACATGCACTAAATATTCCACTTGTTTTGTTTCAGTCATTGGACGGATTTGCACTTTCAGTAGCGGCAGACGGAAGGTTCCTGTACATTTCAGAAACCGTTTCCATATATTTAGGATTATCACAGGTAAGAAAATAAATACTCTCATACCGTTTTACTCACATGTAGCGTATAAAATCACATCTACGATACATCAAAAGTATCCCATCACTCATTTGAAAACATCACAACGTATTTTTGAACCCGCACATGACTCGGAAGTGAAAGAAGCATCGCAAAAGTCACAATGAACCGTTTTTTTGTGGCTATTTTTTGATTTTGATTTTTTTTTTGTAGTTCACTGTCACTTTCGGAAGCTGCGTCTAAGATTTAATTGTTAGTCGTGTATTAAATCTCGGTTTTACCGACGGTACGTGTCGGGACGCCAGGCGTGTGTCCGGCACAGTAGAAATGTTACGCGTCTCGACCACGTAAACGTACCTACGTGTTCTGTTTTCCAACTCGAAACGCAAGAACGATCCCGGTCTGGTCAATCGGTGCACACGTTGACGACACCTGACCGAATTCACGTCTAACCTTCGAATCTCCAATTCGAATTATCCACCTTTGTGGTTGTATTTTTTTTTTAATAAGAGCGTTGTTAAGTATGCATCGTGGTGGTTCAGAAATAGCCGAGGTGAGCCTGATAATCGCCGCATGGTAAACCTGCCCGGATTACAATGGCGAAACGGCGTGGCAGATTTGGGGAAGTTGGGGAAACTTTGGTAGGTAATCCACGACAAGGGATATTCCGGGTCTCACGTCTCCAGTTCATTTTTCATGTGGAAAATCCGGACTCGCGATAAAATCCTCTTAAACTTGATCGCGAACCACGCCCGCTTGCTTATACGGCCTAGTACACACATACATACATATATATGTACCTATAGATACATACTTTCTTTGATATCAAAAACTAATGTTTTTATTTTTATTATTAAAGATTTAGTATTACATTTCAAAAGCATTGAATCAAATTGTACGACTATATAACGTAAAATTATTGAATTAAATACCTTAACCTTACCGAATGTGAAATTTTGTTGAATGTTGTCATGTCAGTATTTACATAAATCAAAAAACGGTCAAAAAACTTTTCATGAAAATTTTCAGTATTATATTTAGAAAACGGTCAGTAAAAATTATCAAATCGGTCAGATTTTTAAATACCGACTGTTTATATAAATTACTTGCCATTTAGTATTAATATATTTACTGACTCTTTATGAAACTTACTGACCATTTACTAAGATTAGTAACTGACCGAAAATCGGAAAAGTTACTGATCCAATAAATTTTTATGATTGCTTAATCTCTTTATATTAACTTTATAACTTTTAAAATTGAAATTTTAATTTTAATCAAAATTTTCTGCAACAAAAACAGCACACGGTAAAAATCTAAATTAAATACTGGTATTATAAAATATAAAATTTGTATTTTTATTTAATAAAATAAAAATGGCTAGCGTAAAAAAGATCGAGTATATTATAAGTACACAGTTCATTATAAAATTTCATGGTAATTTTTGTATAATTTTTGATTTTCTTTTAAGTTAGTTAGAATGTCAATGAGATGCATCACATGTAATGATTCTGATCAATGATTATGTCGATTATTGAGACGGTTGTTTTTCGGTTGGTTCGCTTTGAATCCGCGTGACGTCACCCCGAACTTGGTTCAACGAAACGAGCCAGGGAAGGGAACGAAGGGAGCAAAGGGAAGATGGGGATGAAGGGATGCTTGTCCGATGCGGGTCACGTGCGTGGAGCCCGCGTGCCTCACATCCCCGATGTCTCAAAACCCCTGCGTTCACGTGTCTACCTTTCCGACCCCCTTCAACCCCACACATACTGTTTATGTGTATATAATATGTTTACCATTGTTCGTGTGCGAAATTCTCTCGGAAAACGGATGGAAATGGATGCGCATACGTCTTGCGAGCCGACACCAATCGGGAAATTTCCCCACATCGATCAACCGCCACTTTAACGCACTGCAAACGGGCAAAACGGTCGCGCAAACTTTACTTTTTTTTTTTTTTATTGAAAATTCCCGGCGGAAAATTGAAAGCTCCGGCTACTAGCTCGAGATACTCGACGTGTGCTTAATATCAGCTGGCTGGCTGGTACGATCAAGTTTGTGCATAACGACGCAACTTCTCAGCCAACTCCAAATTACGTGAGAATGGCTCCCGAGTTCCGGAAAGTTCCGGACGCGTGCGGCTCTCGTACCGGTCGGTAGGGAAAAGGGGAAGGGAAAAGTCAGGGGAAGAGAATAATACATTTTGCAGATAGACGTGTGCAGGGTGCACTTTTACATTTTAAATTACGAGAGTCGGGGGTCGTAAAACGTGCCAACCCTGAAAATACGACCGTGTAATCGTGTATGACTATGAAAATACTTTTCTCCGTAACGTTGGGTATAACGCATCGTTGAAATGTTAAATTATTTATTATGAGCAAAAATAAATAAATTGACGAGCCGAGTAGAAGAAAAGCGTGTCTGCACAAATACGCTATTAGAGATAGCTCTAGGTTGCAAAAATTGCAAAATGGAGCTATGCGGAGTATTTTAAATGTAAATATGTAGATTAACTAGTATGTATAAGAAATATTTTGAATGAATTGAATTGGATGAATGTGCAAGTAAGTGGAACCTTAAGTGTGCATGTTAGTAGGTACATTTGTACATATATATTTTTAAGTTATATAAGAATTTATTATCAAATTATTTCAATAAGTATTGAATACGGGGGTATGATATGCATACATACATACATAGTCATAATACTAAGGGTAAGAATAAGTTAATGGTCAAGAATTTAAAATTAAGTCATTCTAGAAGTAACTTGTACAGGGGTGCTGTAGTAATAGATAATTAAGTTTATTTTGAAATTTTAGCTTTAAGTTACTTTTTTGTTTATACATATGTAGTTAGTTTTTCGTGCTATTTTAATTAAATAAATAAATTATTTTTATGAGTTTGAAATAAATTTCAAACTTACCTATTAGATCACCACGTACATTATCAGTTAAATTTTTGTTCTGCGCTTGTATAAATCACACTTACATGTGTGTGATGTAATTTTGCGTTGAATGTATCGTATATGTGAGTATTGTAATTGTCGATTTGAATTTGTTACGGTTGTCGCCTTTGATGAACTGAGAGATCACATGTCTTTTCGTTACATGAAAAAAAAAAATCGAACGTGCTACTACCGAACATTGGCTTTTTATTATTTGTTTGTCGGTGTACATACTATGTACATATGTACTAGCGATGTTGTTCGCTATTGGCACATGTCATTGTAGATATAGCGGATAAAATCACACTACAGAAAAGATTACAATATTTACTTCAAATTAGCTTCCTCAAACGTATGAAGTATGAACTGTAAATCAGCTCGCACTTTAAATAAGTCCAATTTGAATAAAACGACTATTCAAAGATATTCCCACAATAGGAAGTACATAGTGAAGTTTCTACCGTTCGTATTGCGATGTACATACATATATGTATATAATAACTAGACCTCGGAATTTCGGATTCTCTAACCTTTTGCCGCAGGTATATTTGGGTGTTGGCTTTGCCCGCCTGAATTTTCGTTCGAGATAATAAATATTATTTATTAAATTTTATATGTGTGTGTGTATTGTATATAATAAATTATATATTTAACTTAAGTATATAAAAAAATGTTTAATAGAATAAAAATGTTCGAAAAACCCTCATATCTCAGACAGCCAGAATTTGTCATTCCGTAATTGGTAAGAATATTAGAAAAAAAAATAGAATGCACTAAAAAAATGCATTAAGAGCATTTTCTCGCCAATTGGAGACACTAAAATACTATCTAAAAATCTAATTATTTTTGGGTATTTAAAAAATATAATAATAATATTATTCAGTAATATTATATGTATTTATGTCATATATTGTAGGTTAAAATCATCATCATCATCATTTTCAGCCGTTCACCATCCACTGTTGGATGAAGGCCTCTCTAATCCTCTTCCATTCCCGTCTTTCTTGAGCAATCTGCATCCACTTGACTCCACACATTCTTTTCAATTCATCAGCCCATCGGTCCACTCCGTCTACCTTGCTTTCTTTCACATTCTCTCGGATACCATTCCAGTCTTTCTCGCGTCCATCTGCCATTCATTTTTCTCGCTATGTGTCCAGCCCATTGCCACTTTAACTTTTTGACACGTTCCGCTTTATCTGCCACCATGGTCATGCTTCTCACCCATGTATTCCTCTTACGATCTCTTCTTTTCAAGCATAAATCTTTTCATGCTTCTCTGTGTGTACTTAACTGGCAGTACACATTGGTCGTAAGCATAGCGGGATGTTGGATTTAAAAACTATGTTCATTCTTCCAAAAGCGCTCCATCCTAGTTTCATTCTTCGTTTTAGGGTAAAATATGTTGTTATAAATAATTGTTCTGTAAAGGATGAAGTGAATATGATAATAGTAGAGTACGAACGTGAGTTCGGGTGGATAACGGAATATCCTAAGAAGCGTTTAGCGACCAAAGGTCGCACGTTATCAAAAGCATCCATCTTTCCGCTGTCTAATAATAACAACAGAGGACGCCCTGCATTTATTATAGTAAAGTGTGTATGTTTATAAATTACCTGTGTGTATAATTTCATAGACGTTAGACACGAATTGGCCGCAACCGAACACATCAAAGGCAGGTGAGTGGCGGTGCGTTTTGAATGTGAAATTGGCGCGGGTGCATAGGCTAGCGCCAGGGGCTCTCAAACGAGAGGGCACACCTCACCTCACATATCAATTACTGGAGGCAGGCCTTGCAATTAAGGCGGATCTGGACACGCCCACTGTTTGTTCGGACTCAAATGGGGGGACGGGCGCCGGACTGCACACTGTTAACAATTTCAAATTCGACTGTATCAACACGCGAGCGTTTAGTGTTGTGCAATATTGTATTTTGCGGTTTAGATTAGAAACATTGCGATACTTGTTCTGAATGAGGCTTACGGATGATTTCGTCGCAGTTGCATTTTAAGTTGTATGCAAATTTTGTTTTGTGTATTTTTTTCTAGTTTGATCCTGCATTTCGTTGTATGCTGGCACCTCTATGCGATGCACCTGTCACAGTGCACTATTGCTGACGTTCGATTGCGATTTAAATTGCACTGTTTTTAACCGTGTAGAATGTTTAGATTTACTTTTTCGTTATAGCAGTGCAAATTAATGACTCACTAAATCTAGAAAATCTATTGATTTTATTGAGTGAAGTTAAATATTGGGAGCATTTTAAAAATTGTAGTTGTATATGTTTTGGTTAGAATTATAAGCATATTCTCAATGAAATGAGATCATGCTATAATTTCTATCCAACTAAGAAGGATCTTGTTATCAGGCAACTAAAAAAGAGAGGATTGTGGCTGTCCAAGATTGACGACTTGTTTATTCCAATAAGCCAAGGTGGTGACGAAACTCATTGGTTCAGACCCAGGTAGTCTGCGCAGATCGATTCTACATCGGTCAAAACTAGGGTTGGATAGAGTCATATCATTATCGAGTAATAAAATTGTAGGAAGAGTTTAATACACCTTGATTATATGAAAATCGCCTTAATTTTGATATTAAAGTAACTAATAAAGAATAGCGTGTACTTTTTTATATTAACCGTACTTTTTCTTGTTGAAAAATGAAACAAAATGGCGTCTAAAAATTAAGATAGCGATATAGAGAATTCTTACGTATGCAATACGTTGTATACCAGATTATGTAAAATATACATAGTTTTATTATATGTAAAAACAATTGAATATATTTTTAACCCTTTAGCCATACGATGCGTCCTCGACGTTGAGATTTACCACATAACGCCATTGAACGTCGAGAATATTAAACTGAAAAGTTGAATAAATTAAGTCAAAAAAATTCCCATAGTCGATATATATAAGGCCGTTGACGATTCATTGTTTTACGTGACGCGATTACTACCCAGTGTCCATTTCCTCTCGGCCCTGCGCTTTCGACAATTAAAAGGTTAATAACATTTTACATGGCGCATGCCATAGCGTCATATAAATACAATTCGAATACACATATGTGTTTATTTATTCACGAGCGATCGTACATAGGTACGCGAGAAGGTTCTCTCGATTACGTTTGACGATCCGCCCAAAATGCAATCCATTAAATAGATTGAAATATCGCACATACATGTGACAAGTCCTGAATTTTACCTGCTGGAAACATTTAATTTATTTTTCAATATTTTATTGAGTTGCATTTTAAATGGCTATTTCTGTATAAACATACATATCGAACAGGAAACGTGTCTTCTCGATGGTAAAATAATCGATGTCGACCCACCAGGAAGACGCGATACTATCGCATCTTTGGTACGTGATCGAAAATTTCAAAATGTCGCCGGTTATTGTAATCATCGGTCAAACAAAAACTTTATGTAATCGAACTATGTATGTATATACATATGTATATCACTAAGAACGGTTCTACAGCTTGATAGTTTATCATAAGATTCTCCATTTAATCAATATAAATCGCATTGATTATAATAGCCGATGACTATTATAGCGTATTATAATACCTACAATTGAAATTTTGTTCAATATTTATGAATAAAATGAGCTAATTGTATATTGACTATATGTAGAACCACTCAAAATTTCATTGTAAAATCGCGTTCGTTCATGTCTTACTCTTCATATATCAGTGAAGCTACATTGAATCAATTTAATAGAGTATACACGTGTTTGTCTATGATTTTCAGAATTAAAATTCTGAACCAACATCGACAATGTGACCCTTATTATATTGAGTATGTCGTATGCCGTGTGGCACACGGCGTCAATCAATCTACGAGATACGATCATCAAATTTAAGCAAAGTCGAAAAAACCGACGTCGACAATCGAATACTAAAAAATCTGACCAATCAATATGTGAACAACGTCTTTATGCCTATAAATACAGTGAATAAGAAATCAACATCGATAACCATAACCGTTTAGTCTTTAGTGCACCCAAAGTCAATAAAGATTTTTCATTGCAATATTTCGGTATTGTTTCCCGGGAACATTTCACATGCAAATCACTACAAGGAATCAATTCCTCGACGAATAAAATAATTCCATCTTTCAAGGGGATACTGAGAGTACGTGATTTGAGTGTTGAATTGATTGCCTGTCAGTTTTATTCACATTCTTTAGAATACAAGGAAAATAATAAACGCTTTGTCGCTTCACTTGTCTATATTGAATTGCGTAACGTTTTATTTTGTCACGCTTGGTATTTATGTATGTATGTATATGAACTTTTCGATTAAGTTCTATAAAAATAGACATCAATAATCTTCGTCGTAATCATAATAACATTTGATTACTATTTTGATGAAATCTCTAACGGAACAATACCACCTACTATTATACTAACTCCTTCACTCCGTTGAGGTGTTAACAGTATGCGTTAACCCTCTTTTCAATAGTATCACCATTTGACCCGCACGTACTCCGAGGACGCGATCCTTTCGTTCACGGACGGACAGACAGACGTCTTCATTCACGAACAGAGTCATCGGAGTCACGTAGTAATAATACGAAGTCTTCTTCGAGGGAGAGTCACTTACGCGTTACGAAACGCGTCGGCGGCGTCACGTGCCGCGACGTCTAACAGTAGTTAACGCGACGGGCGCTAATTCAACGCATTTAGAATTGTCGCAGGTGCATCAAATAAATAAATGCACATGCTCGTCTACGTGTGACGCAACTCGTCTATAACATTTCGACAATTGCATGAACAATTCAATCGAAACGTTTGCATAATGCGCACTCTCAGTGCAATACTGGCGCTTCGATTTGAATTCAAACAGATTGAAACCGTACGATTTTAGTTTTGTTCATTTTAAATGACGCAATGGACTTGTATTATTATTGTTGTATACTTTTTGTATGTTTAAATTTGACGTAAATGCAAATATCACAGTTTGAAAGTGAGCCGTTGAGCGCACGCGTGAAAGTTCGTTAGCGCGCACGAAAATTATTAGTGCGCTGTGCGCATAAAATTATGCAATTTTTATGTTGAAATAATTTAAAGGGTACGTTTAATATTATTTTGAATAAATTTTGAGTGCATCTTTACGGAATCGTATCGTTTCAGGCATTCGAAAACAATGAACGATTTCCTGCCGCCGTCCGTCTATTGCCGCGCGCGCGAGGCGTTGAATAACAAACGTTTTATTTAAAATGTTTTAAAATTTGTATACGTACATATATTATATAAACAAACCGCCAAAGAGTGTGTACAAGTCGTATAATAAAAATGTATACCGTAAACCATAAAGGAAATGATAAAATCCTCTGCCGAGTAAAGGCAAAAAAAAGCGTCGTTCTCACAGGGGACACGAGCTGAATGACAAAAGCGGAAGACCATGGGACAGAATTGAAAATTATCGAAGGAAGGTGCGTCATGTGAATGAAACGTACTGTTCACAGAAACAATAGACTTGTAGATATATGTATGACCGCGGTTATAATCCGTAGATGCCATTTTGTCACGTGATGCTATTCACAATTCAAAATTCAAAATTTATTTTGGTTTCAGGTGGAGATGACCGGCAGCAGCATCTTCGACTACATACATCAAGCTGACCATGCAGAAGTCGCCGAGCATTTAGGGTTGACTTTGGTGGGAAACGGAAGTGGAGGAAGTGGTGGTGGTGTTAGCTCGCCAGCGAGTACACCCGATGATGAAAATGCCCCTAATACGGGTACCAACAATCCTGATGGTGAGTTTTTTTTTTTCATTAGAATTTCAAAAGAAAATTGTCGCAGTTGTTGGTGACAAATTCACACGCCAATCAACGGTGAAATCGGTGACGCACATCGACGGTCAGCAATGTTCATTCATTGTGCACTTTTTTGTCCATCAACATTTTCGCATGGGCAATTTCGAAATTGGGATTAATGCCGAGTTTCATTTGGACGTGGAAAACTACTCGACTGTTTTACATTTGTGTTTTTAACGTACAATCCTTTGGTATGATGAGTATTGAATTATTTATAACTTTGATTTTATGTGTAGAATTGTAGATTGTAGACAAATAAATAATTGATATAGCCAGGCGATAAATAATTGATATAGACAGATTTTAGTTGGTCTGTTAAAGAAAGTCCAGCGTTTGATCTTAGCATCTTGAATAATTTTCATGACCGTTTTTTCGATCTTAATTATCATCATTGGCAAGTTTTGGGCATTACCATATCCAGATCGGCTGTCTCCTGTTAGAATTTGCCAATTTATCTAACTTAATTATGAAACGGTTCCGCCAAAAATTGGCACCTCCTATTCATTATTCCTATGTTAACTTGTTATTGGGTCCTTGTGTTTATTGACCTGTTGGTTAACTTTCCCTCCAACAAATCAAATAATAATACTAATATTTTATTTTTCTTTGTACAATGTACACGTTTTCAATTGACATTAAGTTACAATTCTTCGATTTTAAATATACACAGATCAGATCGATTCTGAAGAAATAATGAATAATTTAAATAAGTCTTTTTGTGTAGTTCATTTATTTAATCGTGGTTTTTGTTTACCATAAAAATCACTAATTCAATAAATCCTCCAGATTCTTGAATACGGTTCATTGGTGCTCCCACAGCGACCGTGATTTGTTTTTTGTCGGCTTATTGATTTTGATCCGTGGGAACAGTTTTACCGGTACGCCACGTCAATTTTCTCCATCTTCAATTCTTTCACACTCGACAATAAATACCTACCTGTCGAGCGGAATTTCATCGAATCCGATCCTCGACACTTTTATTCTACTCTTTTGCGTGTAAAACTTCCTTACCGAGAAGGCGATCTTAACACTTTCGTTACGCCCTTTCTTCTTTGTGTTCATCCGTCGGCCGGTGAATTTCACACTGACATTTTTCCATCCCCGTCCACCACGAATGACACATAAGTGATCCAAGAATTCAATCGACAGTCTTAGATTCTGACAGAAAAAAAAACAATACACATCGATCGATCGGACGCTAATTAAATTACGTCAAAAACGCTAGCGTGACCGGTTGAGTATTTGTATTGTACTTATAGCGAGAGGGATCATACAGCCTAAAGTGGGTTGTATTGTTGGAGAAGCTCGGTTTTAGCGTGTAGAATTAATTCGACCCGAGCAACCCTTCTTCTGTAAACTTATAATTACTATCGAATCAATTTCCTCTACCAAAAGCTATATGGATACCAATTGATTTGATTCAAAACGAATTCACTTGAATGTATTTTTCAATTTTAAAGTATATGCATACTACAGTACCTACTAACTGTACATAAATTGTAATGCTTTTTTCTCCGATATATATTTACTCAAAAGGTGTAGGAATCTATGCCAAATAAACATATATATATAGACAGTTGAACTATTTTCTATAATGATTCATATAATTTACATATCTTGATAGAGCAAGTTCTCAACTTTCGATTGATACATTCATACACTCCTCATGCAATGAAGAGCATAGCCTTCTTTGGCGTTTAGTAACGATCGTCTACCAAGCCTCAAATTTGAATATTTCACTTCGGTTACGACTTCCAGAGTGGCACCAAAGTCGGAATCGAACACAGTTCCAGAGAGCACGGAACAATGGCGTGTATCTTCCGCAGAAGTCACGAAGTAAATTGTCGAAGACTCTCCTAAACCCATCCGACATGGTGTCGCCGATCGCTAACTGTCCCCACCACATCAACAAAATAATTAATTATCAACCAAATTAGATGGGGGGGGCCTTTTTTTTTTTTTGGTATTATATTGATCGGTGGTGCAATTGGTCCTACCGAATTCGACGAGGGTTTTTGTCTGAGCCGTGCCGCATGGAGCCGATTGTCGAAGACCAAAGTTCGATGAATGCCAGCCAGCTTGAGGCCAGCATACATCTCCTAACGTTGGGATGATTAAGCGATTTTTACACTCTGAGTGCTCCTCAAACTCTCTTCTTCCGTATTCTACTTGAATTTTACATGTATATTTCATATGCAAGCTCGATGAGTGCTTGTGGCTTTGTTGGGGGGGAAAGTTTACCAACAGATCTAAAAACGCAAGGATCCAGACTCAATTTCAGGTTAACATGGGAATAATGAATAGGAGGTGCCGATTTTCGGTAGAACCGTCTCATAACTAAATTAGATAAATTGGAAAATTTTAACAGGAGACAGCTGATATGGATTTGGTAACGTCCAAATCTTGCCATTGATGATAATTAAGGTCTAAAAAATCATTCCACATGTGGGAATCGAATCCCGTACCTTCCCTTAAAAATATGACACTTGTTTATGAGTAAATGATGAGCGTGCGGTTTGAGAAGCGCATATGGTGCTGACGGATTTGGTCCGCGGTGTTGCATCGAATAATTGAAAACTTAACGATTTTGTTGGAATTCTTGAACGACAGCAAGTTTGTTTAAAAAAGAGAAGCTGCGATTAATTGATTTATGTCGTGACAATGACTTCTGGGTTCGGTTGTATTTTCATTTATTTTTAAGGGTCTTTTGTATTTTTGTTTTCATTCACGGTTTCTTAGGTGTACATACTACGAGCCATTTAGAATCAAAATCATCGATCATTCATAATAGCTGGAATAAATACGGTGAATTTTACAAGAACTGAACAGATATTATACTCAAATGTCTTCTTATACGTTATCTACATATGTATGTACATATATCCATTCAATCGGCGATTGTAATTATAAAGAAAATCATCATTTTTTCTAACCAATACCAAGAGGAGCAATCATGTTGATGCGACTGGATTAAATGTGTTTCCACTACACCTACCTGGTGGTGGTTCTTTTTTGTACAACAAACGATGAAAGGCAATCCTTGTAATATGTCCATCGCCTGCTGAACTTGTAATGGTACTGAGGTGGTTAATTTTTATACAGAGATACCACAAAACGCGTCTGCGGTCACCACTCGTCTTCGATGAAGCGTGTGAATCATTACAACTCACAGACACACATCCAGATCGTAAATAATTTATAATATTCTCAAAACAAAACGTTCTCTATATCCGTGAGGATATTTAGAATGGATGTGTTCACGTGTACCAGACAAATATTTTCGATCCCGACTATAAAAATCGTCGTACTACAATATTGTTTTCGAGGAATGTACGGTACGCTATACTTTTCAGAGTTCACTTCCGCTATTATGGCGTTTATCGTATCCTTGCTCTTTGCTAAGGACATCACACTTCGCATCCTGATAGTACACTCAGGTCACGGATCGGCGAAAACGTGTAAAATGTCGCCGCTAGTAAAATTGTTGATAACTCTCTAGGTACGTGTGTAGTGTGTTGGCTGTTTAGACGCCGACGCATAAAACGTACGCTAGTGTTCCACTTACAAATTATAATATTTTTTAGTATATATGAAGGTATTTTTGCTTTCGTTGATAATATTGTCGATGGTCGATTCTGTCGGGGGAAAAAATATATATTTTCGTTGAAAAATGTCGGGAAAAGTTGAAAAATTTCCACGGTAAGCTGTTGTATTCGGAGGCTTCGTAGGAGAGAGGAATAACAATGTTCGGATCGATTCGACGAAACGCTACGCCAATACAAATGAGCTACTGGCGGCTACGACGGTACAAGTCTACGATACACTACGTGTATGTGTGTAAACTTTTCAAAAATATTACATGTTTTTAAAAATTTACAATAAAATAAAATAATAAAATAAAATTTGTACATAATATGTACATATGTAGGTATATATAGCCATATTGGTCGAATTCTCTTCGCGTGAAACAACATGAAAAATAATTACTTTTACCATTGAAGTATATTACCTACATATGTATGTACATACATATATAAAATAATTTGTATTTAACAGAGTACATATTTAGTAGTTACATATATTTTTTAATATAAACATTTTTATTGAACAAAAAAAAATGTACATACATATGTACATACGTACATACATATATAGGGAAAACATCAGTTAATCGATTTTGTATGTTATTTTTTTATACCGAAAATGTGTATACCTAAGAGTAAATAAATTTCTATTTTTATACTACAATACATTGTATGTATATATTTAAAACTATGCTTAAAAGAGAAGGCACACGACCAAAGCGTACAGCCAGTTATGACGTATGGATTTGAAATGTGGATGATGAATTCAAGAATTTTAGGTAAGATTCAGTGCAAATAGAAAAGCATAGAAAGATGTATGCTTGGTATAACAAGAAGAGATCGTAAGAAGAATACATGGGTAAGTAGCATGGCCGAAGAGCCAGATATAGCGGAACGTGTGAAAAAGTTGAAGTGGCAATGGGCTGGACACAGCGAGAAGAATGAATGACAGATGGATGCTAGAACTACTGAAATCGTACCCATGAGAATGTGAAAGAAAGCAAGGTAAACCGAGTGGACGATTGGTTGTTGATGCAAATGCCAAATGCCAAAACCAGAAAATGCCAAAATGTGATTTGAAAATCAGAATTATGCGTTTCAATTTTTAAGCAATAATTAATTTACTTATCTTCATTTTATAGTATTCAAAATATTGTTTATTATTCTAATACGTATTACACTGTAGACTTATTTAATAAGATTTGCACTAAAATGAGATTTCTTCGATGCTCTTAATTATCTGCTCGAATTCGTGCACCGCACAGCTCACCGATAAATCAACAGTTTTTTTCTTTGTTCTTTTACATTTTTTGATCGTCCTGTACGTTGGCACGGAACACCATATTGGTACAGTTGTATTGTCGACAAGTTTTTCAACGCTTAGCTGTCGTCCATTTATGAATAAGCTGTTGTTGTTGTCGTTGGCATTCGTTAGAGATACGTTTCAATCGCGGCGGCAATTAATTTAGCGGCGCTCTTTAGGACAGGCAGACAGACAGCGAATAAACGAACCCTTATAGTTAGTTATAACCGCAACATCGGCAGTGCAGACGTGGAAAAACAGCCAGATACGTGCACTGCTTATAATCCAGACAGTCTGTTAATTGTTGTCACGAGAAAAACCATATAAATCGATCGATTATGTCGGCGCTAACGAACGTCGATTGATGAGACCACGTTTCGATACAAATGCTCTATTTATTAATATACTGATATAATGATCATAACTGATTAAAACTTGTATGCAATATTTTACACAATATTGTGCAGTAATTAAAATTATTTTTTTTAAGTCGGTAAAACTCTTCGATTTGTATTAGGACAATGCCAACGGCCACGTGCATTGCCTAATGACATTTGTTTGTAGAATTTCGTATTTAGTTAGCATCGTACAAATTTGGCCGTTGAAATGATTATTGCTTTAACTGTCTCTCTTGCTGTTTTTGTTGCTGTGTTTTAAAACAAATCTATCAATATTAATGTGGTTCGATTGATCGATTTCGCTCTCCGGATCCCCGAGACCCGCTAAACATGTCTGGCTCGTGCCCGGTTCATCTTATATGGCGATGGTTAACTTGGTCTAGTATGGTAATCGGCTCAATTATAAGATGGTAAAAACGAACCGAGAACTTCTTCATACCCACCACCAATCACTACCAGCACCATTGTTGGATCATGCGAGACGACATCATCAACAATTCTTGGCGCGTTGGCGAAACAACAGCATCCCCAATACAACGGTCTACAATCGTAATTCACATTTCGATGACGTTCGTTAATGCTTTAATTAGAACTATAGGACTGTATAAATCAATGGCAATACCGATTTGGAACATTAACATCTGCTTTTTTAGTAAGCCTGTAATAGACAGAGGAAACAAGTCGCAAGTCGACTTGGCAGTTAATTTCGAAGCAAGTTCATGTACGTTATTTACTAGCAACATATTTTCAATGTGTGGACATATCGTTTCTTTCTGTTGGGTTCGTGTTTCATGTTTGCAGAATTGTTTCATGTTTATAGAATTGTTCTTTCAATTTTTTTAAATTTGTCGGCTCTAACTACATATATTCTGTCCAGATCAAGAAATACCTTTTACTTTACCGTATGGAAACGTTCTGCGCACAATGCTACGCCACTTTTCTGAACTGAGCAAAAACCGTCATTTTTCATAAAATAAACACTAACTATAACCCTGCAACAGACGTAACTATTTAATTTTACTACATATGTACATACATACAATTTGTATACAATATATTTACTTTTTAACACATTATAATATTTTCAAAGTGACCATATTGACTATAAAACATCATAACAAAATATACCGTATATGTAATATACATAATATAAAAATTTAATTAACTTGTACATGCGTAGTATTTTATTTAACTTTTCCTTTCATTTTCTTTAATGAAATTACTGGCGTTTATTATATGTAAATATCTAAATAATGTAAAAATTTAGTATCAACACAAATATTACTTGAAACCAGTTAGTTATATGAGGGTTATTCGCATATCTTGGACAGTCACTACTCTCTTTTTTTTAACTGTGCGAGAGAAGGTCCTTCTTGATCTGGACATATCGGTCACAGTGTTAATAATTAATCGACACCAAACTTTGCAGAAGTACTTCCTATGTTTTAAAAGGTGTCTTTGGGTATTTGATTGCAGTAGGATATTTCTCTTACAAGGAGTATAAAATGTTATGTTGACAGAGTATTTCCAACTCAAAAAAATAATTAGTTGACTATTTTCTATCCGAAATGCTCACGAGTGTCGTCAGGTACTTATATTTTATAAGGTTAACACTGGATATGTCAATCAAATCGATCGTAATAGTCGATGCTTTCATATAACGAGCTCTATACCTGTCAATCATGCGTCGAAGAGACACGAGCTCGTTGTCTACCCGTATTAAAGTCCAATTTAGCATGTAACAATAACGAGATTCGACGGCTTTCAAAAGCGCACTTACAAGTACGTACGAATTAAATCGACGACGACGACTTTAAAAGCCCAGAGCGATCGATGGATCGTAGGACAAAGGACGGTGATTCGCATTGGCCTAAAAGAGCGAATCGTCGTCTCCTTTCAGAGAGAGAGACCGTTCAAAAAAAGAAAAAATTCAATGTAATTTCGCGGTGGTAAAAGCACTTTTTCACGCTGCCAGTCGATTCGCAAGGATTCCGAGCGCGTCGATGATTTAACACTTCTGGCTCTTACGATTGTTTAACTTTTTGGTTGATTTTTTCCACATCTTGTATTTAAAAAAAAAAAAAAAAATGTTATTTTCTTTCTTTGCAGTGTCCGCTCAGATGACTTTGGCCGTCAGCACCGCTGTATACCGAGGAATGGATCGAGCTTTTTGCGTGCGCATGAAGTCGACCCTCACTAAACGGGATGCCACTTTAAATCATCAGGATATCGGGTAAGCTATTCATTGTTTTAAACAGTCAAGGATGTGCACTTTTAAACTGCATACTGATTTTTTTAATGTTTGAAAAAAAATTGACTAAAGTTAACATTCAAAGTTTAATGTTTCGATAGTCACGTTTTGTCGTGAATTGCATTCCGACTTTTTGTCGACGGAATCATATGATTTATATTTCAATATCTTCAAGTCATTCGATAGATTTTTCAATTTTTTTTTGCGTAATAACAGATCCGTTACAAATTTTCACCGCAAAATGCGTTTGCGCACCACAAAACTGCATTGTAAACGATTTAAAGCACTTTGTAGGTAACCAAGGATGTAATTTATGTATTGCAATTATGTATAGTCTTACCATTTTTTTATGAAAATAATAAGTGCCTATAATAGCTTGGAACTCGTTAAACTTTTATTGACATTGATATTTTATGATTACAAACTTACATATTTTTAGATCATTTGAATTTGATACAACACATATGTACATACATACATATATACACAATGGGTATAAACCATGTACATACATAGAATAGCCGGTATGGAAATGAAAACTCAATTTTAATAGTTTGAACAGAACATGGCAATCGAATAATTTGCTGTATTATATAATAATAGAGGATGAGAAAATTGTAAAACATGTAACTTTGTCAGTTTAAAATTTAGCTCCTCGTTAAAGTCTCCAGTTAATTTTCGATACATTTACATATGTATGTATGTACATATGTACAATGAATAATACACTAGTACATACATACATACACTTAAACGTCAATAAATAATATTTTATTACACACACTTACATAATATATGTACATAGCGGTGAATAAAGGCCGTCACGTCCCGGGGCAATATTTCAGGGGGAGGGATTAGCAATATTTTATCTAACGACCCATTTTCGCATAATCTTAACGCGATATCCACAAAAGTTCCCGACGGCATTAATTACACCCAACTACTATATTGCAATAATATCGAGGGCGTTAATGTTCCCGTGTGTCTTTTCCCATGCCGAGCATACAGCCGGCAATTTTCGCTGGAACCCATTAAGATAATAATCGGTCCGTGATCATCTCGCACACCGTTCGGAAAATCGTTATAAACTTTGAATTACCCCTTCTGGTTGCGTTTTTCGCGAAAATGTACCGCCAACGACATCTATGTAACGCTGGGCTAATTTATTGACAGTTTGCGTCTCGGATAAAATATACCCCTAATTTATTCTAAAACGGAATTTTCTTTGAATTTATTGCTGTGTATATTTGTGCAATATTATTGCATTATATTTTTTAAGAATTACAATGAATAGTTTGTTCGTAAAGATTGCTGAATTTATTTGGCAAATTTTCACTGAAAGCTCTTTCGAAGATACGATTGTTCTACAAATCTAAACAATGAATTATTTGCGTATGAGCGAAGACGTGTAGATATACATGTTTTTGTTTAGAAAATGTATTATTTTCGTATAATGTATGGTATTTGTGAAAAAAAGAAAAGCTATTGTTTTTACTGAAGTGCCTACAATACGGCAACTAATTAATCGGTAAGTATTTAAATCAACAAATACATACATACATACTATCTACATACATAGTGTTGGTTGTATATGAATACAATAATAATTTCATTCGATTGTTTGAAATGCTATGAAATTGAATAAGTATTTTATGGGTAGTTATTGTATGGTGATTAGAGCGTTGCAATGTTGTAGAAATGTAGGCGAATCTTGTTTGTGATATCGTTTCGATAAAAATACAAGCTTGCAAACTTTTGATGTGCAATTTCATAGCCGCGGCGAAAGAGTGTCGAAACCGTAAAAGCAGAACGCCATTTGAAAAATTCAAAAGTAAACGCATTACTTTTACGATTTTTCCTCGCCAGAACGAATTTCCTCGTTACATAAAGTTAAATTAGCATTTGCGGGGCCGTTTGTGTTTCGGGCTTTATAAGGCTGCCGGTCGTAAAAAAGGTATTACCGGATCGTGATACGCGGGGTACTAAAACGGACATATGTATCTATCTGTTTATCTGGTTGTACGTGAACATCCCCCCCCCTGTGTATGTGTAAATTCAACTATAAAGACAACAACAACAGTGCAGTAATTTATAAATGTGTACGTCTGTGACGATTGACCTAATCCGATATGGATTCGTACGTATTGTGATTCAAATTTGCATTGTTGCAATATTGACATCCTGTTTTTGGAGAATCTCAATCGTTTTATAGGTGAACAGTTAATCGAGTGATTCATTCGTTTATTGTTTAAATATTAACGTTATCATATTGTTTGGATTTGAATGCACTATTCGGCCATCTTCGATCGTCTATATAGAGAAGGTCGAAAATCATACTATTTTGTATTACAATCAATGAAGAATTGTCGAAAATTGCAACTAGAAATACTTTTAAATTGATTTATACACACTGTCATACATTTTCAACGGTATAAAGATATTTTAAATGAACCTTTTTCAGTACTGTATGCAGTACAATTTATTTTCTACGTGTAGGTGATCCTTTCATCGGAACGCACAGTAGTACAGATACGTCGATACTTTAGATATATGTACATACATATGTAGAGTTTAAATATATTTTTCCCAACTGAATTTGATCATTCAAATGCATAATTGTCAATTGAACCTTAACATGACCTATTTAAAAAAATAATTGTTTAATTTAGCAACTTTTCTGGACTATGTATGGCAAATCATTATTATTGATGTCACGTTTGATTGTATTACATTGCTTAACATGTTTTTCTTTTGTCGACAGGTCGTGCTGATGCTGGTCAGATTACGACCACAATATAGCTTTTCACACAGCAGAAAAGCCCCACCTCCACTTTTAGGCATGGTAGCGTTAGCCATAGCCCTACCGCCACCTTCTGTCCACGAAATTCGATTGGAATCGGACATGTTCGTCACGAGAATCAATTTCGACTTCAGAATAGCTCACTGCGAACCCAAGTAAGCAATCTACTAAATACAATCTCCAACAGCAATAACTTAATCAAATTATTCATACTATTTCGTCGTTTACTTTCAGAGTATCGGATATGTTGGATTACACGGCCGAAGAGTTGACCGGGAAAAACCTGTACGCGTTGTGCCACGGAGAGGACGCGAACAAACTTAGGAAATGCCACGTAGATTGTAAGTACATATTCAGCAGTTTAAAAACCGCAGATTCGATTGGAATTCCCTCAGCGATACGATAAACTATCCAAGATCCGTTTGCGATCGAATAAGCTAAAACGACACCGGCTGAATTCAATTGAATGCGAAATCGTTCAATTATTCCAATGATTCTCAATGTATGCGTGTTTACGGATTAGGCAAGTTTGGCTCTAAGCTCTAATCCACTCGTTTGTATTTATCGATCGGTGGTTTGACAGACAGATTGCTTAGTGACATTTCGCGATTGAATAATCGTTACAATGCAACAACTGCATGTGAATAATGAATTGCATTGTCGTTTGAGCAAGTTTTTTTCGACACGTACCGACACATATTTAACGAGCGCGAATCGCGATTAGGATCCTGATTAGTATAAATATTACAGTTGGCAACCGACAGCCATGTTTTTAAGATGCAAGTCGCGCAACAAGGATGCGGCAAGGATACGTCCTCACGCGTCAATCGCTGAGACACCTTGGTCTAATTACACAGACGAAAACAAACGATGAATGTCACAAAAAAAAATACAACTGAATCTTAATACGGTGAGGTTTATCGTGCGGATTTTCCTGTATAGATATGTACATTTGTACATATGTCCTTAAGATTTGATGTATTCGATACTATTTGCAAGTCAGTATTATAAATGATAGGATTTAGTTTGTATGTGGAGAGTGTTGTCACGAATCAAGATTGAGCTCGGTTTAGACAAAATAAATGGTTTTGGTGATTTAGTTTTCCGGGAATCGTTGAACAGCCCTGACTGGTCGATCGAAAACAATGAACACTTCCACCAGTTGCACACACATATTGTACTTGTATATGCGTATGCTACCTACCTATGTATGTAGATATAAGTATATAAAATAAATTGAATTGTTTTATTAGTCGAACGTGATCGGCTGACCAATGGTTACTGTGACGCGATTGCACGACTTGAATGACAATTGATAATGTTTGATCACTTATTTGACGGTGTTTCCCAACATGTGGAAATTTTATTTATTTATAGTATAATAGTGTAGTATGATCTCTAATCGATTAGAAACCTTGCAAATGTGATGAAATGGCTATTATATGGCTTATAAAGGAGTTCCGTCGCCTTTTTTCCATTTTGCTAACTAAATTTCCTTTATAGTGCCCGGGGTGAAAAAGGTCAGGGGTGCTAATTTTTGTATGTAAATTCTTCTCCTTTATATGTAAATTCTTAACAAAACAGTCATGCTCGAGCTACATATTTGGGATATCTTTAACTATTGCTGATATCATTCGTTGCCACCCGTCACGATCCAAATCATTTCTTGTACTTTTAAATTATGTTTTATTTTATTCTGATACGAAAAAGTACGCCAAAAGTACAGGTGAAATATTTTTTTTAATTTATGCATTTTTCACAATGGGAACATTTAAAAAATCATTATATTTAACATTTAAAAAAAATGCACCACAGACCATTTACATATATACTAATCATGTTCATTTCGGTTCCACTTGTGTTGTAGCACTAAAGTGGAATGGTTTCGTTGTACTTAAGTTTACATATTATGTGTTTCTTTTACGGAATATAATTGTAAAAATGTATAATTCGATTTGATCAATCTTCAAAGACAAACATGACTCATGCAAATTCTTTCGGTACATTTAAAAGAAGGACGAGCGCTCGAAAGTACGCACAATATGGTCGTTCGGTAAAAAAGAAATCGCTCTACCCATACGATGATGATATAAATTGTCGGACTTTCACATTACAAAATGGGCGCGCTTTCGAGCCCGAGTGGTGGGTATAGTAATGGATTAATTTACAGTTTAAATGGGCTAGAGCGCGAGCGCGAATAAAAGAAAACTGACCGGCCATTTTGTATGCATGCCGAGGTGTGGACACGATTGCATCACACTGGTCGACGGCGACCGTCGAAGAATAATGTAAATCCTCGTGGAATCCAATAGATTTTGTCGCTGGCACACATTCCTGGCCAGGGCCGCAATCGACAGGTCACCAGCCAATTGCCGAAGACACGTGGCGATTCATCTCCAATTAGGAGCGCGCTCAATATCTATGCAAATTCGAAAGCTCGTTGATTTTAGCATTATCATTAGAACAGTCGATTTTAAAAAAGCATATTTTGTAAAAATATTACTCATACGTTGACATAAATGTAGAAAATAATAATAAAAAAAACATTTAAAATTTTCAAAATTTCTAATTAAATTTTCAAGATATTTTTCACAATACTAAATTTATACAAAATTTCAATGTTTATATAGTGTAAAATATGATTCTACAGTTGTTTTAAATTTGATCTGTTCGGAAAATTTCATATACGTATTTGCTCATTTTTCTGACGTATTTTATACGTTCTTGTATGAAATGCGGCAAAGAAATGATTTGTATATATTTTTTTATGATTTGTTTAACAATATTTATTTTGTACACAGTGATTAATAAGGGTCAAGTGTTGACTCACTACTACAGACTGATGAATAAGTCAGGAGGCTATACATGGCTTCAGACTTGCGCCACTGTGGTTTGCTCCAACAAGAACGCCGAAGAACAAAACATCATATGCGTCAACTATGTCATAAGGTTTGTCAATTTTACAACTACATACATACATATAAAAGATTTTATGATACATATTTTTACATTTTAATTAATTTTTTCATTAATTTGTTACAGTGGGAGAGAATACGGAAATCTCATAATGGATTGTTGCCAATTGGAAGAAGGAGTTCAAGGTGTTAAGAGGGAAGAAAGTGGTGGCGATCCAGGAGAAGGCTCACCGGACGGTGGTCCAGATAGACCTGGAGGACGTCCAGCATCACCTCGCACTCGTCCTGCAGGTCCAGATCCTGCTCCTCCTCCACCACCGCCACAACCAGCTCCACCAGCTCCACCAGCCCAACCGGCAGCTCCAGCTCAATCAACCAGAAGGGCGAGAAAGCGCAAAGCACTCCAGCAAGATGAAGAAACAGACCAATCTACAGAAACCACAGAACTCTCCTGCAGATCCTCCATATCTCCACCACCCCCCACAGCTCCAGCAAGTCCTCAAATTACACCAGCACCACCTGAAGAAATAATCACCGACACAACATCAGTCAAAGACTTAGAAAATGCCATGTCTAAACATCTACCCACATCAGTTTTAGGTGCTAACAAAACTGGTTCACCGAGTACTCATCAGCCAACTGACTTTTCGACAGATACTCTATTGAAGCAGCAGCAGCACAAGTCAACGATACAGTGGATAGGTGCTCATCATCAATTGGGAGCACCTGGTCTTCCAGCTTCTGCACTACTTAGACAGTTATACGCTAGTCGAGAAAGTGTTATAAGAGCTGCAGGACACGGACAACCACCACATTCACACCCACACGCTCATCCTCATCCAGCAGGACCTCTTCCTACCCCTCCAGGCAGTGAAGGTTCAGCATATGGAGATCAATTCATAGCACTTCACGCTCAAAAGAACGCTGACTCGTTTCAAAACCTGGTTTCAACCTACGGAGGACCAGCTTATTCCATGGATTACCATTCAGCGATGACACCACCGGGTTCAGTGTCTCCTAGGGACAAACAACAGCAGCATCCAGGTTTCGAAGGACAGTATTCTGAGTCTCTACGCCACGGATATTTACCCACTGGAGAGTCTCCAGCTCAACCCCTACCTCTGAAGCCGCAAGTTTACTCGGCTCTAGAGTATGCCGCTCCGTTAGAACAATCTCAGTTCTATCCGAGCGGTTCGGGATTCCATTTGTACCATCCGACAGCCAAAGCTGCACCACCTTCGTCCAACTGGTACTCCACGGCGTCATAGTCTCACGTAGAAAATATTTTTGTATAGCGCAAATACATATAATAGTTTGTGTTTAGATCATCGCACGTTACCTTGTTACGAATGGTAACGTATAAATTGTCAATAATTAATTGTTAAATATTTATTTATATACATATATATTATACATATAAAAATAACAATCGATGATTCCTTAGAAGTAAATTCAATTTAAAGCAAAAAAAATACTCCTTTTAAAAAAACTAGCGGAAACGTACATTTTATTAAATAAATAGCATATATATTATAAGTTTTCCAAACTCATTGTGAATTAAGTCAAATTTACCGAGCGACAATTTTGTATGTATACCAAATTTAATTATATTCTAAAAGATAATTTTAAAGGCACTAGCTTTTAAATTTCAGTCTATTCATATTTCAACGTATTTGGTTGCATTTATTTTCAATTATAACATTGTCAATATAGAATTTCATCGTGTGAAAAAATTGTTAAATTGAAAGACTGGTATAGTAGTAATTAAAGTTTGGTACTTGTCTGAAACGGTCACACTTATCACCAACTATTCTCCGTATGTGTAATTTGAATTTGAGCCATGTAAACAGTGCAAAGATGCATTGATATTATTCATACTATTGAATTCAATACCGGAAATCGAACAGGTGAGAATTTCAATGAAGAAAACTATCCTAAACCTTTTTAACCCTATAAAAACAATCATGGTTAGCTTAGGATTCCTTGAATGTATCATTTTATTTGAACTCTCAAAAACTTAGTATTTGGTGATATGTGAAGTATTCCCATTTCAGAAAAGTACCCGGAATTGTACATTCATTATTTGAATCCAGCGTATGATCATCTTTATCACCATAAACTCTGCTGCTACTGCTAAAATTTCTACAGCTGGATAAAGTCCTTCTTTCAAATTTCATCATGAGCAAGTATTGTAATACCTTGCACTATCTTGGAAACTGCTTCTATAATTCTATAATAACTATCCGAGTATTGATTTTGACCTTTGTAAATGACAAAATTTTGACAAAATTTACAAAGTATAATTTTTTATTAATTTTCATTGCTCTCTTCGTTGAAACAAAACATGAAAATTTCGCTCTCTAATACGATAAAAAAATTAGATTGTAAGAATGTATCAAAAATTAAATCAAATCGTATAGCTTTGTATGTTGGCGAATACTACTTACTTACTTACGTGTTGTTCTACTTGTTCAGTGTGTAATGAAAACAAACGTATTTGAAGTTCTCTATAAGCGTACAGTTTTTTTCGTTGTTTCTTTTTGGTTTTATTTTGTATTTCTCGATTGGAATTCGCCAGACGGATTTCGTTGCCGTGACACGTGATCGCTCTTTAAAACGTTCGTTGACAGAATAAAGATTAACATTTAACCGCAACACTGTGACTATCTTTAAATATGTGCCAATAGCGATTTCAAATTCTAGAATTAATAATATACTTACATTTTATAGAGTCGTCGGAATTGTAATGTGATTTCACGACACCACGATTCATTATTTGTGATTCCTAATAGATTATTGCGATTCCATACATACACATTCCATATTTGTATTTTAAAATAATATGTATGTAAGAACTAATTTTATATAAAGTTGTGATCGTTTGAATTTGATATGTATTATATTATGTATAATGCTAGATGAAAAATTTTCTCAATCGATATTTTAATTTTAATTTTTTAATATGTATGACATGTATGTATTCAATGATGTATTACGATTATGTACAAAATAATTATTCAATATTGTATTTGGTGTAATATTCAACGTTAAATGACATTGTGTAGTCTCATTCATTGGGTCAGAAGCCGTTGAATATTTAACCGTAGAAATTATATAAAGAGCGCCGACTCTTAACTGTATATATAAATAAAATGATTTAAAATATATAATAAATATATTTTATAGGAATTACTAGTGTAAAATTTTGTCATGGGCATTTCGGTTGCAGTATTACTATAAAAGTTCTAGCGATTAAATTAATTTATATATGCATAGTTATTAAATTAAAATATCCATGCACTCAAATATGCATTCATACAAAACAATCATAATCAATGTGTAAATATAACGCATAGTTATTATAAAATATTATAAAAATAACGGATGATGCCAATTTCCATAATTATCTTTTAAAATTGTCGCGTTACAAGGTTAGGCTAGAATTATGTCGTTAAGTGTAAAGCTTTCACTGTAAGATATTTAAATTAATTTTAGCCAGTAGATCTGAATAGAATATTTATATATATATATATATATGTATGTATATGTGTATTAATTTCTATTTGGTTTGACCAGTTTGGTGAAGCTTTGTTGTAAATATTCACACTCGCGTCACTAGTGAAACTATACCGTGAATATTTATGTGATTCAAATATAACTTCCAGTTTGTATTTTTTTTTTATTATCATAATTACTGATTTTAATTGATTTAAAAAATCTGATATGCAATATTTTACATGTTGATATTTGGTCAACCAAAATTTTGGTTATCTTACTTTTAGAACAGACAATGCAATGGTTTTCGACATTATGAAAGTAATTAATTTACTATTTTATGGTTATCAATGATTAATTTTATTGCCGCATACTTTCGTGTAATGGATTTTTTTCAATACAAATTTAAACATAAAAATATATTTCAATCATTTAATGATCGGATGTTAACCAAAAATTAATTTGCAATGTTAAACTTAGTTTTTTGTTACACTCCCAAACCATTGTATTGTTGCAATTGCGCATGTAAATTTATTACAATAATTAAGAGATTATTTTCAAATACAAAAAAAATTTGAAAAACTTATTGTGCAATAAGTTGCAAAATTTTAAAATGTAAATTTTCAACTTTTATTATTATATTAATATTGATATGAATTATTATTATTATTATATTTGTTCACCTATTGTGTTCGATTATTTCAATGGTTAAATATATTTTTTTATAAACATATGTATATGTATGTATTTCAAAATTATAAGTTTTATTGTTTTTAAATAAAATGTTATTTTGTTAAGAATTAGAATGACAAGATGAATCCACAAAATAATGAAATATTAAAATTGATATTCAAAAATTAGGTGTGTTTCATTTTAGTAACCAAAAATATCCTTCCGTTTATATTTCATCATCATTTTCAGCCATTCACCATCCACTGCTGGGTGAAGGCCTTTCCAATCCTCTTCCATTCCTATCTGTCTTGAGCAATCTATGTACATCCACTTGACTCCACACATTATTCTCAATTCATCAGCCCATCGTCCACATGGTCTACCTTAGTTTCTTTCAGATCCTCGCAGATACCATTTCAGTATTTCTCGCATCCATCTGCCATTCATTCTTCTCGCTATGTGTCCAGCCCATTGCCATTTCAACTGTTTCACACGTTACGCTATATCTGCCACTTTGGTCATGCTTCTTACCCACGTGTTTCTCTTACGATCTCTTCTTGTTATGCAAAGCATACATTTTTCCATACTTCTCTGTGTGCACTGGATATACATATTTATTAATCCTAAAATGGGATGGGACAAATTGAGTAACACACATTTGTTAAATCTTAATTACATTATGTTTATTAAAAAAAATAAATACAGAAATACATTTTTAACCAGAAACGAACGATAAAATAAAAATGATTGTACGCGCGATATAGCGATGGGGCCCGAGAATGTATACAGATGTACAAAATCAAATTAAAATAAAGAACATTCTGTAATTTTGGTTACGTTTGGATAAAATACGTCTGCAGCTCTCATCTCTATATGAAAATAAACGTGAAGACAAAACAAAAATAATAATAAAAACAATTAAGTACATTTTCGTTCTAAATTGTAAAACATTTATGGAATATTTCACAAAATACTTATTAAATTGTGTCTCGCATAAATGTACGTACACTTTCAAACCTATCGTTAAAATAAAGCTCTCTTTTTTTATTAACAGTGAATTTAAATATTATCATAAAATTGTATACATATATATTTAATTTTTACAATCATAATCCTATTATCACACATATCTTTTCAATTAATTTTACTAAAATTCTTTCCTTAAGCTAACGGCTATAATAGTATAATTACAGGGAAATTACATATTTTACTAATAATAATTGATAGAGTTTCGAAATTATTCTATTAAAAAAATAATGTGCTTCACTAAACGGAAGTAATTGGCACTGTGTAAACATTTCAATGTAAAAAAATTGTAAAACTAATCCGTAACGTATTATTTTTACCCTTTTACTTTCCGATACACTCGACAACGATAATTTTAAAATGCTTTTCTCTTCACAACCTAGCGGGAAGCCTATATAAATAATAATAAAAAATCTTTCAATAAGTTAAAATAACAATCAGTGCCTTTAAAATCAACTAAAATGTAAATTAAGTTAACAGTAAGTTTAAGCTAAACAAACACTTAATACTGTCATATTTGAAATACTAAAATACGCCGAAATACACGATGACGTAACCGTTACCTCCGACGGCTATTCTACGTACAATAATTTTTCTATTCAAATACGTTCAGTACATGGATGTGGAGGCGTAAGTTACGCCAGCATATACCAACCTCGATGATGGCAGTCAGATCAAATCACAAATCGAACGTCCAAATTAGGCGAAATGTGCATAAATAATTTTTAATAATTCATGTTGGAGAATTAAAGCCAATTTTTAGTCGTCATAGCAAGTGAGCTTCATTCGTACAAATTCGACAATAAAACGTAACCAATTCAAGTTACCCGAACAGGTTAAAGGTTTATCGATCAAACTTCTAATTGAATCAGACTTTTCAGATCCCTATTGATGGTTTGTAGCACCGTCCTCATTATCTAAAATTATATTCAATGAAAATCTAACATAATTCTAATACAATGTACGTCTAAAAGTTTTTTAACAGATATGACTTTTTGAGGAAATCTCAAGAGAACTACATATGTACGCTATAAATTGGACAAACATTGACATTTAACAGTGAATACACATTAACTATTAATTTTAAAAAATACAATTTGTCTATAAATTTATTGTAATCTAATATTTTCTTTCTGTTTTTTGCTAAACAACGTAAGTTTGGCACATACTGACATCTCACTTACATATGTATGAGCAAGATAGATAAAATTAACTACCTTCTCTCTTTCTCCCGTCGTTTTATATTATATATGTAACAATTATCTACATACATATTCATGGTTACACAATTATTTTAAATTAACCTGGATATGCTCAAATTATTTTTTTTTTTATCATCTATCTTAGTTTGCCATGATAGGTTTATCTCGAAGATTCAATTCCAACAGAGTTTCTAGCATATACATAAATATCTTGGACATATCCAGGTTAATTAAATTAACTATACACATTTTTTTACCTAAAAGACAAATCAACAAAATAATAATGGAAATGATAGAAAACTTTTTGTTTTTAAATACATAGTAGACTAAATCGCCGCGTATTCATTTGGTACACCATTCAAACTCTCCATAGCAAAAGGTGATTTGTGGAATCTTCTCTACCAGCTACCTCGGACACGCCTGAACTCCTGAAATCTTCATAACCATCTCCACCAGATATCACCAGCAGCTGTCCGGGCGACGGGGCTTCGATCGGACTCTTCGACTTATTCGGGGAATGAACGGACCGTCTCGAAACCGATGGCTTTTGATTGGTAGCATTGGTGGAATTTGTAGAACTGGTGGAATTGGTGGCATTGGTGGCATTGGTAGCATTGATAGTATTTGTAGCATTAGTAGCACTGGTAGCATTGGTAACGTTCAAATTCGAAGTGGATGCTCCGGGAATTGCAGCCAATTCGACGACCGTCAAGAAACGAACGTGACCGGTGTGCCCTTGTGGAATGCCTACAATAAACATATCATCAATATTCAATGTTTCTAAGATTAGTTGCATTCTTGTTAAATGGATTACCGCATAGAATGGGTGGTGCCGGTGGACGAGGTGGTGCAGCCGGAGCCGTTAGCAAAACCCCGGCACTTGTTCCGACCCACAATAGATCCCTGCACGCCATCAATGATGTAACTCGCAAACAGGCAGCTTTATGCTGACGAATGATATCGTCACAACCTGTATAATAAACGACAGAATGGCGTTAATTTGTCGGATTGAACTTATTCTGTTGTAAAAATAGGATTTTTGTAAGAACCGGCAAGCATCTTCGTCACCGCCGGTGCAATGTTCAATTCGGTGAGCATCTCTTTTGTGTTTGCATGATAGCATTTCAGAAAAGCTGTATTGTGAAGTGCTACCCACACTGCAAGTCCAGATATCGCCATGTGACTTATCGGTTTCGACGCGTCGCAACTCACCGGGAACGTATCTTCGATCTGTAATTATATACATAATAACTTAAAGTCTATCTACCTTTCTATCTGCCATATTTCACAATAGCATACTTCATAGGTATTACATATAAGGAACTAATCAATATTGATGACTAAAATATCTAACAATTTAATGAACACCAATGAATAATATCAACCACTTATGCTTATTTTATTATTGTTATCTCTATTCAACTATCTACTGAATTAAAGTAATCTATAATATTACCTGTATAGTATTGGGATTTATTATTTTGATGTTCGTATGTTGCGCACACCACAATTTTCCTCCAGATAGCAAAAGTTTTGTGATTGGATTTGATACATTGCCGATGGTCAAACTGGTATGTTCATTCCAACTTCCTGTTTAGTAAAACAAAACACCATTATTAATGTACGGAACCGTTCAATTATTGTACCGATTATAATTCAATACTCGATAGGACAATATTAACCATTCTCTCGGTTGTATATGATAAGATCTCCGTTAGCGAGAGATACGAATACTTTGTTTTCAACATATCTGAAAATCAAATCAATTTCATACATGAGAGTAACCAACATAAAATTATAAGATTTTGATGCAAAATATAACAATTAAAACTCACACTATACAGTGAACAGAAGAGCCGTGTTGTATTTTAACTTTGTTCTTTTTGATACGTATGTTATCGGAGCAATTGTAAACGTGTATACATCCATCTTCGGTGCCGAGCCACATGGTCGGTTGGTTGCAATTGGTCGACTCGTCGATTGACGCTTTTGGAGATGGTGCACCTGATACATTCAGAATAACTTTAATTTACATTACATATATATTACAGACATTGCTAACTGTGCAATGGTTATGTGAGGCATACCGGAATTGATTCCCATGGCCGTTTTGTCGACGTTGGGATTCGAGCTGGATTTCATGACGGGATTCACCGATATGCTCTGACTATTGGAACTGTTGCTCGCATGTTGGGTTGCGTTTTGACTATTGGCAGTGTTTGTTTGGTTTTGAGAATTGGCGCTATTTTGACCAGAATTTTTAGAATTATTATTTTCAGGTCCATTATTTTCACCCACAGAACCCTCGTCATCCTCTTCACTCGACGACGAACTGAAAAATAAATATTAAGTTATATTATGTACATGTCTATCTGCCTGTCCGCCTTTCCACCAGGAACACTAGACAAACTTCTTTGTTTTTTATGCTAAACTAGTCACTGCCTGTTGACAGTGTCATCGGGTGGTTATCATTTATGTATACATATATGTATATATTTAGTAGTTCAAAATGTAGTAGGTAGTTTAAAAATGCGAGCGCTTCGCGCTACCCGTGCCATAAGTGTGTGCGAGCGTTCTGCGGCTACCCAGCCAAAACCTACTATACATATACATATATACATATGTATGTATAGTAATTATTTTTCCGTAACCCATATTTACCGTTACAAATAAACCACTCATCAATAACAATAAACACCCGTTAATCGTCAAAGGGCAATACTACAGAAAAAATATGATAGTTATGAAAGTTCTAAAAAGTACAAATACAAACCTTTCTAATCTAATATTTTGACTTCCTTCATCAGTGTCTTGAATAGATATACTTATAGCAGTCTTGTTATTGGAAAAATTTTGCCTATTCAGTCTACAAAAAATATAAAAGATACATTATAAAACAAAATAGCTTTGTATACATAATCAAATATATTAAAATATTGTTCATCGCAAGTGCTAATTTTTAACAGGTAAATTTAACGTCAATTGGCTTTATACATTCACAGAAAAGAAGATCCTATACATTTGGAGCACTATTTGAAAGATACACTAATCCCTCGATTTACGGAATTAACACGTTCCTCAAAAGGTGTGCGTAAATCGAAATTCCGTATATCAAACGAATTTTTTTCATACAAATATGAAAAAATAAATTTAATAGAAATATTTAGTTAAATATGAAATTTTGTATCAGAAATGTTTATTTTCTTACTTGTTGACACATGGGTAAAAAAATTGCACCCAAAGATTACTGAAATTGGGCTTCTACTGACCAAATTCACGAGTCAGCATGTGCAAATTTGTGGATTAATATTATAATTCCGTTATAGCGAAATTCCATATTCAAACATACCTAATTAATTATATTGACTACAATTCTTACTAAAATCATTGAACTTGATGAAAAGTATCATTTCAAATACACCACCGAGACTCTGATGAGTCTCGGTATGAACTCTGATCTTCAGCCGGTCAATATAACAAGTTTAATTGTACAAAACGTAAGCTTTATAATCACCCTGTTGACGACGACATGTCACTACTACACGATGCTTTAGTTTGTAAAGGTGGAGGCACACAAGCCACGCACAATATTCTAGCATTGCATACACCGTTGCATGACGTAACCTGGGGCTCCGGATTCAACGTCAAAACGCACACCTGCCCTACGTAACCATCACTATTGCACACCTGAAATAGACGAAGCGACATTATAAATACAATCACCGGTTCTTTGCCGGACGGTAAACGTTCAAACAACACACCCATACGTCTCTGGTGAAATTCGGACCTATCGCTAGCGTTGGAGCGGCGCACGTGAACTGCAGACCGCCCCGGGTCTTTCTGATCGGTACCGAACTTACAAACTCAGGAGCTGGTCTCTTATCATCAGAGAGCGCTGTAATTGAAAAGTTCACAATGTGATCCTAGTATTAAGCAATTCATAATGTCGACGCCTACGATTATATGAAGTATACCTATTTTTTGTTTGGCTTCGTTGAATGTTTCTTCCCAACTTGTACGCTTCTCCGCTTTTGAAAATATTAACGATACATTTTCTATGCCGTTTCTGAAAGTTAAACGTAGCATTATATTAAATCTTAAATGACGGTTTGGGCGTTACAGGTAGTTTAGTTGGTCGGTGGATTACGTAGTGTTCACTGCTAGGTCCATGCAGGCCAGTTGTGCGTCACTGCCTTGCCGTTCAGATAACTGTCTTGATAAATTTGACAGCATCTCACGCACCATATCCTCCAGAGCTGTTTTGCCGCAGTGTAGAACCGCAGCTAAGTCGGCTATTTGTGTCAGAGTGTTCACGTCCTCCGTCAACGTTTCCATTTCACGCATTATCCGTCGCAAATTTTCATCTTTGGCTGTAATATTTATATTCAAATGTACAAATTCAACGTGTGAATACATTTAAACATATTAAAGTTAGATTATGTTGTGAGTTTTGGTTGTATTACCTTTTAAAACCTCTACCTCATCCAAAGGTATCCTCATTAAAAGTTTGTACTTATTTGCATCTAACGTACTCGCTATGCTTCCTGGACATGCTCTGTAATATCAAATACATAATTTTGATATATTGTACAGTTGATATATTGTATTTTATTTTATTTTTAGATGCTTGCTTACGCAGCTGATGGTTTTCTAATGGTCCCGGTCCTCCTCTTAATACTAGTAATTACGAGGAGGTCAGAAAATATAAACAGTGCCCGTTCTTTGGTCCCCCCTTGTCCAGACGGCATACTGATTGTGTCGTGTCTTAGGAATGATCTGTCAGTGGAAACTAAATTAGTCAAACCCTCCACCAGGGATTCCAGCTCCCTGAGTGCCTGCTGTTGCTGCTCCAACTCCAAACTTTCTCGCTCTGTATAATTTATTCTGACTAGAAGTTCATGTATCTCCTTCTGAGCTTCTAACAACAGCTGATGATCAGGGTGCGTTGGTTCTACGACAGCAAAACAACACAATAAAAAAAAATCAATTTGACAGTATATTCTGGGTCAAGTTAATATTAATACCTGTATGCTTAATCAGTCTTTGGATAAGCAGCTCATATCTGGGAAATTTCTGTACAGGTTTTATTAACAAATTATCCAAAGACAATTTGCCTTTGTGCTCCCTGGCCATCGCTTCCAAGAATCTGGCGAAGGCTGGTCTGGCTGCCGATGTAGCTTTGATGGTCTCCTTCGCTTTCTTCCAATTGTTGATAAATGCTGTATACGTCTCCATGACTAATGGTTTTTTGAACTATAATTCAAAGTAAAAAGGTTTTAAAGTCTTAAATTTGTAATTGAACAAAAAGAAAACTAAAGTAATATAAAAGAAAGGATTAGATTTAAGGTATAAGTGGATAAGGGAAAGGAATAATTAAAAGTGTTTCAAGTATATATGTATGTAGTAATAAACTTAGAGGACCAAGATTTTTTTTTGTTATTTAGGATAAAATATTAAGATACATGTTGGAAAAGGTTTGTTTTAAACAATAGACACTCCTTTCTATACTGATAACCTGATATATTTATGTGTATCCTTGGAGTTTAAAATTATATTATGTTGTATACATATGTATGTATGTACATATGTATGTATGTATGTATTATATTATGCTATGTATGTATATTATGCTATGTATGTATGTATGTATGTATGTATGTACATATGTATGTTGAATATCAAAAGAATGCTTCGTACCACATTGAGGAAAACGTCTCCAACTTTCTGCTTGACGTCCCATGACTCCAGCCGTTTTCGGAGCTCTTCGAGAAACACTTCGTGAAGCGCTAAAATTGCAGGCACTTGATAAAATATTTCGTCGACGAGCACCGAGTCGACGAGCCCCACATTCTCCGGACTCTTCAAAGGATGTAAATATTTCTGAAACGAAAAACGAACGTTCAAAACACAAGAGTCGAGTGTGTAAATGTACAGATTGGTAGGTAGGTGTTGTCGGAAGTTTAATTTATCACCGAAAATATCCACGGTGGACAGGTGTCCGGCAGGTAAGCGATGAATCACGGGTCGAACGCGGTGAGGAAAATCGGCGGGAAAAGTCACCGTGCGTCGTGTGAAAATTCCGAAAAGAAAACTGGCTCGACTCCAACCAGTTTTCGAGCATTGTATAATGCGAGTGTGCTCATATATAACTCGTCATCGTCATTACCCGCCATTTTACTTGAACTGCCAGTTTATTTTACGCGTGCCGTTGCGCAACTACATTTTCGGGGTCGAATTATTCAATTGGAATAAAAAATGCAAAGCATAATCTATTGTAGCGAATTGGATTATGTATTGTGGAATAAGATTTCAAGTTGATTCGACATAAAAACTCGACAAGTGGAGTGAGGTAAAAAAAATGTAAAGAAGCTAGATCGAGTTGTCTCATTAATGTTAAATCTCCTTCCGATTCTTGTCCGTGACATCTTCATCAAATTCAAAATGCTGATAAGCTTCACTTTGATGTTTATCCACTTAATTCGCTCGACTGGTTTCTACGACCGCGCTTTTACGACATTCAAAGTTCGATTTAATCCCTTTGCAAACTTGTTTATATAAATTGGAGATAATCTATCGAGAACTTTGCTTCTTTTTTCTCTATTTATTTTTCATTAATGAACACCGTAATTATTGCTATTTTATACAATACCAAAACCAACAATTCTTGTGAATATGTTTCTTCTACTTTTATTTTCATGGTTTCCTTTATTGACCAGTATTAACTAGTCGGGTTGTCCGTTATATGAGGGTGGATTCTAACCCCACCTGTGTGCACTGACAGTACAGCCCTTAGCCAGTTTGAGAGTATGTGAAACAATTCTATAGCGTACCATTGATTGAACGGTTGTATGGCTATAAAATCGCGTTGTCGACTCGAACCTGCTTTGATAGATAGCGGCTTGTTGCCAGCACACCGATAAAAAATTGTTTGTTATATTGACAATGCTCACGTGACCGCAACAAGGCAGGTAGGCAGACTGTAGTACTATGATACAAAATATACATATCATCATCATTTTCAGACATTCACCATTCATTGCTGAACGAAGGCCTCTCCAATCTTCTTCAACTCCTGTCTGTCTTGAACAATCTGCGTCTATTTGACTGCACACATTCTTATCAAATCATCAGTCCATCGTCCCCTTGGTCTACCTTGCTTTATTTCACATCCTCTCAGATACCATTCGAGTATTTATCGCGTCCATCTGCCATCCATTATTCTCGCTATCGCGATATATCGTGTCCAGCCCACTGCGCCACTTTAACTTTTTCACACGTTATATATGCCACTTTGATAATGCTTCTTACCCATGTATTCCTCTTACGATCCCTTCTTGTTATACTGAGCTAACATCTTTACACGCTTCTCTGAGTGCACTGGATCTTACGTAGCATTCTTGAATTCAGCATCCACAGTTGACATCCATACGTCATAACTGACAGTATGCATTGGTCGTATGCCTTATTTTTTAAGCATAGCGAATTGTTTGATTTAAAAACTAAGTTAATTTTTCCAAAAGTGCTCCATCCTAGTTTTATTCTTCGTCTTATTTCTTCTTCTTTACATCCAGTCATATTAACGAAAATATATATACATATATCATTCTATATATGTATGTATGTATAAGTATATACATACATAAACGTAGGAAAAAGTATCAACATTTGGCGAGCGATCACGCACATTCACGCGTTCGGTCGTACGCGTGTTAAATATAATATATTACGGCCGATCTTATACGACGATGGTGTTGATGATATTTTCATCATTTTGAAGAAGAAGTGCTTCGAAATTCTCCGGTTCAAGAATGTCGAAATTGGTGCGACGACGCCTCGGCGACCGGAGTCACCGTGACGATATGAAGATGGATGCGCCGGCGCGCGCTAATTTGACGGATTTACATGCATTTAGGAGCGCACGCGCATCACGCAGTGAAAGAGGTTAAGAGGAGTGAGGGGCAGAAGGGGTTATTTTTGTATTCGCGGTGAGTCAGGGCATCCCGACGCCGTTGAATGGGCGCCTGGGGCAGAGTGGCGCTACTATGCCGCGCGCCACTGCACACCTTGACCCGCTTAACCCTATGCAGTATACAGATTATATAGTTAGATGAATTAAGTAGTCACAAAAATAAAAGTAACTTAATTTGTACAGGTATTCAGATATCACTTTGTTTATTCACTCTAAACCACGGGACCCAAATGGGGTCGCGAAGGGTTTCTGTGGGGTCACCAATTGAAACAGTAAATTTTAAAAAAAATTAACTATAATGCAATTTTCTGTTTCGACGTATGAATGTGAAATGTGGATGCTTAATTCAAGAATGCTACGTAAGATCCAGTGGACACAGAGAAGCATGTAAAGATGTATGCTTGGTACATATAACAAGAAGAGATCGTTAGAGGAATACATGGTTAAGAAGTATGACCCAAGTGGCAGATACATGTACATACATAGCTGAACGTGTAAAAAAATGGGCTGGACACAGCGGGAAGAATGGATGGCAGATGGAAATACTGGAATGGTATCCGAGAGGATGTGAAAGGAAGCAAGGTAGACCGAGTGGACGATGGGCTGATGAATTGAGAAGAATGTGTGGAGTCAACTGGATGCAGATTGCTCAAGACAGACGGGAATGGAAAAGGATTCGAGACGCCTTCATCCAGCAGTGAATGGTGAACGGCTGAAAATGATGATGAATGCAATTTTCATTTTCAATCTGTGTCTTGATGTTTGAATAACATTTTGTGCCTTTTTCAAATATTTTGGGGTCGCGGTGCACTTGGCTTTTTTAAAAAGAGGTCGCCACTGGAAAAATGTTGGGAACCTGTGCTCTAAACAAATTGCTAATTAATTTGAAAAATTATTCTATTTTAATAAATGGTATCCCCGAAATTGTATATCTTCAGGTAATTGTATTTTTTCATTGGTTGAAAAGTAATTATTGGATAATAAGGTGATTTCTATTACATATTTTTTCGTAATTAACATAGCTTTCGAGTATAAAATCAACAACATTAACAAAATTTTCCACTTTTGGCAGTTGGTGGTACAATTAATAAGGTTAGTTTAAAGCTTGTAGATTGGGTTGAGCTTCAAATTAATCTTCAACGAATTTATAAGGAGATAATGCGATAATACTCATTAAATATGTTATACATATATGTATGTAGGTCATCATTAAGCAACTTTTTTGTATCAAAGTCAAAAGTACTCATTATTAGAATAATATATAATATAATAATGATTTTTAAAATATAAGGCTAATGTGATTAGTTCATTCGCTTTGGTTTAGTGAATTGTACGTACAAGTTCGATTCTGATTTTACAAAAGATTGTGCAAATCGGTTATATCACGTTCATAATTAATATTAATCGTTGGCTAAGCATAAAATGAACACGAAAGCAACGCTCTGACGTAATAATACCACCTTTCGCTGTGGTGTACTAAGCGATTTTCCGACTAAAGAAATTCACGTACTTTTCCGGGAAAATTCCTTTCAACACACCCACAACGTCCGCTCGATGAATGAAGGCGTCTACGTGTTTAAAAAAAATGAAAAAAATTTGCACGAATTTCCACATTTTCCAGTGCGAAATACGCACGGTGAAATTCTCAATAAAACGTCTAAAAACACATACAACCGTTTCATTTATTAGTTTTGTTTCATTCATCGAAGAAAAAACATTCGTTACCTACGCGAAAAAAACCGATCGGATTGTGATTACGTAACGCATTGAGTAAATTACGATCCATTAGATTACGACATTTCGGTATCGGTTCTTTTTTTTTTTTATTGAAATTTACATATACATACGATTTCCATTGAGATTTTAAATATTATATATTCAGTGCGAGTGAGTGCATAGCATCAAAGAAATTCCAGTAAATCGGTGGCTCGTGACAACTATGTATGTATGACAAATTTCACTAATAATTCATAATTATTCAACTTGAACGTTCAGAGTCGTCCATTTTTAACATTTCGCCTCTCTCGTGGTGTACATATTACAGCTGTGCCAAGTATTAAAATACTATAGTTCACTTTCTCAGCCGTAAATATTATTTCTATGTACTTGTAACACGATTAAGATATCCTTTCTTAAACTTAATTGAGAGTGAATTTCTTTAAAATTTTTGAGCCATTTTATAGCGTATTATGCTATTTCGATTTATCGTACAGGAAGGGGTAATGTACGCAATGAAAATCGTACAAAAAATTTCATCAGAATTGATGTTATTTCAATAGTGAATTCTAGTAATTCTAATAAAAACACCTGTTTTTTTTTTCTAATTTTCGCAGAAGCTCCCTTTTTCGCAATTTAGCGGAAAAAATTGGCATCAATCGATTTAAGCTTTGATATAATTTTGATGGTGACGAGTAGACCGCATACTACAGAAACAAAAAAGCGATTTAAAACTCACCACAACTAGGATTTGGAGAGCTTCTACGTACGACCGCTCGGTGTCGTACAATTCCACAACCACATGAGTCCTAGTATCCTGAAAAAGTTAAACAAAATCTTATTAAAATACATTGTAACAATATGGTGTTGATTTTAGTAATTTGCATGAGTCATGTAACACTTGAAAATGTGGCCGATTTTATTTATCTGTGGGGGCTGATAGCGTTCGGGGCAAACTTCGATAAAGCGGACAGCCTCCTTTAATACAGATAACCGCGAAAAAACGACAAAAAACCCAAAATTACACATGTAAAAACACTCGAAAGTAATTGGCGATATCGGATATGGATGGAAACGGATAATCGATAGCGAAACGCATTAAAATCCACTAATGGACGCTCTTGTGCGAACAAGCTAGTGTAAATTGACTACGTGCATTCGTGATTCATTAACTTCAGTAGGTAGGTAGGTGCCACTGGATTAGTGCTGGATTTAGATATTCATTGTAGTTCAGAAACTATTGGATAGTAGAGAGATTGCCATCAATATTAATATGAAATTGAAAGGACGGGGTTAGGATATGGATTATCAAGCTATAACTTTGACAATAACGGTTTCAAATCGAAATAGCTTTATAATTTAAGCGAAGACTTCAAGTGGATGAAATAATGAAAGGGATAACTTCATAGATTCATTGTTCTTATTAACCTTATATAATTTAATGGTAGGGCTACATTGATCCATTTAACATGTTCACGGTGTGTTTCTAATGTTAATTTATAGTATGCAGTTACAGATTGCATTGAAACTAATGATTCTATAATATATTTATATCACAATTTCTAATTATATTATATATATAATAGCCGAAATCCGTCTGTCTGTCTGTCTGCTGATAACACTCGCCGAGGAAAAATAATTAAAAAACCACATTAATAATTATTATATAAATAGTAAAGTAAAAAAAAAATTTTTTTTTTGAGTGGGTATCGATAGCATTCAATTAGTGGGAATTGCTATAATACATATATGGCGCGATAAAAACTATTTTTTTTTTGTTTTTTCGATCAATTAGTGGGGATCTCTATTAAAAAAGCGCTTTACGATATTTAAAATTCAGCGGGCGTTGATATTCAACGGGCTTACACTAGTATATAATAGAACGTGAGAGCTTTGGTTTGGTTAGGCGAGTTAGGTTATGCTAGGTAACGTTAGATGAGTTTAGTTAAGGTTAAGGAAAAGTTATGTAAGGTTGAGTGAGGTTAAATTATGTTGGGCAAGGTTAAATAAGGTAATGTGAGGTAAGATTAGGTAAAAAAAAAAGGTTAGGTTAGGTATAGCGACAATATATAATTCATGGTTATACATATCTATATACATATGTATGTAGTGTTTCTATCCATGCCATTATAATCGGAAAAAATATAAATATTTTCATGGACACAAATTACTATACATATGTACATACATATATGTATGTATATAATAGCGTTATACGAGTATATTAGCGTTAATAGGAATCTGCCTGACCGACTGACTGGCCGATCGACCGACTGGCTGCGTAGCCTAGCTGCAGAACGCTCACATACTCGGCACGGCACGTACACATACGCACACGGTACGGGTCGCGCTGACGCTTAGATACATAAGCCTCATTAACGGATACACACAAACACACACGACCACCTAACCACCCAATGACATTATTTTGTCATTGGGTGATCGTGTTTTCAAAAATTGTCAAGGCAACACAGAAGAAAGGCGTCAAGAACGAACTTGGACAAAGTCGTCGTCAGACGGCGAACGCAATTTCGGATCAGACGAGCAAAACAAAGGGTAAAAGAGGCAAAAGATAGATGGGGGGGTAAGAGAAGCGAGAGTGGGTTGAAAAGCTGTCAAACATAGTCATGGGGTAATTGAACAGACGGCAACAAAGAATGTATGTCGACGCATGGGAGCCTCCATAGGTCAAAGGTGAAGGAGGGTGTCGGCGATAGAAAACCCAGCCATGGCAACAGGTTGAAAAACGACCCACCCACCCTTAACGACCAGGTCCGCAACACTGTGACCCAAATTTACAGACAACGCCACTAAAATAGAACCTGAAAGAAGATCGGACCCTAGTTTCTAGTCCATAAATAATTTCATCGTAGTAGCATGAAAGCCTTTGGGCCCTTGGACTCCATACTTTAAAAGATACCGGTCAAATGGGGTGGGAGAGGGTTGGTTTGTAATAAGCTTCATTGGAACGTTCAAAGCATACTAAAACCGCAGACGAGGGTTAGAAATGAGTAAAACCGCCGATACTTGTGAAATATATGGTAGATGCTGTATACCCACGCGAAAACATTATTCAATACGAGTATCGTGTACATTTGGTTTGGGTTTCTGTCATCTTTTGATGCACACTATGGCGAACTTGTTGCTACATTACAATTGATTCAATGCTATACCTGTCTCAAATGTGGAGAAAATTTTTACATAACATTATATTCCATGGTTGTTTTTCGTTTGTCATAAAATTGCGTCATACAATTTCATATTCCACTTGGGATCATCTCGGGTTTTCCATTTTACATTAAAACATTATAAAATACTCGAGTATCTGCATAGATTAAGCTAATGTACAAATTTATCATTTATGTGTTTTATGTTTTAGTGGACTTGATTCACTTTTGCATTTAACGAAACGTATTATATAAAAAAAAAAAATCAACGTATCTCTCTCTTTCATTCGAACCTTTCATGTTTTCACTGTAGATTAGACAAATATATAAATAGTGTATCAATTTTAGATCTACGCTTCATTTAACTCAAAAGGAAACCGTCGATATGATCACGTTAATACATATATGTATGTGACACGATACATTTTTTATACGAAATTAAAATATTTCAATAAATATAAAATATTTAATAATAAATATACAGTAAAATTGTGAAATTAGTGAAATTTTCTCTTTGAATTTATTGAAGTATTCCTGGGTGAAAAATAAAAGGTGAACATTCGGTTGTTTGTGTCGGGGAAAACTCGCTTTTGCAGCTTCCCGGTTATGCAACGCGTCCGTTGCAGTTTCCAGTGGCACCTCTCGACAATTCCACAAAATCAATATTGGACGTGCGAGAGAGGGACATACCCATGCGATAAAGTGCATCGGAACGTTTTCAGATTGCAATTTCTATGGGTCGAGGCCTATTTTCCGACTTCCGTTTCCGTCGATGCGATGCAAAACAAATTTCCACATCCATCAAAACCGCATTAATTGAGATTATTCAACTAGAACACTGAACGGGAAATATAAAATACAATATTCGTATTTGGAAGCCTCGTAATATTTATTACGTAATCGTGTTATCGATGAGACGCAACAATAACAATAACAAGCATAATTTTCATTTATGCCTACTGGGCACAAACAATATTGCATAACATACATATAATCGTTTCATCAGAGCGCACGCGTATTATTTAATCCATCGTCGATCCAATCAAAGCAATGTTCATTTTGCCAACATAATATCTAAGTAAATCATTGATTTTTCGTCAACTTACCGGCACAGCTCTGTTCAAGCAAGCCCTAGCGCAAATATCAGGCTGAGGATTATTCGATCTCGAGGAGTCTTCTTCGGAGTCGGATCCTCGTCTACCCGGACATGGATCGCTCAATCTCAATCGCAAACCGTCACGAAGGTTTCCCGAGCTCATCTCCGTACAAGTTAACGCTCAACAGTGCACATTGTCCAACATTTCAACACAATTATTCACTTGAGGATCGAATCAAAATATTAACAAAAAAAAATAGAACGCCACATTCAAAAACATTTGCGGATAAATAAACGCGAATACGAGGCATTTCCTGTTGACCGATGATGATCGGATATAGACGAGTTATTCCCGTAACCGCAATTTGTACGTGTTCGATGCATACAAGCGAGAATGATCGTCGGGGTAAATGGAAAATTTCGCATTTTCCAAATGTCGCAATCGATTGTTTGACCGTTTGCGACGTATGCGACGTATCATACGTCGAATTTTGCCGATGACATTGAACCCAAAACAATTCAAAACAAACCGACATTCTTTGGCCTACATCCCAGAACGATGTGTGTGTGGTGATATGGTGGCGGTCATCGATCTTGAGATTGGATTGATCGATAGGTTGATATGATGCAATACTGTTACAACTAATCGACTAATGGGGTCTGGATACGGACTAACTGGACATGATTGAAGATAGAGGACGAGTGACGCAATGGCAAACTGTTGCAAAAAATGATTCTGGTCAGTTAAAATGTGAGTTCGATGTAGTGGATAAATTCCTGTGCGTCTTTAATTCACTTAGTTACCAAAGGTACATGTATTCCGATACCATTTTGATAAGTGTGATCAAAAATCGTCAAATCATTATAACATAATGAAAGCAGACTTAATCAATGTAAAGAGAACTTTTTATTTTGATCAGCACAGCATATCTAGTGCATTACATACATGCAAAGTCAGCAGTGACTCCTTTTGATTAACTCATTAAGCAAATGTGTTGGAAATGATAATATATTAACATAATAAGGAAATTACAAACAATTTTTCTTTAGCGGTGTGTTGAAGTCGCCATCTGTCAAAGATGGTTCTTACCCCATTCACCCATTCGGTTTTACCCAGGATTTTATAGTCATACACGCATTCAATCAACGGTACGCTATACATTTGTTTCACTGTCAAACGGGCTACGGGCTGTACTGTACCTACTATTGTACAAACCAAAGCGCCCGGATGGGAGTTCGGGGGTGGTGCTAGAATTCACCGTCATGTGACAAACAGGGCAAACAGGATAGTTATACAAATAAATAAGGGACAGTATCAATCCTAATTGACAGAAAACTACCATACGAGAGAAGTACATATGTACAACACCAAAATGTTAGATGATCTAAAAATCTAATTAAATTCAACAAACTACGTATTTCTTCAATTGTTTTGATGATTTCATTTTTCTCATATATGTATGTATACATATGACGCCAAGTGGTATAGGTGGTCTTTTCAGTCTGAAACCGACACGACAGCTTAAAAGAGATCGAAAGTTTACAAAGCATGACGAAACACGTATGGTCACCCCAAAGCAACACAACGGTATACAAAAGTCACGTCACACCGCATCACAACATTGACACGGAAGAAATTGACGTAGCTCTGCCTAGAGATAGAGAGAGAGTCTAATTCGAGAAACACCACGTGGTTGAAAGACGTGGAAAAAGAAGTCGACGCGAATATGAAGAAGTCCGTTGTTGCACGTGCATAAATCAAACACAAGTGATCGATCGTTGGATTATTATTATAGTTCGGTAGTGGCGCCCGCTAGACTAGTCTCGGCACACGAGTGCCAGATAAAGAACACTTATTGGGCCGAATCGATGTTGTTTTCAAGATGGACCACTCGTCGAATTCGGATGATTTGTCTGAAGAAGGTGCTATTTCAATTTTGAGCTGTTTGAAATCGATCAAATTTTAAAGCATATTCGCTCAAGCAAGTCTGGACTGGACTGGACTCCATTTAAGGATTTGTTACAACCATATTACATAGAATGAAGGATAAGCCTTAGAAACACCGAGGCGCAACAATTTTTTTACACGCTGAAAGAACAGTTTCATAATAAGAAGAAACGATGTGTCCAAAATACGAAAAACATGTTGTTGGCTCAAAGCATCCAGCAAGTGGTTCAGAAACCTGTTGCAATGTCAAAATGTTGACACTTGTTACTTGCGTGTACCAAACTTGAAATTCAATAATTATGTTGATGTAAGCTAAGATGCACGCTAGAAATGTACATACATTATTTTGCACTATAAACAACACCGTTTTGTTTAAGTAATACAATATTTAAAAGAAGCGGAAAAAAAATTGACATAAACCTTGAAAAACCTGGCAAGCTTAATATACATAATAAAATGTAGCAACATTTCAAAACAAAACTTTTAACGTTTCGCTAAATGTGCCGAGTTGTTTTTGACGCGTCAAAACAAAATAAACATAAATCAAAATAACGTTATCAATATCGCGCTTTGATTACATTAAACGACGGTTTCGTTTACGCGCAATCGTAACGGATAACTATCACTACTATGGTGAATAGAATGAGTAGTAAAAATGCGGTTGAAAATTTAAACCCCGAATCTGTGCAAATATTGCTGGAAAAATTGCACGCTTCTCAAACGTTTTTATAACCTCCATTATACATACATAGATAGTAAACATTGAACACACACACACACACACACACACTCGGACAACGTGTATCATGTTATGATTTACAATCTTTTTTGTTTACGCGTTCGACGAAGAGTAGCGATGAGTGCCCGACAACGTTCTGAGGTTATTTTGGGTAGTTTTTACGGTCGGAAAAATCGATTTGCAACAGCACACCGCGTACATATCTACGTGCAGCCAATGACGTGCGACACTTGTCGGAAAATCTCCGATGGAAAATCTGTGGAAAATCTCGTTATAATAGTGCTGAAGAGGAAAACGTATGGAGCGCGGCCCGTAAACCAACCACACCCCAGCGGCGCGCGACGCGGAATACGCTCAAATTGAATGGAGTTTTCCGGGATTTTCCGGCGTTTTTCCGACGTAATTTACACTCTAGTATATGGGTGAAGCTTCCGGGTACCGCTGGCTTGGTTTTAATTGGTTTTTTGACGGTTCAGAAGCGATTGAAACGTGTTTGGTTGGAGCGCGGCGCGTCGTCACGGTGGACGTCTCGACACTGAAAACACACGAGGATCGGCAAGTGGAGCACGCGCTGTTTGGCGCATGCCCATTGCGTTCCAATGTCGTCGTTCTTCCCTAACAGGCTGTAGGTAAAATCTAATTTAGTCCTTGTGTTCGCTAATGGGATATTTGAAAATGTCGGCTTTGATGTGTGCCCATTGTCGAGTGCGATATACGCAGGTGTGTTGTGGAATTAGCGCGCCAAACGTTGTTAGACATTGTCAATCATAATATTATCGATGATTTTATCGCATTGGGCTTTTTAAACACACACATGCCTAACGAGTAAATATAATCAATGCACTTTGCAGTGATAATGAAGTGTTCATTTGAGAGTTGAAAGCATGTTAATTGAGATTTTGACAGTATTAACAGTAAACGTGAACCGATGACAGTTCAAGTTCAAAGATTCAAAGGTTCAAAGAAAACATATAAAAGTGATTATTGTAGCTGTCACGATTGAATGATCGATGTACTCGTATAAGTTCAATATCAATACATCAGTTAATAATGGTATTTAAAATTAATGTAAGGCAAATCCACTGAATGTAATAGAAACAATCGTATATGAATGTATGGAAAGTGACAGTTAAATAATTGTGCTAACATATTCATTTACAGAATACAAATAATCTCTATTTGGGTAGGTACTTTGTTAAATTAAAATGTGTCGAAAACGTATAGTTATTGGTAAAAGTCGGAAAAATCCATTTGAAATATAAAATTAGTTCACACTGTGTAGTCTTTAAATAATTTATCGTTTTTCTTAATTAATTTAGTTCAATTTCACTTCGGCGAGCCCATTTTCAGTACGAAAACCATTTAAATGAAACATTCGTTCTTTACAATCGATCAAGCACTACGTGTGATATATGTATTATCAAATGATGGACTGAACTATTAATTTTCGACCAGCTAAAATTCCTCAAAGGTGCAATAGGTACATAATAGAACAAGAGTTATTGCCATTTTACGAAATACGAAAATATTGATGTCGTCCAAACGAGACGAGAAGACGCAAATAACTTTTCGTCTATATTTATTGGCCACACTTTCCGATAGTGTGCTATACGACATCCAAATTTCCTTATTTTTGAAAGCACTCCCAACTGGTATTTCGAGAACGCTAATACAACTACACAAAAAAAATTCCACACTTAAGAGGAACACTTCTGGCGATGTACGATGTACCTACCCATCGATTCCTCTCCGATAAGTCAGAGGTCACTTAAAGACGATAAGGGTGTACCTAGTGGCAATCGAACGGAACTGTATTGCGTTGTTAACTTGAATTGAACGAATGACTATGTATATACATAGTACGAAAATAGTGTACGGAAGTTCACAGTTGTGTTTAGTATGTTACCGTTCGTAATTGTTATGGGCAACTGTGCCGCAAACATACACAAGCTACGTGAAATTAATGCTAATACATACATATATTGTGGCCCACACACAACTTTATCCAAACAATATTATAATCGAATTGCGGATCAAAATCAATTGATTGACTAGTTAATTAAATTAAAAAGTCAAGTAGTCCAGTTTACGAGGTGTTTTTCAGTTCATAAAGTGACTTAGTTCATATTATACAATAATAATTAAGTGGATCTTAAAACACACTAGTATAATTTACTACTAGCTAGTTTGCCCATCATATGACGGTGAATTCAAACCTCATCTGTGCGCGCTGGTTTGTTCACAGTACAGTCCATAGTCCGTTTGATAGTACGTGAAACAATATTGTATAGTATGTATACCGTTGATTGAATGGTGTTTGGCCATACAATTGCGTTGTCGACTCCAACCAGCTTTGACAGATAGCGGATTGTTGCCAACACACTGAGAAAGTTTTGTTTGTTATGTTGGAAATGCTAGCGTGACCACAACGACACAAGCAGGTATACTCTTACGCTAATATGTATATATATGTATGTAGTAATGAAGTTACTTGGTGAAATTATACCTACATATGTACATGGTATGAAAATATACAACTCATAACCCGAAAACACAATATTCAGCAGTCGATTTACGAAATCGCAAAATTTTACTTTCGAATTCGATAAAAATAAAAAAAGACTCATTAGATTTACAAAACGAGACAAAAGCGAATCGCATAAAAGCGTTCCAGTTATCCCTTTGAAGAAAAAAGATGTTGCAATTGTTGCGAAGAAAGAGAACTCTTTGAACCCAGGGTAAACGTTGTAAAGAGCCGACGATGGACATCTTCGAACAAACGAAACAAATTAGTGCATCGCTCAGATGCGAGATGCAACATGCAGGGTAAAAAATAATGAAAAACAACCAAACGATGAGCTACAGTCGGATTCGAACAGACGTAACGAGGTGTATGTATGTACATTTATTTATTTATATGTACATAGTGTAACAATAGCATAACTATAGCCCACACAATTCAACAGTTCTAATATGCAACTTCATCAAAGTGACGTCTAATTATTATTTATTGTTTCCTCGTTGCATCCGAATGAAAATGCGTCTGTCCAACATTGGAAATTCCGGACGGGCCACTACGCTCCCACGCTCCAATCGTTAAAGCACATAAAAACCGGATATAAACGGATGATATAATTCCGATAGCGAAAAATAGCTGGACCCGGAGAGCACGTGAGTGGGACTATAACAATAACTAGGTATATTTAAACGCGCGTAATCCCGATTCCGTATTTAGAGTAAGCGTAATCGTTCGTTTCTGACGAGCAGTGTAAACACTCCCCCGTGGAATTCCCGTCATACACGCGCTCACATATCAAACTCACGTGTTGTAGTTCTACATTATAAAGACGATGATGGTGCTGATGATTTGCATAGGGCGAGAAGAGTGACACAATTCAAGAAATGCAACATCTCAGAAGAGAAGCCCTTTGAAATTTGAATCGAAATTTAATCAAAGTCTAAGATTTTTCTAGTGAAAATGTACAGCATTTCATCGTGACAGCTAGCGAAGAGCTGAGAAGTGTCATTTTTTTTGAAATGCTATATGCAATGAAAATTGGTACAAATCTAAAATACTGACGCGATTATTTTAAAGGGAAATGTATGGGTCGTTAGCCAACTTTATTGTACTTATTATTATTGCACAAGGTTTGTTCTGGGTCGATTTTATTTAGTAGTTCAAATTATTTGGTTTATAATTGTGTATCAACAATCATTTTAATGAGTATTTTTGCTTCAAAAAAATACTAAACCATATACATGAGAATCCTGAAATTTTAAAGCACTGATTGATACATAGTATTGCTCCACGAAAATTAATTTAAAATAAAATAGACAACTGTTAGTCCTTTATCGACTTTATTACACAGCTATAAAAGATCTATAGAGCTATTTAGAATTCAGATAGTCCTGGTTTTCCAGAAGAGTAAAGGCTTCCGAGATGATGAATAACATTGAACCAGAAGCGTGTGCAATTTTAAGAGGAAAAGTTAAACTTTGAACAGCAGTAATTTCGTTGATGCCAAAAACGATAAAACTCACATCAAGATCAAGAGAAGAAGAGTGTTTGAAACGTGTCCAACCACCACAATTATTCAACAATCGTACGATTTTATTACACCACTACATACTACAAAATATAATAGTTTCACCGAAAATCGGACTCTCGGACCGAAGCGATTTTTCTTTTTGCCCTGAAAAATTTCATGGCTGAAACGGCCGGAAAACAATGATTTATGCGGCATTTTAATGTCGTCATCGTCCCCCCCCCCCCCCGCTTATAACATCATATTGATAATTGCCAATTAAAATGCACATAAAGAATAATATGCTGCATTCAAACAATGGAGTATAATGATGCGAAGCAAAAGAATGGGAATAGCTGAAAGTTTTTGCTGTAAACAATTCGTGCACGTGTTGCCGAAATCAAAACGATGGCTTAAAATACATTCATTCATACCAAGATCCATCAATAAATGCCTCAAGATCTTCAACCATCGACTGGCGATGTTTAATTTATTTATTTCTGTCGTCTACTACATTTTTACAGCGATGAGTAAAATTCGAACGGTGCTATAAAAAAATGTGAAAAATTCACGTAAACATATCTCTTTATACATTTTGATTGAATATTTCGACTATGCGAGTTTCGAATATTGAACTAATCTCGACATATCTTCTTCTTCTTCTCCGATTCATTGATATCGATATATGAATACCTACTAGAGAAGAAGAAATTATAGATTATTTTAACGATTTGATTAGACTTTGTCTGAATTGTGAAAATATTTTTCGTACTACGTCTGTGTTTTTTTGAATCGAGTAGACGCGTGAATAATTAGCGGAAGAGTTCCTCAATCATCACAACTTTTCAAAACATACAAAAACACGTCGGTGGTGGACTATTTCTGAACGCAGACATTTTTATGTAAGTAAAACGTCAGATATCGCAAAACACGTCAACGAAGCACATACACACACAACGTAACGAAACAAGAGAGATCATCACATCATCACTAGCGAAGTGAAACTAGTGTTGAGGATGTTGTAAATTTCCAAATAACAAACAATAAAGGGGGAGAAAAGTCATTCGAGTTAATCTCAAGCAATTTGTAACTATGATCCGAAAGCCCTCTTGAAATGTGTAACTTAGATAACGTATATGTGTTTCGAATAACAGAAGCAAATGCTAATAAGATTATAACCTGTACTGCCTATAACAGTCTTGGCATCAATTTTAAACCACATGATCAATTATTCAGTTGTCAAATTCGATACGTTAGCTTTTCACACTACCTGGACATTGTCTGTTTGAATCACTTCCTCTACCCATTCACACCCACGATATCCCAATCACCGGTACACCATCTTGGCACTGACACAAGTGGATTAATCATTTTTTCGAGTCGACCCATTGTCAGTTCGATATTTTCGGCATACGAGGGGACAACGTCCCAAGTCGCATTTCAGTCTCGGCTATCGCGAATCGGATCGATACAATGCCCAATTCGTAGAAAGTTCGTTCCGATAAGTATGTTGGAATTACTGCCTTGGACATCCGTGGGTTTCATTGACGTCACCATGTCACAGAAATACGCAAAGGATTCGCCACGCTTGCTTGTAGCCGAGACGATAATAGAATCTGCCAAAATTGGCCACGGTTGTGTATCACTGCACACGACCGTACAGACATCATCTCTCCACTACGTGTTTTTGTGCGTGTTTGTATGTTCACAAAACAAGTCCCAAATAAATAACAAGTCAAATCAAAATCATAAAGCGTCTATGTCATGTGCTAGCGGCGAGAGACAAATATGGACTAAATTTAAAGTGCGCCATGTCTGAAGGATCCAATATCGAAGTCGTGTTGAAATAAAGCAATGACACATCGTCCGTTTAAATTGAACCACCTACTCAATGTCGCAAATGAATTACTCTCATCGTCCTGTGAGGGATAAGCGGAATTCAGACAAACTTGACATATGACGATTCCGAGAAATTCTCACTGAAAAATTTCAATCAATAAAAAACGACCAAATCAGAAAAACAAAAGTACCTAAATTACAGAATAACCACGACTAGATCATATTATTATACGTTTGAAAGATTCATCGTGACATAACAGTTAAGTAATTAAACATAACATTGTGACTAAAGATAACCTTTTCAAAATGAACCTGACTAAAATGCAAAAGCAACCATCTTCAATGAAATTTATTTATGTAATCCTCAATTCTAAGTCTCAGTCTCAACTGTATACGAAATGTACATTATACAGTGTATAATTAGGACACTGAATACTTCGTAACAAAGAGATCATGCTAGTCAAATATCCGAAGTTAAATGTGCACGTACGCGGGATTCTTTATACATAGTAGCAAATCGTTTGAGGCAATGAAAAGTACACCTATTGAAAATCAGTTCTACCTCTTATCTCGCACTTCCACAGCTGATGTCTCAACTGAATATGTTTCACTGAGAAATTTTGAGTATAAGCCAAATGATCTAAGATTAATTAACAAATTTGACCCTCGGAGCACTGGAGAGGCATGACAGGGAATCCAGCAGCGGCGACAACAGAAGACGACAACAACAGCAACACAGCAGCCGGTCAGATCGGTGAGCTTTTCACAACATTGAGTCACCTCAGCAGCTGGTCTATTTCTGTACGAACGGTCCGTGTAGCACAGCAGCCGCCGACCGTCCCTCATGTGTCACAACATTCGCAGTTGCCACACTTCAATTTAGGAATCCACTGTCAGATAGCAATTTACACCGAAAAACGACCACTTTTCCTGTTTTGAATCCGCCTCTCTCTAATTTTCTAAAAGACAGAACTTTCCGTGGTGTAATCGTCGCCGGAACGAGCGGAGGTCAAGTCAGAGGAAAAGCTTGAAAGCTTCTTTCTCGACGGATGCAGATTACCACACACATCGCTAACATATGTTCAACCGCTTACAATACTACTACAAAACGTCTAGAAACAAAAGGGATTGACTGACGCGACCGTGACCCATTAAAGCGATACACGTCTGGGTGAAAGCTTTCAGTGCAGCGCAATTTTCAGCGTAACCAAATATGCATTATAATATTCAAAAATAGAAACAATGTATATTGCTTTTTCGCGATGTCCAACAGTTTCGACCATCTCTTGTTTAGCGTTACAGCCCACGTACACCCACAACCCGGCATATTTACATCTATAAATACAAAGTTCATCACTCACTCTTTCTCACATTAGCGAAAACTTAAAATTAGTAAGTTTATTAAAAAATTGACTCACACTGAAACGTTGTACGCAGATCGGTATCCCATCTAGGGATGTATCGGTCAAGATCCGCTCCGAGCTTCCTCTCAAAAGCTCGGCCAGAAGTTCAACGCTCGGTTCAGGTCTTCTTTTGGGCTCGTTCGTCTGCTTCGACGACGACAGTCCTTCCAACTTGGAAGGACTTGACGTAGTCCTCTGATGGAACACTGTCACTCTATTAACACCCTCTGGAGCGGTAGTCACTGGATTTGGGGCTGAGTAAGGTATGTTAGCACTCACTTTACGCTTTGGCGATGATCGTATAACTGACTTTTGTGTCGGAGAACCGGAAAGGCCGAAAGAACTCTTCAATTGCGTATCGTCCAATGATAAATTTCCAGCCCCTCTCGTTCTCGTCACGGTCACTTTAGGTTCAGGTATTCCGACGGAACTAGTTGTAGAGTTTAGAGACGTTCGACTGGAGCTTACATTTGGACTGACGGATCTTTGTGGTGGAGATGCTACTAGTTCATCCAAAAATTTTAGCTCTTCATCATGCTTAGAAAGTTTACCCAATTCTGGTTTTTTCATTTCAGCTTCTAGCATTTGGCCGTAAGGACCTCGTAAAGGTCGTTTTGAATAACGCCGAGGAACGTGCGAGCAGCGTTCTTTTCCGGTTTGGCACTTAGATTCGCTGTCTGATAAATCTGATGGATTGAACGGTGATGGAGATGCAGTCCTATCTCTAACTGGTGTGGATAATCCTCCAGATTCGCTCTCACCTTCTGACAGTGAATCAGCACGCGCTAGTAAATTACACTTTTTGCTGCATACTTTCGGCACTCCTGCAAAGTCCTCTTTTTCTTCAGAGCTTTGATACGTCAACGCCGGACGCGAGTCCCACCTAGGTTCGGTGAGAGATTTCGGCCACCGAGGTGTCGAATGATCTTCTCCATCTGGACTGAGAGACTCGTCATGGCTGGCACTCCATATGCAAGCCGTTTCCTGTCCTGTCCACTGACTATCCGATTGTTTCAACGTGGCAGCATCGCTCGACGACGTCCTAGAGTGACGTTTGTTATCGTTGTATCCGATGAAGACCTCACCGTTACCAGTGTCCAAATTGACTATCTCGCCGTTGGGTACGCTCGGCGATTCGCCCTCGTTGAATTGCGCCGATATGACCGACTCCGGAAGGATCAGACCGCTGATTTCGTCTTGTATAGGCCATTTGGTGATATAAATACCCTTTCTCCGTTTGGACTTATCTAAGACGCGTCGCCTCTCCTCGGGCGGTGGGGGAGGAGGCAGTTTACTCGCGTTTTGAACTGTCGCCAATAAGTTCTCTACTTGTTCGCTCGTAATCGTTTCGTCATCGGTCGCCTCCGAAGCGTTCACATCTTTTTGCGACTTGTCGTCGTCGTTCAACCACCGATCGGACGGTGTGCTGGACCACTCTTTCACTATACACTCGTACACCGGCACGGGTATGACACTCGCGGTAGCCGTCTTCAATATCTTACCCTCGGGGGTTTCGATGAATATCTGAGCTCGGCTACACTCGGCGATCGCACTACCGCCGCTGGCCGTTTCGTTTTCACCACTTTCTACGGAGTCGCTCGCCGACGAGGACGGATCCGATTTGTTCTTTTGTTCGACGGAGATCGGAAACTCGAACGGGCACAAATTTTCCAAAGTACTTTCGACCGGAGATAGAGTGTCACTGTGAGCCTGAGCACTGTCCGCTAGCGACGGATCGCTCTCCTCGAGCACTTCGCGTAACTTTTCCGGAAAGTACTGCAAACTCTTACGTCCATCTCGGTCGATGGGACAAAATGACATATCAGAGTCGACACTCGCGCACCGCCCCGGCAAAGGATGCGTGAGGGATCTCGTACCGGAATGTTTGTGCGATAGATCTGGCACGGTGGTGGGTATTCTGCTTAGGAGTAAGTTTAACGATAAGCCTTCGTCCGATCCTACCGCCGAATCTATGGAAGGCGTCGAACCGGCGTCTAGGGTGGTGGTGGTCGAGGGACTGCAGGATCTGGGAGATCCGTCTTTTTTTCTGGGTAGGGTGAGATCTGCGACGCATAGGCCAGAAGTCGAAGCATCCTCGACCGTGGGCAGTCGCGGTTTGGCGCTGTTTCTGATGTACTTTCCGTCGATCGGATTGAAGTCTACTTGGGAGAATGATGCGCTTCGGAATGGGATCGTGCGTTGGGCGTAGGATCCTACGATGGTGCGCGCTTCCGCCTTTTGCAGCTTGATGTCCATGGGGTCGAACGTGTCTTCTCGATGGGTCGGAGCGTCATGGTGGCTGAGCGCTCTTTGAGGCTGGGGTGTAGCGGACTGCGGCGGTTTATGCCTGTGATGCCTGGGTGGAGGCAAGGGTGGTGGCGCTGGCGGAGGCGCCCTACCCATGAGGCGCTCCGTGAGCTCCCGCAGCCGCTCTGTCTTGTCAGGGCGGCGCCTTTCGGTGTTATTGTTGTTGTTGGGGGCGGCGGCGGAGGGCGCTCGCCCCAGCCGAAGACGATGAAGACGGTCCAGCGCTGGTGTTGGTGTTGACGTTGACGTTGGCGTTGGCGTTGGCGCTGCGCGACAGCAGGCGGCGCGCGACTGTCCGCAGCAACCGGTGGGTGCGCGCCCCGTTCCCGTTCCCGTTCCCGTTCCGTTCCCGTCTCCCCCCCCACCCCGCTTCTTCACCCGCACCCGCACCCGCTCCCTTCGAGCGCTCCGCCCCCCGCCTCTGCTCCTGTGACTGCGACTGCGACTGTGGCTGTAGCTGTAACTGTGGCCCCGTCCCCAGCCCTGCGCTATATTTAGCGGCCGCCGCCAGCCGAACGCCGTACCGCACGCCGCCCACAGACACGTACCCCGCAGCCGCCCTGCAACAAACAACAACCGTCACAACATCATTCACGTTTATTATAATGTCCCGAGCCGCCTAGAGTGTACGTACGTACGTACGTACGCACACTCGGTTGCCGCGTGTGCATAGTCTGACGTAGATCAAACACACGCGAAAATACTAGCAATAATGAGTGCTGAAAGAATATCGTGAAAGTTTGCATCGCTTTCCTTGCGAAGCGTAGACTATCGAAATAAGCCATGCACGACAGGTATACAAATGCTTCGCAGACTATGGTGTAGTAATCACCGTCCATATTAGTAGCTCCGATAGTAAGCTTTCAGGGCCCTACTCACGGGCGAGCCTGCTCGTACGATTTGCAGTGATCGGTGCATCGTGTGTAGGCAGATCGTACGAGAAAATTCCCATACTGCCAAATCGGCCGATCGAATCGTACGAAAATATCGTAGGAGCAGACTCGGCCGTGAGTAGGGCCCTTTATAATACAAAAAACTCGTTCCATAAGAGGAACGCGGATATTGATTGACTGTCAAAAAAAATTGCGATGGTTGGTAGTGAAATAATCACTTAGTAGTTTTAGTATGGCAGCGGCGGTGACCATTGGTACAGTAGTCGGGAACCTTTACAAAATTTACAAAATTGACAAGTGTGGCAGATGCAACATATTATTTTCGGATTATATATTGAACATAAAATTAAATGTTACCCATTTAAGGATAGCGTAAGAAATAAGTTTTTTTTTTTTATCTTCGTGATATTTTTTGATGTAAGGCAGTTTATTACTAAAAAGTGTAATAAAATCGAAAAAATAGCTTAACAGCTTTTTATAGCTATGAGGTTATGTTAATTTATATAATTATTATAATTTTGATTTTATGTAAATTGTGTTTCACGCAAAACGTTGAATGATATCGAGACCCACGAGTTTTCATACAAAGAGCCGCATGCAGCTCCGAAGGCGCAGGCTCCTACTACTGACCTAGTAATACGGTACTCGAATTACAGTCATCACTGATATAAATATAGTTAATCTTGTAAAATCTAAAAACCTTTGTTAAATTACTACTTTTTACCATCTAACATTTGATTCGGCGGTACATTTTCAAAAAAGTTTACAAACCCCTGATGCACAAAATTTTCCGAAATTGATGTTTTTTTTTTTATTCAAAATAACCATCCTTGCAGTATAATATAATATGACTTTTAAGAGTAGAAATTTTAATTTGAAAGAATTCGAATTTTCTTATATTATCTACTATGTACATAGGTAGGTACTTTCATACAAAGCTCGCCCGTTTGAACAGCAAAAGTCGAAAAAGCTACTACTGTAAGTATAATCTCTATCTATCTTTTCTAAAACAAACTGAATATAAACGAAATATTAATTTTAGATTTCCTATGTTCTGTTAAGTAAATTTACTTAGAAACGACTTCTAATAGTCCACTTTAATATAATTCACTCGAAAAAAAAAAAATTCTAGGATGAATTTACATGTAATTTTTAACCCATTTATATAAAACAGAAAAAATATGTGTGTATACTTGATTTACAATACTGATTCAGGGAAATAACAAAAATTACCTGGTACACTTTCACAGATAAACGTCTTGATTTTTTTATATCTGTTCATAAAATAAACTGTTACATTACCTACCTACCTTATATTATGAATATATTGAATGGTCGGAAAATTCGTGCGCAAATGAAGTAATAAGTTTTCACGTGCGCAAGCAGAAATGGCGGGCAGAGTCCAAACACGCCGTTTATATATTTTTTTGTGTCGTTTTGTCAAAAATAAACCATTCCAACATTATATATAGCCCGCTAGTCGCCAAATTCAACCGAGGAGGAAAACGAGAGGTGTCCTCTTCCTCTCGACCGCGCATGAATGAACGGGCCAACACCGGTGTGCAATTGGAGCAAAGAGACCAACACGGACTTTATAATACGTTGTCTCGAATAAATCTGTCCGTCTGTCGGCCAAAAACCGAAAACTTCAAAAGGCGAGACGAGCTTTATTGGCCCACTGCGAATTTTGGATTCTCGTAATAATAATAGTGAGTAACGTGACGACAATTTAACCATCGCGAAATTCGCCTAATGCTCTTGTTTACACTTTGATTCTAATAAGATTCCATTTTTTATTATTTTGTATACCTGTTCCATCCAGAGAACCTTTCGGTCCCTTTAGTATATTCAGAGACATCTCTCGGTGGTGTCAGTAAGCTTTCGCGTTGATTGCTCGTGTTCACGACAGGTGGCGGTAGTGAAGGCGACCGAGACCTTATCGACATGACGATTGCCACAGTTCTTCCATCACATCATCATCATCATCATCAAGTCCATGGAGTCATTTGAAATCTAGAAAAAAATCAATTTTCAATTCAAATACATATCTATATACATTCAATGTGTAATTTAAAATAATTTAATTTATATTTTCGCTCAGTATCAAGTATCCGAAACAATTCGCAGTTGTAATTTTGCACCAAGTATCCGAACCGGTATTTACTAATAGAATCTTCAAAAAAATATAAGGGCGCTCAAAGTGAGGTAAACAAAAATTTCAAATGTCAAATTTTGACATTGGACTTTGGACGATGGGACGCAATTCGCACGAACCGGTTGATAAAATTTGCAAACTCACGCCGAACCGGTTGTTACATATTTTACAATATGAACAATTGACAGTGATCCAATTCGTACTTATCAGCGGCGTTCAACATTTTTTTAACGAAAATAGTCTGTTCAACATTCAAGACGTTTTGAGTTTTATCAGTATTTTTTAATTAAATTTTATTTTATTTGTAGGTATAGGTAGAAACCGTATAAAAGTAAATTTTTAGTAAAAAAAATACCAACATTTATAGTCGTATAACACTAAAAATGATATCTAAATACTTAAGCAAACATATATACGTCTACTGATATAATTAATGAGACGCACGCGAACAATGGTGCATTCCAGCGACATAGTTCAATCACAATTCTCGTTTATCAAATGTTTACCCACACTTTGTCAACGACAAAAGAGAAAAACACCATAGTTAAATATATGTATATATGTATATAAGAAGCGCAAAAGAAACATCATATTATAAATATAATCCATTGAATATGACGGAACAGTTAAGTTAGCATATTTCAACGTCCGTTCAATACAAATCCGACGAGGCGGAAGAGATAGACACATTCAGTATTCCGTCTGTGGCGTACCGTACCGTATATTACAAAATGTAAATTTGACTTGAATTCCCCTCGTGCAATTCTCTCCCCAGATTAATTTTGACACAAAAATGTAACACAAAACGAACAACTTAACCGACAAACGACAAAAAACGAATAAAGGCCTGAGCACACCAAAGCGAAATCGCGTATGAAAACCTAGCGAATTTCGCTAGGAAAATCTAGAAAATTTCGCTCGTCTTTCAATTTGTATCGCACACACCGGCCCGATTAATGCATGCATCTCAAATTTTTAATGCGAATTTGTCTCAATTTTATTATTAATCAATTGTTTTTGCACTACTTTACGTAATATGTCTATTATAACAGCTAACAAATATATAATGGACGTATATAATCGCCCCCACTATCCGTTTCAAGGTAAACTAAAGCTTTCACCACGTGGCTATGCCCGAACATTTAGCGGTTAAAGCCGACTTTGCTGTCATGCGCTTAAGTGCGGAAAATCAATAGGTTTTCCGCGCTAGGTTTTCATGCGCGATTTCACTTTGGTGTGCTCAGGCCAGAAATCGGGCCGGTGTGTGCGATACAAATTGAAAGACGAGCGAAATTTTCTAGATTTTCCTAGCGAAATTCGCTAGGTTTTTCATACGCGATTTCGGTTTGGTGTGCTCAGGCCTTTACCCGTTGCGTTGGCAGAATCTGGGCGAGCGATTTCTTCAATGAAACGCCACCGGCACCATTGTCGAAACAGGGGTGAGATGCAAAACAGGTCGGGTTGTTTATCACAGTCTCGCGAAATGTTTTGACCCTGTCGTCCTTGTTTCCCGCGTGGATGCCTCTGAAACGAAGAGTATTTTAATTTAAAAAAAAAAAACATCACCGTCTAGTAAACAATGAGGGTAAACAGTGAATGAAAAGTGGCATGGAGTAAACAAGACAGAGTTACTCATTCGTAACATTTATCGAATATGCGAATATTTTAAATTTTACGCGTTCAATGAAATCACTCATGCAAATTGTAGCAAACATGATTATGCAAATGCGGTGTTTATTCACCCGTTTCAATATGTAGCAAATTTTTCGATCTCGAAAATTACCATGTAAAAATTAATGTATTAATTTTTTCTGCGTGTCACTGCGAGCCGGTGATTTTGACGAGTTTGTATAGTGCAAACTGTAGTGAATACATAAATCAGTGTGTTGTGTGGACGTGTGACGCTAGGTGGCGCTAGTACGCTTCAAACTATCCTCATTCTATCTTAAATATTTGGCATATGAATCAGATTGTGCAATCCTTGAGTTAACTTTGCGCAGCGGCGATATCGTAACCAATGAGGTTAATCCGAGGTGCGATTATTGCTAGTTGAAAACTTTTACCAATACCCCGCCATGAGGACGTGAAATACCGTCCGCTACGGCAATTTTTGGAAGCCTATAATGGGCTTACTATAATATTAGACAACCTGAGCAAATATAGAGAAAAATACAACAGATTAGTCCAATTTGTCGTCCACTTCGTGTTTTGGTCACGGAAGTGGATAAAATTTCGATAAATAAATCCAACTGAAGCATTCCATTTTATACGTTAGTTTTTAAATCCCAACAATACTTGAAATGCTTAATATATCGTTATATAAACTATGTAAATTGGCGATTACATACATATGTGTACGTCCCTCGATTTACGCGGTATATACGTTCCGCAAGAAACCGCGTAAAAAAAAAAAAGACTTGTGGGGCTCATACAAGATCGGGGGATAAGTTCCGGGAAAAGACCGCATAAAAATCGTATATCACCATCACTTTCAGCCGTTCACCATCCACTGCTGGATGAAGGCCTCTACAACCCTCTTCCATTCATGTCTGTCTTGAGCAATCTGCACCCACTTGATTCCACACATTATTTTTAGTTTGATGCCCATCGGTCTACCTTGCTTTCTTTCACATCCTCTCGGACTCCATTATAGTATTTTAGCGTCCATTTGCCATCCATTATTCTCGCTATGTGTCCAGCCCTTACCCATGTATTCCTCTTACGATCTCTTCTTGTTATACCGAGCATACATCTTTCCATGCTTCTGTGTGTGCACTGGATCTTATGTTACATCATTTATTCCGCAGCCACGTTTCAAATCTATACGTCATAACTGGCGGTACCCATTGGTCGAATGCCTTATTTTTCACTCCATCACTTCATCCTAGTTTCATTCTTCGTTTTATTTCGTCTTCTTTACATCCAGTCTTATTCACCAATTGTCCTATGTCCTATGTACATATGTATGTGTATGCATGCACAATGTGGATACTATATTTTATATATAATGTACATTGTATGTATGTACATACAAAATAAAAGAAAATAGAAATGTTAAAAATTTCTGGTCCATATGGAGAAGTACACATGCTCCCCGGATACTGTAAGTTAATCTATCGTAAGCTTTGTTTTTTTTTCATTTTTAGTCATCTCTTCGTGAATGTCGTGGTTGTATGAATTTCTTCATATTGCATATCACGTCCTCGGAGCACAAAGGTGACATGTCCAAAATGGTGAATTGTTCGGGGCAGTATCATAAATCTGGGGATCTTTACAATAAAATATGATTATTGTACTCTAGATTTTTAGATTGTTATTGTTTGCACAAGTGAATTTTTCATATTTTCATTGGTGACAAGTACGAACTTGCCACTTGTGTGCTCCAAGAATGTTAGTAGAAAGGTACTTTGTAAATTATGACGTCATTCGGATAGAATAATTAAAGAGGAACAAAGTTGCATTTATAACTCATTATCGCAAAATCTAGGACATGTCACCTTTGTACTCTGAGGATGCGATTATATGTACAAATGTACGTATGTATGTAAATATTTTTTAGCTCTTAAATCTAAAGAACGTTCAACGTTGGAGTCGATATTTACCAATCACCTTATTTTCCAGTTTTCGAGCTATTTCAATAACAAATTCTTAGCAGTAAATAAATATGGCGCTATGAATAAAAAAATGAGCATTTTGATAAACCGCGTAAATCGAGGGATGTGCGTAAATTGGATATGAGATTGGTATATGTACATATATACAATAAGGAGAATTGACAAAAGTTGATCTAAAAAAAATTTCAGGTATTACAAATTGTACCTACTACCTAAAGCAAAACAAAGAACAAAATAAAACTATCATTTTCTCATGATAATCATAGATACATAGTTATCTAAATTCGAGTTAAATAAGATAGATAAATATAAAAGTAAGACCTCGTTCTGAAGATCTACTCTAAAGATTAAAAATTGTTGTAATTCGATTAATCCAAAAGTGGCCTTGTATACTCAGTCTGGAGATAAAATGAAGAGGAAAACTTTAATATGATTCACGCAAATTGTATTGGGTTTCTCTCTAGCTTGTATTATAGATATATGTATGTACATATACTTGAGACAACAAGTCAATGAAGAAAATTGATATTGTTCTACTGCGAAGTATAGATAGAAATGTGATGAAAAATAACGGGTTACATTTAACGTAAACGGGATAATCATTCATTTAACCGGTGAAAGCTAATGCGTTCGCGTTGAAACCCAACTCCAAACACCACACACACTACCCGGTAATTTATACTGAACTGGAGCTCATTTAGACTCCTATTTTCAATATGCAACATTTAACACCGAACGAGTTAATACGCCATGATTGCAATATTGCATGCGATCCTGCAATATTCCGGAGCCTACGCCTAACTACCTAACGAAGACATACACACACACACACATGTAAACGTATCATTATAAATCGAACTGCTTTAGAATTTCCAACAACTAATGAAATCGTGACCGCCACACTCTACCAGAAGCGTCATAAAAGCGTTGAATTATGGTTTTTATCTGACGATGAGATCGTAAAATCGATCCAGTTAATCCTGTTGCGAAAAATCTCATACATACATATGTACACACGTACTCGTGTACTTGAAAGATCTGTGGGTTTCGGATCCCCAAAAACTGCATATACAGATTGTGCAAATGCATATGTAAAAAGAAGGGAGAGATCCAGTTTTTTGCGGATCACGTTCCTCTTTAGATTTATTGCAAATTCCGTGGCGTACGACAAACAACTTGCAGCGAACATATTTAATCGGCCATCGAGAGTAATTTGCGCAACGCATTTCGCTGTACAAATTTGCACTGTCTCCGCAGCAAACAATCGTTCTGCGGCAAACAAGCAGATTCTCCGCATTTTTTGAATGCCCGCGTGCGTTTCAATGCAACGACGCGTTATTATTCAACAGACGATATGCTAAATTTGGAAAATGACACCGTTGTGCATATTATGAGGCATGATGTGACCGTGTGTGATATGTGTATGTGTATATCGTGGTTCTCGTTTCGTACAATGAGCTCGCAACTTCACTTCACTTGTCCAAATATTTATACCTGAAGTTGTTTGCCGTCAACGTGTCGGACATTCTTCACGAGTCTCGCGATAGCGATCGTTCAGCCGGCGAAACCCTATACCCATGTCACGTCAAACGCTCTCGAAATGAGGAACAATAAAAAGAAGATGGAAGAAGAAGAGGCTGGTCTCTCGGTGGTACACACGCAGCGCGAATGTGCATAATATTTGCACGAAGATTCGGAGAAGTTGCGCACAAGAAATGCAACGGGTGCATACGGGTAACTTTGACGACCGTATCAAAACTCTTCGATGCCACACACTGTGATGACCAAAATAATAATCAAAACAACTAAATAAGAACCACTAAAACCAAAAAAACGTCAAACTATTACTGAGGGAAAAAAACAGCGGGAAAATATTCAACATTGGACTCCCAACACAGACTACCTAGGTAATAATCAAATTGATCATATACAATTCTTCAATTGAATACTATGCAGATATTGACTATCAACATCAATCTAACAAATAACTATATATATATTAGCGCCTGCCTGTCTGGGTCGTTGAGTGACGCTCGCGTTGCCAACAAACAAAGATCTTTTAAAGTTGGATCGAGTTGACAACCCGATTCACGGCCAAACACCCATTCAATCAACGTTACACTATACAACTGTTTCAAACTACTGTCAAACGGGCTACGGGCTAACATGACGGACAACAGTCTTTGACCCATTGGAGTTTTGCGTCTCCACCTCTTTCCCACCTTCGTATATAGCGACGCCTAAGGGGGCTACGGGCTGTACTGTTATTGTACAAACCAGCGTGCACAAGTGGGAGGTGTGGTGGATGGGACTAGAATCCACCGTTACACGACAGGCAAATCGGCTAGTTATAAATAAAAGGTGGGTTAATTAAACTATACTTGTCTTTTTTGAGTGTTTTCTAAGTTTCTTCCAATTTCATTCAATACCTTTTTCCTCTTATAAGTTTCACTTCACTCGAACTTACTTACATCAACTTCTAGAACAAAGTTGTTAAACATAATTGTATACTATACGACTTGCAAGTCATACTTATTTTAAATATTACATATGTATTATGTAATATTTAAAATAAGTATTTCTAATAGCAGGTGAGACTTTTACTAACTTCATATAACCAATGATTTCAAATATCATGAACGTCCTAAAAAGGGTTATATCTACTACTCTCCAAGTTAAGTCAAGTAAACATGTATCATATGCAATATGCTCCCATGATAATCAATAATCCCTGCTCTAAAGTAGAAAATAAACTGAAAATTATACACTAAAAAATAACTAGACGTTCTTGTCAGTCGATTTAAATGAAGTAACATACATGCTTGGCGTTCCATGCAAGTTCCTTTTTGCCATTTGTAAGCAGAAAAAAAAAAAACATCCAAGTGTAGCAAATTCGCACCGAGCACTACTAGACTTGAAACTTGTATCCACATTCATCACGATAATTCATATTCATCATCATTGCGATTATCGGGTATGTATGTAATTGTAACCTCAGGTTGGCGCCCAACATGGTCTGGAGTGAAAGTTGCAATGGCTCGTTTGCTCACTATACGTCGTCCATTGTTTAGTCGCTTTATGATATTGTAGTACTACAGTGCTTTCGATCGCGGTCGTTAATAATGTAAAATGTAAAACAGGATGAAGCACTTTGAACTATGAATTCACCCATTCGAATAACTGAGACGGAATCGAAACATTCAAATGCGAAACTCAACCTATTATACCGAGGAGTTTGTTCAATCTTCCGAACAACCGTGTATTCAAATGGTCAATTGGTATTATCGCGCCGCGCTCATTATCGCCATTATTGAATCACGCTCAATCTTCACACTGGTCAGATAAGATCGTACGAACCGACATTTTCTCAATGCAACAATCCACCTCTCTGCAACGCATCTGACAATTGAATAATTACCGAGGGGATGACCTGCTGTCAATACGTGTTCCTCGCAAAAAATAAATAAAAAGAAACTGTACAAACGAACCGAACAACAACAATGTCGAGTAATACACACATGTACATATTTTACTAAGTCGCATTATCCATTTAGATATACATATGTACACCATCAGTATCATCACACCGGTTGACCAATCTAAATCTAATTTTACAAGTGGTTTACATTCATCGACAGCAGTCGCATTCGATCAGATCGCAAATTCGGGATATATTTTCGAAATGGGACGACAGTACTGCGTCGTCCATCATACTAACTGGATCAATTGTGCAGTTGCCAAAAAAGCTGGCCGAGCGGTTAAACTGATATATAAAACAGTGTCGCCGAGCACGTCATACATCATCGTCACACGTGCCCTTCATAAAAAAAATCATTATAATCTCGAGTGAAAGTTAGAAAGTGTGTCGTTTTCAATATGCTGATAAAGCGCCACGGTATCGAATGTGATTTACGAAGGATCAGCTTAATAGTGCGTTGAACTTCGAAATCGTAACTCATGATCATCATTAACTTTAACATTGGTTCCCTCATCACTCCTCTCGATGATTGCCAATTCGATTCCACCACCACCGCAATTGCCCACTTGCCACGTGAGGTCAACGCCGTGTATCTGTGTATATATATACTGTTGCATGTATAAACATAGTAAATTCTTTCATGAAATGAACACACTACCGGTAGTGTGCCCGAAAATAAACACGCGACAAGTTCGTCTTGAGGTCTTGACCTTTTCACGCCGGGAAGTGTGATATGTACATTCATACGACGCATTTCTGCGTATCGCATTGCAATGAAGCACATAGGCTTATCAATTCCAAGACTTTAATCCAATTCGACGCTATGGGCTAAGGCCCGATTAGCCGATAGATAAATTATCATTTCTCTCGCGTTAACGGTTAACAGGTTAACACTATGTACTATGTAGTACATAATATTAATTATTTCCAATACGAAATCAAATCAAAACCAAACCTTCTCTGAGCCGATGACAGTAGAAGAATGTACATATGTACATATGTATATGCAGAGGACAACACAAAATTGGATTAAAACGTGCTGGATGCACAATAAACCTTCTTCCACTATTAAACGATTTGGGCTAGAATTTACGATGATTAAATATAACAAGTAATTACTTTATATATTAGCGTAAGCGTCTAAGCAACAATCCGCTATCTGTCAAAGCTGGTTCGAGTCGACAACGCGATTTTATGGCCATACACTGATTCAATCAACGGTATACTATATGTACAATACTAGACAAAAACAAAACTGACAAAATAAAGATCCGCTTTGGTTATGGACTTATGGCTGAAAATGTCAAATCACTCGAGAGCTTACAAAAATGAGTATTTCGTTAAAAGTGAGGGATTATCAAAATACGAACACAAAAAATACTCCCGTACCGAAAGGGGTTAAATAATAGCTTCTTTCTCCATGTCCAGCCGCGTCTTTTCGCTCTGTGGCGCATTTGTCCCACGCACACACAGCTAGATTATCGCTTCGCAGCGTCCAAAATTATCTCTTCGAGAGCCGCAGGAATCCCAAAACGATACGGAATTCAAAAACTAAGAAGAAGGCAAACGCGAGGTTGTCCTAATTCGAGCTAAACGCGTCGCGCAAAACTCACCAGACGTCCAGGCGTCAGCTATCGCAAAAAAAACACACAAACACACACAAACAAACACTTTCATAAAGATTTTAACAACGACGACGATCGATTTCAATCGAATGCGAAACGAGTTTTTGCAATTCGTCGTAAGTGACTCTGCACTCGCGCATATAATTCTTTCTTCGACGCGTGAGTGCAACGTGCAATTAAAGCGCAACTCGAAGAATGAAGACTTTAACGCTCTTTTATACAACCTCGGAGAATGTGAGTTCGTCGAAAATAAGCCAATTACAATATTCAGTCGAAGGTAACCTTCTAATTAGTCTAATTTGTTGAGTTACTATATATATAAACGTCTGCTTACCTGCCTACCTACCTGGGTCATTGTGGTCACGCTAGCAATGTCACCATAACAAACAAAACTTTTTAACAGTATTTTGGCAACAATTTTAGACACATGATTCATGTGATTGTTTTGATTAAATTGTATCAATGGCTTCAATTTATTTTATTGGTTTTTTTTTAATTTAATTTCATGATACTGTAAAATACAGTACATATTCGAATTTCAACCTATTTCTTCAAACTTGATTACAGCAATATATGGCAACACTAACTTATAATTACAAATATGTGAAATTTTCTAAAATTTGGTTAGATAAGGTTAGGTTAGGCTTTTATTTTATCTCATTCTATTCAACATTAATTTGTCTATTGAAATTAACAGCGATACTGTCTTCTAACAGTTATTATATGTAGGTACTATATATATTAGCGTAAGCATTTGCTTACCTGCCTGCCTGGGCTGTTGCGGTCACGCTAGAGTTGCCAATATAACGAACAAAAATTTTGTAGCGGTGTGTTGGCAACAGGCCGATGTCTCTCAAAGTTGGTTCAAATTGAGAACGCGATTTTATAGCCATGCATCCATTCAATCAACGTTACACTATACAACTGTTTCAAACTACTGTCAAACGAACTATGGGCTGTACTGTTATTGTACAAACCAGCGCACACGAGTGGGAGTTGTGTTTAGAATGCACCGTCATATGACGGGAAATTCTGCTAGTATTTCAATAAATACATATAAATTATGTTATATAAATAGGAGGGTGGATTGCACACTTTCAGCAATAGATGTGTTTATATGCATTTTTATTCTTATAAAATCCTTGTTTATCTACGTTGTAATGTAATTTAAAATCCAAAAAACGTTGTAGTCTTTTTATTCGACTAAAGACAAACCAATTATGAAATGTCGACTGTATAGCCATCACAGTAGTACAAAGGTATTTTTTTTACTGTGAGGGTAAAATTTTAAGAATTTTCACACGCCGATCGATCGACAAGACCACCGGGCTCTAATTTTTGAGTTTTGGCCGTATGTTAATTAAACGACAAAGAAGTGAGTGGCACTTTGGCGAGACTAGATTTCGCTCCCGATTACTTGCGCGGACCAGATTCGATCTGGTCGTCGGATAAGATGGATAAAAGCGAGTAGCCAGTCTCCAGCGGCTCCGTCGGCAGTAATACATTTTAATAACGATCATTATTGAGCTAATTGATCTCGTTATGAATATAAAGTGTGTCCTCGGGCAACGCTAATGCACGGAGCACACCGAGAGATATATGTGCGTTTTATGCGCGTGTAAAACGAACACACACTGGACGATATTTATGTAACTCGGATAATGTGGACGTTGGTCGTCGTCAATATTGCATGAGGATAATAAAAAAAATGTGAACCAGGTATGTACGTACAAAACGAGCTTCGAATTTATGCGGTCGTGTTTGTATGTCTCGTTTTTATTCGGGTGCAATAAAAGCGGTCTGAAAAAACAGACATGCAAAGCTTTAAGTGAGAATAATCAGTTGCATAGTAGCAAAAAACAAGAACAAGTTCATTTACTGTGATATATATATTATAAGAAATTTGAGTCAACATTGTGGTTTTTATTATGTTGAGCTATACAATAATTGGATATGTGAATTTTTATTTCAAAGTAGAATCCTCCATATAAAAAAGAAAAGTTGCATTTTTTAGCAGTTGCGTTGCATCGTTCGAGTTAAACCAACTGAAGAAGAGTATTCAGAGTATACAAAACGAAATCTAAAAAAATTCAAGTGTGAGAGATAAATTTAAATTGAAGTTCTGACCAATTGTTTCGCCCTACAGATTTTGCACTAATTTTAAATATTACATGCAAAATTTGACACGTGGATTTGAAAAGAGTATTACTTAAAACGTTAAGTAGGAAAACTAGTTATATTGATATATCTAAATGAAATGATTCAAATAAATACATCACTTGAAATGATTTAATGACTCAAAGGAAGATAAAATCTAATTAAGTTGTGTAACTTTTCAGACATCATCAACGAATGAAACACCTTAACTTTCAAATCACACGTAAGCTTCCACGAAAAGCTCCTCTCTGTATAAAATAAACATAATCGATATCGATCCTCGTGCCAAATATCACATCTGATTATACACACTTTACGACCGCGAGTTTTTTTTTGATTCGCTTAATTTTCAGAGTGGCGACTGACGTGAAAATAAACCGAAATAAGTGACGAAAAACTAATAAATACATCAAAGACACCCACGTTGAAAGACAATCTCGACCGGAATACACTTCGCGTGTGCGTTTTCCTTAAAAAATTCGCATAAAGTGAGCCTTTAAAAAGGATCGTAAAGTCGAAGCGCTTTAACGAGTCCCGAGAAGGGAAAATCCATTGTGCGCTTCAACGCTTAACACGCAACAATCGAATAACTCGAACTTTCGTTCTATATTTACATACGTTTCATCCTTGCGATTTTCCATACTCTGTGCAAAAAGTAAAAATTTAATTATTATCGATGCACAATGCGAATTCTAAGCGCTGTCGACCCGACCCATCCATCTGAAGTGCAAAATAGACAACCTTGAGACGAAATTCCTCAGCTCCCTAAACTATATATGTATGTAGATTACAACGAACAGGTAAGAACGATTGTCGTAAATCAAAGCTAGAATGTATCATTGGATCCACAATAACATATCAAAAGTCCTAGAAGACTGAAAAAGTATCAGTTAAAATTTTAACGACCGTATTTGTTTTGACGAACGGAAGTGTTGTTGCGGCTCTAGTCACGTGGATGCGATATGTATTCTTGGACCAAGATACGAACCCGGGTAGGCGGCGAACTTTTTTCGCCACACATCTAACATTCGGCCAAAAATTGAAATCTTGGTTCTATTCCGTAACGTCACGACCGATAGACCACGGTTCGTAAATAACGGTTTATAAATTTATATGTATGTACGTTGTTTTTTTTTTTTTTTTATTTTGCAAAGTCGACCGTGGTATCCATAACAGGAGAAGTGATGACCGTGCAAAAAAATTCGCCACGGGGCAGATGGATCTGAACTGATAAATATCGAGAAGAGTTATTGTGTACATACAGATCGAAAAGAAACGAGACTACGAATGTTAAAGTGGATATGCAAAATTCGAAGCAATCTCTGCTAACGGTCGCTAATTGAGAAATCGTAATAAATCTTATGCCTACATAGAATTCCTAAATTGGCACTGTGCTCTAATTATTTGAAATTATTTTTTTTAGACACATGATTCATGTGAATGTTTTGATTAAATTGTATCAATGGGTTCAATGTATTTCATTTCAGTTTTTTTTTAATTTTATGATACTGTAAAATACAATATTCGAATTTCAACCTACTATTTCCTCAAACTTGATTACAGCAATATATAACAAAACTATTGTTTATTGTAATGAACTGTCTTCTAACAATTATTATATTTACTGTATACCTACATATTAGCGTAAGCCTTTGCTTGCCTGCCTGGGTTGTTGCGGTCACGCTGGAGTTGCCAACATAACAAACAAAAAAAATTATAGCGGTGTGTTGGCAACAGGCCGATGTCTGACAAAGCTGATTCAAGTCGACAACGCAATTTCACGGCCAAACACCCATTCAATCAACGGTACACTATATAATTGTTTCAGGCACTGTCAAACGGGCTACACGCTGTACTGTTGTTGTATGTACATATACATATATGTATATGTACATACGAGGTTAATACTCTACTGAAGTTAATAATAGTAAATTAAGTTCAATTTTAAGGGGATGTCGGCCTCATTTGAAGCTCCCGAACGAAAATCTAACTTTTAACACTCAGATTTAAAACCCTTCTGGGATCGATCAATCCAAAAAATCATGACACTTTTCGATCATACCGCGACATAGACACGTTTTGTTATTTTTGCATAACCGGTGGGGCCGAAACGTCTGGGCCGGTCGCGATTTTTCTAACCCCACAATCACCGTACACATCTACAACACTCATTGTTTTTGCTAACGTGTATTACAACGAAGCCGTCTTATGGGCGGTAAATGAAAATGATAATAAAAAAATGTAGTGATCATAGGCGGGGGTGTTGCACATTATAAGTCAATTTTGTAGGCGGTGAAACCCGCAATTATGCAGTTTTTAGCACGGGACCGAAGCGAGACTACCCGTGTTGGGATAAAATACTTAATTAATCGCGATCGAATATTATCACCAACCGTAGCAAAAGGAAGTTATTAGCAGTAACAAAAATATACACACACACACACACGCACAAAACTTCGATTATCAAGTACAGTTATGCGCGAAAACGTTCCGAGTTGCCAATTTAAGCAACGTCCTCGTCGCACTATAAAGATAGTAATTACAAAAAGGTAAAAAAAAAAAAAATCACTGATGATTTTTACCAAGAATCAACGGGAAAAGTGTGTACTTTTTCATACGGATTCTGTAAAATTGAAATGGAACTTCGCGAGAAATTGGCTCAAGCAAAAAAATTTCATCGTGCATAAATAAATTAATAAACTGGTATTTTTAAATAGGATTACAGTCGGCGATATCAATCTAACACGAATCGTTATTCTTAATTGGTACAAAGTGTTATGATCGTTAACAAATCAATTGGTAATTGATCGTCGCTGCTCACGCAAGTTATCAAAGCCCATAAGAAAATATACGTTTCTAAAAAAGAAATGGAATTAAAAACGACCAATTAGCACCACATGAACTTAAGGTGTATTGTTATATATTCTAATATAACTGAATACAGTCGATCGAAATGTATGCAAATTGTATTCGGATGGAAATACAATATATGAGACTTGGCCTGACTATTTTTTCAGTAGTAGAATAATAAATATGAATTCAACTATTAAAGTCAGTAATTTACGCGAATATATCACGTGAAACCGTTTCGCCTGGCAGCACTGTTGTAATATTTAACGATTTCGCCAATAAAATGCTTTGTTAGTGGATCGTAAATGACTCGTTAAGAATCAGGCGATACATTTGTGAACATTGCGCATACGTGTGTTTTACTTGTGTTCATTTATTTATTTTATGTATGTATGTATGTATGTACATATGTACGTATGTAGTTATTTCGCAAAAGCTCGCCGAAAAGCTTATCTCGTCCGCCAAAAGCGGTCTGTCGGTCATTTGGTACAGTTTTTTTTACTCCCGTATAAAATGAAATGCCTATTCGGCGAAATTATACGATATCATAAAAATTACGGCGAAAAAAATTGTTATCGTAAAATTTATGAACCATTCGAAACGTATGAAAGTATTATGCCCAGTAATAAATCAATCAAATTAATATTGAAACGTCATTCTAAAATGGAATAATCATTTGATTCGGGTTTTAAGCTGTGCATTTTTAAGACATGCATAGCGAAGGAATGTATTAAAACGTAACTACTAATAAAATTGATTATTTTTTATGGATTTATACCAATTTGTGTGTATTTTTTACCTTTTGGCTAGGAGACATTACCAATTTGATTTTATCAGTTAAATTCTTATAAAACAATTGATCAATAGATTCTTTGGATAAATTGTACAATACTAAAAATACACGTATCTATGTATAAAGGTTTGTAATAAAAGTTTGATGTTATACCTCTTTTCATCAATTGATTAAATACAAAAATAATCAAACAAATATTTTATCATCCTTTATGTAGGATAACATACATATGTATGTAGTTATAGTTGCATGCGACTCAGTAGATTTACAAAATAGACTAACACGATTAAGCAATGGAAGTATGAAAGTAGGTTTAAAAATTAATTTTAATAAAACTAAAATTATATTTAATAAAACAAATTTTGCACGCAAAACACAGTCATATCATATCTATAGATAATCACGCTGTAGAAAGAGTTGAGAATTATTTGTACGTAAGACAATTGGTGAATATGACTGCATGTAAAGAAGAAGAAATAAAACGAAGAATGAAACTGGGATTGAGCGCTTTTTGAAGAATTAACATAGTTTTTAAATCCAATATTCCGCTATGCTTTAAAAAAAAAGGCATACGACCAATGCATACTGCCAGTTAGTGGCAGTGGGCTGGACAGATTGCGAGAAGAATGGATGGCTGATGGACGCGAGAAATACTGGAATAGTATTCGAGAAGATGTGAAAATGTGACCAAGTGGACGATGGGCTGATGAATTAAGAAGGATGTGTGGAGTTACGTAGAGGCAGATCGGTCAAGACAGGAATGGAAGAGGATTGATTGGAGACGCCTTCATCCAGCAGTGGATGGTGAATGGCTGAAAATGATGATATATAAGATATTATACATATAGATGTGTACATTCTTGAGTACCTACATATACGAATACATTATAATTTATTGAAATGAAAATAATAAATCCGGTTGCAGTACGTCACTCACATATGAAAACGCGCGCGAACAAAAGGGTTCAAATTATTTAACACCGCAATTCAGTGTTAACGCTATATTTCTCGGCATGTCTACTGCACTCGAATGCATTTGGGTGGGCAGTGCAGGAGTGTAGTAACTAATTAAATGAAACCTTCAAAGTGAAATACAAAAAAAAAAGGAAACGAGGAAAAAATCACACCGACACACTCACAGTACACACACTTTGAAACACCGTCTACCTGAGTTTATTCGCACGAATAGACACTGGGGTATGACATTTACAAATAAAAATCAATGCAAAAAAAGAAGCCAGCCCTTATTCAAAATAATTGGTACGAATAATATACATACATACATCAGAATGACAGTTTAGCGGTGCAACGACCCATTCGTCGATCGAAACGATCGATAAGATGTCTGAGATCGCCGAGATGTCACACTGTGCGTAAGATACGAGGCATTTAACAGTTTCTGAATGACTTTGACTATCTAGTGGACTAATTGATAGTCGACATGAATCATCGAAACCAATATAACATGCTCAAGAAGAAATGTGTAAGTATTTTTGACGAGGAAACGCGAGTCGCTTGTGTGGTTATACTTTCAGATAAAACTTTTATTCGAGCCGATCGTAAAAGTGGATCATCGCTATACGTGTCGTCGTTTTCAGGGGTTGGCAAACTGGAATGCAGAGAATTTTGAAGAATATGTATTCAAAATTTCATTCATGAAAAAATACTTAACAAGTTTGTTGTAAAACTCTCATATGAGGACATCAACCAGTCTAAAAGGGTCTAGCGTGAAAAATTATAATCAAAAAGCCTTTGTCGACAATTATTATTATAAAAACAGAATTGAAATACGATGACTACAGTTTCAAAAAATGTTAGCAACTGCTGTATCCGATATCGAAGCAACTTTTACGACCACTCTTCATAAGCTTTTTGATAGTATAAAATGCATTAAAGTTCACAATAGCCACAAACGCAATAGAGCCAGGGGCTCAGCTGCGACATTTAAAAAATTAATTAATTAAAAAACTTATCCTATTAAAATTTCAATTCGAAAAAAAAATCAATTAATTCAATGCATAGATTAAATTCATCAATTCGAGCCGAGTCATTGCATCCTTTATGATAAATCGATTTTTTGTTACGCTTCTGTTTGAATATGTGCAGAATAAATATTTACAAGTGCACAAATGGTATCACGGTCAATCGCAAACCACAAGCTGGCACAAAGAAAACGATATCTAGCTGCGATTGCATTATCAGCGTTCCAAAAACAAAAAAAAAAAAACGCGAAATTTTTTTTTCCATTTCGAGGAAGAGCTCACAGTGTCGAGCAACTGATAGCGCTCGATCATTGTACCTATATATATGTATACATTATCGTTAAATTTTGCTAAATTTCTAACAATATCTGGAGAATTGATAGTTTTTATCTAATCGCGAATAAAACGTAAATACATCATCGAGCTATGTATTTTACATATGTATCTATTCGTAAATTTAGCCAAAGATACGTGCAGAAACAGGTGCATTCCGCTCTTATGAAATACTGCTAGCGATAAGTTGATCATCAACGAATTTAAATATTATATTTGAACATCAACGTTTGATTATAAAAACTGATAATATGTAAGTTAATCCTACATTGGATAAGACCTACACAATTTTTAAACAATTTAATAACAAATCATACGAAGAAGAACAGGCAATATTTACACAATCATTCCTTTACCATTCAATCCTTTCCTTTGTGATTTTTTTTATTCCTTTTCATATTCAAAACTCTTCATTTTATATTCAGTTTCTTGTCATTGTATCAAATTTCAACGTTTCATCTGCATTTGACTATTTATTCTGACGTATACGAACACCATCTCAAAAACCAGATTTAGTCCAATTGATTCTGTATATCAAATTTTAAATATTCAAACTCAACTGTTTATTTAATGTGTATTATTACTCCATTGAATAATTGATCAAATGCTATATTACGACTGGTTAAATCAATTCCGAACATTTACATGTAAAGCCGCTATACAAATCTGATAAAAAAACCCTTTCTAAATACTATAATAATAATAAATCAGTATCCACACATCATACCTGTGTCATAAAAACGTCAATAAATCGACGTCATAGTCAAATTTTTACATGGTACTGAATAAATAATTTAATTCATCGATGTCAAAAACGTTTATGGACGCTCCTGTTGTACCGATCGTAGCATAATGCAACCCACAATATAGATTACACCGTAAGTTCATACAAATTGAAGCGACATCAATCGGAAATGCGTATCTTTAAGACGACTCCTACGTTTATTTATTGTTATGTGGATTTAATACTCGCATATTATTACACGGAGAAGTATATATTTATATATGTAGAACGATAATGCAAACAATCAACCGCAATATATCTATACAAAACGAATGAATCTTTTGATCTTTACTACTGTTCTTATGTTTAGACGCGTGTCATCCGCTAGAGACGCGACCCCTATTTTTATTGTTTTTATTGTGATGTAAATCCAAATTTTTGCTCTATTTAAACGTTCGTGTAAATACTGGTTTTGTGTATTGAAAACGTTTTGCAATATAAATGGCGCGGGTGAATAACCACTCTAATAACGACAATTTGCATAAAATATTCAGTAATACTAGAACAATCCTTTGCCGGAATACTATTGCTTGAAAAAAATTTGGCTCAACACTTACAACTATATCATAGAATTTAGATTGATGACTATAGTATGTATGTAGTATCGATTTCCATTTAATTATCGCACGTATTTGAAATGGCGAAGAAAAAAACTGCAAAGAATCTATCGAAGCGGTTTAGCTGGCAAAGTATGGCTAAAATACAGTTAGCAAGTTCAATTTAACAATTAGAAGCAATGAATGACTCACCAGTGAATGGGTTTCGATGGCCGAATCGGGAAGTTGCTGGATTGACGGATGAGCTGGATGTACAATTTGAGTTTTTTTATTTTTATTTATTTAATTAATTTCATAATCCCAATTGTCACTCACTTCACTGACACTCATTCGGTTCACATTGACACTGAAAAATAATAACGTTGTCTGTTATAACTTATAAATAATGTGGTATGTAGATATTTGGATTTGTGAATGTGCTCGGAATGTAATTTGTCGATCGATAAACAGGTGAAATAACACGCGTTTTTATTATTCGAACGTGTTGGCGATCGATATAATTCGATAGTGTTTTAATTATCTATTTATTCGTCGAGACTAATTGTGTAATTTGGTATGTGGCGTATTTTTCACCTTTGCTCAGATACTCAACCTTTTTTAATTAACACTTTTTAGAGATAGATAACCTTCAAACAAATTGAAGCGAAATCTTAGTAAATTATCAAAATATAAAACGCTTAAAAACATGAGTAATCAAATCACCTATATAGATAAGTAAACTATACCATAAAGAAATTATTTATCAGCGGTCGACATGTGTACTTGTATGTAGAACTTCAATTTTGAATTAAAGATTCAATTCATTCAGAAAATCTGATAAATTATTTATACTTATATTACACAGTGGGGAAGCTATTTTATCGTATGACAAGTCAATAGGCCAATATTCACACAATTGACAATTTTACACATAGGAATAAATATGATAATTCAATCATTAAAAGTAAATTGCACAAATTAATAATGATACACAAATAAAAAACCTTCGTTGTACCTTTGATGTACACATTCATTTCAATTACTTGAAACTAAGCCGTTCATCAAATGAAATTATTCCTCCATATGAACTATAAAAGCATCACGGGAACGTTATCTATTGTCAATCTAAAAAGGACAGGTTGTCGACCGCCGATCGAATAAAATTTAATCGCAGATAAAAACAAGCGATAGATAAAGAGAATCGTCACACTACAACATACATATTTTGCATCGAGAGATGCAACAAGCGAGTGCACTCACCCACCACTGCGATTACGAACCGCACATACACACCTTTTCACGATCGTTTTGCCATTTTTACTTATGCGAACTTGTGTACTAACTAACGGTTTAAATTTGAAATGAATAAAACGCACACACACACACACACACATCGACTCAGAATGCACACACGTGAAAGACCAACACAGGTTTAGCGGCGAGACCCCGAGCGAGGACCAAAGGAGAAAAAGCACGAAAGCACACATGTATGTATGTACATATATAATACACACGCGCGCATACACAGAGCGAGAGTGCAAGAGGTGCAAGTCCTGCAGGATAATTGAATGAAAATAACACTGTACTTTGCCGGGGAGCGGTTGGATGCACTCGGTACTATCACTGGGGTTGTTGAATCGATGGAGTCTGGGTGCGCGTCTCTGGTTTTGTAAACTCGAGAGGTATTTTCGTATCGGTCGAGAGCAGTTAACACGTTTCAACCGGTCGGCCAACGCCGGTATACTGTCGCGCGACCAGCCGCAAGACGATCGAGGAAAAAAACAACACATACACACTCACTTGGTCTCTCGTAGCCGTGGTATTCTGTTGGTAAAGTGGTGGTAAGAGACGAAGCGAAGAAGACGGGCTTGGTTTAAGTTGGAGAGGGCCCGCGTGAGGATTTACCTTTTACCAATACGAGAGAGCTTTCACGGTGTTAACCGTGGTGGGACCGAACGCTCGTGCGGCGGATTGCTGATTTAAATTCATCTAAGTTTTATTTGTTGTTTGTAATAGTTGATTGTGTGTATGTTTTGATGTTTTGAAGTAAAACTTCTATTGGCACGGTAGTGAAAATCGTTTCGTGGCGTTTCTATACAAACTGACCGACCGGACGGGTGAAACGATATTGCCGTCTCTCTTGTTCTTCCGCGTTCATGCGAGACAGAGATAGCTACCCGTACTACCCTTCGCCCTCAAAATTTAATCGCTTTTATCGCTCCATTGTTTGAGCAAAATGTGTGCGATGTTTTGAAGTCATTCCTGCATGCGTCACCGGGCTTTTTTAAATGTGGTTTGAAGAATTAAACCGGGATGGAGCGTTTTTGTAAGAATGAACATAGTTTTCAAATCCGACATTTGGCTATGCTTAAAAAATAAGGCATACGATACGACCAAATGCGTACTGCCAGTTATGACGTATGGATGTGAAACGTGGATACTGAATTCAATAATGTTACGTAAGATCCAGTGCACACAGAGAAGCATGGAAAGGTGTATGCTTGGTATAACAAGAAGAGATCGTAAGAGGAATACATGGGTAAAGAAACAAGACCAAAGTGGCAGATATAGCGGAACGTGTGAAAAAGTTGAAGTGGAAGTGTGCTGGACACATAGTGAGAAAAATAGATGGCAGATGGACGCGAGAAATACTAAAATGGTTATTTTGATTTACAACTTGTATCCTCTTTGATTGTTGTTTGATCTCTAGGCAAATTGCAAATGCTTTGTACTGAGCAAATTTGATTGATCTGTTCTGAAAATGGAGTTATGGACTGTTAATGGCGTGATGACACACACAATATAATACTTTTTATTACAAGGCCTTATTCCACATACGGTATTGCTTCAATCAACTGAAAAATTAATTTAATTTTGATTTAAATACGGTTAAGTAGTGGTAGTAAAAATAGGTGGATATGACTAGATGTAAAGAAGGATAAATAAATCGAAGAATGAAACTAGGATGTAGCGCTTTTGGAAGAATGAACATAGTTTTTAAATCCAACATTCCGCTATGCTTAAAAAAGAAGGCATACGATCAATACGTTATGACGTATGGATGTGAAACTTGGATACTGAATTCAAGAATGTTACGTAAGATCCAGTGCACACAGATAAGATGCTTGGTATAACAAGAAGAGGTCGTAAGAGGAATACATGGGTCAGAAGCATGACCAAAGTGGCAGATATAGCGGAACGTGTGAAAAAGTTGGAGTGGATACAGCGAGAAGAATGGATGGCAGATGGACGCGAGAAATACTGGAATGGTATCCGAGAGGATGTGAAAGAAAGTAAGGTAGACAGAGTGGACGATGGGCTGATGAATTGAAAAGAATGTGATGAGTGGATGTAGATTGCTCAAGACATCAGATAGGAATGGAACAGGATTGGAGAGGCCTTCATCCAACAGTGGATGGTGAACGGCTGTAAATGTTAAATGATGAAATGTGGTTTGGTAAGGAATTAAAACTGTGGAAATTAACAAAGAAATACATGCAATTTTACCTCCGGTCATTCTACTAACATTTTCGTAAAGAGCAAGTTATTTTGCGATGAAAAAGAATTCGGAAAATCAAAACAAGCTATTGATATTTCAAGAAATGGTGTCTGCTTGAAGGTTATGGTTCAATAAATTTGATTTATGATTTTTGTCTAGCGATGAAAAATCAATATTATGCGTTCAAATACTGACACGAAATTCTTTAATGACTCTAAGCAACTTGATTCAAAAAGTTTGCAAAGGAAAGATTTTACATAATAATGAGTAGTTTTGTTGGTTGATTAAAATTGATCGACTTAAAATTGAAAATTTTAAAATATATGTAAGTATTATTCCGGTTTGATATAATTCAGCGATCAACGTATTGTATGTATGTTGATAATATTGATTTGTAACACACCAAATCAATATTATTAATATTCAATCTACATATTATGTACAATAACAAATACATTGAAGTGTTGAATATAGATTCACTCATTACAATTTAAATTCCCCTTAGATTTCTACAGCTTCAATATCAGTAATATTAAAACAAGCAATTTCACGTCGAATTTGTTTGTTTCGGATAGTGCGCACCATGCGAGCATGCGGACAACGCGGATGTTTATAAAATAGCCAATGTTATTATAAATCAAATCAACCTAATTCGACTTTTCAGTTCGGAGAATCTACCCGAGGTTAGTATACATAGATAGGTTGCTCATTTCTGTATACACACGTGTAAATCAATGTGAAATACTATTCAATTTCGGTCAATGCCGTGTTAAATCGCAAGGAAGACCGCTAGCTCCAGGTACGCCAAATAAAATACGTACATATAATTTATTTGTCAGAGTTATGCGTAGTTTCTGAAGATAGCTGCATTGAAAAAAAAACAAATCTATAAAAATATATGTAGGTACATGTATGTAATATGTATGTGTGTATGTAACTGGCGCTTAATAGGTTCATACTTGCATTTTTACATTCGATTTATTTTTATTATTATATTAATATATCTAATAAAATACGATTGAATACATTCGAACGGGTTATAATTTCACGGTCATATTTATTGATTATATTGACTATATTGACAATCAGATTGATACATAATCAATCAAACACATTTTTTTAAATACATAATGCGCATTTTACATTTTTTTTCAGATTTATTATACAGAACTGACATTCTGCGAGCTAGCAATTAATTAAGATATCATGTCGACTTTTCTATTCAAAAGGTAGCGGCAATTCGGCACTGTAAATAAACAACTTAACCCGTTCACAACCACGCGCGTTGGCATTCACAATAATTGTTTATTTGTGAAGGTACTCCTTTCCGAGTGCTTGAAACGTGCCTATTCTATTATGATAGTATTTTATGCTTTCCTGTACAAGAAACCTAAACATATTTCACGTGTCAAAAGCGCAAAGGTGAATTTACGTCTTAGAAATCTTCATCTTTATTTAAAACATTTAATCCAATAGTGAACTAAGTCTTTTTGATAATTGGAATATTGGAATATTTTTGTACAATGTAGGAGTTTTTCAATATACATATATTAATATACATAGAATAGTTAAAAACGTACTTTCAATCTTTTCAGTCTATTGATTCGATAACTTACTTATTTATGTATTTACCTATTTACTGTATCTCTATCATAAAGTGTAGCATCAGAAGATTGATATATTTTCATTATGGGGGGGAGTGTAAAGGTTCTCATTTAATTTCATCATTACGAAAAGATACGATTGTAAACTACACCAATGAAAGTCAACTGAATATGTTTACTTACATATGTATACATACATAATTATGTATGTACTCAAATCAGTTTTCGGAGAAAGTTTCATAACAAGTAACAATGGACTCTTGATGTACTAGTGTACTACCCCAAAGAAAATTTCGTGAAATTAACGATTTTAAACGGTGAATAATAAACGGAGTTACAATTCCAAACTCGATAACAACCCATTGAGAAACATTGTCGAGATAAACTGAAACAAACAATAACTACAATCGAACTCGGTTCACTTTCGCACTACCGAACAGCTCGTTTATTATTACCTGCCGTCCGACAATGTGACCCAATCTGATCAGATAAACCGACCTACAATATAAAGATGTTCTGGAGCATTCGAATCCAGCAAATGGTACCCCGAGGCAATCACATACACACACACAACCCGAGATCTCTCGATTCGCTATTTCCGCACTCAAAAGTGACTCCAACTCTCCGACGACCGTGCAAATAAATACAATTGCGACGATGCAATCTCACAACGAAGCAGACAAACGTTTTGTCCGACCACTTGGAGAACGTATCTGGAATATTGAGTGCTCGAATCGTTTTTGGCACTCGATCCGAGAAACGAGTGTGTACGAAAGCAATAAATAAATTGAACGCAGCGATATGATAGTGCGAGTTAAAGGGAACGCGCTCGCTAACCCGAAAGTTAGTGGAACTTGACAAACAATAAGTGATTTTATGAGTCGAGATGCACATCAATCAATTAACTGGTTTTGTAAGTGTGTGTGTGTGTGTGTGTGTGTGTGTGTGTGTGTGTTTTGTAATGGAAGTATCCGTTGCACATTTGCAACTCTGCGGTGGTTCAGTAACCAGATACGCCTTATGCAATTTCTTATTGCACTTGACGAGCGTTATTTATTCCGCACGAACGCAACTTATTGTCGTATATTGTGTATTTCATTCGGTATAAATGACATTTTTTTTGCATTTGATGTACATATTTTTCTGTGAAATCGCACGTAAGATCTATTATACAGACAATGTGAATGATTCGACTTTGTAATAGTAGATATTTCATTTACTCAAACTGCGGAACAAATTGTACAATGAAAAGAATTCAACTGTGATCACAATAATCGTCGAACGTAAGAATTAAGCGATAACAATAGACGGCAGTGTTCGATTGTTAAATTGAAACAGTCGCTATGTGGAATCATGACTGACAATTTCAGAGTAGAATCGTTGCACAATGTATAGATAGTCAAAATTTATTACTCGCAGTTCAATTGAAAATATTACATACAACCAAAGACCAAAGCTTAAGTCTAATACTCAAAATGAATAAAAAAAAACACAAAAAATCACTGACAAATCCATATAAATAAAGAATATATCCGTTAAAATGAAAGAAAACGATCATTATTGCAAGTCTTTAGCAATTCAACATATGAGGGGTATATAATCAAAAACGGCCAACTCCACTTTTCCAGTTTGTCACTTTTCGGTTTTATACTTACGGGTAAGGAGTTAGCTGTCCTGTTTACTAACATTACTAACTACGATTTTTAAATGCTTTTTTGTCCTGTTTATATATAAACATCTTTCATAACTTTTTGCTTTCTTTAAGAAGTTCCTTGTATTGTAATCTTCTCTGTTTGTATTTTTTCTTGTAAAAGCCTTTTTAGGCGTGTAAATAAATAAACTTATTGGAATGTCCGATAAAAGCATATCTACATATAAATATATTAGCAGAATCGAACTGTATCATTAGTTTAATTTTCACAAAAGTGGGAATTTGCCGGTTTTGATTCTATTAATTATTAATTTTTGAAGCAGTATCTATTTACATAGAATCACATTATTACGTTAATTACATAGAAACAGTCACATTAAAACATATGTACACTGGTGGATCGCGAGCCGATTTTTGATGGGTCGTGAAAAGTTTTTTTTTAATTATTTAAAAATATAAAATCCAACTATTTAAAAATCCGATTTTCGTGGAATGAAGACGAAGAAGATCCAACGCAACGTGTTATTTCCTGCGATATACTCGCGAACGAGAGCATGCGACCAAACAAATTGCGTCGACATAATTAGACGAAGCATCTGGATTTGAAAAACAAGCCAATAAAATTTTTTAAAAGACAACTTATACAGCTTGTCGTCGAAAATGAAGCTTTCGCATTACACCAGCAATATTAAAAAAACTCTCCACGCCTCGTACTTGATTACCGAATCGCCCAAGCTGGTAACCTGCACACAATTGGTAAGTCTTTAGTGCTCCCAGCAACAAAATACTTGATTGGAGTTTAGTTTGATGATAAGAACAAGATAGAAGCTTAAAAGTCGAAACGATTTCGCTTTCAAATAACAAAATTGCACGCATAATCGATGAAATGGCCCAGTGGGCAGAAGATGAGTTGATTCAAAAAGTTGTTGAGAATACATTTTTCTCATTGCAACTGGATGAGTCCTCGGATGTACATACAAAGTTCATCCCAGCTGCTTGTTTTCGTTAATTATAAATTATAAAACTCTGGATATTGTATAAATGTATAAATATAAAAACAACAAAAAAAATTAAATACCCCCACCCTTCATGTTCATTAAAATTAAGTGGTTCGCGAAATTTTGTCGCTCTAAAAAGTGGGTTGCAGTACTAAAAAGTTTGGGAAGCACTTTATATATGTATGTATAGTATACATATGTACATAAAGGCACGCGTTATGTTTAACCTCTCATTGGCGAAAATGCCATTAAAATAATCTCATTCGGCTAATGCGCCCAAATCGACAGTTACAAACAAACACATACCTACATACAATACATATTGAGAGTTGATCGGAACGAGCCGCTTAAAGGGTTAAAATAAACCACCAGCCGTTTGTCACTCGGGACTTATCTGGTTATTAATTCGGGGCGCAGTAGGTGTACCGCATCGGTTCAAAGCGAATTTCGCCGCAGATTTGTGTGGCATGACGATAATGGCCGCGGCTGCATTCAATCAAATTTTATCGACTAATGGTTCGCGGAACTTATCCAACGCGGTCCCTCTCGTCTCGGGCGCGTTGCATTGTCTCGTACCTGCGGATATGCATTGCGTTGCATCGGGAATGTGTGCAGTGTGCAGTTGTGCACAGCTCGCCGCGAGAGTATGTAGGTACGCGCGAGCACAATATCTCGTTACTATAAGATAATTCTGGTTTGACCAGAATGAGTATCGTCGACCACCATCGCCAGGGATGCACCCGAGGACTTTATGCGAATCGGTCAATGCTGAGTGCACTTTTGAAACGTGTGCAACGTGCGTTTGACGGCCGTGTAAAACTGCACAAACTGTAATAAAGCAGTTGGTTAAAAAAGTTTTGGAAACTAGACAGTAGCTTGAAATTTACCCGTTTCATTCGTTTGTTTTGAGCTTGTACAGTGTTTTCATCTCACAAATGTGAATCCCCACCCTTTCTTTAGATGCGTCAGTGACATATGTATGTACATATTATGTAGTTCGAATTTGGGTACTGCGCATCTCAGGACGAGGAGTTGAGGTTCACATTCGTAAGATGAAAACACTCTACTACATATAAAATGGTTGTAGAAATTATTAGCTAATTCAAATGGATACCATGGTACTACAGGTAGGTAATAAAGAATATGGAGAGTGCGAAAGCGCTTCGGAAAACGATGCAGAGTGTGATACCATAAATGGAAAATAATATGTACCCAACTATACAACTATACTTTCGAGAAATGTATTTGTATTTGTACAAAAGAGCAACGAGTTTAATTATAATGTGGAACTGCTAAAACTGTTAAAATCTCTGGAACAAAGTAGTACCTAATGTTTATTTAGTTTTATTTATTTAACATATGTACATATTAAGATATAAATTATACATACAGATTTTAATTTTTATAGATATTTCTATTTTATATTTGAAGAATTTTCAAAATCCATTTATATTCGAAAACAAAAAAAATTGTATTTTCAGAAGTTACTAACAGATTTGGGAGGCGGTTCCAAACTTCAACCATTTTATTTGAAAAGAATGAGTCTCCGACAATTTTGTTAGATTTGTCTTTTAGGAGTCTCAGAGTGTTTTTATGGAACGTGAGGAGGTTTTTATTGGGTATTTATATTTATTATTTATTATTTTATACAATTCTATTAGATCGTCTCCGAAGTGGTGAGACTCATTCTCTTCAACCTTTCGTTATAGAGTAGTGATCGAAGTTCAGATGGCATTCTTGTAATCCTTCTTTGAACCCTTTCTAAACATACAATGTCGTTTTTAAAGTTAGGGTTCCATACATTTAGAGCAAATTCTAATATAGGATTTATAAAATTTTGACAGCAGCTGGATACTAAAATTCTTAAATACACGTTTGATAATATATATAATACATATGAATATGAATAAATGAATAACACTTATTTACCAAAGAGTTTATATGAGTAGACCTTTTTAGGTCTTTTGAGATAACAACACCACGGTCAATTGTGATTTTTACTGAACTACATACATATGCTAGAAACATAGTAACTAAGAACTGTGAAAGTCATTGTATGTACATACATATCTACATACAGAAGTTGGGACAATTGAAGATCAAAACCCTTTCCTAGTGTTCCGGTAGGTTCATTCGATTGCAAACTGCGTACACGTTTATATTCCACTAGCTGACTAGCCGAAAGTAGTTTCACAAAGTATTTTGTGATCAAAGAAATTCATCGCATTCACACAGTGCAATAATGCAACGTTTGAATTGCGTGCGATTCGTTAAGGAAAGCGCATCATCTGCATTCGCCATAAATCACGTTGATTCTTTTCGAGCGGATTCGCAACGATACTTAAACGCTGAAATAGCCAGCAAATGAAGACAAATTGAATGCAATAATGCAATCGAAACGAAAACAACAAATGCACGAGATCGCATCCACGTGGATGGAATATGCACGATGATTACACTGTCATCGCCCGGTCTATATTGCGAATAGTTTGGCACAGTTTCGCAACTTCCAGTGAGAGAGATGTTGCGACATTTCTAAAACGGAATAGATGCGACTTGAGTAGTCCTAATACTGTAAAAATAAAATGATATATTGAACGATGGCGGTTTGGAGCCGTCCATGTACTTGGAAAAGGATGACAGACAGGTCTTCTCGATCTCGAGATTTCGATTATCGATACGACTTCAATTTGTGCCACACATTGATGCCATTTTACGGCTAATTACGATCCGACTTAAAGGCTTTGTCAATCAATTGGTTTTTTGCTGAAAGATTGTTGTGTTCTTTTTTTGTAAATGCCGATTTAATCCGATACGGTCAATTGAGCCACACAAGTCGATCGATTCTGCATCCTGTACGTAAATAAACTTGTATTTCTAGCGAATTTCAATTATACGTATATAAGTAATCATGGTAACTATTTTCATTTCTATATATATTAGCCAAAGGATTTACCTGGCTGGGTAGCCGCGGGTATACACTCACGACACGTACACATACATATTATACATATGTACACTAGCTCACCGCAGGCGAAATAATTTCTTACATAAGAACATTATGCATCTAAATTATTTGAATTTCAAAAGAAAATCAGTAGATTTTCTATAAAACTTTAAAAAAATGCGCCTCAAGCGAGATTTTTTTTTTCAAAACATCCTTTAGCACTGAAGCATTGAAAAAATCAGACGAACATTGTTCATTTTTCACTGTTCACGTGATCAAGGTAGCCACATACTTTTTTCAGATGCCTTAAAGAAAGAATATCCCTTTCTTTAAGGCATTTCTAAATGTCAAATCGACCAGGACGTTGGGACGCGCTTTCAAACCGGGACATACGGTTAGCCTATAATTTATACATAGCTGATAACCAACAAACCAACCGATGACACTGTTAACGTGCGTTGACTATACATATTATATGTCAAGGGAGAAGTAAAATGTTCATGGTGACCTCTGATAAGAAAATAAAAAAAATAGTTGTACGAAATTATGCCTGGTGTCAATTAATTCAGTATGTTATTAAATTTTCCACACGTTTATGAAAATACTTTAAGTGCGTAGTCGAACGTCTATCGTGGCCGAAAAATAATCTGAAATGCACAAAAACAAACAGTCAATCTCAAAATATATTATTTTATAATCAAAAAGTGTAAGACGCTGTAAAAATATATCAACGTTTCGTTTGAAGTCGCAGATTCGTCCAATTAACTGATGAGCAGTATGACCAACCTAATCATTCACAAGCACAATGCGTCCAGTTAGCAGCCAGCTCGTAAAACGAATAAAAAAAGAGCTTAATAACTATAAAACACAATTAATATTACTTTAAAATATTTAATTCGCTCACAGAAATTATTATTTGATTTTTTGGAATACAATGTATCACAAAAATAAAACAATATGAAACGATTTTATTTAAAAGGGAAAAAACTAGATGCAAATTTGTTGTTATTATTCTAAAATATTTATTTTACCTACAATTATTATTATTTAATTATTTTAGATGCAATTTCTGCTGAATATACATTAATAAAAAACGATTTCAATCAAAGTATTCAACAAATGTCGTTAGACTATGGCGAGCGCGCGAAAGGTGTTTGGGCCAAACACGTGACGTCACAGAGGGAGTGGCGCTTTTGACAGCTGTGTTTCACTTAGGACTTCTGTCGTTTTGTAAGGATTTACCATATAATTTTACCAAATAACCATCGAATCTCATCCCCAATGCTTCTCAGACATAATTGCCTAATGTAAATCGCCAAAAAATGGCGGAAATGTAGAGATTTTCATACATAAAGTGTGGCGTCACGAGGCGCGGTAAACGCCCAGCTCGATTCATCAACACAAATACGCTAATTGAACTGTTTGATTTGATCCCAAATTGAATGCTTTTCGTATTTTTATAATGTCCGATGGTTTAAATTGGCGTTTCTTTAATTGGCAATTAATTGTAAATTATGTCAACTTTGTGTTTGGGTACTTGGTGTTGTCATGTAGTATGCGAGTTAGCACGTTTCACTATTAGTCATATACCCATTCAACACTTTCTTTTAACTTTTGCATTACAATTGCCAGTTTGTTTATATGTCTAATAAGAAACTTATTAGTATACAATGTTGGTTTGACAAGTGTATTGTTTCTGCTCACCTGTAAATATATTGAACTTTTGTTTATGTTAATTGAACTTTTTGTTGTTTTCAGACGTACCAGTTGTTAGCCACAATATACCAAAATGCCTGTACTCGAATCATGTTGGTCTCCTTGCATATGGTCAAACAACGTAAAATCGGGAAGTCGAGCGGTTGCAGTTTATACCATGGCTTTGAGTGTAGTTTTCATAACGTTTGTTGCTTTTATGATGGACGGTGGAGATTCCACACAACTCTATAATCCATTGTTTGAAGCCGATGTAAGAGGATGTAAGTTGGATTATGAAATAAGTCTTAACTTAACGTATACTCTATCCAACTTGAGAAGAACCTTGTTATGGCTCAACTAAAAAAAGGGAGTTGTGGTTGTCTGAGATTTACGGCTTTGGTTGGTTATCGCTAATGTTCATTCCGTGAAACCCAGATGGTGACGAAGTTCATCGGTTGAAACCCAAGTAGTATGCGCAGATCGATTATAAATCGGTCGAGACTAGGGTCCTTCTTAAGTTAGATACAGTATAGTATGTAGTATTTTTGAATATACATAATTATAATTTTTTTTTAAATATTTTAGCTCTTCAAGTCGTAGGCGCTGTGTTTATATTTTTTTTTATTTGCTTATTCTTCAGCTCAATATTGATGGTGAGTGTTTTGTGTGTTTGTTTTTATAGCATATGTTTCCAATACCGTTTATACATAATATAGGTATATGTAATTGCAAAGACTCTGAAGAATTTGATTTTTAATGAAGGTTTACCTTTTAGGTTGTCGGTATAAATAAAATGAACAGAGGTATGATGCTTCCTTGGATGATTCTCATGTTCTTTGGAATACTTTTTCAACTCGTATTCGGACTCTGGTTACTCGGCGGCTATTATATTTATGTATGTGTTGTATCTTTGATGAGCGGCCTCAAGAGTACAAATTAAATTTTGGTCAAAACAGGGTCAGCGCACATTTGGAGTTCTTAAGTTGATATCCACGTTCACACCAAAGCACACAAGTCAATTCTATCGGGAACTTGTCGAAATGAAGAGTTTAAAATAAAAGTGATCATACTACTGATACTGATTTTCTTTAGTTTTTTGACTTGTACTCTTAAGGCTGCTTATTAATCTGATATTATCTATGATTTGTATACAATTGTATTGCATGGAATAATTTTTATGTCTATTTTTAGTTGGAATCAGTTTCTGCAGCACTCATCGGTTGGATTTGGATGTCCTACAATGTAAGTTTTTAAAATTGTTGTTAAAAATATAAAAAATTGAGTCAAATTTGATCAAACTAATATTTTTTAATTTTCAGTTCTATTGTTGGCTATGCGTCTACTCTCAATATCAGATTTTAGAAGAAATGCAATCTCCAAATATTGAATTGTTGTGGCCTTGAACGAGGTTACACAAATGGATATTGAAAAGATAGACTAAAATGAAATTTATACTAAATAATCATTAGCAACCGTCCTTCGATATATACCAACAATTATACATTTAAATGTATAAGAAAGCAATATCAATTTAAAATTTCACCATACACACTAGACTGTTACTAATAGCCATTTTATAGATATTTTTTATATACATATGTATGTATGTACGTAATATTTCAATTTGTTACCATGTTAGTGTTAATTTCAGCAAATCGTCAAATAGACATTATTTTTGCATATCGACGGTAATAGTCACATGTATTTTATACAACAATGTAAAATCAAGTGTGGTCTATTTTGGTTCATTGTATGAATGACGTTGTTGACTAGTATTAGAATATTAATGTAATATTTAAATGTTTTATTTAAATGTCATATTTGATTTTATGTTGGTTTTGACATTTCTCAAATTTGTTTTCGTACATTCCAAATGATTATCAATAAGAGTATTGACTTTTTTTCATACTTTATTAGAGCACTGTAATTCATATATGTAATAATAATTTTGGCTATTAAATGACACATTTCTTTGAAATTTAGTTAGACGTTATGTTTATCGAATTTTTCGAATTTGTATTGAAAATATTTAAATATTCATAACATAACATTGAAATGCTACAAATACAAAGGATATTGTAATTAGTATGTAAGTTGCAACTAGTGACTGACTTCTATCGCTTAGAAAATAGTTGTAGACATTTAAATCTATATTTATTTTTAATAAAGCCTATCATGGACATTGTCCATACATACATACTTATAAGTGTATCTCAGTAATGCAGAAATTTATATGGAATTACTTTTTGATATTGAAACATTCCACAAATGTGCCTTTATTATTGCGTGCACGCACAATAATATAATTTTTTTTTGAAATTCAAAATTTTTAACAATACATTACAACTCACTGGCGTCGAATAGGAGTCAATAAATCTCAAATACGTTTATCTCCAATATGTTCAGGTGTGCTGATTATTCCACTATTTTAATTATAAGAATGCCTTATAAAATTATTAATATAAAATATTTTCATTTTTCTTATACATTTTTTAGATGAGTATAAAATGAAGCATTTTTTTTATATAAACGTACATATACATTTTTTTTATTGAATCTATTGTGTATAACAAATATTTGTGATAAATTTGACTTTTGTATATCCGTCCATTGCAAAATATTTATGTTTTGTTATCTGTGTTCGTATTTTATAATTTATTTTCTTATTATAATTTATTTTATTTTGTGCAATTTCTTTTCTAAGCTCACATTACACGATTTTTCTTTTTACAATATTTGTTCTCTTTTTAAATGCAGCGTAATTTATTATTTTAAACATTTGTATAATATATTGAGATTGTTGTGTATATGTATCTGCAAGCTTTTTACACTGATTTTGTACAAATTATTTTTATAATAAATAATGTAATCGTACATGAAAATAATTTATTAACAACACTGCTTACTATTGCTCCTGTAAATCACATTGAACAATATGTACGGGTACACTTAATGTTTTTTTGTTGTAATAGATAAATAATTGATCAATCAGTGATGGACCACACGGTCATCCATCTATGTCGGCCGTCAAATAAATACCGTAGTACTGTCAGCGAAGACCACACTGTGTCTAATGCGATTCGCAGACTAAAAAATGGTGCTATCATTGACGGCAATGGGAAAGTTACATGGAAAAAAAAGGGAACAGAACACTTGCGTAAAATGCCGGTTGACATAATAACAATTATTATTGTTCACAGGATGACCCGTTGGCGGTTGCAATGGACTGTTTGCTGAACTCGACCAATTGAACGTTACCCACAATTTTTCTCCATGATTAATCATAACTAGCTGCTAGAGCATTTTTCCCATTCGGGTTCGTCGACCGTCCGAAACTGCGAAAATGGGAGAGTTGCGCTAATTGATGTAACTGTTGTTAATGGTTGTGTAATGAGTTTAGCTTTTTTTGTCGTTGTAATGGATTGTTTGGATCGAGCCGCCCAATGGTTACATCTTGTACGCACTCATTACAATTAATGGCACGCAATTCAACAATAAATTGTTTGCTGGCCCTTATTACGCATTTACCAATGTTATTAAGTCTTCTTTTTCAAAAGACCTTATATAAAATTTCAAACCGAAATTTGAAAAATAGACTTGATTTCTTTCCATTTAAATTTAAATAGGTCTAGAGTGAATATTACCTAATTACGTTAATTCAATTTACAACTCAATATAATATTACAATGAATATTAACTTAAGTAAGTTAGTTGCCCATTGATGATTAACAGTTGTTAATTATTTATTGACATATGAGTGGTCTAACAATAGGATTATAGGAAGAAATTGGGTGACTTTCCAAGGGCTGCTTCCGGTTGACGAAAAATTTTGAAAGCCTTACTAATTGTAATAGCCGGCTATAAACCTACATATAAATATGAAGTTACAGTGTAATAGGATAAACGGTTTTTGAATTATAGCGATTCTACACACATCCGCCTAACACACAGTCATACAGACATTTTTCAGAAATCACAAAAACGTGATCAAAAACTGATACAAATCAGTTAAAATCTCGAGGTCGAATTTTCGCACGATAACAATATTTCATCCAATTAGGATAAAGTAAAAATTTTCAATGAAAAAGTGTGTTAAGCGTTCCCAATGGACAGAGTTTTATATATTTAAACTAGCTGATTTTCTCGTCATATGACGGTAGATTCTAACCCCACCCTCAATTCCAATCGGTACGCGCTGGTTTGTACAATAACAGTATAGCCCATAGCCCGTTTGACAGTACGTGTAACAATCATATGGTGTTCCGTTGATTGACTGGGTGTATGACCGTGAAATCACGTTGTCGACTCGAACCAGCTTTGACAGATTGCGGATTGTTGCCAAACACATCGCTAAATAAAATGCGAGCGTGACCCAACGACCCAGACGGGCAGGCAGACGCTTATTTGGAGAATCTTCATAACAGTAGAATAGTATTTCGAATGAATGCAATATTGAAAATGACCTAACTTATTTCAACTTTTAACCTAACTTTTATTTCATCATCATCATTTTCAGCCGTTCACCATCCACTACTGGATGAAGGCCTGTCCATTCCTCCTCAATCAATTCGTGTGTCTTGAGCAATCTGCATCCACTTGACTACACACATTCTTCTCAATTCATCAGCCCACCGTACACTCGGTCTACCTTGCTTTCTTTCACATCCTCTCGGATACCATTCCAGTATTTCTCGCGTCCATCTACCATCCTATGTACATATGTACATATATTTAAATTGAATAGAAATTCAATACCGTAAACAATGTAACAGTAAATTAAATTCAACTTCCAATTAAGTACATTATAACTCAAATATACTATCATTAGTTTGCTTTATCACATTGCGATCCACACATAAAATGCAACTCACCGACTTCACATTATTTATCACCATGAATGTTTAACACACCGTGAAAGCTTTACCTAATATGCTTCCTCGACTATGAAATTCTTCAGCATTTGTCGGTTTAGTGCAGAGTTATGGGTACGTCGGCACAGGTGAGACAGGATCAATGGGATTATACAGTAGTTTATGTAGCCTTTGAGAAATTTGTCCTCGCATCGTCGCTTAGGTATGTCACCGTGCAAGGTTCGAACCTTGTAATGTGAATACTTCATAGAACTTTCCCAACAACCCTTTGAGTTTATGTTTGATTGGTTTACATGTATGTATGTATGCCATGTGTTTCAGGCACGCGCTTCAGCCACTCTCCGATGAGGCAATATCGATTTTATCAATGCACTTTAGTCCGAGACTCGATTAATCTGCAACGATGCACTAGGAATGTTCGAAGTTATCGCGTATCATTACTCAACTGTCGACACTCATTAAAAATCTTATGTTTTTTTGTTTAAATGCACGTGGGTGGTTCGGGTCGAGTACAAAAACAAACAAAAAAACGACGAGCGAAATAAATTTCGGTGAAAGCGCAGCTTCTTTTCATTTCATGTTATTTTTCCCCGATCGAAGATACGCGCGAATATACGGAGACGAGGTACATACATACCTTCGGTAGAGCAGTGGTTAATGTTTTATTGCGAATTTCCGCTTCCGTCGCATTGCACATTTCGTGCATGGAAATTTTATGGTATTTTAGTGTGAGTGTTTGCATACATTTATAATGGTTCTTTTGATTTACAACTTGTATCCTCTTTGATTGTTGTTTGATCTCTAGTCAAATGGCAAATGCTTTGTACTGAACAAATTTGATTGATCTGTTCTGAAAATGTAGTTATGGACTGTTAATAGCGTGATGTCACACACGATATAATACATTTTATTGCAAGGCCTTATTAAACACGGTATAATAATAAGTGGTAGGGACAATTGGTGAATATGACTGGATGTAAAGAAGAAGAAGAAATAAAACGAAGAATGAAACTAGGATGGAGCACTTTTGGAAGAATGAACATAGTTTTTAAATCCAACATTACGCTATTCTTAAAAAATAAGGCATACGACCAATGCGTTATAACGTATGGATGTGAAACGTGGATATTGAATTCAAGAATGTAACGTAAGATCCAGTGCACACAGATAAGATGCACAGATAAGATAAGATAAGACGAGATCGCAAGAGGAATACATGGGTAAGAAGCATGACCAAAGTGGCAGATATAGCGGAAGTGTGACAAAGTTGGAGTGGACACATAGCGAGAAGAATGGATGGCAGATGGACACGAGAAATACTGCAATGGTATCCGAGACGATGTGAAAGAAAGCAAGGTAGACCGACTGGACGACGGGCTGATGAATTGAGAAGAATGTGTGGAGTCAAGTGGATGCAGATTGCTCAATACAGACAGGAATAGAAGAGGATTGGAAAGTCCCTCATCCAGCAGTGGATGGTGAACGGCTGAAAATGATAACGATGATGATGAAGTAGTGGTTACTTATGAATTATACCGATCTAACGCTATAGATTCACGCTATTCAACAGAAATCATCCATTGCGTGTTTCATCAGATATAATTAATCACTACAATCTTATCAAATTGGATTTGTTAAATTAATTTCAAAGCGAATCAACTCATGTGAACTCGTCTTAGCATAGTAATATGACTAAATCTAAGTATAGATAGTTCATTTGGTTGGATTTGCAGTTCTTTGTCAGATCGACTAGTGTAAGCGTGCGTTAGTTTATTTTTCATAATATAGTAAATTTATGGCAGCTAAATGAACTAAATATGGATTTTGACTATGGTTAGGTTAGTTTTGAAGAGGAGTGGTGAGGTTAGGTTAAAGTTTAGATCAGGTTATAATAACTCAAGCCCAATTCAAAGTACATACATATGTTTAAAGTCGATTGCATGCTTTTTAAACCCTTTTCCTAGTTTGTTGGTTCATGTTTCAAAGTATAATTTTGTATTTTGAGAACCATCCGTGTATCCAGTTGAAATTCTGTTCCGTTTGTGCGTTTTTTTAATTGCCGAAACGTTCCGTCGTTGAATGATAGCCATTGCGTGCAGACTCCTCCATTAGCGTCGAGCTGAAACAATGGTTCATGAGCAACAGCTACCGGCGTTTTTGCGACCATTCATGAACGAATTCTGAATCGAGAAGCCTCAGCTTCCATTTAAGGGACCTTATCGAGGCGATCGAAGGCGAAACCGGTAACCGGGAGGCCCTTCAACTTGGTCAGTAATCCGTCTCCGCTTCCACAAAGGGAACTGATCACTCACCATTCGCATGTCCTCTTTATTTACACATTTAAACATTGGAATTGTTAAACGATATGTTTTAGATTAGTTTTTTACGTGCAGACAATCGATTTTCATATTAATAGTACCGATGTCAGTTTAAGTACGAAGTGTCGTGGCGCGCGGATACAGCGGATCTAGGTACTATTAATCAAACAAACTAAACGCGTCTCGTCTTAATGGTACCTGTCTAGATAGCGCAATAGTCTACAGTCAAATTTGTCGTTATTCGACGGCCATTTGTTACGTACATTGGATCAGATAAGGGCAATTTGTCTTTTGTAGCGTTAAGCCACAGAGCCGTCTCTCGTTGCAGACTAAGTGCTCGAGGACAAGTACTTGAGAACAAGTAGCCGATGTGGCGTCTGTCACCGATTGTTTGCAAATGGTGCAGGTGGTCTTGTGGTCTTCCTCGCAAGTAGTAGAGGTACTACTCGTCAACTCGACATTGTTCAATGTTCATGGTTGGGTCGCCAATGTGGCGAAAGTGCACGCACTTATCGTGGCTCGATTTATTTTTTGATTTTACAGGAAACTTTCAACGATTCTGCAAAATAAATTGTTGACCTGACTTTTAAAACCTTTGGTTGTTGAAAATAATTGAATTCTCAAGTAAAATTATTGATTTTATTCGATTGCATCTTTTTTTATACTCTGTCAGTTTGGACTTGTATGATGTGATATGTTACGGAAATTTCAAGGTTGAGGCAGAAGTCCATATAAAGATCGAAATCAATCGATGAAAAGGACCAAAGTCAACAAGGTGAAAAAATTTTTGCTCTACTAAAAGATAGTGAAGGCTGAAGTGAAACTGTAAAAAAAGCTACAATGGCCGGTATTGTGAAATTTTAATATTAAATTTTTGCGGTTTTTCATAGCTTTTTTCAAATAAAAAATAGTTTTATAACAGCCTAACTAAAATTTATAGTTTTTTTCATACAACAATTTTAACAATGTTATACAACTTTTTTGCTAATAGTTAACGATAGTTTAAAAAAATGCATGAAAGTTGTACCATATATATAATAATATTTGGAAGAATATTATTATATATATAATAATATTAATTGAAATATATAATTGAATATATAAAAATTGAAATATGGAATAATAAGCATTGTATGTAACAACACGTGCATACAATGCGTACAATGCATATGTACAACACGTTATAAATATGTAATAGATGTAAGTTAAATTAGCTAATTAGCTATTATTATATAAAATAAATATTTAAATCAAACTTATATAATAATTTAAATAAAATATTTCGAAAAATATTCTTCCTATTGAAATTTTTGAATATTTATTATTAGCTTAATATGTATGTAAAATAAAATATAAACATACTACATTATTGAGTAATTCTGGAGCAAACTGACACAGAAAAATTTCGTAAATCGATCCAGCTCCGAAGCGTTCTTTATCTATTTTCCTCTAAATTAACCCACGATATTACTTTAAACGGAATTAATATCACACAACATTAAGCATACAGATCAAGTCATCAAGGAATTTCCATATTTTCCCTATTGCAATCTCAATATTTTTTGTGTTTCGTTTTTAACCGTTTAAGGAGCCTTTACGAAAGTATCCAACCTAAGCATAAACGTGATAGTACATGGAAATTGTTAATCCTCAATAAGGAACACGACCAATAAGGTACTCAAGCACAACGACCATTATAGCAAAACAACCGATTGACCATCCCTTTCGGATAGTTGTGCGAAAGTGTCGTAGCAGTTCCTTGATTAGCATTCGACGAAGATAAGCACCCCGTTTGACGGACATTACAATGGCGTATCCGCATGCGACGGCCATCGCAAATCTCGCAAAATTTCAGGCGATAATCTGAACCGGTCGACCGGTTCAAAATACACTTATCTACGGTGGATTCTCATTCGGACTTTTGCAGAATTTCGACGGAGCGTATAAATAAATAATTGGCGCGATCGAGAAAAATTCGGAAGAAAAACTGGTCCGGTCGAAGAGGCTCCCGGTGCGTTTGAATTATGTATTGAATTTCATGTTTATGCTGATTTGAATTTATTCAGTAGGAAAAAAGACGCCGTTACGTGCGGAATACGACAGTGCGTATCCACTGGTTGAATTGTACAAAAAAAAATTATATTGCACGGTTGGTTTGTTACGTTTTGATTCTAAACAGTATTGACGGGATCTGTATTTAAATATGAAACGCGCTACTGTGGCCTTGTCGGTTTGATTTTGATATTCTGCTTACAGTCATTTTGGCATGTTTTGAACCTGTGTATAAAATTATCATAAATTAAATCGTAAATCATATAGATTTAGTTTTAATATCTTCAGTTTAATATGAAGGATCTGTACAATGATATACATACATATGTATATCATTGTATGTTTCGGGAAGTTAAAGCGAGAACTGGTGTCCTTGCTGACTCCCCCATTGCTCGGGCCATTCAATGCCTCAATTTACTTGGCAACATTTTTATATTTTTTGCGCTACTCAACATCAGATCGCCACATTTCTCACGCACTTTAAATTTTAAATTTTATTTGAAATAATTTAATTCAATATGTTTTGTTTATATTTATTGTTGTTATTTTATAATTTAATATTATTTGATTAGGTCAAATATTTATATGTTACTGCTCTTGTCTGGCCATAGTGATGAATTGGGGTAACCTGTAATATCACTATTTTTTTGTAAAAATAATAAAAAATAAAAATATTATGTTTACGTTTATCTATAGCATAAAATATTGATTATTTTCAGTTCTAGCATCGCCTATTCATAACTGTTGATTATTTTTAACTCTAGCAGCGCCTGTGTGTGATTTTCAAGAACATAATCTGTTTTGGCTGAAATCTTACAAGTATGTTTTACCCTGAAAACAAAATAGTAGAGGTCGATACAAAGTTTCACACATTTATTTGAACTACAGAACATTTTATATTACGAATCATATTTTCAAAGCACTTCGATCTCTTTGAGTGTGTACCGATTCTTTGGAAGTTTTTCCAAACATATGTACATATGTACATGTGTACGTGTAAAGCTTTCGTGCATTCAAAATCCGTACCCCGGCGTACAAAGTACCCGATTCCTTCATCGACCTGAAAAACCATATGGATGTGACGAGACACAAAGAAACATCGCTTTTGATTCAGACGGTTCGTTGTCCTTATACGGCTTGTCACTGCTTTTTTCTGCTCATTTGCTCAACGAGTCGCTCCTCTTCTCTGCTTTCCCCTTTCATTTATCCCGGTTTCGTATTCTTTTTGTCGGCGCGAACTCCCGTTTCGGTCTCCGTCCACTGAATCGAACCACTTGCGATGCTGAATCGCACATTCTTTCTTGTCGTTTTGCTTCTGGAGACCTCCTCCTCCATTCCATTGTGCTCGACCGCTGCTTAATGGCAACTTTGAACAATTAAATGGGCATCGGCCGCAAAAGGAAAATCGCGTGCTCGTAGGTACCATCATCACGCGATGACTAGTATGACCGGACATTTGCTCAGAAGTACAATAGACACTCGAACGACAAATTGAGTACAGACTGTTTGAAAAGTTTTCTACGTTTACATAAAAACAATGAATCCAACGAAAACCAAATCTATTGTACTTTTTTTTTTTTTTTTAACGACAACAGTAGCAAAGTCGATAAACAATTGAACACGTGAATTGAAAGTTCGTAGTTTGATTCCCGATATGGTCAAAAGTTTTATTGAGATTTTTCTACAGTTTTAGTATTGCCATAGCAATGTTATTGAAATCGAGATCAGCCTTCTTTTGAAACGGTTGAGTTGTTGAGACGGTTCTTCTTCCTTTGCTTTGAAGAGTAAGGTATTGAAGAATATTTTTCACTAAACTAAGCAAACGGTAACACGCTCATCAAAAAATGAATAGGCGATGTTTGAAATCAACTACCCATTTATGGACATTGTTTCCATTAATACTTCAATGCTGCTCTCCTTTATATAAACAGTGTTCAATACAGGTACGATAAAGAGTAAAATCAATTTAATTGGTGGAATAATACTAATGACCGATTTTTTTGCGCAGTCCCTTTGCCGCAAACGCCACACGCTGTGCAAAACTAGTGTTGCACATTTTTTTTGCGCTGCATTCGTTCGGATGCAATTAAAGCAGTGGACTTACTCGCGATAATCATACGTAATCACCTCGAGTGAACGACAACGGTGAATTTAACTCGACGTATATCGAGAAAGAAAAACGAAAAAATGTAAAAATAAAAGTACGAGTCGTCTTGTCAACAGCAATTTTGTATGATGGGGGACACCTTCCGGTCGAGTGAAAAAGCGCATATTTTATTTTGTAATGCATTCTTATTGCAGCATGTTGTATGTATGTATGTATGTGGAAAGTGTTTCATTTAAACGATGCTGAATGCGAGAGCATATGTTGAACTTTTGGGGTATGTGATATTATATCACGTGTCACATTACACATTGCGAAAAGTGATCATTTTGATTATAAAACACAATACATAAAAAAATTAAATAAATTAAATTTACCTATAGAAGTGCACTTACTTTGAAAATGATATTCAAAGCCTCATTTGCTTACTTTAACTAAAATATATGTACAGTTTTTTTCAAAATTTTCTTCAAAAAGTGGCGTACTTGATTTCAAGCGTTGCCTCTTCACTATGACACACTTTTTGTATCTATGACAGTGACGTTTCATGCGAAAGATATTTCAGTAGTGTCCCAATGCTTTCTAATGGAGAAATAATGGTTTTTCTATACACATACATAGGTGATTCCCCAATACTTCAAACACGATTTAATACACCTTTCGCTTTGAAACCTGCCAATTTTTCCGGAAAACTCAACACAGATTAAAAACCGTCGACTCACTCACACACAGTCAAACGAATTAATCGTATCCATTCAAACAAAAAAAAAGTCTAAAACAAACAAACAAACAAACGCATCTGTTTGCGAGTCGTACCCGAAGCGTACAGGAAACGAACGTATTCCCAGAGATATTAAATTTATTGTACGCATCTCGATAGAATGACCGGAATGCACCGACCGTACAACTTCCTTTTGCATTTCGACTTTTATTATGCATCAGGAATCATTCGAATGCTCCTTAAAGAACCGACGATGCAAAACCCTTGGAATAATAACGGCAAGGGTTGATCCGGAAGCTTCGTATCCGACCACACCCATCAATTAACAACACTTTGGATTCATACTGGAATATTTACCATTCGGCTACTTCTTAAATGCATTCCTTGCATTCCCATCGAGTCGATTTCGTTCAAGTTTCGTTTGAATAGAATTACAAAATCCAACCTTCAAATGTACACAGTGTAATCTGCGATCGTAATGACCGCTCGTTGCGCAAGTCGAGTTCCAGTGGAGCATTCTGTACGGATGTAAAGTAAAAATGGCCCCTATGACTATGAAGTCATCATCGGTACCGCTCTGGTAGTAGGTACATAGTAGCAGCAGCTCTGTGTAATATTTATTATCTGTTATGACCATCATTTCATAATTCGGGCCCATAAAGCCATTGTCGAAACGGTCGACTACGTCGATTTCGTCACTCGTTGGGCAAACTGGTCAGACTGGTCGTAACTTACGGGACGTAACTTACACATATGTATTTTTTTTTAATTCGATAATGCCCGTGCATGCACTGTTTACTTTAAATTTGCATAATTGTCTGGGGCAATCAATCGGCTGTATGACAATTTGTAAATTAACAAAATTTTGCACGTAGCCTGACTTGAAAATATTCATTCTTGAACTTGGTGAAAAGAGTTGGCTGTTTTTGTGTATTTTGAGTATTGAGTATTTTGAGTATTGAGACAAATTCAATCCTCATTCTAATCTGCTCGGTAGCACAAGGCTTAGAACCATATTTTTTGTGAATATATATATATATTAAGATTGCACATTTATACTACAGGCGGACCTCAACTTTCGCACATTCGACTTTCGCACAATTCGCTATTTTGCACATTTTTAAAAAATCGTTTTTTTTTTTGGTTGAAAATTGTGGAAATATATCATCAAAAATTGTTTCTAAAAGGCACGGCATAGTGATGGATGAAATGGAGAAATCTTTGTCTTATTGGATAAGTGACCAAAATCAAAAAAAACATCCAAGCAATTTCTCTCAGGAGTACAAAATTACAACATTGTGACGATACTACATATTTAAAAGGCCGAAAAAAAAAAAAAAAACAACAAATCGTTCAAGAGTAAACTGCCATTTCTGCAGAGGGGATTTTGACCAAAATCACAGTATCTCTTACGGCTAACGTGAAAACTATAGATATGAAATTTTGACAAAATCGCCGGTGCCGTTTCGGAAATATGATTTTTTACAGAATTTTTGAATTCTGCACGAAAAAAACCCTACTTCCGGTTGACTGATGTTGACCAAATTCCTTATGGCTTTTACACCTTACGTGAAAATAATAGGTATGAAATTTCAGCTTGATAGACTTGATAGTTTCGGAGAAAACACACAGACATACACACACACACATAGTACACAGACATACAGACATTTTCCAGAAATCATGAAAACGTGATCAGGGGATGATACTTGATCCAAATCCGTCAAAATCTCGATGTCGAATTTTCGCACGATCACAATACTTTATCCGATTAGGATAAAGTAAAAACAGTCAGTAAAAACAGCCGTAAGAGATACTGTGATTTTAGTCAATTTCTGACTAGCGAAAATGGCAGTTTACTCTTTTTTGGCAGTTTACGAAACGGCACCGGCGATTTTGTCAAAATTTCATATCTATAGTTTTCACGTTAGCCGTAAGAGATACTGTGATTTTGGTCAAAATCCCCTCTGCAGAAATGGCAGTTTACTCTTGAACGATTTTTTTTTTTTTTTTTTTTTCGACCTTTTAAATATGCAGTATCGTCACAATATTGTAATGTTGTACTTCTGAGAGAAATTGCAAGTTATCAAAAAATAAATCATTAAAATCAGTCAACCGGAAGTAGGGGTTTTTTTTTGTCGAAAAGTTTACCACAGAATATTTCCGAAACTGCCATGGCAATCAAGTCGAAATTTCATATCTATAGTTTTTACGTTAGCTGTAAGAGATACTGTGATTTTGGTCAACATCTGACGACCGGAAGTGGCAGTTTTTCTAATTTGAATATATGCCGAAGATCGTATTTTACATACGCGCGCGCACTCAACACAGTGATTTCATGATATGTATGTGTGTATGTATGTTGGTTGGTGTGGTGCTGTGCATGCGTTTTATTTACTTGCGTACTTAAAAAGTTAATTTCGTTACTGTTTGTATTCCTCAAATATATGGATAAAGTCATGGGTTGGCCACACTCGAATTTTTTTTTTTTTTTCCCTCTACTTTCGAACATTTAACTTTCGCACACATTTTCAGGAACCAATTATGGGCGAAAGTTGAGGTCCGCCTGTACTCTGAAGGAAGGTTACCCATTTGCGATTTTAAAGATGAGCTAAATTTTGATCACGCCTACATTAACAGAATTTGGATACTTGTGAAACTCAATAATCTACTGAATCTAAATCCATGGATTGAGTATCCTATAATAATAATAAATGTGAAATGTTAAAAGTCATAAAAACTTATTTTTCTCTCATATGAACTTTCAACTTCACCTGTGTGCTTAAAACGTATGGAAATCTCTAATTAAAAAAAACCACACGTATTTACGCACATTACTTAAGCAGCGGCACAGAATAAATACACACACACAGATCTCGATTTTCGATAAGGATATCTTCTAATTAAGATGGCTTATCCAACTCTAACACTGGTAATGTACTCGGAAGAAGCAGAGGGGATTCCTAGCTTACAACTGAACATTCGTGACTAGGAGACATTAATTACGCGCTAGCCTACGATGGAATCTACCAATTGGATCTTTAGATCAGGCTGACACTCTTCCTGGTTCGCAAGATCTGGATAATTCAATTCGGCACACTGTACTCGTACAGTTCCTATATTATTTCCAAGTACGTGTACTAACTTTTTGTAGCAACTTCACACAAATACGACCGCGAGAGATATCTACGGGCAATTAAGGTCGTACACGTCCGAAAGGAAGATGCGCTATGAGCCGACCAGTTAGTTACCCAGATCGTGGAGATAAGTGGAGAATTCCAAACTGCGGTGCGTACTTCTTCCATTCCACAATGGCAATAAATTGAAAATTCTCTATCTCGAGTTTTAATTAAGTTCGATTTCTCACGCAGAGAGACCTCGCGGCACAAAACGACAACCACGTGAATATTGTCCCGCGCACTTCCAACAATGGTTCCTGGGTATTGTCTGACTTCTACCGGTATGTACTTTCGCATTCGTCGAGAGACCTCCTAGTGAGCGCTTGCTAGGATTCGCCGAAGAGCTGTTTATGTCTATTGTGACAGTTGGGACAATGTAACATCGGTTAAATTCCACATTCGAGATATTCCTACTTCTAATTTTTGACTTTAACTCTAGGCTTCTTATCTACATTGTCGACAGTTGGGGTACCTTATTGGCGCCGCTCCATGACCAGGTGTCTTTTCAGCTTCATCTGTCCACTGGACAACGCTTTGACAATCAAAAACAGTGTGGCGGTCATCACAATGAGACCCTCATGTGATGTAAAAAGGTGTTTCTGCCGAACAATGGGGGAAAGGTGATGTGAGTTTGTCTCGAGCTTGGATATTCCAAAAGTTCAAGTGAGTGTATCAGCTGGAGTTTAACGCATGGATACTTTGCTACTTGGATTTGAGTATTTACACATTGAAACATTGTGTGTATATCTGTAAATTGCTGGTTAGCTAAAATAGTCTGAAGCTTAAAAGAACGCATTGAGAGATAAGAAATCGGAATATGTACATTGTATACCAATAAAAATTAGATCAAAAGTTAAGGGACAGAGTAGCACATTAATAGTGGATTATTAGTTTACATAAACTTTTAGCCAAATTTTAAGTCTGAGCATCAAGGGGATAGAGGAGATTTTAAATGGTAATCAATAGACGGCGGATTGATGGATGCTTTGATAGCGTGCAACCCTAAACGCTTCTTAGGATATTCCGTTACCCTACCCGAACTCACGTTCGTACTCTACCATTAACATATTCTCTCCATCTTTTACAGAACAATTATTTATAATAATATATTTTAACTTATAATATATGTATGACATAAATATTAAATATAACATATTATTCAATAATATTATTTGTATATTTTTTACATACCAAAAAATAATGAGGTTTTAGTGTTTTTGTGTCTCCGATTGGCGAGAGAATGCCCTTTGTGCATTCTATTTTTTTTTCTAATATTCCTACCAATTACGAAATATGACAAATTCTGCGATATGCTGGCTGTCTGAGATATGAGGGTTTTTCCTTAAAAATTTTTATTCTACATACATATTAACATGAACATTATATTATATGTATATTCAGCTAAATATATAATTTATGTTATACATATACGTATGTATGTACATACATATACAATTTAATAAATAAATAAATAATAATACAGACGGGCAATGGCAACACCCAAATATACCCGCGGCAAAAGGTTCGAGAATCCGAAATTCCGAGGTCTAGTTATCAAATAATAAGTCAAAGAAGAGGATGAAAAGAGGAGAGGTAAGAACTAAATGGAAAAATATAGTTGGTTTAATTGTAAAATAGCTGAGGGGGAAAAATAGGTATACGTAAAGGCAAAAACGTACGCAGTAGTATGATAAATATAAGAAATTCTATGCCAGGTTCAGGTATAAGCAATGTATAATAAATTGAGTAATTTATTATGGAACTTGTATGTCAAATGGATAATTTGCTTGTATAGCAGCACCTGTCTGTATATTATTATAATAACTAATGGAGCTAAGATCGATCCAAATAAACTATGTATGTATCTCAAATTAGACAGTGAAATATTAACAGTGCAACCCTTTCGAATTGACGGTTACACGTAGACTGGATCGCTCGTTTGTTATTTTCAATTTGATTTTAATCAAGGATAATTATATCGATACACCCCTTGACTGCCGTCGCACTCTACTGCGTGTAATTTCCAGGTTAATGTAATTTTTTTTTTTGAGGCAGTGATCGTTAACAGCTGGTGCATATAATGCACCCACCCTCAAAAGTGCAACGCTTCGCACGCGCTTGCAGGAAGTTGCAGATGTGCACTCGGTGTGCATGTATGCAAGTAACGAGACAACCAAACGGTTCCAAAAGTGTCGTGTACCTTTACAAATTATCTCATCGTGGAAATGACTTTCATTATTTAATTTCTTTTTATGTGTGAATGGAGTTGTATATTGAAACTTTTTACTCCGTTTGAAATTGTAATTAGTTTTTACTGGGTTTTGAGAAGCTCTGAAGTTTGAAAAAAAAAAAAGGAACCCTCATTTCCTCTGCTTACCCTCCCGAAACTGATTGTTGATGACACGTGACACATACAATATACAATGGGAGTACGTATTTGACAACGTAATTACTTTTTCGAGTGCCATAAATAACTTAACGTCTCGTTTGAATACTTCTGTTCTGAATTTCAGCTTCAGGAAGTTGGATGTGCATATTTAGCCCCACTGAAGTCACTGCATTAGTAATGTGCTATACATTAAAACGACGACAGCAATGTTTATTGCATTCGCTTTCATTTCGAACCTTTGATTTTTTTTACCATAAAGGTGATAGGATCAAAGTCAAAATCAAAAAGTACATACAGCTGAATGCATTTCGATTTCTATTTAAAATTGACTTCTCAGGCTGTTGTTTTTTTTTCAGTTGTGCTCTTGCGTGAACTGAAACGTAAATATTATGACATATACGAGACTTGTTCATGAGCACACGCTGGCCCCGGCCGTGATGTGTTAACGTGCACCTAAATATAGTGCATGCTCGATACGAACTCGATCCGATGCACACGTGTACAAAACAAACTGGCCACAACCGAAACCGTTCAATGAAATGTGTAAATCTGAAGGAAATTGCTTCAGCTTATATTATAAAAGTGATCTAAACAGAATGAATGAGGTCACACAAACAGTAAAATAAGTTCTATAATATATTCTGGAGATAACCCAAATGCTCAAAGTACCTAGTTAATAAAATAACAGGAAACAGAACGGATTATCTAGTATAAAGAGAGACCTTGCAAACGATTATTCACAACTTGAAGTCTACTTAGCATAGCAAATGAGCTTTTCCCATATTGAAACTGAGGATTCTTTCAAAATACCTGTTGCACGTATTGCTATTTACTTCGATGAATCACTCGACTCGGAAGACAGTCAAAGTGTGCAACCAACGGGACGACTGCAAGTCTACAAAATACGAAAAAGGGCTCACACCACGGAAAACTCGTCTAATCAACGAGGAAAAGTCATAAATTAACGAGCGAAGGAAGCGAGTTTCGCCCCCGTGGTCAACCCACAATGTCTTCAAACGTATCCTGCGCGAGTCTCCAGTCGGTAACTCTGTACTCGCCAATTATATCAGATCGACGAGCCAGAACGCGTGCAAAAATAGAGTAATCAACGATTCAAATACACCAACACTAGTGGGCTTTCGCAGAGCTTTCAGTGACACGCTGAAGCGTGGGAAAAGCACTTGTCGAACGCATCGCGTCACGCCCACCACCACGTGGAACCTCATGCAAACTCAATTCTAAAACTTTAATGACTCTATTGCGCACTTCCTCCGATCCGACGAGATGTGCAGGGTCACATTTAACGTGCACTTCCGGATATTGTGTTGCACACTTTATTGCCGTTCGCATAAATACATAGAATCGAGGATACGTGACTTGCGCAGGGTTGGCGGGTCGAGAATACTAAATCGTGAAAACGCAGACACCGCCACGATGTGTTAAGATGCATCTATCCTACATATATCCACTTTTAAATCATCATTTTCAACCATCCACTGCTGGATGAAGGCCTCTCCAATCCTATTCCACCCACTTCGGTCAACCTTACTTTCTTTCAGATCCTCTTGAATACCATTCCAGTATTTATCGCGTCCATCTACCATCCATTCTTCTCGAAATGTGTCCAGCCCATTGCCACTTCAACTTTTTCGCACGTTCCGCTATATGAGTCACTTTGGTCATGCTTCTTACCCACGTATTCCTCTTACGATCTCTTCTTGTTATATCAAGCATACATACAATTTTCATGCTTCTCCTTACGTAACATTCACGAATTCAGCTATATAAATATACAATCAAAATCTTCTGTCAATTTGCTGTCCCTTGCGTGCATTTTGCTTGACTTTTTTTTTGTGGGACTTCTTTTTTGTGAGAATTCCCCGCACTTTAGACCCCCGGCACACCCCCGTTGCTTCTGACGCTTTCTCCAGGCAAATTTGTTTGGAATGGCCTATCTATGGTATTTTATATCTATTTTTTCTGTACATCTTTCTGTCTGTCAATTTCTTCTTATGAATGTCCTGTCTATCATAAGAAGAAATTGTCATGAGAAATGTATATATATATGTCTGTCTGTCTCTCTGTTTGCACATTTGTCTCAGTCTGTCAATGTGTTTGTTTGTTTGTTGTACATTCCTGTTACTGTTTGTCTAATCGGCACCCAATTTTGCAGAGATACTTACTTGCTGATCCTGCAGGTGTTGAACTGTACTTGATTGCGATAGAACGTTTTTCTTAGTAAAGTATAATTGGTAAGTACAAACCAGCTTTGTTTTTGCACGCTAGTCAAAATAATATTCATTGTATCATTTCGAGGAATGAGCGTGCGCACTATTAGACTGTTTAAAGCAGTGGTGCACAACCTATCACATAGAAGGGCCAATTTATCCATCTTCTAATTGTTCATGGGCCGCACAAAATCTCCTTTCAAATGATATTTGAATTCGGATGATGTGGCAAGCATACTTTTGGCTGGAATCAATGCCATGTAAGGATAACATTTCTTTGCAGTGCGGAAAGATATTTTCTCTCAGCTGTGAATAAAACAATTAAAATTTTTACAGGAAGTCTGAGATGTAATGATTTTTCCCTTGCAATCGAAGATTCAGATCATTAAGGTGTGTTGTAATATTTGTCAGAAATGCCAAGTCACACAGCTATTGAGGATCTTCCAAAATATAGACTTGATAGACTTTCCTTTGTTAACAGGAACATTATGATTTCTTTTAAAAGTAACACAGATCTGTTCAAAACATTGCCTCTGCTTAATCAACGAACTTCGCAGTCGTACAATAGGTCATTATATTCAGCATCGACTTCATCAAGGCTCTGAACTGTTTTTTACTGCCATTATACGTAAATATGTAAATGGAATCACGGCGAATTTTCAATATTGTTTCGTAAACGTTGTGCACTGATGAAATTCTAGGGAGAACTAACACTAAAATGCGTGTCTGAAAACAATTGTCTAAAAAAATGCTGCAACTGCATTATAGAGAGTGTGAGACATTTGTAAAAAAATGAATTTTGGTCGCAAATCTCTACCCGTGAAAAAATAGTGGTACTAAATAAAAAAAAAACAGCACTGTATGGTTTTCTGTTAGTGACGATTCAGTTTATGTACATACATATATTCCTTTGCTACTGCATAATTTGTTAACATATCAAACATAGATTTTTTTATATTCAATGAATGAACTTGTCATTTTGGACCGCAAGAAATGTCATTTCGGGTCGCATGCGGCCCGCGGGCCGCGGGTTGTGCATCACTGGTTTAAAGTCTGCTTTGGATCATGCGTTTTATATAATGTATATATAAATAAAGAGAAGAAAAAGTATATAATGCATGTGGGTGGATATGTAGCCCGTATAAATGGTGCTTTTGTTTGCCTTCTCGATTATTTGTACAGCTTTGGCAGAACAAACTAGGGGTGTGCCGGGGAGGTCTCTCTTCCTGCCCTTCAGAATATCAGAATGCACGCGCTTGATGTGCAACAATATGCTATCTACATACTACTACAATAAATTTCCATCGGGCACCCTACGAAAGGTGATCTTTCACATTATTAATATTTAAATTGGGGCTTTTGTTTAGTCTTTTGTCGTTTTTTTTTTATTAATTTATTTTGGGTTAGTGTGTGGTATGTGGTCTATTCAATTTTTACCTTTTTATGACGTACCTACATATTGCAAACTGTTGGAAATTTGATCGTCATGAGATTTTGACTGGTACATACATACATACATACTTAAAATATGAAATTCTGTTATTTAGAATGATAAAACTTTGATTTAAATGAAATAAATACACATTTTGTGTACTTGAAATTTACTGATTTTATTTATTGGACACATAAATTATTGTTGTTTTTAGAAACGTCAAATATATTTCATTCTTACAATACAGTACTAAAATTTATTCAATAGAAAGTTTGCTGCCATTCTTCTGAAAAATAATACCATTTGATTTATTGTAATAATCGTAGCGTGATAGAATAATTGCATTACAAATTTATAGATCTGTAGGGCTTCTTATACCTACAACAAGTTAGTACATGTACAATTTTTTTTAAATTATCAAAATACATACATATTATGAATACGATTTTATTTGTTTTTGAAAGTAAAAAGTAAAAAATGTTTTTATAATAGAAAGTCAATATACGCGTTAGATCGATATGGCATCATTTTAATAGTGTTATAATTTATTAGTGACTTGACAGTGAGATTCATCATCATCAGCTCATCGTCCACGGTGTCCGAGGAAGTCCGGTCGGTTAGTCATCTTATTATAAATTCAACGCGTGATTTTCATACGATTATTATAAAACACATGTCGTACAAGAAACCTACTTAGCATGAACCTGAAATTCAATCGATTGTAGGAGAAAAAAACTCGCTTATACCAACCACTATACGTGCGAATCATCGTTAAAAATACGCGCAGTTCTGTCATCGTTTCGGTATTTTTCAATGATGATATCTATCATGACCCACTATCATTAAAAGTAATAACACACGATTCTGAAAGGCCTTGGCCGCGTCCTATGCTAATACAAACTGTAAACATGCCTTTTTTGTATTTTTTCTTCAGCTTGTTGTGCAGCGTTTGTGAGTGATAAAGTGGCGCTATATCAAGAGAGCGAACAGTTTTCGTTTGTAATTTACACTTGTAGAAAAAATAAATTCGTCCTTATCCCATCGTTATCTCGTTGCTAAGGATGTTAAGGTACATATGAATAGATATTTTTTTATGAAAGTTATATTTAACTTCACAAGTTTGTCAAACATGGTATAAATCCACGTGAAAACTTCTGCCATGTAATTCTCTGTAACTAATGTTGTGTATCATAAAATTTATGGCCTTTAAATTATACATATTAAGGTTTCTGTAATCATTTTATATTACTACATACATACTAATTTTTGTACAAAAAAGTATGCCAAATTTTATTTTGGCTAATTGAATACGTCAATTATAATCCCTCCAATAATAATAATGGAACGGGTATTTTTAAATTTAAACTTATTACTCAACCTACATATAACGTAACATAAAATACAATCTTATATTATATATATGTATAGGTACATATTATGTATGTTACATATAATATAATTTTTACAATACAAGTCATATTGATGTACCTACATATTATTTTTCATGAAAAATTCTCCATTTCTTTAAAATGAAATAAAATAATTTCGAGGTAATATAATTAGTTTGACTATTTAAATGAATATTATGAATATTATAATTGACCTTGGGGTTGCAATTTAAGTGTCATTGAAAATTTTTGAATATTTTATAGAGCTCAATGTCCGTTCGTGCGCAACGAGACAACGTTCTCGCGTACAGTTCTGATGCCAATATTTCGATTATTTGTGAACGGTTTAATTCTGAATTTATACTCAATAAACCTGCAAGACGATCCTTTTAATGATTCAATGACTTTTAAAATTTTATAATATACAGTTCGAGTGGAAAAAAGCGCTCGCTTGAACGGGGTTGTTGCCAATAAAGCGTGACATTATCGCAGTTCGATACATTTTTACCATCCACGGCGTGTCCTTTTATGCATTAAAAAGCAAATTGCACTATAAATTTTGTCAAAAAAGACATTGTGAACGTTTAATGTCAACTGCATTACCTTATTATTATTTGTATACAAGTGCGTGGGAGTTCAACCAGAGCCCCATAAAATTGTCTCGTAAAGTGAGCTACACAGACTCGAACTTATTATTATGCGTAAACAATGAGTCTTGCGTTCTCATTGAAGTTGTAACCCTAAAATTACCGGGTCGCCGTTTTTACGAGCTCGCTCTCGCAGGGAGAAGGCCTTTCAGGGGGTTTTTACGATTTGTTATTTTTTACGGTAGAATTTGGAGTATTAAGCGGTGTAGGATAGTTTTAACGAGCGTTTTACGACGTAAAACGGCATAAAAATCACGATTTAGATGCATTTTAAAAGTGCATGTTTATAATGACGTGTGTTAGTTCACGTTGTACGAAATAGCTTCATATGGAACACTATTTCACGTTTGTCTTTGTTTATTTTCAGAAGATTGAGAGCTAACTTTAGAAGACCATTGTCAATATTCGATAGAACTGTAATGGAAATGGCAATGTTTAAGCAAATCAAGTAAGTTTGCATATATGAACCGTTATAAATGAAAGTGATTTAAGTTCATTTTGTTTATGTTTGAGATAGTGATTAAAATAAATACATAGTCACATATTTTTATAGCCAAAACTATCATTAACTAATTTTTTTTCAAAATTGGACTCATGTACATATGTACATTGTTCAATGTACATTAGAAAGAATACAGAACGTTTGAAATGAAACGGCCAAAACTTTAAATGTATGTAGATAGAATATATAAATCTAAACGAAAAATGATAAACAAACGTGTGATTTGATGTGCTTCGTTATCAAGATACAACATATTCAATAGTTCAAATTCAAAGTCTCATTAAATTATGTATGTATGTACAAATGTATATGCAAAAACTTTTTTCGTAGTAAAAGTAAGTTACCTACTTATTTTTCAATAGCGGAGATTGTGTGTTTAATTTCATATTTAAAAGCTTAAACGTTTTTATTTGACGCTCACGTGCAATATTAAGCGACCCTTGATTGTGTGCAATAAATTGACAGTTATAATCATATAGAAAGTTGATTGAGAGTCATGCCAAAATTTTATATTTTTATTTTATTGCAATGCCGAAGATTCCCAAGACATTAATATGTTCGCATAATTAATATTTTCTAATTTATGTACAATGTATATTACCTATAGTTAAGATGTTTCTTTTTTAATCGAATACATTGGTAAAAGTGTGAGAAACGATCGTATCGGAATTTGAATAATATTCTCAAATAATAATATACAATTAATAAACCGCAATTACGGACCTATCAAACCCAGCCATTTATATTCGCGCATTCAAGGACGGGTCGTAGAAATTTTTTTCAAGCCAGTGGCGTGCGTCGAACGAGCGACAAGGGGTCATGTGCCCCAGCAGGATGTTGCGGTGTCACGTATCGACGATGGTTTGTATTCAAAACGACCAGGTGGGGTTTGAATTTTTTTTAGGAAGTATCGCGAATAGCTGTACCTCGCATAATACCATAATATCGACACGTAATCATATTTAGGATCGGCGAAAGTTGCCGCGTAGAATACTCCCATATATTTGCCGCACGTCTGGCGTGGACGAACGTTACAATTACAAACGAATCGTGGAAGATTTTGTATTACGTCGGAATGCTAAGTGGATAATGGACGATTGTTATACTGAAAAAGGGTCAACAATTCAAAAAATTGTCACTTTATGCTTTATATCATTGTATTTTGGTTGGTCATAAAATTGGATGTGCATCGTGTGCGGCATTACTAACGTACGTGTGTATATGAGTTTTGGTTTTATTTGAAAAACTTTAGTTTTCAGCGTCAGTCTCAGTGAAAGGGGTTCCCAAAATAGGGTTTCGTTTATTTGTCAGAGTTGAAAAACGACGGTACGTTAGTTCAATCTTCAAAGGAGATTGCAACCAGTTCGATTCATACTTTCAATACATCAACGCCAGTATAAACACTTGTGTATACAAGAGGTGGATTGTGCTCGTGGTCGAGATGGTATCCCTCCCGTCCCCGCTCCCGTTATCCTTTTTTTCTCACTCTATAAAATAAATATGTAATACATGTGTGTAATATAAAAATAGGGAGAGGTACTTTGAAGCAGTGTCTCTGAACGTTTCGCCAAAAATGCGTCTCGTATAATTTCGATCGGTAGTATTGAAATGTAAGTTTGTACGAGACGTTGAAATTGTTTGATCAATTGAAAAATATAAATATTATCGTTGTGTAGAAATTATTAATACAGATGTCTCGAGCGAATTGTGTGTATGCTATGAATCCTCTGTATCAAGATCATTATAATTTGCGATGACAAATGTGTGTGCGTCGTATAAATACTGTCGATTCCTCGTGCCAGTGCTTCTCAAACTTTTTCGGCTTGAAATATTAGTAATGGAGGACTTCAGTCTTAGAAGAAGAACTTTTTTTCTTATTTAAAGCATAAACTATATATTTTTAAACTTTATTCATAAAAAGATACCTTTTCACAAGTTTTTAATGTTTAATTTTAATTTTAAAGACTAAACTACATATAAGAAAGAATTAATTTCCAAGAAAATTGCGCAATTGCTTATTTGTTACATTAGAATATAAATTTGTATAAAGGTTATAAGTCAGATTGAAACATTTAGAGTATGGTTAACATTCTAAACGAGTAAATTATACATTTTCATTATACGGTTATAATGGATTTTATCAAAACATGACAGTTTGGAAGCCACTGTTTCCAATACAGTAACAGTAGCGTCATTTCGATATATGAAAGCAATCGATGATTGATTATGCGTGTCGTGACATTTATAATACAGAAGTATTAATCGACTACACTTTTACCAACTTAATTTACAGTACACCACTCGTATTATTTACATTTTTTATTATTATTATAATTTTGGATTGTACATGACCAATACAATATGAAATAATTGTAAATATCTTGTACCACAGTCGCTTTTATGATCGAGTCAAATGTCAGCCTTCTTATCTAGCGGCTCTCTATTTGGTCGATAGAGTAATCGCGGTTTTGACATTTGCGGTTCGCGAACAATGGATATTATATTTCTACGAATCTTACGAATTAGACCAGCATTAACTAGAATTTCCTGTGATGTTACCGAATTGCGGAAGATACACAGCAGATGTTGTGAAACTAAAATTTTCGACACATGTGGCATCATGCACTCCCCGTGCAGTGTTTTTTCACGTTAGCATTATAAATCAACGTTTAAACTGTTGACGGATAGAAAATACCTATCTACCGCCTGATGAATAGTGCCAGTGTCTAGACCAAATTCTATCCATCAGTTTCGGCGCCAAATCCTCTTGAATGTGAGTAAATTGAAAGTCAAACGTATTCAGTATGCAAGATAAGACCCACGCTCCAGCAGACAGGGTCAACTTTGTGCATCGTTTATCCATGCCTAGATTCGATCCTATCCTAGTGAAACTCGCCGGTAGCCTTCACCACACGTTGGAAATTAATCGGTAATTGTTTTCGTGCCCATCCTGTATGTGTAATTCGAATAGATTTCTCCGCTGCGAGATAAGTCGATCTAATGTGGGTACGAGTCGGGTCGTCCCGGTCGAAACTAATTTTATTTAATTTTAGTTTAATTAGATGCATCGACGCGATAAGACCAGGTGCACTCGTTCGACCACCTGCCACTTTAGTTCCTGGTTTACACGTAGTGTCGAACTTCCGGTCGATCTCCGGTATGAAAATCGCTCGTTGACTTTATCGACATCGATCTGAATCTGCCGCGCTGTTCAATCACGTCTGATTGATGAATGTGTGGAAATTGCTAGGTAGTATACGCAGTAATATTATAGATTGAGAAAAGCTAACCTTTTGTAATAATATATATATATATATTTTAATATAAACATATATATTTTAATATAAACACTCATACAATTCATCAAATAAAAAAAATGAAGCATTCTCTAAAAAGTTCAGATAGATACGATTCATATATTTCTCGCCAAGCTCTTGTCAGTATTTAACGATTGACGTCCACCATACAAACTAAACCATAAAACAGACTAACTATACGATATTAATCTTCGCAGTATCCACATGAACGAACGGACGCGTTCTTAATTGCGATCCCCATTCTATTACGCGCGTTTCTCGCAAGGGATCGTATACAGCACCGACAATATACTACAAGTTTACGACTAAGCACAATATTAATTAGACGAAGCGAACGTCTATGATAACAACCTATGAAAGATATATAAAAATGCCGAAAGTACCCGCTAATTAGACGGTGGGCACATATTCGTATACATACGTTGCGCAACCAACTGACGATTCGTGTCACGTGCTCGGGCCGTATTGTACATAATAGACACGTAAACATTCATAAAATGCAGGTATTCCTCACCTCTCATGAATGCCGAGTGTATAATAAACGGCGTAATTAAGTCCCGACCGAATGGAAAACAATGGTGTGACACAGGTGAGTTTTTTTCCCCTTTGTCAGGAAGGACCGGTCGGTCGTACCAAAGCAAAGGTCTGGGTCTGACTCACGCGCTACACGTTGGTATTGTATGTACGGTTGAAAAGTTCAAGAACATGATGTTTATTAAATGTGTGTGTGTGTGTATTTATTTTATTATATAGTCTGAAGAATGAGCTGAAAAGTTGTGCGCTGGGCTTAAGTGCAATTGCAAATGGAAGGATGTAGTGAGTAAAAGGAGGAAGTGCCATTGTCGTCGATTGGTGTTTGAAATTCTGTATGCGTTGTCGTTGTCAGGAAGTCCTGAAGGGTGTACGTTGACACCAGATTCTCATTTTCGTATTTTTAAAGTAGCGTTTAAGGTAGTGTGCATATCGAAGTGACACGTCGAGTGATCCATATTGCTCGTCAAAAATTCAAAACACGTTCGATTCAAATTGCATGAACTTGTACAAACGCGTGAATATTTGGAAATTTTTCATTGAAAATGCTTTTGTGTGCTAAATGCAAATGTCTAGTATTTACTGATTTACTATTATTATTTACCAGCCGGTTTGCCCGTCTGGATTCTAACTCCAACACCCAGCCGTGCACACTAAATTGTACAATAACAGTACAGTCCCTAGCCCGTTTGACTAATGGCAGCTTGTGGCTTATAGATACAACGCTAATTTTTACTTTATCCTAATCGGATAAAGTATTTTACTTTATTATATTGGCAATGCTAGTCTGACCGCAACGACCCAGGTAGGCAGACAGGCAGACGCTAATACATATTTTTTTATTTTTAAAATTTTAAAATTTTAAAAATATTTATAATATATAAAAATTTTAAAATTTCTACTTCTATATGCTCCTAAAAACAGTAAATCACAGAATTTGTTATTTTCGTAGTATATAAATATATATATATTTATATATACATATATAATAACACGCACACACTCATTCACACATGCATATAGAGATTTACGAGACGGGTAGCGCGAAGCGTTCGCATTTTTCAACTACATTTTGAACTACTAATGTACATATGTATATATAGACATGAATGATTACCATCCGATGACACTGTCAACGGGCATTGACTAATATAGGATATGTATATTGAAAATTAACTGCAATCCAACATATTTTTTAAGACAATTGCTAAAGGGGGTCGTATTCGAGCCCTCTCCAAATGAGAATGGACAAAAATACCATCATTATATAATACATTCTGCTACTTTTTAGTATTTTTTGGAACTTCAACCAAATATTTAAACTTTCCCATTGAGAAGCAAGCCACACAGTATATGTAGATATCATTTAATACTATCGATACAGGAAAACCAACACACACACATATACATATATGTAGGAATGATTTTTGAGTGAATGTAGCGAACAGGCATGCGAGGTGACAAGAACGCTAGCGAGGGTGCGAGGGAGAGTAGTTAGTTGTCTTTGAACAACCCGGAGTGACAGATGTGCTTGGGGAGCAATAAACATTGAGACTACAAACACGATATCTATTATTTCCTACGATCGCCAGAAACCAGATCCCACATATATAACATTTTTTTTTTTTACTTTATCCATATTAGACAAAGTATTGCGATGGTGGAAAAATTCGACCTCGAAATTTTGACTGATTTGTATCAGGTATCGTCCCCTGATCACGTTTTCATGATATTTTGAAAATGTCTGTGTGTTGGTCGGATGTACATATCTAGAATCGTTATAACTCAAAAACCGTTTATCCTATCACACTGAAACTTCATATTTATAGGTTTTTTTTTTATTAAAAAAGTTAATGTGTGTTAATATCTACTATATAAAATTCAATGTTTGTTTGTTTGTTTATGATTCCGCTATGCAAAGCTACAGTTTTCAACTTAGAACCGCCAAACTTGGTATACTATCTCATGATACCCCAAGTCAGACCGTAGGTGGGTTTTGGAAGGGGTTGAAACCCGGGGTCAAGGGGCCCCATACAAATTTTTTAATCTGAAAAAAAATTTGTACTGGAGAATAAATGTTTTCATTTGTTTCAATTTTTTATTCAAATTTTGTTTGTATTGGAGAATAAATTTCATCCGCACGAGCAACGCCGGGCAATTCAGCTAGTCTACTATATAAAATTCAATGTTTGTTTGTTTGTTTGTGATTCCGCTATGCAAATCTACAGTTTTCAACTTAGAACCGCCAAACTTGGTATACTATCTCATGATACCCCAAGTCAGACCGTAGGTGGGTTTTGGAAGGGGTTGAAACCCGGGGTCAAGGGGGCCCCATACAAATTTTTTAATCTGAAAAAAAATTTGTACTGGAGAATAAATGTTTTCATTTGTTTCAATTTTTCATTCAATTTTTGTTTGTACTGGAGAATAAATGTCACCCGCCCGAGCAACGCCGGGCAATTCAGCTAGTATTATACATATAGTTAACGCAAGTAAGGAACACCAAACGGACAATGGGCAGACGAATTAAAAAGAACATGTGGATTTAAATTGCTCAAGACAGACAGGAATGCCGGAGTATTAGAGCAGCCTTTGTTCAGCAATGGACGGAATGGAAAAAAAATTTCAGGAATTTTTCTTCAAATCTGGAAAATTTGAGAAAATCCATTACTCAGCACAAGTAGGTACAAACAGGTAGGTATAAAACAAACGCACACAAATTCACATGTCGATGCATCATCCGTTCTTATCTAAAGCGTATGACGCGTCGCAAGCTCAGATTTTGGTGGTCGCAACTGGACAGATAGGTTGCATTCGGATGTTGTGTTGCATTTTGTTTACACATCGGCCACATGTGCAAGTCCCCCCCTTCGTCTCTACTCTTTACCCCAGCACTCTCCTCACCAACAACGACAACAGTCTCGGTGTTCTAAACGCGGTCGCTTCCCGCCACTATAACCACTCCGCCAGTCGTTCTCTGCCTGTTGGCCTGTCGGTACGCGCGTGCAACGCGAAACATACGTCAAGTGATGTACACATCGCGATGACACCTGCCGTCAGGGAAAAACTCGGGAAAATTCCGGGAAAATCGTAGACCGGAAGTGGGATCGGTGTGTTCGCAAACCGCGATCGGTCGTCTTCGGCCGTCTCCGTCAGCCGCTTTTCCCACGCTGTCAAAGTGACAGTTCGCTGTTTTGAATTTCGCGCTCGTGTGTGTGTATGTGTTCGGAAAATTGGCATCCGTGTGTTTTCTCTGCGGGTGATTTGTTATACGGTTAGTTTTTCGTTTTGAATTTTTCACCGTGTGATAATTATTATTTTGAATAGCGCGCGCTCGGTTGCCTAGTGCGATGTTGATTTGCACTCTAAAGTTGCGGTTTATTATCTCGTTCTTGTGTAAATTCGGCATGACGATTGTTTATTATGCGTTGGAATGATGTCGTGCTGAAATTTTAATTGTCGTTTTTCGTGTATGTGAAATACTGGTAATTTAACTTAAGTAATCGTTTGTGTGGAAAAGTGATCGAATCAAGGTTAAACTTTTTGATTGAGTTCTTTCAGTTGTCGGGATGATTTTGTTGTTGATGTCTTATCGTAATATATGTGTGTGACAGTTTGGTTTTTTTTTTTGTAAAATGTTGTTGTAATTTAATCAATCGGATGTGGTGTATTTGCTTTGTTTATTTTCTTTCTTTGCTATCGATATAAATTTTATAATAAACCACAATAATATATGTATGTATGTATTGTGCAAAGAGTTCTCGATATTTTCGTATTGTTCAGAAGAAGGAAGCGGTCTTCTATTGTAGATAGCAACTTGAAAAGTACTGCTTTAACTGAGGATAACTTGGCAGTAAAGTCAAATTACATACATATGTATTGATTGAGCAACAACGCGAAAGATCGAGCTTTAGTAAAATGTCTTCAAATTTAGCTAAGTTTTTTTTTTATATAGAATTTTCATTAAATTTCAATATTATTGTAATATTTTTACACATTTTAGTATTATACAAAAATTTCCATTCTTCAAATGTTCATATATGTAAAGCTCACGGTAAAATTCTCAAACATTACAATCAACCCCTTATACAGTTCTAGTGATCCATTTAGCGCACAACCGTTACATTGGAACTTCGTCGCGTCTTCACACAAACGGTTGCATTATATATGTATGTATGTATGCATATGTAGGTACACTGAACAGGCCGTGTCTAAATTTCGTATTTTATCGTCAGTAATAAACTCTTGTGTGCACATTTGGACCATGCTCGCTTCACACACGCACATTTAGGCTAGTTAGCTAAGGTTTTTCGTATCGGAATTCAGTCTCGGTGTAATTTACACGTTTCGTAATATGTAAATTAACATGGCGTCCAATCACAAAATGCCGGCGTTCCAAATTCGAATACACATTACACAGACTGACGCGCGCTAACATACTCTTCGCATTGGCCCTTATCTATATGTCAATAACTCTCATTATGTATCGGGTGTGTCACGAGAACGTAAACGATGCGACCGAATTGTGTAATAGCGATTCGCTACTTACATACATATGTTTGAGTTTTTTTTTTTCGGCAAGGTCGTGGCCCGATGCCCAGTTCGGATTCAGAGCCTGTTAAAATGTCGTACTTGATCATATTAATTAGTGTAAATTTTTGATTTGCGATCGTAGATGTGAAATTTTTGGCACTATCCCGTTATTGTTTGGTTTGTGTTTGGATTTTTCGCTGTGAATGTTTCTAGTATTGCGCTTTGTATCTTGTCTTGTGTTGTAAACGAATGTAGAATGTAGATTAGATGTAGATTTTTACTCGGAATCTATTTTTAGGACAATTGCTTGATGATCTTAAAAATTTAGGCAATTGTTAGTATGTATGTAGGTATAGACCATGGATGCTCAACCGGTCGATACAGAATACGATTTTGCTTTGTTAATTTTGAAATGAATATTGCTTTCCGTTTTTCAAATTTTCTTACAGTGGTTCAATTTTGTTTACTAAGCACCCGTTAATGACTAAACGGTCTTCCTGGGCTCGTGATTATCTGTTAACGAAAAGGATTAATGGTCAAAGGACCGTTATTTTGGCGTGGTATGCATTTGTTTAATCATTGGTTCTCAGGTAGACTAGCTAATTTGTCGAAATAAGTCAAGAGGACATCTTGGAACTTTTAAGATCTGTTCTATTATAATACCGCACACTTTCTTCAAAATTGCTAATCCAAAACACGTGTTCTTATGAGAGCATATATTTTACCGACTGCATTCAGCAATGAGGACACGTTTGAATGATGATCACCTTGATGACTGTTTGCGTTTACCTACAAGTAACGATAAACCTAATTATTTGAAAATAGGTTTATATTTTTGTGGTATTTATGTACATCGATAGTTTTGAAAAACTAAAAAAATATACAAGTAATTTTGTAAAATTCTTATAAGATCCTTATTATATCCGGACCTCTCTCTAAATTATTGCATGAAAGTCGATACCCATGCAAATGAAAATAAAAATGTAGCACCCAGAAGGTTGAGCACCCTTGGTACATACATACATACAATAACTATCAACAGTGTATCACATCATTATTGATGTTTATTAAGTTACTCATTTCTTTTGGAATTGTAAAAACTTAACGGTTACATACATTCACAGTTACATTGATACTTGAGCTTTCGATTGAAAACGTATTTTTTTTTAATATTATTGTAAATAAATAGTTTTTTTTTAATACCCAGTAAAAACAGTTTGCGTTCGTTCATTATAATAACTTTCAATAGTCGACTTACGTCAATCGAACGTTTTATGACTTTTTCAGTTTTTCCTTCTGAAAAAAACATAAACTTTTTTTCTTCGTAATAAACACGATAAACACGGTCGTTTAACATATACATATTTATTTACATTGCGATAAAAATCGTATTTTACCGTCGAAACAAACTTCTTTTCGAGTCGCGCGGCGTATGACGCTAATTTGAAAGATATCGTAAAATTTTCCATAATTTTACTTTTCACTCGTTGTTGGCTCACTTTTGCACGGCGAACGACGACGATCGTCACTTCAATTATGATAATTTTATGCGAACTTCTTTTTGTGGTGGTTTCGCTCAATTTAGCGATAATTGTCCACCATTCATTCGACGCACGGTCATTTTGTTTAAATCCCCGTTGTATAAACGTATTTTTTTCTGTGCCTCTTTTCAGACCATTGTTGCTGCGAGTCCATTATTGCGGAAAATCGCACACCGACCGACTGGCAATAAAGGCTCGATGACGTCACAGGCGAAGATCTAAATTAAAAATAATAATATTGTGATGTGCCAATGTCGGTAGTGCTGAATGTGCGTTCTGAGAACCACCAGTGAAAGAAACAACAAATAAACGAATTGTGAAATCGTTGGGATTTAATCAACTTTTCAACCTGCTGCACATGCATCAGGTGAGTTTTCATCTATGTATTTGTTTGTTGTGTATGCTTTGAGGCGTTTAAAGGGTTAAAAAAATCGTTTACATTCGATCGATCGCTTGTTTTGATCTGATAAAGCGCGTCTTTAGAGCCGCGGCTGGTAATCTTTACTAATACTAGTTGGCGATCAACATTGACATGAGAAAAAAATATCATGTTATAAGATGTCAAGACGGTAATATGATACGGATAATGGCGATTCGATTTGCGTATTGTATTACGACGTGGAATAAATAAATAAAATAAAAATGTAAACATAAACACGCGCGAACACGAACAAGTATCGATTGCCAACCCTGAACGATTATGATCGAAGATTATTATTAATATAAATAATTTACGTTTGAAAATCTGCCCAACGGAATGGGATAAAACGTGTCGAACTTTCATATTATACTAAGTGGCGACATTCAATGTTCACTTTTGACGATTACTCACCGCTGATGGCACTAAATTTACTTGATTTTCAATGAACCGATCGATACCTAGTATAATTACAGTTTTACAGCCAGTATAATTGAATAGGATACATAGATTACTTCTTGGAATATAATTTATGTTTATTGCAATGTTCAGTAGTGCAATTAATGTTTGAAAGTTTATTGGTGCTTTGATTGATCTCTCTTACTGCTTTTGTATTGTTTCATTTCCAGTTCCTCTCTAGCCTACTGTTATCTTCATTTTACTTCGTATATACTTATTTTTCCATTGGCGTAAGTTACGTCATATTCCTCTGCATTCACAGTTCGTTCGATCACAATCTAAAAATGGTTCCAAACCAAACACATTATATGTAAATGTGTACCTAGTAGACAAATTTTTCGACTCGCCGAACCGGATTCGTCGTTTCGAATGTGCTGCACGTGACGACGTTATACTCGTAAAATTGCACTTCTTATTAAGATATTTATCACGCGCGAAGACACAGCATCAGATTGTGATTTCGCAGTTTATCGCTTTGCTCACGGCGATCGCAAATCAATCGCTAAATTGGCCACCGCAAGAGAAATGGTACATGGGATATTTATTATAAATTACCATCAGTAGGTACTTTAGTTTTAAGCCACAGTCATAACTTGAACTGATGAAAGTCGGAGGATGACTTGCCAATCTCGAAAAATGAAGCAATAAATTATTGTTCATCAGTGAAAAAGCTCAGAAATCATCAATACGATTATTTTTAATTGTTTCAGTGTATTGTTTCAAGTATAGAGTGGCACAGAGTCGACTGACACATTTCAGAATACTCTCTTATGTGAATTCTCTCGTTTTTTGCTTACCTGGTTACATACATACATATGTATACTTTTTCTATAAATACTTTGAATAAGAGCTACAACTTCTTAATGCTGTATTGTGATGTTCTAAGCATTATTCCTGATTCAAAATGATTTACGATTTAGTTTATTTTCTTCAGTTAGGCAGATCTGCTTTTGACTTTCGATAGTTGAATACATTCGATTCGAGTAGACTTAAAGCTTCAGTGCAATACTTATAGGAGTACACCGGTTTTCGCTTTCTTCAGTACCGTGTGCTTGCGTACCTACTGTCGCTTTCCACGCAAGTTTTACATACAATGGAATATTTGTGGGATCGTTGGCTTCTCGTCGTTATATTCAAAAGAATTATGATCCTACTTTGCCTCGGGTGACCCGACAATTTGTATACGAGCACGTCATTGCTGAAATTCGTTTAGTAAGTTCGTATATACAAAATTAAGTTGTCTCTCGTACAAAAATAATAGATAGAAGGCGACGGAAAGTGTCATATCTCGGTTCGGCGATCTAACTACCAGCATGGGGGATGATGTTCTTCAATTAGCATATTATTGTCGATGTGAAGTCGACGTAGAAGTCGCCGCCGATGATGATGATGATGATGATGATGACCATGCGGGTCTGGCTACCATCTGACGTTGAATGTGGGTTAATAGCTGGACGCGCCTATGCACATACAACAATGATACGCATGTCGGTTTTTTGTTCTGCAACAGCCACATCAGCAGTTTTCAAATCTTTGACAGTGGCTAAGGTTTGGGAACGGTTACTGGAGGATTTCTGAAATATACATAATTTAATCTACCAGAGTCATCGAAGCAAAACTTTCTATGGCAGCTATTTGAAAGAAAAATGCTTTATTGCAGAAGTACCTTTGTCAAGTTTTGTATTGATTATTCAAAACTGTGTGGGAATGTATAGATATATGAGTTTTATGTATGAAATTTTATGTTTATATGTTGTTATAGAAGAGCATAAACTCTAATGGAGATCGCAGTAATCTCGCTTAACTGTACTCGTGATTGATTCCGACGACTGCCGCATTAATTTTCCGTCATTGGGGTTATCTTATGTGTGTCTTCAGGTGATTTCAATATGTTTACCTTAATCCGATTACATGCTAAGATCGACCTCAAGTGTGGTGATCGGTCGTCGTATGCGAGGTCAACGCTTCTTCTATTTTATCCAACAATGATATGTTTGTAATGCAACTGGCTACATACTTACTCCCCCTGCTGTTGGTTGTAATAGAGTGATTTATGCGGATTTAACGGATTTATAATGCCGCAGTGAAATATCGAACGTTCGTAAGTGTTATTCCCGCAGAATGGAAACAATTTATTCAACGTCTCGCGGGCAATCGATTATCGGGGAATATTTTGCGCCAAAGTATCTTATGTGTATATAAATGTAGTACTGGTACTTTCCGGTTCGTACGTTTATATCCAATGCTTGTTTTGAACCAGTTTCCAGTTTTTCTAGTTAGTTAAGCTTGCCGAAGATGTCGTACTAATCCTAAAATATCGGCTCGGGTCAACCGTACACGCGTTTAGATGATCGCTTAATCGCAGTTTGCTCTCGTTTACTTACATATAAATGAGAAGCAGCGAGTTCGGTAAAGTCGAACTTGTATCAAAATAAGATAGAGCGTATATCGTCAGGGTTTATTTAACTTAGAATGGTTTATTGATGTTCGTTCTTGAATGTGTTTCAATTATGTAAAAGGTGTATGTTGCGCATTTGAATTGAGCTTAATCGACATTCCGATAGAACACCTGCAAAAATACATTATTAATTTATTGTTGGCGACCCCTTAATTTCTTTCAAGGTTCTCTCGCCGGTTATGTGTATGTATTGAAATGGCCATTTAAGGTCAAAAATAAACGATTACGCATATATAAAACCATAAATGCGAATGACACATTGAATAACTCACGCAATGTACGTATAATTTAATCGATCGTCATTAGGTGACATTTAAACCTTGTCGGGTTTTTCTTTTTGAGAAAAAAAACAACTGAAAGATAACGGTGTTTCGGAATAACAACGAGCGAACGAAGGAAAAAAAGTTTAACGTGTTTTGCGTAATTTTAATTTTCGCGCGTCATTCATCGCGTTTGGATATTTTACGATAACTTCACTACGAACCGTTAGATTTAAAATTTTTTTTTGATTTTAATAGAAAAGCGTTTGTTTTATAATGCGCATTGATTTGAATTGTGTGAAATGATTGTGAATGGGATTTTCGTGCGCTCGAAGTCGAAACTAGTTTGCGCCGTATTCGTTACATTTGAACCAAATTGATTGTGAAAGATAGTAGGGTTTTAAATTATTTTGTTATTATGTACTCAAGTATGAATTTGGAATGCACAGCGGTCAACGGAATCAATCGTAATGCAGAAATCACGATGCGAACTCCGACTATTTGTGTCAATAAGTCAAGGAGCCGACGGCCGCAAGGAGCCAAGCGGCCCGCAGCCAGCAATCATCAACTGTTTGGTCAAATAAAAATATTATTAATAAAAAAAATCAGTTTTTGTGCCAAAAACCGCAAACAGATAAACTCCAGTAGTACCGCAAGCACGTGCGCAAACAAAAACGCTTAATTTTTGCGTCGCGTATAAACATAGATACATGTGAAGATTGCGTCACAATCATTTGACCCTCTCGTCTACAATTTTATTATTTCGAAAAAATAATGATCGGTAGTCTATTTTGATGTACGACCGCTAAATTACCGGGGCATTGTTCCACCACGGCTTCAGATTGTTTATCTTTACGCCTAGTAATGATAGTAATGAAGTGTTATTTTTCACTCGTGCAACTCTTCGACTTTCACTATCTTGTGTGTAGTTTAACTAACGCGTTGTTTGTTTTGTTGTAACGATTTTAGGATCGAGCTCGTTTCACGATCGATGCTTCTCAGAAGTGGTCTTTGCGATCGTTAGCGATAATGATGGTAATTACACGCAAGTGTGTATCTGTCCTTGTGTTTGTGTATATTGTCGAAATGTTCGGAATCGCTGGCCGAATAGTAGTGAGTGAGGAATGTGCGCGAATAACTAACTGACCGCTCCCGAAGGCAATAAAACTGAAAGTCGCGTTGACACACACTCGGCATTGTTTAACAGCTGATTCAGTGATATAAAACCATTTCTCGTATTGAACTGTTGTGTATTTTGATAAGTCTTACAGGTATGTATAATTAATTATATTGGGCGTAGAAGCGTGTGATTTTTATCACGTTAACAATCAATTAGTTGCATTTTATTGTTAATAGGGCGTGCGAGATGCACTCATTTACACACACTTTATATCACTAATGGTCTATTCTTAGGATATTTTGTGTTCAAACTTAACAGTTACATTACCATATTTAAGACTTGATGAGTATCTAATTATAAAATATGAAGGCTTTCTTTGAAATATGATACTAAACATTAAGGGTTGATTTATTGTAAATATTGTCATTCAATCTATGCAGGGGGTCTATTGTTTAACATTTAACATTGTGTCAGATAATCTTTAGTTTGATTTATTAATAGTAGGTATCTGAATTTTTAGTTTAGGATAGCTCAAAAACAGTCAACATTTAAGTTCTTGTATATTTAGTATATTTTCTCTAGAATGACATCATTTATCAATCCTTGAGTTGACTTGTCAATGGAGTTGATTTAGGTTGAATTTTACTATACCTATACAATTTTTTAACCAAATCTTGAAATATATTCTGTATTGATACTTCTAGAATACAATCGACTCAGTTTATGTTTAATTACATAATAAACTTAATTATCTATTAGCACCTGTACAGAGGTGTTGTTTTAATGCTGCCAGGAATCTGTCAATTTGGTTTATTTGTCCAAGACCATCTGGCAGTCGATTGTATTCAACAACACCCCATACAAGATACTTCTTCTAGATCTACTTAATTTTAAATTCTTAACTATTAGATTATTCTTTCCTCTAGTATTATGACTATGTATGTATATTATACCCCCTTATTAAATACTTATCGAAATCTAAACTTAAAAATATATATTAACATGCACACTTTTAAGGTTTCACTTACATTCCATACAACATATTTATTATCGCTAATTGATCTATTTTGCTAAGTTTAAAAAAGAACAATATATAGAGTTATTATAAATTGATGGTTAGTTAAAATTATCTGAAATCTTTGCTGAAAAATTTATAAAGCATCCTGTTTACAACAAGTTGGTTAACCGTTTTGTATATGCGTACTTTGTTTACGATCAGTTCAGCTTCCATTAATCGTTCACTCTCGAAATAAACACGTTACGCACACACACAGTCACAAACGTGCGCAAATATTGTGCTTCTTTTGATTAACAGTAGGTACTCGTACAGACTATCTGAAACTCTGCATAGTTTAGCTTAAACTTAACCCTGAAGTGTCAGTCGCTTTTAGATATCCGCAATGAAATTTCACCGTTGGCCAGTCGGTATCAACAATAATAGTGTGCAGGCAAACATTCGTGCTTCACTTGACCGTTTTCTTGACGTGTTTCAAAACAATCGTGGCACTTGAATCGTGCCCCGCTATCGCATCTCAACCGCTCCATGTCCAAATTCGTCGAACTGGGTCTTAGATTTCTCACCTATTCCGACTCGTTGGGTCATCTGCTTCGATCGGTTCGCACAACAATGACCCTCTTCGGTCTTGAGACTGTACGAAAGAAGAGGAAGACAGGCGAAAAAAAAAATTAAATAAAAATGGCAACCGTTACGCCCTATGAACTTGCACGCTCCGAAGAACTGCGAGTCGTGACCGTTGCCGTTCATCTCATTGTATGCTAAATGCATGCTCGCCAAGTAATGAGATACTGAATGTCATTAGGGTCGACGCCATTTTACCACGTCGTTTACATGCGAGTCAGTTGTTAATTGGCCCAAAATGGAGATGTTTATGCGGTGCAATCGATGGCCGACTGCCACCCAGCTGAAATTTATAAATTTTTGATCATAACCAACGCACGCGACAGAATAAAACAAACTTAAATGATGATTATTATAATAAATTCCATACAAAATTGTATGAAAGTGAAATATTTGGTTAAAAAGAGGTACAATTCGCTGTAAAAGTAGATGTGTCAACTAAGCATCCCTATACTTTGAGGCGCATGCATATCTAGAGAACGGCTTACGTTCAAAATTAAAATATCATTGGAACAATAGAAATTAGCATTACTCAAAGTTTGCTTTGAAGATTGTTTTTGACCTTGAACATGTACATATAATGTGCGTTGAAGTTTTGGTAACGTTTGTCGTGCAATATAATATACTCGTAAGATTCCGGTCGATTTACTATGTAAATATTAGTCATATTTTATTTTGTCAAATTCCTATCTATTTTTAGTGTTTATTTTGTCTATTTAGTCTGTGTGACCATTTCGAATCGTGTTTTTTTTCCGTACCTAGTACATTATCCTTCCACTTGAGTTGCAGGTGTGTGCGTTTGCAAAATAAACATTTTTTTTGCACGAAAAGAGCTATCGATACAGTGCAACGCAACGATCCGATTATGAAAGGTTTTCAGTAAGTGTGTGCTTCGATGGAATTCGTGGTGTAATAATTTTCAAATTAACCTTTGAAATTGTATCTTGAGCAGATACGAATCAACAATTCCAGTTGCTTTAACACACCTTGCGTCACAACATAGTGGAAGTCGTCTAGCTAGATTTGCTAGATAGATTTTACGACCCACTTTTTATACGCGCTAAATTGTTTTTTATAAATTGACATAATAATTCACATTTTTTTTATAGCTTCTTCTTCTTCTGCGTACTCTTCGTTTTTGAATGGGTATATGTAAGTCGAAAGGCGCTTTTGATAATTCAGACATTAGCTACCTTAATTGGATCGTCGTTAAAGCGGACATTGAAACCGGTGCGAAGGCATATAAATTCGATTCTATTCGTTCGGTTTATTTATTCGGGTGACTGGTTGTTGTGTTTGTTATTGAATTTCAAGATGTACCTACATGCCCGCTGACAAGATAGCGGTCGGTTATTATACAATGTTTGAATGACGAATCGACGTGTTAATGGCTATAATTCGAATCTTGATTTCGTATATATAATATGGTACAAAGCGAGCGTGCGTTTTGAATATGACAAGTGTGGGTACTCATTTCTGTTTCATTGATCTTTCTCGCTCGTATCCTAATTTAGCTCGCTTGTTTATGACTTCAGCTGTTTGGTTCTTTCGGCGCGTCGCACAGTATTCATTCTTCAAGGTGATTTTTTTCGTCTATTGCTCTTTGGCTTGGGTCTGGACCCCGACATCACCTGTTCAAATGTATTGATTACGACCTCTTCTTTTCTCGAGGCGATTTACTCGGCAAACAATCAGGTGATAGTGCTGAAAACGTGAACAAACACGTACGCAGTCTGGGTAACTCCACTTAGCATACATTCGCTCTGTTTGCCAATGGACCATTAGGGGGCTTATCAATGCTGGCAACGTTTCTAAACGGTCGGCACGTTTCAAATATAAATAAAAAAATCGAAGCAAAAACTTACAAGCGAGCAGGGGGACATTTAGCGGAAATGTGTGTGTTGCAAATTCAGATGAAGCAAATCGGCCATTTTGAATTCGATTATGGTGCTGGACAGTTTGGTGTAAATCTACTTAGTTGTTGCCGCATAGTAAATGTATTTGGGTGCATACTCTCGTCTCATCTGCTGATTTGAAAGTTTAATTCCCAACATATGTAGTTGTCTTGCTCTCAATGCATTTGTGTTGCTGCGTCGAACATACCTCTTTATGATGCTTTGAAAGCTTCGAACGTTTCAGCCAATTTGTAGAAATTTGTTGTTACAAAACAATAGAAATACTGCTATGAAAGTACATATTTTGAAGAATTCAAAAAAATTTTCCGCTTATAAAAAGTAGAGAGGCTAAGTGAAGAACATGCCAACAACACAACGACTGATCTTTCCAATTCAAAGCTCCACCAAGTTGACGATACATACATACATACATACATATATCGTGACTAATTGTTTGTACATAATATGTACTTACAATAAAATAATTACAGTAACTTTACTTGGTAATCCATATACATAGCTTGCAAATGTATAATTGCTATACTTAATTGAATTTTCGTCGTTATTTGTCGTTAACCAACACTAAATTCGCAATTTAAAAGGTGTAATAATTTCCTTGGGATAACAGTGCGGTTAAATATTTATTTTATAAAAAGATAATTCTCTTATCGTTTAACACGGGGCATTAAAGGATGATTGAAAATTAACGTGACTAACTACGATGAGTATCACAATGTTCGAAGTAAGGAGTATTTATGCCATATATGTATGTATGTACTGAATGTTAGCTTAATTGCTTTGCAAATTCATTGTGTTCCGAGCTGATGAGTAAACAGCTCATCGGTGTGACTCAGACTGAATAGAACTTATTGTCGATGGAAAGCTACACACAGCCGCTCCTTTTCATTTCAATGGAAATTACTAAATCATCAAAAGGATAATACTGATGGAAATGCAGCCGAGAGTCAAAAGTCTGTGCTAGATTCGAAATTAGCATCCGAGTTTTACCTCGAATGATCAAATATTTGATTGAAGCTCGATTGGGCAACGTCACAACAGACGGTCGGTTACAGTTAGCCTGTTTGCTTTGTTCGTTTAACACCTTGACGCCGTTTCTTCTGCCTCTTTTTTTGTCTTTTCTTCTTTGGCATTCCACGTCGATTGCGCAAATGCCGCATTTCGGTCATTCTTTTGTGTGTTTCCTCTGTTCTTACGAACTCGACCGTAGAAGATGCCGAATTCGCTCGTCTAATTACCATATGTCCGTTTGAAAAATGTAGCCATATTATTTATTATTATACTTAACATAGTCGCTGACTTGCAAATGTTCCCGCGTCGAACTGGACACGAGAATCGGGTCATCATCATCATCATCGCTCATTTCGACTATGAGGTGTTGTTTTTTTTTTCCCTTTGTCCGAGAATAAATATGGACTTAACTATTAATAAATAAATAAAAAGGTTGACGAGTTCAATATTTTTTCTGAGACTATGCTTAAATTTTAACTGTCTTGTATGTATGTATATGGATATTTGGTTTTTGTTCTCAAAGGTATTTTTCTGACGCATAAACAAAATTTTCCATACAAAGTATTCAAACTTTTATCATTTCATTGGATTTTCATAGGTACATATTTGGAGCTTCTATTGCATATTATTCACAACGACAAATCCTTCAAACCTTTTTATAATATACTTACAACTTTGAGTACGACATACTACATACATATGTAGTAAAGGAGTAACATTGTATCGATTCATTTTAATTATTTATAACGTTCAATTGTTCATATTGTATTTTTTCATCACAAAGATATCTTTCAAGTTGTTATTACATATGCTATTTTTTTTCATTAAATTTCAATTTGGCGAAATAGTTTTGTACGTTCATTAGATTACTATTGAATTAAATTTAATTTGTAAGCTACGGGGGTTCTTACAACTAAATATTTAGACAAGTAGTAATTGCCTAACTTTGCAACGTGTCGAATTTGCAATTAAAGTTCAAAGCACAAGACAGACTGATAAATTTCCAATATAAATTTACCAAACTTTAAAATACACTTCAAGTTTTGATGGAAATGAATCTTTATACTTACGAATAAAGGTCTCTATTCGAGAATTTTTGTATTATTTATTGAATAGCCTCATTATTATGAGTACGGGAAAAGCGGACGACCCGGGGAGTTGAATTCGAGGGGGCACCGAAATATTCATTTTTTTATTAGCCATTTTACGTCTTATCGTCCGAACAAAACATCTATTTAATTTAAATTACAAATGACTGTTTTTATGTTATTTTTATCGGATTATGTAATCTAAATATTATACAGATTTGAATTCTAAACGATTCGGTCTCGATCAACAGAATACTTGTATGAATCGTTTGAATACTTTTAAACGATACCGTTTTCCATTGATCTTTTCAAGCACGAGTTTTAACGAGATAAACTCTCAATAGTCGATTGATCGTCCTCTGAAGGTGTTATGTCATAATTAGTCATAATTATCGTGTCTGTTTGGACACGTTGCCAACATTGAGTAATCCGGTACGGGTTGTTGTTGTCGTTTCTGTTTTAGATCCGCAATTACAAGACTCACTAGTCCCCGTTGGTCTCACGCAAAGTATATAATTAGTATCGGCGTGTCATCTGCCACTGTTTACACCTGATTTATTTATTTATTTTTCTTTTAATGTGTATTCGGATGATGTTGAACGTGAATGGGTGCGTTGCTTTCTATGCATGTATGAAGAGACTACGCGGTCTATACCGAGAAATCGAATTTACATTTTCAGTACGCATTTGCATTCGTATCCTATGTACGTTTCCGGTATTTCCAGTATAATCGCGTAATTTAGTGACTTGTCGGCGGAAAATTTTATATTGAACCCAGCCACCGGTGTAAAGTGTAGTTATTAAACGGTTCAGTGAATATTACGGTCTTGGTCTGTAATAAACTAAATTTTGACCGTTGTGTTATTATAGAATTGAGGATTTTGATTATACATACATTCGTATGCACATACATAAATATGTACATAATCGTACAAATACGCTTTTTTAAAGCTAACTCATACTAATGATAGTAATGGTGTATTTATGTACTTCTAGATGTGTACATATGTCTCAATGGATTTATTTGATTGTATCTATTATGGTTCAAATTAGTGACTCATTTTCTCGGTTATCATTATTCATTATAAGGGCATTAGTGACACGACAAATTTGTCGATAAGCCCTCCTTCAATATATCGACATTTTGTTAATAAATTCTAATTCAAATATGAAAGCGCTTAAAACTTGATTCTGGGAATTGGTTTTCGTATTTAAATGTCTAATTGTATAGGAATGTTAAAAAGTTATAATTTTTGTACAGTAAGACAACCCAAATTAAAAAAAAATAAAAGTGCCCTAAATCATATATGTACATACAATGTATCCAACTTTTCAATATCGGAATAGGTTTCCTACGTCTGGAAGAGAACGGGTCAATAATTTAGCGCATTGTTTACGACTAAATGACAGATAGATACGATTCGATTAAATTGAAAGCGGCCTAAGTCATTTGACAGTCCGACATGTCTACGGAGATCGCCAAGAATAAATATTAATACCCGTAGTTTTGTTATCATATCGAATGACAAGTTCCGATTGGCAGACAGAATCACGGTTCACCGGTCACAGAGGCCAACAAACAACGCGTCAGGGATTCATAACCATTTTTATTTTTTCATCGTAGTACTACGTACGACCTTCTAAAGTCATCGATTCATCAATTCCGCAAACGTTGTTGTATCTTCCTTTTGTTGTTAGATCGAGGAAGGGCACAAATTGGACGTATTGTTTGCGAGGAGAACAAAAAGGGATGATTTAAAAATGCGATACGTTTGAAAATTTATTCCTGTTATGTATTATGGCAGTCGATTTTTTATTGTGTATAATATAATATGTATAGGTGAACTCCCACCGGAGTTTGTTGGATTCGAATTTATCTGTATGGGACCCTTTTCGATTTATCACGTGATTAATGGTCACTCTCGTGGCGTTGTTTGTAAAACTGCTGTCGCGTCTGCTTCTGTTCGTATCTCTCGTGTACATCTTTTTTCTATGTATATTTTCTACCGCCGTCGCTGTAAATTGTTATCCAATAACGGCTCCGAACGTTTCCTTATTATTTTATCGGTAGTTAATTTTGACCCAATGCTGTAATACATCTCACTTAATAGCTAAAAAGCAACAATGTTATTACTGTGGGGAAATTTCACTGATTATATCGTACTTGTCAGCATGAAACGTTTACTTACATATGAACTCGTTTGGTTTATTTCAACTGTGTGAATACGGTGAGAATAAACTGAATACACTTTTAACATCTTAAAGGTAAAATTTACATCCAAAATGCTAAACCTTGAAAGCACAGAAAACTAAGAAGAAGAACAACATTCAGAAATTACGAACATAAATGTCACACTTATGATTCTTTTCTTTCTAAATATTCACCTTGACTAATAATTTTACTGTTTATCATATTAAAGTTTCTTGGGAGATATACTTCAATTGTTGTTTGTTAACTTCTAAATGGAAAAAAAAAGAGTTTTACTAACACCTTTCAAAGGCATAATTTCAATACTCAAATGGTACATACATAGGTACATTTGAATGGCATACTTTCAATATTCGAAACGTGAGCAATAGAAAGAAAAAATCGATGAATAATATCAAGCATATCCTAGTGTTCGTTTTTGACTCATGACTAACCATTGTTTTTCTTTTATTTCGTTTCAGAACTTGAAAAACTGCTAGCGCGTTCGTCAAAAGACCAGGTAATCTCCTCTAAATTTATCACCGTCATTCTAAATCGAGGCGAGCGTTCGCGTGTCCCGAAATAGTCGTCCACAAGAGGGGATAGATATATTCGCTCCTTTTTTTTCTCATCTTCTTCTTGTGTCGTCGTACATCATTCAAACGATGACGGGTCAACGTTGGCCACAAACTAGAGATTACTCATATCCAGGGGGTGTCTGGTCTGGCAGTGCTCCCGTGTCGACTCACCTTGACATTAGAGGATCGCGAACCTCCGGTTGACGATACTCAGATTTGAATACGAGAGCGAAAGAGAGCCGGAGCGACAAAGCAAAGGTCTCGGTTGCGTTGAATAATTCATGTGTGTCGATATGTTGAGGGACGAGTTGTATTGTAGTCCTCGCGAGACAACCATAATCGCCCCGCAGATTGTTGTCGTTTGTTGCAGTTGTTGGTGGACTCTCGAAAGACCAACAAATCGTCTGCAGATGTACGCCAATTACTCATAGGAGCGAATGCGGAGGTTTTAATGCGTTCTAATGTCGGTTGTGCAATCGAGGTTCAGTTTTGAATGCATTCGTCGCGACTAATATGGGTTTATCTATAGCTCGTTTGATACTATGTCGTATGATAAATTTTCACGTAGGTATTGCTTATTCTGATTCTAAAAGTAGGTATACGAGATAAATGAAATTGATATCTGACGGTAATTGCTTTTTAATTGAGCAGGTTTTTTCAAACTGTGGCTGTTCATATAAATTAAGTGAATCGTGTAGGCCAAAGCGATTTTCCTTTTAACATCATAGGATTGAAGAAAACAGTGAAAATTGGTATTATCTTAAAGACTAAAGAGTAATAGGATAAAAATCCTTATGCAACAATAATAGCTTCTGATTTCTTGGTATTAAATGTACTTTTAACTTTAGTTTGCCTTAAAAAGCTTGAAAAACACTGTACTTACTTTCTCATTGTTGAAAGTTGATCTTATGAATTGACTGTTTTTTTAAATATTTTTGGTATAATCATCTTTGTTGATTTCATATAATGGTTTTTGGATTGTTCAGTTTAAATTTTTATTACTATTATTAAATACAGATCATCTTCGTAAAAGCTCATTTCATTATCATCATTATTTTTAGCCATTCACCATCCACCGCTGGATGAAGGCTCCTTTTCCATTTCTGCCTGTCTTGAGCAATCTGCATCCACTTGAATCCACACATTCTTCTCAATTCATCAGTCCATCGTCCACTTGGTCTACTTTGATTTCTTTTACATCCTCTTGGATACCATTTCTGAATTTCTCGCGTCCATCTGCCATCCAATCTTCTCGCTATGTGTCCAGCCCATTGCCACTTCAACCTTTTCACACGTTCCACTATATCTGCCACTTTGCTCATGCTTCTTACCCATATCTTCTTGTTATACCAAGCATACATCCTTCTATGCTTCTCTGTGTGCACTGGATCTTACGTAACATTCTTGAATTCAGCATCGACATTTCACATCCATATTTCACAGTTATAACTGGCAGTACGCATTATTTTTTAAGCATAGCGGGATGTTGGATTTAAAAACTATGTTCATTCTTCCAAAAACGCTCCATCCTAGTTGCATTATTAGTTTTATTAATTCTTCATTACATCCAGTCATGTTCACCAAAGTTTTAAGGATTAAAAAATAATCACATTTTTCAACACTTCAATCCTATAACTGATAACATATTTAGCTGTATGAATAGTTTATTAAATTATTTGAGTGTTAACTAATCTAAGGTTATATTGAAATTTGTAGTTTTTCGTATAACCTGAATTTCGGGGGTGCCAATTACACATAGATAACTGAATCGAATTGATCTTAGAAAATTGATGTTTTCCGCTTCCCACAGCATATAACAATTACACTACTTGTAGTTTAGCGTTCCTCGTATTGTTTGTTCTTGTTTCGCATTTTAATTTTTTTCTTCGTTTACCGGTCACGCTATCACGAGAAAATTGTCAGTAGGTAACGACCGTCGTCAGGTGAGCTCGTAAAAATTGCATTCAGTATATTTTATTTTTTGAAAGTTTCAAGTTTTTTTGATCGGGCAACGGCGGCGATGAGTTAACACGAAAGCGGTACGTTTTAATTTCCGTATCACGTTTCAATTTCGCCAGTTCGCGGGTCAAACGCTTTTTTTTCGCATTCGCAAAATTTACGATTTCACAATCGCTTCGGACACAATGTAAGTGTGTATTAAATCGATCGCATGAGTGTTTATTATTCCGATGTCGATGTGAAATCGGGTAATCGCATTGCGCCTACGTACGTGTGACGTTCACACGTCTTAAAGTTTAACTCGTCGGGGTTTTTGTTTTGTGCAACGCGTTTGACGATACTCTTTCGACACATACCCGTGAATGATTTAACCTATTACATACCTGCTACCACGGGTTTCATGCATATTCTGAAATCGTTCCAGAGAAGACGTGTCGTTGCATAATGAATGCACAGCGACGTTTGAGCTATGCGTGATAATTACAATGCGGACACCGTTCGAGTTCGATGCGGTGGTCGAAAATGCTTTATAATTGATAATTCGAATAATAAATTTATTCAAAATTTGCGTGAGAATAGGTTTACGATCAGCGCTTAATGCTAAATGGATATTAAATTGAATTATCGTCTGATTGTACTGGTAACGAAATGTTTACGTTCAGTAACACCATGATTGAGCTGTTAGTTTTTGTATGCAGATGTTACATGTAGTCGTTGAGGTTAAAATAATGTGAATTTAAATTGCACATGTTGTCTATGATTGCTGTGATACGATGCTTTTCTAAAATTTTCCATTTTTTTATTAAAAATAAATTGTTTTTGTGAGCGCGTCCATCTGGGCGCTTTGTAACATTTTGATTGAGATGCATACCCCGTCGACTTGCACTATGCACCTCGGTTATGAGGCAAATATGCATTCGAAACACTTGAATCGCGTCTCTGTATCTCATTAACAACGACCGAAGTGCATTGTTATGCGTGTCGGACTGTTCGTTCCCGAGAGTGTTGTACTTCATAAATAAATTTAAATAAAATGCACATTGCCTAATCGCCTTGTCTCCGATTCGACGCATCGCATCGATCGAACGCGAGACTGTCGCGTTTTATTTTATTTAGATTTGTAGAATGTCTGAGTTTCGAATTTACATACGCCAATATTTCAAGTGACGGCCGGCGATTTTTCCTCATCTGGTGTTTGCGCGAAGAAAAAAATCCCAAAATAGATTCTCCAGTGTTCGCGGTTAAGTTAAATTAGCACCATGCATATTTTCGAAGGTGATTTCAATGTCGCGTGTAATTTTCCTGTTTTTCATTTGTGCACGTACCTGTTTAACGGACGTTGCATGTATAAATAAAGTTGCACTATTATAACAAACACGGCCATAGTGTAATTTATTATAATAATTTTGTGTTGTATCGCATTGTGTTGTACAGTTCGAAGACAACGCGATAAGTGATCAGGATATGCGTCTCACCAAAAGTTGCTTTCTCGATCTTATCCCGTTTGAATAATACACATGCTGTAGGTAATATCTGATTTAACGCTAGGTCGTTTTACATGATGGTTATTATTGATCTGTAATCAAAAAAATTGTATTTCATCTTAAAATAGTTGAGAATTGAGCTGTCGATGTGCGATTATCCAAATAGTAATAGCATAGTTATCATCAATAACCAGCTTAACCGTTGTTTATACTTTGAAAATTTAATTATTAAATTAAATTCCCATATAGTTTAACTGGGATTAAACATTGCAATAAATTGAGTTTTGTCAGATGAAATACAGCACTGTGCAGGATAAAAAATAATTGCACCCGGGAAACGCCGGGTATTACCGCTAGTTGATTTATAATTGCGAAGATGTTATGTTGTTGTACATTGAATCATTGATTCATCGTGTATAATGGAAGATGAAATATAATTTGTATGATTAATACCGGAAAATGATAGATGAGGGAAAATTTTAAATTGGATTATTTATGGACCATATGAAACAAATTATTTTAGTTGGAAAATAATGCATACGAGAGCGATGGATAGTTTAAATATAAAATTAGCTTAATTTGATACTGCAGAGATAAACAATGCGAGTATAATCCTATTAAAGAAAAATTTTAGTATAAAACAGTATAAGGTGCTTTATATGTAATATCGCATGGGAAACTTGATTTATATGCGATTAAACTATAGAATGAAACAGGGCAAAACTGACATCATATAATAATTCAATTTTGATCTATTATATAGGTAGTACAGTAAACCTATCATTATGATAGAGATAATCAAGCGTATTAAAGCTTCCAGATAAGAGTGAACACTCGTATATTGCGATTCATTGCGCTTTAATATCGAGAAAGTTGAATTTTTAGTGGCTGGGTGGTTTTTATTTTATACGAATTGAACAATACGGGGGTAGTAAACAGCGTATTTGACATGTCGCAATACATTATAAGACATATATACATTCGCAGGCGATGAATGGAAGTGCATTTTCCCCGAGGAGTGCATCTCGAAATGTGCGTGCGCGCGCATTCAGAGATGCACACACGCGCCGATGCACCGCATTCTCTAAACTGGCCAGGAAATCTCTTGAATGGCATTCTTCGAGTCCATATAAGAATCGAGCTGGTTCTCGTGCGCAAGGTGGACTTGTTTCCAATGTCTCCGCTAAGGTGAAATGTATTTATTTACTTACTAGTTAAAACGATAGATGTCTGCAAAGTACATCCCGTGTGTCGACGTTTGAACTGCATTTCGCCGTTTGACCCTTGAGCATTTTTCGCAGTACAATAATTTGCACAAGCAGAAACGGGCGTCGATCAGATAAGCCGAAATGCGGCCGGTCATATAAATGAAGAGTTTATTCGTGCCAAAAGACGCTTAAATTACGCGCGCTCATATATGTATGTAAAAGGAAAGCGGATTTTATACTGCGACACATTGCGCTGCAGGTCAAAGGGTATTTTTCTGATCGACTTTTGAGTTCGTTTTAATCATCCGTTAGTTAATTCTAAGCCTAGGGTTCATACGTTGGATTTGTTTAAGCGTCTCTCGTTATTTCTCTAGTCTAGTTACCTCATAGTTTCCTACTAATTAGTAATTAACTTTCATATGGAATTAATAGAACTTTTTGTTTGGCATTAATTATAGGTATATCAATCAATCTAAATATTAGGCGTTGTATGTATGAGCCTATCTACATATGTAGATTTGATTCAGTTGTGATATTGGCTCCACCAACGGTGAGTAACGAAGCAAATATAACTGCTTTACAATACATAAAAAGTTTCATTGCTAAATTTTTGAAGAATCTTATACATATGTACATACATATGTACAATAGAATAGTGTACCTTTTGTATGAAAATGTGTATGTTTGTGCTACATTGTGTAAATGATGAAGTTAATATTACTCAAAATCAAATGATTGCGTCGTAAAATTTTCGAACAAAGTCGTATACATATTTCAATTTTGACTTTTTCCTTATGGTTGGTATTTTTTCTTACGTATTTACATATGTAAGAGCAAATCTGCAGTAAAAATCACTTTTCAGTGGCGCATAATAATATGCAACGTTCGTTAATAAATAAAACCGACCATCAAAATTAAATGTCGACAACGGGCGATATTGATCTCAAATAAAAGTGGTAGTACATATTAAAAGAGAATACAGTTTTGGAGCGAGAACTAGTTTAAATTTGTAATTATGATACTTAACGCACGGGTCGTTACCGACTTTACGACCCACTCTATACTCGCGACTATGGCGGCAGGTCACATCATCTTTATACCATTGCGAGTTAATTGCATCCAAGTACACCTACTTTATTTTATATTTATGGCAGGCTTTGCTCACAAGGGTTAAAAATATCCGTATCTTGTTCCATCTCGATTTTGACGTGTGTTGTTCGAAAGTTCGCCCTGTAAGTTGATTGGTAGCACCTGTACTCTTTTTCGGATTTCGATAATTCGTTATGGAGGTTGTTCTTCTTCTTCTCGAGACGTTAATCCCCGATTACTGTACCCATGGACCACCTGGTATAATTCCGGTAATCTTGATGCATCTCAATCTCGCTCTCTGACCGTATCAAACTGTGTGTATGTGCGCTTGTTGTTGATATTTTGAAACAGTTTCACTCTGCCTGGTTTCGTAATTAGAGCAGTACTGATTTGGGTCTTCTTCTAGAAAAATGTAACGGTTCGTTTTGGCGTATTTTGTTCTAGAATTATTGCTAATATACTTTTATATGTATGTACATATATGTATATGTACATACATTCCAAATAAGCTAAAAAGATCTTGTGTATTTTAAGGAACTCATCTGCCAATTAGGATTAGTCAGTATAGATAATTTTTAGTGCAGTATTTGTATTGCGATGTAAAATAGTGTACAAATACAGTTTGTATGTCTAAATCTCTAAATTAGTTTTGATAAGTTATATATAGTCAGTATCACAGTATTTGAAATTCATATTTGTAAAACATGCGAGTCAAAGGCTCATTTTTTTATATTTGAGCTTAGCTTGCCTCTATTAGGAATACATCTACATATGTACATATGTACATATGTAATATGCATAACACAAGGGTTGATTTTTGAGCTTTATTTATGATTCAGTTTAGTTTAGGGCAAACTAGGTCACTTCTGACACAAATCATTTTTATTAATTCCTTTTATCTTTTATTCTCGACATGAAAGTATACAAGTAAACCAAACGATTGCTTAACTTATTCTTTGACCGGTTTGTTCTATTGTCGAAAAAAAAAAATACAAATACAAATCAGTACTGAGAGTCCAAGTACGGACAGTTTAAATGCAACGCCAGATTGCACAATGCAAATAGAGAAGGGAACAACTGAGAGATCTGAGAAAACTCGAAACAAATCAATCACACAATTGCATGACACGCTCCAGCTTTTAGAAATCGTGAAAAACGGACAGCGCGCTTTTGCTCGCGGACACATACAAAAAAAAAAGAAAGAAAGTTTCACACAGTCCCTATTCGTGCTCGACGAATCCATCCGTACGATTCAGAAATTTGAAAAGTGTCGTTTATAAGAGTGACGAAACGATTTTACAACAAAGTCTCGGTGTCTTCTATTCGTTGCACTTTTGCTGTCGATAATCTATTCGGGTCTCCCGGGCAGGCTGGGCAGATCAAACGCTGCGAACGTCACGATCTAGCCGAGTGATTGTTGCGGCCGCCAGGTTTTTTACAAAGGGCAAAGGGCCACCGTTCGATGGATAATTGCTTAATAAAGTGCATCTATCCATTACGGGGTGTAAAGGCTGTTTCGTGGCCCTAATTACCCGGTGCTCGCCAGAGTGGGTATACATATACTAGATAGGTAGGCGCAAACAGTAGACTGTTCCGCGACGTTGCTCAAACACAATACCAATGAAAGATCGGAACGAACGAGGCGAGAAGATAAATTCAAAACGCGCCACAAGGGCATAGGAACGGTAAAACAGAGTCATAGTACCGATTTCCAAATGGCCCATACTACATTGTATGTAGCGATTGCGCATATTCAAAGTACAATGAGCGGCGCGCGATTCGAGAGTCCCTTTCGTGGTCTAAGGTTTGTGCCTTGTCAATGTCTTGTACTTAAGATCAATCAAATACTCGTGATCAGGAAGTTGACGGATGTGTGTGTGTGTGTGTATGTGTTTTGTCTTCATTTTCTTTTATTTCAATATTGCTTGCAGTCGAAGTCGGCGTGTATCCAGGAAATTGTCGACTGTTTTGAATAAATTGCATTGGCTTCTCATATGTGACTCCTTAACAGGACTTTCTCATTATGTTCCATTGAAATTGATTTCCAGAACATCTCTGGTACATGTAATGCATAAAAGCTACTCTAGAGTTGGTCTCAGACTAAGTTGGCTAGATTTTATTTATATCTTTTGTATTAAGTGAACTTTTGAAAAATTCTAAAATTAAAAACTAAAATTCATCAGTTGAATTTTAGTTTTTTAATTTTAGAATTATGCAAATTCAAATATGGCTTGCTGACTGTTCTGTACATTGTACAAAACATATACAAACAAATTTTGGATCATATTCAACATTTTTTTTAAAAAATACTTTATAGATACTTCTTCAATATTCTAAATCTACGATATTTCTCATATAAAAGTATTTGCGAACTAAAATTACCCAATTTTATGATAATCCATAAAATTTTACAGTAAGATATTAGTATTGTAATGTGCACGTGTTATTGCATACAATGCTTATTATTCCATATTTCTAATATATTTCAATTTTTTTGATTTTGATGAAACGTTAAGATTAAGAATTTACTTAAATACTTTTTTAAAATTGTTTGGGAAATTACTTTTAGATATTTTTGTATTCCTAATTAAAATTTGTCAGGTAAGTTAGGTTAGGTGAAGTTTTTGGATCATTTTTAACAATTTTTCTAAAAAAACTTAATACATACATATGTATGTATGTATGTAATATATGTAGGTAATACTTCTATGTATGTACAATATTTCTCATTGCGTTCAAATTACCCCATTTAGAGAAAAATCAGTAGCTTATTTGGTTTCATGACTTTTCTATATATTACTTTAAGATTGCGGAATTGCTTTTAGATATTCTTGTATTCTTAATTAAAATTTGACAGGCAAGGTAAGTTATGCTGAAAACAGAATAATTAAACTACCACTTTGTTCGTTTTTTATGTTCTCTGAGAACTCATTAGTCTCACAGATGACAATTTAGCAATCGTAATAGTAATTTCGTGTACATGGCGATCCAGTAACCTGGGGGCGATTGTCGGTTTCGCAACCGAAAACGTAACCGAGAGAAGTAAAATACTTTCTCCCCGGAAAATATTTACGACCTCTCAGGTAACATTTAATAGAGTACGACCGGCTTAATAATAACAACGTGTCATTATTATTGCACCGGCATCATATGTACCCAGTTAATTGCGTCGTTTCTCGCTTTGTTAATTTTTCTCGATCACAATCTACACATGTGTATCGACAGATAAAAAATAACATAATGTGGAAGTCACGTATTTGTAAACCCCAGAGGCGGAGCAGTTTGTCAATGAAGTTCTTTCGTTCTCGCCCCGATCCAGATAGGTTATTATTTATTTATTGGGTTTTATTATAGCCGTGGGTAGCTACCGTGGTAATTGTCAACACTGCACGGATTATGCGGGGCGTGGTTGATAAAATGGTTATTGATCGTTTTTTACGAGTATATATGTATGTATGTACACACATATGCGACGGTGCATTATCCAGGAATGTCGTTAAATCAAATATTTACACGGTGGCTATTAAAAGTCATATAACATATGCCTAAGACACTTATGCGCACTTAGGTTTTAAAGTGGTATCAAAAACCTCATGTAGACTTTTTGGATTGTGCTTAAAGCTCGTTAAATTAGACCGAAAACTTTTAAGGACGAAATTCATCGTGAAATTTTTTTTTTGTATCTTCTCGAGAATTTCTTGATGATACATATGTAGTTTAATGATCCTACTTGCAACTACATATGTACAATTGTATGTACATAAGACTTATTTTGATTTTGACTCTAAAATGCAGTAAGATGAATAAATTGTCAATTGATTTTCATTCTGCAAAGTTGACGGCGTTTAAATAGTTATTATTTTTGTATATAAATTGAATTTATTGGAACAAATCAGTTGACAATTTATTCATCATCTTCTACATATGTACATACATACATATGTATATTTGGCTTTCAAAGCTCACAATTTTCTATTGTGGTTTACATACATATATATGTACGTGATTAAATAAATTAAAATTTAATTTAAAAACGTTCAAGTAATGTATTCGGGACTTTGTAGAGACACTTCAGATACGCATAGTACACAATCAAGTTCAAAGGATCGAGTTAAATGAAATGAAAACGGAAATTCAACAGATTCACAGACAAGTTAGTTCAATTTTCAACTTTTATGACGGTTGTTCCGCTGAAAAAAAAAAAGGTCAATAGACTATAGTCATTGAGGGTGGGTGGTGGCCTCATGTGAGGGTCTTAAGGAGAAAGGAGATGTAGGTATTCTCACCAAGGCGGCTTATATGCAATACGATTAACTAACCGAATATTTTTGATTTTTTAAGCGGCATAACTGTAAATTATCCGCATATGAGTATTTTTGTTTCAAAAACATGCATTCGAGTATACTTTACTAGATATGTACATACATATGTATGTACAATGTACGTATGTATGTATCATCATCATCATTTTCAGCCGTTCACCATCCACTGCTGGATGAAGGCCTCTCCAATCCTCTTCCATTCCTGTCTGTCTTGAGCAATCTGCATCCACTTGACTCCACACATTCTTCTCAATTTATCAGCCCATCTTCCACTCGGTCTACCTTGCTTTCTTTCGCATCCTCTCGGATACCATTCCAGTACTTCTCGCGTCCATCTGCCATCCATTCTTCTCGCTATGTGTCCAGCCCATTGCCACTTCAACTTTTTTTCCCGTACTGCTATATCTGCCACTTTGGTCATACTTCTCACCCATGCATTTCTTTTGCGATCTCTTCTTGTTATGCCAAGCATACATCTTTTCATGCTTCTCTGTGTGCACTGGATCTTTCGTAGTATTCTTGAATTTAGCGTCCAAGTTTCACACCCATACGTCATGACTGGCAGTACGCATTGGTCGTACGCCTTTTTTTTTAAGCATAGCTATGTATGTATATATGTACATATAAACTCAAACGTTGACTTTGACCGTAGGCATCTTACATAAACACTTTACATTTACAAATTGCGACGCAACTGATAGTTTAGCGTAGAAGGGGTCAAAGTGCATGAGCTTCGCGGTTAACTTATTGTCGTCGTTTATGACATTATGACATTACGACTGTTGCACGTGCCGCTCTGTGTAATAGTCTAATAGTAACTACCTATGTAAGTACTGACATACCTGTGGGGCACGCGCGCTTCCAAGTTCAACCGCAATCGACCTTTCCACTGCTTACTTGCTGCGGTACCCAGAACTACTATAATAGTACTTTCTTCTAATGGGCAATTGGTCACGTTCTTGACCGTTATTAGCCATAACGTCACTTCTGCCTGGGTGAAAACGACAAGGTCGAGTCGGTATTTAAAAAATAAAAAAAAAACCAGAATCCGTTGTTGAGCAAACGAATTACTCAACGCGTGCGTGAACTGTTGAAAAATTACCGACTTACAATTAGTAAGCTCGAAATGCCGACAAAGCGAAAGGTCGTTCCGACAACGCCCACGCGATCTTCGAGATGCACCACACCGAGACTACATACATACATAGTTGACTTATTAACCATTGATTGCATCTGGTGGAGCTGGCTCGTGGCATGACTAGCTTTTACCGTGTTTTACTACATATTAATAATATCGAAGAACGTGATACCCTCGTAGAATCATCGGCGGAAACTCGTTCATGATCGCAGCTTATACCATGGCTTATACCATTAAGTCGTTAGTTTGCACGGTGATAGTGTGTGAGCTTTAAGTTTTTGGCGCAAGACTTCGATGTATATCATTCGGTATTGATTGTTCGTATTGGAAGTCTATACATATCGTAGTCATAATGTCGAGCTGTCATTCCATATAAATCTTCACATTTGGCTGGCTAATGTTTGTTGATCTGAATGAACTTGTAATGCTTTGAAACGTTTTCAGAACAAAATCCTCGACTTTTTGTGTACATATAAAATATGGCTGTCACTCTACTATCAGTTTAGTTATATATTTAGTCCCAGCTTAAGATATTACTACATATATACATATATTAGTGCCTGCTTGCCAGCCCAGGTCGTTGCGGTTACGTTAGCATTGCCCACATAGCAAACGGAATCTTTTTAGCGGTGTTTAGTTCGTAAAGTTGATTCGCGACACATTCAATCAACGCTACTCTACACGATTGTTTCACCTACTGTCAAACGTGCTATGGGCTGTATTGTTATCGCGCAAACCAGTGCGCACGCGTTGGGGTAGTGAGGTGGTTGCTAGAACTCACCGTCATATGACGGTCAAACCGACTAGTTTATTATATAAATAGGGTAGGTTAAAAAAAGACACAACTGAAAAGCCCCCTATTTTCAATCAACGTATCCGGGTAAACGCCCTTCACTACTTTCTCATACTTTAAACCTCAGTATACAATGTACAATACATCGATCTTAATATGAAAGCAATACTAGGTAATTGATAATTTTGCTATCGTACTCCGGTGAATTTAACCGCAAGGCCTCACTTTCTTAAAAACACACAGAACTATTCCTCAATACCAAATAAGCTAAATTCAATATGTAAATCAAACAACTCTCATCGAGGTCTACCAAACATCAAAAAAATGACCCAATTTCACAAAATTCGACGATCGATTGATTACACCGCGAAATTCGATAGTGCACAAATGTAACCACCAATGTCACACACACACACACACACACAGAGCATTTTCTCAAAAAATCAACCCAATATTATACTCCACATATCTACACGAGAGCGGAGAGTGTGCAATGAACTCTCACAACACTATAGGTACACCGCACTGGCAGTGTTTACGGTCAATTACCGTTTATTACGTATCGACGAAGAAAGGCCGATGCGGTTCTTGTTGCTGGTCTGGTGATGCAGGTGGCATTGGTACCCGTCCTTGACCCACTTGGGTCGAAGAACTCCACCGACAACACAACGATGCTTATCTCTTAAACGTGTCATTTACTCGATGCATGCATGACTCATATTCCACTCTGACCGAATCTCCTCCAACTTGGCTCTCGCCTCTTATGAATTTCCCACAGAATCAATCCGAATAACCGGAGCGTTTTCACGAGATTGGCTGATTGATATCAACGAATTTGAACCGTGTTCACATACGAGTCGCGAGGTTAGAGTGTGAACACCACCGCTAGATAGATGTGCGTAGCTCGTAGCTTCGTTAATACGCTTTGATATCAAGGTACTATACGAGGACGCACGGTGGTCACACCTTAGGTTTTCGTTTTGTTTTGTTGGGGGGGGAGAGTTAACCGACAGGTCTAAGAACACAAAGATTCAGACCCAGTAATAGGAATAATGGATGGGACAGCGATGGTGAACGGAATGTCATCAATGGTCTAGAAATGTCATCAAAGACAGAATAATGAGACTGAATTTTGATGAGAATGATACGTGAATTTTGACCCACCGAGCTTTTGAGCTCGGTGGGTCAAAATTCTGAAATAACCTAGCTTAACTCTGGAGCCGTGTCACATCTAGAAATATATTTACAATTATTTAAGCCTCCTTTTAATTGATGCTGTATGTGTGTTCAATCTCATTATTCTGTCTTTGGTGACATTTCTACCGAGTGGTAACTCAGTAACTCAGCACATCGTAAAATAGAACTGGTGCACGTCTTGTGAATTCTTCTTCAATGAGGGCTTTTACATGCTGAGCTATGAAGTGAGCAATGCAGAAACTTTCTGATGTTAAATTTGTAGAGCCTCTTTCAAATTTGAGGATGGAATTTGATTGACTCTTATAGAGGTGTAGCTACCTAGAAATGTATTCCTTCCTTTGATTCTCACATTTTTCCAAGAGCTGGCGATGATTAGTTTCAAAATTTCTGTTTATATTCCACGTTATGCTTACTACCGTTTCATTACACAGTATGTACAATGATCTGGTGTTTCTGTCGATAATGCCATACATCTTATGTACATTCTTGGGCGAAGATCGACTGTAAACGATTCGTGTCACCCAATCTTGCCTATGACGATAATTAAGGTTGATAGTATCGTCGAGAAAATCATTTCGACATCATCATTTTCAGCCGTTCACCATCCACTGCTGAACGAAATTATGGCCAATCCTCTGCATCCATTTGACTGGAGACATTCTTCTAAATTCGTCAACCCATCGTCCGTTTGGTCTTCCTCGCTGTCTTCCACATCCTCTCGGGTACCATTCAAGTACTTCACGTGTCCATCTGCCATTCATTCTTCTCGCTAGATGTCCAGCCCATTGCCATTTCAGCTTGTCCACACGTTCCGCTTTATCCTTGTATTCCTTTTTCGATCTCTTCTTGTTATTTCAAGCATACATCCACGCTTCTCTGCGTGCACTGGATCTTGCGTACCATTCTTGAGTTCAGCATCGACGTTTCACATCCGCATGTCACAACTGGCAATTTGTATTGGTTGAAAACCTTCTACTTTAAACATAGCGGAATACATTCTTTGGATATAATAAAAGTTCAGATCTTGCCTTCGCTCAAGAGACTCGCTATAACCACTAAGCTATTGCTGGCTAAGTCAAGGGAACAGTCCTAGTTAACGCGTTACTTTAAGAAGGAGGCCGTACAAACTGTGGAAAAAGCTCTATTGTAAATATCGCTTCAAGACGCTTTGAAATACACAAACGTACAATTGATGGACCTTTTGGATCGAAGCAATTCTTTCATGTGGTTTGATTGAATCGTGGCAGGATGCGTGGTCATCTCTGATTTGCATTTTATATTATGACTTCATTGCTTATCTAACGCGACATCTGATGGTGGCCACGTGACAAGTGACTCTCGCCCGGTATGACTTCAACATTTTCAACATCATCAAAGAATTTATAAACCAGCTCATGTCTTGAACCGTTCGTGTCTGTATTATTTATGGCCTGTGGATTCCAGGACACCTCTTGAGGAGGAACGGTCAAGTTGTTGGTGGTGTTGTCGGCTGTCGCACGCAAGTGTTAATTAACACTTTAATTACGCGTTGTCCGTCGGTAGATGCTTTGACGCTTTATCTAATGTGTTTTGACTTGAAATATTCGTAGGTGCTTGTAATCGATTCATCACATTTGAGTTTTATAACGGCAGCTATCTCTGATTTTTTTTGGGTTTTGAAAGTTGAGAGATTTTCCTTGTTTGATTTTGTTGTGTGTGTGAACGTTTGGATCCAATACACGAATAAAACAGTTCGATAAACTGAGACGTTCATATTTGTGGGAAAAAAATTATACAAATGAATGCAAATGCATTATATTTGGTTTTCCCTGTAATAAAAATTATTATATATGTACATACATACAAACTTACATATGTATGTATATTAGAATACAAATACAACGTCTGCCCGTCTGGTTGTTGCGGTCACGCTAGCATTGCCAACAAAACAAACAAACATTTTAGCGGTATGTTGGCAACGAGCCGTTATCTGTCAAAGCGGGGTCGAATCGACAACGCAATTTTATGGTCATACACCTATACAATTGTTTCACGTAATGACAAACGGACTACGGGCTGTACTGCTATTGTACAAACCAGCGGGAAAACCGCCTAGCTATTTATATTTGTACGTAAACAATATAATTATTTATTTTCAAACGCTATCGATGTTCACAAAAGGGATTTTCGCATATGTATTATGTATGTTATATGTACGCATGTTATGTACGTATGTACATATTTGAAATTATAAGAATGAAGAAGTATGTACGTATTATAAATTTTAAGAATTAATTAATTATTTCAATGTATAAATTAATGGAAAAAGGTATGGACTAAATTAAACGTTAAATCAAGGATAGAAAATAAGAGCCTCGTGTGCAAAGCCTGGCCTTGAAATTCCTTTAGCTCTTTATTTGAATTCCTTTAACACACAATTTCACTATCGTAATATTTTCTTCAAATTTAATTGAAATTCCCAGTTTTAAGCTACAAATTTTCTTTGTGAATCTTGTAAAATTTAAAAATTTGTAGTGGCACTAAGCTACGTTTTCACTAATCATTATAATTGATTTCGAAAAACTGAAATCAACAGGAAGGAAGTGATATTTCACAGTGTGCGCATTTCTCACGCATGTTTCGAGTTTATAAATAAATACAACGATTTTATTTTTGGCAAAGACTCTCCAGCATCCAAAACAAATCGTCGTTTGATCGTTTCGTTCCGGAAGAGTCTGTTCCGTTTGGCTTCCGACTCCACAAAATTGCAAATCGGACACGCTACAATGCACGTGATGATTTTTTTTTTACATTTTTACTCTTGCTGAAATTGAAAATTGTTGCGTAGATTTTATCTCGAGCTATGAAATTCATGAATAAGGTGATTGTTCGGTGAAATTGCGTTCAAGTTTTTTTTTTTACATACATACATATGTACATATGTACATACCACACACAATGAAAAATGCAACGTGTAATAAAAGTAATTGGTTCATTTATTGTCTTGTTTTGTGCTCACAAAAAAATATAATTGTTAATAATAAAAAATAGAAAATTTAATACCTATGTATAATAAAATCGTACACGTTCATACTAATATACAATGGATCACTTTCACTGTAATGACTTTAATTTGCATTATTATATTATATAGTTTTATGCAGTAAGCAAATTTGCACGTTCGGCTTCGTACGGTACCTACGAACGATCGCACTTAACAGTTTTCGATCCGATTCCTCTCGAGTGTCGGTTAATTGAATCGGATAAAGTGAACAATTATTTATTATCAGTATCGGTGCCGGTAAACCGGTCCTTCGGATGGTATTCCCATTTGAATTATAACGCGTAATCCGGCGTGATGAATCCACTGTGATGGACTGTCGACTGACTGACACACTGACATGTCAGTTAAAGCCTACATTCGTTCGTTTATTTATGTTGTGTTTTAATTTTTAGATTGCGTGTTCAAATAATTGATTATTTATTGGCTGCGTGCCGCACGATTCTGTCCGATAATCGTGTGTATGTGTATGATGTATCTTTATCAGCGATGTGGGGATTCAATGAGAGGTGTAAAGTAGGCGAATTTATTATTTAGATAGGGACTAGCCGGTTTGCCCGTTATATGACGGTGGATTATAACCTGACTCCCCAACCAAGCGCTGGTTTGCACAATAAAAATAATACAGCCCATAGCCCGTTTGACAGTATTTGAAACAATTGCATAGTGTACCGTTGATTGAATGGGAGTATGGCTATAAAATCACGCTATCGTCTCAAAAATCACAATAATTTATCCGATTAGGATAAAGTAAAAACATTTCGACTCTAACCAGCTTGTTGGAAACACACCGCTAAAATTTTTTGTTTGTTATGTCGGCAATGCTAGCGTTGCAATTGCAACAACACAGCCAGGCAGATTTTACGCTAATATATATGTACATATATGTATGTAGTAATGTCTGTGATTGGTTAAATTTTATAATGTCAAAATAAGTGATTAAAATATCATGGTTGTCATGCAAACATTTGACTTTTTGTGTCTCAAAACCCCTTAAATTTTTCTAACTAAAACTGAATCTTCATTTTTAATAATAATTTCTATCGAAAATGGTGAATTTTATGAATTTTATCTGTCTTTTTAAATTCAAATATTAATTTCATATAATTTATAGTTAAAATTAACAGTTTTTAATTTAGTTGCGCGGAAAATTCAACTAGTTCGCATTCAAATAATTTTTGATAAAAATTGATCAATCACAATATTGTATGAATGTTTTCACGCATTGGCTCACTTCTGAAACTAAATTTTCCGATAAAAGTTAAACTATCCTGAAATATTTTTAATGTATTGAATATTGCGCTGTCATTCCGCACGGGATAGCAAAGTGTTGATCAAAAATTTGTTTGATATTAATTTATTACACTCCCAGATACAAATCACCACCATTCTGAGTTTCTCATTCCACTATTTGTTTCACAGTTACGCCGGCACCTTAGAAGTGACAAGGTTATTAACTACAGGTAGTTAACGCGCTCACCACCACCGATGCTCCAAAGACTCGCATTATTTGTCCAATTAACGAAAAAACTACTACCTACATATGCAAACGGTACATGAAAGAGGAGGCTCGTAAACGACGAGCATTCGTGGTAATATGGTAATTTAGTTCGATCGTAAATTGAAACGAGACGGTAAATTTCAACTCACTAATACTTATGAATGAATGAAATTTGTATTTTGGAACTCGGCATATGTAAGTTTTTTTTGTTTCAATTAAAATTTATTTGATGGAATTAATTGCTGGGCGCGCGTCCGGCGGCAAACGTGTTAAAATCCTTCCATTACAAAAGGTCGATAAATTCGAATCTCATTTGTGCTCGTTAGGAGATCGACCGCGGGGATATTTCATTAGGAAAAACACGCATTACGGGTCATTATATCAGTTACGGATGACCCGTTTGGTAAAATATATGACCCCTTTGCTCTGTCGGTACTTACCTTACGGCTCTCGGGATCTTACCGTTAACTCTATAGATCCGAAACGAGCCCTAGGGCCCTGAAAAGGCACTTAAAACTGTCATAGACGAATGTACCAATTTTAAATGCTCTCATATATGTACATACATATATAGTCTTATGAGTCGATTTATAAAAACACACCCGTCTGATTTCGTGCTTTACCAATTATATTAGTTTGTGAGCTTATGCGATTTTGACCCTCGAGGTGAATTTATTTAATGTTTATTGTTGAGAATAGCTTTAATGGATTAATTCATAATATCTCAATGTCAATTTTGCTTGTGATGTGCAAATGATAATATAATCTAATTTTATACTTTAAAGTTTTCTGCAAAGGTCAGGTAATACATATATGTAAGTTGAGTGATATTAATTGAGGTTAAATTAATTTAGGTTAGATTACAAAAAGTTCAATAAAAAACACAGAATAAGTCTTTAATTAATATGGCAAAAACTCTTTTCATGGGCACATCTGGAACACAAACTTCGAGTATGGTATTTAAATAATTGTGCCATCTAATTTTAAAGATTGAATCCATATCATTCATGACAATGTATTGACAAAGCTTAGTATTTTTGCTACTTAGATCTATTTATGTATGTATGTATGTATGTACATACATACGTAGGTACATATGTACATACATAGTTCAAAGACTTTCTGATTTGAAATTGTTGAGAATAGATGAAAGTCATTGCTCGATTATCGTTTATCCCTAACGCAGGATCAAAGTTCACAATTAGCATGTTTATACCCCACTCTATCTGATCCGTAAAAGTAAAACTTGTAAGTAGCCCATTAAGTGTAGAATATAGTGCTTTCCAAACGAAACCGACTAATTTACATATTGACGTGTTTAATTTCAAAATAATTAAATTTATAGACTTGACCCTTTCTCTGCGGCTGATTTTTTTTTAATTACACACAATCGCTTCAGGATATCGGTGAAAGTGCACAACCGAAGCTCGACCACGGATATGATGTAACCACATATAAACGTTTAACATCGCATTACGTTTTCAACACCTTGTGCGCTCTCATCGCTATCATCACGCCCCATCTCGATTAACCCCTTCGTGCGTCGTTCATATCAATGGCTTTCGATTGAGTTGCCGCGATAGTATTCATAGATTTTATTATTTCTTCTATAAAAGAAGTCGTGGGCTTCCAGGAAGTCGTGAGTTTCCCGTGTGCGCATCGTAGAGGCGGTTCCTTAATTTTCCCAGGTGATTTATAAGGTTACAAAGAGCCATTGTGACGCCTTAAAACGTTATCATTTCAACACATACACCTGCCATGATGAATAATAACGATTAATGTATATTTTATTTTGTTTTAGTGTATGGAGATGGAGATCTAGAATCGAAAAATTGAACGGTGAGTTTTTTGAATAATATAATTATTGTCCTAGCAGTATTTTAATTCGTATGAAGAATGCGTTTTAGTCAAATGCAATGTTGAAATATACACAGCTCAATGATGCTCAATCGTTCACCAGCATCTTTCAATACTACGATGATGCAATCGCTAGCATATAATGGCGCAATTAATTATCGAATTTTTTCGTCCCTCTTTGCGGTCAGAGTTGGTCAAATTCAAAGTCAAACTGGTCAAACGTTCGGTGACTGAAAATTCGTAATCAAGTGTGTATGTAGATATGTTTTGTGATTGTATTTTATAGCTAAAAATAAGTTTGACGCAAACGAAAGTCGTACTGTATGTATGTATAAATAAATTTAATTTTTGATTGTATAATATTCTCCAAATAAACAATAGAACAGATAAGACTAGATTAAATTGTTTTTGTGAGTTTTTATGTGTGAAATAATATGCTAAGTTTATATTGTTTGGTTGAAATTATAATTGTGATATTTCCTCAAGTTATAACTCAAGGAAATTTCCAATTAATATATGTAAGTAGTTTTCCTCCAATTCCGTTTGGTAATTTTATCATTTAGACACCAATGAGTTTTAGAAACGTTTTATGTATTCAATTATGGTAATGCCTTTTGTAACTACACAAGAAGTAGTTTATCACTAGCGACATTTGGTAATTTTTTAATTAAAATCTTATTCACCGTTAAATATTTTGAAAATCCCTGCCACTCGAAATGGAGACGTCAAACGATGAAAAAAAAAAATTACAATAACATTTCTAGTACGCACGGTTCAAAGCGAACAAACGCCATTCGAAGCGTCAATTATCCATTGGCGCTTTATGACCCTTTTTATTGATCGGCATTCAACGGGAATGAAAAAATATCAATGCTCGATAATATGTAATTATTGATCGGTCATTGCTCATTGCTGTATATCGCCATTGTAACCTTGAGATGATGACGAACCTTGATTTTTACCGGGAAAATACATCTCGTTAGGCGGGTTTTTAATTTATACTCGGAAAATCAACTTGTAATAAGCATCGGAATGTATTATGGAGACGTTCCATGGATTTTATTATTTTTGATGTTTTTAAAATTGAATGGTGTACCACCACCAATAAAGTACATTGATGCGTAGTTTGTTTGAAGATATTAAAAGATCATTGAATTTCTATCTCGAATTTTCATTGACTGATATCCGACAACGAACACCTCTGATAGTATGTACTACATACTAGTGAGGGTAAATATTTCGTAATTTCATGAATGAAATTCCTTATCGTTACTTTATGTATATTCAACGTTTTATTTACTCTCTTGCTTGTTTACGTTTACTATCGCGTTTTCCAATAAACCTGGTAATTCAATATTAAATAGGTGTTCGATAAAATGCTGCAGTATTGATCTATCAATTCGATGTGATAAATATTGAAATTTTTGTATTTTTTATGTTTCTTTTACGGATGGTGACGGGTTAACTTGAGGTTATCGATATCGATGTTTGAGTCATCGATTTTCCTCTAGTATTAAACTAGCAAATCAAATTGTAGTTATAATAAAGTTCATCGACATATTTTAATGTGTAAATAGTATCATAACTAGCGTTAGTATTTTAAAGACGCTGAAAGGTTTCATCAACATTTTCATGTAATCATTTTGTAAATGTTTTCTGAGAATTGCTAAACAATAAAATTGTATTTTTTCTTCAAATTGGCGAACCGTGTCAGTATAGTAATTTTCGTTCAGTTTTTACATTTTTTTTTGTCGTTCATTCAATGGAAAATTGTTCTTCTAAAGAAGCGCATTATCGAGTCGTTTTTTTTGTGCAAAAAAACACACCGTGACACAACAATTTTATCCGTTTGTGGTTTTCGTTAACCAGTGCATGACTAATGGGCTATCATGTACATATATATTATGCTTTGCAGTTTGGTCGTGAAGTTCAAATTTATACACTTTAATCTCTTTAGAATTTTACAAAGGCATTATCGCGTTGGTAATCAACTCTATGTACATTCATATACTGTTGTATATACATACATATGTATGTATGTTTTGACTGAAATGTCATCGATATCATTAATCATGCAATAATAGGAATGTTACTGTAACCTTTAACTATTTTAAAATCATTTTCATATAATATTAACCTTTATATACACAAGTACATACACACAGATACGTTGACTTGTTTTCATTGTGTTATTTTTACATTTCTAGTTTATAATTGTTAATTTCCATATGCATGAGAGATTCGTATTGTTCGATCAGTGTTCAAAAAAAATCGAACGACTTTGTTTATATCCATAAACAATAATTTAGTCATATTATTTATTAGCATATTGTGACGTCATTGATTTGAATAATCATATTTAATATCGTCGTAATAGAATTTCATTATAATATAATGCTGTAAGTTACCATTAACGTTTCGACACTGATGTGTTATATGTATGTAATACCGTTTTGTTTTGATTCGTCCAGTTTTCAATATTATTGATACATCGATCAATCCAGAAGACCCTTAACCCAATTTTCGTAGAGCTTGCAATATTATTTCAGTGAATAATTTTAGAAGCTGTTATCGAATTTAAATCCAAACGTTGTGCAATATTTGGTTCACGGCTTTCATAAATCACACCGAGAGACACAAAGATAATATTACACACAACGAACAAAAGATTATTTTTAATGTCAGTCATCGTTGAAACGTTCAAACGATTGTGATGTATTTTCAATCGTTTAATTGCGAATTTTCAATTAATTTAATATCGCACATGACTGTAATCGTTTACTAATTTTATTATAGTTTACGGCCACACACATTAACCGTTCAAAATTAACGTAATTATACACTCGAGCGAGTTGGAAAGTTTTCCGCAATTTGTACGCTCAAATCGTGTGCGATTTTTCGAAATCCGGTTCGTCCTTATCGACCGCCGCTTAATGTTATCAATTTGTCCGAAGAAAGCCGCCCACTTGGCCGTTTATTATTATTAAGGCGAACGCACACTCTCCCGTCTAGTAATAATTAATTAATTAATTAACGTACGCGGCATGTATAATTAGTAAATAAAATATAACCAATCGAGCGCAACGTAATCCGCAATTAATCGACAAAGCTTCGGCATGTTCGTTATAAATTATACACATACATACATACTTTTTTAACGTAAAAATTATTTAATTGTGTTCTTATTCAATGCTGTTTATAGCTGACATGATTTGTTGCATTGACTTGATTTTGAAGTACCAACGTGTTTATGTAACGCCTATCAAGTTGGACTTGGATAATTTTTTTCGACTGTAGGATTAACTAAAAAGGAAGTCAGGTTCGATGCGGGAGTTTGGTCACGCGCGTGAGTGTTTTGGGAACGAGTCAAATTTGAATTCAATTTGATCGACGTGGGTCAAATCCATTACTTTATATGTATATTCTCTCACTTGCTGCCGACAACGTGCGCATTTGTATGCATCTGACGATGGACGAAAACAAACATCGACTGGGTATTTCGAATCAATGATGCATTTGTGTGTTAGTGCGTATTCGTATGCGTATCATACGTCTTTCGTGTCGTTTTGACTTTCCTCTATTCTGATGAGATGAATTTCGTTTTTGATATCTATATGATTAGAGTGGGGTAGTTTTTGATTAAACTGTATGTAAATTTACCTTTGCAGATTGTTGTTATTATTTTTACTTTATCCTAATCGGATATACTATTGTGATCGTGCGAAAATTCGATCTCGAGATTTTGACTGATTTGTATCGAGTATCATCCCCTGATCACGTTTTCATGATTTCTGGAAAATGTCTGTATGTCTGTATGTCTGTGTGTCTGTGTACTTATGTGTGTGTGTGGCTGTATGTGTGTTTTCTCCGAAACTATCAAGTCTATCAACCTGAAATTTCATATCTATTATTTTCACGTAAGGCGTAAAAGCTATAAGGAATTTGGTCAACATCATTCAACCGGAAGTAGGGTTTTTTTCTTGTAGAAAATTATAAAATTCTTTTACCACAGAATATTTCCGAAACGGCTCCGGAAATTTTGTCAAAATTTCATATCTATAGTTTTCACGTTAGCCGTAAGAGATACTGTGATTTTAGTCAACTTCTGATGAGCGAAAGTGGCAGTTACTCTTGAACGATTTTTTGTTTTTTATTTTTTTCGACCTTTTAAATATGTAGTATCGTCACAATATTGTAATGTTGTAGTTTTGAGAGAAATTTATATTTAAAAAAAAAAAAATAATTAAAATTAGTCAACCGGAAGTAGGTTTTTTTTTTTCGTCGAAAAGTTTACGACAGAATATTTCCGAAACGGCTCCGGGAATTTTGACGAAATTTCATATCTATAGTTTTCACGTTAGCCGTAAGAGATACTCTGATTTTAGTTAACTTCTGACGAGCGAAAATGGCAGTTTACTCTCGAACGATTTTTTGTTTTTTTTTTTTTTTGACCTTTTAAATATGTAGTATCGTCACAATATTGTAATATTGTAATTTTAAGAAAAAATCATATTTAAAAAAAAAAAATAATTAAAATTAGTCAACCGGAAGTAGGTTTTTTTTTTTCGTCGAAAAGTTTACGACAGAATATTTCCGAAACGGCTCCGGGAATTTTGACGAAATTTCATATCTATAGTTTTCACGTTAGCCGTAAGAGATACTGTGATTTTAGTTAACTTCTGACGAGCGAAAATGGCAGTTTTTCTAATTTGAATATATGCCGAAGATCGTATTTTACATACGCGCGCGCACTCAACACAGTGATTTCATGATATGTATGTTGGTTGGTGTGGTGCTGTGCATACGTTTTATTTACTTGCGTACTTAAAAAAATAATTTCGTTACTGTTTGTATTCCTCAAATATATGGATAAAGTCATGGGTTGGCCACACCCGAATTTTTTTTTTATAGATACATAGACTCAGATATGTAGTCTTACTTTATCCATACATATGTATGTACATATGTATATGTACATACGTGGTATAGATAAAGTATTGTTTTCTATCATACAGCTATTTTTAGCTTTATTGGCTTATATTGACATTAAAATTGAAGATGTATGTACATAGTTCCTAACTACTGCAATGTACTCAATTTAGGTCATAAATTAATATTCCATACAACTATTTTAAATGTCTTAACTTTATTAATAACTCAAAGATCAAAAGCTTATGTACATATCGGGTGTGATTATTTATTAATCCTATTTGTTCCTATTTGTTCCTATTTATTCAAGTTAGTTTAATGTACTTTTGAAGTGTATTCAAAGTAATTAAAAGGTAAAGACATAAATTTGTTAATTCAGTGATTTTTATTATATGGTGGAGTGGTGCAAAATATCTCCTAAAAATATTAATGTTTAGTACTGCCCCAAGCTGCTTGAATATTGTAAAAATATAAAATCTACCTATGGTTAGGAGGTGGAGCGAAATAATTTTTTTTTTGAAAATCGAAATGCTTGGGCTTGAGAAAGTTGCTCTATGGGTATACAAAACAAACGGTGTAATTATTTTAACTCTTTATACTGCCCCAATGGAGTTAAAAAATGAGAAGAAATGTGTTTTTAGCTAAAAGTGGAAGGTTCATATAGCGGTATTAAAACGCAGATAAAATACATTTCTTGTCGTTTATTTTATTTAAGACAATGCAAATAAGTAATACATATGTTTCAGTTACTAATTAAGAACAAAAAACAAAGGAAATATCATACCAGCATCCCACAAGAAAAACTTAAAAATAACCTAAATACTAGGGGTAATAATATTTTTTTGCGTTGAAAATAGGCATTATTTTTCGTTATTCGTATCTCGTTTTTATGAAACCATCTCGCCTTAAGGATACACAAACATTAGCAGAGGCTGCTGTCACTATTTTCACTGTGTGGCTTGAGTGTGACAAGGAAAAATCTTATCTGAGGTAAAATTACTATTTATTACTTCTTGATCGGCAATAGCTTGTAAAATAGTCTCTTCATCTATTAATTTGTTGTGGGGAGTCTTTGTTACATCTTCCCAATTTATAATATTGCCACAATATGCTTCAGAAAAAAGTTCATTCTTCCAAAAGCGCTCCATCCTAGTTTCATTCTTCGTTTTATTTCTTCTTCTTTACATCCAGTCATGTTCACCAATTGTCCTAGGTATACATAATTATCAACTATCTCTACAATATGGTTATCTACTGTGACTATGTTTTGCTATATTATACATATATGTATGTATAATGTTTCGCCAACCGGAAGTGGTACTTCCCTTTGTTATACCTACATACTATGTAATTTCAGCTCAATTTATGACATTTTAATGTTTCATTAACATGCGAATTGGATTGATTTCAATCGGGTTAATGTTTCATTAACAATCGAATTGGATTGATTTCAATATTTTATATGAAATTCATTTTTGTATGATCCTCTTTTTAACATGTGGTATATTTTATACCTACATATTTAATATATGGTACTATGTGACTTTTTCATAATATATATTATTATATTGGGATCGTGCTAAAGATTGATTGTAACAATATCAATCTTAGTAGTACCCCGAATACATTTTGATCGTTTTTATCCATTTTGCACATCGGATATGCGACTTCTTCTTATACCTGTGCTTGGCTGTTGGTTCGGTGCACTCACCTACATACGTTTGAGAATTCGCCAACGTCACGACCGACCGCAGGACGAGGGGTCATTCGACCCCTAAAAAAGCACCAAAAACACATCGAAATAGTCCAATCGGACACACTTCATGCAAAAAAGGCACAAGTGGACGCACGGGAACGATCATGATCGCAGATAATACAACTTCGACCGAACCTGACCTGGATAAACTCTCGAGCTCCCCACTGTGAGATGATGCACGTCATCGTCAAAGTTCTTATTTAGTCTTTTTCCACATTATGGTCATTTCCGATCGGATCATTTGGATCAGTCGACGACACCTTCGTGTCGACGGCCATCATATTCCATGGAAAATTGCCTGTAGACCGGAGCGAAGGTGTTGATTGTATGTACACCAGGGGTATACGAGAAGAGCCACTTTGATCCACGAAGCCCTCGAGCGAGTATAGAATCTAAGCGCGATGCATAATTTATGCAAAACGAGCAGTGAACCGCCATTAACTTCACTTATCTTAATTCAGACTAAGCCGCTGAAGGGGCATAAAGTGACCACTCTCGTTTTTGAATCGCTTCTATCGCATGTACCTCGAGCATAGTTATTGAATTAAATCGAAGAGGCAGCAGCTGTAGGCCAAATTTACTAGACGCAATTTTGTCTTAGGTGTACATATTGCAGTTTGCAGTCGTTTTTGTTCATTGATATGCATCGCAGTGTACATACATGGGTGCATTTTTACATTTTCACTCAATTTGAATTCTTATCTTGAAAGAGTGCATACGTGCGCTCTTGCGTACGTAACATAAAATTTTATTGACTTTTCAATGGTCAAAATAAAAACGAAACGAGCCGCATGCATTAGCGAAATTTGTTCGTATTTGCATACTGAATATTTTATCGAGAGATTTGCCTCAATGTTTTTACACAACCACTTTAAATATTAGGCACGTTCTATACTTTCATAATTTAATATATTAATAACACATTTCAAATTTGTTATGGTTGTTTTATTTTTGATACCGATTTTTATATAAATGGACCATTCTGAACTCGGTGGTGAACTTAGTTTTTGGCTACCACGTCAGGCACGACATCTTTCTCACGGTTTCTGTTAACAAGCAAACAATGTTCCTGGAGCCAGTAGATAGATGTTTATCCTGAAGTCTTAATCCATCTGTGTAGAATTATGTACGTGATGGATATAAACTTAAATCATATTCGTGATCAGCACCCCCAAATTGGTAATGAACTCAAATCAAACTTAAAACAACGAATAACATTTCGGCCCGTGCTAATGTTAGCTTATGTTATTTTATCAGCAATGTTTCTCATACTTGTTCTATTGCAGCAAAAGGATTACGTGGGTAGTGAAATAGTATTTTAATCCTAGTATTGCACTTATTTTCAATAAAATATTGCTCTACTATGTAAGTCGATCGTTTCATAATATCACGCAAACTTTCATCTGTACGTTAACGACAATTTATCGATACTTCAGTTTAACTGTTGGGTCATTGATCTAACACACTTGTGTATGTATGTATTTATGTATATCTCTAGTTTACTTTGCTTCATATCTATCTATTTATAACACATCCAATGTACACACATGAACTTTCATGTCTTGCGATCGAATTTCCCTCGTCTCTTGAGGATGTGTCCTTTTTTGATTTTGATCTGTTTTCATGCCAGATCAGCTGCACACCATATGTTTCTATGGGAACATTGTGCGTCACCGCAGCGTCATCGTAAAATGCAAGTAATCTCGTAAGATGCTGTATACGTACGTGTATGCAAATTGATAATTTACATGAGTGTGGTGCAGTATATGCGATCGCAAGACTAGAGGAACAACAAACAGTCAATAACTTCCCTATAACAATGTGCGAACTTATAGCCATCATCGCTAGTTATCACCAGAAGATCTGCTCAAGATCAAGCATTAACATATGAATAAAACGTATTCAAAAATGAAAACTTACATAGTACTGACAACTTTCTAAAAGCTAGTTTGCATTTATAAACTGTCAAGGTGGACTTACGATCATTGAAATATTACAACTCAATAGTTCAACAGTATCGTTGGTTTGATTTCTCGAGGTGTGTTAACTTATTTAGGTGTTTTGATTGACGTAATCGTTGTGGGATCTGAACGGGTCAGCAGCTCGCGGAAAGCGTGTCATCTGATAAGGCCGAGCGAAATTGGTCTATTATTATTATATTGATCTAGTCGGTAGATTCTGACCTGTCAAAGGTGTTAATTGGCAATACCAAGTTAGGTACGGTCGGTCATGATGATGATTCGAGCACTTTTTGCCGATTGAATGAAGACGTGTTTGTGCAATCTTTATTTGAATGGTTAGTAGGGTTGTTTCATTGTGCCTTTTTGTCGTTTGTCATTCGCTGTGTCAGTTATTCGGGTCGTGTCAGTTTTGACATGAACATGTGTCTGTGGTCTGATGCGGGACACTCCTTCATATCTTCATATCCACGAATTTTATATTGTCTTTTTTATATCAAGCGATCTTGTTCAAAGGTTTTTAATCCTTCGTTCTGCCATTAATGTATCTGCGGTCTTCTTTGTTTTTGGGTTCTTAAGTTGTTTAAAAACATGTTCTGGGAATTTTGTTGTGATGTTTGAATATTTTTTTTATATTTATATTACATACTAAATTACTGATTGTTGTTACTAATTTTTAATGGAATTGGTTCAAAGCTTCGAAGCAAGTTTCTTTTCTTAAATCTTTATAAAGCATAATATGTCCAACCGTGAAATTTAGGATTTAAAGAGGAAAACTTATTCATTTTAATTAGTGCTACACGTGCTTACATTTATTTATCTTCAAATCACAACTTAAACCTAATCGTCTGCTATTTTACTAATAAAGAACATTATGAAATTTATCAACACGTCATCCCCGGGAAAATTTCACGCTTTAATTCTAATATGATTTGATTGTATTCGCGATAAATATCTAACAACTTTTACATTCAAAATATCTTCGTTTGTTCTAGTATTAAATTTTGAGCCAAATTAGCTCATAGTTCAAGGATCTAAAAGTTGCCACAGTGTAGGAAGAGATTGAAAGGTTGTGTTCAAATTACATATGTATGTCGAGAAACTCTAAGGGGTAAGCCATTAGATTCTCCGAAGATTAGAAATTACAAAAAAAAAAACGTATTAAATTCTCACAAGTCATATTATGGTGCAATAAATATAGCGAAAACGATTAAAATTTAATAGCCATCAAAGTGATCTAAATATTAATAAACCAAACTACTATCTGAAAACGCTTACGACGGTCGTAAATCTGAAAGATTTGTAAGGAAAACAACAAAAAAAAAAACATGACGTGAGTTGATAGAAAGCTTGTTTTTCATAGTTTCACATTGATTGAAAATACGAGTAGACGTAAACTTACCGTTGCCATTGCATACGATACATTGAAAATCGGCACTAAATACACTATTGACTATACCTATGTACGTATGTATGTATGTATAAAACGACTGGGTGAAAGTAGAATGCGTAGATATCAACGAATAATTTAACTATCGATACATATAACTAAAGCTTTGTATGAAATTTTGAATATATTGAATGAAAGTACAGCGCGTGATGGTCGATTTCTATGCGGGAATTGAACTCAACACCTTTTGATGAACGGACTTGTCCAGCTACCGCACAATCATGGGGATATGTTGTAGTATCCATAACCCAACCATAGATACCTACGTACTGAGTGAATAGAAACTGGCTTTACGACAACACATTGCTCGCGTGCCGCATACAAAGTGGCCTAAACGATTCGATCGCGACAATACGTCTCGCATTGTGTGTCGTTATGATTTGTTATAATATGGAAGTGAAGCTTTTTAACCCATTCTCCTCTAAATTCCCCCTCTTAGATTTTCTACTATCGTCCCACTGCTAGATATCCACCCACCGATTTGCGTGAAATAGTAAAGCCGTCACACGCATTAGCATATTCCATAGTTCGTAAGCGTCGTTGCACTTTCGTGCAATGTGCATGCTCTCGCCTCCTCCCCCGTAATGTATGCAAAACAGGAGATATTTTATTATTTCGCTGTACTTACCAAATAAATAATATTATCGCTTTCTGTTTTGAAAAATAGCTTTTTGTTGATTTTTTCTGTGAATTTCTATCGGTTCATTGTTCGATTCGATACCGTTGCCGTTATAGTGTTGCAATTTATAAGTATTGTTCGTATCGAGGTGCAGATAGGAAGGAAATGTGGATGTGTTTTCCGTTATATTTGAAGGACGGCTATTCATATATTCATTTGTGTAAAATAGCCGTCAAGTATGACGGAATTATTTGGGTTATTGCCTAGATTGTTTTGTCACGACAATATAGTAATTTCACACTGATCAAAATGATAATAAAATACTGCTCAAAAAGTTGTTTATATTCCTTAAAAACTTACTGTATTAGGTTAAGTCAATTTCTACAATTATAGTTAATTGTAGGTGCATTTTAATATATGTATCTGTCATGCTTTGCCCTTTACTCTTTCTTGATCATTTATATGTAGAATATGTTCTTTTTAAGTACGGTATGCAATAATGTAAATGTCAATAAAGTCATAAAATTTTATTACATACACATTTCATGTGAAAATTCGTTGCGGAACTACCAGTGCGTAATTTATAGTAAAATTCAATATTGTATTGATGTTTCATGTATCGTCACATTCCATTCTCTAGTTTATCCGTCTATTGATTCAATAACTTCACAAACAAACACGCATTTCTACACATACACGCATATATAAGTATGTATGTAATATTGTATATTAATAGCATTTCCTTTCGAGATTCATATTCCATTCTAATTGAATCAGCGATAAATCGCACACATTTGAATAACGCACGCGATCGTAAAATTAATCAGTTTTCAATGCTGAATCAGTCCGGCGATTCTGCGACGACTGATTTACAACATCCTCAATATAGAGTGGATACTCGATAACCCTTAACCCTTCATCGCCTACATCTACAAATACACCAAATCATACTTTAGCTCAAGTAAAACCCTAAGAGGAAACGGTCGTTTTAAACATTCAATAGATTCATGTTGAATTTGGAGCTTATGAAGATTTTGTAGTTCTGTTTGAAGGTTAGCATAATGAAGCATAGATTTTATCCTGATTTTATAATATTTGTATATGTATGTACATGGTTCTGTTGCCGATTTCGTTTAAATTTAATGCGTGTTGCCCTATAAAAATCAGCGGGAAGCTTTCTGTTCCATTGGGAAACGTTCGTTCGTTTGTCGACCGGTCCTATGAATAACTTCACACAAACACACATATCTAAAAAATCTATCGAATTAATAACATCTTCACGGTCATAACTGTCCGTAAGGTAAAACGAGAGACGCCACTGAACAAAATCGTTTTGAGTTATGTCTCACCGCTCAGATGCGATTAATAACGTCACAACAAACCCACTTATCTGATTATATTAGCCACTGCGAGTATATCCCGAATGAATGCGAGCATCCTTTAATGTTGCGTTTAATGTCAAATCTCGCTTTTGTACTTGCCAAGTTACGATGTTTTGCACCGAAGCAGTAGTCGTCGTAAGTTACGACGCGCCAGTTACTTTGCACTATCTTTCGTACTACAAAATTGCACTAATAGCCTCGTAAAGTAGATATGTATGTGTATCCACAGCTCGCCTGAGGTCTCGCAGTTTGCTAGATTTTACTGGATCATCTCTCTCGGTGTGATTTATTTTGAGGTGAAACTTATGAAGATGCGTTTGTGTGAAGTGCCTGGTGTTCTAGCTTAGGGTTAGTTGATGGTATGTTTTTAGAAATCCATATAAATCACCACGGTCATACTGTAGGAGAGAGTTCACCAATCACGGTGTGAGATTTTTACTCTTATCTTATTTTTAAGCCTGTCGGCTATTTTTCATTTTTGGATTTTAGTCTTTCCTCACCAACATTGAGCTTGAGTTTAATGCACGTTAGTGGTGTTATATTGTTTCAGATTACATTATAGTTTAAAAGTTCTTTCGAAATGTTAGTTTTTCGTTGGGGTTATCCTGGAATCTATTCCGTATTTTAGATGTCATGAAACTTTATACAGAACATTTGAACTTAAAGATGCTGCTATGGGTCTTAAAGATTTGTTGAAATTTGCTTGCCAGTGTGCCTTATTTGAATGTTCTTCAAATGTAAAATTTTTTTGTTGTATGTATGTATGTAGTACTTAATAGTCTTAACTTAACATACGAGTATTTGAGTTTTTCTTAAAAATAATAAATATTTAACTTTGAATTTGACAGTATTGAAAGTTTTTCTAGATTCTGGAACATATTAATGCTTTCAATCAATCAACTAATTGGTTGTATAGATTGAATGCAGTCATTTTAAAACTCTCACAATGTATTTTTATGTGTATCAATGTAAAATCGACTTTCGTCAACAACAAAACAAAACTAACAATTTTCACAGCTATTTTCGAGACATTCGTGATATTGGAAAGAATTTCTTTGAATGCCACGATGAAAAACTGTTGTTTTAAATGACTTTTGTCTGAATAGAAATCTTACGCAATTCATGCAGTTGTGTTTAAATAGCATTTGAATAATCTTTCGCCCATGAATCACATATTGAATACCTTCTACACGTTTTGACTCTAACCAGAAAGTTGTCTGTTTTGCATTATAGTCTTGTTGGTGCATTCAATTGAGGTACACAGGACAAGTTCCATTTCTTGTTTACGATCTTACATCGCATGTCATTTTTTTTAAGCGAGCCCACTTTTCATATTGCACAATGTGCGTTTCGGAGAAACGTTTTACACGCAGGACAAGACACGAGAGAACCTTCACGTTGCACAATTCAAACGGGAAACAATGACAAGCCACGAAGCAGGGATCGCATGTGTGAAACACACTCGAATAATGCAACTACACAGATCAGAGATCAAACACCAGACGGTTATCTCGGTCTAATGATATTCGGAAAATTCTCCCAAGATGCGAATATTCGTCGTGAAGGTCAATCTTTTCGCAGAATTGGATCAATTATGTGGTCGGCAAAGCGTAGGTGTGCAATTACTGACCAATTAGTGGCAACGTGTTAAGCGAAATAGTCGCAGTGCAAAAAATATAAATAAATAAAATAAAACTGTGGACACGAGCCGATGATGAGCTTAGCACCCGACACAATTAGCTGTCACTCAATATCAATTTTTTTCATCCAACAGCTTCTACTATCGATCTAATTGGATGAGTTTGGCTTTTACTAGTGGCTTAGATTTTTTGTCGCCTTTATTTTTTATTCGTTTGTAGCACAATGACTACTTTAGCTGTCTTATGATGTTTGTTAATCGAGTCGTTTAGATTTGGAATACGTTTTTTGTTTTCGCTTTGTCGCTATCGAGTTACTTCTATCGGGAAGAAGTGTATTTCAATAATAATATACCATGTTGCCATTCTGAAAGCAGATGGTGGATATCCTTATGAAGAAGTTCATTCTCAGACTATGACACGTCAGCAAAATGCATTTCTATTTATACACTTCGATGCGTGAGTCTTGTACGAACGAACTCGGGATGCATTTTGTATGTAAGTACATGCACACTTTTGAATTTCGATAAACTGATTAAATTTTTGGCACTAATCCAGGCAACGCCCGGTACTTTCAGCTAACACACAACCAAGAAAATATCCCTTGCAATATTGATTGAGCTATGTCAAATGAGATATTCATCGGTGTAAACGAGCTTTAAAAGCATTGCAGACACGTGCCAATCTTTCCGCGTGAGCTTTTAATCTCGCTATTGAAATGTTCAAATTATAATTCGAAACGGTTGAAATTTCATATTGCATTGGATCAATTTTAATCTTAATTGCTATTCGTTTGCCTCTTGAATAGGATTTGTATAATTATCGCAGCATTGTCTCGTTTAATATGATGGATTTGTCTTAATTTGTCACACTTTGATAATCATCGCACATTCTTGTGCCGTGTAAACGTATTAGCGACCCGCTTCCTTATCAGCGATCGTCAATCTTATTTGTGTGTTTTTTTTTTCATTGAACCCCTTTTTAGTACGTTCTCGATTTTTTGCGCGTGCAGATTTCGCAGTCAGATATCGCTAACGAAATCGACCCTGAGCTTCTAAATCTGCGTCGTTCACTATTATAAACGTAGGTACATATAAATATACATAGAATTAATGGGATTTCAAGCTGTGAATGCTAATCGACGCGACATCCTGTCCTATTGTTGTTATCGTTGTGCATTTGTGCATTCAAATGAGACTATAAAATTTTCAAACTTGTCAATGGTTGGCTCGAGATGAATTATTTTGTGGACAGTTGTTTTGTATTAAAAAAAAAGTATTTTTTATCGTTTCAACTGGTTCTGAAACTGTCCTGTATCGTTCTCGCCGATCTTGTGTATCATTAGAATTGAATAAAGTACATCGATATACATGTCAAACGCCGTTTCGCCAACTTTCCAAAATGACTCTGCATGTACAACGTACGAATGCGTATGAATATGCACTCGATGATTCATAAACGAGCAAAGTTTATATAGAATAGAGTGCCTTTTCCAGCCGTGTACCATTCATTACGCGACCCACATTATATTTATGCGTATAATGAGCAATTAATGTGCACTTCCCGATGCGACACTTTAAAATCTTAAGTACCTACTGCACTATGAAGAAAGTTAGTTGATGCCTTTATTCATACAGGGTTAACCAACAGATCTAAGAACACAAGGATCCACCCATTGGGTTAACATTGGAATTATGGATAGGAGGTGCCAGTTTTCTTAATGATGTCGATTTAGTAATGTCAATCTTGACTATGACGATAATTAAAGTCGAAAGTACCGTCGAGAAAATCATTTCAATATCATCATTTTCAGCCGTACACCATCCACTGCTGGATGAAAGCCTCTCAAATCCTCTTTCATTCCTGTCTCTCTTGAGCAATCTGCGTCCATTTTTCTTAATTCGTCAACCCATCGTCTGTTTGGTCTTCCATGCTGTCTTCCACATCCACTCGGGTACCATTTAAGTACTTGTTTCCATCGGCTATTCATTCTCCTCGCTATACATACATATGTATGTTCAGCCAACTGCCACTTCAGCTTTTCCACACGTTCCGCTATATCCTTGTATTCCTCATTTGACCTCTTCTTGTTATTCCAAGACTACATCTTTCCACGCTTTTCTGTGTGCACTGTATCTTGCGTAGCATGCTTGAGTTCAACGTCCACATTTCACATCAGTCTTTTGAAACAATTTGCAATTGCAATTTGAATTGGTTGAAAGCCCTCTTCTTTAAGCATAGCGGGATGTTGGATTTAAAAACTATGTTCATTCTTCCAAAAGCACTCCATTCTAGTTTCATTCTTCAATGTATTTTAAACATATTGAAAAACGAAGTGATGCGACTTCAACGACCGAAACTGTAAAATTAAATCGTATAGTATTATCTCACTAGGAATATGTCCTCAAAGGGTACGTGAAGTTTTACCCATACTATTTACACCCCCTATAATGGTTACGATATAACACTGAACACTTTCATTCGACGCCAATTATTATTAATCATATTATTAGCAACGTTAAAAACCCGTATTTCATTTCGGCAAATTAACAGCTTCATTGATTTTGCCGTTCGTCCGGTTCGTTCAATCGTAATTTGATTGAATTGGGCGTGAACGTGTTGTTATACCACTACTACTTGCATATACTACAGGTCTCGGCCATATCGCTTCCGAAGTCATCTTTCCGCGAGGTGCAGTCTGCAATTATCTTCGAAGGTGGTCGTCTCTTTATCGACTTGAGATATTAATGCGCACTTTCATTACGTGTGCGCTTTTGAATCGCCACTCGATCAACGGCTGAAACGAAACGGCTTCCGCCCTGTAATATCGGCTCATTTGTAATACGAGATGACTATTTGCGAAAGATAAATTGCGTGCGCGTATAGTGAATAATTTTTCGTCTCGTTATTATTTCCGTTTCGCTTTCACTCGCTCGTTTTCCGCGCCACTGTGACCATATGTCTTTGTGTTATGTGACCTTTGGTTTTTTAACCCTTTCTCGAATGTCATTTATATGGGAAAGTGATACTCAGTCTTAATTATTTAGAATAGCTTGAAAGCTAATTATAAACGTAAAGTTAATATTACATACAAATCGTATCTATTCATTAGCACTTGTACAGGGGTGATGTTTTAAGACTGACAGAAATGTATGAACTTGATTCATTTTTCACCATAGTATTACGACTTTCAACCATAGTATTACGACTATGCAAATGATCTATGTATTTTAAACATATAAACTAACATATGTACATATGTACATACTCTTAACGTTTCACTTGCATTCATCCAATTCAATCTATTCAACACATTTCTTCTATTTACATTGAAAATGCTCCCTATAGCTTTATTTTGTAATTTTTAAATATTTTTACTCGTTTTTTTTTAAAACAATTATGTACACAGAATAGTTATTCACTTTAATGTGTCGGTAAATTCTTATTGAATCTTAAAGGAAAATAAGTTATGGATGTCGCTATTTGGGTAGTAAATAAGTGAGTGCAAATTTTATGGTTTTCCTTTTGCTGATAAAAGCTTTTTTACAAGCAAAAGTTCGATGCCTTATTATATAGTAGATAAATAGATAGTTTCTATTATAAGATTAAGTATGTGTGTGATAAGGTTTTGTAAGTATTAGTATAGTATGTTTGGATTTCTATTGTAGATTGTTTAATTTATTAGTGCTTGAATCTTTCGTCAAAATCTTACATGCTATTTACGAATGATGATTGGATGAAATCGCATTTCGTTCCATCGGTATATGTTTTTTTCGCTAATAGAAAATCAAATATGTTTTAATGAGTACAATATAAATTAATGCGTGTAATAAAACGTTATAAACGAGAACTCAACCGCTGGGGAACGTTTATGTTATATTATAATAACACATTATAACGATTCGTATCGCGGATGCCTGAGAGATATAAAAAAAGCAAAAGAAAAAAGAGTGCTAATATATATCGCGATATAATTTTCTTTAATTTATTTTTTGCGACGAAAAGAAATTAGAATCGATTTCGACCAAAGAGAGAAAACGAATCACAGCGAAAAAAAATTGATAAAAATAAACAACCGACAAAATAAATAAAATAACAAACGAATGAATGAATCGAGAATGCAATTAAAGCATACAAATGAGACACGAGTTTATCTCTGCGTGAGTTCATTTCGTCAAACCAACGATACTTAATACGTTTGAGGTTTCGTTTGCACTCGTCTGTTTCCGGTAAATCGCGTGCTAATATCTATTACTATTAAAAAAATGCAACAAACTGCATTTTTTCGGTGACGACTTGCATTAAAAGTTCGCGCGTTTAATAACGAGCATATCAATTTATACCGAAGAAGGTGCGATTGAATACTCGACTCGTATCGATTACGCTATAGGCCCGTATCGTATAATTACAGTATTAATTTTGTAACGAGAAAAAATACTTTTTGATTACGCTATTGCCACTCGAATCCGGTTATTAGAGAAACCGGATCATCAGACGTGAATCTTTGCCCGGTTTTGACGAATCTTCCGTGTCGTTGTGAAACACTACGAAAATTACGATTGGTACATTGAGAAATTCAATGTACGTTAAAAATAACCACAATTGGATTGCAGCGCGTTGACGTTTCATTAAATTATTTTATGTACCAACTTCGTTTTATATAGGTTTACCAACTACGTACTTTCATACTAAATTATATTTTCAAAACTTCGAAGAACCCTGTTTAAGCCTGGGATAGACAGGCGACAAGTATCGACATTTTGACTGCGGCATGTTTCCGAACTAGTTGGTTAGACATTTTGCTTCAACAATGCAATTCTTTCTGTCAGTACATGTTTCATGCTCATGGAATTGTTGCTTCTGTGTATCCTAAGCTTAGACTATTTTTTAACTTAATAAAATACTACAAAATAAATCAGGTCAAAAGCTTGTTTAGTCTTTGAGCAGTTGAGCTATTCGAGGACTAATCAAATATTATATTATTACGTCTGTATTATTGACCATCAAATCATCTAGTTATTTATATTGAAGATATGTAGATTACATTTTCAACCGATCGCCATCCACTGCTGGATGAAGGCCTCTCCAATATTCTTCCATTCCTGTCCGTCTCGAACAATCTTCATCCACTTGACTCCACACATTATTCTCAATTCATCAGATTTGATTCGGCGGTCCATTCGGCGGATTTAAAAACTATGTTAATTCTTCCAAAAACACTCCATCCTAGTTTCATTCTTCGTTTTATTTCTTCTTCTTTACATCCAGTCATATTCACCAATTGTTCCAAGTACAAATAGTTCCCAACTCTTTCTACAATGTGATTATCTACAGTGACTGACTACGTTTGCCGTGCAAAATTCGTTTAACATAATTTTAGTTTTGTTAAAATTAATTTTTAAACCTACTTTCATATTTTCATTGCTCAATTGTCTATTTTATCAATCTACCGAATCGCAAGCAAAGTATATCATCTTACATAAAGGAACTACATATATACATAGATAAAATCTAATCAATTTTATGTTTTATTTCAGGAATGCGCATAGAATTCCTCGAAGGATGCCAACACGCAACTCTAAACATCACAATGATTATAAAGTGTCGTAGTGCAAAACTGAGAACGCTATCAATTTCGAACAAGAAAATTTATTGAAAAAATACAAAATGGAGGCCGTGAACGGAAATCCGGTCGTCGTGGACGAAAGGGCTGCTGGAGTTTTCCTCGGCGCCGATCCTTACAGAGAGCTAGAGCTGTACTTGGAGAAAGTGAAAGTGAGTGTGTTTTTTTTTTATTTCTATATACATACATACATATACATATATATTTTCAATTTATATATCGATTTTATTTAAACGAGATGTTCTCAAACTTTCACTTGCACACATCTTGTAGTGCATTATTTGCGTGTTGGTAAAGTGAGTGTAATCGATCGAAACGCACAGTGGGTCCCACCTTTGAGGTCAGTCAATCAAACGATGCGAGCTTCATTCATGCTCTCAGAATGGATGTTAACTAGCATTGACAGCCAATCTGGTTTTGACGTTTTGAAAGAGCTTATTTTATATATATGTATATTATATTTGACTAAAACGGATATTGCAAATTATCACGATAAGAGATAGTGGAATTTTAATTTTTTTTTAAATTTGATTCATGTCGAAATGTTAAGTGTTTGCAATTGTGACTTATAAGTCTTAAGTTCAGTTATCAGGTTATCTTTTTTTTATTGCAAAAAATTTAACGTGGTTATTTGCTTAAGATCATTAAGGTTTAATTTTCGTTAAATATAGTTACAATAATTCATGTGTGCATATTAGAATCGACGTTTATTGTAATCAATTGAAAAATTTCAGTAAAATTTGTGTGTACTCACACATTTGATATATGAAATTAGTTGTTATTGTAATCACTGATTATATTAATTGATCGCATTTTGTATGTATGCTTTCTCACGATAACTTCGCCGCTTAATGTGATCAATGTGTCTATTTATGTTTACATAAAATGTACGCGTTCAATTTATTTAGTGTAGTTCACACGAAGTGAATTTTTAACCAATTCGTTAAAAGTTAAAGATTTTCATATACCTAAATATATACGTAGAGATTTATGTCTGCAATTTCTGTTTCGGCCGATAAAAACAAGCTTTGACTGAATTATTATTCTGTAATCTTCTATAAAAATCATGTTTCATATAACAATGAGAATGTATTTTATTAATCGAATGGGTTACTTTTTGAGCATGTGATTTTTTTGTTACTGATAGAACCATACAAAATTTTATATTACTCATATTATGTATGATGATGTATCGGCGAGTATAAATCAAAGCCTGTCAACATCGGTCGTTTTGAATTATAGTTTGCAAATTTTTTTCCCCACTATCCGCAGCAAGTGCACGTTCACTGTCCATATACGACGTGCAAAATTTAGCGAACGTCCATTTTGGGAATATAAATTCACACTCAGAGCGAGACACTCCCCTATTTTGCATCGTGGAGCGCTAAATTCGTTACCGGCATACGATTTTTTGAGTCGTTTTCAACTCGAAGACGATGCCTCGATGATTGATGATCTAATCGGATCGATTTTCGGAAGATGGATTGCTCGCTAAAAATGCACACGATGATGAATACGTTTTTGGGAAACCATTAACGCTGTTCGGGTAAAAGTTGCGTTAATGACTCGGTGAAATTTGAAGCACATTATACATACTTATACGTTTACTATATCCTGTTTTGAAAATAATTAGATTGTATTATTTGACGAGTTGACTTTTGATCCCGCGTGTAAATTAATCGCCTTCGCTTTTAACTTGCATTGGAAAAAGAAAAGTTTTATATCTATGTATTTCTGGTCTTTCGAATGTTCGCACAAGGGTCCGAGAACACGCTCATATGTATGTACATATGTATATATAACATACGTGTCGATTATAATTGGGGAAAACTTGTTGTGTTGAATCATTATGACTATTGTATTCTTAGAAATTTGAGCGTTGTTTTGTAGATTTGTTCCGCATCTGGGTCAACACATATGACATGAAATTATCAAATGAGATGTAGTGAATAATTAGAATCATCTGAGTAGCAAGTTTTTGTCTGTTCATATGTACATATGTATGTATATTTTCGGTTTCAAGTTTAAAAGTATTGAGTTTCCAACCTTTATAGCCTGGCATTTATAAGTTGATCGAATTAATTGCAATGTGTGTGGACCAATTTATCGAAACGCGTAATCGTTTGTTAACACCGATCCGACTAGACCCCCCAAAACGTACCGAATTGTTTATTTGTACACCCAAAACGAGTATAAAAACAAACGTACAATGTTTTCAAACACAATCCAAAACGTAAAAAGTAACAATGCGAAGAAGAAATCGTCGTCGGCGACATCGTCGTGTGCTTAAAGAGTTAAAAGTAATGTTTCGATGTCTGAGTTTTGAGTATGGCTAATGGCGTTATCGAGAAGTACGTTATATGGGGAAAATAATAGGGGAAAAATCTAAACATGACCATTAAGGTTCTTACGACAGGCGTCATTGTCGTTTGACCCTTAATAACGGTGAAAGTTACATGACTTTACGATTTTCTATAAAGCCAAGCTGAAAACACGGGTGTTTTGATAGTTATGACATCGACCGCTTATTTAATATTATATGAGAATAGTATTTTATTTCAATAAATAAACTATAAGGCTACGTAAAGTGATCAAATTATTGCGTAATATTACAAGTTCAAAGTAAAATCAACCTTTTCAGATCTTACACTTATATAATACATAATAATAAATAATATGGTTATTTAGTAATATTATTACTAAATAACCATATTATTTTGAGGCATTGAAATGTACTCTTTCAAAATGTGTGTTTTTTGTAGGTTTAGTCTGCCTGCTAAGTTGACAATGTATTGTTTTTACTATACATATATTTCAATGAAAATATATTAATAAGGACCAGAAATGTACAACTAAAATTATCTGAAAAGTTTCGAAGGCTTTGTTCTTTTTTAAAAGTATATTAATATGTACTGATAAGTAAGTACGAGGACAAATTCTTGCATTGTGTTTGTTGACACGTTCACAATAGAATCGAATAGCTTCGAAAGTTATTTTTCTTTTTGCCTTTGTTCCTAGATATCAGATTTTTCGCATATAGATATGTGTCGCTGACGAACGTGTATAAAATAATAGCGATCGTATCTTTTTCAACCTCTTCGCTGCGAGCGAATCGTCGTCACCTTATTCTTATGAAAAGAAAAAAGGCGGCACATAAGAAAAGTCGAATGAGATGCTTCCATCAACAATAAAAACGTACATAAATATAATACGAGAAATAATAATAAACCGATTTATTTTACGGTCTTTGCGGTCGTGTTATACATTAAGCTCGGTTATAGTTAGCGCGGGTGAAACTTTATTGGCGTACCGATGATAATAGTTCGATAAATTTGAAAATTTAACGTTCTCGAATCTCCTATTGAGATCGAAACACTAATTGAGGCCGAGCCGCGACCGGTTCTCAAAGGCGCCTACTGTTATCAAACTATCCATTAGAAATTCAATATCAATTTTGGGCAAATTTTTCTTTATCGATACACTGATTAATAACTCAATCCTTAATCACCGTCGACCGAAACAAAAATTGAATTGAAATTGATAGACGTCCAATCAACTATATGTATGTATAGGTAAGATATGTTATCTATATAACTATATCTTACTAATAGAACAAATCTGCTTTTTACAGTTTAGTTTCAAGGTCAAATTAATTAATCTTTGGCTAATTAAAGTCAAGAAACAAATTAATTGCATTATGTATTTCATTAGTCTGAAACAATGAGGTCAAGTAAAATGACTTACCGAGTAGTCGATAGTATCGAACTAAGAACCAACTTCAAAACCATATATTGAAAGTTATTGATTATATCTATTTTTGTATTTTTACATTGAATCATTTATGAATAGGAAGATGTGTACAAAAGTACAAATATAAAAATACAAACGAATCAATCGATAGTCTTTAAGAATTTACACGATAACGCTTAAAATGCACTATGTTAGATATTTTGTCTCATTGTTATTGTTTTTTGTTTGTAACAAGTTAAGAGAAGACAGCATCAGTCTCATAAAAGGGTAGTTAATGATTGTGAACCTTCCTTCTTTTATCGTGTCGTTTACGACCTTTTAAATATAAATACAGAATCCGAACTTGCAACAAGTCTCAAAAGTGCACCACATAAAAGTGATAAGAACCTTTTAAATCAATTATGATATAGTTATAGTTGCATGTGACTCAGTAGATTTACAAAATAGATTAACACAATTAAGCAACAAAAGTATTAAAAGTAGGCTTAAAAGTTAATTTTAATAAAACTAAAATTATCTTTAATGAGTAGATAATCATATTATAGAAATAGTCGATAGTTATTTATACTTAGGACAATTGGTGAATATGACCGGATGTAAAGACGAAGAATAAAACTAGGATGGAGTGCTTTTGGAAGAATGAACATAGTTTTTAAATCCAACATTCCGCTATGTTTAAAAAAGAAGACATACGACCAATGCATACTGCCGGTTATGACGTATGGATGTGAAACGTGGATGCTAAATTCAAAAATGCCACGTAAGATCCAGTGCATACAGAGAAGTATGTAAAGATGCTTGGTATAATAAAAAGAGATCGCAAGAGGAATACGTGTGAAAAAGTTAACGTGGCAATGAGCTGGACACATAGCGAGAAGAATAAATAGCAGATGGACGCGAGAAATAGTGGCATGGTATCCGAGAGGATGTGAAAGGAAGCAAGGTAGACCGAGTGGACGACGGGCTGATGAATTGAGAAGAATGCTCAATGAAGGAATGGAAGAGGATTGGAGAGGTCTTCATCCAGCAGTGGATGGTGAACGGCTGAAAATGATGATGATGAAATCAATATTGTAGACGGTTAATTTCGATGATCAGGAAGCCTTTGTTTAGCACGAGTAGTTATAAAGCATCTGGCTTGTTATATTACAAAAGGTCACAGTCGGTAGCTGGAAGTGACCCACCAGGTGCTCTGAAAGGTCACTGAGGTCCACAAATTCCCACAGGGTGCTCTGCAAACTGCGGTACGCCCACACGTACCTCAGCCCCCCATGCAGATCGCCACCACTCGATACCGCGACTTACGAGCTTGCTTATCCATTTTTGGAGCTGTGTACAGCTCACAGTCCTTAACTCTATCCTCGTGAGACGTGTGGGAAGCTCACCCGCCATTGTCTTCGCCGACTTTCCTTTCGACTGCTTATAATACGTTCGTGTGCCCGCACTCTCATCATCCTCCCATGATCGTCTTCCAGATCTCGGTTTTCATTATTATATAGGTATTATATGTACATCTCGTCCTGCGTTCGAAACCACCTTCACGTGTTTGCATATTCAACAGGTAAACAAATTTCATTTTCCTTTTGATTGAAGATTGGTTCGGTACAGTTTGAACAATACCTACCTTCTAAAACTTTTATCAAAAAAGGTAACACTTGAAGCTCTGAAGTATTGTATACATATATGTATGTATATTCACAAATTATAGTACACTATAGGCGTAATCGGGTTTATATTTAAAGAACGAAATATTATGTAAAAGTTATTGTGTAATGGATGTATGCTAAAGCTCTATTCAAGCATTTATTGCCGTATACAGGATAATATATGTAGGATAATCGTTTAAATGTACTGAACTTAATTTGACCTCTTGTAAATTCGTATGACTTTTTTCTTCGGTTGGCTCTCTCTGACTATCAACCTTTAAAATGCATACTGGGTAGAGTAAATCACTTTGAATAGGAACTGTTTTGTGATGTGTATAGTTTTACTCACCGCTAACGGCACTTCAACTGCTGTTTTAATTTATTTATGTTTATACATTGTGTGCCAACAATATGATAGTTTCAAGTGTTGTTAAATATTATCGTTTAAGTGTGCGTTAATGTGTTAAATTTAAATTTAGACAAATACTGTTATCCAACCAAATTACGTGCTTTTTATATTTGTGTTTCTTTATTATTGTTTTTTTTTAAGTCTAAATATATGTATATTTAATGTATTATTTTAATGATATAATCGAATAAATTGACCCGAGTTCAACACTTGCGTATACAATGCCCGTAATCAGTATTTATCACTCGCGTATAACGTTCATTCATTTGCTTAACGCTTAACTCTTTAACCGTTAATTTATGTTATTCAATAACGTATGAACGAGAACGTAATGAAATGATTTATATGCACACTTTTCATAAATCTTTTTTCGTAAAAGAAAACCATTATTTTATGATACAAAATTTGTTGCATACGCGGTGGTAGTGTGGTACGTTCGTAATCAATATTCATTTGACTCCTACGCGAACGCATTGATCGATATTTATACTTTTTAAATATTGAAATATAATGGGTTCACATAAATCACTGCATTTGTGTGTAAATAAATCAAACGCTCAAATTTTTATTTACGACTTTGTGAAATTTATAGACGCACTTCGAGTCGGAAAAAAATTTGAGTTTCCGAAGAAGTTTCTCGAGTCTTTATATTGCATATCGGAGCCAAGGGCCACGAGACAGACATCAAATGTTAATTATTTAGATTGTTGAACGTCATGTGAACCAGACGGGAGTCTGCGTCCACATGTGACGGAGGGTTTCAATTCGAATTTAATTCGAAAGAGTCTGCGTGTTTAATTTGAAGGCAATTACTCATCAGACGTCCCGGCTTTCACCAATTAACCACAATATGCGCGCTATTCACATCACTTTTCGAAAGAGTATGGTCTTTTTCAGGAAACCCAACAATCCTACAGTCAAAATGAATATCAGAACCTACATATATTCGGGTGTTTTATTTTTCAACTGCTATACTTTTCGATTTTAAAATTTTTCTAAGCAGTCATTCAATCCAGATCAAAAATATGTATTCAACATCTATGAGATTTAAAAGTATCTATGCGTCTTTCCGCATATGACAAATGTTGTGTACCAATACTGTTTCAAGAAGAGTGGTGAATGCGAGTGGACCACGTTCCAGTTTATCAAAGTGAAATCTTCGCAAGGAGGAAAAAGTTCAAAGTGACGTTTAAAAACCTATCAAACTCGGCAAGGGAAATCGGAACACAGCACAGCAATAAAACAATCGATCGTAATCGTCAGTGTTCTATTATGAGCGTGCGAGTGATTGGCGTAGAATTGGACACCAATTAAATCAATTTGCCCGTTAAATTTTATTTGTTAATTTGTATGCGTTGTAGTAAGTTTAGGGAAAGCGCTATGGGTGTGTATTTATTGTATACGGTGGCCCAAAAAAATAAAAACATTCATATTGACAGTGCATCGAGGACATGCGGGCTCTTTGTGCTAGTTTGTGTCGACTCTATAATTATACAAAATGTGGTTCAAGATAAAAATAAAATGACACTGTTAATCAAATAAAAGCATGTATAATGTTCGTTTCAATCAATACTTTATTTTTGTCCAGCCACCATACGACAAAAATAATGTTGAGGTTGACAAAAATTTTTTTTGACATATTTTTTATGTATATCCATAGTTTGCATCCTTAATTAACTTACAAATGTAAAAATATCATTTTAATACTAATTTTATTACAATCACTTAAAAAATACAACGATTGACCTCAAATTTTTCTATGATAATTAATATTGATATGTATGGTTGAAAATTGACTTTTGATTTCCGATATTTAAGATCATTGAATTTTATTCGGCTAATTTGCTGGTAATTCCGTTCGATTCGACTTCGCCCTAAATCAATATGTTCGTATCGGATAAATCCAACGGTTTTTGATTTAAAATTCCAGCTTCCTTTGAATCGACAATTCTTCCGAATTTATTATTTAATAGTTTGTACTCATCTGACGCAACAAATCCGCGATCTCTTTGTGGTAAACTGTTCAGGTATTTTGAAAAACATTTAGAGGTGTCGATCAATTCTAAAAATTGAGGATCCTTATAAAAATCGTAGTTCCAAGAGTAACGCTTTCCCCTATTTCCCCAAAATGGTTCAACGTCTTCTTTTTTACCTCTATTACCCCAAAATGGTTCTGCGTCTTCTTTTTTACCTCTATTACCCCAAAACGGCTCTGCATCATTTTTTTTTTTTCTATTGCCCCAAAACGGTTCCGCGTCTTCTTTTTTACCTCTATTACCCCAAAACGGTTCCGCGTCTTCTTTTTTACCTCTATTACCCCAAAACGGTTCTGCATCATTTTTTTTTACCCTATTTCCCCAAAAAGGATCATTCCTTCTACCGCGATTACCCCAAAACGGTTCAATCTCATTTTTCTTGCCCCTATTACCCCAAAATGGATTAAAGTCAGCCTCTTCGTCAGCTTTCTTTCCTCTGTTGCCCCAAAACGGACCATCATCTCGCTTGCCCCTATTACCCCAAAACGGCAACTCTTCTGGATTTTTCTTATCCCTATTGTCAGATTCTTTCTTTCCGCGATTACCCCAAAACGGACCAGTCTCACTCTTTTTACCCCTGTTGCCCCAAAACGGCGAATCTACTTCGCTCCTTCTTCCTCTATTGCCCCAAAATATATTAGTCTCTTCGTTTCTTCTACCTCTAGTGCCCCAAAATGGTTCGCTCGCTTCTTCTCTTCTACTTCTATTGTTACAACCAGACAGACAGTTGAGCTTATTAGCATCATTCGTAGCAGGAGTAGCATCGTTAATTTTTTTACCTTTATTATCGACGAACAATTCTTCCATCAATTGCTTTTCATTCGGCCATTCTTGTACGTTTTCTACATAATCGACAATATTCAACGGTTCGGGAAAACTGTAAGCTTGTAGTCTATTATTTACAGGAGCTTCACCTCTTCTGCCTCTATTTGCCCAAAAAGTGATATCTTCCGGATCCGTTGTGACGCGTTTAGCTCTAATGATTGGATTTGGCGTGGCTATTTCTTGACCTTTGACACCATGAAGTCCATTTCTGAGAGCTACAGCATCCTTTGCAGTTTTCAGTCCGTTTCCGTTCGATATTCTTCCGGCCACTAGGGCGATGTACACGAAAGCCCCGAGCAAGAACGGCTGACGCATCGTCGTCGGCTCTGTATCAAACAAACAAACATACTTTTATTCACATATCGATATTGAAAGAGAGAAAGAAGTGCTTTTTATTGTCATTTTTTATTTTATTGCACTTTTAACGATTTTATCACACAAAGGAAGTAATAAAAGGATCATTAGTGCCGAAGAGCCCACGCGTATATACATATGTACATACATACATATGTATATACGCGTGTGACGCTCTAGTAGTGATTTATTCGACGCTGATAAAGGCTATTGATATTGAAACAATAAAAAACAAAGCATAAGTGAATAATATAAAAATTCTGCGTAATATATTCTCATTATAATATTTACGATACGTGTGTTTGGATATCGGTTAGATAGCGGATACACTCGTGCCAAATTCGCGTTTAATAACAAATGTACTATTTTATCGAATCTAATCGTTATACTATATTCCATCGAGTATATAAATTTCGCGACAACGCGACCCAACTCCGAATACGTGTCCGATTTAAATACAATTTGAATTTATACGGCGAGTTCAAAATGCGATCGATCCACTCAAACGATGAATGTTTTTATTATATAAATAAAAAAAAGCGTGCAAAAAACTAAAAATAAGTTGAAATTAATATTCAATTTAGCAGAGGTATAAATTAATAATTGGTAGTTTCGCAGTGACGGCTTATTAATTGAACGCAGTGGCGTGCTCAATCGTTTTAATATATTTTCTAGTATTCATAAATCAACGCGACTGGGGTAGAATTTGTTATGTTGTATTAGAAATTGGTTAACGTTTGACAAAATATCAATAAAGAATTTGGTATGCATTTATATTTTAATTTTTTTAATATGTTATTTAATAGAATTGACTTACGTTTTTCTGGAACTCGTTGATCTCGTGATTATCAGTATCGATGTCAGTATGACATTCCGTGCTTGTTATACTGCTTATATTAGTAGTCGTTGCGAAGATGTGTCGGCAAATGTGGTGAACCTGTTGCTCCCCGGTACTTTTATAGCGGTTTACTTGGGGGGGTGGATGTCGAGAAACCCCAGTGGGCCTCTGGGGGTGTTTTCTACCCCACCTTGACTAACAATGTCGTAAATGGGGTGAGAAACCTCCATCAGGTCACCCGTGTTTCTTCTCTGCGACCAACAAACGCCTATTTTCTCTACGGCCATCACTCGCGCTCTAAAATCAGTTTAGACGTGTGTATTTTTTGTATTGTTTATATATATATATATATATTTGACTTTTTAAAGGTGAGCGTAGTAAGAAAGTTCTATTTGGTTTTTTTATCGAATTAAGTTGATGTTGATGGGATAAGAAGAGTGGTGTTTTTACGTTTTTAGGCACACGTCGCTCCCGTAGCGCTATAGTCGAAACTGTACTAAATTTACATTGACGATCGTTTTTTGAATAAAATTTTCTATATTTAGAAATTCAAGTATCGAACGTGCTCCATTAATATCACAATTTCTTTACATTAGTTTGTTGTATTTTATACTAATAATTGCTCGTTAAAACATTTTTGAGTAGTTAAATTCGATACTTTTTATATGAATCAAATAAATGTATTTACATTTGTTATAAAATGCGTAGTTATAGGTGGTAAATGTATAAATAACTTAAAGCAAACTAACTTTTCGAACAAGCCGAGGATTGAATTGAATCATCCAATTCAGTTTCAACTAATCAAATATTGTCAATTCGTTGTAAATTCATCATAGTTTTCGCATAAGCGTAAATAACAACACGACGTTGTCTTAATTAGTTAAATAGATTTATCACCAATTTATTTGTCATCAGAGACGTTAGTTTTAGATTAATCGAATTGAAAGATTTGTGGGTCAATAGTTAGTTAACTTATTCGTAGACATAATTTACATCAATTATTTTTAAATTCACTATCGGTATTGTTTTAAATATACATTTATAATTTGACACTTGATGTGTTAAAATTTTCGTGGCTTAAAAATAACCGATTATAATATCACAGTTGACTTATTGAGGTTATCTACCGATTGAAGACCTATAAAATGGTATTTAAAACGAATAATAAAATTGTTTATACACACACTCGTAATTTATTTTTAATAAAGATAACTTTTATACGGCACGCCCCTGGCTGCGGATAAAAGAGATTGCTTCTACATTCTCGAGTGCCGCGAAGAATTATTGGTAATTAAGCTCGAGGGCTTTTATTGTAGTTTTGTGTTCCATTGCACGTTGTGCAATTATAGTATAAAAATATACACAATGAATATATGGCGAACAATTGACGATATATTGAGTGAATTTTCTTATGTGTACATGGTATGAAATTTATTTTCAGTTTTATAAATACACGTGACTATTTGAGGAAATTTGATATAAACTTGTGGTTATTTTGCGTCATGGGTCCCCCAAGTCCCTGTGCTAATCTGAGTCGACATGTTGGTCCGTTTCGGTTTTGCGATTTTGTTTATTGAATATACTCGAGGGTGAGCGTTGACCAAACACAATTTTCGTATAGAAAAAAAACCTTCAGTAAAAGACATTGATATTACGGCAAAGCGTCTGGGAAATTAGGGGCTTGTGCGATTGTGGGGGAGGATTTTTGCGTCGTACTTATTTTGAAATGAACAATAATATAAAATACTAGAATTATTGAATGCGCGAGATTTGTGTACGTAATATAATAATGGTTTTGCTCTTGGGAATGTTACACCTGTCCGGTGTCGACCAGTTTCTTCGATTTTCTATTTCCTCGTACGCGCGAACGTTTTATCGACAGATCAAACCGACCGGTTCGTGTAAAAATTTTACCACGTGCCACTTGACAGTTGTCGTCGTTAATGCTGATTTGAGGTTTTGCGAGAATTTACCGCCGAGTCGGGAAAAATCGCAGTTTTTCCGAACGTTTTCCGGTAGCGTGAGATCGGTTTGTGCAATACGATAAAACTTGTTACAACATTTTTTTTGTTTAATTAATTTCTAATTATTTTGAATGTTGTTGTAAACTCTTTAGTCAGCACTTTACAGCTTTTAAGTAGGTTAGGCTAGCTTTAAGTTTAAATTAAGTTAGGCTAAAGTTTATATTTGCTTACGGTTAGTCGGGTCTTTCAATAAGTATACAGTACAAATTTAAAATTTGAACTATATTTTGAGTATATAAGTTTGTATCTAACTTTTGAAAATTTACGGGATGGCATACATACGACCAATTAAATGTATACTTTTGTATTTACCTATATAATATGATGTACAGACAATATTATACAGTGTATACAGTTCTATACATCCTCATTAGTTTCTTTAGAACCTATTCATTATTAATTAAAAACGTATGGAATGATTTTTTTAGTGTAGATAAGTCCGCAGTTCAATATCCCTGGCGTTAGATTTCTCCGCAGTTACGACTGTATTTATATACGAGTAATGTTTCGCGTGAAATTTGCGAATATCCTCTTTTCCATATTCATTTCTACACTCGAACACCTTTCTTATTATGTGGCTACTGGTTTCCCGTGCGCCACACAACCAATATGGACAAGCCATTTCACTCAACATGTCACCTATGTATAATGCACCATTCCAGCTAAACGTATGTATGTACACGACATTCATACTTTGTATTTGTAAATTAGTCGAAACCTATCTACGAGTGTCCTATCCGCATAAACATTTAAGTCGTTTGAACACACTTTACCTTAACAGTCCAGTTGCATTCTCACAATTTTGACCTTATCAAACATAGCGGCGACACATTCACCCACGCAATCGGTAATAGTCTCTCAGAATACTAACGAGATTTACAATGGACCACCCTAGACTGAACATTTTAAGAAAAGATCTTACTTCTCCTTTTTTCTCTGGGTTTCCTGACGATACAGTCATCGCACGAAAGGGTTGATTCATTCTGTTTCTTCGGTAGCTGCAAGGATAAAAAACTGACGTGTCCGAGACCTTGTGTATACAGAGTGAATTACCATTTCAGAAGAAGCGACTCTTCTATGAAATATAATAACAAAAAAAAACCTTAGTATTGTCTGCGGAAAGTTGTCGGCCTCCGGATCTCGTTTCGTTGTGATCCTTCAGCGGTTCTAAACATTGTATTATTATTAATTCGACCGTTGCACGGTAGATTTATGCATAGTTAGATTGTATTGATCGCATAATGTCAGTTACTGCAATGGAATATAACTTTTCGTGCAAATTTTTGCCCTTTATGGTGATTGTGATAAGATGGTGATTTAATGAGAACACAATTCTTGTGAACATTTATTTATTTAAAATACATGGGCAGACGGCATAGCCGTTGTACCTATGTAATTTGTACATACAATTTTTGACGTGAATACGTCTATACGCGGACTAGTATGGGGTACCAGTTCGGAAACGACGGTGTTACGTTTGGATGGGCATACATTTCGACACTATAACTTCGTTACTAATAACACGATTGATATGATTGTTGTTTTATTCGCTGGGGTATACGTCTACAATACATTTATGATTTTGAGTTGGCACTGTGCATGCGCTAGGCGCAGAGGAGAGGGCGTATCTTCCAACGGCTATTTTGGACGTTTTTGGAAATTTCCAAGCATTATATCTCGCCACTCTGACGTTCTAGCGCGGTGATTTTGCTACTAAACGAAATATCTCTTTAAGATCTGTTGATTTAAGCTGTAAAAAGTGAACGGTGTAAATTATTTGTTGGTGAAAAATCAAAAACATTCGAAAAAAATCTAAAATTTCACTATGTCGGCCCATACTCACCAAAAAGCCAATAGGAAATACAAAAAACGTATATAATCAGAAAAAGGGTCTTATCATCTATCGATCAGTACCAAAATGTCTGTGACAGAACGAGTGAGACGGTATTGGGAACATCAGAAAGTCGACGCGGCGCGCAGGGAAAACAACTGTTTACTGCCACTGTTTACCACAGGCCAATGATAAATAAAATTGTAATCGATTACTAGTTAAGACTTAATTCGTTATGCTAAATAAAAATATATTAATGTGTCCATTTCGATGCTTTCATTTGATTCTCATATTTCAAATAAAATATTAGCCGCTAACGCAGACGTATTCACGAAAACCCACAGCCACACCTCGAATTTTTTTATTTGGTTATTTATATTTGAAGGATTACAAAAATCCATTTATATTCAAAAACTTGTCGAGATGATTTTTAGAGATTTATATTTTCTAAAGTTATTAGCTGATTTGGGAAGCGGTTTCAAACTTCAATAATGAGTCTCTGACATGTTGAAATAAAAAAAGAAAGATTAAATAATGCTCTAAATTCTGACACTAAATTTCAATATTGATTTTGACCATACGTACATAAAATTTTCATATTTTGTGACAATTATAAAATTTAAATTTAAAATTATAATTACGATTTTATTATTATGCTAGCTGACCCGGCATGCGTTGCAATGCCCGATGCCGTTCCCGTTCCCGTTCCTACATAGTACATATAATACATTCGTAACGTTTACGCGCGCGAAAGCAACAGAGCGTTTTTATTGTTACATTTAGTGAAAATTCTTATTATTCACTATTCACAGACACGCAATTTGTGTGTGTTGGTTCACTTCAACTCTGGGTGCGAGACCTTTGTACGTTTTCTGACGCGTGAGCAGGCCCGTTCCCGATCCCGTTCCAGATCCCGTTCCTGTTCCCGATCCCGATCACGATCTCGTTCCTAGTACGTTATCTGACGCGTGAGCAGGCCCGTTCCTGTTCCAGATCCCGGTCCCGTTCCTGGTCCCGTTCCTGTTCCCGATCCCGGTCCCGATCCCGATCCCGTTCCCGTTCCTAGTACGTTATCTGACGCGTGAGCAGGCCTGTTCCTGTTCCTGTTCCTGTTTTTTCCCGATTCCAGATCACGTTCCCGATCCCGGTCCCGATCCCGTTCCCGTTCCCGTTCCTAGTACGTTATCTGACGCGTGTGCAGGCCCGTTCCCGTTCCTGTTTCCGTTTTATCCCGATTTTTTTTCACAGGAACCATCCCCGGCATGATCACAATAAGTCCTGAAAGTTTCATCGCGATCGGTCGAGTGGTTTAGGAGCCTATAAGAGACAGACAAACAAACAAACAAACAAACAGACAGACAGACATTCATTTTTATATATATAGATTCGTATTTAGTGAGAAAAGATCTACAAGAAAAGCTATGTATGTATATTTCGTTACAGAGTAATTCATAGAACCGTGTTATTCTTAAGCTTGTATAAATTGTTTCACGTAATACAGAAGACACGGAGGAATGCATCAACGATCTGATAAGCCACACGTGTTATATAGAGGTTGAATGTTAAATTCGCACGTCTCACAGTTTGAGAAGCTCTCGTCCCACCCTCCGATCCCGAGTTGCGGTATCAGTCATTACGGATCACAGCTGTTATCAATGAACCCATTGTGTTCGGGGCACATAATGCCATCGGGTTGTCATGACCGACCGTGGTACGTTAATAATAAATAAAAAAAATAAAATAAAATAAAAAGGTGACATTAACATGACAAAGGACCCGTTTGTACCGGCCGCACCTGGGTAATCTGTCTGGGTATGCTAGTGTGTGCATCCTTGAGAGAGTCCTGCCGCCGCCACTTTTCTTATTATTTATTTTTGATATGTGGCAGAATTTGTTGCTTAAGTAAACATAGTTTCGATTTAAAGTTTGACGAAATTTTATAATAAATACAGATTTCTCAGAAGGTTCGAGTGTGTTTTGTAGAAGGAACTTACGATACTACGCTACGTTTGATCCATCTCGAACTGAATCGTGTTATTTTCCGCGTCGTCTAACTCCTTTAGAGTTTTGTGGGTGTTTATTCAAATTTGAATATCTAATGGTATGAAAATGTTTATTACTGATCGAATAACTGTGTTGATATTTTAGTGGATGCTTTATCGAAAAATTACTCTGGAATTGTTATAACTGTTATAAGCTTTGAACTTGCTCAACTATTCCTATTTTATTCCATGTCAAATGTTCAATTCTCATTATTCAAATGTTCATATGCTAATAAATGTGAGCAATAAAACAAACATTTCTCCATTTACTTGATTGAGCGGTTTTATATTATGTATAAAAACATTCAATAATAAATTTTATCCTGAAATAATATTGTTCATATTATTTTAATCGAAAAAGTTTTGTGATTTAACCAACGAGATATAAAAATTCTGCATCGTACTTGTAGTCGGTTTCACGTCGAACTATCTATAAACCCGACTATAATCATAACAAGAAAAAAATTATAATTTTTCCTGCCTTTACGTATAACTTTTGCAAGAATAATATTGATACATATAATGAATGATACACTTTTAAATTCTCGAGTAGCAATGCTTTTTATCTTTTGTAACTTTAAAATTGATACTTTCTTACCAAAAAATAAACCGTTTTTGATCGTATTACAGCAAGCCCTTACCCAACACAAAACTATTTTGGTCGTAGGTACCATAATTTTATTCACTCAATAAAACAGTACGGTTAAAATCAACCGGTTACCTTTACCTAGCCCGTATTCAAATTTGAACGACCTATTATAAATACGTCCACTAATAATAATTACAACCCGAAATTATCGCCAGATCTAAACACATAAAGTCATAAACGGATTGGTGCACATTGATTGGAAGCCATCGGTAATTGATGTCCACATATTAAAAAATATAAAACCTTTCATCAGGACAGTGTTATTATGAAACTTGTCGATCGTTATCGAGAGTCGCGTCGTTTCTCCCACGCCCACTGCTCCGAGTCGAAAGGGTTAATCCCTTTAACACACTACACTCGACGTTGATGTTATAATCTCGGCCGTTTTCTTTGTACTCGTTTCGTTCGTTTTCGATTACCGATTTCAGTGAGCCACACACCTCGTCTTTGGGTGACTTATGGTGACTGGGTGGACCTCTCGATCTCACCCTCGGTCTATCAAACTAATCAACTAACTAATGGTGGCCGTTCGGCATCGAGCCGTAAGATCATTAATCATCGGCTCGTAACAGATGTGACAGCCGTGACCGTGTGATTAACGATACCCCCCCCCCCTCTCTCTCTCGTGGTTTGTTTATTTTTGACGCTTTTCGATCCCATCAATCCCATTAGCGGGGTTTTACTGATCGTAGAACGCTCGATGACGCTGATTTGAGGTGACATACGAGTGTGTGTGCCACTTGAGTGGTGTTTGACGTTGATGTTAGTTTTTGAGTTTTATTTTACTACCCAATTACAGTAGACTTGATGATTATTTAGAATGTCGTTAGACCGTTGATCGCTTTTATTTATTAAGGTACTAAATGGAAAATAGTAATATTGGTTGCAGGTTTTTGTCTTTGCTTATCGTAACCATTCAAAACATTGTCAAATGCATTTTATTTCAATCTTTAATCAAATAAAATGTTTACGTGTGTACGTAATAATTTTTTTGCATTACTTATAAACTTAATTATCAAGGAAAAATATGAAGTTTTATAATCTTTCCAAATTATCGTAATGTGGTATGTGGTATTTGTATTAGGTTTTTGATATTTACTATAAACAATGCAGATAAAGTCGTGTGTTGGTCACACAGAATTCAATTTAAAATATTGCGAAATCGTATTAAATTCCATTTTTAATAAAATAGTATAAAAATTGTACAATTAAAAAAAAAATTATAATAGTTTGACGTAAATTCGATAGATGTCTCTGTAAGAAATTCGGAAAATTGTCGGAAAATTCCGATTAAATATTAAAATTTGTTCAAAGCGATTTTAAAATTTGTCACGGAATATTCAATTCGAAATTTTTATTCGTTTATTGAATTTGTAACGCATCAGTACACTTTCTCTCGTACAAACTTTGTAATACTTCCTCGCCTTTTACATATCTGCGGAATTAATTACAACTTCCTACATTTCTCGCTTATGAAACTTTCTTACGTTTCGACCTTAATTTTGTTGCGTCCTAAAACTCATCGCATTTAATTTAAACTAGCACGTGAATAATATTAAAATAATTTCACACTAAAAAGTTTACTCGTTTAATAATTCTCACGTTATTGCAATGCAGATTATTACTAATGCAACTACGGTGCACATTTTACTATTTCGTCGACAAAGGACCGTAAAACCTTCGCTGTGTTGCGGAATAATTTACAGTATTTTTAATGATATCCGAGCAGAATCGGAATAGCTGAAAGCACCTTATGGCGGTAATGGACAATAATTTGTAAGCGGCTTTGGCAGTTTATCGAGCTGAACAAATTTATGCATAACCATTTCGAGACTTGCATTTTCATACGTGTGGGGTTATATTATATTATGAAATAGTTAAATTAAAATAGATATAGTTATTATTAACTGTTGAGTAACTTGAAAGGTCTGAAGGCATTAGATAGTTTGCGGTTTCAGGATATTTTTTCTCTTGAGACCTGTCCTAGAAATTTTCTCACTTTAGCTACCCTACTCTGTTCTTAATAGCCCTCGAGCGATATTTAATGAGCACGTCGGGGAAAACTCGACTTTTCCCATGGAAAACTGTAATTTTCGTACATACTATTGTACTCATATTATTGCGTACGATACGTGCTACTGTATTAACATATGCAAATGTAAACTGGTAAACTTTTTTCTAATTAAAAATTGATTTGAATTGTTAATTAGAGAGTTTCTTACACTGTTTATTTGTACGTATGGTAATTAGTGTAGTAACAAATGTTTAAACAATCTTTGTTGATTGTATTGGGCTAGTGTGTTGAGAACGGAATATTTACATGGAGTTTGTTGAATTTTTTTTAACCCTTTCGCTGTCACCATTGTACATAATTTGAGAACAATAGATTTTCGATTATTCTAATTTTTCGCACCGCGTATATTATTATAATGTAAGTGAACGTATTTTATAGAGTAGGTAGGCTTTTCTTGAATCCTCTCACGCCTCGCGATTTTTGTCGTGATAAAAAATCGTACCGGGAAGATGACCTAAAAAAAGCACGCCGTTCTCGGAAGTGGCTGATTAATCAGTCAGTCCTTGTACATGTACACATTTTTTTTTCTTTTTGTATATTATTTTTGTGGGTCGAGAAGGAACCACTTCTCGCTTCGGCTGCCGCCGGTTCTCAAACAGCAACAAACTGCGCGGGCGTCGCTCGATTATGCAAATTTCGATGTAATCCCGCAACGAAAGGGTTAAAAAATTGCGACCAAAGATGAGTCCGAATGTTGCTCTAAGCCAGCCATGCAAAGTTTAGTTTAAAAATGTGCATAGTTAAATTGTTTACGATGTACAGTGTTTGTTTAACATTTAACTACGCTACGTGTAAATTTAATGCTTCAGTTAAATATTACCCATTATGCAAATAGTTGTACTTTTATGATGGCGTAGTTCAAAATATTCACATTCTTACCACAACAATGAATGATAGTATACATATAATTATGATTTACAAAAATATAGACATCAAATCATTCGAGTTTAATCTTGTTAACACAATATATGTAGCTGTATGTTGCTATTGTTATCTCTTAATTGGTGCTAAATCGTTATAGCTATTTATAACAGTCAGTTTTATATCAATGCGTATAGCTATGGTTATAATCAAATTTATACCTATAATATCACTTTGTATTTAGAATGTTTTGTGTTTGCGAAGATATTATTTCTTCCTTATTCAATAGGTCTATGTATAGGTATAAGATAATGTAATTTGAATTTGACATAAATACATACATACATACATTCAAAGATCGAACGTTAAGTTTTATGAAATGGCTACGAATCCTGAGAAAATTTCGCCCACGAGACAATAAGTTTATTGTTATTGTTACTCGGAATCGATTTATAAAAGCAATTATTCAAATTTAATAATAAAAAGTTGCGTCGTCTCTTGTTACTTTATGTCTGTAATTCAAAATGTGAAAAAGTACACATACATATGTACATATGTACTTTATCATTGAAAATGTCATCTTTATCAATACAACGCACAGATTACAAAAACGACGGATAAGAACACGACAATACGAGACTATTTCACTTCAGTTCGATCGTAATAGAATCGTTACATTGAAAAAAAAAAAAATGCTACAATCGGAAAATGCATACATTTCGCAATTGCATACCTCAAGATGATTTTCCGGTTACGCGGCGTAACGCCATTCTTGCATATACATGTACCTACATACATATATATATATTGTATAATTTTAATAATCAACATCTTATTTATCGTTTCATTTATGATACTTGCAGTTGGTGAATGTGTAAATTTTCCGCGTAACGTAAGTAATGTGCACAGAGCCAGCATCCGTCCGCAGTATGTCGTTATGATGTGTGTATGTTTCGGTGCAATTTCTTTGTAGCAGAGCACTCGGTGCACTGAGAAAGGGCAAGTCCGCTTAATTAACAACTGTGCGACCTCCTACGTAGTATAATATCACCAGGGCCCAACTGGAACCTTACAAACGGCTTGTAATATTCAAATTTTGATTTTAATGTAGTGCGAATGTGTCATCGGTTAAGATCTTTAGTGTATAGTGCTTGTATTAATTGCCTATACCTATACTTACAGTGATCATACGTCCTTTAGATTTTTTTTTCAAAAACCCACTTTTATCCTTTATTATTTGTTTTGCCACTTAAAGTATATGATAATATCGACGTCCAGTATAAAAAAAACTACTAGGCTGCAGCAAAACTTAAGGGTTAACTCTTCTGCCAGCTAGAAAGAAATTGTACTTTGTGGAACAAGTAAAATGTCCTACAATTCGCAAAAACTTTTTTAATGATCCGTTAGCTGTATCATGGTTATTTTTCGTTCACAGCCAAGCTTCAACTTTTCAAAAACATATTCTTACAATCGAATCACAAGATATGTATGTATGTATATCTATGTGTGAAGTTAAATTATGAAGAATATACACTATGTATGTATGTATATTCTTATTTCGGCTTATAATCGTCATTTTCACAATTCCATGCACCTATAGCTAGAGTCAGTATCGGTTCAGATAAATCTAATTTGTACATTGATAGCAGTACAATATTGCAATTTGTGATTAAGATTTGGACATTTTTTGAAATTATATCTTTTATTGGAATGTGACTATATTTTCAATAGAAAAAGACTATTCTATAGAAAAGGTTGAAATTTTGAATACAAAAGCTATTGATTAGAACTGAAAGCAAATAAAATTGTTCCGAATCTTTTGTTTGTTTTTATTTTAATTTCATGTTAGTCTAAAGTAGTGGTCGGGAACCGGCGGCTCCAGAGCCTCGTGCGGCTCTTTGCATGAAAACCCGCGTCATCCTACGTTTTGCGTGAAACACAAAAAGTTGACACACAATTTACACAAAATCAGAATGATACCTATTTCCATAACTTAACTTTTTCGGATTAAACTTTATAATACTTTTTAGTAATAAACGTGGAACGTTGAAACATATCATGAAGATTTTATCAACTTATTTTTTAAAGCTATCCATTTCATTAATGTAACATTTCATTTTGAATATAGGTACATACAATTCGAAAATGATACGAAACTTACCGATTTTGCGAGTTTTTCCCTAATTTGGCTCTCAGCTCGAAAAAGGTTCCCGACTACTGGTCTCAAGCTTTAAACGTTTAATAAGATTACGCAAATTGATTTGTGTACTATGAATTCTATTCAGATATACCGTTTATTTAGATTAACCATGAAACCACTGTAATAGCTAAAGACCTGCACTTAAGCGTATAAACTCGAAAGTAGTAGGTACATTGCGTTCATTGGCGAGCTTTAAATGAAATCGGAAAATTTTCCGATACACATTCTGCTTGGGAATTGACACTAGCTTTACAGTTTTGTTATATGTATTTATATGTCTTAGTATAATATAAAATGTATTTATACGTTGTAATTTTGCAGTCTTTGAAGCGCGTTTCCTTTAATAGGCATGGCCATATTGTATAGTCGCATCTATTGTTAACATTTTGTTTTATTTTTTTATCGATCGGCCAATCCAAGAGATCGAGTCCGCCTCTGGCAAATCCGTTGCCCAAAGACGGCTGAGTAAATTTTATTTAAAATGCGTAGGTCAAACTCGAATCGTTAATGTGTGTATGGGCTGCACGCGCGTCGCGTAGGTTAGTTGCGATTTGCGCGCGCACGTGCGCGCACGCACGCGCAAATTTGCACTTTATATATATACATACTTTTTCGCGCCAAAGTTCGCCCATTTGAAAAAAAAACTATCAAGTCGACGTCATGTCCTGAGACAGGTCAATACCTGAGAATTTTATAATCGCGCTAGATAAATACATAGAATATTGTGTTCCGATGTGTCTATCGTCAGTTGCGCCATTCGATAGGCTGACGCGTGACGGTTTAAAATAACAAAATTTTAATATGCAATGTATGTATGTACATATGTATATATTAGTCTTAGGCATCTGGAGTGTTCTGTGAACGTTTTCGCATTGGTCAATTGTGGCGAATTTCCCACAGTTGTGATTTTCAGTGGACGCTTTCTAAACGTTTCGTCGGTTCGGTAGTTTGCGCAAAATTTTACCTTTTCGTGTGAAACTTTCGCCGATTTTTCTTTTGTTTTGATCTTAAGCTTGGGAAAATCCGCGAAGTTACCTATTTTTTAATGTGCTTTTTGTTCCAATTCAGTAGTGAAGTGTTTGCGTGTGTGCACGGTTCGTCATAGGACGCGCCCTTATACATACATAGACGTTTTTATCTTATTTACATACATAGGAATTATATTTGCAAGTTAAAAGTAAGTCGCGCGTATTTGACTGTAAGGTCGATCGAAAAAATTCGATAAAATCAATTTATTGCATTCAAGGTTTGGGCTTTGCTTTCAAACCATCCATTGTCGGTCTTATGTATAAATGCATTTTAATATGAGTGTGTCGTATTTTTTTTAAAGTGCCAAAGACTTGCCCGTTACGCGTATCGAATGTACAAATATCACAAATGTGATTTTAATAATATGTATTGATGTCTTCGCTTCGTTTCTTGAATTTAATTAAGTTGTTCGACGCACTTCGTTATAAACGTAGGTACTTGCTAGACACATACATACATATGTACCTATGTAGGTGTATAATTTATTCGCTATTTCTCGGTATTCATATAATAATGTGTTATTATACGATAGTTTCAATATTTGTACGGTAATGCTTGCTCTCTGTATTATTACAATATTGTAATTGTTATTTGATATATGTATGTATAATTATGCAGATTCAATATTAATGATTCATTGTATTTGATACACATAACAGTATTTCATTGCGATAGTTTCGTATGAAGCCAGTGAAAACGCACAGGCTTTCTTTACCCAGGATAAAATAAAAATAATGAATTACAGTTTCTATTCCGTATTTGTGCTATCGCCATGTCAATCCTGGAAAGTTTTTCTTCTACATATTAATAAGTGAATTAGTGAATTGTGTTACATTGGTACATACCTACTGTATATGTACATATGTATGTACATAGTGTTCATCAATCGTTTAAGCTTCTTTTGTTCAGAATGTGTATCATTTTATTATTAAATACCTCAATTGGCGTCAAATGTTACACAATTTAAGATACCTTTTTGTCAAAACATTCAATGAAAAATATAGTTTATAATAAAAATTTAACTTTGATCTTTCATATCAAAATCAAATTATACATACAATAGTTATTCTGTAAAAAACCACTCATTTCCTCTCACCTTATACACATACTGACACCATGTGATTGAACTTATAACTCACAATTAACTTTTGGAAACTAATCGATGATGAATATTTAATCAATTATGCAGACTTTAAAAAGTTGACCCTGATATTTGAATTGACTTGCATTGCGCCATATTTTCTCACGGCTATGTTTCACATTGGATTTCAATTTATTTTCTCGTCGTTCGTGTCCGTTTATGAATATGGCGAAGGATCAACGCGCCTTCGTGAGATATGATTCATGTTTCGCATTTAAAATTGCGAATTTCCGATCTCGCATTCGAAATACCCGACGATAATGTGCACGAATTGCACCGGTCTGTTTTTATTCGAGCATATTTTTTTTTTTTGTTGTTTTCATTTTTACTTTTTGCATTGGATCGACCTTGACCACGGTAGATTATGGGCGTGTGTATGTTGCATTATTTAGAGTCCAGTTCGACTCTGATCATCGGCAGGAGGAGAGAATGAATAATAAACCTGATCTTGCGGTGTGGCGTGTGTGCCGCCCACGTCAACCGCCTGTTTGCTCACAGTTCTCTCGATCGTGACAATGGAAACTATTGAGGACAACTGTTTACGACAAATGGATAGGACAAAAGGAACGATGCTATCCTATCCTGTCACAGAGCTAAGACATGTTAATTTCAATCACTATTCATTATTTCAACATAATGCATATAAAAGTCTACTTGTACCTACATATCTACTTATTATACAATACCTATAATTAATGCATTATCATTTATTGGAAATTTGTAAATGCAGTAAAATTCAGGTAGAATGGATAATCAAACTGAAATATTACACCTTAATTGCATTGAATGCAATTTTAAACGATACGACAAATCTAGCGTAATCTAACTTTACTACATAAATTTTTAAGTATGTTGAAAAAATTGCCTTATAAAATCAGTTTTTGCAGTTAGCGTGGTAAAAGGTAGTTTCGTTGAAAATTAAAGTATCTATAGATATTGTATAAGTAACTTAAGTAAGTTTTTTTTAAATGTAATTCAATCTATGTATGTTGTGAATAAACGTAATATTAGGAGAATGGGCACAATTACTTTTTTGTGTGATTTATGAATGACTTACTTTTACCCTGAAACAAAAAATATAATATTTTCCTTGAAGTTATGCGGTCAATATAGCTTAACCTAACGTAATTGAATCATTTTTATATGCGGGATGATAAATTGTTCGATCAATATTATATTAGCAATTAAGTATGTAATGTTGGTCGATTCAATGAAGAAAAAAAAAGATTGAGATTAATAAGGCATAAAATAAAGTTCAGCAGTAATAAATAGTGCATAGCCGAAATAGATTAACTTGTTAATTAAAAACTCGACTATATGTACATATGTACATACATACATAGTTTTGAACGTTGCTAAGACCAATACATAGGTACAAAGTTTCCCGGTTGTTTTGTATCATTCCCGTATTCTTCCAGTACATTTTCGCGAAACTTGCAACTAGCCAATTTATCGTCTATTCCCCAATTCCCCAAACAGACTCGTCGCAAATGATAGCGCTTTATATGTAAATCTCGCACCGATCGTACAACATCTCGCGGGGATGAGACCTTGCCAAGTTGATAATTGAGTTTCACCGTTCTCAACTTGACCGCATGTGTTTCGCACGTTTCCACTTTGATTATACATATTTATTTACTGCTGGATTGGCAGTGTATGGAAATTGTTGCATTTGTCAGGGGCATTCGAGTGTGCCATTCGGAATGCGGCCGCTTCCTCGATTTGTTGGATTATTGTCGCGCATGTAAATTAAGGTTTAGCGGTGAGCGATCTCCCTTAATGGTTTCCCTTCGGAGGACGAGACCCTCGGGGTATTTTTGCCAGCCCGGTTTGTTGGCAATCCAGCTCAATATAATGTCTGTAATTGCTTTTTCTCCGCCAACAGCATCGCATCGGCACCATCACCTTCGCCGGCTCAATTAATCCTTTATATGGTGGCCCGCGAACGATTTGCCTTGGAATCACACTCGCTTCGATTCCGATCAATTTCTTTCCTTGCTCTCTGCGGTATGCGCCCGTTGGTTACAAATGCTCTAAACGCCGGAAATTGCTTGTAATTTACCATTAACGTATCGTGCGATTTTACTTAATGAACTGTTTAGTTATTGATACAGGCCCATTTGACTTAATTAACGTGAACGTACAGTTTATAGTACGCGCCGCTTTGAGTACCTGTTCCGTATTGTTTGTTTTGTTATACATATATTTGACACACGATTCAAAAGTGTACGTGTATTTATTTTGTAGAAGATATTGTTGAATTGAGCTGAAACTTAACAAGTATAGCTTAGGAGAGGACTTTTAAGATTAATTAGGTTAATTGCCGTGTGCTACGAATTGGATTTAGTGTAATTTCTTCTGTACTGTGAAAATAAAATGACGCATTTATAACAATAATTACTAATTGGGATAATTTTAATGTTTCTTATTTGATTGTAAAATACAAAGTTAAAGTCTTTCTTTGTACGTTAGATTAGAGGAAGATTTTTTTGACCTTATTTTTCCAGTTCTGAATGTGCCATGTAAGAAAATTAACGGTATTCAATAGTATGTAAAAGAATGGTAAAAATTTCATCGAAATCGGTCGAGCGGAAATTGCAGTTTAGCGAACTGTCCGTCCTCTCTCGTATCATACTCGTAATTCGTTAATTTTTTTACCGCAAAACAAAGTCGCCTGTTGGTCACCTCGGATGATATTTTTTTTTTTGAATATTGTTAGTGCGCTTAATAAAGCGAAGGCTTTCGCGCAAGTCGTTACACACTACACGCGGTGCGAGCATTCTTTTGGCGCCAAATAAAAGGATCGATCGGACACGGTTTTGCACTTTGTTCCCTTTACGACACATTTTATCGTTTAGCATAAAGCGAGGGAAGGCGCGCATACAAAGGGAGAGATGTTTCGCACACCCCTCACTATAATTACCCTAATGTATACAAGTAAAACCCACCTACATATGTATAGCGTATGGACATTTCGCGGCAATGGCAAAGAGACATACGGGGGCTTTTCGGTTCGATAATTTCCCGGAAGTGAACCGACGCGGCGTTAGGTTAACGCACTAGGCCTGGCTGCGGCATCGTTTAACGGCCGTTAACGTCGTTTAACGCCGTTAACGTCAAACGCGAAATTGAAGCCTGACACACACACACACGCAAGCCTGGCGGCCAACGTGTTAATCTGCGTCGGTACTTCCGTTTAGTACGCGAAAAATGCCCCGATATTCGTGCCAAGGTTGGCGATCAATGCCGTGCACAGGGTGGTCCGTATCGCTTCCGAAGCATGATGGGATGTGCGATAAATCATCCGTTTATTGTCAGTTTAAATTTACAAGTCGACAACATCATCCCGTGGCTCGGTGAAAGGGTTCGAGTTATGGCGGCCGCCGTCAATCGCAAAAGGCTTTGTGTTTGCAAACTCGACGAGAAGGTGCAACGATGTTTTGTGATTTATTTTAAATGTGTGTACTGTACGTTAACTGTGAGTTTCAGCCGTGAAACCGACTGTAATAAATCCGTATAGGGAGTCGAGAAACGGCACAAGTTAAAAGCCCTGTTCAATCGTTATGGTTGAAAGCTTTTGACATCGTAATGTTAACCCCTTAACGATTCGTAAACTTAACCTTAAAACTTATTACGCAAGCATCTACGTGAAACATTTGTCATTTTAAAACACTCATTTTCATATAAAAAAAAAAAACAATCAAATTTTACTTTTTTCTTTGTAATAATTATATATGTACACACTCGTATGTAATAGTATGAATATGTCACCAGAAAAGCTTATGATATTAACTGTTATAAAAAAATATTTATTGTAGATTGATAGATTCCCGGTGGCCTTAAAACAACACCTCTGTACAAGTGCATCAATACAATTTATTTTATTGCACACAGAGTTTTGTATTTAATCAATTGTAAACAATAGAATGCAATTTTCCACATGAAAAATTCTAAAATACAATAAAATGTATCTTCTGAAGATATTTTCAAATATTTATGTTGGTTTTTTATTACTGGGCATAGCATAAATATGTAATATAACATGATTTCTATTCCTGTATCAATGTATGTTTCAGTATAAAATTCAATAATTTTTACGATCTTTTAAAACTGTTGAATTGTTGAAACCATCTTTTAGTCTCAATTCGATCGGGGCACTTTCAGTAATTCCTTAATTTATTATTGTTTAAAATTTCAATCTTTTGGAAACCGCTAGTCTTCTTTGTTAACCGTCTGCTAACCCGTATATAAACGAGCATTGTTTTAAAAGTTACCTGGTGAAAGTTTGTATTTGAACGCATGAACCTTTTGACGGTTAAGTGATTTTCTCGGTTTCCACAGCGAACGACCCTTAAAAGTCACGAGTCTGTCCGTCAGTCCGTCAGTTCGTCTGTCACTCGATAAGTCCACGCCCATTCCACGGCCAACCTCACAAAGGTCACGTCCCGGTAATGTTGCCCCGGCGCAAATAATTGCTTTTGCGCTCATTTCCAGGTCACCTGTCAATCATTTCTAACTGAATATACATACATAGGTGTATTAAAACCATATCGATTGAATGAAATTGTTTAAAAAAATTTACGCACACCTTTTTGCGGCCATATTGTACTTTGCATCGGTACATAGAAACGTGCGACATCCATTATTCTTTTCGGCTTGTTTTTTGTTTCACCTCTTCGCGGCAATTAAAACCTGTTCAATTAAATCAACTGCCTCCGCGTGTGCCGGACCATCGTAATTGATTCAATTTTTTTTCATCTCTGCATATATTTAGGTATGATCTAACGCCGTTGCACTTTTTTTCCCAGTTAGTTATAAATAATGGCGGTACAGTTTCCTTTGAGCGATTTATCGCTCGCACAAGAGTCTGTGTTTTCACATGGAAAATCTTGCTCTGCGAAATGTAAAAGACATCCTTGTCGACGACACGCTTCCCTTTTTCTCATCGACTTGTTCTCTTGCTTATGTGTGACCTTTTGCAATTTGCATTCCTTGCCCGACGACTTGTTCCTCGGCGACTAAACGAGGCGACACATTTGTTTTATGCGTATTATGTACAAAATTGTACGGTATAGCTAGCTATCAAGGATAGGTTTAAGATTGTACCGTTTAACTCCACAGTAAATAAACAAGCATGGATAATACCACTGGCTATATTCAATGTTTAACGGTGTTGATTAAAATTATTACCTACATACATACATACGGAACTGACTGCGACAGAGAGATTGGATCGTTTTAAAATCTCATTAACTTTTCACACGTTTCTGACGTAACAATCAACTGCGACACGTTGATACGTCGTTTCAATGAAATTAATTTATTCAGTACGCTAAAAATGTCTCATTTTAAAATTAAAGGCGTTGTTGTGACGGCAGTGTAATACTGCATGCGCTTTATTGTAGATAAAATCAGTTAACAGTACATACTTGTATAGCGATTGTTTTATATGTTTATTAATTTAATGGTATGTGCTAGTTTGATGTATTTTAATATTCTAAAATGAAATATTTGAGTTAACTTATAGCAGTTTTAAATCGTCCCATTACTCTGCCGCATCTCATATCTCTTCGACCGCGTACACTTACACGTTTCCTACTAGGGTGTGTACTTTTTTTTATTTTTTTATCGCTTTTGAATGTTTGTGGGTCGCATCGTCAATGTTACCGGTTAATTGCCAATTAGTTTCCGCTTGATACTCGTCTCGCTTTTGTGGTCTCCTCGAACATGGAATACTCGACTCTCTGAAATCTGATACTGGCGATTTATTGCCGATGCGGTAGCGCATTATTATACTGCGGTGCGATATTTCTTTATGACCCAACAACAACAACGGCTAATTTTATTTTCGTTCATTTTGTTACAGGAAGAGATCGGCGAAGTGTTCGACCAGTGGAGAACAGCTGACGTAGAAAGCACTAAATGCAGAAACGGATTTCGCGTGAAGCACTTTTCCGATTCGGACGTCGAACTTAGAGACAGAATCGAATACAGCGATCAAAAGCTGAACCACGCATCGCACAATGGTTTTGCTGTTGATGAAAAACTAGCTGAAGTCGCTGTGACTAAAGAAGATGAAGATGAAGATATCGACGAGAAGGTCATGGCTAAATTTAACGATATTGCAAAATTGATTTTGGATTTGTCGTCTAAAGATCGTACTGTCGAGATGCCTTACTTCGGAGCTGAGGATTCTGGATCCGATCACGATTACGACGACGTATTCGAATCGGACGATGAAATAGTATCCGATTCTAAGTCTTCAAACTATCAACAAGATGTTAGCAATACAACAAACAGTGTTGCAATACAACAGAATAGACTACAAACTTTGCTAAGTTACAATCCATCACCTACAAAGACAACTTTAGCTAATTTTTTAAAGAGAAATAAAGAGAGAGTTCCATCTTTGACTGATCCGCTGCCAGGGGAAGCAGTTTTGACTAAAGTAGCTTCTTTACCCGACTCTGAGTTTGTTCTACATCCTAGGATTGAACACAGAAGGAGTACCGAGCCTGAAGTATCTAAGCTACCGTTGAAATGCAATGGAAATGGAGATGCAGCTTTGCTTACGAAAAGGAAGTTTTTGCTTTCAAAGTCTCTTACGAATTCGCCGCAGCCATTGCCGAAGAATCAGAACAACAACGCTTACTTGACCTGGTCGAAAGCTATGAATATCGAAGAGTCGGATCCGATTTTCGGGTCAGTCGTTGGCCACAAGACGAAGGCGAACAAGTCCTCGTCGAAGAATGCCATCGACGATTGGGAATGTTGTAAGAATTTACGCAGCGGAAGCAATGCGGCGAACGATGGACCAGTTTCCACCAGAGGTTACGCGTATCATCAGGTAATTGAGAAACAATGCTTAAATTATAATATGAGCAAGTATTTATGTACGCTGAAATCATGGGAAAAGTTCTATGACGAAAATATGAAGATGAGTCAATACCTATCTGCAATACGTACTTTTTACGTGTATTATGACAGGTGAACAACATAAAAATCAAGGTTTAATCTTCATCAAATCGATTGCAGAGACATGTACTTATGAAAATAGTTAGCTATTGACTCGTCCTCGTACGTATCGTATTGAATCCGTAAACAATGTCGCATTTGCGAAATTCCCAACGAGGATTTAATTAGACCTTTAATTCTCTATTCGCAATAGTCAAAACTGGGTCAGAGGTGGTGACGAGCTTCACATCCTTGACACGACGCCGAGTGTAGCACAAAGAGTCGATCCTGACACAATTCGCTATGAAGGACTATCGTGTTATATACCTATTTAATAGATCAAGGATATTAGCAACGCCACCGCGTACGATGCATTTCCTTTGTGCTTCCACATCCGAGCTTTATTTAGAAATTCGTTATTTTTTCCCCTTTCAGTACTGTTCCACACCATACAAAGAGTCTGAAGGCTACGAAATGCAGCATCAGGATGTCGAAGAGTTCATTATGCGTGATATGGAGACTCAGACTCCGAATACACCGCCTTTGTCCCGTTCGTCCAGTTGCACTTGTTTGTCCGAGTGTTCATCGTCCGCGTTCAATACTGGTGAGTTTTCGATTGTGTTTATTATGAAGTCGATGTTGTAAAATTAGTGCCGCGTTGTCTAATGGTCTAATGATGCACCAGTGAGAGGCAAGAAGTACCTAAGTAAATCAGTCGAGAGTATCTTGCGTGTAGGTACTCCACGCCTCTTTCATGTATGAGAGTATTAATGGATATTTGACCGTTGATAGTATTTATAGTTTTTAGTTTAACGATTCTTCGGTGTGTAGAGAATTCATTTTATAACGCGACCACGATTTTAGATTACTTCGAAGTTTATCAAGACTAAAAACATATCGCTCAATGTATGTACATACATATGTATGTAGATTCATCGATTTAAGTTCTGGTGGAGTACATAAATTCTATAATTTCTGAAATTAAATCTAAAATAAATCCACTTGATCTACATACAATGTGGATTTTTTCGTTTCCCTTTAACTACTTTACTTTACATAATTGTAATAGATTTTGGTTGCATTTTAAAGTGAACACCATCAGAAATTTCTAATGAAACATTCTTAAAACGATACTTTTCCACGCATATTTAATGATTAATTTAATTTTAGTATAGATAAAAAGTGCACTCGCAAACTCGTGTAAGCGCACTTAAAAAGTGAATATGAACGTTTTTTCCATTCACATTTTCCTATTCATAAACTCTTTGAAAGTCTTCCCAACCATCTAAAAGTTCTATAAATGGAGAAAAACCAATACCTCAACATTACACTCATTATAAAGTATCGGAAAAAGACTTAAAAAATCTACTTAAAGATCTACATTACAACGAATAACGAGGTTCATTGCTTTCCGTACGTATTTAGAATTCGTAAAAGAAGGATATTAACGAAGTACACACAAACACACAATGAATTTTCACAGGCCGTGTGACGTGAAAGGAGGCTTATGTATTCGTCCGCGATTTCCCGGGTATTTCCGTCTACGCCTAGCAGAGCCTGCCTAGCCAGGGTTTTCCCGTCCGCTGGTGCATGATAATTTTCCCTTTAGCGATTTTCCCCAGCGGCGACCAAACGTCCCCAACATTTATAAATAAAACGTAGTCGCAGTCGGCGACAACTTTAACGAGTTTATTTCGGTGATAGCCCCACCGTACCCACCCCAAAAACCCACCCTTCTTGTGAACTTGCTCCGTTCTAATAACCTTCATCACTACCGAGGGCTGGAATCGAATCGTAAGCGATTTTCTCAATTTTTCCATACGCATGTGCGTCAGTGTGCTATTTTCGATTCGTTTGTACTTCAAAAGCAACTAAAGTGAAATGTTAACGCAAAAACTGTTAGCGGTCTGCCAAATAGAAAAGGTTTGTTTGAGAAGGTCGATATGTTTTTTTTTTGGAGGGTTTGTCGAAATTCAACCTTTTTTTTTTTTTTTTGCGGTGGTTGGTTTGGGTACGTTTATAAATTTCAATTTATATTTGTAATTGTTGAGCTTAGTAGAAGAAAGGTGTACGTGACGTTACAGCGGTTTTTTATGTGGATTTTAAAACGTTGATTTTCAGTACATTATAAGTTTCAAAATTAATTTAAATATTTATATTGTATGTACATATGTATGTCCTGAAGTCTAAACAATCTAATTTAATGAAAACTTTGTATTCTATTTTTGTTTTAATGAGTATTTTCTATTTTCGAAATAAACAAATATTTAAATCGTTCCTTAGAAAAGGGGTACTTATTTTCATTAAAATTTCATACCCCTATAACAATATATGAAAAGCTAATCCACAAGTTTGATCTTGGACGTATCCTTAGTACTTACAGATATTTATTTAATTAAATAGCTTAAAATTCTAATTACAAACAAGGTAACTTAAAGCAAAAATTACAAAATAAACTTAATTATCTATTAGCACTTGTACCGAGGTGTTGTTTTAAGGCTGCCAGGAATCTATGAATTTGGTTTATATTTCTAAGACCTTCTGGCAATCCAATGTATTCAATAACACCCCTGTACAAGATACTTCTAGCTTTACTTAATTTTAAATTCTTAACTATTAACCTATTCTTACCCCTAGTATTGTGACCATGTATGTACATACATATATTATAGTCCCTTATCAAATAATTATTAAAACAATTTGGTAATACATTCTTATCTAACTTAAAAATATATACTAACGTGCACACTTTTTAAAGTTTCACTTCCACTCATCCCATTTAATTCATATGTATAGGTATTCAACATATGTTGTATACTAGTTACATTTAAAATACTCCTTACTATTTACTAAATTTTAAAAAGAACCACAATATACGAGTTATATATGTAGAATATAAAAATTGAAACTTAATTAGAACCTACATCATTAAAATAATGTAAATTTGAAAATTCGACATTTTCAGATACGCTTTTCTTCTAATTGGCTCGTCAATTTATTTATTTTCGCTCATAATTATAATTTTAGCACCATCGAACGTTGCATTGTATCTATTCCGACCAAAAGGCCGACAATATTTCGACGTGAATGCAATTCACAATAAATTGACATTCAATATGCAATTAATATGAGTGCGCGTACACGTACGTTTGAATTATTGAACCGCGCCCTCTAACAAATCGGTACGAGGCGAACGTCCAACGGCTAGCATACGACCGACATCATTAGTTGACGACCCCTGACATTAAACAACACGTCATGTGTGTACGTGTGCGTATGTTCACCGCAGGCTATATCAAAGTATCGTTTTCAGGTTCGATCCCGTCCGGCAGCGAGGATGAGGTAGCGACAGTCGATGATGATATTAGATCGTCATCTTCGTCGTCTGGAAACGACGTCTGTAGAGCTGGGGGTGGTGGTGGTGGTGGTGGTGGTGAAGAGTCTGGAATAGGAACAGCTTCTCCACCCCCCAGACAAAGGAAGGACACAGACAAGGGTGAGCTTCGAATTTTAATTAATTTTCGTACTTAGGTACACACGCAGCGCAGTGAAATCAAACATCAAAGAAAAATAGCGAATTTATTGCCACGATTCTGCGAAGTGTGTCGAAGTGAAAGACTGAATTAAAACACTGTGGATACATGATATGTCTATTTTTAATGTTATATAGGTATGTATAAGTGCATGGTCGTGTTGGTTTATCTTGGCAGGGGGTGTTTTTAGTAACCCTATTCTTTTCCGAGATTCATTTTTAAGTACCTAATGATATTAAATATGAACCTTAATTGTATAGGTTAATTTTGATTCAATTTCTGATAATAATAAATCGTATCCATGCGAATGTACTCGTATTATTTTTTTTTCGATTTAATGACATCTATGTTCAATTGTTACAACTAGAAAAAATATTTCCAAATATTCAAGTGACAAACCAATTTTTAATATGAGAGAGTTTCATTGGTATTTTATATCAAATTTTTACTGCATATTTTCCAGTGCTTCTCAATTGTATTATTATTTATAACGTGCACTAAATAAAATCGATCATGGGTTATTTGCGATTGCTGCATGAATGCGTGGTCATATTTTTATTGTTTAAAATTATTACTGTGTAGTACTGTAGTATATGTAACTTAAATAATTTGAATATTTGCTTCGGGTTTCGCGCTTACCCGTTCGAATTTTTCAACAGTATCCCGAGAGTTATTTCACTTAGTATATATGTACGTATTTAAAAAGTTTCATGTATGAAGTGTTTCGCCCATGTCGGCATAATTATGTGATTATTTTTCCGCGCATACAAGTATGCACTTGTGCATTTTGATTTAAATACAAAAATCGCCGAACTTGTTCTCTTCGTCATTATCCAATTTACCTTCGGCGATTCCCCTAATTAGCGTTGACGTCTTAATTGCAATAGTCGTTGCCGACTACCTGCAATTTGATGGGTCTCTTGCGCTAATGAAGCCATCGAGAGTGAATCTCTCGAAGAGAGGAGCACTTTCACTGCACTCGGGAAACTGCAATTCATCACATAAATACTCAACTTGAACGTATTCTTCAGCACGCGATTCTTGAAAATAAAATATATAACGTTTATGTTACGAAATATGAAAGTATCTCTTTATAGTGTGATCCGCTTAACTCAAAGTGGAAACTCATATTGTAAGTTGGAAAAGTGCACAGAGGAAAATGCAGCTTAGTATATACATATAACATTGTTAAGTACTTGAGAAACCTTATAGCGTTAAACCTTCGCTTTATTTAGAGTATAAAGTACAGTATCCATAAAAGTGAATCAAGTCCATTTGGATTTTGTGAGGTTTTATATAAAATATATCAAAATTTGTTTGAGTATGTTTCGGATCCATTCGCATCCCCTCTGCCGTATGATACGCCGATTGCAAAGGCGTACGTTACACCATTGCAATGAAACCGCTAGTAACCATTCAATGACATTGCGGAATTCGAATTGCAATTCCAGAAGAGCTAATGATAGCTCAGACTACACGAGTATCACTCGTATCTTTTTTCAATATCGCTAATGGAGTACTATTGACACAAGTACTGAACTTAAATGCATCCACATACTGCACTCAATGCAAGTCATCATCGATATTCTAATGTATTTTACTTTTTAAAGGTCAAAGCAGTTCAAATAAGTGTAAGAGGAAGGAAACTTGGGAGCGTCTCAGACGAAAGCAAGCAAATGGTAACAGTTTGTATCCACTGTTCAGCAGATTATCTTCCGGAAATGACGTGTGGGTCAAAAGAACCAGTGTCACTACTCAAACTATGATTCCCGAAGATCACACGTACATTACTGCGGAAGAAATGTCCTCGAATGAGAATTTCCCTATGGATTTTTCACAAGGTGAAACATCGATGAGTGATACTTCACTCCGGAAGCACATTTTCTCTCGGAAGTATAACGAAATCAACCATTCCTCGAGCGGTTTGGACAGTTCGGTGAATACCGTTGACGAGTCGAACGAAGATTCGAGGCCTGTGAAACCTGCTAGGCCTTCGTTTTTGCAGTTGAAGACTTCGAATTCGGGTCAGCTCTCCAGCGCCGACAGTCCCAACTCGTCGGCCGACTGTCTCGACGATTCCAATGTCTATAAAGGATTTTTGGGTCAGATAGCCGGAAGGGATCAGCCTTCGCCTTCGAGTGCTTCGTTGAAGTTGACGATTGCTCCGATGCCCACAGAATTGGGTAGCAAGTGTTCCAGTGTTCCGGTTCTGATGAGGAAACACAATGGGACTGAACGTCACATGCTCAAGAGACAAGGCTCGGAAGATAGCCAAGATAACGTGAGTAATTTCCTTTTACTAGTTACTAATAAAATGCAGAGGTGCTGTTTTAAGGCAGCCAGGAATCTATAATATTTTTTTATATTTCTGAGATCTTCTGGCAGGCCATTGTATTCAACACCCCTGTACGGTGTACAATATACTTCTCCTAGATCTACTTAATTTTAATTTCTTAACTAATTAATTATTCATACCCCTAGTATGATAACTATGTATATATTATATTATATCCCCTTATTAAATAACTTGGTAATAAATTCTTATCTAACTTAAAAATATATACTAACATGCACACTTTTAAGTTTTCAATTACATTCATCCAATTCAATTCATTCAACATACATATGTTTTATACTGGTTAATCTATTTACATTTAAAACACTCCGCATATATCTATTTTGCAATTTTTGCAACGTATCTTTAATTAGCCTATTTACTAAAATTCAAAAATGAACCACACTATATGAAATGATGATGAATAATTGCATTATAAACCAATATCTTTGTATTTCTAGATAGTATATTTATTAATCTACATAATAATCCTACTTTCTTCGCTTTTTACATTATCCTAATCGGATAAAGTATTGTGAAAATTCGATATTTTGACTGATTTGTATCAGGTATCATCACCTGATCACGTTTTCATGATTTCTGGAAAATGTCTGTATATCTGTGTATTTTGTGTGTGTGTGTGTGTGTGTGTGTGTCTGCATGCGTGTTTTCTCCGAAACTATCAAGTCTATCAAGCTGAATTTAAGAGTTGATAAGGTTTTGATCAAAATCCGCCGACCGGAAGTCGTTTTTCCTATTTGAATATATGCCGAAGATCGTATTTTACATACGCGCGCGCACTCAACACAGTAATTTCATGATATGTATGTATGTTGGTTGGTGTGGTGGTGTGCATGCGTTTTATTTACTGACGTACTTAAAAAAATAATTTCATTACTCTTTGTATTCCTCAAATATCTATATGGATAAAGTCATGGGTTGGCCACACCCAAATTTTTTAATAATAATCTCTCCGTGTAAATAATGATTGTTCAGTATTTTCCGTTCAAAATTTGAACTTTTCATTTATGTACTTAATTCAGTAACGTTCAGGCTACTACATACATATGTATATATATATGTATTTATAATTACAGTTGCAATATACTACATGTATGTATATATTGTTTGTCTTTCTAATCATAATTTTGTAATATATATATATATTTTTTTTTTTTCAGATGTCACATCGAGCTAGAGCGCAATCAGAAAAACAAATATCAGGTATGTACCTTTATAGATATATTTAACTACGTATAACATGTAAAAAGTTGTACCAATAAATAATTGGAACGATTTACCATTTCGGTTCAGTAGAACCGTACGCAAATTCATATTGCGATCGGAAAAACTTTTGATGATATTCCATTCGACAACTTTCACAATTTCCACTGATTGCATATCGAATCGATCTTCAGATTTTATTATTGAACTTTCTGAATAACAAAATCCTACCAACATCACACCGTATATTGAACATTATATATGTAAATGAGTTTCTGTACTGTCGTTTTGAGTGGTCTATTGTATGTACGTTGTTACATCGATAATTTTCTTCAAAACATTACATCTCAATCACCCTTTCGTGTAAGATTAAGATTAAGATATTAGCATGAGTTGAATCGGGCGCTGCGTTGTGTAGGAGCGCACCGTGATGGTTTTCCGAGCGCGACGCTCGGTCGGAAAAACGTCGCGACGCCCCAACAGCCCCAACAGCCCCAACAGCCCCAACAGCCCCATGTAGCAACAGGCGGAGGCGTCGCATTTTCCCGATTTATTTTCACCTGCGCCGTGTCCCGTCAGAGGGCTCGATTCGAATCACGCAGACGCACGGGCGACGCCTCAGCGTCCGGACGCTTCCGACGCTTCCGACGCTTCCGTCAGACGACTTTTCAATCGGAAAATTCGCGCGCGCCTCTCCACTTCCGGTCGTCGTACACGACGACAACAATAACACCAAAAAACAAAATCAAACAACGCGGTCACTCGTTACAATTTAAATTAATAGTGTTTCGAACGTCTACACTGTCACTGCATTCATCTTTTTAAAGTTGAATATAAAAATTAAACTCGTTCCCTCGTTAGACCTAAAGTCACTCGTTGTCTCAACGAATATCCTTATTGTTTCGATGTGATATTTTACGTAATATTCGTCGTCGTCGCCCCCTTCCATACGTGTAAATATTTTTAGGTATGTGTTATAACAATGGTTTCAAAATAGAATAGGATTATACTCGAAAATATTAAGATAGATACATATAACTGGATACTATGCGTCGATCATTGTTTCCTAGCGCGGCCAATGTTAATATTTACGTTGTCGGGTGCTAAATTATACGATCCGTACGATTTGATTTAAGGGAAAGTGGGCCAAGTCCAATTATCATTAATCTCAGCTGTTTGAATTATTGCTCTATGTACATTTGTACATGTGTCTATGTATGTGATTGATCGGTATGTAATCTTTGTTTTGGAGGTTTATTCTAAATCTTTCAGACCATATTCACTGCCTCTCCTTTGTCTCTTGGATTTTAGCTTTGCACTAATTCGATTTATTGTATACTTCACGCTTTTATTTAGATTGATTTTTTTTACTTTGATTGATAAATTCCTAGGATAATCGTCAATTTAAAACGCTTTCGAGTATCCGTATCAATTTAATTGTTGTTAGTTCAATCAAATTAATGAATCCTCATATATGTAAAAGTTGAGTTTTCGTCCAAAAAACTTGCCAATCAAATTTATTTTTAAATTTAAATAAAATGATAAAACCAATAGTCGTTGTATGAATATTAAAGTTCTTATTTTTGTATTTTCTTCCTTCTGTTTTTATTTATGCTGGATTTGGTTCTCTTTTCAATTTGAAAGTCGATTAATGTACGTAAGAATTTTTCATAACATCAAGTGTGCGCTTTTTTCGCGGAAAAAATAAGCTCCTCAAATTGACAAGTCACACACAAAGTCGACCTCTCCATGCATTCGCTTTCTTATGATGTCGGAATTTTTACCGTCTAAGCCAAAAAGAAAAGTGTATAAAGTCATGCACAATATTCGCATAAAAAAATTACACCGCTAGACTTTTCTTGAGAGGGGCAAAAAGCGTCCCCGCATTTTCCCGGTATCCCAAATCCTCAGCGTTAATCGGCTGGGTGAAATTTTCCCCGCAGGAAAATTCCCTTCACAATCGAGCTTTTATTTGTACGAATATTCGTTGGGTACGTAATCCGTCTTCATTTGAATGCGCGTATCTATGTATGTATGTATACCGAATTTTTTAATATTATAACGCTCGAGTGATGGATTACGTAGCACGTGAATTATTCGCTCTATCTAATCTATCCGATGGTTTATTATTAAAAGGGATAATTCGCCGGTATCATTTCAATCGATGCGAATGTAAACGCATAATGGATAGGCGTGTTTTCTTTTGGAAAGTTAGATTGATTTCGCTGGGGTAGAGAGAAGTTTACTGACAATAATAATATAAATTCGGAAGTTCTAAAAAAGGCACACCCGGAGACGTATTTCCATTTTTCAATCAAACTTTTGATTGCGTTTCGCAAATTGGGCCGGTGTGCGTGAATGGAAATTCGCTCTGATTCAGGTGCCGGTGTGTATAAATTTACTTCTAATTGAATTTAATGCGCGGTGAAAACAATAAAACACAGTGAAAATGAGTGAAAATCGTCCCGAAACCAGTTTAGGCGTTGAGTCTATGACTTCATCATCCGAAATGGCTAAAACTCCATCTCCTCCACATCACACACCTACTAAACTAGAGAGGAGAATGTCACACTTTAAGGAGTATAAATTCTTCAGGAGCTTCAGCGCCAAAGTTGAAAATTGGCCCATGAGAAAAGCCGAACAACTTTGGCGAAGGATGAGAGAGAGGAAAATTGCAGGTACACGATTCCCTCATTTGTTTCATTAGATTTGTACGTTTGAATGTATGAAATTTTGAACCCTACTGGAATATTAAAAGCACTGGGTCATAGCAAGCGTAGATAAATGGAGCTTTGAAGTACAACAAGACCGCATTACGAGTCATATTATTTAATAGAGGCTTAATAGGTAAGGGTGCGTTTATATGGTTCAATTAAATGGCCAAAATATGGAATAGATCCACTTTCAGTGAAAGAACTATTCAATTTTCGGAAAGCTCTTAAAATTGCGGTCAAATTATTATTTAAAAGATATATATGTACATGCAAAATTTTTTTTTGAAGTACAACGATAAAATTTTATATTTTAACTCAATCTTTACATGTTGGTCCTAAAAAAACTTATGTATGTCTACATATTATACATATGTATATGCATACATATATTTGACATGCTACTCAATTCGCCCAAATTTGACATTGGCCCTTATAGAATCAGGACACACGTGCCTTTAAGCTCTGACCTTGATGATTGACTATTACTATACTTCGATCTATGTAGACTCAATTTACCCGTTAAGTTCAGCGATCCGAAGGTTACACGGGCGAATTCGATAACAAATTCCTCACTCTTGGAATTTTTCCCGTCATATTTGACGGTAATATACGATGGCGTACATACATATGTATATGTATGTATGTACGTCGAATTTACAGGCGTGTGAAATGCGATATTTTTAATCGGGAATTTAAACCGTTTTCGCAAAACCGTGAGCCGCGGCGCGTTCTCTCACATATAAATAATACCGTGTAAGGGTTGTGCGATTTTACGTTTCAGCGAACCTTTCGATATTATATTTCGCGGTGTGTGACCCGACTTAAATCGAATTTACGAACGTCGTCGTACGTGTAAAATACTCCATATTGATACGCGTTTGCAAATTTATACATGTATGTATGTATGTATATATGTAAGCGTGTATAATATAATGTTATACTTTTTGCATGCGAGTTTGCGCGAAGCCGGGACAGGGGTGTGGATGCGCGTAATTGATGGAAAAACCGATTTTCGTCTGAGCAAAGCTGAATAATACATATTTTCGCGTACTTTTTACTTTTTTTTCGCATGGACGATGCGATATACGATTTTTACAAACTCGACTATTTGCGAATCAAAGAACATTCGAGTGGAAAAACGATGACTTTTGCGAAAATTGTACATTTCATTACATATAATGTAATACATATATAATAAGTTGTCTGAGTTTTTTTTTTATTGTTGTTAAAATGTTTAGAAATAATTGTATACAAAACGTATACGTCTTCAAGAATATATAAAATAAAAGTATTATGTTAGATATCGTTCATTTTCTTTTTTTGTTGGGAGAAAATCAACTTTCATTTTTTTATCGACCAAGTAACTGTGCAGTGGCTATTGTGATAATATACCGCGTTGGTTTATTTTCTGTTATTCTTTTTACATTCTGTGTAAAGATAGGGGGAGAGCTGTGAGTTTGTTTTGAAAGGAAATTTCATGCCAAAAGCTCAACAATCGGAGCTTTTTGATTGACAGCGCTGAAAGCTCGTTCGAACAATATAGAACTGATCCTTTGTTGTGATAGCAACAGAGCTAGGTGCGATGTGAAAACTTCGACATTCGGAAAATTCGCATTTTCCTTTTCGATCCTCGAAAAAGCTCCCCAGCGCGCCCCTTCGAACCAATTAAAGTTTGGAATCCCGAAAGCGTTTATAACGATTTTCAACTCAAAAAAATAATAAATAAAAAACAAAGAAGGCAGAAAATATCGTAAAGTTTTTCACAAACGATAACAAACTTTGAGAAAATTTTCCCCAATTAGCGAATGAATAAACGAAGTTTATTATAATTTGTTTTTTTCAGCGAAATTCAAAATTTCAAAGAGTTATTCGATATACCTAGATACAAAGCTCGTTTAAGTAACGAAACAAACACGTACACTTAACTAAACACAGGTTGATACTTACGTAAGTTTTCCGATGTAAATTAGTGTCATTGTAGACATTTCCATTACCCTCATTCTTTATAGTGCGCATTAGTCTTCCAGCACTCAATTGTAATAAAACTCCGTAATAGAATTGCTTACAGCGTTAGCAATAATCGTTACAGTACTATAAAAACACTATTACAATCATCGAGATTAACTTTCGCACAATTTTATTTTCTAACTCATTTTTGAGCGATAACAAGGGAGATTCAATGGCATGGCAAATCGGTCGCGTTCGTTATCTTTGATAAATTACTCGGGCCGAATAAAACTGTAGCTTTTCACGAGTTTAGGCTATGAAGCTCGTTGAATAACGACCTCGCCCAGCGCGATCTACTGAGAGATTAATTAAGATACGTTAACGTTTTCTTTTTAGCGTTCAGATACCAATCGCAGAAAACGATGCTCGATTACTCGAGCCGTTCTTTCGGAGCTTTCAACCCTAAAACTACGCACAAATTTGTATTGAAAAAGCTCGCCTATCTTATCTGAAACCACTACAAAGGTATAAACCTTCAGTCTACAGGATGATTCACGGCACATGGTGCATGTGGTAGGAATATAAATATTGGATTTATTTATTTTATTTTACAATATTATTCCATTTAAAAAATTGTATTATGAATCAAACACTTTGGGTCAAAAATGTCTTTTCTATGGTTTTAGATGCCTTTCAAAGTCAATTACTAATTTGTACAGACTAAACACGTTATGAAAATTATCTTTCATTTTTAATTGTGTAAATTTTCGGGTAATATAATATACAACATTAATTATTATTAAAACCATTTCAATAGCTTTATATAGGTATAACATAATTAAATTACAAAAAAAAAACATAATAGAATAATTAAAGTTACATTAAATATTCTCTTTTTTTAAATGTTTTTTTTTTTTGTTTGTTTGAAGGAAAATTAATCAATAACAGGTTCATATAGGAATAATGGATAGGAGGTCCCGAGTTTTTGGTGGAAATATCTCACAACTAAGATATATCTATTGGAAAATTCTAGCAGGAGACGGCCGATCTGGATTTAGTAGTGCCTATCTTGCCGATGACGATAATTAAGGTCGAAAAATCCGTCGAGAAAATCATTTCGACATACGGGGATCGAGCCCCGAGCCTTCGCTCAAGAGACAAACGCTCTTACCACTAAGCTATCGCCTGGCTAATATATTTTGATAACTGTCAAATTCCAAATCCGTATTTCTTTGAATCTTTTTCTTGAAATAACATCCCTTATCATTCCTTACAATACCCGACACGAACCTTGAATCACCCTATGCATTCCAGCTCACAATCAAATTGTCATCATCTGCGACGAATAGTCAGACATTGATATTTATTATCGTCCTAGTGATTTCATTCGAGTATACTGTCACTATATACATACATACATATGTACATACTACTGATACTAGTCTCCGTTTCACGGTTTATCGTCGCACAAAGGAAACAACATCACTCCCCCAAACCATTTCGTTTTCAACCTACTATCTAAAATTCACTTCGGTGCGACAAATATTCACTTCACACCACTCACTCCAGTTACAGTTGAACCGTTTTCGAGGACGATCTCCGTAATGCGAAACCCATACTCGTTACGACGAGCAATCGCATCGTATCCCTGTGAATAAACTGTCAAGTGTGTATTGGTGTCGCAATTTCGAACGCTAGAGCTTTCCTAAACATCTTACTAATAGTATTTATTTAGGTGTGTGTGTGTGTATTTTTATTCGCACCTTTGTTTGCTCTGGGGTCTTTTTCGTATCGTGTCACTATTGCGCGTTCAATATTTGATAACTGGGCTTTGACAATTCTCCTATTACTTTAACTACGATGTTTGAACTGTGTAAGATGTGATTGTAAAAGTATTGTGATCGGCAAAAATTTGACCTCGACATTTTGACTGATTTGTATCTGATATCATCCCCTGATCACATTTTCATGATTTCTGGATATTTCTAAAACTACTTAACCGATCAAGCTGAAATTTTATATTTATAATTTCCATATCAAATTTAAGAGTTGATAAGGTTTTGATCAAAATCCGCCGACCGGAAGTGGTAGTTTTTCCTATTTGAATATATGCCTAAGATCGTATTCAACACAGTGATTTCATGATTTCGCGCACTCAACACAGTGATTTCATGATAATACATGTGTAATATGTATGTTGGTTGGTGTGGTGGTGTGTACGCGTTTTATTTACTCACGTACTTAAAAAATTAATTTCGTTACTCTTTGTATTCCTCAAATATATGGATAAAGTCGTGGGTTGGCCACACATGAATTTTTTTATTTTATATAATAAGCTAACGTAAGAAGTTGTTAAAGTTGATGCTTTAAGTTTTGCTTGAGTTTTAAAAGCGTATTTATTATTTAATGGATTCTTAATGATAGTTAGTGAAATAGAAATGGGGTTTTCCATTTCTTAAGAGGCTTTCTCTATCGTCCTTTTTGAATTTCAAATGTAAAAGTAAATCAAATTTGTGAAATAGGCACTCTAAAGTCTAAAATATAATTTAGTTTTAATTTTGTTTGCTTTGGAAATGTACTTTTGTATGTGTGTAAGAAAGGAAGGGAGAAATAATATATCATTAACTATTAATCAATGAAAGTATCTTACTTTGAAATTAAAATTCACCGGAAAAACTAATTAAAACTGATTTATACAATAAAATAGTGTTCCTCGAAATGATTTCTTAGTGCTGTAAAATATGTACATAATAAATGTCAAAATTTTCAAATTTAATTGTCCAAAATAAGCTTTTGAATTGTTGAATTTTGAGAATTGCTCATTATCTCCACATTTGTCGGAATTCAAATTTCAACGAATCCTCAATTCGAGTGTACCTTCGAATGAAATTGAATCTTCATTATTTATTGAATAGCAATTTTCTCGGCCTACTCTTATCGCTCGAATCCCCTCCTAATATTTAATGAATTTAACGCTAAAATTCATTTGCATATTTGATAGTCTATTGAAACCGCCCCGTTCCGCTTTGCGTATTAACCAAACGCTAAAAACAATACAAGTAAATAAATACGCGTATTTATTATCAAACGGACGAAATCGCGCGACTCGCTTAACCCATTCACATCGATCGTTTCAAACGCAAACAACGCGAATCAATTAATTATAAAATCGTAGTTAAATTCGCGTGTAAGCACTGCGCAAACAAACATTGGTTTCGTATTAAAAGTTTTCGGCGGATTAACGCTCCCCAAACTCGTGACATTTGAGAAACAAACTTGCTTATTTGAATCGTCGACGAAAGTTAAATGATAAATGTTACCCCTGAGGCGAAAACGCTGTGAAGTGTTTAACGTTGAAAAGCTCTAACATAGAGGTTAATTCAACGACAAGAACACCATCATAAATCTCAACTTTGAAAAAATATATCAAAGTGAATTTTTCGAATAGCCGCGCTTCATAAATAATATAATAGAAGTTCATAAAGCTCCTATTTGCGCAGATAGACTTTATCTACGAGCGCGTAGCAATAGTAAAAAGCTTTTTAAATGGTTTAACGTTTTCTCAGTGGCAATAATCTGTTGGACGTTGGTCTTTTTTCTCGTGCTCCAGTTTCCTCTTCCTTCACGTTCTTCTTTCCCTGGTAAATATTTGCCCTGTAAAATTAGTTCAATTCGAAGTGGAAGCCCAGCGTCGACGTGAAAGATTGAAGAGCCCCCCCAGAGAGGTGCGGAGAGGGTTTAGGGGGGGTTTTGGGGTGGTTTGGGGGATGGAAAATAGGAAAATCGTTGGCCCTTCGGCATCATCCCACGTTTTTATTCTGGATCACATCGGAAATTTGATACTGCTTGTCAAATATTTGAAGTTTTACGAATCGGTTCGATTTTAATATAAATTTGTATTTGTCTTGCCTTGCACGCTACAAATAGGATCGTGAGTTTTATTCATCGATATGGAAAGCTTGCGCTCTAATTTATCTCACATTTGATGTTTCTATCAAATGCTAGTAAAATTATATGTATTAAAATGTAGTTTTAATACATATAATTTTTGGTAACTTTCCACATACTTTTTCACATACATAACTTTTCACATCGTATGTGTGTACATATGTATGTATGTATGTTAAAATGATATTTGGATCATTTTCGTACGTTTGCTTGTAAAACTGGCACGAAATGTTCGACTTTTGTTTTTTTATAATAATTTCCTAGTCAAATTGTTATTCGTCATGTAGATATTTGATTGTTAAATCAGTGTTGATTAAAATCAGTAGTCGGGTACTGTTTTCTAGCTAAGCGTCAAATCAAGGAAAAGGTTGCAAAATTAGGAAGTTTGGGAACCGCAACATACTTTTTTCGAATTATATATTTAAAATTTAAATACATGCTACTCATTTGTAAACTGCAGAGTTGTATGAAAATAATAAAATTATCTTAATAATATTTCGTAGTTTTAAACAATTTATTGCTAAAAAGTATTGTAAAGTTTAATCTTGTAAACGATTTTAAAGCTTTTTAAGACCATAAAAGTTATATGAAAAGTGACAAATGGAAAATTAATTAAAATTTATGCTTGAAACACCCTTTTCCGAATATTTATATTATTTCACGTAAACGTTAGTTGACAGTGAGAGCCGCAGGTTCCCGAACTCTGGTTTAAATAATTGTTTCATTATTGAAAATTATTATTCATTATTATTACATATCTTTGAAAAAATAATTGCATGCTTATCTTCCGTCAAAATTGACGGAAATTAAGGCATTGTAATAGCAATCTCCAGGAATGTATAAAATCAGTTGATAATTAAATATTCAAAATCGTCCGTTAAAACGATAAAAGTACACACGTAATCATCGTTAATTATTATCAAAAATATATAATCAACTTTAATATTTATTATTTTATTACAACACTATTTATTTACAAAAGCAATAATTAATACACAGCTGAATTCACACACGTCCGACACACAAATAGACAAACAAATCTGACGTACATATAATCGACAATACACTATTTGCTTTTATCTTACGCAATCTCTCAAGTGGTGTGACGACCTTGCCGTCGGATTTTCAAGCGGCCCCAAAGTGTTAACGGCAATTAACACTGTGCGGTCTCGCAAACGTTGCAATAGTGCAAATAACGATGAGTTCATTCGCCACCACACCACAACACTAAATCAACCGCATAGACTTTTCATACATACAGTTTCTTATTTGATGAAACTTTACCACTTGAAAAGTTTCCCACTCGTTTTCTCTGTTTCTCTTTCACTCTCAACGGCACATTCACACTCCCCCTGTTTCTCAAACGTATGATTTTCTTAATGAGCGCATATTTAGGGCGATTATTTCGCAGGTAGCGATAAGGTAACAATTTCAGCTCGATCCCCAAATGGGGCCGTTTGCATAGCATGGCCGACGGGTATACTTATTTATTATATGGGGCCCGTGGAATACTTGAGTCCGGTAATGTGACTTAAATTCACTTATGCGCTCGTCGAAAGAATTTATTCACGTGATGGCGACCCGTATAAATTCTCTCCGCACGCTAAACCTGCGCGAATATGTAACAAATTTGAACGAAGAAAATCTTTATATTATTCGCATCCGTGCCATATTTTTGAATTACGAACCAAGTACATAGGTATGTACATACCGTTGATAAGGTTGCGTAAATTTCTACACAACTACTATCTATGTAGGTAGTTCACACAGGGAAGCATGGAAGGATGTACATATACTTGGTATAACAAGAAGAGATCGTAAGAGGAATACATGGGTTAGAAGCATGACGAAAGTGGCAGATATAGCGGAACGTGTGAAAAAGTTGAAGTGACAATGGGCTGGACACAGCGAGAAGAATAAATGGCAGATGGACGCGAGAAATACTGGAATGGTATCTGAGAGGATGTGAAAGAAAGCAAGGTAGACCGAGTGGACGATGGGCTGATGAATTAAGAAGAAAGTTTGGAGTCGAGTGGATGCAGATTGCTCAAGACAGACATGAATGGAAGAGTATTGGAGAGGCCTTCATCCAGCAGTGGGTGGTGAACGGCTGAAAACGTTGATGATATAGGTAGTTAACCGTTTGGTCGTTTAAACTTCGAAAATTTCATTATAATTATACTAAAATAAGTTATTATTATTGGTAATATGGTCTGTTGAATATAAATTCATCGAATTTGGATGATGTGAATGATTCGAGAACCTTTGACATTCAAAGTCTTCAAATGTTGCTTATGTGACCCATTAATAATAACTAAACTAAATTGTATTATGGTTATGATGCAAAGCAATAAAATTGATTCGTTAACCGGTTCAGTATTTTCATTGTAGCGTTTTCCGGTTAACCGGTTCAACTTTAAACGGCTCTGTTAGCCAACTAACCCGTTCAGAATTTTAATTGAATCGGTTCGGATCCCATTTTGACGGGATAGTTAACCGGTTCGTTATAGCCGTCCATTCATAACCGATTGAGGGCATCCTCATTTCGATGTAACAATTTGAATCGATGTAAATTTGCGCGCATACCTTTAAACTATGTACATACACCGTTTGATGCAATTGTGTAATTTTAAAGTTAATCAACGGATCGTAAACCGTTTATATATAATGTAATGGGCTTTTCAATTTCAACATGATTTTAATTGATATTAATTTTCGGACAGGTCTATTACCGTACGCTGACTTTGCCCGCTAATAAATAACAGTTTAATTTTCGCTTGAGAGTCCCTGACTTAGATAAAATATGTCGAGTGCTCGCTCGGGTTTGTTTTTAGTCGGCCATCAATCACACGCGCCCTCTTTGTCCGCTCTTATATCTAACAGAGAGGATATTTGTTCGATTCGAGTTGCATCTGTTGTGCATATTGTGCACTTTCCCGATGCGCCGGCCTGTCTGTCCGAGGTTTGTGACCCACACAGCTCTCGCAACTTCATCATCATCATCATCATCGGCATGCACGATGGCGTGCAGTGAGCGGAAACGATATTGCACTTATCTGACATATTTACTCGTAAACAGATCGGTCTATCGCATCGCTGCAAAATTCCCACTGCACTCTGATTTCATTTTTATTATTATTATTTATCATCTTTTAAATATGTGAATATTTTAATGTTGATACCGTAATACATTGCATTCCAAGGATTTGTATTTCAATCGCGGGCATTTAAATAATTTGAGAATCGTAGTGCATATTGAATGTTCTTACAAATTTTTCATGCACGTTGAAATCACTTTGTGCATGTACTTGGCGTTGCTCGAAACTATCTCGATTTATTACAGGTATTTTATGCCTATTTTGGAGTAGCTAAAAGTAATTGATTCTATTGAAATAACCGACGGAAGAATGGCAACAATATTTTCCTATAAAGAAAACGTACATATCTGTGATTCAATTGAAGATACCTTATTAATAACTGAATGAACTATAGGCTAAACTTTTACTTGTACATCATACAAAAATCATACAATTTGTAGTACTGGAAAAGATTTTATGTATGTATGTATGTATGTATGTATGTGATGATATTTTTTATGTTTCTATGGTATATTTTCTTAAGTGTAGTTCATTTTTAAAGTGGGACAAGTTCAATGTTTCTTCTTTTAGGGCTATGTGCTAACATTTAAATCTTAATCTATTAATCTTATTCATTGGTCAACATTGCATTAAACTTCATCCAACTTTCAAACCACTTAAATTATTTTTTTACAAACTTACACCACTTTCAAAATCAATTAGTGTCAACAACAAGAGCATATCGTATATATACTGAGTGTAATCAAATAAATAATTTATTTAACTCGGTCATTAAAGCCGAAACGAATGAAAAGCTTAGCATCCACCTACGCACAATTAACCTTTCAATTTAAAGCCGCAAACTTACGCAAAAGCAAACCAGATTGCCGTTACGTATTTCCGCTTCTGTTCGAAAATAAAATGGCATTCGAGCTATTTCACGGAGAATGTCGAGGACGAGAACGTCTCAAATTCCATCGCACACACGAACCGTTGAGAATGCTCTCGGTGAACACGAGAGTCCAAAGAGTTGAACTGTAACGACGTGCACAATAAAGTGCAATAACAAAATGCACACACGCTCTAGCATTTCTCGCACTGCGCTAGACAAAAGTCACACAACCTTTATATGTAAACACGTCAAAAAATTGAAAAACACTAGAGTCATAGCTTTAGTAATGAGTAATGAGGCAATTTTTGACACATGCGAATTCACCGATTGAGAGCAACTGGCTCGGCTCACGGTAGACTGTTCGTCTCCTGCGTACGCGTCAGTGCTCTTGTAGTCACCTGCGTGTGCGCACGTGTTTCTCAAACAGTTCTATCCGGTATTTCGATCGAATCGCACGTATTCGTTCACCCGAATTGACTTTTGACTTGTCGAACGAAATTGATCGATTGAGTTAACTTTTTGACTCGAACGTCAAAAAGTGTGTGTGTGTGACTATTTTTGGTTTTGGTGTGATTTTGGAATTTTCAATATAAAATATGGTATGTTATGTTTATTTATTTATTTATTTATTTATTATACGCCTGTTGGGGTTTTATATAAAAAAATAGATACATAATATATTATATTATACATAGAAAACATAAAGAAAAAAAAACTAATAACTAAATTATGTAGAGTTAATAAAATAAATAATAAGTCGTTGCCTTAGGGAAGACAGATTGATATTAAAAATATCAATAAAATCAGAATATTTAATACCATATCTAATCATTCTGGGGATTGGAGAATGAAGATAATAATTATTACGCGAAATAGTTTCATAATGTAACAAAAATCGAAAATCGAGAACGGGTTAAACGTACCGGAACTTTTAAGCGAAGAGTCGAATGAATAAGAATGGGACTATCTACATATTAAAGAGTTTAATATTTTATATAAAAAAATTACATCAAACGTGATTCTTCTATTACTTGATTTATAAATATATAAATAAATATAAATAAACATAAATAAACATAAATATTCAGTAGGTTTATTAAAAATAAAATTGGTGTTTCTACTGTGCTTTTTTTTTTCGGCTTTGTTCGTTATTTCATATCGGGTTGAAAATTGTAGGTGTAATAACAATAAGATTGCATTTTGATGTAAGAGTCGTGTTTTTGAGGTTGAAACTCGTTTATTTTTATATGTATGTAAATTTATTTTTATAATGTATTGGCTCTTTCCATTGTACAAATTTTGATTAAAAAAAACACGTTACAATGCTTCGTTTGCGAAATGAAAGGTTTGAAATATTAAAACATGAGCTATTTATATTGAGTACGAAATATTTGTATTTTGAGGGCGTAATTTATTTTCGGCAGCTCTTAATCTTTTTTTATTTATTATTTTTGTGTTGTTTTCGTTTGTGTAATGCTATTTAAAGGTTCTATTAAATCTGGGTGAGTGTAAAAATGAAAATATTTGTCTAAAAGATTTTAAGCCTTTTAGATCCGCTGCGTTTCTTTTTTGACTTTAATCCATTTGAAAACAAGATAATTTTAGTGTTTGCGAATAGTACATATTTAAAACATTTCAATTATACTAACAAATTTCATTTATTTCAGTATAATATTCAACGTTTTTGAATCTATTGAATTTGTTCTCGTACGAAAGACTCAGATTAGCAATAAGACATGACAGGCTGTCTCAGAAATGAAATTCAATTTCAGTTTTTGAACACGTTTCTAAAGCGATTCGAATCGTACTTGAAAGCGAACATACACCTAAACATAATACGTACAAATTAAAATTTAATTTTAACTCAATAGAATCTCATTAGCTTTGAAAAAAAAATTAACCGCTAAAAGTTAATTGGGGTGTACAGTGGAATACGGCGAGCTTGTGTATTTAATTCAATTTTTAACCCATTTGGCGGCGTAGTTTCGATTCGACTATATAATGGGGTTAACGAGAATCGCTCTCAGTAAATACACACTCACACATACACACTCAGTTAAAATGTTGTTAATTTTACTGTACATACCGATGTGTGTGTATGTACGCTTAAATGAATTTCCACGTGTTTCCCAAAGTTTCGTTCGTTAATCGGTTTATTCGAAAGACGCTTGAGAGGCGCTCGCTCTTGAATTTTAACCCTTTCCCCGCTCGTATTTTCCCTGTGTGTGTGTTAATTACGCGTAGATGGACCGCGCTCGCTCTTCGAGGGTTAAAATTTGTTAATCGTATTATATATACCCGTAGCGTTTACCTTTGATGTTTGTTAACGTGTGAGCGAATCGAGGTTTAAACCGTAATACTAATTCGATTCGCCATTTTTATCATTACTAAACGAATAATGCAAAAAAATCAATTAAGTAGTCCTTACGATTATTTACAAACCGTATTGTAAAATGGTCAATTTACATGTGAGTATATCTGAAAAACATATACTATATGTATATGTAATATTATACAATATTGCATTTTTTAAAAGCAGTAGTATAAATTTCCCATTCTAAAAAACACGTCCAAGCTAAATTAATATTCTAGTATGACTATTTTATAGCACATTTAACAAAAATGTTACAAGGCAGTTACTATGTAGTAATATGTTCACAAACCATACTATAAAATAGTAGTTACGTCGTGAGTTTGTTAAGTTGGGAATTTTATTGCTGCTTTCTGCAAATATGCAGAAAATAGATATGTACAATGTTGTAATACTGAAAAGTATTAGGGTGTCTGCTTATTTTTTATACATCTATTTATAAAGTTTAAATTTACCAATCAAATTATATAATCATACTAGATATTTCCCATTGTACTATACCCATACAAAACATCTCAAACGTATAATAGATACTAATCTTCAAGAATTGATAGATAAGGTCATTCAAAGTAAAATAAAAAGAACCAAACTTTAAGTCAAGGAAAAGCCTATTGTTAACGCTTTTAAGATATGTATTTCAAACCAGAAATTGAGATATTCTAATCGTACAATCTTTGATTCAAAATTGCTCTATGTCAGTTCATAATAGACCTCGATCTTTCCGTAGTGTTTTTTTACTCGCGTGTAAACCCTTGAATTTTGACACATCCTGTATATGTTCATGAACAAATTGAAGCAGTGCTGATTAGCAAGAGGAATATTTAAACTTCACGCTTGGTCTGTTGAACGATTGAGCAATAAAATCGATCACGCGTCACAACTCGCCGGGATGCACAATGCAAACGAGCGCAGTAGACTAGAAGTGCAAGAAAGAAAGGAAAATATAAATATAAATAAACAACAATCCCAAAACAATAGGAGCATAAAGACAAAGAGATACACGAGTGTATCGGGCAACAAACAGCACTGTCGTCTGTATCAATGAGTTCATTATGTGTGCTAGACGAGCCGTATTGTTCGTATGAGTGTGTGGGCGGAGAGCAATAGTCATCTCGTACGATGCGCATAAGCACTGTAGCGAGAAACCGAATCTATGTACCTACATAGATATTAAAAATCATTTGCATGATTGAAATGGGGGAATAATATACACATGTGTGCGGATGCTAATGTGTTAACGTGTAGATGTAAAAATATCGGTGAAAATATATTACATCAAAATTGTGGACAATTCTAACCGAACCTGACCTAATAGAAGTTTATAAAACAATAAATAATAAATACAAATGTCCAATAAAAAACCTCCTCACGTTAAAACTAAAAACGCTCATCTCGGAGGTCATACTCTTGAGACTCCTAAAAGACAAATCTAACTCTAAATCTAAATCTAAATTTGTCAGAGACTCGTTCTTTTCAAATAGAGTGGTTGAAGTTTGGAACCGCCTCCCAAATCAGTTAGTAACTTCTGAAAATACAAATCTCTTTAAAAATCATCTCGATGGGTTTTTGAATATTAACTGGTTTTTGTAAACCTTCAAATATAAATAATTAAATAAATAAAAATGTACATAATGTAATAGACCCCTGGGGTCCATCGGCTATGACCATGTCATCATCATCATCATCATTTTCAGCCGTTCACCATCCACTGCTGGATGAAGGCCTCTCTAATCTTCTTCCATTCCCGTCTGTCTTGAGCAATCCGCATCCAATGACCATGTATTTTAAATAAATAAATAAACAATTAAAAATTGTATGTACAAATTATATCAAACCCTGGGCTCCATCAGCTATGCCGCCTGGCCATGTATTTTAAATAAATAATGTTTTATTTAGTTAAAACATTTTTTTTTTCCGTTGTATATATGTACATGCATATGTATGTAGGTATATCAATATATGATTATGAAACTAGTGTTTTCGTTTCCGGGAAATTTTGTTTATAAAGGTATCTTTTTGTTGTTCAATTTTTCCGACTTTAAGTGAGTTGTATATTTTGAATATGAAGGTCTATTCATTTTGTGCCGTTTCAAGGTCAGTTTATCCAATTATTTCTATTGTAAATTCTTATGAAATTAGCATATTGAATCAATTTTCAGCGAGAGCTTTTTTATTGTTGTATTTTTTACAATAAAATAAATTAAAATCTCAGTATTTGTTGTAACTGTTTATATACATACATATGTATGTATATTAGCGTAAGTGTCTTTTTGTCTGTCTATCTGGGTCGTTACGGTTACGCTAGCATTGCCAACATAACAAACAATTTTTTTAGCGTTCTGTTGTCAACAAAGCAACTTTGACAAACGAACAATCTGTCAAACCTGTTTCGAGTCGACAACGTCATTTTATGGCCATACACCCATTCAATCAAAGATACATCATACAACCGTTTCACGTACTGTCAAATAAACTAGGGGCTATAAACTGTTATGGGTGGGGGCTGGGGTTAGAATCCACCTTCATATGTCGGGCAAGCTGGCTATTATTTAATGTGAACGCGCTAAAATCAGTATAAAATCGTTAAATTGAACCATTGTCAAAGCCATTTCGTGTCGAAAACGTAATTTTATGGCCATACGCCCCATTCAATCAACGGTACACTATACAATTGTTTCACGCTCTGTCGAACGAGCTGTATTGCTATTCTACAAACCAGCGCACATGGGTGGAGGTTGGGGCTAGAATCCACCCATAAGTCATAAGACGAGTAAACCGGCTAGTTTAAATTGTATACTACAAACAAATGCATTTGATTAGACATTACTAAGGAATTTAAAATGTATATACCTATATAGATATGTACATATATGTACATAGAGTATATGTTTATTTTTTTAATTGATAAAAAGTAAATTCTGGTCTTTTCAATGGTGTCTGATTACCGATTGAAATTTATTTCGACCATTTTACGATTATCGCGTATCGATGATCATCATTCATACCCCACACACGACACGATGATCAGTGGGTGTAGTTCATTTCCAAAATTGAGTTTTTTTTGTCTTTGTTGAAATTCAATAGCCCGTGCCACTGTTTTATTTCTTGTCATATTTAATTTCGCGTTTATTCCTGGCTCTCGTTTAAAATAATGTATGTATACTTTTAATTTTTGAACACATTCAATTCGGCGAGCTCTTCCCGAGGATTTTAATCAGGGATTGCGTACGTATCTAATCTCGAAGGGACGGATATAAATGCCGTGGATTATTCTTTTGTCCTCGGCGAAGTGGGATCTATACCTTTACCTACATATGTACATATGTACGTTGGGTTCCAAAATTGGGTCAATTTTAAACCGTAAAATTTATTACATTTTTCCCGTTCTAAATCAAAGCAAACGGGTCATTGATACGGCTTTGCATTTACGAGTAAATGTTTATTCAGAATTTGTATCTGTCACTTTATTTCTTTTATTTTTCAATCAACCGTTATTATTTTACCCCGCGGTGCGGATTTGAGTGGCTTTTCGTCTCGGCTTATATTGTCTCAATGGAGTCGGCAATTTGAAACTTGGACTCGTTTGATCCGTTATAACGTTTTGAATTGATCAAATTTCGCTTTCGTTACGGCATCCAGACACGAAAGTGAAATTGGTTCAATTTTTATCGATTTTATACTGTTTTTTTTTTAGCGCGTACACATTAAATACTAGCCGGTTTGCCCGTCATATGACGGTGGATTCTAACCCCAACCGCTATCCATAACAGTACAGCACCTCGTTTGACACTATGTGAAACAATTGTATACCTCTAATAAATTGTTTTTGTTGAGTTGGTAATGCGAGCGTGATCCAACGACCCAGACAGGCGAGCGGACGGGCAGACGCTCACGCTAATATATTGTTCCAACATATATGTATGTACATACATATATACATCGACATAGTAATATAATATTTGCTTAGTCCTCCTACCGGGAACGCTCTTTGAACTTGAATAGCTCAACTTCTTAAAGACTAAACAAGCTTTTGACCTGATTTATTTTGTGGTAGGCTTTTATTTAGTGTTCGCAACGACCCAGACAGGCAGGTAGAGCTTGCGCTATTATACATATATTGTAATTCCGTGTTTTATATTAATTTATTGTATATCCGTGTGAAATATTAATTTATTCAAGAAATAATTAATGTTGTATTTGTTAGACTTCAGATAGAATTTTTTTTAGTAAAGGTGTTCCTTTCCAGTATGAACTGAACCACTTTGAACCACTGAACCACTTTGTGAACCACTTCTGTATTCTGTTTATATGTATACTGAAATTGCATACAAATTTCATAGTGTAATCTTTCTACTAGTACTCGTTTGATTTAAATTTTTCATCTGACTAATCTTCCTTATTTATCTGCGTATAAATAGATACATTTGTTCTTGGAACGTTTTACTTCCTATTTTAATTTTAAGCAATGCTCAAAGTTTCACAGCGTACAGTTGGAAGTTACATTATATTTTAAACTTTTATTACATCCGTCATATTTTCATCATAACATTACCCGCTACCAACACTTATACAAATTAAACAACTCCTTTTGACCTGAAAGTATGCAAATGTCAATTTTATACGCCACGAGTAAACTTTTACCACTCTAGCCAAAATACATACATACAATATACATACCTATAGCTGTGTATGCCTAATGCGCGCGACTCTTATGAAAAATTCACAACTCAATTTCACTCTTCAAACAAAAGTACGTAACGGGACACACACACACGACGAAAGTTACGCAGTAACAATTCGGCAATGTACTGAAAATATGTAGGCATACATATGTAGGTATGTACAATACTTCCGTTGCATTTGTGCAACGCTCGATTGCATCAACTTTACACAGACCCAACTACCTATGCGAACCATTTCGCGCACTTAAATCACTTAAATAGTCCCACGTGGGGACATTCGACACCTACTACTACACCCACCACTTGGACTGATGAGCCGATGACGAAACTACACATAGACAACGGTTACTACCATTGCGACATTAACTGATAGGTTTTCAGTTGTGTACCTAGGTGTGCTCCTTCTCCTCGTGTTTGAATTGTTTTCGTCCGCTAGGATAGTTGTTTGCTAGGATGTAGGCATTCTGTAGGTCGCGAACGGGTTGAATATATACGCCCCCGCACACTCGATCTCTCTATTTGTATTTGCTTTTTGTCGGTTTTGCTCGTTTTCTCGACGTATGTATCTGCGAGGTGGTGTTTGCGTGTCGCGGCCTACCGACCGTCGCGAACGCAATGTTTGTCCGAGTCGACAAGAAACGAGAGCCAAAGGTCACACACATATATAAATATATATATATACAACAAAGACCTGGACAACCTCGATATTCCGTCAAAAGCCACATTCCAATAGGTAGATTGCGAAATTTTCTACGCACGGTTTAAAAATTCACCTCATTTTATATACGTACGTTTACGTAGGTATAGATTTTATTGTGTGCTTCTGCAAATTTCGACTTGCTAAACTTTTACGACTTCTGAAAGCTTGCCACGGAAGTGGACGTGGTGTGATCAAAGCTTTCGATTTGAATATTTCGGCGAAATTGCGACGTTCACGCGTGAGCGATTCCAAATTTGCGCTAAAAATTAAACTTCATCGCAGAGACTCCGACGTGTGGATACGAATCTGATCCTGCTATCGATCTGAAAAAAATCACGGTTACACTTTAACAGGTATACTACATACAATGTACATATGTACTGAAAGCGACAGTGTCTAATTTAACAGACCGTTATACGAAATCGAATATTAATTAGTGTCCAAAATGCAAAATGACTGGTTAAAATTATGTTGAACACTTAACCGTATATTATATTATTATGAATGTAAATTTTTTGTGTGCCTAACGATGTTATAAACGTAAAATTTGATTTAAAAATTTAAAATTTATAATAACGAGGGAAATTTCTCATTTTCATAATGGGGGTAAATTTGTTCGGAAAGGTTTCCCCCGTAACATCTGTATCCTTTTCAACATCTGCTTCCTCGTTGTTAATAATGAAATTGTTCTAAACTCTCCAAACGACCAGAGCTGCTCACGTATCACTATATAATATTAATTTCATTAAAAATACTATAGCAAGACTTGGATATCGTGACCAAATACTAGTTGAGAAATTGATCGCCGCATTATCATTATTGTATTAACCTCATCCGGAAAATTGACTCACGCTCACTTTTCCCACTAAAATACAGTATGTACACAATTGTACCGATATTATTTACATATATATGTATAATAATGCGTAAACAGTGTAGCCGTTTTGAGCTTGTGTGTGGGTCACAACAGGATATTTACACTGCATTCAATATAAAGTTAAATATTGAACTTTAAACGTCGTCGCCGCTCGCTCGTGACACGGCAATTTAAATCCTGAGCACTCGTTGTAATTGTTGTTCATTTCACATTACATTCCTAGTATGTGTAGAGTGCAATTCAAACAACGAAATGAGAATTTACCTTTAAGTATACAGTTTTTCTTCGCGCGTGCAAATAAATCGATTCTGCACAGTGTGTTTATAAAGTATTCACGCACCGTCGAGACTTGGATTCAAAATTGAAACGTATTGAATATTTAAAAGTAATCCTTACTCTGTTTGTTTATCGATCTTCATTATCATAGAATTAATAATTTAAAAAAATAGAGAAAAATATTAGAACTAATCAGTTAAGGGGTATAATTTGAGGAATAAAAGAACATTATTATGGAATTAAGTGATATTTAAGTATTTCGGTATAACATTCATATATGTATGTATGTACATATATCCTAATGAAATTTTTTTTTAATTTCAGTTTATTATATATGTATGTTTGTATGCAGACAAGTACCCTAGTATATTTTTTTTACATAGCAAAGCTAACACGCTATCAAAGTTTCATTAAAATCTCTTCGTACGTACATACATAATTACATATGTTGTTCACGGTACAATTTCTTTTGCATGTATTTCGTTTATCTGATCGCTATAATCCGTCTGCAAATAATTGATCATAGCGATTTTTTTTACGCACAGTTTTTGTGCATTATATTATATTATAATTAGCGTAACATACGCAAAAGGTCAATCCCGTCAAACTATGTACATACATACGACATTGTACATACAAAGTGACAGTTGTGTATTTTTAATCGCGCAATATTCAAATACCCTTTTTAGCATAAGCCACTTGCTATCGGTGAGCACAAATGCTAAAATGTCACATGTCAAAAATTTAACATTACTCGCTCTTTATCTAAATACATAAATTTTGAACATCTGCGCTTTAAAGGTCGACGCACAAATCGTCGTTTATCAAACACGAGTCGGTTGAGGAATTTTCTCGTTTAATTCGATGCCCAATCGAGCAGATACCACAGGATGTGAATTGTACTTCCTGTGTGATTTTGACAGGAGGGATGGAATATTCCTGTTTATATACGTAGATATTCTCGTATGGCTGTTTGTTCCTTATAATGGACATACGTTCCCACACCATTTTAATAATAATTGAACCCGAAGTTTGCAGAGATAATTCTTATGATGCTGTGGGTGTCATGGAGTACATACTTGAGTGCAATAGGACATTTTTTCTTTGCGGTACAACGTTCTGTTTTAATGACAGACGGGTTTTGTCACGAAAAAAGTATAAATTCTTGCACTGGGAAACCCCCGGTACTTAGAGCAAGCTATTGTTATTGTTTGTTTTCTTCAGTGTGTGTTTTGAATTTAATTGTAGGAAATGTGGCGACTGTCTCAACATTTCTAAAATTATTCCGACGAGCCGTGTGTGCATTGTTAGAAAGTTGCATTGTGACAATTTCACGTTTCACGTGTCACATGTCTGATCTGATCCGCCCACGCGCGCCACAGTTTAACACTCAGTAATAAATCACCAGTGGCACGCGTTCCAGGCAGATGCGGATCCTCTGTCGTGTGCCGATCTCCTCCAATTATGGTCTCGTAAACGAGGTGCAAAAACCGGTACGAACCGCGGACAGGTGTTAAATTCGTCGACACTGTTGAATTTTGGTCAAATTTATACAACACAAACTTTTAAATACCTACCCGGCGTTGCCCGAGAGTGTAAATTTCATTTTAATTGAAGTGTTAAATTGTTTGTAACCAATGTGTTTTTTTGAATTGGCAATAGCCGATCTGTTTCGACTGGCATCAGTAGAGCAATACGCCATCGCTCACGAGTCGGAAGTCATCGATAGAAAACTTTGTATAGGAATTACCTGAACGAAAAAACTCGCAGTACTTCTGCAAAGTTTGATACTGATTAAGTAAACTGTGTAAGAACTTACAAGGAACAACCAGACAGACGAGGATTCGTTTATATGTAAACACGATAGATACATACATATGTACGTAGCTGTATGTATCCGGCGTTGCCCAGGTGCAAATTGTTATGTTATACACTATGTTTGGGTATATTGCTTTTTCTGAACCGGCAATTATCAATCCACTGTAACCACTCGAATTACCGGTGTACTATTTCGCTCGTGTATCTTGTTAGACCCGCTTGATCATATGAGGTACCTGTGTAAAGTTCGTTTGCGGTTAGTCGAACGGTATGGGATTGTATAAGGAACAAGCAGACTAATGTACCTGTACGTGAATTCAATTTAAATCTCGTTACACAATAAGGAAGTTAGATCACATTACAGTTTATCATAATATTTTTGTCGTTATATACATTTTTTGTTCGAATTATGTTATTAGTGCTAGCGCGTCAAAATATACACGTTGTTGTATCCGCATTTTTGTTGTTTTTTTGTTTTTTTTTGTTTCAGCTATACGTGCGTTCGAAAATTAAAGTTGAAATGTGTCAACTGTATAAGGCCGCCTTCTTTACTTATTTATTATTGTCGAATGCGACAATAAAGTTCTCGGAATGCTTCTGTATAATTTGCAACGTCGACTTGTAAAGATGAAATGAAATTGTACGGGAGAAGATGTCGTATGCTATGACGTCTGTCAAATTTGAAATATCTAGATGTCGTAAACAATTATTTTATCACTCGCAAATGGTATTCGTCTCTCAAAAGGTTTAATTACATATTATGTGGAATGTACAAAATAGCATATTATTTAATTAAGAAACGTGTACGTTGGCTATAATAGGGAGGTATTTTGTATGTTACATTTTAATATTTCGGTTGCTCAAAAGCTTGATGTTTATATTTCGCCGTATCGCCTTTTGTATTCGTTTCTTTTTTGCATTATTATAAAGTGGGAGTTCATAGGGGGTTTAAAGTATTTTTTTCGGATAGCGCGTTGAGCGCCCGTATTCCGCGAACGTATTATATATTATGGCAATCATAAAAGCTCACTTGTCGAATGAGGGAGTGGGGTTTTTAAATCTCTCGAGGCGCCACTTAATAATACCCGGAATTCCGGATTTAAAAGACGAAGGAAGAAAACGAGAAAAAAACGGAAAATAAAAGGAAAAGGTGTTAAATCGGTCGCTAAGCTTAACGGAAAATACGTTTATCTTCTCTCCGCGTAATGAAATTAAATTGCGGATTTTATTTTTGTTTCTTTTATTCATTCATTTTTTTTAGTAAAAGGAATAAAATAAAAACACTTTTCGTTTTAATTTTAGTATGGAGCTATTTTTGAAAAGCACGTATATTTTTGGTTTATCTTAATCTTTCGACCGGAAATTGTAGCTTATCGTAAACGCTTTACATTATTACTTATTTTTTTTTGTATATTCTACCCATTCTAGTATTTTTCATTGATTATTTATTTATTTGGTACATTGACTGTAATTATATTGCTTACTATCCCTTCAAACATTACATCTTCTTAAGGAGTTGACCCATTTTTAATTATCTAACTCTCTTTATCTGTTATACCTCTTCGTTTGTCATCCTGTCCCAAATTATCTCATTTATATTTTATCGTTCTTTAATCAACGGTCGTTTCCTGTTCAATTTAATGAAGGAGAACATAGAACTACATACCATAGAAAGCATCGTTGTGTGCGTTCGATTCTTGCGTGGGTGACTTTTAAAGTACTGTTAATCAGTTTAAACGTGTCATCTTATACGTCACACTTAAAATTTGTACAACAGTATGTACATATGTACATACATATGTAGGTACGAGTGGAAAAACTATCAAATTCTTGTAATCCACGTCTCGAACGTCGCTTAGTCGTGTGTAAATAAAGCAAAACACTTCTCTGTTACATTTATTTAAACTTAACGTTCTCGGGAGATGCTTCACTATGCCGAGGAGCAAATAACCCACGACAAATATTTAAAGAGACACATGCCTACTCAAAAATTTTACTCGCGTCTTTATCGCTTGCTCAGATGAGGTTTTGTCGGATCCTCTTGTCTCCGTGTGGACATGATGATTGTCGTTTAACGAGTTTCTTGCGCGGCCTTCATACAAAAAAAAATAAACAAACACCTCCCGATACCGATGTTTCTACCCCTGAAAATTCCTGGTCCGTTAAACAACTACATATTAGTGGGTGTAAACCTGTAAACGCGGTGTGTATTAGAGTTTTTTTATTTGATCGAATATTGATTTTGTTGTTCTTATTGTTGGCCGTTTGAACATTTTGAACTGAATATTTGTAGACGAACGACTCATCCTCTCCTTTGGCAGTAATTGGCCGCACTAAAAGGGTTTAATGCTACCCTGAAGATTTATACGGTTCGTAAAATATTTAACGTTTTCGCCTATCCGACAGATCGTTTACAAAATTCATGTAATTTTGTATTTATACAAGACGAATGGTTTTTGTTCTACTGCCTGTAACAAATTTATAATAGATATTATTTATTATTGATTCGTGAAATTTTGTGTCTACCTTATTGAAATTAAGCATCATCATCTGGAAGTATTTACATTAAAAATTTGATAACATTAAACGACCATTATGAATTTAATGAGCACATTAATCAATATTATGTAATTTTTTGTATAGTAACTGACGTAATCTTTGTTTTGTTTCAGGTATGAATCTTTTCTGCTTTGACTTTACAAATTCATTCGATATGTGTATGTAAGTTTATTTTTCCATTAAATTATAATGATATTTGATCAATATATATGTACATACATAAAGACTTGATCATTTATTTAAAATACATACATACATTGTCATAGTCGATGGAGCCCAGGGATCTATTACATTATGTACATACAATTTTTATTTATTTATTTATATTTGAAGGTTTACAAAAATCCATTAATGTTCAAAAACTTGTCGAGATGATTTTTAAAAAAGTTTATATTTTCTAAATTTACTAGCTGATTTGGGAGGCGGTTCCAAACCTCAACCACTATTTAAAAATAATGAGCCTCTGACAATTTTCATTGATTTGTCTTTTAGGAGTCTGAACTCTGAGATGAGCGTTTTTATTGAACGTGAGGAGGTTTATTATTGGACATTTATATTGATTATTAATACTTCTATCAAATCACCTCTCAATCTTCTCGTCTCCGATAAGGTGAGACTCATTCTCTTCAACCTTTCGTTATAGGGTAATGATCGAAGTTCAGATAGCATTCTTGTAATCCTTCTTTGAACCCTTTCTAAACATACAATATCTTTTTTAAAATAAGGACTCGAAACATTTACAGAAAATTCTAATTTAGGATTTATAAATTTTTGACAGCAACTGGATACTAAGATTCTTAAAGACACGTTTGATAATGCATATGTATGTATGTATGTATGTACATACATACAAATGAATAACACTTATTTACTAAAGAGTTTAAATGAGTTGACCATTCTAGGTCTTTTTTAATAACAATGCCTAGGTCAATTTGTGATGCAACTTTTAGGATATTTATATTATTAATTGAATAATGGATTTAAACGGATTTATCATAAGTGTAATTTCCTCACTTTTATGATATTCCATTAGCCGGACTAACGGCCATACATACTTCGGCTTATATTTTCATACTGGTACAAAGTTCACAATATACACATTGACTACTTATGAGTTTTAAACGACCTCGAATCCATCAGATCTACATACATATGTATGTACGTAGAAAACGTTCAATAGTTCTTACTGATATAAACAAGTAGGTTTTTTGGTCAAATACTATTCTTCTCGTATTTTCCATCTAAATATCGAATAGAGCAATATCCGAAGGATTTTTCAATATAGAAGCTACATACATATGTACATACATATGTAGGTAGCTTAAAAACTAGATATGGAAGCTGTTCGCTGCTATCAGATTCCAAAGGCGCACATCAATCTTAAGATACACACACACACACTGATAGATATCGGCTGACTTTGATCAAAGAAAACTCGCAGGATTCTCGCAGTGGAATTCCCGAGACGTTTGTAACTGACATGCCGAATAATTGCAGTCGTACTAAAGGGAAAAAAAGACACTTTTGTCGCCCCGTCTCTTCTCCAGTCGGCATTCAAAGAGACGCAGTCGCTATTGTTGACAATGTCTGGCGCCTGCCTTAGTATACGTAGTAAGTATAACCGTATGCACAACACGGTTTAATAATCATAGTTGTCAAACTTTACCTGCGATGCCTTTGACATAAATGTATGAAACAAAATTAATATTGATTGTAGAAGTTACTATTTTAGGTAAACTGTATGAGTGTACATATGTGATTCTCACTATACTAGACCAGTGCTACTCAAACTATGTTCCGCGGAAGGGCGCCGTTCCGCGAACGATTGCCTGCCGTTCCGCGGCGTTAGCCGCAAATCTGACGCACTTTTTTACCATTTTTTTAATTTAAAACTTATGAATTGGCGTATTTTTTTTTCAAAGATAATTTTTCCTTATAACCATTTTTTAAATTGAATTGAACTGGCGTATTTGACTGATATATTTTCTAATTTAAACGAGCTCAACACCTCCATGCAGGGAAGGATGACTTCGTGTTTTACGATGGCAGATAAGATCGACGGATACAAGCGAAAGTTGGAAATATGGAAAAGTCGAATGACGAGAGATTGCTATGATATGTTTCATAATTTAGCGTCAGTTATAGCCGATAAAGGCGAAGATTTTAATAAAATATCTCTTTGAAATATCACAAGCGAACACTTAAAGAATTTGACAGAACGTTTTGAGTGGTACTTTCCAGGAGAAGAAGATCCTCGGAAAGGAACTGGATGGATTTGAAATCCATTTGTTCCACTGAAAGATACCTTAACTGTCTCTATAGAGGATCAATTATTATCACCTTATCATTGTTAATTTTTATTTTTCAATTAATGTTTTGGTATTATTTTCTTCCGTAATTTTTTTGTTTCAATTTAAGTTTCGTAATTTTTTTAATAAATTTGAACAATAAGATCATTTAAGTATTTTTTTCATTATCATGGAAAACATAATTTTACCATAAATAAAAGAGGTCGATATGTTTGCCACCTTGCATGCCTGATTAAATTGTTTTCTTGAAAGTAAGGTGGCATTATAATTGACCTCCCATTGGGGCTTATTACAAGTGGTTACGATTTTTTTAAATAATTAATCCAAGATCCATATATCGATATTAATCAAATTTCATTAAGTTTTCATTAAAAATGGAAAATAAATAGTTTTACCCTATAAAAAAGCGTTAAAATATGTTACATACTCAATGCTTGCATAGTAAATAAATTAATTTTTGTATCATCGTTTATTTTATTAGTTAATCTATTTATGTAAGTATAATGTGTTTTTTTTTTATTAATAAAATTTCAAGAAAATATATATATTTTTACTGTAAAATAGTATTATATATAGGGTACCGTTCCGCGGAAAATTTGATAAAAATTTGCAGTTCCGCCATATCAGAAAGTTTGAGTAGCACTATACATATGTACTAGACAACGGATCGATAGTGTAATGTGTTATGTAGTTGATGACCGCATTTCTCACGACCGCAAATGGCTCTCAAGTTCTCTCAGACTCTGCTGAAAGTTTCAGGATGTTTTGTGTTATCGTTCAGTGAAACATTGTCGAGAATGATAATAATTAATTCATACGACCGCTAAAGTGATGCGTGCGTGTAGAACTTTAGTCAGTTTGTATGCACGACAACTCAACGCCTAATAGTCATATTTCATTTTTATTTTTTGAATATTGCAGAAGAATGTATAGGGATGATTTGTGGATATTTATATTTTAATTAAATTGTATGTGCTAGTGAGAATCTGTTGTGTTTCTACGTTAACTATTTTGTATGAGAGATTGCTACTAATGAGTTCTAATGTTATTATTATAACATTAGAACTCATATAACTTATTATGTCCATAAGTTATTATGCATAGTATGTATTATATAATAGAAGATTGATTCGTTGTAGTTTATATTATGTTTCTGTGTGTGTGTGTGTCGTATTGTTTCGTTGCACAATTGTGCATCAAGTGCAACAAATGCGTCACAGTTTCTATTGACCAACATTGCATTGTGCACGATGAACAGGACCGTAACATGGCCTACTGTGCGTTATTTTTGTTCCGTTTTTATCTGCGAGAGAACGCGGATGGTCTAAAAGTCTAAATACTAAATAAAATTCTCGATTGAGTCGTTAAAAATCTTCGCGTTTTGTAGTTTAACGAATAGAGCGAAAGGCATTGTAGAAAGTGATACAATTCCTTTTGATACCTATGTATATATTTACATATTCGTCATTCTGCTCACGGAAATTTACATAATATGTCGTTATCATTTGCAGTATTATTTTCATGAAAATTCCGTGAGTCAAGTGTGACGTGGTGAACTCGAAACCATCGATGCATAATCTTATTGCATTACCGATGCACTCACCGCCAATGCGATTTTTATCTCTTCGGCGTGTGTTGATTCTTTTCATATTTCTTATCTTTTGCTATCCATAGCTTCTCAAATTCAGTGCAAAAATGATCAAAAGTTGTGTCGATTCGTCTCGAGAGTTAATATTTCATATCATACAATGTATCATTTTCAGCCGTTCACTATCCACTGCTAGATGAAGGCCTCTCCATTTCTCTTCCATTCATGCTGTCTTGAGCAATCTGCATCCACTCGACTTCACACATTCTTCTCAATTCATCAAGCCATCGTCCACTCGGTCTATCTTGTTTCCTTTCACATCCTCTCGGATACCATTCCAGTATTTCACGCGTCCATCTGCCACTTTTGTCCACTTCAACTTTTTCTCACGTTTCGCTATATCTGCCACTTTGCTTATGCTTCTTACCCATGTATTCCTCTTACGATATCTTCTTATTATACCAAGCATATTTCCATGCTTCTCTGTATGTACTGGATCTTACGTATCATCATACTATGAATACTCGTGGGAAATCGTCTCGTTTTCATACATCAAAAACTATCACGGATCTAATCAAATGTTGCTTAAAGTTCTGTGACATCTAGTGCAATATATGTATGTACAATGCCAGAATAATTAATGTGAGACTTGAAGTGATTATTCTTGGACGTTGAAGTTCGTGTCCTGCAAGAATTCGTTCGTTCGTTTTTTTTTTATTTCTCGATTATTTTCCGTGTAATGTTAAACTATAGTGTTTATTCATTCGCGTGATGTTAAATTGGTTTTGAAGAACGCCTTTTCAAGATAGAAACGTCCGAACGTTCAAAATTACTGTTATAAACGGTCGATATGGAATGCGTTTTTTTTTTGTTTTGCGGTTTGTCTACTTTTCGAAATCCTTTTTGTGGTTGAGGTAAAATATCCTCGTGGGTCCTTGGCAAGGTCGTTCGTTAAGAGGACCACCTTGCAGGTAAAGATCCCTTGTGGTTTGCACACACACTCACATATAAGCAACTAAAATATGTAGGTATAATTTTATAACTTACACTCAAAGCTTTTATGCAAGCAAAGTTCATTTTATTAAAACTTTCTCGTTTACTACATACATATGTATGTATGTGTGCTTGTGTTTGCGGTGCAGCATCAGGTGATATTTGCTTGTTTGTTTTTGGTCGTTCGTATTTTTCAGTGCCTACTGAACTCAGACTGCAAATGTTCACATAAATTTCAGTTTTTATTCAGCCACTGAATTTTTATACCCCGTTTTAAAATTCCACACAAACGTCGATAAATTCTTTTTTGTTTGGTTTTTTTTTTTACCCTTATTATAAATTCTGGTTCATTTGACAGCGTGACAAATAAAATACGCAAAATTATTATATAATATTGTGGTAATGCTCCAATTTAATCATTGTTTTCATCTAAATTTAACTGCAGCTGAAGACTTCCGAGCGAAAAACATATTTTGAATCGCATCATTGTCATTTTATTACCTGTTAAAATTTAGATAAGCCTCAGGTAACTTAATTAACTAACGCTTGCAAGTACTGTGAATTTTATTTTATCTCCTTTTGCTGATAATATCGGGGATGTTGCTCGTAAAGCTAGTATTCGATATTGTAAGAGTGCTAAAAGCTTTTCGAGCATTGTAAACCACTTTAGTGTATTTATTTACTGATACTTTTTTTTAATTGTCATACACAAAATTAGCCAATTCTTTTATAAACAATTTAGAACCATAGAGGTTTATCTTTTTATCATAAATGTTATAATTTTGTATTCTCATCTTAGACGATCCTAAAATATGCGAGACGTGTCGACGAGATCGAGACAGTGTAAGAAGTCAGATAGATATGATTTATTCAGGATCGGAATACGTTCTTGAAAGGAATTTTTCTAGCTCACAGCGCATAAATTTATTCCCCACCATATTATCTACCTATACAATAAAACATACGAGATATATTCAAGCGTCAACTTTGTACGTACAGCATCATTTTTCACACTCACTTTTAGTTTGCACTCGCAGCAAGTGCATTCGCTTCGACGAAAGTGCATAATTAATTCGCTTCATTTTATGGCGAACCGTGTCGAGAGCAAACGTTCACTTTTATATACCAGTCGCTACTCAACTACTCGACTAGTCTTTGCATACAAAATTCACACCGATTAATTATTACCAAACCTTTGCAACTTTGATTGTATAATGAAATCCTGATTCACAGATTCAATCAACGTAGAAAAACTAAGGTATACTGCATCGTGAACCTCTTACGATATCGATTATATTGGTTTTTTGTGCGGGTTGTCAATTACTGGTATCAAAAAACTCGGTTCTGGTCTACTGATCTGACTGACGCAAGTCTCCGTCCTCTGACTGCATTCCTCCTCTCCTTTTCGAGTCTATGTGACCCAAATTATTGCTTAATTTTGAACATCGGCAATATTTTGAAGTGCACAGATGAGTCACTGGGTAAACAAAGCCACCATTCGTTCTTTGGTTGCCCTTTGTCCAGTTTGATTGACCGCTTAGACCAGTGGCTCGTAAACTGTTCGATGACCGAAATATCCGACATTTACTACGGTATTATCATTATATACACCACAATGACAATACGCCTCTATATTTATCAACAACGACCCAAGCATGGAGTGAAAGCGCCAAGGTTGTGCTTTTTTTTATTATTTTGTTATTGTTATTATGTGCAAGTAAATTAATTCATTTTTATATCGTACATTGTGCACATGCGTCTTCAGGAAGAAGTCAGTGTGAGAGATACATACATATGTCCGATAAAAAGACGTGCTGTGAGCTGTTTACCATGTAAGGTGTGCGTATGTTCGTTTCCTAATCACGATTTCATCTGTTGTGAACAGTTGGCCGTGTAATAGTGTGCTCGATCGAAATATTTCATATCGGAGATTGTTGGAATACGTTGTAGTCTCTCGCTATATTACGTGTAATATATCCCTGTGTGTCTTTATCTCGTTGGAAATTCCGATATTATGTACTAAATACATACATACATGGCACATGTCAAATATTTCGTTAATGTACTGTACCTACCTGGTAGGCATTGATTAGGTACTAAATCATTAATGTGTATATATGCATTCGACTGTTCTGTAAGGTTATATTAAGTAAAATATTAAGTTTCTCAAACGTTAAACTTTGAGTATTGTGTGTCGGAAAGTTTTTCTTGCGGGAAACCGATATGAAAATTCGTATTTTATTTACCTTTTTTTGATGAAAGGATTTATTATTTATGGGTGAACTTATTGCTAAGTGATTAGAGAAGAATATACCTCACCTTATGGTATGGTCTATTTACATGGATGTAGTTTATTGTACTAAGTTTCTAACAATATTAAGGTTTGAGAGTTTTCGCCTTTAGTAAAATATAAATCTTCCTAGAAGCAAAATCGTCAAAAAGAACTTAACTTACTAATGCAAATAAACTTTTATCAGTATTTTAGTCAATTATAATACGGCTTTTCTAATTATTTGATTGAAAAAGTGTATGAGAAAATTGTTCTACATAAGAGTACATACGTCATATTAAATTATTTCTACTACTTTCAACAAATTTGAAAAGTGCTAATAAAAGATTACATTTTCTGCTTGCTATAAAATATTGAAAAAATGTTTATTTTATCTTATTAAATTGTAGGAGGTAAATCGTCAAACGGAATCGGACAAAACCTTGATACGGGAAATGTATTGTTTTTGAACGTTTCTCATTCTCTTTAGTATTAATTGTTATATTAGGAATGCTGAACAATGCCTGGTATTTTTTATATAAAAATATGTAATTTTTATGGGACAACGTAGCATTTGTTCCGGTCTGCTTACGCCGTGTCGCGTCATCATCACAATTCGAAATTTCGTGACGTCTCACTGTGTAATAGGCACATATTTCGTAATGTGACGTTAATAATAATGTGTTTTAGTTGCTTTTCTATCGTTATATACTTTTTGTATTTTTTTTACCTAAAAACGATCCATTGTTCCTCTCGCGTAATGAATGAGTCGACCTGCGCCGGTCCACCTACGCCACAAAAGCAACCCACACGACACCTAGAGCATAACGTAATTATTATTTTGAGAAACGCCTATTTATTCCGCGATAAGCGACCGTTTTTACAGTTTCTCTGCTGTAATAAATCAAATGAAATAATTTTTTTTTTGAGTAATTTATATCTTGCCATGTAAGCAAGTGCGTACGCGTCGTGTTTCACTTCACGCTCGCGAGCTTTCTTACAATTCCTTTTAAGGCCGCGTGAAAAATCGGTAAGCTTTCTTTATTTTATACGCGCTTCAATTTATTGAATTACTAGCTGTAAGTACCTGGCGTTGGCTGGATGCAATTTTGATTTTAAATTGTAGTTATATGTACTAGTCTCTGACGGGAACGGGTGGGTCTTTGAACTACTGAACTACTCTCTGACAGGACGGGTCACTAACAGGAATCATTGAAACTACACTTTGTATGGTGGCTACGTGAAAGAAAAATCTTCTGTTAGACCCGCAAGATTGTAAGGAGTCATTCTGTAAAGTTTTATCTTGATTATTTATTCAAATGTCGTTAAAATGTATAAGGAACAGATAAACAAGAATTCTATTTTATACTTGTAAGTACATAGTTAACCGCCTTGATGTATTCTATTTCAACTGGAAATACATAGCCTTTATCATTAGCTGGAATCATTGAAAGAAAACTGTGTGGCAACTACCCGAAAGAGAAATGTCTTATCGCATTCTTGTACCTAAAATATTCACAAGATCAAGTGAAGCATCTCTGCAAAGTTTGGTCCCGATTAGTTAAAGTGTCTGGTAATCTATAAAGAGCAACAAACCTGTAATAATTCAATTTCATTTATTTAAATGGACGTTTTTAGATTTGCTTAAAGGATTAGCTTTTTGAAATCAAAGGTGATAATCTCTAGCAATCTATGTATGTATGTGCAATGTTCATATGTATATATGTACTATCAATTTATAATTTCAATTTCGCCAAAACAAACGTTAAGAAGATACATACATAGATAGATAGATAGTACGTTCACTGAAACATCACAAGTTCTATTTTCGTCCGCGGTACAGTCGATTTCGTTATCGAAGGGCTCTTCTATAAATACCGAGCGGCCTGTTTTTAACCCTTTCCGGTCGATCGGACGCGTTTTAATTAGCCGCCCGTCAATCCGACATACCCACATCTATCTACCTGTAGTTGGGCCGAAGCTCACCGCTGTTGCACAACGGCAAATATTTATGACTGCCGTGATTAATGACGGACAATTTGTCTTGACTGACGGATGGATGGAATTTGTATCTCGTATATATCGTAACGGGTTTAGTTACGCAACGTTTGTTTCCGTAAAATGATCTCTTCCAGCTTCGAATGTTGTAGAAACGGTTCCACTGTGTCTTTTGCTCATCGTTGACCTATTTCATTTATTCAATAATGTATAACTGTGAGCCACGGCGTTCAATGGATGACACGTTGCGTTCATCTATATATGTATATAAAAATCAATGTCTGTCTGTCTGTCTGTCTGTTTGACTGGCTCAAAGTTTTCATGGAAATCTGTCCAATAAGAAAGAAACGATTCATAACATGTTGCTTTGGTCCTAAATTGAAAGATATCGTGTCAAAAAGGGTGTTCCTTTGTGTCTTAACCGGTACGTGTTTTACGAGCTCTCGTCCGTGTATTTGTGATACTTTTTTATTATTTATTTTTATTCCCACCTGAATATCATACGCTCGTCTTTATTACTCGTAATTTTGTCTTTTTTAGGCGCGAGTGTTTTTACGAGCGATAAATATACATTTCAGTGCCCTTAAAAGCCAAGGACAATAACGAGGAAATTGCATGAAATTGTTCTCTTTGTTTGTATTTATTTGTGTATCATCAGAATGCATTCCATTTAATGAAATACTCGAAAAATGTTACGAATTTTATGCGGAATTTGTCTCAGAGCGATTTGGCGAAAAATCTTGACTCGTTTTGTGTACATATTGATCTCTGAACGAAGGCAAAACATGCCCCACGGGCTTCAAAGCAGCTTTTATCTTCAGTACCATCGAGGAAAGATAAGCGATTGCCGGAAGCGAACTTTTCGCTCAATAAACACAGAAGCTTTATTTTTTTCTCAATTATTTTTGGGGGAGAGTTTTCCCTCCCCACGCACTTATATGTGATGCGAAATAAATCCCACAAAATGAGCGAAAGCTCTGTTTTGATTTATACGATATAAACGTATATGTATAAGCGTCATACTAATTTGTACAATATATGTATATATGTATGTATACCTACGACACGTATCGGTGTTTAATTTCTTCATATAAGCTCATATGGCAGTAGACTTTAATGGTATTCATGGCATGTTTACTATCACCGTTAACGTTATGACTCGTACCGTAATTTTCCCCTTATATCAGTCGATTTTCATTTATTGTAAAAGCTCTCGCGTGTGTATTGAATAATAAAAAACGGTAAATTTTATCCGCAGCCAATGTCGTATATCAAGTATGCGCGCAGTCGGCAATAAAACGTTGGATCGGCGCCTTTTAGCAAAAGTTTTCACGGCGCCGACTGAGCCTCTTAATAAACGCCACTTAATATGTTTGTCGAGAGGCTCAATGCTGAAATTGATCGCTTAAAAGCCGTAAAATGCGAATTTAATTGAAAATAAATCGCGTGCCTGAGTTTCAGGTTTATCCGGGCGTCGATGTCTCCTATGTACTTTCGATTTTGCATACGTACTTATTATCGATTTGCAATATCCTCAATAGGATGTTAACGGTTTTGATTTTGATTGAATGTTGATATTTAACACTTTAAACGGATAGTGAGAGTCAATTTTGTGTTATTCTCGTAACATTTCAATATACAATAATGATGTACATTTCATCCCATTTCAATTTTTCATTAGATAAAGCCATAGAAAATAAACTTTTTATGGTATCTAAACGAAATAAAAATGCCCTCAATGCATATTCCAGTGTTCAAAGTATTCAAATGCAATGTAAAATGAGTGCATGTAGGACCCGTCGGATCATTGGGAGTGACTCTAATTTGATTAGTCAAACAGTGCGGGATTGTATAAGGAACAAACAAACAAACAAACAAGAATTCAATTTTATATATTATATTTAGATCCCTCGAGCAATACATGTGTATTAAATTTGCATTTATATATATTTATTGTTTCAGGTATTGAAAATGTTCTGCTTTGATTTTCATGCGTTGTACGTGAGTTTAATTTCCGACCCTATTCGATTTATGTATTTACAAATATTCATTACGCAAAAAGCAACATTTCGCATTATCAAATGGAATGTACATATATATCTGTATTTGAATGAAAATGTTTATTTTCTTTGATTGTATACGCGATTGTAAGAATTTTCCTCGGCATTCGATACTAACTTGTTATTATCATTGCCGTTACAAAATGGCCATTATTAATTCAAGTCGTATTTCGGCTTTCATTTTCGATTCGGACGTCCGAATCACGATTCAGGAATTCGCCTTTTATATTTCGCTCTTTCCGATTGAAGTCTTATAAATAATCCTTAAAAGAGATATCGTCAGTTTGACGTCATACCGCGTCTGAACGATACGAAAATAAGACTGTGCGTCTGTCTTATCTGAAAGAGCTTTTCAGCAATAGCTCAATTGTGGATGTGTGTGTTATTTCATTTTTTTATTAGATGATGAGTCGTTGTTCGGTATTAAAATGTCGATTCGTAATACGCTTTTTTTTTATTCGAAGAACTAATTCATTTTCCTGTATAGAATTCCAGTTTGCGAGCTTCTTCGAAATTTGATTATGTACTTTATTTATTGCGCATTAAACATGTACGAGGATATTATCAGTTGGTACTTTTTGAACATTAAAATTCGATATACATAGGTTTAAATTTGGTGTAAACCAATTATGATTCGCCGCATTACGGCGAACGCTTTTCCGTCTCACACATCCGTTTCCGGTCACGTTTCCCGGCCGCAGCTTCCAATTATTTCGAGAGAGATTTTCCCGCATGACCTCTCGTAAACATTCGTTTTGAATTTTCGTCAATATTTTCAATACTAAAAAAACTAGCAACTCGGAAAATTCACTTTTAGCCCATCCGGTTTTTATTTTTAGCTTTTGAACGAATTTTAAATCAAATTTGTATAATGGTTTCGTCGGCAAAAGCTAAAATGCACACTATAAAAATTTAATTTAACACAAGTACAATCAGTGGTTTTCAATCGTTAAAATGTTTTACTAAAAATGATTTATACCTTATCTATATTAGTACTGAATATATCAGCCTTTTCAATATTTTAATTTTAAAATTGACTTCAATTACAATGTATGTATGTAGTTTTTTAACTGATTGCATAAAATCGACCTTTAATTTTCATCGTCAAAGCTTATTTCATAAAATAATAAATTACAATATCAAAATAAATATGTTTTTATAATATACCAGTATTGCTCGAGTGTCAATTCTTACACATTTTCCCCATAAATTGCTTTTATAATACATGTACATACATATGTGACATTAGATGAAATCATCTTAACAAGACTTTGATTTGATAAACCCTAACTAAAAATACACTATTGCACTCAAGTCTCATATGTAGAATCATAGTCGGTAACTTTAAGTAAAATTTAAGGAACAAACAAACAACAATTCAATTTTTATACAACGAAATCACTTACCATATACATATATTTTATTCATATTAAAATTAAATTTTCTCCAATTTTAGGTAACACATTATATTGAATTTGGCTGTCGGCTGCTGTAGTTTCTCTCTTGTGCCGAAATGCGATTATGAACGTAATTGCCGCATCACACACACTTGTAGCCGCAAATTTGTAGCGATTGGACAGCTCAAAGGGGCGCATCGTGTCCATTCAGCCCCAAAAATCTCACATGAACGATTATACGTTGATTAGTCTCTGAAGTTGGGAGGGTGGGGTTGTTCAAAATGGGTTTGCGGAAAAACAATGACGCTAATGCGATTTGCCTCTGCACAATTCAACTTGAAAGCTTTACACAGTGTGTGTGTATGTGTGTGGTTAATTGAATCGTATCGTTAATTTGTCCCTCGATTGATCGCCAAAGCCATGCAAATAACATCAAATTTCAGCTATAGGTATATTGATTTGATTGTACTAACAAAATAAATGAATATTCATTTGCTAATAAATTGGTTTTCTACGTAAATTTCCAGTTGTTTGTTGCGGGGTATTGTGAAGTGGACGACTCGAACGTTCGTACCTTTGAACTTGTTTTTTTTTTTATTATTATCAGTGAATGGGTGGGTGGTTTAAGGGTTGTCGCTCTGGTCTCTCTATACGTATACATTATATGGCCTGGATTTCCCTTTGATGTTACGAGCACAAAGGATCATCGAAATTAGATCAGTCGAGCTGACTTCTATCGATTATCAACCTATACATATAGCCTTTATAAATATTAATTAATATGAAGCGTCGTTATTATTATGAAAAGTATTGACATTTTTATTAAATATAACGAGTGATCAATGTAATCTCAATTATATAATATATTCATTTGATAATGAAGGTCTTAATGTTGAGAATATGAGCGAGTTTTCAACACTGAAATGTTTCTATCTATATCTATATATATAAAAATCAATGTATGTCTGTTTGTCTGTCTGTCTGTCTGTCTGTTTGTCTCTTATAGGCTCCTAAACCACTCTACCGATCGCGATGAAACTTTCAGGACTTATTGTGATCATGCCGGGGATGGTTCCGGGGAATATCCGGGATCGGGATCGCGTCAGATAACGTACTAGGAACGGGACCGGGATCGGGAACGGGATCTGTAACGGGAACGGGATCGGGCATTGCAACACATGCCGGGTCAGCTAGTTCATAATATGTACATTTACATAGTTTCTACGAGTGCAAAATTCAAATTAAAATTGACATGATTTTTTAACGTCAAGTATGTTTTTGAATATCATATGTATATTGAATATTATATAATATTTTAATTGAAAATCTCAATCAAATTTTGTAATCGTAATTTCTCAAAACTGAACATTTTTACAGTTTAGGTTTGCTTTGAATGTTGTGTTTATATTCCATAGTAGATTTTTTCTTTATCCGTAAACGATAAAGTATTGTGTTCGTGCGAAAATTCGACCTCGATATTTTGACTGATTTGTATCGGGTATCATCCCCTGATCACGTTTTCATGATTTTTGGAAAATGTCTGTGTGTTAGGCGAATCTGTGTAGAATCGCTATTGCTCAAAAACCGTTTATTCTATCACAATTAAACTTCCTATTTATAGGTTTTTTGCCGGCCATAACAATCCCTTCAACATTTTTTTTTAACCGGATGTGATATTTCCCTTGGAAAATCACCTAATTTTTTATCTGCAAAGAATTTCTCAAGTGTCTCGTAAATTGTGTTATATAAAGCATCACCTCTTTCATATTATAGAAGTTCTGACGCTAATGTCGCACGTTTACAATCGTGCATTGTGCATTATCCAGTCTCCGAATAAAATATATGGCGCGACCGTGGGACATTTAGAAATGTGTTTCAGCGACACAACACATTGTTGTAAATGCGGAGAGAGAAAAAAAGAAAAAAAGGAAATAAAACACCGAGGCCATTGTTCGCGACAATAGATTTATAATTTTGCGAAAGGTTAACGAGCTATAAGTCACCACAGGGGGGGAGGGGTTGGGAAGAAACCCCAAAGTGAAACTCGCGCCGAAAGGATCCAAAATCAACTGTGTTCCTTTTTTCTTTTGAGGTAAAAACGTTTAAAATTCCATTTGCCTTTCATTTTTCGCCGTGACGTTGTTGTCAAACGCCCGCGACTACGTAATTTATGTAAAGACAGGGTGACCCGAAGTTCGGATATAGTCCCCGGGACGAAGGCGCTCAATTTGAAAACGTACATTGAAAATAATACGTATTTTTGTAAGGAGATTCGAACAGGGAGAGAGATCGCGTCTCTTTAACGAGTCCATCGTAATGATACCTGGTGTGGTGAAATGAAAATATATTATACCTACTGGTATGCCTTATAAGTGTATATTTTAAAAATTGAAATGAATGCCTTCGCGGACTTAATGGCGCGCTCGAGTGTTCTTTTTAATATTTTCTTCCCGGAATGGGAAATCTGTTAAAATAAAAGTTGAACGTTTCAATGGGTGTATAAAAAGAACTTTTCATTTTTTTTAACCCCCTCCTTTGAGAAAATTCGAGGCACCGTGTAATAATTTATTTGGCTTGTATTTTTTCTTGTAATCATTTTATTCGATTTAATTTGAATGTATGTATGTACTATATAATTACGTCGATAGGTATGCTATAATTTTAACCTTAAACATTGGAGGATAATATGAATTTTCAAAACTACAATTTGAGCTTTTCATATTGTTCAACTCGCAATCACTTGCGAAGAATATTTATGATACAACATGCTAGTGTCCTTTGTGCGATCATTCAATATACAACCCCACTAAATTTTTTCTCTCATACCCAAAGAATACCTGTACGTTTTCGTATAAAACAGGAATTCTACCTTTATTAGCGTTAGGTAGATTTTTTTTCCGCAGCGCGTATTTGACTGCAACCGCATTCCTGTACTACTTTGTCATCCCTCATTTATTATCTGTCCCTGTTTGAGCACAAAAGGAGAATCCTCATGTTTTTAAGATAAATGTTCACTGAACCGAATGATGGGCCAACGCACTCGGCGGACGTCCTTCAAAACACACAATTTAACCACACACACACACACAATAGAAATCAAATTGAAATTGTCCCGAACGAATGAGATTTTCTTATAAGCCTCCAAATACATACATATATATATATTTATATAATAATAATGTCGGTATGTGTGTTCACGAAGGAGAGTCTCTCTCGTCTTCTTTTCTCTTCATATCTCATATTTATTGTGTCGTAACTCTCGAGCGCGGTCGGCTCCCCCGTGTTTTTAATAAATTGGGGTCGTAAATCCCCAATGGAAAAATCAAAAAACGCGAAACAGACGAAAACCAACACTCTTAACCCCTCCCCCCCCAACCACTCTTTCCCGTCACTTTTCTTTGAATTTTCCTTTAGTCAGTAATGAAACAACGATAAAATAATAAGATTCCTCGCTTGTTCTGCGAACCCGTTTCGATTACGGGCTAAACGGCAATTACGACGTTAACCCTCTCGAGTGTCGGAAATTTTCTAATAAGTACCTATACAATTTTCTATCAACTTTAATTTTATTATTATTATATTTGTAATGTTCATAGACGCTTTTCGTTTGCGTGCAAAATTTGACCGAATTTAAACAATTGAGAAAAATTCATGGGCCACATAGAGATCATTTCCGTTTTTTTTTTTTTAAAACGAATCACCATAACTGAGACTTTCATTATTTTGCTATGGCACATTAAAGTTATGTCTTCAAACTTAAAGAATAAATGACAAAAATGACATAACTACAGGTCTTTGAAAAAACCTTTAGAAACCTGCCCCCTCTCCCCTTATTACCGAAGTGCGTAAAAAATAATAAATACAATACAAGGAATACTATAAAATGTGCAACTAACAATTTAATTAAACGTTAGGGCTCACACACACAATACGCCACGCCACACACGTCTCCTGAAGAAATTCTACACGCATTAATTTCAATGGTTTTGTATGGCGTAGATACACACTCGCAACACCCCACCCCACGTCACAATTTATAGCAACGACGTCACGTCACGCTATCATATCACGTGTGGTGTGGTAAGTGTGTCTGAGCCCTAATTATTTAAACTTTTATTTAAACAGTTAGAAACTGTATTAAACTAAAAGAAACATTGCATCAATATTAACTTTAATGTTCAGTAGATGCAAATTTTGTATTAAAGAAAAGTCATACGAACAAATTAAACGTCATAAAATTGCTCACTTTTAAAATTTCACAACCTTTTGGTTTATTTACACATATACATTCAAGCAATAAGCTTTTAAGACATATCTTAACAATGAAGATATTTTCAAAAACATAAATAAACTAGAAACTTGCCCTTTATACCTTATTATCGATAAACTGTCATTATCGTTCTTAACCCTCTGCGCTCGCATTACTGAAAATTCGAATAATTTAATTATTTAACTCGAGGGGGTGATCGAGACCGTCTGGCAAATGTGGGTTTGAGAGCGAAATGTATGTACATACATATGTACTCGCTTATTATGGATAACATACAAGTTCTTCTCGGTGTGTTAAATTGTGCTACGACAGCAACAGATGTTGCCGACGAGACGAGTTGGCCAAAAGTTTTGTGCGAAAATTATCTAATTAATTAGACGAAGATGGGGGAGGGTTTAATCGAATAATTACGACATGAAGCTTTAACGGAAATATTAGTCGATTAAAATTCTTCACATTGTCGATGAAATACTTTGACTGTATTAATTTTTAACTAATTTTGTTACGTCGCATACACTGTGCAATAAAACTGTACTATTGTATAAAATTGTGTCTTGTCTTTATATTTATTTTGTGATAAACGTAGCTGTAAGTACTTGGCTTATAGTTTTTTTTGAATTTGATTCATTTAAGTTTTTTAGTGATTAAAATTTGGCAATGAATTTTGCACGCAAAACGTAGTCACAGTAAATAATCAAATTTTAGAGATAGTTGATAGTTATTTATACATAGGACAATTGGAACAATTGACTGGATGTAAAGAAGAAGAAATAAAACGAATAATGAAACTAGGATGGAGTGCTTTTGGAAGAATGAACATAGTTTTTAAATCCAACATCCCCGCTATGCTTAAAAAATAAGGCATACGACCAATGATCATCAAATTAATTAATTATTTATTTGAATTGTATTAGAATGTTTGATCAAATTGAATATCAATTAAATTTTAATGAATTGTCAGTACCCGGCGTTACCTGGATGCCTTTTGGATTACAAATATGTACATAGTAAAATTTGAAAAATATGTAGTTAACCTTAGTTCAAATTATTAATTCAAATATCCTCATTGGAGGAACGTTGGAATTAACTCTGCAATCATTAATTCAGAATAGTGAATGGTGTGGGAATGTATAAGCAACAAGCAAACATACAAGAATTCTATTTTATATATGTACATATGTATGTACATAGAAAGATAGATAGTATAGTATCAATTTTCTTCCATAAATTCTATTTATACTGCTACGAATTATAATATTTCAAATGATACAACGATTTCTTATTCAAGATTATCATTTTCGATTTAACGATACCATAATAGTGAAAATACTAGATCGTTTGATACGCCCAGTTTTATAATGCACACTATCGAAAGATATCGCGTTTACGATTGGCGATAGCGGACACCCGTTAATTATAACCAAATTATAGGCAACCGGAACGTCTTATAAAAGACATGGCGTCGTTTATATCGAATTTGGATTGTACGTGTGTCGATTTTTAAGGGCGATAATAGTTTCCGCAACAGATTGATGGTAATGACCGATGCCTAGGGCGTTCGAAAGGCGAATTTCACTTTCGTATCGTCATTTTCTAAATACTCCTAAACTGTTTACACACGACTATTGCCTAACAAGTGAAAGGGTCATTAGAACTAACGGTTTGTCTATTTTACGTAAAAAAAAGTTTTTCGTAAGGTAAGCCATTTTTTTTAATTAATTACCTTCACAATTTGTATGGAGATATCTTATATAATATATGTGTAATTAATTATTTAGTTGACTTTGTATTGTTTTTTTGGTCATATAAATATCAATTTGACAGTTGAAAATAATTAATATCGGTTCGATTAAATCCCGAATCGGGTGTCAGGATTTCTCGTTCAGGTGTTACGAACCGCACACGAAGGTCGTTAATTTATTATTATTCCCGTGGTCCGATACACGACGAATGGTCGCCCCATTTGTCATTTTACAGTCTGACATTTTCACGTACGCCTGAATTAATTTGTAGCGAGCGCACTTGAGATATGATTTTTAATGAATCGATCGTATGTTTCTAAGAATGCGACGACGCTAAAGGATTAATATTTATTCAAATTGAATTCGATGGAATATTAATTATAGGATATACAAGTACACAGCGTTACTAGGGTTTATTTTAAATTGAAATTAGTTAAATTTTGATTTTTATAAATACTTTTGGAAAAATCGTTATATCTTAGAAACGGCTTACGTTGGAAAAATAAAATGTAATATAAAAGTCTTGCCAAGATTCGCTTGAATCTTTTGGTGAAAGTTTGACAACAATCTACCGGGTAGATTCGAATATTTTAGCATATAAATTATGCATCGGTCCTCTTTTATACAAACGTGCTATATGTAGATTTGTACGTTATCGTTTAACTTTCGGAGCCTATTGATGATTTGATCAGAACAATTATGTATGAAATTCTATAGCTTACGATTGAATCATTGCTTTGTTTGAATTAATTTATTTAACTGTAGCGACGATTGAATTCGTCGACCGCAACAGGTTAATCGACTCCATCGCAACGTAATGAAATCTCTCATTTAACCAGTGCTCGTTTAACTTTTCTCATTTTTTATTTTTATTTTTACGCATCGTTAAGTATCAACTTTGCGCTGCGTCCGATTTAATACAAGCGATGATTACGCTCAATTTGACTCTAATAAAATGCGTATTATTAAATCTTCCGTTTCCCTTGCCGGGCAATAAACAGTCATCAACATTACAGTTAAACGTCGTTCAACACAAATCATAACATACAGATCGTTTATTATCAATTTGATGCAAAGCGACTATACAAACATTAAAATTATCTTTTGTGTTGATGATTTTCATCGGAAATATCTTAATTGAATATTTCTGAGGCTTTTTAATTATAGCTGTGAAGTATTTCGTAACTTTTTTTCTGTTTTGTTTTGTTCTTCATTCACTCTCGCTGTCTCTGAAATTACATTTAAACGAAGACCCTGCGATATCCAATTTCTAAGTAAGGTCACATCGGATGTGACACGTTAGCTTCCTTGTATCGTTCTCAATAAATAATAGACGACATTTGCACCCTTAGGGCCAAATGGCGTAACAATATTCCGTGACCCATTTAATATAACATTATTATTATACACGAATATGTGTCTATATTGTAAATGTACCTTGAGCTTTGTGCTATCGAACAAAACTTAATTAGCACACAGTCAAAGGAAAATATTATTACATATAATAGAAATGTGTGCTTTGTAACATCGCACTATTAAATGAGCAATAAAATATTTAATAATCACACTAACAAACACAATAAACGAACGAATCGATTCACTTAGAATTCTACGGAATACCTTTGTAATAATGGTATTAATTAATACACTATATAAACTTGGCTAAAATTACAGTGAAAATCCCTCTCGTGGGTACCTATAATAATACTGTATAACGAATTCTATTGATTGAAACTATTCGATTAGTATTCAAGAATTTAGCAATGTCGTTAATTACAGTGCCTGACGGTATACTTACAAACCGTTCTATAAAATGGCCATACTTATAATAGTGTATATTTGTTTGGTTTTGTTATTCGTTAGATTTTGTTTGAAGAATGAAGTAAGCGGTCTTCAATACCGTCGATATCCTTGGCTCACATAAGATTACTCATCTACAATTTCATTGATAGGCTTTGTTCACTGCTATTTGATATACATATTTCACACGATCAAACGAGCGAAGCACATGTACATAGACTATGATCGTTTTGTTTTGTTTTTTTTGGGGTGAAAAGTTAACCAACAGGTCTAAGAACACAAGGATTTAGACCCGATATCAAGTTAACATATGTAGTAATAATGAATTGTGCCAATTTTTTGTGGAACTGACTCAACTGTTAGATAAATTGGCAAATTTTAACAAGAGACGCCCGATCAGGATTTAGTAATCTCTAGATATTGCCAATGACGATAATTAAGATCGTGAAAATCATTTCGACATACGGGGATCAAACGCTCAAGAGACCAACGCTTTAACCACTAAGCTGTCGCCTGACTTTTCAGCACGGTTTATACATAAATATGCTGCTTTTAAACTGTATCACTATGAAGTAAGTAAATTCCATCAAAATACTTCTTACCGAATGTTTGTAGGGGCAGTAAAATTGGGTAGACCCAATCGATAATAATTAAGCTCGTGGAATTCGCCCGTGTAAAGCTCTCACATTGTTATCGCGGATTAGACCAAGGCTTTATCTGTAGGTATGTACCTACATACACATATGTATGTACCCACCAAAGGCTCGCCACGTGGCCAAACACCCACATATACGATCCCATGATATCATGGGCTTTAGCTCCATGGCGTGTCCCAGTCGCGGTTTACCCGTGCCCTTTGTCAGCACCGTCAAAGGGGGCTCATTGCACGTGAGCTATACGCAAACAACCAGATTAATTACAGCTTCCGAACGACCACAAAAACAAACAAAAAAACTAGGCTGCTGTAAAATAGTATTCGCTGAAACGTGTTGTTCTCGCCGTATGCGGAATACAGCACGTGTAAACCACTAATGATCGTATAGATTTAATTTTGTATTACAAATTACAACACGTATATAATATACTGTATACATACCTTAGACTCGCTGCTGGAATAAATAACCATTGCAATCAAGAAAATTAAACATCTGTAAGAACTCAAAAGAACACACGGGGAAACGGGTTCAATTAAAATTGACCTGTAGTACATAGTAAGTTAACTAGTTTTATTCCATTCGCCAGTAAAAATTGCCAAAAAATGCACTGCAAATGAAATTCATATTCAATTAGGCGCGTTTTTCGCATAAAAGTTTCTAGGTTCTACTAAGTTTCGGTACTTAAGATATTAAATTTAAACAAATGCGCCCATTTCCTATAATGAGGAAAACTAGTCTATTGTAGAACATGAATCGAGTATCACTGCAAAGAATGTCGATTATCACAGATAAGTAAAACCAACCAATACAGTGAGATATGTAGCCACTTCACATAAATATAACAATTTTGAGTAAACGTTGGAAGATTTTCTTAATTTACAATATTTTATCCACATTCGTACTGTCGACTCTTTAGCCACCTCTGTTTTATAAAATGTTTTTAATTTTTTTTCCATGAAATCATTACGCGTGATAGATTATCCTAAAGAGGTACAAAAAACGGCATACAAAACATTCGTGTATTAAAGTCTAATTTATTCTGAGAACTGTGAGTATTGATTATGACGTGTTTGTGTGTGTGTGTGTGTGTGTATGTGTATGTTAAAAAGAGGGGTTCAAAACGTAATTTCATCTCCAGCTGAGACTCAAATGAGCAGGTAAAAGGTTCAACCGACGGTTTTGTGGTCAAATTATACACGTCCATGCCCGGTCAATGTACAAAATAAATATTTACTTTACGATAATGCTACGACGTAGTATAATAATCGCTCATTACCATCTACATACATATGTATGTACATACATACAAATTCACTATAATAATAACTATTTATTATTGTGTACGGTATAAACATTACACTCGATAATAATATGCTAAACGTGTTTTAATTTTTTTGTGCTGTTGTTAAACTGGTACATACTTAATTTGATGTTTAATATTAATGTACCTTAATTATTCCGCGCGTATGAAATTTCACACGTAGTTAATAATGTATGAGCGACTTTTTCAGAAAAACTCTCACCTATTTTGCTTTTTATACAAAGGTAGATTTGAGTACTTTTGTTTATTTGTATGAGTATTATCTTACGATGTGAAGATTTTCTGTGTCGTATTTTCGTTGCATAAATCCAAACCGAATACAATATTTCAAACGGTGATTTATTGTTATTGAATTGTTCACTAGTTGGAAAATTCACTTCTGCACTATTTAACCGATTCGTGGGTGGCGTAAGTTACGCCGAACCCTTCGACCGTTTATCCGTGTCAATATTGTGTCACGAAAATTGATAGTCGGCGTGTGTACGTCAAACACAACAACAATTAATTGTTTGACTCGGCGGGTTTTGCGAAACGTCCGGTATTTGGGGTTCCAGTTCCGGTCGATTCGATAACACTATCGAACGAATTTTCCGACTCGCGATATATCCGGTGTTTTGTTGTGATTTTCGCGAATTTCCTTCACCGCAGGGCGCTCTCGCTCGATATTAAAACTCGACTCTCGTATATTCATTTCGATATTGCGAAATAACTCTAAATCGACACTGGTAGGGAACGATGCCATTTGGGGGAAAAAATATCACGAATACTGTGAATGTATATGTACATACATACCTACATACATATGTATATACAGGATGTGTAAAAAATTATTTTGCGAATGATACAATTGCCGTGAATTATTGCGTGATTTTGTTTGACTGCGGCGAACGAAGTGCTACCTACAGTGTTTGATTTAATTTTTATTGAAATGATAATTTGCGAGTAAGCTTTGTTTGTTAACAGATTATTTATTGTTCACACATACATATGTACATACATATATGCGTACATGTGTAAAGCATCCAACTATTATATTTTATGTATTTATAGCCAGGCAATAGGTCGGTGGTTAGGACGCTAGTCTCTTGGGGGAAAGTCCCCGTATGTCGAAATGATTTTATCGACAGTTTTTTCGATCTTAATTATAGTCATTGACAAGATCTGAAAAACGTCGCTCTGTTAGAATTTGCCAATTTATTTAACTTAGTTGTGAGATGATTCCTTCATAAATTGGCACCGCCTATCCATTATTCCGATGTTAACCTTTTATTGAGTTTGTCCTTGTGTTCTTAGACATATTGGTTAACTTTCCTCCAAAAATAAAATATATCGTACAATAACAATGTAAAATCATCTTCTGAAATTTGCTACAGTTCTATTCGAATATTGTACCTACATATGTACGTATGTACATATATGTAGATATGTACTTGTGGGATCATTCTGTAGATGAGACGAGTATACTTTTGAAATAAAATAAATTAAAAAAGACTTCCCTCGGCATTAATTTGTCCCACAATTAAAAACATTTAATTTATTCTTTTGTGTCCTCGTTTCAATTTTCAACATCGCGTTTTGCTACAAAAGGAAAATTTTTTCGCGATTTTCCTTTCATTTTTCTCTTTCATCGCGGATGTTTTCCATTTGGTTTATTTTATTTTTTGTGCCATTGCCATTTCGATTGCTCGGCAAAAGGTAGAATTCAATATAAAGATTCGCCTTTTTTTTTCCCTACCGTTCAAAAATTTAATTCGTCTGCGCGCTCATAGAACAACGATTCCCGAATTTCGCACCGATTGGTCCAAAAAAATACATACATACATACATATGTACATAAACAACTGACATGGTTGGGTTTCTTAGACACTTAGACAACAAAGGGAGCGTTTCATCAAAAAAATTGTCACCGTCGGAAAGGAAAGGTTAAATTTCGACGACGTCCATTATAAATTAACGCATTATTGTGATTTCAGCGTGGCCGCATTTCAATGCTGAAATTTCATAGGTACACACACACAAAGAGGTGTTTTCGCCGATTTAACCCATTAATTACGGTGACGGTTCGTTCGCCGCGCTCCAAAGGTTTAAATAACCTCACAGTAGACACACAAAGCCTCAGTGCTGCTCGCTAAATGATAAATTTCATCACAAATAGACTTTACCGATATAAATTTCATAGTAAATTCACATTTGATCGAAAGCTTTAATATGTATGTATGTATGTACATATATGTATGTAGGTATACCTACTAGCTAACCCTGAAGTCAAAAGCGAATTTTATATAATATTACAAAAGGGTTGACGACCAAATGCGAAATTTTATAGATGTTATTTAACGTTGTAGCAACAATCGAATTTTGATATAAAATACCCGTTCACTTACAGACGAATTATTTTCCTTCGTATCGCAGAAACCACTCCATGTTGAAAGAATGCTCGTATATTTTGTATTGTTCTTACGAAAAATTTACTATGGTGCCCGCGTTTATTTATTTATGTGACGGAAAATTCGGATTGAAATTCGCATATATTTATGTGTATTTATTTCGAACGCGCTCTTCTAGTCGCTGCGTCGTGACTTTGTAAAGGAATAAATTTGCTTATCCTTTGAACTGGGCGTACGTGTTCCATTTTTCTATAACATTCTGTGTTGCCGCGTCAGCTTCAGATTTTCAAGATTGAGGTCAACCGAATTAGCATAAAGACCTTTTCAGTTTTCTTTATAAAATTCACTGTAGAACAAACCGAACAAAATTTTAAGCCACCGCATTTTAAAGAGCTTTTTCGAGCGCACGGTATTAATTACCTATATATTCAACACACATTCAAATTAGTATTAAATTTACAAACAAACAATAGAGATCTTATAAAGCAACGTCTTAAACCCAAAACTCTTGCTTTTCATTTAACTTGATCTGATCTTGCTTAAACTTTTTTTTACCATAAAAAATTCACTTTACTTTTTGTTTCATGATTTGATATAATCTTCATATAAATTACGTGTGTAAAATCTCGCATTATATCAAATGCATGGGCACTCATTTTCTTACCATAATCATATTATGTTAATATACCACTATAGAGATAGAGATAGTTAATAATTATTTATACCTGTGATAACACTGAGCAACAAAAAAATACCCAGAGCGGAGATTAATCAATCTTTACTAAGTTTGACCCACTGAATTCGAATCCGATAATGATTTTTGTTGAAATGCTTTCGTTTATGAGATATTCGCGATTTAAAAAATGTATATAGCAATACTATATTTTGAGTTATAGGCCGCAAAAGCCAAAAAAATGGATATTTTTTACATTTTTTAAATCGCGAATATCTCATAAACGAAAGCATTTCAACAAAAAACATTATCGGATTCCAATTCAGTGGGTCAAATTTAGTAAAGATTTAATAATCTCCGCTCTGGGTTTGAAAAAACGTGATTTTTTGTTGCTCAGAGTAATTGGTGAACATGACGATGTAAAGAAGAAGAAATAAAACGAAGAATGAAACTAGGATGGAGCGCTTTTGGAAGAATGAACATTGTTTTTAAATCCAACATCCCACTATGCTTAAAAAAGACGGCATACGACCAATACGTACTACCAGTTATGACGTATGGATGTAAAACGTGGATGCTGAATTGAAGAATGTTACTTAAGATCCAGTGCGCACAGAGAAGCATGGAAAGATGTATGCTTGGTATAACAAGAAGAGATCGTAAAAGGAATACATGGGTAAGAAGTATGACCAAAGTGACAGATATAGCAGAACGAGTGAAAAAGTTGAAGTGGCAATGGGCTGGACACATAACGAGAAGAATGGATGGCAGATGGATGCGAGAAATACTGGAATGGTATTCGAGAGAAATGTGCAAGAAAGCGAGGTAGACCGAGTGGAAGATGGGCTGATGAATCATGAAGAATGTGTGGATGTAGATTGCTCAAGACAGACATTAATGGAAGAGGATTGGAGAGGCTTTCATCTAGCAGTGGATGGTGAACGGCTGAAAATGATGATAATACCACTATTACTATACGTCTGCCTGCTGCCTGTCTGGGTCGTTGCAATGACACTAGCATTACCAATATAACAAACAATGAAAGCCTCTATGTGTCAAATCTGGCTCCAGTCAGCAACGCTATTTTATGACCATTCACCCATTCAATACACCATACAATTGTTTCACGTACTGTCAAATGAGCTAGGGGCTGTACTATTAATGTACATACCAATGTCCGTGGGTAGGAGTTAAGGGGTTTTATATGACGGGTTATATGACGGGTAAATCGACTACATACATACATACACGGGTTTAAATAATAACCACTCGATAACACCGTCAACGGTCAATTCACTAGTGCGATAATAATTACTCTTATTACTCACTATAGTGTAATAATAATGTATTCAATTTTCAATCGCTTATATGCATATGTATGTACATTACGAAATTGCATTTTACGGCAATCGATTACGGTTTATAAATGAAATCGCGAATGCTGCTCGCTAGTCCTAGTCGATGATTTAGCGATTGTGAATAAGAAATTTCACACCTACGCACGTATTCTCCCGACAGCTGCATACATTATTATTCCAGTGCTCGTAAATACACTATTGCACAATCATATCATATATTATGATATCTACTGCATACATATTTCATATCTGAATTCAAAACTGTACATAAACGATCCTCGAGTTTCACTGCGTTCGCTCTATTCGGAGAGATTAAATTTTTAGATTTAGTTTAGTAGCGTGTTTGAATCGTTCATTTATTTGTCAGTTAATGCGGTTTTACTGACCACAATAGAACGTTAAAGGTTCAACTTCGGAACGCAGAGTCCAATGTCGCCTTTTAACATTCCTAATGGTCTAGAAATTAAATTAATCCACTTCGTCTGTTGTAACGGTGGATAGTCAAAGCTATTATCTTCACTTCTTCCTACTACGATCTTCTACAAATTTTGTCTTAACACCGGAATATTCAAATAAATTGTACGCTTTACAATTTATGACACTTGGTACTATTATTTGTTATGAAAAACCGGTCGTATTCTAATGTATGAATTGAAAAAAAAAATAGATCCGTGCCTAATTTCATTAGGCGATCCTTTATGCGTGAAATGTGGTGCGTGGACCGACCGCCGTGAAAGGGTTATTTTATTCATTTTTTTTATCTTCGTCGATGGACACCGCGCTTACAGAGTTAATTGAATGTGAGTGACGTTTTAAAAGGGATGAACCTGCTTCTCTTTCAAGTCTACGAATGATCGATGACGTTATAAATCGTCCTTTCGATCGCACTCTAGGTTGATTTGTATTATACCTATATAAAATGAATCCTCAATGCATCCGTCGTCTGCTTTGATAGTTAACAACTTCATATTCATTATATTTGTATGGATTCGATCTTTAATAATGTACAAATCATATTTTAACGAGAGTTTCTCATTAAAATTTGTCGTGTTCTGTCGACTTTCGAAGACTTCTTTTGATGAAAAGTTTCCTCGTGACGGGACAATTTTATTTATATTATGTAAAAGCAGTATGGTCGTACTCGTTCTACTAATTAATCGTTCACTTATCTGCGATTAATTCTCCTTTCCTTTTTAGCGGAATTTTCTACGCAATTATCCATCTATCGCATGAGAGAAAACTTTTGATTGGAAAATTCCTTTCGCTCGTAGTAATTATGTCAAATTCCATTTTTACGAGCGAATTTCCCGTTAAGTTAATTTACATTTTTTCAGCCCATGTTTTATTTTTATTAAAACTCATCCCTTATTTGCCAATTTTTAACGAAAAATTTATCCACTGTACGCAACTGACAACCGATCAAAATTCTTATTGTATTCTTGTATTGATTCGTATTCTTAAATCAGTCTAATTAATATTGGGAACATTTCTATTAATCATTGTATTTCTAGTGTTACTAAAAACAATATAGAACTTTCGCAATTTCATACGATAAAACTCGACGTTGATCGTCTCCGATACGCTATAATTGATGTTCAATTCGTAAACACAACGAGAAGACACTTTCAATCCGAATGTTCATCATGTTCGATTTATCCCGCTAGCGACTGGGTCATCTGGGTTTATTGTGTCGAGTTGGCGGTAATTGGAAAAGGAAATTGCGTCAATATTGAACGTGAAAATGTGTCATCCGAATAATTCTTCCTCTGGAAAATTGTTTCCTACTCGCGTTAATGCAATTTGTTTCCGATAAAATTCTAACGGGCCGCCATTGTAATATGAATGTACGTGTATTATTATATTTTTCTTCTTCACTTTCAGAAATCGAGGCCACCGAAGCGTGTAAATGGTTGAGAGCCGCCGGTTTTCCGCAGTATGCGCAAATGTATGAAGGTATGTTGAAACGTTTTCACTTTAACTATTTCATTATATGTATGTTATTATCCGTCAAATTTGGCGGAATTACGATTATGCCCTCGTTTATTTTTTTGATACGTGTAGTTTGGGTCATTTGAAGATTAGAGTTATTTGTCGACGCGCGCGTAACATACGCTGTTGAATGTTACGCAAAAGCCTCGTTACACACGGTCGAGCACACTGCAAACAATACGGTAACCTGCCTACGTCCACTGTGGTCGGATTAAATTGTATGTTTGCATACACCCCGTACAATTCATAGTCACGAGTGTAGTAGATGACGCACGCGATGGCACACCAAAAAATAAACGCTTCAGTACGCCTATTCAAATGTGTACAGGGGGGGGGGGGAACTTTCGTCTGTCATTTAACGTGTTCGTACGTACGTGACGTGGCAGCGAAAGGGTTTAAAAGAAAAACCATTCTCGCCTTTTCCGCCCCAGTTTGCAGTTGGGACGCGCGACCTCGTTTTGAACACTGACTATATACACTGTTTGCACGATTCATGACACTTTATATAACACGTTGTCATCTATGGCTTGTTTGTATCGATGAACATTGACGTTACATTGTATCTCATAGAATATATATAGATGCTTAAAATTTGATTTGATATAATCCGCGAAAATTTTTTGATACAGTACATGAAATTTGGTATTGGAAATGTAGTCTTAGGCAATGTAAACGGTTCCATTGGAGATTCATTAAAAGTTTTGCAAGTAAAAGGATTGAACTTGTAGCCGAGAAACAAATTCCCGAAAGCGTGCTCAAGATTTCTTTGGAAATTCGTTTACTTTCCAAATTATACATACATCACTGTTATTTTATGTCACTGCGAGTTGAATTGTACATACATATGTACATATATTCAAATTCATTTTGATATACCTGTGTATGTATATATTCTTATTTTTATTGTTTTGTATTGACTTTGCTAAAGTATGTTGGTACTTACATAGGTACATAGCATTGCTGGCATTAACTTTTCTGTCGTTTTTTCTTCTTAATTTACTTTTCCAAAAATATATGTGTAATATCTATGTAGTTCAAATATATGAAAGTGAATTTAGTGATTGCGAATTCAATATTCAATTATCTAATAATTAATACAAAATAGGTATGTATAAAAGCTAATTAAGCTAATTAATTAAAAAAATTAATTAATTGCTTATTTACTGCTTGATGTATGTATAGGTATTTATTATTTGTACATGTTCAAAAAAATTAATTACCTAGAAAAATAATATAATGAATCTGTTAGGTCTTATATAAGAAATTTAATGATACATTTAGTAGCGCTGTTCAAATTGTATGAAAAATACATATTGATACTGTGATCATAAAAATATACATCGATATGATGTTATTTCATTAATTAGGCCTTGTCGACAAAAAGCAGATTAGAATCACGACTCGTCTCATCATTATCACCATCAGCTTATTACAAAAAAAAATAAATAAAAAAAATCGAAACGGACAAAAGTACTGTTGCCTTCCGATAAAATATGTATGTACATACATATGTATGTATGTACGACGCGTCACCGGAGAATCGAAAAGAGCCGACGTTGTGCAATTTTTTTTCAGCGAATCTCCCGGTGCATTCGCCCGTTGCAGTTAACCGACGGAATGCGAATGCCACGGTCCCGTATTATTGAATTGCACTTTTGATATTGCTAGATTTGCTAGACTTCGCCGGGCAGTTTAACGAATATTGCAGTTGCTCATTTTTGGATTTTTCATACGACAAAATGCATCTTACGGATGCATTATCGAAAATACATAAATCGAAGCCGGTCAATTGCGGTGTTTGTGTCCAAGATCACGTACTGTGATGATCACTACTCCACTTACCCATTTGAGAGCTGATTGTTGAGTCGCTCGAGAACCGGTGGGTGAACTTCGACGCGTTCTCTTGTCAATCAAACCGGGTCGCCAAGCAGTCTCGTCTTGCGAATAACATTTATCGATTTAATTACATCGAACAGGGGTGTAGGTATTTCTTATAATAAAAAAAAACTAATTTTATAATTGGGTTTTATTGTTTTTCAATCAGTCAATGTTTGTTGGGTGTGCGAACGTAATCGAATTATTATAAGACTATAGGTAACGCGTGGAATGATAGTACTCTACGGAGCTTTTATGGATGTGTAAATTCATTATCATTTCAATTGGATTATCCTGTATATGTATCTGTATATTATATTATATTGTTCGTGTTGTGTATACTGTATAGGTTTAACTTTTACGTTTAAAGTTTGTACGTGCGCTTTGAATGTGTCTCGTTAATAAGTTTCGAAAATAAAAACTTGCCCAATTTCGTTTTAAAGTTTTTTTTGCATATTGCAAAGGAAAATTTCGACTTAAATTTGCATGTCATTTTCAGAGAACGAATTCTATGTGCACATTTATTTTGTATTGTGAAGGTAAATGTGGAAAAACTTTGACTAATCTGTGTTGGTTTTGAAGTAACGTGCGTACTTAAAATGTTAAGAAGTATGCATCGATTGTATTGGAAATAAATTTAAATTGCATTGCGTTGTTTGTTGTGTGAAATTTATTTGTAAGTCTGTCTTATTACAACGCAATTACACTTACATAACTTCGTTTCCTACTCGTCGTTGTCGGTTATAAATTAGCGTATGTTACGCCAAGTTAAGCTGTCCATTTTAGATAAGATTTTCTTGTATTTATTACAATTCCTCTCGAGGTCGAATTATTAACATTTCAAGTTTGCGAAAATTTGTATATTGAATTTTTCAATTATACCAAGTTTTTTTTTCGTAAGCAAGCTTCCCAAAATTTTTAATTCAATTAAAACTTTAGGCACAGTATTTTCTGAAGAAAAATAGAATTAAATGTAATTCGATTTCGGTCATCAATCACTTTATTTGCGTTTCGGTATAAACTGATTATAATTTTCTCACTGTGACTTTTTTGATTTCAATTAAATGAAATCACGTACTAAATAATTTTATAACCATTCAAAAATTAGGTTAGGTCCGTTTTGTATTAAACAACCGAACGTGTGTGCACTCGAGAAGTGCCATATGGTTTTAACACTTTAGCGCCCGCGCGTTGCGTTGTGAAATTCTCTTATTAAAGAGCGTGTGAAGCTATTCGCCCTGAATAACTGCATTTTCCAACGCATTCACAGTGCACTTAATTGCAAACCTTAATTGTCGGTGTATGTACGTACGTGTAATCGTGAATTTTCCTTTTTTCATTTCGTGCGAGCCAACGTTCAAATAGCTGTGCGTAGGTTTTCTTGTGCTATTTATTAAATACATAAGTGGATGCGCGAAAAGCTCACTCTGTGTATTCGTTACGCAAAATGCGAACTTTTGAATTTTATGAGAAAACTTTTCGAATTTTGAGCTTTTTCGCGAACAAAAATTAAACGCTTAATTTATCATGTCCAATTTGAAAATTTCTCCATGAAATTTTCTTATATGGAAATATTTCATACGCAATTGAATTAAACGAGTGGAAAGTCAAACTTTCGCTGCTTTAGATTTTTTCTTTATACACTTACGTATATTAACTGTGAAAACCCAACTTTAAACTTAATCGTCAAAATAACGTTAATCAATATTATATATAAGTATAAAGATTTCAATTTGTGTGTCTGTTCATCCGTTGGAAACGCTCGACAAACTTATTTTTTTTTTATTGAAAATTTGCTAACGTCAGCCCTTTCATATCACAATAATAAACACATGTTGATTGTCAACAGGCAATATATTTATTTATTTGTTACAGTCAAAATATCATTTGTATTCAATTTTTAGGAAATGGAATCGAAAATTTTTGTATACTTACATACGTCGACGCTCATTTGTTATTTTTTCTCTATCCTAATCGGATAAAGTATTGTTTTTTTAATTATTTATTATTTATTTGAATACTCAATTTTTTAAGAAATCTAATAGGAAAGCTAGTATCATCATCATTTTCAGCCGTTTACCATCCACTGCTGGATGAAGGCTCTCCAATCCTCTTCCATTCCTTCATTGAGCAATCTGCATCCACTTGACTCCACAAATTATTCTCAATTCATCAGCCCATCGTCCACTTAGTCTACCTTACTTTCTTTCACATCCTCTAGAGTCTAGAATACCATTCAAGTACTTCTCGCGTCCATTTGCCATCAGTTCACCCCACTGTCACTTCAGTTTTTTCACACGTTCCGCTATATCTGCCACTTTGGTCATGCTTCCTACACATGTATTCCTCTTGCGATCTCTTTTTTTTTTTTTTATATCAAGCATACATCTTTCCATCGTTCTCTGTGTGCACTGGATGTTACGTACCATTCTTGAATAGCATCCATACGTTATAACTGTAAATTGGTCGTACCTTATTTTTTTTTAAGTGGCTGTAAACATTTAAAACTTTTCAATTTTTTACCCACTGAACGACATCATCATTTTTCTAACAAAAGGCCTTTTTCAACCACCGATCATCAAATCCCACCGGGGTACCGGGGTATGGGGATAAAACTTTTGATTCAAAGCACACACACAACCCTTGCCGCAAAGTTTATCGCAAATTACGCTCGCTTCCGATGCGATGCAGCGTGGCGACCGGATTTCTCATTCCTCGCGATCTTTTTACGACGCGGCTTTAAAACTCGGATCGATCCCTAACGAAATGAATTTCGCAGAGTCGTATAAATCCGCACCAGTCGTTTATTGATTTTAGAAACGATCCGAGAGCAACAAGTGTGTGCTTTTGCTGCATCGACGAAACGTACGTACATATGTATGTACATAGGTAAGATCGTAAAACGTGTATACGTAGTTGTAAGGTGGTCGATAGTCGTCGTAAAACGCCGCATAATTTCATGCTAAACGTCGATAAAATTAAAATATAGCTCGGTCGATTGTGAGCTTTTGAGCCGTTCGGCTTTTGCTCTACGTTTATTTGCAATGAATGCGTTTTATTCGCGTGCGCAATCTTTGAATTGCATCTCGGAGATAATGCGCGCACGGTAATTTAACGCTTCGACTCGATCGGTTGATATTCAATTATGTATTGCGATAGCGAATGAAAGTGATGATTTGTTTATTATTTATTATGTAGATGTACATTCACGTATGTACATATGTAGACTATCATTGAATTATTTTTTACCTGTTAAGTCTAAGTAAACTACATATCTAAGTACCTTTCAATATTGTTTGATAGTCCGTTTTGTATCACTTGATAGTCAAATTGGAAATTTTGCTCACAAATATCATATTGATAGTATTTTATCAAGTTTGATACTTTTTGCTTAACATTTATTCTGATTATTTATTATAAAAAAGTGATTTTGATTTGTAATCCTTATAATGGTTTCCGATTTTTGAATGCTCGATTCAAAAAATGGTATTGATAATTTTAATTGAGCCGGAGCGCCGTTTCGTTTGGTTCAAAATTAAATTAAACCCGCGGTAATTTATGGCATACGAATTAACTCTTTGTCTTGGTCGCTATTGTGTGAGCATACCTGCTTTTAGACTTGCATAAACGTAATATATACATAGGTACTTCCGATATCATTTTTTTTCCGGATACTAAATGGCGACCGGTCGCCATCTTTTACCGTCGTCCGTCGTCCGCGAGCTTTAATTAAGTAACGAGCTTAAGTTTTAAACTTTCCTGTTTCGTACCTTGCGCCGTTTAATTACTGAGACTTGTTGAATATTGATAAACCTAACGGCTAGGTTGGACTTTATTGCTTAGTGCCTCGGCAAAGGCACGAAATTAACTTTTTAATTGAACTGCGGGAGGCTTCTCGGGGGACGCGAATTTTCAGCAAGAAAGAACCCGAATTAAGAGGACATTTAAAATTATTATCGAGCATACCAATTTACGAGAAAGGTTATTCGATAGGAAGACTCGTAATCGGAAATAGCCGAGGGAGAGTTTATTCCATCGAAACTTTAAAATCTTCTTTGCAACGAAGTGAGATGTCCACTTTTGACGTTAACGACTCGCTCGCTTATATATAAGTGTATCCATACATAAGTAAGTATACCTGGTGAGAATTTTGTTTTTGTTCGACTGGAGCGCTCCAACTTCTTCCACTAATAAAGAAGATCCACTTACAAAGTGCCATTTTGCCGTGTAGTGTTACAATTTAACCGAAAGTTTTGCTATACGCGACCGTCAGTCGTTACCGAGACTTAAAACCGGGACGCAGACTAACTTTCTTAGTTTTAATTAGCGTCGTCGTGTCTTGTCAGATGCACTTCAAACGCTATAAAAACTGATCGAAACGTCTAGTTTACTTTTTTGAACCCAGAGTTTTCTTCGTGCGACACTTTTTTTTCCAACTAGAACAGTTTCTAACGATGCAACGACAAAAAAGAGCATCAGATTTTAGAAAAGACAAAAGTTCACTCACCCAAGCGCTTTGGAAACTTGTGTGTACATACATATGTATGTACATACATAAAAAAAATTTCTTCTAAACTTTCAAATCTAACTTGCTTAGAGGATTTCACACCATTGAACATTGTATTAGATATCATCATCGTCATTTTCAACCGTTCACTATCCATTGCTGGATGAAGGCCTCTTCGATTCTCTTTCATTCCTATCTGTCTTGAGAGCAATCTGCATCCATTTGACTTCACTCATTCTTCTTGATCTTCCTTCCTTTCTTTCACGTCCTCTCGAATACCACTCAAGTACTTCTCGCGTCCATATGCCATCAGTTCACCCCACTGCCACTTCAGCTTTTTCACACATTCCGCGATATCCGTCACTTTGGTCAAACACCACTGCATTCCTCTTACGATCTCTTCTGCTATTCCAAGCATACATCTTTCCATGAACTGTTTGTGCACTGGATCTTGCTGGATCACACTTACATATGGGTGCACTGGATATTGCGTAGCATTCTTGAGCTCAGCATCCACTTTTCACATTTGTCTATACGGATTGGTTGAAGGCCCGATCCATACTAGTTACATTCAAATATCAGAATTGGATATAGGGTTCATAATTTAATAGCCTACACACGCTCTTTTATCAGGCCGCATAGGTGTATTATTTATTTATTTATTTACAAAAACGTCCTGCAAGACATTACAGATATAAATCCAGATCGTCATGCAGGGAAAACAATATATACATGTACATATATATGTAGTATCCTAAAACCACAATAAAAACTTAGAAACATTAGATAGATGTGTGTACATAGAATATAAACATAGCATATAATATAATTATACAAAAAAATATTAAAAAAAAAAAAAAAAAGTTAGATAAAATATGTGAAGAAATAAAAATAAAAATTATAAAGAAAAAAAACAGAAAGGCTCAAGAATCATAAAATAATATGTTACATGTTATGCATAACGTGTATCTATCACAAAATCTTATAATCTAAGCATAGTCTCTACCAGGTTAGCATAACTGCAAGAAAATATATCGATAGAGTCAGCCACCAGGTTGAGTAAAGCAATAGCTTTAGCAACCGGAGAATTTAGCATTATATTGGTACGTGCCGCCGACGGATAAAGCAAAAGATGTTGCCTGGGAAATCTAAGCTGACTCGGTACCCACAATTCAAGCTCCATAAGAACCTGAGGATTGTGTATCAAACCAACTATCAGCTTGTAGAAGTGTTTACCCAGGTAGACCTTTCTTCTTGATTCCAAAGAGTAAAATCCCAGGGCACCCAAAAGGAAGCCACTCAGGTACATCCAAGGATACCGTCCATATGTTGTCATATAGAGATACCTAAGGAACCTTTTCTGAACCTTTTCAAGTTTAGATATATGGGCCTTATCAGAAGGACTCCATATAATTGAAGAAAACTCTAGAACAGTCCGTACTAGTGTTTCATACAGAATCTTAAGTACCATGGCAGATTGGAAAGGTTTGTTCACTCTGAGAACAAAACCCAATAATTTATATGTATCGCATATTAAAGATTTAACTTAATTGTAATTTATTACCGCTGATTGCGTTAAAACTTCCATTAATATTCGTTAGAACAGTTCTGGGTATTTTTACTTTATAATATACATACATACTTTACAATTATTTTATGCTAAAAATGGCCACTGTGCAACAAATCGTATTATTACTCACCGCTGCTCTGAGGCAACTCAGTTCTCCATTTAACTTTATCCTATTACAAGAATTACTTATTCAACTCACAGAAAGATTCTCAATTTCTGATATTACACTCATAGTATCACTGTGAGTTTAAATTAGTAAAGTTGAATTATTTATTCCAAGTAATGTTGATTCAAACGCTCACTCGACCATTGGTTAGTGTGAAAGCTCGGTTACCAATCAGCGAACAATTTCAACTGAACCCATATATTCGATACGATCAACTCTTCCCGAACAAACCATCGCATTATTGATTACACTTTCTTTACCGTCAATTCGTTTACAACCAACGAAAAAAAAATACTACCGCGGAGAGAAAAAGAATCACACTTTGTCTCGGTCTTTCAAAAGTGACACAACCGAACCGGGGTGGTATGATTTAGAGCCGTGAAAACACAGGTCGTAAGTTTTGACCGGTGAGTCCATTCATCAGCCGGATCGTAATTGATGGTTGAAGCTGCAGTTGCAGTTGCAGTTGCAGCCGACACAGAGATATGCACCTGACGTGAGAAATAGACCCGAGCCAGATCCTCACAAACCGGTTACATGTTTACATCTACCGTGTCATTTCCAAAACGCACATCGCTCTACGTTCACGCTAACCCCGTCGAAACGCTACGACGTGGACGCAGCCCTAATTGCTTCAGCTGATTGGTGGGGGGTTTGCACGTGTGTATTTATTTCCGTTTAACGAATCCGTTTGCGGTGTTTTTAGTTGTCGGCGCCAATTTAAGCGATAGGTCTGCAGTGTGTTAACGAGCGAGTAACTCACGCGTGCGTCCAGTTTCACAACGTTCGTTATAAATCAAACGGATGAGGTGCGTGCTGATCGTGCTCTTTGTAAATGATTTATCATGCTAGTGTGTTTGTTTGTTTGTCTGTGTGTACTGAAGAAAGTTTCAGATACTTAAATCGCAGTGGTGTATTTTATTTTCATTTATTTCAATGTTGTAATGATTTTGGTATTAGTTTTATGTCCTAAGCATATTTGTATAGAGAGGATGTTTATGTTTAGGGTTAGATAAGTGAATGTGTTGAGTTTTCAGCATTACTATGACGTCAATGTACACCAAGGATTTGATCAACGCATAAAAGTACATAAACCACTATTAAATTGATGTTAAAGAATAGTTGTAGTCTTACAAATGTGAATGCATTTTGAGCGACATGAAAATCCATACAATGGATACTACATATACATAATATTGATAAAAATAATTACGTTATAAAAATAGCTATTGCTATGACGTCAGTATTATGTGATTGGTATCGATTAAAGTTATTTTAGAATTTTATCGAATATAAAATTACGTAGTTCAAATTCAATTTATTTTACTCTTTTTAAGTATGAATAAATTGAGTTTTCAATGTTGCGTGATTCATATTTTATAAATCGTTCAATTTCGCCAATTAAATTAAGTAGATTGATCCGCCAATGTTTTGTTACAGCAATAGAGATATAATTTGAACTTAATTCACTTTCGGACATGACCCACAATCCCTTCGAAACTTAATATTATTAAGTGACTTTTTTTTACCGTCTTCGTATTAGCGCTAACGAAAAACGGATAATAAGCGACACGTGATGAGGGTTTTCCGGGAAAACGTTGATGTCTTCAACTTCGGCAGAAAACTCACACATTATTACTTCGGAGAATTATTAAATACACAATTCGTAATAAAAGCAAATAGATATTCGACGTGATTTCGTATCGATAATTTAAATTTACTTAAATTGAAACTCTTTTTATTGAATCGCAGTGAAATTTTTTCAACTTTTCCGACGCTTTCCCTTCATCTCTCAGATGACACTTCAAAGTAGCGATTTTTCGGTCACGTCTACGTGACTATTTTTCCGAATCGAATTTTCCGACTTTGAAGTGTGTGCTTTGTAAGTACGGGCTATCGCCAACCATTGTGGAAAATCTATTTATAATATTTCAATAGACTCACTCACTTTCGAAATACAACATTGAATATACATACGTTGACTTTACATTCAACGCTATAAGCTTCTATGTATGTATATGTTTAAAATGAAAAGTATGTAAAACCTCGTACTTGCAGTTAATCTTCGAGATTGAAACGTACACACTTTACATACGTACGAAGTAAACTTTCTTTTATTTTAACCGAGGATTAGAGTGTCGTAGAGACTGAAATTTTATATTCGAGTGAGAAAGTTGTGTGTTGTTAACGCATTTATGTATCGTTTGGTTTAAAAGTCGACACCGAGAAGAATGATCGATTGTCGACATATTACACGCACGTTTACAACGAACTTTCGACCTTTCGACGCTCCGTAATTAAAATCCGTTATGCGAATGACAACGAGCCGGCCATATTTGGCACACAATGCGTCGTACGCACGCGTTCTTAAAAGAAGAAAAAAATATAATAATGTAAAAAGAAACTAAAGAACGTTTATGAAAAAAAAATGTGTAAAATTTCACGCTCGTGTCCAAGAAGATGTCACGCGTTTAAATAACCGTTGCTTTCCGCCGCTGTCCAGTTCCGTTTCAGGGAAAATGTCGGGTTTCGAGGGTTGTCGGTTTGTTTGCTTTTGGTTTTTGAGACGAGTTTCCTTTCTGCGTCTCGTCCCATTTCCCGGAAGTGAGGCTGCGCGCTGCTCGTAGCGCGCGTGGCAATATCCGGAAAATTAGACCCTAATTTCGATTCACAGAAAATCAGGCCTTTTCCCGATGCACTTAGTTTATATGTATGTAGGTATGTTTTGTGTGTGTGTGTGTGTTTATAACCTTATATATTAACCTTCATGTAAATTGTATATGGGTCGTGTAATAAATTCGAGTTGTTTGAATTTCCTTCTGATAACATTCAGATAATTTGTGTCGTATAATTAAAAATCGTGCTTGTTTTATTGTTCAACCATATCCGATATTCTCTCGCTCGTTTGGTTAAATCAAAACTTACTTACTTACAAAATTACAAACTTACTTACTTACTTACTTACGTACTTACAAAATTAAATGAAAATATTCACAAATTTGATTCCTGTACTGTGTGTATATAATATGGGGTGGTACGAATCTGACTGGCACATTTAAGAACGCCCTCCTTAGCAGAATGATCCAAATCACCATTGAAAACCCCATTCTTTTTTGGAAGCGACCCTTTATGACCTTGACTGTAAAGAAATGAAATCTTCAATTCAAACGGGAGAGCGTTATGGAATGTGCCAGTCAGATAAATTCTATCCTACAATCGGTAGCGTATTAAAACATTTAAAAATACTGAAAAATAAATTGCTTATAACGAAAACTTAAAAGCCAACCTAACCTAACGCAACTTAGCATAATATATGTAGACATTTTGTAAAAATGTTGTCAAATAAACGGACTACAACGAAAACTTCATTTAGGTCAACCTAACCTAATCTAACCTAACCTCACCTAATGTAGACATTTTTAAAAAACAGAAATTAATTGCTTAAAACGAAAACTTAAAAGCTAACCCAACCTAACCTAATTTAGACTGATATAATCATTTTTTATTGGAGTTGTCAAATGAACGGGTTAAAACTAAAACTTAACCGAACCTCAATTAATGTAGACATTATTGAAAAATATTTACAAAAATACGGCTTACAACGCAAACTTAAAAGCCAACCTAACCTAAAAAGCTAGTAATTATAATTCGAAAAATATTTTCATGCTAGCGTATTGCCTGTTCACAATTATTGCAAAATATTAGTGCGCGAATGTACACACATACATACATATGTATGTATATGTACATGCACTCGCTCTCTCTTAGCGGATAGACAAACGTTATTTACATAACTAGCCCGTTTGCCCGTCATATGATAAACGCCCACCCGTGCGCGCTAGTTTGTACAATAACAGTACAGCCCCTTGCGCGTTTAACAGTACTTGAAACAATTGTATAATGGACCGTTGATTGGCCATAAAATCGCGTTGTCGACTCGAACCAGCTGAAATATTCAATTGAAACTACCATGTCTTTCGCGGGGAAATTTCATATTGAATCGAATGTTCGCCTCAAAAATGTGCATTGTGCATATTATAATAACTGTATTATGCGAACGCATCGTGGTGCAAGATTGCACATTAAATTAAGTGACGGATTGGCGCCTCGTTTTCGCGATTGGCAAAACGGTCTCCGGGTCTCGCAGAACCGGCAATTTCGCCGGTTATGGAATTGTGGCTCTTTATTTTTATTTTCGGCAAACCGTCAATTATTAAATTAAAGCCGGCGTGATTTCGTACGTTCACGAAAAAGAAACGCGTTTTCGCTTATTGGGCGATATGTCACGTAAAGCGTAAATAACGACCTCGTTGAAGTTGCCCAAGTTAGCAAACAATAAAAAATATTTGCACGAGTTGTACATATTTGTATACCTATTCTTTGACTAAAATGGACTAAACTGGATTTCGCCAACCCGTCCCTTTCTTTCGAATAAATTTGATTGATGTGCGCGCGACCGCAATATAATACGATATTACATACTTAGCGTGGAAGCAAAAAAGAAAAAAACGAAATTTCGCGTTGGAAAAGTCCAATTTGATTGGACACAGTTTGAGAATCTTGTAATTGGATATCCAATTTGCCACATCGGCAAATAAGGTTCTGTTGAAAGCGCTGATGGAATAATGTTATTACCAGTCAAAAGTGAACCAAGCCTATTCAGAATACGGCATATTGAATTATCCCACATTACAATATTGCATTTACGTTTAAAGACAAAACACGAGGCAATACTACATACGTATTTGAATGATTAACTGTGACATTTAAACAATTTGAATTAACATTGTGTAAGCTTTTATAAATATTGAGTCAAAATTAGCCTCCACGAGTCTATTAAGATACTGAAGTATCATTTGACAAATTCATTATTTTATGAATATTTTTTGTATTGATTATGATTATACAATGGGAAGGGGGAGGGAGGGGGGTTAGGAGAGTACAAAAAGGTTTATTTGCTCGTTTTGTAAAGTATTTACCTTTGTATTATACGAAACGAAACGAATGATAGTGACAAATGACGCACAGCACCGTTTCCGTTGACGTCTTTCACACGCGTCCGTTTATTTTCCCGTCTGTTCTGGATGTTGTGTGATGTGTATCCTATACCCGAGTGGATATGTGAATACGCAAAATGGCCGTGGATTTACGGAATTGTGAAAACGGCACGTGCAATTTCACAAAGGCGACACGTGCGTTCGTATCGCGAAAATAATCGTGAAAATGCACGCGAAAACCTTCAAACGCACTCTCGGCAATCATCTTTTGACCGGTGAATTGTGTAGTTTCGTTAGTGCGTCAAGTACAGCGCAATACAAACGTTGTGGCAAGCTAAAAAAATATAACTTTGAACCGTTTTGATATCTAAATATGTCTTATACTGTATTGGAATGGTTTTAAGCACATCAAAAGTAGACCTAAACAAACACAAGCGAGAAATACTGGAATGGTATCCGAAAGGATGTGATAGAAAGCAAAGTAAACCGAGTGGAAGATGGGCTGATGAATTAAGAAAAAATTGTGGATGCAGATTGCTCAAGGCAGACAGGAATGGATGAGGATTGGAGAGGCCTTCATCCAGCAGTCGATGGTGAACGGCTGAAAATGATGACATACAACCTAACCTAATCTAACCTCAATCAAATATCGATCATAGCATACTTGGAATGTAATTTAATTAAGCAATAATAATATTGTACATAAAACCATCACCAATTAAAGTAGCATAGATCAAGTTTTCTCTTGTTAGTTATAAACCGTGTATTGAAAGTGTGAATGAAATGCTACAATTCTCATACATTCGTCACGGAAATTCGACAGTTTATAAAACGCCAACGCGTCAGTATTACGCTCTATCTTTTTGAGACAATGTTGTGGGCTATTCATTGCACCGGACCAGATGCAAAACTCTGAACTAACTAAAGACCAAAGTCTGTTGAAACGGACGTGAGTCACTGTGTGAAGTGGTTCGAGTGGTTCGATTGGTGCACAATGACGCGCCGTCCAAAATTGAATCCAGAACTCATCCGAGTCTGGAAGATGGTGTTTTTAAAAGGGGCACAGATTCTCAAACTGTACATCTTCCAGATATATCAAATATGTTTGTGTTTTTTAATATACATATACATAGGTACATATGTATAATAAACCCATTTATTCCCATAAAGGCATAGTATGTACTCGAGTATCATCATATTGACAGTTTGCATGTATGTATGTATGTATGTATGTATGTAGAACCATCGATACTGAGTTTAAGTATGTTGTACGCTTCACCGGTCCCTTTTATGTACAGGTCCCTGTTAAAAGTAAGATTACCCGAGGTCGTTTAGCCCTGTTACTATTTCTTCGAATCGCCTCGGGGGCTTTCACGAAAGCTCGCACGGTCATGCTGCGACTTTTAATGTACGAATTTCCTTTCCTTTCTATTCAATTTTTCATTTTTTTTTTATACTTCGGCAGGAAAAACTTATACGTCTACGTTAAAGTATTCCTAAAATTCCGAGGGACCAACGGGGAGGGTAGGTTCTTTGCGAGATATTCTTAAAAAACTTTCGCATATTTCGCATTATGCGATTTCGGACGTTTTCGTCTTGGTTAGATTAATTTTTGTTGTTAAAATATATATTATTTTACATTGAGCTTCATTTAATTTTTTTATATGCATAATAAAATATCATTTAAATAAACCAAATTATATTAAATACCTATGCTTTTCGGAAAATATAAAGAAATATCAAATTGAATCGTTTTAACTGCGTCGTTACGCAGATTCTTAACCTTTTTCGTGTTCGAAACTCAAACATTGGAATTTAATTCATAGTTGTGAATGAAAAGAGGTTTTTTTTTCTTATGCCGCCAGACATTAAATTTTAATATAAAACACCATCGCGCATTTCTTCCCAGTTGACAAAAAGGCATTGTGCGACCGCGAAATTACTTTGCGTAAAAGCCTTCAAACGCATACTAAATATTTAGAGTGCTTTTTCAAGACACGGACGCATAGTCGTTTCACTTTAAATGTATTACCCTACCCTATACCCTACCTCACTCGCTTTCTTCCAATTTTTGAAAAATGAGAATTTTTCCGTCATCAATAATATCAAAGGACGTGGTTAGTACATATTATATACATATACACGTGTGAGGAATTGAGAGATCGAAGATAGCGGATTCAATTTAATTAGGCGAACGAAATTCGCTATATCGTGCGACAAATTCGCGTGACTGTGTTGTAAAAGTGATATTTATTATTCGGACGTTTCACTTGAAAAGTGGATCAAGTCCTACCTAAACGAGATTTGATTTTATCGTTCGTCAAATTATTCTGATTTGAATTTATTTTCAACGGCCGAATTTATAATCATATTTTGAAAACACACGCGCCAATTTCATACACTTGTCTTCACGTGGACGTTTCACGTTTCACGTTTATATATATTATTTATATACATACATCGAGTTAAGGCGATATAAATATGAATCAAATCATATGTTTTTTCTGACATGAAAATTCTTACGCTTGTATGTACATACATATGTAGATAGCATATATGTATGTATGTATACTTAATGTACATATGTAGATACTTTGTTGCAAAAATTTGCAACATCAAATTTGTTGATAAAACAAAATTGAAAAAGTTTTTTTAATAATAAATATCTATAACTATAGGTACAATAAAACTATATATTATACTATTAATAAAGAGCTTAATGTGTGTGTGTCTGTGTGTCTGTGTGTGTCTGTGTGTCTGTCCCGTAACGCTATGACGTCACTATAGGATTTTTTTCGAGTTTTTTTTTCTATGAATATATTTTTGAAAAAATTTTTTTTTTTCGGTTTTTTGGATATTTCCAACTTTTTTTTTTTTGGATTTTTTTTTGGAACTTTTTTTGGATTTTTCAGACTTTTTTTTTTTTTTTTTTTTTGGAACTTTTTTTGAATTTTTTTTGAACTTTTTTGAACTTTTTTTGAATTTTTTTTTTTGGATTTTTTCTATGAATATATTTTTGAAATTTTTTTTTTTTCGGTTTTTTTGGATTTTTCCAACTTTTTTTTTGGATTTTTTTTTGCAACTTTTTTGAACTTTTGAACTTTTTTTTGGATTTTTTCAACTTTTGATACCCCCTAAAGCCATTCCGGCCCCTTACCACCCCACAGACCTCCCCCTAACCCTACGGCACCTTTTCAGCACTCCCGAAAGCTATGCCGGCCCCTCACTACCCCCCCGATCCCTCCCCTGCCCCTACGGCAACTTTTCAGCACTCCCGAAAAGCTATGCCGGCCCCTCACCACCCAACAGACCCCCCCCTACCCCTACGGCAAGCACTCCCGAAAAGCTATGCCGGCCTCTCACCACCCCCCCCCAGACCCTCCCCTGCCCCTACGGCACCTTTTCAGCACTCCCGAAAAACTATGCCGGCCCCTCACCACCCCCCAGACCCCTTTCCTGCCCCTACGGCACCTTTTCTAAACTCCCGAAAAAGCTATGCCGGCCCCTTACCACCCCCCAGATCCAAAAATCAAAACCATTAAAAATTCAGCGGGCGTTGATTATCAACGGGCAATAAGCTAGTATAGTATATGTACGTTATACTAGTGCGTTATATGTTCTCGGATACTCCGTGGAATTTCCTGGAAAATTGTACATTCAGAATCATTTCCGCTCACGCCAGATTAACAATTTCCATAACAGTTGATATGTTTTTTGCAATTTTCCCCACACAGTAATAATAATAATAATAATATATCACAGCAAAATACTGTTCGTATTACTTTCAACAGTTTTCCTAGCGAAAATTTTAATCATTTTCGATCACACATATTGAACTTTTGATCTTTCACATTTTCACTCGACCCAAGATTCGATACAATATTATAAATTGAAATTTTTATTACTTTTTTTTTTTGAAATGGGTCACGCAACATCTTGCCGATTTAATTACGTCGCATGTCCTTTTTTTATTGATGCGTGTCATTGAAAATATTTTTTCCGCTCTCTCTTTCACTTTGTGTAATTTTTTTTTGATTTTTGTAAGATATACACGTAAAATGTTTTCTCAAAACATCGCATCAGCACAATTTATATGTATGTAGTTTGCGTCCTTGCAACTCATTCGAGTATAAAAATAATGCACATATTACGCAATATTGAGTCACTGATATTTTTCGCTTTGAATTTCATGAACCATCGATTCGTCTGTATACATGTACCTACATTATATGAAATTCTAAATATATTTCTTACGAATTAAATTCAATTTGCATACGAACGCGATAGTCAACGTATGTATACTTACAACACTCAATTGAACAAAAGCTGATTTATTGTTATTGTTTCAGATATGCAATTCCCCATAGATGTGTCTGGAGTCCAGGGCGATCATCCTTTCTTGGACGCAGACTCTCTGCAATCTCTATACAGGCGTTTAGCAGCTCTGAATCGATGTGCAAATATGAAGTTGGAGCATCAACATGCACCCAAACATACAGTAAGTACCTCGACACAATTGATGACATAAATATCTATATGTATGTATGTATGTACAACGTCAAAGCCTCTTTACGTGTCGTACTTTGAAACCTCTCTTTAGTGTATAAAAGATTCTACACACACGTGTGTATATATAGGGGTTAAAAACCGCGCGCACTGAATCGAGGGTTTTTCCGCTCGACTGCTCTTCGATTTTCCCCGTGAAAAAGAAGAAAATCTTCGAAGCTTTTCCTCGCGAGCGCGGTGCGATAACTGACTGTTGCATTGTGCTCGAAAATAGCCTCATAATGAAATTTCTAACGGCAACACTTTCCGCCGCCATTTTCCTCGTTTTCCACGAACCGAAAAATTCTCATTGTGCTCTTTAAGCGGCAATTTTAAGTATCGGCGCCGAGGAAAAATTACGTTTATATATAAAGATTCGTATTATACGGGGGGAAAATGTCGCACGAACACAATCGATCCCAGAAAACGTCAAATATATTACCACTACATACATACATATGTATGGCAATCGAACGATATAATCATATCTGTATACATACATACTCGTACATACATATGTACATCTAGAAAAATATCCATATTTTCAAAATGATTTCCATAATGATTGTAAAGTTAAACGTTTGCATGAATGACTATAGTGTAATGTTTCTTGTTAACAGTCAATTTAAAAACATAAGTTTGTACAGCAAGTTTTCACTGCACAATCTCATCTACATATCACCCTTACAATTGCGTACTGCGATCAGTGAATCACTCTGTACGTAATATGTCATCAAAACGACGGTTGAATTATAATAACAGTGGCTGGTTTGACCTTTTCGGTTCGTTCTAAAAATGGTGTTGATTCGAGCGTGTATTTAACCCTTTGCCTCCGCTCTCACACGTACTTTTACCCTGCACCTTTTCGCCCATCCCCCTGTCCACTCGATGGGGTGTCCTTTTTCAATTAAAAAGGCATAATGACGCTGCGAACGAGTGCATTTTAATTGAAAGCTCGACGTGGACGAGGGACGTTGCACAAAAGTTGCCATAATATAACTACATACATAACTTCGTTATACTGAAGTTTCATGTATTTACTTTGCTCAGCACTCAGAGGTTCGCGCATATGTACGTACTGGTTTCGTACTTGTTTTCCATCGGTGTATTTCTCTGTACAAACGCGTTGAAGGGAATTAAATTGATCCGCTTGTGGGATCGACGAACGAAAGCGATACGATTGGTTAGTATCCGTTTGCTTATTTTCGATATGGCTTATTTTTTATAATCGAATTGGCTATTGGGATATTTGATCCGCAAAAAATAATGGAAATTGATCGAATTTGAGTATAAGATATAACGCTATGTTTAAATTTCACTAATTTCTGTACAGATGTATGTCCTTAACATATATGTACATATAAGCTCAATATGCAACATTCGAAGCTACGTTTTCATTGTTGAAATTTAAATAGTCTTTTATAAAAAAAAAAAACTGATGCAGTTTTTCTGCATTGAAAATAATTACTTTTTCAACACAATGCAGCTTAAGTATGAATAGTTATACATACATATATAAATCAAAAGAATTTTTATTGTTTAATATATTATATTTGCGTAAGCGCTTGTCTGCCTGCCTGCCTGGGTGGAATATAATAAATTCTAAAAATTCTAAAAAATATAATAAAAAAAAAAATTGCAGTGTGTTGGCAACAATCCGCTCTCTATCAAATCTGTTTCAAGTCGACAACGCAATTATATAGCCATACACCCATTCAATCAACGGTACACTATACAATTGCACGTACTGTCAAACGAGCTACGGACTGTACTGTTATTATACACACCAGCGCGAGTGAGTGGAGCAAACCGACTAGTTCATATAAGAATAGTTTGAGACTCTAAAGGTATCCCTACACACTCGTGCTTGGTTGCGCAAAACCGGTTTGTGCTAAGTTTGCGCACATAAGATTACTATTGATGAAACAATTTAATCACCTACAACATAATAATATTGTAGAGATTGGTTAAGTGGTGAACATAACTGGATGTATACAAATAAAACGAAGAATGAAACTAGGATGCAGTGCTTTTAGAAGAATGAACATAGTTTTTAAATCCAACATCCCGCTATGCTTAAAAAATAAGGCATATGACCAATGCGTACTGCCAGTTATGGCGTATGGATGCTGAATTCAATAATGTTGCGTAAGATCCAGTGCACGCAAAGAAGCATGGAAAGATGTATGCTTGGTAAAACAAGAAGAGATCGTAAGAGGAATACATGGTTAAGAAGCATGACCAAAGTGGCAGATATAGCGGAACGTGCGAAAAAGTTGAAGTGGCAATGGGCAGCGAGAAGAATAGATAAATATTCGATAGATAAATGATTCCGATAAATACTGGAATGTTATCCGAGATGATGTGAAAGAAAGCAAGGTAGACCTTTAGAAACACTCTCGCATAGTTTACATTGACTTTTCAGCAACTTGCATACAACTTTCTTTATTCTTTTCAGTTCCCTTAGCTCGTTACTGTCGATTACGTGTATACTAACTGTAAGTCACATTATTGCTTGTGTGATAATTTAACAGCGATTTTATGATCACTTTCATTCTCACCCGTACAAACTGGCGTATGTTCAAAGTACAAAATACGCTCGTAAACTTTAAGAACGTGTACTTATACCCACATACATACATAAGCCGAGCTTATTTTTACGGCAGCTTTAGAAAATTACGTGCGCTTATACTCTGTGTAATATACTTTCGTGCGTATATAACGGATGCGATACCTTCCGTGACGCAATTTACATAAAGGCATCCACTTTTTTTTTTTAGAATTTATTATCATTATTATTTCCGGTTAATTCGCTTCGCGATGCTTTTGCGGATGAATCGAACGATCACTATCCGAGAGACGAGCTGATTGATGCGGTCCGCAGCTCGACGAAATAATTTATTATGATTTATTGAACGCGATTTTAACCGACGATAACACGCTCACTGTATTATAAATGCACGATGTAGTCAACGGTTTTTGCAGTGAAAAAAAACCAGATTATTTTCCAGTCGAAAAGGTTAAATCGCTAAAATAATAGTAAACAAGCACACACTGTCTATTTGCAGTCGCGCGTGTATTTTTTAATCGTATTATACTATTTTTATGTTGACAAGGACTGTATGTATGAATAATAATATGTAGTGTGGTATGTTTGTGGGTTTAACATATTAAATATTTATAATTTATAATGAAAAAGTTAAATATGTTCGTTCCTTGTCGATTTCTCGTTTTCAATCTCGCGTACGGGTTCATTTATGGTAATAAATTGTTGGTGGAGGAAAAAAAATTACGTGTGCGAATTAAAAAGGTTGACGCGTTCGCCCTTGTGACTTTGTCAAGGTTTGCGATTGTCGCTTTTGCGCCGCCACCGGTGAGTATCTTCGTTGATTATTCATTTTATTAATGTGAATATGCTCCGTATGCACGTTGACTAATGCCTTCTGGCGCCAACTGTTGTTTATTTGTATGTACTTTTTTAATGACACATTAGATCGATAAGGTGACGTTTGCCAATTTTGTAATAGCATGCAATTAAATGATGATCGTTTTGATTTATATATTTATATAAGTATTTACATAACTGGTATTTTCCATACTCATTATTGTCTTGTATACCCAATTGGCCATTTTTTTGCAACTAAACGCGTTTCCTATCAACAATTGAACCTAACCTAACCTACATACTCGATAACTCTTATACTGATCAATATTGACAATTAAATTGACATTGTGCAATATCCATATTGTATTTTCAGCTTGACCTAACTTATTTTCACACTAAATTTGACATATGTATGTACATATGTACATGCTGAATACTTTTGCGCAATGATCAGTTGTCAGTTGATAAACTTGTACTGATAAAAATTATCAATATTGATTTATAATGTTATTTAATGCGAAAAATCTGGATTGGATGACGTATCTTTGGCCCGTCCAATTGTATAGTTTTTCCATCGGTGAAACAATGACTAATACTTCCTTATGTTAAATATTCGACAAAAGCAAAAATAGGCAGCGAATTCGTCATTTACGTGAGGTCAGCTTTCCGTGATCTATCTATTACATGTAACATTCCTAAAATTAGTAAATTTCTACGTAAGCTCGTGACAAATTCTATAATCATTTCAATGGCGTTAATATTGAATACTGAATTTCAAAAGGCTACACTTATAATCGAGTGTAGTATACTATTGACATGTGAACAACTGAATAAAATGCAATTAAAGACTTTATATCAATCTGCCGTAGACAAATCAATTTTATATAAACTCCTCCGATTATTATTATGGGTTATTATTGAAGATTATTGATTATGGGTGATCTGAAAAATTTGGGGGGCAGAGAGGGTATATATATTTATTTAATTTTAGAAGTTTAAATTATTATTTTCAATTGAATTCTTTTAAAATTTCTAAGGGTGTGCGAATGAGTTCCCCATACGCCACCGAATCTGCCATACACTCTACCCACACGTCGATTACACAATCGGTAATTGATAGCGGCGTGTCAGTTGCGGTCATCGCTTTCCAATTCATATTTTATTACCCAATTTTAACGTGCGTTTATTGTGCGGCGTGAATTGGGTCGTAGTCGTCATCATCGTTTCCGTTACGATTTAATTGAAACGTTTTAGAAGAAGCACTCTGCGGGCTAAAACGATTGACGGCCGTATTAAATCAAACGACCACGCCCCACCTTGCATTCTATGCGTACTTTTAATTTCCATCCGAATTAATTCAATCGAAATGACTTTTTTTAGAGTCGACCGTAAATTTTATATCGTAACCGACTCGATATAAATATTGAAACAGTTCATAAGAACGAGTTCACACATACATATCAAATATGAAAATTATAATAATATGCTAGCGGCATACAAAGAGAAGCGCGCCGAGATAAACTCTCTGCTCAATATTCACACAGTTAACGCGGATTTTCTTCGCCCTTTTTTTTTTTTCGTTTTATTTTTTGTGTGTAAAATAAAGTTCACCGTCTTTTTCTGGTTTGCTGCAAAATAAGCGCGCACATTTTCACCTCCGCATTAAAATTTAGAAGGAAAATTCGTGCGATTCTAACTCGGAAAATTTCAATTTAGCATGCAAACTTACGCACGTTTCGCAACAATTTAATAAATAAAATATTCACAAGTACGTCATTGTGGATAGCAGACGTCAAACAATGTGACCCAAACTTTGATATTTATTTTATATTAGTACAACGATCTTTTTGTTGGAAAATCGGTACGTTTGATACAAAAAATATCACGATTTCACAATTTTTTAAGCGATGAAATATGAATAGTTAAACGATTGGATTTTATATTTTATGTTAGCTTATAACCTTTGTAACCTTTCTTTGTACAGTATTTAATTTAGATTTTTATTATTATATGTTTATGCGTTAGAATAGTTTAATAAAAATATATATTTTGTGTACGAATAAAAGTCGTGCACTTTGGTGGTATAATTTTTGTCTAACAAAGTGGTGTAATTTTTAAATATTATAATTTAATACTAGATAAATTTAAATACTTTTTACATTGGATTCATAGCTTTAAATCAAACGAAATAAAAAGTAACGTCTGATAACTTGAACATACATTTACTTACCCCTACTTTTCCTTAAGTAAATTTTTTACATATTTTCCATGGTTTACAGCATTTGCAGAGAAAGTAAAACCCTAATAAGGGCATAAAGGTTATCTATAGATGCGTATCTCAGTACGAAAAGGTATCTTAAAGTCTTCCGATTCGATCGAGGGACATGTCGTGATCGAAACGATCATATCTTCGGATCCTGCACGGGTTCGCTCCCGACATATCCTATACATATCTTCAGATTGGATCTCGGCAAGTACCCAAAGTATCGATACTTCGATTGAAACAGTTCCGCAAAAGATAAAACTCACCTACCGTTTACGGTGAAATATAATTTATCTAGAATTTTATGTATTTTAAGTGTACTTACATACATATACGGCAAACGAGTCGTGACTCTGCATCTTAATTAGCGTCGATCGTTATCGCGTTTCAATAATGGATTAATTTAAAAACGCACGAAAAAATCTACAAAGCCGTGGTTTTTCATACGAATTCGTGATCGTACCTATTATTATTGTAAAGTCGACCGATGAAAAATCTCGCCTTATAAGGGATAACTGGTTTTTTTTTTTTTTGCTTTCGTGGTACATATTTTATATGACGGTGTGCATGACGTGCCTATTCTTGCACTATGAATCATGTCGATGTTGATTGTATAAATCGAGTAAAGATACTCGTAAATCTTCAACGAGCTGTCAATTTACTGTTCTCACTCGCCGAACCAATCTGTTCTTGATCGGTTAATAAATTAAAGTTAACGCGAAAAATGTCGCTATCGGTTAAAGCAAAACTCGCCGTACGTAAGTACATACATACATATGTATACATATGTACATACATACATAGTTTGTGTCGCTCGATTGGGTTATCTTATTTACGCTAACGCAACGTTTACACCGGCGAATGCAAGGATGGATATCTGTCGTCAATGTGGAAAAATCATTAGTCGGTTCTCACGCTTGAAACGCGTCAAACTTTTTTCACGTGAAACTAACAAAATCGTATGATATAAGTTTTCGTGTTTGTTTCCACATACGTACAATGTAGTTTTATTACATTTTTAAACTTGAACGTGTCGTAACAGCTTACGCTAATTGCAAGAAAGATAAATCGTTATTATATAATATAATAATATATGTTAATGAGCCAATTCCTACCGAAAAATCGCTGACATTTTATTACAAACAACATAAAATGTACATAATTTGCATTGTTTTGCACGTTCGAATGCACCTGAGGCGATCCGTTCGATCAATCAAACGATTGACGTATGTACGTATAATCGGCGCGTTTTGTGTTACACTGTGTTTCAATTCGTTTTACGACCGTGCAGTTATGTCGCATTGGCGCCTCTTTATGGCCGGTCCTTGAACTTTTTTGCCAATAAAACCACTCTTATCCAATTTCGCCAACTTTCATTGTCATTTGTTTAAATTTTTATCGATATCAATCCGACGGTTACAACGTTACGTTTAAACATCACATATGATCAATTTTGACATCCTTCTTCGTCTTTCCTTTTAAGCTTCTTTTAGAGATTTTATGATTTAATTCAATGTCGTAAACGTGTGTCTATGTACATACATATGTATATGTACATATTGTCCTAAAATTTTATCTGAATCACTCTGGTCGTAGCGCTTCTGGCACAATTTCGCAAAAGCGACACATTGTCTGGCTAATGGCAAGCTAATCCGCCGTTGCTAACTACTTGTTTTGATACGTCTATCCTTTTGACGTTAATTCTGCAGACCAGTCGTATCCCATTAACTTGTTTTGCATTATGAATTAAATTCAGGCCGCGTCTTACTTAACCCTTCCACGTGCGGCTTCATACCTATGTATAGGTACATATGTACGTATATGTACATACATATATAACCAACGATTCGCCGAAATCACGATCAATTTCTTATTAGTGAAACGAATTTAATTGTATTACATACATATGTACAGTAGTATGTAGTACAGTAGTATGTAGTACAGTAGTATGTATGTAAGTACATTAGGTACATTCAGATAAGACGAAGCACGTATCTCAAGATGTTCCCTGTCTTTGTTAGATCAAATCTACATAAGCTAGACATAATCACATAATCCAAGATCAATGTTTGCCAGATTGGAATTTTCAGCGAATCTATGTTCGATCCTTGGTTTAGTATTAAAAATGTATTATTGTAGAGCAGGGTCTTTGTATTGTTAAGGAGATGTTCGAATGCACTTTTTGAGTGATTCAGATTATATTTATTACGTGGGTGGTTGACGCTCAGTTGGCTCCAGAGATGGTCAAAGTGTGTGTCGCATCGGCTATGATCCGGTTTAGTGCATTAGCGGGTGAAACGCGTTGCAGTGGGCGTTTTGATTGCGTTAAAACTTATTTAGAAAGCTTAATTGCTGATCAGGAAAAGAGACCCGGAGGCTGCCCACCATGGGAACCGGCAGGCAATGTGTTTTAATTGACACGTTCACCCCTTAAGATGGTTTCCGCACGAACCTTTTTTAACGAAAAGCTCAAAACTTTTACTATTTGGTTTGGTATAGGAACATTTTCAATCGTCAGTCTCCCTCGTTGTCAAACGATACTTAATGTACACACAAATATTTACAAACAAACGTTCAATTTTGTTTATAGTGGTGTATTGGCAACAAGCCGCTATCTGTCCAAGCTGGTTCGAGTCGACAACGCGATTTTATGGCCATACCCATTCAATCAACGATACACTATACAATTGTTTCACATGTTGACAAGTGGATTACGAGCTGTACTTTTATTGTACAAACTAGCGTGTACGGGTGGGGGTTGGGCTCGAATTCACCGTCATAATATGACGGGCAAACCGGCTAATTTAATTATATGCAATAATTTTATACTGTTCATATCAAACGTATTCAACACTTTTGTTCCAAACTATATTTTCTATCGACAAAGTTTCATTTGAGACGTTCATACGCATTGAGTATAGTTGACAATAATATGATATAAACTATTGACATTTGAGTGAGTTGATAATAGCGGTAGCTATGGCTTATGGAAGTAAATTAGATATAAAATAATAATAATTTGAAAATAAGTCGAATCACGAGGTCGAATTTTCACACGATCACAATACTTTATCCGATATAGTTAAAGTAAAAAGCGTGTCGAGCGTTCCTTGCGGACGGTGTTATATAAAGTATTTAAAAAGGATTTAACATTTTAATACTGCTTATTTAGGTCAAGGATAGTAATTTAAACTTTTTTTATTATATTTAGCCATCCTTTCAGTGGGTAATTAAGTCGCAAAATTAATCCCGAACATTTAATATAAGAAACTTACAGAGTTTGTATATTTTCGAGTCGGCTGAAAAAAAATAGCAATTTCTCAAATCTATTTTTGCTGATATTGCAAGCGAAAGCATTTCCTTTGTAAGTGTTTGCCGCAACGTTTATTAGTTTTTTGCGCTACGCCAGTTTATTTATTACGCGAATTGATCCAATTCACGACGAGTATAGTAATATGTATGTATGTATGTATGTACATACATCACAACGCGCTCTATTATTGCACGTCGTAAATGTAATAACACTTTTCACACGGTCGTTGTTAAAATAATAGTTGTGAAAAAGTCGAATCGCCAAAAGCTTAAAATGTATTGATTGTACATACATATGTATGTACATACATATGTAGTTGGGCTTTTGTGTAATATGGTTGAAGTGACATTTCAACTGACCCATCCGTCTTGCGACCGCTCTCGACGACCCTGCGGCATTCTCCAACATCTAAACACACTCTTGACAGCTTCCCGTCGTCTTAAGTCAGGTGAAAGTGTCAAGTGTTTACTTTCGTTTTATCACCATCATCGATCGCGCGAGACTCTTCCGTTCGAAATTGGCGATTTTCCCACGCAAAGTGTCACCCGGGTAGTTCGTCAACTCGTCACTTTGAATTTTGACAATCAAATCGTCCACAATATGTTTCGCTATTTTTAAACGTCAACGCCGGCGCTTAAAGCTCGTTACAAATTGATTTTTAAACATACGCAATGCGTATCTTTCGAATGGTGTAAGTTAGCCGCTCGTATTAGAGCGCTTCCTTATCTTCGCGCACGAAACGCACGGTATAATGAGCTTTCACACGAGCAACGCAACGCAATTTTGTAAAAGTAAAACCATGAATAAAATCCCGATTTACCATCTGAGAAAAAATTGTAACGATCATTAAATACTCATAGGCAAAGTTAAACAATGAAATATTAACAATCAATGTTATCAACAATCAACAATCAATCAATCAAAGTGGCTTCGAAATTTCCGATTTTTTGTTGTTAAATCAATTACACAACCATTTACAGTAATGTAAATAAAATTTTGAACATTTTGCTCGCTTTTATATACTAGTCAGTGCTCGTTGACAGTATCATCGGGTGGTTATCATTTACGTGTAAAGGCTCTCACACACAGCTGCGAAATCGCGTATGAAAACCTAGCGCGGCAAAACCTAGCAAATTTTGTTAGGTAAAGAGCAAAGAGCGTATGACAGCAAAGTCGGCTTTGACCGCTAAATATTCGGGCATAACCACGTGGTGAAAACTTTAGTTTACATTGAAACGGGCATAGGGGGTGGCGGGGGCGATTATATACGTCCATTATATATTTGTTAGCTGTTATAATAGATGTATTACGTAAAGTAGTGCAAAAACAACTATTCCAAAGTAGACAAAGTAGACCAAAAAAAGCCGGTAGACTTGCGAAATTTTCTAGATTTTCCTAGCGAAATTCGCTAGGTTTTCATACGCGATTTCGCAGCTGTGTGTGAGAGCCTTAAACCTACATACATACATACATATATGTATGTAGTGTATTTAATAGTTTGAAATGTAGTTGGTAATTAAAAAATGCGAGCGCTTCACGCTATCCGTGCTGTGAGTGTATGTGTGATTGAATGAGTGTGTGTATGTGCGCCGTGAGTGTATGCGAGCGATCCGTGGCTACCCAGCCGGCCAGTCAGTCACTACTATTTATACTATTCAAAGTGAAAAGATAATGTTAAGTTGTTATTGAGTTACTATTTCTAACATAACTTAAACTCGTTAGTGTCACGGTCAACTCTGCTCGTTCGTGTCAAGCGTGTCCATATGGATACGCAAGTACCGTGTTACTCAAATGCCCAACGAATGACTAACGTCTATATTAAGACCCAATAGCAACATTTGTTAGTTGAAACAGGACCATTGCTATACTCAGACGTAACTCGACAGGCCTCCATCGTTATAAACAGCAAATAACCAAATTTAAACTTGAGAGATATTTTGTGAACGAAAAATCATGGATCAAAATTTTGGGTAAGTGTTTTTTTCATATAATACACATTCAATTTTTATAATTTACTTTATGAAACTATTAAAACATGTATGTATGTATGTAGTTAAGACGCTTATACTCGGATTTAAATTTTATTTTGATTTTGACAGTTATAATACGTGGTAAACTTCAATGTATCCATATGGACACACTTGACTCTTCCCTTTGTAAATTAAAAATATGTGACTTGTATGAAACGATGATAGCCATTATATATAAACTTGAATTTTTAAATGTTTTTTTAGTTTTATGGACTCGGGAATTATAAGAAAAAGGGATATTTTAATAAACGATGCATTGGACGCACTTTATGAAGAACAAGACGATGCTAATATTACCAACTATGATTTATTTATATCCCCACCGGATCCTGCAGTCCTGACGGACGAAGATTCAGGAGATGAAGATTTTGGTGGAACAATAGACAATCTAAACTCACGACAATTACGAGTAGAAGCTGAATTGAGATACAGGAATGCGACACACGAGAATTTTGATGAAAATTCCGACAAAGATTCCGGTGAAGATTCAGATAATTCAGATAATTCAAATGTTCTATACAGTGTAAATATAGATCCAAAACCAATACGAAACTTGGACTAATATATGCATGTTTTTTCATCAATAAAACGTGTTTTTCTTATTTTCACCTTCTAAAGTTAAATGAAACTTGTCGTGGACGAAGTGTCAAGCGTGTCCATATGGATACGCATGTTTTCTCCGAACTTGTAAATTAGATCAAAATTATAATTCCACTTATTAATTCTCTAAAGTATGTGTAATTATTTCCACGAAAAAAACATTTAATTTTCGAAAAAAAAAGTTCTGTGACACTGGGAGACCTAAAATTGCGTGTCCACATGGACACGCTTGACACTAACGAGTTTTAATGTCATTTTAGATTTAAAATAGTTGTGATTTAGTGAGGTTGTTTAGCGTGAGCTCTTCTCGAAACCCGTGTTGTGTGTGTGTGTGTGTCTCTCTGAGTGAGTGAGCGAGTGTGTGTATATGTACATACGTGCCGTGAGTGCGTGTGTACGTGCTGTGAGTGTATGTGAGCGTTCCGCGACTTTCCTGCCGGCCAGTCAGGCCCTAGCGCTACCACTTATAGTAATTCAAAGTGAAAAGATAATAATAATACATATGTACATACATACATACATACATACATATAATAGTAATGTCTTTCTACATACATACATACATATATGTAATACTCCTATATGTAGTAATATCTTTATAATTAATTTATGACGGTGGATTCAAACCCCATCACCCACCGGCGTGTGCTGATTTGTACACTAACAGTACAGCCCATAGCCCGTTTGACAGTCCGCGAAACAATTGTATGGTGTACCGATGATTGATTGGGCCATAAAATCGCGTAGACGATTCGACCCAGCTTTGACAGATGGTGACGTGTCGCCGACACACTGCTCAAAAATGTTTGTTTGTTATGTTGGCAATGATAACGCGACCGCAACGATCCAGACAGGCAACGAGTCACTTACGCTAATACATATTATAGTAATGCTTAATATATTCAATTAAAGAAATATGGTGATAAAATTAAATAGAAATATGTACATCATGGTATACAAACTTTGAAGGGTACTTTTTCAGGAAAAAGCCTGCTCAAGCAATTACACACCTTTTATATACGGGTTTTCAATTGTTAAGTAACAATTTTGATTGATCCGTAATGCAAATATTACTTGTGAGTAATTTTATTCATTTGAGGTTGAAAATTCATTAATTTTTCAGGTCAAAGCGTATTTTTTCAATTGCATCTCTGCTCCAGTTGCAGTTGCAGTGAAATAAATTTCACACTTTGTGTGTTCGAGTTCAAATAAATTTTCATGTATGTATATGACACGGAGCACTCATCTAAATGATTTTATTCACCTTTTTGCATTTTGACATTGGAACTTTAGTCAGTAGCCGTGTCCAAGTTTACGCTACGCTCGTCAAAGACAATGGCCCGCTTGCCGTTGCGTCACACTAACAAAGGCCCTTTTATGCATCGCAATAATCATCACCTTGGCAGATGCACTTGCCGGAAAAACTGTCACCCATTACGTAGAATCTGCAGAAATAAATTAAGGTGTTCTTATATTCCACGTTTCATTTCGGGACAATTCGATGACACTTCTAAACAATAAGTCTTCGAACTTTTTCAATCAGATCGACTTTATTTTTAAGAACAAAGGAAAGAAAGCTATGTATGTATGTAAGTTTAGTGAGTAAGTAACGACGAATCTTTCAGCGTGGGAAACAAAATCCTTATGAACAATCTCGCACACTCTTTGTTCGGAAAACAAATTACACGAGAAGCTCTCGTGTGTGTAATTTCGCTTTGTATCATCACGCTTTCAATCTCGCATAAAAGTTTCCGATATGAGCGAAATTGTATGTATTGTTTCTGTTATATGTATGTATGTATGGTACATACATACATATGTACATAGACGTGTGTATTTGTTGAATTGAATTGAATTGAATTTAAAACGAAATTTCGTTCGTTCCTAATTGGCGTGTGCGTATTTGGAATAGTTGAAAATAGGAATTTTCCGCTTTGATCGAAAGCAACGTATAAATGTCACTTTGTATTAAAATTGGCGCCCGAAATGCGCGTTCGATCATGATGTGAAAATTATCGTCCTTCGGGCGCCCAATTTGATTAAATTAACTGTAATTATACAAGTATCAAATAAAATTTCCCAACATTGTATACATTCAAATTATAAATATAACTGATTGATTATGATATTTGATAATTCCATTTGTAAATTAATCTTTATTGAACTGATACTATTTATAAGTTTCTTTGCTGTGTATTATATGCCTATAATTACTTCTCAATCGTATTGTGAGTATAATTAGCACTCTCCTTTGTATTGTCGATTATGATTCACTTACGATCGGTCGAGCTATTACACTGTTCGACAAATGACGACTTTTTTATTGCTTCAGAGACGAGATATGACTTTTCTTATAGATCTATGTCCAGTGAACACGAATAGATCAGTGTAGTGGTTTGAAACTTTCTTCAATTTGCTTTTAAATAATTTTGTAATGAAGTAATTAGAAGGCTTTGAATTTAATTATATATTTAATAAATACGAATATGTATAGCGTAAAAATAAGCAATTGACAGATTTTGAGACATCGAACAAACAACACCAAGAAATAGAAAAATCGCGTGATTTAAAAAACACATATCTCCGAATGTCGAGCCAATCAACATTTTTTATTACCAGATTCGTGTTCATTGGGCATAGGATCTATAAGAAAAGTCATATCTCGTCTCTGAAGCATTTTTGGTGTCGAACAGTGTTATTTATTAGCAACTGCAAGTGCACGGCGTTGCCTGAGAAATGTTCTCCAACAGCTCTTCGTTGCATTTTAATATACATACTAAATTGAGTATTTTGCATATAAATTTTGCATCAACGTTTGACGAACTCTCTACTAGTGTATAAATATAATATTTTGCTCACACGATACTTGACTTTTCCTCATTGTCATGATGCGAATAAATTATTTTTTAGGATTGTTTCACTTTTGTTGTTGAAGATCGTTGAACTGCAAGTTGAACTTCAGATTTAAGTCGTGCAATTGACGAATTTTTGCACGCGTATGATTCACGTGCGTATAATGGTTGTTTTTTAGCTTCGCACGCACTACCGCCATTCGGCCCCATTGATATTTGCATAACTTATTTGCTCGTCGATCATTCAATTAATCATAACAACAATCGTCAATTTCGTAATAGCGAACGTTAAACGTCAATAAATGTATACCTACTATGTATCTAAATCCACAATTGTAAATAACTTGAAATCTACGATTAAGCTAAAACTAACCTACATATGTAACAGTGGCGACCATTTTGTTTGTATTCATATTTTGTTTGAAATGTCTACCAAATTCTTTTATACATAGGTTATACTAACAATATAGTTTAATGAATTTTACACGCAAAGCATAGTAACAGTAGATAATCACATTGTACCTAGAGATAGTTGATAGTTATTTATACCTAGGAAAATTGGTGAATATGACCGGATGTAAAGAAGAAGAAATAAAACGAAGAATGAAATTAGGATGGAGTGCTGTTGGAAGAATAAACATAGTTTTTAAATCTAAAATTCCGCTGCTATGTTTAAAAAAGAAGGCATACGGGACCAATGCGAACTGCCAGTTATGGCGTATGGATGTGAAACGTGAATGCTAAATTCAAGAATGCTACGAAAGATCTAGTGCACACAGAGAAGCAAGAGAAATAGTAAGAGGAATACATGGGTGAGAAGTTGGTCATCCAAAGTGGTAGACATAGCGGAACGTATGAAAGATTTGGAGTGGACACATGGCGAGAAGAATGGATGGCAGATGGACGCGAGAAATACTGGAATGGTATCCGAGAAGATGTGAAAGAAAGCAAGGTAGACGATCCGAGTAGACGATCGGCTGATGAATTGAGAAGAATGTGTGGAGTCAAGTGGATGCAGATTGCTCAAGACAGATGGGAATGGAAGAGGATTGGAGAGGCCTTCATCCAGCAGTGGATGGTGAACGGCTGAAAATGATGATGATGATGATGACTAACAATATATAACTGGACTTGATTCACTTTTAAATATAATGTAAAAGCGATCGTGACATTTCTCACGTGCGTAGGCCGACTTGAATCGATACTTTTCCAATTTCTAAATATAATTTCATATCCTCGAGGCAAAATTTGAAAGATCTCGACGTTATCTCATCGCGACCCATTTTTTCACCATTAGGCAGTACAGCTTGAACCTAACGTATGTAACCTCGAAACGTAGACAAATTATGCTCTGATTGCGTAGGATTGCACAAGGACGCTCGTCGATGCCAATTATATAATAGGTATACTCAATAAGTGCATAAGTGAAGCTTCTCACGGTGCAACTTTTCTAATATAATTATTATGCACGCGTACATGTATTATGCGTTTTCGTTCAGTGCAATAAACTTGTCAATGTGTGTTTTGTCCATGTGTTGAGTCACTAATGTTGCGTTTGCAGTGCAACTAACCTGTCCCAATGCTCGTTTAAATTTCAGTTATCGTCAACCATCGATACATATTTAAATATAATTCAAACTATAAAACATAGTGTGAAGTTTGACTTGAACCTCGTTACGATATCGAATAAATAGGTCATCTCAACTTTAACTTGAGAATACTCATATCAATGATCATAAACGCGAAATATCATGAGATATTTACAGTATTTTACTACATACATACATAGATATATGTACATACATATGTATATGTATTATCAAAATGAACATAGTTTTTAAATCCAACATCCCGCTATGCTTAAAAAAGAAGGCATAAGACCGATCCTTACTGCCAGTTATGACGTATGGATGTGAAACGTGGATGCTGAATTCGAGAATGTTACGTAAGATCCAAGGTACACAGAGAAGCATGGAAAGGTGTATGTTTGGTATAACAAAAAGATATTGTAAGAGGAATACATGGGTAAGAAGTATGACCAAAATGGCAGATGATAATTTTTATTTTGATTAATGAAACGTTCACGGTATTTCTCTATTCATTTTATTATGATATTATTATTATAGCACTTCACCCAGGTCGTATTAGTACTAGTGTAGGTTTGGGATTAGAGGGCGTAGACAAAATTAAGCTAATCTGTAGAAGCAACAAACGGTTACTTTTCGAGTAGCAACTTGGTACACGTAAAGAACACTGCTCTAAACATCAATGAACAAGCTAACTGCTGAAAGTATCATTTTACTCGAAGCTGACTCTACTTGCGTTTCGATAGATGAGTCCAACACTCGCCAGCCGACAGGTTAATCTATCGAAAGTTTAGGAAGAGACTGGGTACCAGAAGCTGCTGAACTTGATCCCTAGGCGAGTTTCCTATCTCTGGTAGTCGTGTAGGACCTGTTGTGCGTGAGCCGTGACAGGTACAAGTCCGCTCGACTTGATGCACCTACAAGTTGCAGTTGCAGTTGCATTGGTGCAACGGTCATCGCACGTGACGGTCGTCTTCTTCGAGCATACGATCACAGGAAACACACTCGAATGACATTTTCAATATCGAACCTCGTCTGCGGTGTTCTTTTGGGTGTCTACGACGATGAAACGGTACGAGCAATATTTTCCAATTTATTCCCCAACGATCGACTACACCCCTGATATGGTGAAATTTATCACCGGCAAATATCAACAATGTCCTATCGTTCGTGTTTGATCAATGATTATTGTGAAAGTTTTTAAATTTAAGTGGTTCCGTGGAATATACATATGTAGTGTGTATTTGATACTATGTCTACATTGCGTGGGTACTATTCTATAGGTACATTGCAAAACGTAGCAGGTAATATCAATTTCATTTTGATGTCATACCGCTTCGATTACGTTAGTGGAAAATTGAACTTGACAAATCTTCCTCGGCTTTTGATATTCGATTGGATCTAATTTAACTTTCCCGGTGTCGACGTACATATGATTGGTTTCGTATCCTTGTTAATCCTCGCGCGAAATTGTACTCTTGGAAATTTTGGTGTAAACTCACCAGGAAATAGTTGTGTTTGAAGTCAAACGTGCTCGTACGAGCTAGTACTTAAAAACAAATAAACCAGACTGGATGCAGGTACATTTTCTTATCTGAGAGCATCAACAAAGTGGAATTTATGGATTTTAGCACTTAGGTGAGAGTCCTTTTTAGAGATTAGCCAAAATAAGCAACAGCATATCGCCGTCTTTTTCACCTTATCGTCATTTTGTTTTTACTTTTAAAGATAGTGCAATATGTATGTGTTAAAATTGTCTGGAAAACGGAAGTATGTACATACATACATATGTATTGTTATAATCGTTATTTTTTTTCATTTGCAATTTTTTGACAATCAACGGGTGTTTAATATTGACGTACATATGAGTGGGATAACAATAGCGATAGCTATGAGTTACGCAAAAAAAATTAAGTACATAAAATAATAATTGAAATTTTCAATGAAAATAAAAACACGGTGAGCGTTCCTGGCTGACAGACTCCGAACTTTTATGTACATAATACATACATACATACATAGTATGTAAATATACAGATTTTCCGGCAATTGATTATTATTAAACGCTTCTAAGAAATATTAATACAGTTTCGATTGATTGAATAGTTATAATTTCAACTAGGTAACCATTCCATTGTGACATTGCAGATAAAAGTAAAAGCAAATGGCAGTATTCAAATCGCAAATTGCTATCATAGTAAATAAATTTCTAATTCTACTGTGTTGTTGTAACTTGATAGGCGTATCTTCATCAACTCGATAAGCATATCGCACAAACTGGTTTCTTTCTCATTGTATTCGCAACAAATTCACACTTCAAGCTTAGCAGCTGCAACAGAATATACATACATACTATAAAGGTCGCAAGCTCGTCCTTAGATCTAAATTACGTTTCGTGTAACAATCACCAACTTATACTGTCACAAACTCAAATCAATCACAACAATATTTAAATAAACTTAATCTTTTTCAGCAGCACGAAGAATCGGACGAAGAGAACCAATGCGCCCTTAGCGAAAACTGGCAATATGAACGAAAATCGAGGAGATGGTCAAGGGTGGTCGTGGAGATCAACCCTCAGGCTCAGCAAAGACTTCAAGCGATAGCAGACAGAGCCATCGCAGAACAGAACGCCAGAGCCAAAGCTGAACGACTCGAAACAGACTTGTAAGTATCAAGACAATGTGAATATTTTAAACACCTCTAGCTTGCGTTGGCTGTCGTTGCATTTTCTTCATTCCTTCTTCGCTTACTGTGTTTTCCATGTTGAAATTCTTCGAGTCTCATTCCGATCGTTGAATGTTACAGGTTAACTGTGCCAGGTCAGGAGGGAACTGGTAATGAGGATCCGGCAAGCCGTTTCCGGCGCAGCGGATCCGAACGCTTCCGGGACGGAGCCAAAGCGTTCCTGCGCAGAGTCGAATCCATGAAATCTCGTAGGAGAAGACGCCATAATAGAGACGGTGTCGTCATTTCATCTCCCCAAGTCCTAGACGTCGATACCATGAATGAGAAGATGAAGGACTTGAACTGCTTCGATGTATCTCCATCGGCCAATATAGACTTTATCGATTTTCCCTCATCTCCGCTCAGGTCTCATCCACCGTCTCCTTTGGCAACTATGCCTTCGTCTCCGATGAATCTGCTGCCTCCGTCCTTCATAGGACAGGCGAAACTTAGTCCTACGCCCTTCGGTGACGATAGTTCCAGCTATTGCTCCGATGGGAGTCAAGGCTCTGGGCACAGATCCTCAACCAGATCCAAAATTGGCAGCAGGGCTAAGAAGTTACTCCATAAGAGTATACGAGCTGAAGATTCTGGTGCCCTCAGTGATTCAGAGTGTCAACCTTCAAGTTGGAGACATCATTACTTCAAAGATGCCAACAGTAATAACACAAAGGTATTTTGATATACATCTCTATGAAGCAATGTTCATCGCAAATTTCTATGCTTAAATGTCTAAATAGGTTATTAATAAACATTAATAAAAAATGTAGTCTTAAGCCTTGTGCTTATACATACACTGGGATATCGGCTGGGCAACTCTGATGAACACTGCTTCTACTATTCAATTTAATGCTACAAGTTTCAAAAACTTACATTTTGATTGACATTGTTTTAGGTTGTGCTCGTTGAACCACCGTCTCCACCAGAAGTACCTATTTTGAGACCGAGAAGAACTTCTCCATGTCCATCGCCTTGTCCTCCTCTACGTTCTCGTTCTAGAAGTCCAATCCCGTACTCGTCGGCTCGTACAAGTTCCCTCAATTTCGGCAAAGAAAAGTCAGTACCAAAAACACTTCATAAGGTCTTATCATTGAGTTATTTACTATAATAATTTTGTAAACATTTTAGATTTAAAGACGGAGCTTTAAAGAGGGAAAAGTCCGTATCGGGTAGCGAATTGAGCGGAAGTCAAGAATCAGGCAGTTCGCAACACGACGAAGCTCACGACAAAGTACATAGCGATCTCACTTCAGTTACCAAGTAAAAATCAAATGACACAGTATAGCTATCATTCAAATGTTGAATTCGCATTGACGTCACACTTCTAATTACAGAGGCGGACACGTACAAAGATGGCACTCTTTCCAAAGGAGTTCATCGCTGGGAAGCAGACCCGAATCGGCCGTAGTATTACCGATACCTCCATTCGTTCACGTCGGGGAAGACATGGGTACGTGCATTTCAACGACTAATTTGATTTAACACTCGTTGAAGTTTTAGTTTAATTTGATTTTACTTTATAGGTGCTAGACCGATGGCGGCTATGTCGTGTGGACAGTTGCAAGTACTTAGAAAGTTAGCTCTATTAAAACTCACGGGATACATGGAGAAGTACTGTCCGACTCATAGAACTGGTTGGAATTGGGAATTGCCAAAGTTCATCAGAAAAATTAAAGCACCGGATTATAAAGGTACATCAATATTCCTGTATAAACTACTGTTATATTATAATTTAAAGAAATTACATGTTATAATTGATTCTTATAGATAAGATGGTGTTTGGTGTGCCATTGTTAGTTTCACTGCAACGTACTGGGCACGCTTTACCAAAGCCGATACGTACAGCATTGAGTTGGCTGCGGAACAATGCTCTCGATCAGGTACTATTAAGCCAATTTTTATATTGCTTTTAATGTGTTAGATGGTTTAAAATGTGTTTAATGTGCTTTAGATTGGAATCTTCCGCAAAGCTGGTGTCCGATCGAGGACGCTGAGGCTGCGTCAGTTGGCCGAGAGTGCCGGTATTACAGGTGCCAGTAATACGCATAGCGCATCTGCTCCAACTCCTTCACCAGCAACTCTATCTCCTTATGATGAACAGCAAGCTCACGATGTAGCCGACATGGTGAAGCAATACTTTAGGGAGTTGCCGGACGCATTGCTTACGAATAAACTGAGCGAGACTTTCATCGCTATATTCCAACGTACGTTCAATTAATTTATTGAATATTATCCCGATTATAATTCAGAGTGTTCTATAATTAGTCACTGCCCGTTGACAGTGTATTTGTGATTTAGTTATATATCTATAGTGTATTTAGTAGTTCAAAATGTACCAAAAATGTATTAGGTAGTTGAAAAAAATGAGCGCTTCATGCTACCCGTGCTGTGAGTGAATGAGTGTATGCGAGCATTTCGCGGCTACCCAGCCGATCAGGCAGACTATTTGTAGTAATTCAAAATGAAAAGATAATGTTAACTTGGATGCTATTTCTAATCTAATTACGTCATTTTCGGTTTAAAAAATCCATATGCCATTAATTGTATTGAAAGTTGCCATTTTTGTTTACTTATCATCATCATCATCATCATCATTTTCAGCCGTTCACCATCCACTGCTGGATGAAGGTCTCTCCAATCCTCTTCCATTCCTGTCTGTCTTGAGCAATCTGCATCCAGTTGACTCCACACATTCTTCTCAATTCATCAGCCTATCGTCCACTCGGTCTACCTTGCTTTCTTTCACATCCTCTTGGATACCATTCCAATATTTCTCGCGTCCATCTGATCTGCCATCTATTCTTCTCGCTGTGTCCACTTCAACTATTTCACACGTTCGCTATATCTGCCACTTTGGTCATACTTCTTACCCATGTTACTTCTTACCTCTTACGATCTCTTCTTGTTATTCCAAGCATACATCTTTCCATGCTTCTCGGTGTACATTGGATCTTACGTAACATTCTTGAATTCAGCATCCACGTTTCACATCCATACAATATAACTAGCAGTACGCATCGGTCGTATGCCTTCTTTTTTAAACATAGTAGAATGGATTGGATTTAAAAACTATGATCATTCCACTTATATTATATAGGTATACACCATATTTTATTTGTAGAAGACTATTATTGCTACAAAGGAAAGTTTAACTTCATAAGTACATATGTATGTACATGTAAATTTATAAAACCGAACTAAAAAAAGATTTCATTCCTAAACTCAGCTCAAAAAAATTATTTACATTATTGTTTTGTTAATTGCAGATGTTCCAGAAGAGTTCAGAGAAGAGGCAGTACAATATGCACTTTTGTTACTTCCCGAAGAGCACCGAGAAGCATTGCAAGTCGTACTAGCTTTCCTCCAACAGGTATAAGCTTGTTTTTACAATATGAACTATGTAATTAATTACAAATAGGCAAACCTAAATCTAATGCGTTTTGCACAGGTTGCTGATCATTCAGCAACAAACCAAATGACAGCATCCAATCTAGCAGTTTGCTTAGCACCGACGTTGCTCCGACTGCATCATCATCAACAAGGCCAAGGCAACAGCAACAAGGAGGGCAACAGCAACAGGTCAGTTTTACACTCATTGCACATGTACACGCTTTTTGCTGTCCGTAAACGTATGCTTAAGTCTCTGTATATATACGTGTATTCGTACGATTCGCTTATAGATCAGCGTCTGCTTCACCTCGTAGGAAACGCGGCGGAAACGGAAGCAACACCAGAGCTGCTGCTCCAGATCCCAGAGAGCTGAACGAGAGCAAAGCTGCACACGATTGCTTACTGTTTTTGATCAAGAAGCACCGGGAGCTTTTCACCGTATCTAACGACACTTTGCAACAGTGCACTTTTACGAGCTTCGAAGAAAGTATACCGGTGAGTTTTGGATATAATTTTATACTCAAGTGTATTTACAATACCAACTGAAATTATTAATAAGTGATTCTGTTACAGGTCACCCTTGAAGATCTCGGCTCCGAGTTTCCCACCGGTTGGAAGGATTATCAACAAGCCAGCACTCAAGCATTACTGAAAGAAGCCCGAGAAAAGTAAGTTTTCCCTTTGTAATCTTTTCACTGATGTAATTAATACGTAAAGAGGATTTTCCGATAAAATGAAATATGGATTTGGTCTAATTGTTTTTATGTTTCGGTTATCCGCTTAGACCCATCGGCAAAAGTCCCAAAAGGTGAGATTTATGTAGCACACGTAGCATTGTTGATTATGAGTGTTCCCCCTGAAGATTATGACAATTATGCTTCAATTTTTCTCCCATCATTTGAGTGTCATCAGTTTACTAGTACTGTGAACTTACTGAAAAAACAGCCATCTGATCAACAGTCGATGACATTCGCAACAGTTCTGACGAGTTAATGTGCATGCAAATTTTACATCATTATTATTTATTCAGCTCATACAATGAACAATATCATGCTAGATCGGTGTACACACTCACAGTAATAATAGGGATTACGTTTATGTATTATGTTATTTTCAATGCACAGTTAAGCACTGTGATTTTTTTCATTTCGGATACATTATGGATGCATTGAGTACTATCATCGCATGCCAATCGAAATAGCACTACCCGCACATTGTTTTTAAGTGCATTGTATTCCTAAACTATATTAAGATCACTGATTCAATTTGATGTTTCATAACTGAATCCCCTAAATGTGTGCTAATATAATTTGAATTATTTACAGATCGCGCGGTTGGGTATCCGTATCGACTCACGAACCTCACGTAGACCTTTGCTATAGGAAAGTAGGAGATGGGCATCCTTTGAGACTATGGCGTGTGACTACGGAAGTCGAAGCTCCACCCAGAGAAGTTCTACACAGGTTCGTTTGATTCTGTGCTTTATGAATTACATTCAAATACGGTTACTCTGCGTACAAACCAACAGACTTACAGTCGTTTTATACTATATCTTTATAAACAATGTTTATTTGTAGGATACTAAGGGAGAGACAGATATGGGACGATTCACTACTCAAATGTCGCATAGTTCAACGACTGGACGCTCAAGCTGAAGTTTTCCAATATGTAACGGCTAGCATGGCTCCACTGCAAGCTAAAGACTATTGTGTTTTAAGGTAAGAAATACATTTAAATTTAACTTGAAAGTAAATCGATGATACAATGCTTACGTAAACTGTTCAATTTTACCAGATCGTGGCAGTCTGATTTACAACGTGGTGGTTGTTGTGTCGTTGAAACTTCCGTGTCTCATTCCGATGCAGCCATAATGCTCGGCGGTGTCAGAGCTGTCGTCCTAGCCAGTAGATATCTGATCGAACCGGCTGGTAAAGGACGATCCAGGCTCGTCCATCTAGCTAGAGTTGATACAAAGTTAGTGTACATTAAATTTTATTTCTACTTAATATGTAAAATTAGATAATTATTAATGAAATTGTTATGTGCAGAGGCCGTACTCCGGAGTGGTATAACAAAAGTTACGGACATCTCTGTTCTTTGTACTCGGCGCGGATTCGAGCTTCCTTCAAGCACAACACCGATGGACCCGAATCGAATGTATGATCTTTACATATGCCTTAAGCTCGTACGCTTAAGGCATTGAAGTTTATCTGACTGTGGGTTAAATGAAACACTGTTTAAAAGTAAAAAAAAAAAAAACGTTAAACGTTTGAATGAGTAAGTTCGACCAATGAAAATTCTGCGATTACCTGTGATTACATTGAGTTTTAAAGTTTAATTTAAATCTTACCATTGTTGACAATTAGTTTGAATTGAATTTGAAGTGTAAAAATTATAATCTCAGTGCCGAGTACAATATTATATTGTAGAGGTTGTAAGGAGGTAATATTTTATTCAATTGGATGATATTTCTTTATATATATTTTTTATTTTATCAAGTGATAATATTCCAATTAGGCATATCTAAGGCAATGTGTTATTAATATCAAGTGCCTGGGAGAGGTAAAAAGTGTGAATTTCATAATATCAACTTTGAGAAATGTGGCCTTAAATATATATTTTTGTTATGAAACATGGGGTAAGAAAAAAAATTTAAGCATATAAAAATACTAAATTCTCAGAGAAATTTAATAAAACATTTAATTCTATTATTTGGATAATTAATAATTTTTATTTTCTAGTCATGAAAGATAATTATTCCGCGTGCACTGTGAAGTAAATAATATATGATGATATAACCTAAAATAAATTGGCACAACTTAAGTCATATTCCGTGCAAATTTTTCTTTTTTGATTGCATAAATTATGATAACATTGTAGGAACACAATTGCAAATTAAAACGTATATTATACGTTATACAAAAAGTCATAAAGAATATTATTGATTATACTTTCACTAAACCTCAAGGGAACAAATAAATAAATATGAAAGCAGGTATATGTATAACTTTTTTGAGAGATAATGTAATAATTTGAGAAAATAATAATTGTTGAGATAAAAATGTACATATTTAAAAAAAAAATCTAAAAAAGACAAAATTATATTTAAAAATATATATGTATATTGAATTGAAGTCGAAAGATTTATCCCAAAGATTAGTATTTAACTATATTTATTATTAATAAAAAAAAATAGATTTATAAATGTTACAAAATAATACTTTACATAATTTAAATTATGATTACGATATATTTATATAATTGGATGAAGAGATGTGCAGATTCATGATATAGTTTTAATCATTCCTATTTTTCTTGATACATATTTATATAGAAATGAATGTGATGTTTAAATGTTTCACTTTTACTCTCATAATAAATCTGTTCAATACATTTTGAAACATCATTATAAAATAATATTGCCAGTGATTATTATGATTCTCAATGAGTCGTTATATTTATATGTGTGCATAATTGCTATATGATTACATACATAATATATTATACCTGTGGTGTTACCATTAAATGAGTCATTAAAAATATGTATGTGTGACTTTATAATATAATGAAAAGAGAGTATGTATATAAAAAAAATTTATATTATGAAAATAATAAAAATAAATTACCTTGTTTATTGTTTTTCAAAAATAAATATGTATGTATAGTGCACTTTATGTATACAATAGTTATGCAATATTCATGTGATTGTAACAGAGACTTATTTATAAAATATTACAAAAATACAAAACTGCATTTTATAAATGCCTTAGTTTTAGTATGAATAATGTAATGTTGTTAAAATATCGGGACGCAATTTTAAATCAAGTGCACACTTAGTCGTATTTAAATCAAATTTTATTTTAGTCTCACAATAGCATTTTTACATGTAAGATCCCAAGTATAAATAATACTGTGTAGAAAAACAATGTCATAAAAGATGCATTTAGAAAAATTCGATCATTCCAATTACATTGACAGCGTCCTAAATATCGAATTTTAGAAAACAGTCAAAGGTGCTGTGGAATTTTGTATCGTTTTAATATTACGATATTTCCAAAGCACCGATCTAACATCAGTTCTGTTTAGCAAAATAGAAAAATATTCACTATATACTATATTTTAATTGTATAAAAATAAACTCGTGGCATTAATTTCAATCATGCTTATCAAATAAGTTATAATATGTAAATAGGAATGTTAAAAAATCACTTATTTATTTACCCAAATACATATTAGACTACTGAAACTAGTCTGTTCTCTATTATAAGTTTTCGTATTTATATGTATGTACATAGTTGTTTTATTTTTTTAAATTATTATTTCCCAATACTTTCACTTACTAATGATAATCAATAATTTATAACGTTGATAAAAAATTACATTGAATTCAGACGATACATTGTATGTATATAAAATTATATGAAAATGAATTCGTATATAATATTAAATTTATTGCTATTGTGTAACGTTTATTTTATATGGATAAAAAAATTGATTGTTAAAGGACGTGACATTGTGTTCATAGCTGTGAAGAAGAAAAAAAAAAAAGATATATGAATGTAAACTGTTCTTTAAAGTGTATATGTATATACAAGAAAAATATATATAAAAATGATATTTACCAAAATGACGTTAATTTACACTATATCACAATATAAATGTATATATAATATGTATGTAGACTGTTTCAGTTTAAAAAATGCAAACATATCCACTATTTAATCTCTTGCTTATTAATCTCTATACAATAAATAAATACACAATATATCAAAATTCGATGATACAGATGGCTTTTCATGCGAATTGAAAAAACCTTAAGTACAATCGATATACAAAAATAGACAATTTGTACTCAAAAACTCGCTCTTACACATACCATTCAAGGCACTTTACGTATTAATACTAAAGTTATGCGTGTAAAAGATTAAAAATACGCTTAATATTAGTGATCCGACTCAATCACAAAATCATTTCAAATTTTTCGAGTATCTAAGCAGCAATACGGGAACCAATAAGCAAACTGCTCCGATTAAGTAGGTAGAAAATGCACCAATACTCCAATATGCTACAAAAAATACAATTAAATTATTATCCAGTATCTTCAAACTACTTTATCATCATCATCATTTTCAGCCGTTCACCATCCACTGCTGGATGAAGGCCTCTCCAATCCTCTTACATTCTTGTCTGTCTTGAGCAATCTGCATTCAGTTGACTCCACACATTCTTCTCAATTCATCAGCCTATCGTCCACTCGGTCTACCTTGCTTTCTTTCACATCCTCTCGGATACCATTCCAGTATTTTCCAAACTACTTAATTGTATACAAATAACATTTCTCACCGATCGAAGCTACAACGGGTCCCAAAGCTCGAGCCAAGGCTCCTAGTGACCTGAACACGCCTAAAACTGTTCCTCGTTGATCAGCTCCACCGATTTGAGACACTACTGCTGTTAGACAAGACACTACAAATGCCGTTGCTGAAAATTTAAAATAAAATTCAATAATATGATATCATTTTAATAATACAATATCAATTATTGTAATGTGGACTCACAAACTGCGAATAAAACTAGGCCTGCATACAAGAAATGAACGGCATTAATACTACCGAACAACAACACGTCTCGTTTAGAGGCGTAAGCCACAGAAATAAACGACAACGGAATGATCCAAAGCCCAAATTGTGCTCCTTTGAGGATAGACTTCTCTGGTAATCGTCTAACTACGCCGCCTTGCAAAATTGCCATTATCATTCCTAAAAATAAAACAAAAATACAATGAAACGGATGTCACGATGGACAGATATACGATGATAAAAAAATACAAATCAGACATTAACTACCGACCGATTAAAAAGAACATTTTTCCCTGTTGCATAGACGTGTATTCGAATACGTGATGCGTTAAAAATGTCAAAGTGAATTCTAAGCCGGAATAAATGAACATGTATATGAAGTAGATTTGGCCAAGCCGTTTCAGCTGAGATAGTTCTTTCATTGTGAGCTTTTGTACAGCTTTGAAATTGAACAGTTCGTGGATCGATATGAAAGCCAAGGCTCGTGACAACGATGGAGCCAAATCTGGAGCACGTCTCTCCTAAAATCAAAAGAGTACTCATTAAACATTAGAAGCATGTAACGGGATTAAGAATACAAAATTCCGGTATACCTTCGGAAGTGTTTCTTTGAATAATACTGCGATGAATAAGAGATCAGCTATAGACAGTGTTAACGCACACAGTGCCGGATATATGAACCAATTTTGCGATGTTTTATCGGACCACAGAGAAAACATAGCACCGATTACAGGCCCTAAGATAAATCCAAGCGAAAATGCAATTCCAACCAGTGCCTGTAATATATAATTGAAATAAGTTTCCATTTAAGTTACATTCGTCGTTTAAACACGTATGTACCGAATCGTACACGGGTAAATGCAATATTTACTCAGATGTTTGAAACGTGTGTATTTATGTACATACATACATACATACAATATTGAATAACATGTTTTCATTTCGTTTGTCATAATTTGTTTTCGCTCATTGCAATTTAAAGTATTTTAGCTTAATAATAGAACCGGTTACCATTGCTTTTCCACGGTTTTTATGACTTGAAACGTCGGATATTATAGCCATTGTGAGACTGACGTTTCCTTTGCTCAAACCACCTATGAATCTCGCGAGAACGAATATAGCGAAATTGTGCGAAACGGCCCATAGCAAGTACGAGATGGATATTCCGAGCTGAAACACAGACAAAAATAATTTATATATCTATAGATGAATAATATATTTATTAATTTATTAAATAATAAAATGTATATAAATTTTAAATCTAACTTTATAACAAACATTCTAGCCATAATCATCAACCCACAAATTCAAATTCTTAAAATTACTTTTAACTGACCGCAACCTAAACACCACTTTCTTTTAAAAAAAATTTCAGTGGGCAGATTCGAGTATCTTTGTAGGTAATTTGTATTACATCAAAAAAGTACTTAAAGCCATGTTGTATACAATAATAATAATAAAGTAGGAATACTTTCATACAACGACTATGAAATATAGTCCATAATGTAATTAGCATTTGAGTGCTAACGGAAAGTGAAAATATTCATGCACTTTTCATTAGAAATGGGTATCAAATTATACGAAATAGGTCGATAATTCCATTACTTAAACTTGAGTGGAACAATTATCATAAGTATACAAGTGTATTAGTTTATTACCAAGCTCAAAATCATCAGGGGTTTTCTTCCGTAGACGTCCGATAAACCTCCAGCGATCGGACTGACAACAAACTGCAGAAAACTGTACATCGATCCCAAAACTCCTCCGAATAATACAGAATTGAAACGTTCCGGAGCACCGACAAGTTCTTGAAAGTATCTAACGTGATCCGAAACCCACTTATAAAGACCTACACTATCATACTGACGATAGTAATCTAACAATGACGGCAGCAGAGGAAGAATCATCGTGAAAGCTAGCAAATCAAGCAGTAATGAAAAAAATACTAAATAAACGGTAGGATGAGTTTTTTCGTCGGACGTTTGATCGCCCTGTTGTTTTCCATTGGATTTGTGATTTTTTCCAGGGTGGCCATTCTTAATGTTTTGATTTTCGTCGTTGTTTTTGTGCTTTCGTATTAATTTGGACGAGTCGCTGACTTTATTGGACACTGTTGATTCTCTCAACGATGTCTTCCTTTGTACTATTTCTTTATCGTCGGCGACAATCGGAGAATAGTTCGTCAATCTTGTTCGCACCATTTTGAACGGTGGAATGGCTGGAAAAATAACAAATACAAATGAGAAAATGTAGTACAACATACGACATAGATAAGAAATTCGCTTAATATGAATGTACATATACATATATGGAAGGCACTTGAGCCATCTAAGATTCGCTGACGACATACATAGTTATAGTTGCATGCTCAGTAGATTTACAAAATAGATTAACACAATTAAGCAACGTAAGTATTAAAGTAGATTTAAGAATTAACTTTAATAAAACTAAAATTATGTTCAATGACTTTTACACGCAAAACGTAATCACAGTAGATAACCACATTGTAGAAATAGTTGATAATTATTTATACCCAGGACAATTAGTGAACATGACTGGATGTAAAGAAGAAGAATGAAACTAATGGAGCGCTTTTGGTTGAATGAACATAGTTTTTAAATCCAGTATCCCGCTATGCTTAAAAAAGAAGGCATACGGACCAATGCATACAGCCAGTTATGACCTGTGGATGTGAAACATGGATGCTGAATTCAAGAATGTTATGTAAGATCCAGTGCACACAGAGAAGTATGCTCGGTATAACAAAAAGAGATCCTAAGAGGAATACATGGGTGAGAAGTTGGTCATCCAAAGTGGCAAATATAGCGGAACGTGTGACAAAGTTTAAGTGGACACATAGCGAGAAGAATGGATGGCAGATCAGATGGGCGCGAGGAATACTTGAATCGTATCCGAAGAAGATGTGAAAGAAAGCAAGGTAGACAGAGTGGACGATGGGCTAATGAATTGAGAAGAATGCGTCGAGTGGATGAAGATTGCTCAAGATAGACAGGAATGGAAGAGGATTGGAGAGGCCTTCATCCAGCAGTGGATAGTGAACGGCTGAAAATGATATGTTTATCTTTTGATGGGTATTTTAAATTCTAACGATTACATCGATTTCATTATGAAAGGTACACAAAAAATATTCATTACATATGTACAAATGAGATTGAATTATAACGTATACTTTGCCAACTTGCACAATTAGTACAATGTAGGTGTTGTTTTTAATACAATTTAGCTGATGTTAACAAATATTATGATAAAACAGATGGAGTAATTCAATACAATACCGTTAATTATAAACACATATTAAAATTATAAATTCATCCAAAAAACATTAAAGAGAATCAGATAGGGGGAGGGAATGTTAAATTTGTTAAAAAGTGTCTAGTGGGTCTAAAGATATAGGGAATAATCCAAGAAAGTTATTTAAAACAAGTAGTAAAAAGATTGAGTTGAATAAAAGAAAGCCACCCAGAAGTTACGTACATTCTAATTTCGACTTATTTTAATAAATTGAGACTTTTTTACAATTCCGGTACAATGACGAAAAGTTGTCATCGAATTACTGATTAGATTTTGTATGAAGATTGTTTAAAGAATAAATATTTGCACAGTAAAAACTTTGGTCAAAATAGAGATAGTCTACATATTATATTTGTGTAACGTGTCGAGTTTGCGAAAGAGAGAAAACAAGAGAGGGAGCGATCTACAGAAAGGTAGAGCACGAAGAATCGTAAAACTTTCAATAACGTCAGTCATAAGTGAAAGTAAAAAAAATTCGGGTTCAGTGTGTATGTGTGCGGATTATACCTCAATTGTTGAAAGTTGGGGAGGGGTGGGGGAAGTAGTAGGTTAAACCGGAAGTGAACAGTTTGGCGTCTCTCACCGGTGTGAATCGTGAATCGTGAATTGTGAATTGTGAATTGTGCGAGCGTCTCTCGAGCCGCACCCCGCCAGTTTGAACGCCGACTTATCCACTACTGCCAACGTTGCTGCCAAACGTCATCGTTGACAACAACAAGCGCTACCAACCTGTAGTAGTTGTGTTGTTTTATGTTTGAAAGAACTTCATGAACCCATTAAGATTTATACGCAAGATTCCACTCCTGTTAAAGCTCCCAAATCCAAATGCACATTTATATAATATAAATTACAGCGATCAATCCAGCATTGTCAGTTCTCTCAGTCCTCTCCGGTCACTCACACCATCTGAAACATCTCCATTGATGACCGACACCATCACCTTACTGCTACAACTCTCTCCACTGAAGACAACCACTACGCGACTCCAGCTGTCAACTCTCTGGACTTTCAACAGGCTACCTCGGAGAAACACAGCCTTTCGGCACACCAGTCTCGTACCAGACGAGATATACGCTCGTATATGTATATATATAGGTACTCACGCTGCCCAATATCAATCAATACTCATCCAGCTGCCCAAACAAATTTACTCGTCGTAGCACACCTTTACGCACGGATGCTCATTCGAAGCACGCATCACGTCGCTACACTATCAAGACGTACACACGAATACACTTCTCTGAACAATTTACGATTAATTCATCGCACGCATCTACGTAGACACTTACTTTTGTATATGTACATGTAATTTGCTGTACATCGAAAAATAAATAAAAATACAAAACTCTGCCTTGTATGAAAATAAAACGTTACACACACACACACCTAAGCCAGCGTTTCTATAATTGGTGACCACAACGTTCCTTTAGCTCGAAACAGATTTAATTTATTCCAGCAACTTTTATTTCCTACTTTAGAATTTGAAATCCTAAAATTCCTTTCAATAATCCGTGTGCCTGGCGAAAAGGTAATTAGGCAAATGCAACTTGCAATAACGAGTGGCGGATGGCAGCACTGAATGACGACATTACTTGTTGGTGTTTGTGGCTTTCCGGTCAAGTGTTGGGGTGATATTGAATGCGAGTATGTCTTCGTCTGAAGGAGCTTCGACCGGTGGAGCCACTTCAGGATCAGCGACAGCTACTTCAGGGAACTCAGGAACGACATTACTCAACTCCAACAGCTCACACGACCATCCCTCTCAGGTACCAATGACAACTTTATCCAACATAACCTCAATCGTGATACATTTCACCCGTACTTTTAATTCGAACTATGGCATGCCTTTCATTCAACTGTCAAATAAACGACTAAACGATCCACAATCCTTGGATTCAGACTACGATTCGTTCATTACCCTTGACTTGACCCATATTTCTCACCTCTGACACATACATACATACATTAAATAGAAACCGGGTAACTATCCAATATAGCAAAGCCACTGTACCTTAAACCTCTTGTATTATTGTGAATGGTGCTGCATTTTTGACTATGTTTAAAATCTGTCACCTTTTAGGTTATTTCAGATGGAATTGCGCGCGGCGATCGTTGTTATCGTTGTTATCAAATTATTGCCCAATGCACAAACCGAAAACGCGGAATGTGAAAAATCAAAAAAGACACTAAAATGACAAAAAGCCCATTGTAATCACAATCGAACAGTACCATTACTGAGCACGCAACGGTTAACACTCGCTATATCGATATCAAACCTTCTTAAAAGTTAAATTACAGTATAATATTCATAATTATTTAAAAGAAACTGGACGATTTTGCAAACAAAAGAGCTGTTCTCAAAGGGTTGAAAAGGTCGAATCTAATAAGAATGAATCCATTGTGGTCGAATGGATAATGTCGCAAACGAAAAAGGTCTAATAGGAATAATGTAGATAGCAGATAAGGTCTTAATAAGAATAAGACAGAAAGCGCACACGGTCTAACGGGAATAAGGTAGAAAGTGGATATGATTGAATGGTAAAAATATCGAAAAAAACAGGTTGAGAATCACCGGTTAAATAAAAACTTAAAAGAAATAACTCTTCTGTGTTTTATTTAAGATTTTCGATTATATATGCATTTTTTTCGATATTTTTACATTTCGATCAAATCTGCTTTCTATCGTATTCCTATTAGACCTTATCTGTTTGCGACATTATCCATTTGAACATAATGAGTTCATTCTTATTAGATTCGGCCTTTTCAACTGTAATCCACTTAAAGTGATAATTACAGGCGACTTATTAATCGGTCAGTATTTAAATCAATAAACGGTCAGTAACCTTTGATGAAAATGGTCAGTATTATATTTAAAATAAAGTAAAAACTGTCAGGGAAAAAATGATTTTGGTGACTTATTCACAAATGGTCAGTAAAAATTAACAAATCTGTCAAATATTGACCGTTTCTATAAATTTACTTGCCTTTTAGTATTAATTACTGATCACTTGAAAAAATTTGTTATAAACTAGGATTAGATACCCTATTATAGAATTACTATATATATGCTCTATCGCAGTGATAAGCAACACGTGACCCGCGGGTTATTTAAATGTGGCCCGAAGACAACTTCACAATAACAATTTTAGTTGTAAAATTATTAATATCTATCTTGAATTTGGTTGAGCACACCTTACTTGTCCTCCGATTTTATTTTTTTGTAATCTCTTTACGGTAATTGGGTAATACAAACATTACCCAAACGGCTTGCACCCACATAGTGCCCAGATGTTAGTCGAGTTGTTTTTTCCAAATGACACAGGATTTATTAATGTGGGACTAATTAGTGTGGGATTTACCTAAATACTTTATTTTTTTAGAGAAAGTAAGAAAGAGACAATGACAATATCTTTTTTACTATTTTTGCGAAAAAAATAGGTACATATCTAGTTGTTTAGTTGGACTCGGCTCGCCCGTCTGCAAAGTCAGTTTATCCATCTTGTAAATGTGTGAGTATCTTCAGTGGGAGTTTACCCAAAAAAATTCAGAACTCACATTTCGTATTTTTTCTTCTTAAATACATAAATAACATTCGTATATTTTTTTTGTAGCAAAAAAAACTCTTTGCTTTATCATGGCCTCGATATCTAAGAAACGCAAAGTTTTGGACGAAAATCGTCATTTTAATGAAGAGTGGACTTACAATTATTTTTTTGTTTGCGTTAAAGAGAATGCTATTTGCTTGATATCTATGCTCGGAAAATATTCTGTGTTCAAGGAATCAAGAAGCATTATGAAACAAAACATTCTTCAAAATTTCGCGGTATAAGGACAATTACGAAAAAACAAAATACATCAATTACAAAAAAGTCTTAAACAACAGCAAAATGTATTTAAAGCCGCTTCATTTACATTTGATACGGCAGTTCGTGCGAGCTACATTTTCAGTCAAATTATGACAAAGAGAATGAAACCGTTCTCTGATGGAGAATTAATAAAAGAATGCTTAGAAGCCGTAGCAGATGTTGCTTTTCCAGAAAAAAAAGATATAATCTCGAAAATCAGCTTATCGCGTTTTTCAATCGTAATAAGAATTGACGATTTATCCAAAGACATCGAATTCGGTTTGAAGGACCGAATTTCCAAGTTAGAATGGATTTCTCTGGCTTTGGATGAAAGTGATATTAACGATACAGCACAACTTGCTGTCTTCTTGAGAGAAATGGATTCTAATTTTACATAAGGCCCGAGCCTCACCGGGCAACTAGTCTGCAGACTAGTCGGCCTTAGTCGTTGTGTCGTCAAAATGTTAGCGTTTAGACGGAGCGGACCTCACCGGGCAACTCAGTCTCCGCAACTATGGACGACTACCGACGACTACATGCCGTCATGGCAACTCTGGGACGTTTATATGGGCATGGAAATCCAAAACTGACTTCAAATATGGGTTTCTTAGACAATTTTGTACAGGTAACACGAAAAAAAAAATTTTTTTTTTTTTTCAAAAAAACGAAAAAAAAAAACGAATTTTTTATACTACGAGATAAACACTACACACAGATAGTGATTTCCGAAGAAAGTTTCAGTCCAGATCCTTATTTTCAAATCTTCGCAAATCTTCAAATTCTTCAAATCATAGCATACAAACATCTCCATAAAAGTGTATAGCTCTGTAAGAGGCCAAAACCGACGAGAATATAATTTGATTATTAGGCAATATTATATAAGAAACACGAAAAAAAATAAGTATTTTTTTTTAAAGATTTGTCTATTTTGAAAGTGACGTAAATAAATAATACAGAGGTGATGCACTCGCCGTTGTCTCGCTCGCACTCTATTTGCGCGAGAGAGAGACGTTCCAATCCCCTTGCACTGTAAGCAACGGATACTACGTCATATAATGAACAGCATTCGGACAAAAGAAAAAAAAAAAAAAAAGACGAATTTTTCATAACTTTTTTTTTTTCGAGTTTCATTTATAGAATTGTTTAAGAAACCGATTCTGCGGGTCAGTTTTGAATTTCCATAATAATTAAAGATAATCAACATCGCAATGTGAGCAACTAAGTCGGCGGAGCAAATTGCTCAATGCAACTCGCCGCAGACTAGTTGCCCGGTGAGGCTCGGGCCTAACTCAACATTTGAATGATTCGAATGTAAGTCTTCAAGGACCAAATAAGCTTATAAATGAAATCTATGAAAAAATAAAATGGCATTATGGAATCGTCAACTTGAATCTAGTAATACGGCACACTTTCCGATTTTAACAAAAGAAAATCCTTCTAGTACGAAAAAATATGCGGAAGAAATAAAAAGACTTCGACAAGAATTTGATTCCCGTTTTAAAATCTTACGGGAGAATAAAACTTCTATTGATATTTTCTCATCACCCTTCAATTTAGACGTTGAAAAAATACCCGAAGAATTTCAAATGGAAATGGTCAATCTGCAGGGCAACATCGAATTAAAAAATAAATTTCAAAATGTTGAACTTCTTAATTTTTATAAGACATATTTTCCGTCTGAAAAATTTCCAATTTTGGCAAATCATGCTAGGCAGATAATAAGTATATTTGAAAGTACTTATCTCTGCGAGCAATTGTTTTCAAAAATAAAAATTGTAAAAAACGACCATAGAAACTGCATTAATGACGAGCGACTAGAAAACTGCTTACGAGTCGAGTTGCAGTGTTTTCAATACCTGTAAATATTGAAAAACAGTGCCAAATATCTCATTAAAAATGCGTTTAAATTTTTTCACCTGTGTATATTTTTTTTTCAACATTTATTAATAATTTATGTATGTATCTAATTTTTATATATGAAAAGTAGGTATGTGTATTTTTTTAAGATTTTCCTAATATAAAATTAATATTAAATAAAAAACGATTTTCAAACCTTTTTTTGGATTATTAATTTATATACCCCCCCCCCCTAGTAATTAAATCATAAACCCCTTTTTAGAGTTATGGGCGTTGCGGCCCTTACGAATTATTGAATTTTTAGTTTTGGCCCGCTGCAAAAAAAGGTTGCCCGTCACTGCTCCATCGCATCTAATGAATTAATTTCTCTCAGATTCCCACATACATAGTTAGGAAAGCTTCAATTCTTCTTCAAGGCTTAAAATTCGCTGCTAATCTTCTCAACTATTTACTTTTTCATATGCACTGACCACTTATGAAAGTTACTCACCATTTGGTTAAAATAACTGATCGAAAACCGGAAAAGTTACAGACCCAATTAATACAGACCATGATTACATAACAAAATTGTATCTTACCTAGCCTCTATATTGCAGATAATAACTAGACCTAGACTTCAAGAGTTGGTGCGAGAAGTCGACCCGACTGAACAGTTAGATGAAGAAGTTGAGGAATTGTTATTGATAATGGCTGATGACTTCATCGATAGTACAATGAATGCAGCATGCCTACTCGCCAAACATAGACACGTCTCAACGGTAGAAGTCAAAGACGTACAACTACATCTGGGTTAGAATCTCGACCACGATAATGTATACCGAGTGTCTCTATTGTGTTTCATGTGTTTTATTTTTTATTTTTCAGAACGCAATTGGAACATGTGGGTTCCCGGTTTCGGAACTGACGAATTGAGGCCGTACCGACGAGCCACCGCTACCGAAGCCCACAAACAGAGGATGGCACTCATTAGAAAGACTTTGAAGAAATATTGAGACTAATATCGCCAGCAATGGAGACTAATGTACAAACTTTCGAATATTATACACGTATAATTGAATGCCTCGTCCGTGTGGACAAGTTTAAGTTTTATAGGTCATTGTTAAGTCGAGAGTGACATGTTGCAATTTGTATTTTATACCCGGAAGTGCGATTATTATCGTGCGATATATTGTGATGTTATTTGTATCATATTATACATATGTCCGACACTGATTTTATTTGACTGGTTATAACGTATTTGTATATTTAATATATTGTATAATTAAAGATTAATTAAGTTGATTTCTTTTTCAATTCCGGGGACACCTTCGGTCTCATTGAAACACTTTCGAAAGTTTAAAAAAATATATTAAAAATCATACATGAAACAATTACAATTCATTTTTTCTCTCTATTTTGACTAATTCGACTACGAATTTTAGTGTAGCATCGCCGGGTATTTTCGGCGGTGCACCGGATGCTCCGTAGCCTAGATCCGGAGGAATTATGAGTTTTCTCTTCTCTCCCTCGCACATACCCATCAATCCTTGATCCCATCCTTTGATCACTTGTCCCGCGCCCAACGTAAAAGTCAATGGCTGATTACGAGGCAGCGAACTATCAAACTCGGTGCCGTCCATTAGAGTACCCTGTAACAAAACAATCAATCAATATTTACATTTCAGACGATAGTATAAACGCTGAAAATTATTGCATACATAAACGACTAAAATCTGCCTGTCGGTTCGTTTGTCCTTCAGGAATCCTCACAGGCAATACTCTCTCTACAATACAAAATACAAATACAAAAGCTCTAAATCCAGCTGTTCACTATTTAAGGAATACCAACAGTCAACACACTTCCCCGTAATCCATAGTAGATTTCCTATGCTATTTTTTTCCTACTCGCAATTTTGCTCGCAAGTTGCTATGAATATAATAATATATATATATAATAACCCACATATGTACATTTAGCGGGAGGCGTTGTAATGTGCGAATTTAATAAGAACGAATCCATTATGCCCAAACAAATTACATATGTAGAATTTGATCTAAAGGTAAAAAATACATCATTTTCAGCCATTCACCATCCACTGCTGGCTGAAGGCCTCTCCAATCCTCTTCCATTCCTGTCTGCCATCCATTTTCACTGTGTCCACTCCAACTTTTTTACACGTTCCACTACATCTGCCACTTTGGTCAACTTCTTACCCATGTATTCCTCTTACGATCTCTTCTCGTTATACCAAGCATACATCTTTCCATGCTTCTCTGTGTGAACTACCTAGATAGTTGTGTAGAAATTTCCACAACCTTATAAACGGTATGAAAAATATGTACATGAAAGATCGAAAATCTTAAATAAGACACGAGGAGTAATTTCTTTTAAATTTTTAACCAGCCTTTTTTAATCGAAGAATTTAATTTATTTTCATATAATATATACATATGTATGTGCATACATACGTTGCTAAAACTAATATGAAGAATAAAATTAGTTTAAAATTTTCGATATTTATAATATACCTTTGGATCAAATCCACTTTCTACGTGATTCGTATCAGACCTTATTAGTTCGGCCATAATGGATTCGTTCTTAAGAGATTTAGTCATTTCAAATGTGATCAATTTAACAGCTTATACTTTTGACAGATGATGTCAAAATCATCAAATCTGGCATAGAAAAAAAAAAGTAAGACTTCTTTGTCGCACTCCAAGTTTAAAATGTGTCGATATCGATTCAATGTAGAGATAGGTATTAAAAATGTATGTTTACAGTGTAATGCATGTGCAGAAGATCTCCTCGCCGGGCTTTGACAGTGCATTCAGGGTTACGTTTCAGTACTCCGATTTGCAATTTATCTGCAGCCCCTGCCAATCCTGCAGCTACGATCACAATTAAAAATATCGATAAGGGATGCATTCTGAAGCTGTATGTCCAACTATTCCCGATTCCGATTCCCAATCAGTCAGTGTTGCCCGAACGCTACACCGGATATATGATCAAGTATTTTTTTTATTTTGTGATATATCATTGTGTGCGCGATAAGGCGTTTCATATCAATGTCGAATTATGTAATTCGATGATTCAATTCGAGTTAAGGTACTTACGTGACTGTAAAATTAATCGAATATTAAAAAGAAACGCGATTGAATAATTATGACAGAAAGGGGTTAATCTCAATTTGGATTGAATGAAAAAAATGGGTTCTTGTCCGTTAGCCGCACGCCGGAAGTAGGCGTACCAACAAAAGTGCTTCCCACCGTTTGACAATCACCTCCCTGAGAGTGTATTGGAGAAGCGTGTATATGTGCATTGTTGACATATTGAAACGTCAGTCAAGTGTGAAATTGACCAATAATTGAATTACGTTAATACATCAATGATTTACTTCTAGAGCAGGGCAGATAGTCTTATAACCTTCCAAGTATTCCCTGCTATGGTATACCTTGACCTTGACGAGCTCAGCGCTCCCATATACGAACGATGACAGCCGACAGCCGATACGATTATACTTAAAATCATTTGTGTTTAGGACTACTAGTTTGAATCCAATGAACAACCGAGTGAAGAATGAACCTTCACAGCAAATTCATCATATAATAATATTTATAATATTTATAGTAATTACTATTTTATTAACAAATTATAGTTTTATATTTAAAAGCAGTGATGTGCAGTTGTTTCAGCATTAATAACAATAATTTATTATTTGCTGGACAACTGTTGTCTCAAACGAAAGGTCTATTCGTTGTGGTTATTTCTCCAATGAAAGGTCTCTTCTTTGGGGGGGTGGTGGCCTCATTTGAGGGTCTTGAGGAGGCAGTATTTGGATGGATGGTGACTCCTCAAGGCGGGCTTAACATATATTCTATTAAATTAAACATTCTGATTCTTTTACATCTCTAGTAATAGTGCAATCTTATTTTTCCATATATAAGGTGATATGGAAAATAAGAAAATAAACAAAATACTTAGTTATTAAGAATATTTAAATTTCACATATTTGAAATTTTAATTAAAATATGTTTATGAAAAGAAGATGTATTTCTATTTATTTATTTTTCTATCGAATGTCTTAGTTAAATAAACAATAATCATCTCTCGCTGATTACCAGTTGGCAACCACTAATATAAACTTAAACAACGTTAAACTTATCTCTTTAACGTTGCTGTGATCCTAGCCGGAAAAAATTTTTTTTGGGCGCAGGTACCAGCGGGACAAGTTTTTATGAGACGCTCCCAAAACAAAGCACTAATTGGTCGACGACGGACTACTTTGACCCGAGTCTCTCTGATATCAAAATAAGTCTCGTCGCAGTCGAAGATGTACTCAATGGGCCATATCAAAGTTACAGTTTGCTGCGAAGGTTCATTCTTCACTCGGTTGTTCATTGGATTCAAACTAGTAGTCCTAAACTCAAATGATTTTAAGTATAATCGTATCGGCTGTCGGCTGTCATCGTTCGTATATGGGAACGCTGAGCTCGTCAAGTTCAAGGTATACCATAGCAGGGAATACTTGGAAGGTTATACCACTATCTGCCCTGCTCTAGAAGTAAATCATTGATGTATTAACGTAGTTCAATTATTGGTCAATTTCACACTTGACTGACGTTTCAATATGTCAACAATGCACATATACACGTTTCTCTAATACACTCTCAGGGAGGAGATTGTCAAACGGTGGGAAGCACTTTTGTTGGTACGCCTACTTCCGGCGTGCGGCTAACAGACAAGTACCATTTATTGTACCAACATTGTACACGTTATAACAAATTTATAAAATACATATGTATGACCCGTATAATACAAGTTGAAGAAGTGTTGATGAGCGTAGATGGATTGTGGAATGTGTTTGTGCGTATGGAGATGTTGCCATTTTTAATAATGAGGAAGGAGAGAATTCCTACAGTACTTTTATTATTTTATGCCATGCTATTTCTATTTTAACGCGAATAAAACACCGATAAAAAATAAATTAAGATTAACGGGCAATGGCCGACATTTGACGATCGAATGCCAATTAATTTTGACAGCTAACATTAAACGTCACATTTGACACGCGACCTAACACCAAAACGTCAGATCACGTTTAAATGACCTTTCAACTACAAAACTATCTGGAATCGTAGTATTTGACACACGTGTCATTTCTACAATGGTCAAAGTAATATTCCTTCATCCTGATCTGGGAATTGGTGGAGCTGAACGTCTCGTAGTTGACGCAGCGCTTGCTCTCACCACAAAAGGACACCAAGTCAGCTTTTATACAAACCACCATAACCCACAACACTGCTTTGAAGAGACTCGCGATGGAACTCTAGCCGTCAATGTCGTAGGCTCGTGGATACCTCGCTCTGCATTCGGACGTTGCCGAGCTTTGTTCGCATACTTGCGATTTGCATACGCTGCTCTATACTTGGCCTGGTTTGTTATACCTACTGAAAAGCCTGATGCAGTCTTCTGCGATCTCATATCTCTCTGTATACCGTTGCTGAAACTCGCTAGAACAAATTTCAAAATTGTCTTCTATTGCCACTATCCGGACAAGTTACTAACAAGTCGTGATGGAGTATTGAAGAAAGTGTATCGAGCACCGATCGACTGGGTAGAAGAAATTAGTATGAAACAAGCCGATGAAATTCTAGTCAATAGCAAGTTTACAGCAGAAGTGTTCAAACAATCGTTCCGAAGTATCAACGTTGCACCAGCCATTTGTTATCCGTCTATCAATACCAACTTTTTTGATAATACTTCACCAAAGCCAATCAATGACGTAATAAACATTCCCGAAGATGCATTTTTACTATTGTCCATCAATAGATACGAACGAAAGAAGAATCTATCGTTGGCGTTGAAATGTTTGGACGCTTTACGTTCAGACTTAAGTGTTGAAGAATGGAACAAGGTCCATTTGGTTATGGCCGGTGGATACGATCCTATCAATGTTGAAAACTTAGAGCATTACACGGAGTTGTGCGATTTGGCGAATGAACTCAAATTGAACAGTAGCGTTACATTTTTGAGGTCTCCGTCTGATGTTCACAAATTAATGTTGCTTAGTAGATGTGACACGGTTGTTTATACGCCTTCGAATGAGCATTTCGGTATTGTTCCGTTAGAGGCCATGTATTTTGCAAAGCCGGTGATCGCCGTAAGTTCTGGAGGACCTACGGAGACGGTGGTCGATGGTTTAACTGGATTTTTAAGTGAACCGGATGAAAAAATGTTTGCCAGTTCGATTAAGAAACTAATTTTAGATCCACTGTTAAAACGTGAAATGGGTAAATCAGGTAAAGAACGGTTCAGGAAAAAGTTTTCATACGAAGCCTTTACTGTACAATTGAACGATATTATAATGGATTCTAGATCAAATAAGAAATCACAGTGAGTTGTTGTATACACAATATTGTAAGACATAAAAATATATTTTTAAAATTAAACATTGGTTTTTTTATTTAAATAAAAAAAGTTATGCTGTATCACATTGTTTATTGAAACATATACCTACATGTAAAAATCGTAATATAATACAAATAAATATGTTATATTTAACAGTACTAAATAATTGTTTAGTATCACAAATCAATTAAAGAAATTAAAATTTAAAAATATTAACAAACATTTGTAGGCAATATCAGTCTTATTATAAATACAAAAAATTGGATTTCTAGTCCTCGGCAAATAACACTGAGCAACAAAAAATCACGTTTTTTAAAACCCAGAGCGGAGATTAGTCAATCTTTACTAAGTTTGACTCACTGAATTCGAATCCAATAATGATTTTCGAATCCAATACTATATTTTGAGTTATAGCCCGCAAAAGCCAAAAAAATGGATATTTTTTTAATCGAGAATATCTCATAAACGAGAGCATTTCAACAAAAATCATTATCGGATTCGAATTCAGTGGGTCAAACTTAGTAAAGATTGACTAATCTCCGCTCTGGGTATTTTTTTTGTTGCTCAGTGTATTGCACATTGCTTTCAATTTGACAAAATTACGTATTTATAACAGTTTAATGGATACGTATAAAAATATATAGAAAATGTACGACTTTCATTTTAATTCTCTGAAACGTTCTGCTCCATCGGAGCAACAACGTCTAATTGAATATTATACTGCTGATCCAATCCAAGATAACAATCACTCAATACGAACAGGGTGAGAATAGTTCGGCCTGAAAACAACACAATTGAAATTTGAAACTGTACAAATAAATGCAATGGCAATAACATTACACATTTACTGACCTGTATTGAACGGGGTGAAGAAGTTAATTTGCTGTGACGACTTATATCCACGAATGGAAGCTCGTTTCAACGCCAACACTTCCTTGTGTTCTACGGATGCTAACGTGAGGAACCAACTTTCATCTTTGCCTCTCGGAAAACGTGGACAGTGAACGGCGTTGGTTCTACCACCTTGTCTTTGCATTTCCACTATGATAGTATAATCCTGAGATAATGACGAAACATTAAAATCTTAAACATACATTTTTCCATGCTTCACACAGAGAAGATCTATGCTTGGTATAATGAGACGAGATTGTAAGAGTAATACATGGGTAAGAAGCATGACTAAAGTGCCAGATATAGTGGAACGTGTGAAAAAGCTGAAGTGGTACATAGCGAGAAGAATGGATAGCAGATGGACGCGAGAAATACTTGAATGGTATTCGAGAGGATGTGGAAGACCGAGTAGGCGATGGGCTGACGAATTAAGAAGAATGTGTGGATGCAGATTGCTCGTGACAGACAGGAAAAAGATTCTAGAGGCCTTCGTCCAGCACTGGATGGTGAACTGCTGAAAACGATGATGATAACACAACTACATTTATAAACCAAAAACCACAATTACTTGTCCTGCATGCACTTTCAACCAATTATCTCTAGACGGCGGTTGATCAATAGTTTTGTTTTGTTCCATTGGACTTTCGCACCACGATCCTCTTATGTTCAATTTTACAGTCAACGTAGGCCAATCGCAAATTACCTATAAATTACAAATAGATTTAAAACTTGACATAGAAACATTGCCAAAGTATTAAACTTACACACGTACTTTATATATTTGTTCAATTTGTGAGTCATCAAACTCTTCTCTCAGATGAGTAGCCAACGCTTCATACTCCTTAAAACACGCCGCTTTCAAACCTGCAGGAAACATACACGGCCGTTTCAAAGCTCTAGACATCAAACTGAACAGGTAAAGATGGTGAGATTCAACATGTGGAAGAGTCAATAATGGTGATTCTTCAACCCAACGCGCTTGAATTACCATTTGCATGATTTGCTGCGTGTGTAGAGTTGAGACTAACCAACCCTGTTCGGCACACGTGTCTATTGTTGCCTGAAAAAAATTTTAAACGATCAATTAAACGATTCTTAAGAATATTATGCACATATTGCAAAACAAAACATACTTGTAATATCCTGATGGCTTGATCTAAAACTGACTTGAGATCGGTTGAATAATCCGAGCACGGTAAATGCAAGTGTGAAAAATGAGCTTGCAGTAATAGGAACGTTTTTGTATGGGACGAATCTAAAGTTAACGGATCCACTGGTATTCTACACAGCTTGGAAAGTTCACTAAAAAGTAAATAAATAAAATTATAGGGGGTTTTGATGATACTGCGGATATACGGTTCTACTTTCTAAATCTTACCCATTCAATAGGTCTTCATTGTGTCTAACCGGTAGCTCGTTGTATTCGTGGGCGTCGCTGAGGACTTTGAGCAATTCGTCAATGGACAAATCTGATTTGAGACTGTCGGTGAAGTGTTTCATCGTTTGATGCGACAGATAATAATACGAGGATATTCTTCCCATCCAAGTGCCGCTAATAGTTCTTCCATCCTGTAAATGCACATTGTTTTAATATTAAATCAATTCCACGGCTGTTAATGTCATAAATTTGATTTACCTCTTGAATTTCCACGCACGACGCAGCCGCCAATGTGTCTAATGCTTTTTGTATCAAATTAGATAAAAATGTATTGATGTCTTGGACGTCTAAAGTTTCTAAATTGTAGTATGATGGATTTTGCAGTAGTCGTCTAAAGAAATATGTCCATGTTAAATAATCTAAAAGGTCTTGTTTCGATTGTACAGTTCCTGAAATACATACCAAACATGGCAACACGTTCATTGTATTATATGTATGTATGTACATATTACTGATTACAATAGATGTGAACAAACCTGCGACAATTTCGGCATTGACGTGATCAGGAAGAACATTTAAAATACTAGACTCAACTGGGAATGGCTCGTAGAGGAATTTTTTATAGAAATTCTTTTTGATATCATGCACTAATACAACAGCAACGCCTTGATTATCAAACTGTAAGAAAATAAAATACAATAAGTACTTTTTTATTATTTAACTATAGAAAAATGACAGTAAAAAGTATATACCTGAGGTCTTCCAGCTCTACCCATCATTTGTAAAACATCAGTGATTGGCATATCGACGTACCGTTTCTGTTTACCGTCGTAATATTCAGTACCTTTAATAACCACAAGATGTGCCGGGAAATTAACACCCCATGCCAAAGTGGCTGTACATATGAGTATCTATATTAAATCAAAACACAGTCAGGAATAATATTTTGACATTGAAATACTATAAAAAATCAATTGTAAAACGTGAAACCTGTATTTTTTGATTAACAAACAATTCTTCAACTGTCTTTCTATCCCTATCTTGCAATCCTGCATGATGGATACCAATTCCGAAAGCTAAAGTGAGTTTCAAATTTGCTTCTTTGACGTTTAACAATATTTGATCCATTTCTTCTTCCCGTATATGCAAGAATTGTTTCGGATTGTCTTCGGCGGCAAGGTAGGCTATCAAGTCCAGAGCGGTCAACCTATGAGTATTAAATACATACAATAAACGATGTTCAATGATGAAAATAATAACAGATATTCAATTTTACCTCGTCTGTCTCCTACTGGATACGAATACGAGAGCTGGTGAGTTGGGAGAATGTTGACGAATAGCTTGAAACGTTGGTTTATTCATCGAAAGCATACGAGGACAATAGTGTCGTCCAGCGTGACCTGATATATGAACCTGCAACATTAAATTTATCCATGGTGAAATACAATACATAAAATTTAAAGTAATTGTAATGATTAGAAAAACTGACCTCTAAAGGAACTGGTCTGACGGAAGGTCTAAAATTGTAGAGACCCATAGCTCCAATTCCGAGCCAATTTGCCAAATCTTTAGCGTTAGCTAAAGCAGTTGATAATCCAACTATTCGCAATGTACGGGCCGTGTGGGAAGCAATGAAATTAGTTCTGTTTTTTTGAAAAAATAAAAAGCATGGGTAGTACAAATCATAACAGAATATTATAAATATATTCAATTGAACAAACCTTGAAACTATGACTTCTAAAACGGGTCCTCTGTCTTCTCCCAGCAAATGTATTTCATCAATTACAATCAAAGCAACGTCTTTTACATAATTCCTAGTTTGCCAAGATCTGCTAATACCATCCCATTTCTCCGGAGTTGTCACGATAACGTGAGACTCTTTAATTGCTCTTATATCAGGCGAGGTATCTCCAGTGAGTTCAACAACTTTTTTACCTATTTTCTTTTCCAATCTAATTTTCCAATCATTGATTCTTTCTCTAACTAGAGCTTTCATTGGAGCTATATACACCACCTAGAAAAAGATAATTCCAAAGTTAATCACCTAAGATTGCAAATTTAGCAATGTGTTGATGTTTTTATTACTCACTTTGCATTTGGGATATTGTTTAAAAACTCTAAACATTGCTATTTCTGCTGCTATTGTTTTACCGGATCCGGTTGGAGCCCCAAGTAGTACATTATTGTCAGTGTGATAAAGGCAGTGGAAGATTTGGGTTTGAATAGGATTGAAATGGGTAAATGTATAGAGATTCTCAAAAATAGGGTCTTTGAGTGCGGTCACAGGGAGTGGTTGCAATTCCAGAAGATCTAAAAAAATGATGAAAATTAGTACAATTTAAAATGACACGACGAAAAAAAGTTAGTAATATTACCTGTATGCGGAGGATGACTTTCTGGCAAAATGAGATGTTGGAAACTCAAAGGCAAATATGTTTGTGAACCTAACCATCTATTTAAAAGTAAAATCGTATAGTTATGATATTTTTTATTAGATTGTATATTTTTCGAATTAGGACTCATATAAAATTACCTATCTGATGTGGCTCTGACGTAATATTGAGGTGGTAATGGCTCAGTTAAAGGTATGGTAATTATAAGCTCTTGAGGTTCATGCGAGAATACCTTTAAAATCATACGAAAAACATATTTAATTATGTGTATGTTAATTGATAAATCAAATGAATATAAATAAAATTCAATTCACCTGTTTTCTAGTTATTAGGAAATGCTCTGAATGATACATAAAATTACTCTCGGGGTCTTCTATCCAAATCCAAAAAGCTTCTGAAGTTTTTCCATGAACTCTATCATTCCATCTATATAGGATATTTCATAAATAATTTTAAAATTCTAACATAAAGTGGTCAAATCAATAGAATATAAAACAATCGTACCTGAAATTAGGACTAATTTGCAATCTAATTTTTAAAATCGTTCTAGTAATGGGATGTAAACTAGCTTCCATTTCAAGCAAAGGAAACTCTTCTGCACATCGTTTAACATTTCCGGCCATATTTGGATTCCTCAGTATTTGAGCTGTAATGCGTGTTAAATAAAATTATAAGTTTATATAAATTAGAATGTTTGTAAAATTTAACAAATAAAAAATGTACCGAGTTCTTTCGTATCCATTTCTCTTATATCATCTACGCTCATATTTCTCGCTTCGATTTTCTCGATGATTCCAAAAGGAAGCGACCGAAATTGTCTCATTGGACTTTCTGAATCCCATTGTTGAAGTTCTAACATTTTAGATAAGATAAGAAATCGACCAGCCATCACAGGATTGTTTCGACGGAGAACGACATCGAAGAGTGCACGAGTTATTCTCACGGCGTTCTATGACAATAAAATATAACAAAAAATTTCATTGATCATCGATATACATATGTATGTACTTAATGCACATAATAAGATTTACCTGACTAATATACGACAAATCAGAAATCAAAGAGAATGATTTTACATTTCCTCTTGATAAATATGTCTGAATTAGAATATTGACTTTACCGTGTAGATTTTCAGTTCCACCAGCAACAGACACTTCGCAATTATCTGAAGACAGTTGATCTAATTCTGTAAGCTCGTCGTCTCGAACCTGAAATGGTGTACGTTGTATGTAAATGATGTATTATATTAATAAATACACTACATCTTATATGTAAATTTCATTACTTTCAACTGTTGAAACTCTTGCGCGTGAGAAATCATAGTTAGAACGTCACCTTCACCCATGATCGGTTTCATCATATCGTTGAAAACTTCAACAGTGTCATATTTTATATAGAAATAACTAGCAGTTCTTCCAAGATCTAATAAAAATAATTAATAAAAATATATTCATACAATAATACATCAAATTAAGCAAACTGGAATCAAATAAAATAACTACCAGTGATGTTTAGATCACCAGTTCTTTCGCTGAATCTTATCATACACGCTTTATCTAAAGCCATCGCTGATGATCTTATTAAATCCCTTCTCTTCTTTTCTAACGTAGGATCTTCTTGAATATCTCCATAATTAAGACCATATACCTACATTAACAAAATGATTAATATAAATAGTACATTCCAATGATTTAATAATACACACTAATGAATTACTCACTAAAGGATTTATCTTCATTCGAACAAAGAGATATGTGTAACTTAACCATTCGATGGCTTCTTCTACATTTGCAATAGTACCCAGACAAACCTACATGAAACAATATGTTAACTCTATTGTCTATAATAGAAAATATAAATTACATATGTATATACATATATAGAAAACAAAATTACCTCAGCATTGAGATTGTCTGACAAACAATTAATAAAATTACTTTCAATGGGAAACTGATTTGTTAGCAATGAAAGGTAATGCGACAATTTATCATGAGATGTTATGATAATACCGGTGCCTGATTTATCGAATTGTGGTCTTCCAGCTCGACCGAATATTTGTAATACATCGAGAATACCCAAATTTATAAAAGTACCTTGTTTTGAGTCGTAGATTTCAGTACCCTGAAACAAAATGACCGTTAAAAACATGTATTCTACAATTTTAGATACATAATCTGTAGAACAGAATACCCTTATGATAACGGCATGAGCTGGTAAGTTGACACCCCACGCTAACGTAGACGTACAAACGAGAACTTTGACATAGCCTTCAGAAAAGAACTTCTCTACCATATTTCTGAAACATTTGCAATAATGCGAATACAATTACAAAAACTCAATTTCAATCAATTACAATAAACGCTTTATACCTATCGCTTCTCAACATGCCAGCATGATGGCAAGCGAATCCAAACTGAAACAGTTCGGCGAGTTGTCTGTTCTTTCCTTTGGCTATGACCCTTTTAGCATTTTCCAAGCCGATAGAACTCTCGGGCTCAAACGACTGGATCTGTCCTTTGTTTTGAGCCATCTCCTTCAACACCAGAGCCGTTCTATTGGTTGCATTACGCGCATGTACGAAAACCATCACTTGATGTCCTTTTTGTACCATATCGTAAACTTTGTCGTAACATACTGAATCCATATCGGACATCTACAATATTAAAAATAAAAATCATACGTATGTATGTAAGTACAAATTAAATTAAGATCAAACTTAACAACATTGACCGATATTTACTTGTTGTAAAGGTTTAGAATTTTTAATTCCAATGAATGTCTGCGACAGTGGAACCGGCCGGAAACGAGAATCAAAGAAGAATAATCCAATATGAGGATTTACACGCAAGAACCTGAAAGTTTACAACATGTAATAAGAAACGGCAACTAATTTATCGGTCAGTAATTTAATCAATAAACGGTCGGTAACTTTTCAAGGATAATGGAGTATAATGGTCAGTATTATATGTTGAAAACAGTAAAAAATATATTTTTAGTAACTTTTTCTCAAACGGTCAGTTACCGACCATTTAGTTTAAACAGACCGTTTACATAAATTTACTCACCATTTAGTATTAATATTACTGACCATTTAATATATTTACAAATCACAAGTACTGACCAGTAAGTTATAAAACACACTGACCATTTATTAAAATTACTCACCATTTGGATAAAATAACTGACCCACTAAATGAGCTGTTATTTTTGAAAGAGGTGAAGTCAAATTTTGAAAAAAATTAATTAACAGTAGTTTCAGTTATGAGCATAATATATGATATATTTATTTTTAAAGAATTTTCAACATAAAAAATGAACTTATACCAGTTTCAAAAATAACGACTCAAATACAAGAAAAGACATATTTTAACATCAAGTGTTCGTCACAAGTACCACAACGTATACGCACAGGGCTTAGGACCGCCTTTTTTATGAATTCTGATGTACATATACCTATGTATATGCTGATTTTAAAGATTAGTTAAATTGGGTCCACGCTACGGCATTCGTAATGAGCACTGACAATATAAACAAATATATATATGAGATTGATGAATACCTTGCCACGTCTAAATAATTCGGCAACGTAGCCGAAAGTCCTACAATACGTATCATACTTTGAGACGACTCGACCTGACGAAGAGTCCTCGCTACCAAAGTCTCTATCACCGGTCCTCGGTCTCCGTGCAGCAGATGAACTTCGTCTATTATCAACAATCGCACTAATGAAGTTAGAGCAACGTCTCCGGTTCCTTTCCTAGTTACGACATCCCACTTTTCTGGGGTCGTAACGATCATCTGCGTCTGATGGATTTCGCTCTTGGTCAGTTGCATATCGCCCGTTAACTCTTTGACGACTATTCCGAGACTGCTCAATTTCTTCCCGAAATTGGCAGTCATTTCAGCCGCTAATGCTTTCATGGGAGCTATATATACAATCTGTACAATGGAATGAGTTTTTTTATATTGCAAAAATACATTACATGAGATGTGCATAAAAAGTATAATGGGCAACCTTAAATTTGTTAGTCATTATGACGCCGTTTTCAATGTGTTGTCGGATCTGATGAACGATCGTTAACATGGCCACGTTAGTCTTTCCGGCACCAGTTGGAGCGCATATAAGCAAATTTTCATTTGTGTTATAAGCCGTTGAGAATACCACGGATTGTATTCGGTTGAGGTTTTTCGTACCTTCGAAGGCAGATTGACCGATCTGAAATCAAATTCATTCATGTATTCCATATTGTAGAAAATAATACTAAAGATGATAAGACTTACTTCATCTAAAGACGATATTGGAACTAAATTTTTTCCGACTTCAATCGGTGCAGGTTCGCTGAGCGGTATTTGAACCTCTTCGTATACGTTGTTGTTGATTCGCATGATGTTTTCAGGTAACATTATCTTTGCACCTCCGATGAATCCTTAAATATGATCTTTTGTTATGAAATTTCGTTTTTAAATTACTGTAAATGCATAGCGCAGTGGTGTCCATTAGGTTGATCGTCAGTGAATATGTTAAAAGTATCAAGTACTCCGAGAAATGGATACATTTTGGAAAAGTAAAGGCTCACACAACTTAAAATATTATGTCTAGATAAAATAATAGACATATTAAATTTCATTGCCAAAGAAAGGAAATGTGGAAAGACATTTTAAAATAGTCCATAATAATGATGAGATTAACTATCCATGAAACTAGGGAAAGTCTAAATTAGAGAAGTAAAAGTGGGCCTTAAGCAGACATTATAGTCAAAAGCAGCAACCGTTATCTTAGTGTGTCAAATTCTAGCTAAAAATAAATAATTTTTAAAAACGTATCTTTGGAGTCTGCTGATTGTTTTGTGGCTTTGAAACTAAGGTAGAAATAGTTTATCTCGTGCAGTTATCGATTGCAAGAAATTCATCCAGATTTAAAAGGGTGGTTAATGAAAGATCTTAAAGATTGTTCAGTTTTTTTTTTTATAAGCAGATGATAGTTAGCTTTTTGATGATAGATATATTTTTCTTTATAAGCAGATAGTTCTAGATCTTAGTTTTTTTACAGTGGGAAATAGAGAGCATTCATTCTAGAATATTAGTGATAACATTTTTATTGGATTGGATTATATCAATCACATTTATTCAGATGGTTTTCAAAGACTTTTTCTCGTAGGAGGAGCTACTAACAATTATTCCTCTCAAAGGAAAAACTTGAGGGAAAAACATTTTTTCCAACTTTAAAAAGTTTGCTAATAGTATTTCTTTTCTATTTTTACTTTTTAAGCATGTATCAATGACTTTAGATGGAGCTCCAGCAATGACAGGGCGTCGTAATGGTTCTATTGCTCTTTGTCGAAATGAAGATAATTTTTTTCAAATTGGATTACTTTACTATTAACATTATGACTATGTACCCCTTTACAAAACTTGACCGCAGTTAGGTTTGCATTTGAGAAGTATATCTTATGACAAAATTAGTGGGCACCACTGGCATAGCGGATTAGAGCTAACCTGCGTTGAGTTTAGACTCTAGTTGTACATCGTAAACGTTCGGGTAAAACGTCTTTTGAGTCGATACCTTTTGCCTTTCAAATTTGATCGTAGTACTAGGAAATGATACAACATTGTTCGCCGGTGCAATCAGTGAAGATATTCTATAAAAGATAATAAGTAAAATTTAAACAAACCGATGTAACAATTCATATGAATGCTATCAAAATATACCTTTTCTCTCTCAAATACGCAGGATTGAATTCATATTCATCGTCGTCGTCGTCATCCCTATTTTTAGATAATTTCGCATTCTTTTTACCCTCTTTGCGTAATTGTTTCATCTGTTGTTTCTCTTGTTCCGATTGCACTATGACTTGCGATAGGTAATGTGCTTGCGGACGATCCGGCACTAAAATGTTCCACAGTACAATTAAAAACATGAACATAATCATAACTGGGGCAATCTAAAACATCAACATACATTCTGTGGTAGCAGTTTTCAATCCGTTACTAACTATAGTGTCTCGGTGTTGTAAAATATCTTGAATGAATTCAAATCTATCAAAGCCGAGCAGATCGAACAAATCATTTTGAAGTTCAATGTTGGATTTAGTCGACTGTAATGCCGTTATAATTGAATTTAAAAATTCACCACTCGACACACCGGAAGGGTTACCGCTTATATAATACTTTTGAAGTTGAAGATCCAGCCAAGATTTATCATACTGTAAACGAATATACAATTAACACAATTAAGCAACGAAAGTATGAAAGTAGACTTAAAAATTTATTTTAATAAAACTAAAATTATGTTTAATGAATTTTGCACGCAAAACGAAGTCACAGTACATAGATAATCACATTGTAGAGATAGTTGATAGTTATTTATACCTAGGATAATTGGTGAATATGACTGGATGTAAAGAAGAAGAAATAAAACGAAGAATGAAACTAGGATGGAGCGCTTTTGGAAAAATGAACATAGTTTTTAAATCCAACATCCAACTCTGCTTAAAAAATAAGGTATACGGACCAATGTGTACTGTCAGTTATGACGTATGGATGTAAACGTGGATGCTGAATTCAAAAATTGTTACCTAAGATCCAGTGCACACAGAGAAGTATGCTTGGTATAACAAGAAGAGATCATAAGAGGAATATATGGGTGAGAAGTTGGTCATCCAAAGTGGCAGATATAGCGGAATGTGTGAAAAATTGCAAGATGACACATAGCGAGAAGAATGGATGGCAGATGGACGGGAGAAATACTGGAATGGTATTTGAGAGGATGTGAAAGAAAGCAGGGTAGACCGAGTGGACGATGGGCTGATCAATTGAGAAGAATGTGTGGAGTCAAGTGGATGCAGATTGCTCAAGACAGATAGGAATGGAAGAGGATTGGAAAGGCCTTCATCCAGCAGTGGATGGTGAACGGCTGACATGAATTCAATTACACTTATCGATAACGTGTTGTAATCTTATGTATATCTCACCTGTATTGAATCATCACCTCTTTTTGGGTGATACGCTATGTTATTGATATAATTTTTAATGGTCTTCGAACTACCGGCTTGATTCGCCTGGTTAGGTTCCAATGATTTGTTATATTTCATACTAAAATTATCGATTACTTCTTTGGTAGCGGTAATTTTCTCAGTCAAATTGGATAATTTCGACGTATCCTTTTTGTAAGACGAAGGGGTTAAAACATTACACGGTATTCCTTCACCCCATTCCTTAGTAGCATTGTGAACTTCTAGTGAATTCTTTTCAATTATTGTTCTACACTTGTCCGAAAGTTGGGACGAAATTTCTACGACTATCTAAAATAAAATTTCAATAACAGAAAATTTACATTTACAAAATTTTAAAATGTAAAATATTTTCCATACTTCGCATATTTTATTAGCTGCTGCACTGGTGACTTTGCCGAACATCTGTTTCATCTCGGCCAAATGTTTTAGCAGTACAATATGTTCGTTTAAGAATAAACGCAATAGGAACACACTAGCATCATCTACGATTTCCTGAGGTTGTTCTCCACCGACCAGCTCTTCCGTTTTGGAACGCAGCAACTTGAGTTTGTCCAGTAATTCCGGATTCGATTCATCGACAAGGCGATAAATGTCTTTCCATAGTAAAACTCTAAAGTTACATCATAACATAAATAAATATAATGAAATTTACTATGGAAATAGATAAATGTTGAAAATCAATTACTTATTATTTTGTTTTGATTTAGTAAGGCGATGTTTGAGAACATCTGTGGGTTTCAATTGCCTATTGGGAGCGATCGACAAATGAGCGCGAAACGATCGCGAAATCCTCGGGAGATCCATCTATATGAATAAAGAAAAACATTGCATCATATTATACTAATGAAGCAAAAACAAATAGTAGACTTGAGTAATAGATAAGAGTATCAAAATTGCACATACATATCAAAGTGTGGTGCAATAATCAAAAGCTCTATAAATTATCTCAATTTAACTTACACTAACGGGTTGACGTTTAACGTTGTCGACTGATGTTAATATGATCAGTAATTAAATGTAATTGATAACAGAATTAAGTGATAAGAGATTTAGGGTTTTCGGTCGAAGAATAGCGAGCAGACGGTCAAGCGGAAATGACAGTACAGGTGGCAGTGAGAAATTCGTCTTTGACAGCGGTGTACAGTGCTGCCACTACACCGCAAACATTGCACACTTGCAACACTGCAATATATTGCACAGTATTATTTGATTAAAAAAAACTTTATATTTCCTATAACGATGCAGCGAAACTTACTGACACATTTTAAAACATTCTCCTGTGTCATATGTCATGCACCTCGAATTGACTACAATTCTAGTGACCTGTACTTTTGCGACTTCAGTAACCTGCAAGGCCGTAACTCTAATTGTCTGCAATTTCAGTGTCCTGTCTTATATTTTGCAGTTCCAATTGCTTCTGTGGGGATTACGACTCCTGTCAATACACGCATATCTATAAACATGTGTCACAAACGATGTAGAGTAAGCACACAAAAACGCGTGTCTCAAAATGGGAGATCCTCCAAAAACAAATCCTAATGTAAACGCGCAATTGTGGGATATGAAACGCTTCACGTGCAGCCACACATAGACAGTTCTCTTCAGTATCTCATACCATCTGAAACATCTCAAAATACAAAAGTCTACTTTGTATGAAATATTAGCATAACACATATACGAACTTTGTGGTTACTAGTTATAAGAAAGCTGATTTATGTGTATGTATAATGTTCATATTTCATACAAAGTGGAGTTTTGTATTAATATTTATTTTTCGATATACAGCAAGTTACAAGTTATGTATGCAGAAGTGTAAGTGGCTACGTAGTTGCGTGTGATCCAGAATCCTGCTTCCGTGAGTACGTCTCGATGAGGCGGTGGCGTGATGACTTGCTTCGAGCGCCTAGGTCAGGATCTGTGCGTAGTAGTGTGCTATGACGAGTGAGTTTGTTCTGGACAGCGTGAGTTCAGCTGACGAGCGTCTGTTCCGAAGGGCTGTACTTTGTTGAGGTAGACCAGGCGTTGCCGTCATGGTGAGAGCTTTGGGAGTACTGTGTGGCTGCACGTGAGGCTTTTTATATCCCTCAATTGCACGTTTGCGTTAAATTTGTTTTTGGGGAATCTCCCGTTGTAAGACGGGCACTATCTGTGTGTTTACTCTACATCTTTTGTGACGCATGTCTATACGTATACGTGTGTTGACGAGAGTCATGTTTCCTACGGGCGGATCTCCTGTTTTAAGACACGCATTTTTTTATGTGTTTGCTCTAAATCGGATTAAAATGACGCATGTTTATACGCGTACATGCGTACATACACATAAATCAGCGCTCCTATGCATATAAAAATGAAATTGAACCAGTTTCAAACAGGAAAGATTATCAAAAGTGAAAACGAAACACATTTAAAATAAAGTAAAAAGGGTGTGGACATTGGGCGTGCAGAGTGAAACCGGCGTTCGCCCGGCAGCCGATAGCCGATAGCCGATAGCCGGTAGCCGGTAGCCGGTAGTCGGTAGTGCATTGCGGTGCGGTCAGTGTGGCGCATCACGCGCTTTTCCTCACTAGTGTGTGTTGGCGTTCAACATTCCGTGCAAAGTGTTAAGTGTAATGTCAACCGGCTTGCGATGAGGATATAAGATGTCGGGCGCGGCGGGAAACTCGAGCTCTTGTCCCACCGGCTGGTGCGGCTGCATCGTTCGTGCACTCAAATGGCTGCCAGTCCTCTTCATACTCACGATCGTCGTCTGGTCCTACTACGCCTACGTCTTCCAACTCTGCATCTGTCAGTTGACATTTCACAATGACAATGACGTTTCCCAACTGACATTTCCCCCATGCACCCCCGCACACGCCACCACTCGACTCTTGACACGCTCGACTCGTATCGAACGTGTGTACGACACTTAAGAATGTAGACAACCTCGATTGTGCTTTGTTCGTACTTGTTCTCATATCACGTACGATTATACTATATTTCTAAACGTGACCATATTTTCATTGGAGTCTAAATGTGTATTTAATTTCGAGTGGTCGATTCATACAACAATTCTTTTTACGGCAGTGTTTATTTTATTCGTCTATCAAATATCACTGTAAATGTATATTGTTTAATGACTTTTGAAACTAGGAAGGAGAAAGCTTTTTGAAGAATGAACGTAGTTTTTAAATCCAACATCCCGCTATGCTTGAAAAAAAAAGCATACGACCGATGCGTACTGCCAGTTGTGGCGTATGGATGTGAAACGTAGATGTTGAGTTCAAGAATGTTACGTAAGTCCCAGTGCACACAGATAATTATGTTTGGTATGACGTGAAGAGATCGTAAGAGGAATACGCAGGTGAGAAGTATGACCAAATTGGGAGATATAGCGGGGCGTGTGAAAAAGTTGGAGTGGACACATAGCGAGAAGAATGGAGGGCGAGAAATACTGGAATGGTATCCGAGAGGATGTGAAAGAAAGCAAGGTGGACTGAGTGGACGATGGGCTGATGAATTGAGAAGAATGTGCTGAAACGAAGTGAATGAAAGTGGAAGTGGACGAAGTCGAAGTAGATGGCCTCATATGAGGGTCTTGAGGTGAAAGAAGTTGGAGGTATTCTCCTCAAGGCAGTTTATATAAATTGCTAAGAAATATCGAATGAACGAACAGCCAGACTTCCACCCGATGACACTGTCAACGGGCAGTTATTAACTTTTTTATAAATGGGAAAGTAATTGAGGACAAACTGAAATCATATTATGCGTAACATACATACATCATTTTCAAAAGGAGTGGTGAAATGATGAATTTTGTAATATTCTGCATTCTCGATACTTTTTGTATTAGAATTTCGAGCATTTCCGACAAACATACTGACACTATCTTATATATACAAACCTGATAATACGATGAAACTGTTCGATAGTATTTCCTCGTAGAACTGCGACTATGACTCAATACAAGTTGCCATTATCAGAATTGATTGTATTGACTTGGAAAAGTTCTCGGACTGTGATATGGATGGTTTTTGTGCTCTAATCTTTCGAAATTTTTTCTTTCATATCAATTCCCATTATGGCATAATGCATATATGTATACTAATGATAACAATTATCTCTTGCTAACTCAAACAATATTTCGGTTTCTAAAGTCCAAGTCTCCAAACAATTTTAGTTTGCTTGAATAATATTCAATATTATTGACCAAATTTTATAATATATATAATATTACGGCCTGTATTTATTGGGTCGGTTATTTTCACCAAATGGTGAGTAATTTTAATAAATGGTCAGTACTCTTAAGTATCATTAAATATATTAAATGGTAAGTTGATTTGTACAAACTGTCGGTATTTTACTGTAATATCGTTATTTAGTGACGGTTTTCTAAATATAATACTGACCGTTTATTGATTTAAATAATGACTGATTAATTAGTTGCCTATTATTATTTTTATGTACTCTTCAAACTCCAATTCGCAATGTATTGTTATAAAATTTAGATTATTTAATCCCGAACAAAAATAATTGTGTCCCAACTGTAATTTTAGATAAGATTAAGCTCGACAATGAGTTGCAATCTCAATTAACGCTCTATTGTAATGAAAACGGCATTGTTTGATTGACAAATTTTTTGTTGATTTTTTCAGTGACGGTGCCTAATATATTCGAAAAGATCGTCTACTTGGTATTCTACCATGTCTTGTTTACAATGTTCTCTTGGTCGTACTGGCAAACAATTTTCACCGACATTGGGCGAGTACCTTCCAAGGTATACTTCAACACCACCCATACAAAAATAAAACGATTTACATTGTATTAACGAAAAATCAATATTACATTTCAGTTTAAAATACCCGAGAGCGAAGTAGAGAAGCTTCTCGCTGCTGAAAATGAAGAAGCTCAACGGTTAATATTGGAAAGGTTCGCTCAGGATCTACCAATATATAATAGGTATGCTGCATTTATGGATACACCGCAAGCTTACAGTAGTACTACATATTTAATTTTATTGCTTATCTTATTTCAGGACAATATCGGGAGCCATACGATACTGTGAGAGATGCGTTCACGTAAAGCCCGATCGCACTCATCATTGCAGTGTGTGCGGAGCGTGCGTCCTAAAAATGGACCACCATTGCCCGTGGGTCAACAACTGTGTCTCCTTCTTTAATTATAAATTTTTCATTTTGTTCTTGGGCTATTCGCTAATGTATTGCATATACATAGCGTCGACCAGTTTGCAGTATTTTGTAATATTTTGGAAAGTATGTATCGTCGCGCCGGGATGTTCTAAATGTGTGGAATCTATCCGCGGAGAATTGATGTGTTTTTATTGATTTTAGGGACAGTTGGAAGGAATAGGCAGGTTTCACATTTTGTTCCTGTTTTTTGTATCGTTGATGTTCGCCATCAGTCTCATTTCGTTCTTCGGCTATCACTGTTATCTGGTTGTTCAGAATAGATCTACTTTGGGTACGTATTGCGATTGAATTGCAATTGGTTAGACTCTGTATGCTACAAATTGCTCATAATTATCAATATACAGACGGGTAAATGAAATAAGTCCTGTTTTCAAAAAAGTACATCTTAAACTAATACCACTACGCCGATGAAAACCATTTTAAAGTTCATTTAATCCTATTTCTAATGATATGTTCGTTTTTGCCAATTACTTAATTATTATTGGTAAAATAATTTTATAAAGGAATTTCATTAGGTTTTTGTTTATATATAAACTAAAATTGTATAGCAAATATTAGACAATGAACCATTCAAAAGGCGACTAATTAATCGGTCAGTATTTAAGTTAATAAACGGTCAAGTAAAAGATATATTTTTGGTAACTTTTCCAGTCAGTAAAAATTAACGAATTAGTCGGTAAACTTCAAATACCGCCCGTTTATATAAATTTACTTACCGTTTAGTATTGATTGCTGACCATTTAATATATTTACTGATCACTCGAGTACCAATCCTTTATAAAACTTACTGAACATTTATTAAAATTACTCAACGTTTAGTTAAAATAACCAACCGAAAATCGAAACAGTTGCTGGCCCAATACAAAATGCGGTTTTTCATTCATTTGATTAAAACGATCACATCGTTAGAAAGAAGATTCAATGATCTTACAAAAATGATTTATTTGTTATTGTCACAACGTTATTAGTTTTAGAGCCATGAATTTGTGAAAGCAGGGTCGATTCTTTTAGTCGAAAAATCTTCATATCTAAGAAGTGACTTAATCAAAAACTTCTTGCAGATTCCGATGAATTTCAATGAAAGTTCGAAAGAAAATCATCCCGACTGTTTAGCAGTGGTTATACAGTGGTTTTGTGTTAAAGCACGTTTACTTTTGTTATTTCAGAGGCGTTCCGTGCTCCGATCTTCCGCTCAGGATCTGATAAAAACGGTTTCTCTTTAGGACGCTATAATAATTTCCAAGAAGTCTTCGGCGACAATCCGAAAATTTGGCTTCTACCTATATTTACGAGGTAAGATAGAGCTTGTCATTTTACAATAATTCCATTCTCGTTCAAAATTATTACTTTGCTTACCTGAAAGGCGACGAATGAACTGTTGGTTTTTGCATTGCATAGTTTTTAACAAATATATATTTAGCTTTCGTTAGATACGAGTGCAACACTTGATCCACAACGTTTTTCTCAAAATACACACAAATACATCATTTACTTTATTTAAGTTGTGCTTTCTTGCCCTTTTATAATTTCATTATTAAAATTATAACAGTACAATATTTTGATTATTCGATGATCGATCGAGTCTATTAATTAATCGTTGCTTCTCATCCCCACTTGGTGAAAATTCCACGTTGATAAATGACAATAAAATATATATTTATACATATTGTAGTGTATACCGTGTAATGTAAATACATGTGTGCAATGCTTTTTTTTGTAGGTTTTGTGATTTTTTTTTTGAATATTTATCGATGACGTCTTGTTACATGTGCGATAATCTGTGTCTGAAATATTTACATATCATGTGCCCGAAAATGCTTTGCTAGAAGCGCTCACTTTTGTATTTTAAAAATATGCATTCATGTTTAATGTCGAAAAAATTGCATTTGGAACAGTGGTTTTCTTGCGATTCTTACGGCCGTTAACGACGACTGTATCGACAAGGTAAAACCTCAAAGTAACCGTAAGTTTCGCTCGATTCAGTTAAACTAATTGTAACGTGATTTATACATAAATTATGCTACGTACGAGCACTTTAGTGTGAACAGAAATCGAAGCATGTTTTAGATTTACGATTTCTCATTGAATGTTGTTAAATATGTTAATGTTTATAAATTGGAATAGTTACGAAGCATCCCGTGAATCAATTGTGTGATGTAATTTTTCTGTATGTAATTTTGTAAAGGGATCTTTAGAGCTAAGTATATCAGCCTTTCAGAAGCCAAACTAATAAATTGACTTGTAATGGATAAAATTGCTGGTTTGATGTAACCAGAGAATAGACTGTTGACGATTAACAGGCGCTCATTTCACAGGTCTACAAATTTCAAATTTGTAAACAATGTTTTATGTTTGATACCTACTTTTGTATAAATCGACCATTCTGAACTCAATGGTGTTATTGGCTGCCACGTCAAGCATGAAATCTTTCTCACGATTACTGTATCAAACAGACAACTATCCTGGAGCCAGTGGATGTTTATCTTAAAGTTTTGAGTCTGTGCCGCATCCTTAGCAAGACCGTAATCTCTTATCATTCAGTTACCTTTGTGTGAAAACTTGCGGTTGCTATGTTTCAATTTCGAAACCGTCCATTTGATCACTCCCGTCGGTATCATTTTCGGAAGACAAATCGTGGCTTAAACTGACGAATGTAGGTGTAATAGGGATATTCTTTTTATATTTTGAGCTTAAACTCCTTACGTTTCAGGAACGAAAATAACAATTATTGTGAAAAAACCTTACGTGACGTACAAAAACTAACATCATATCCGTGATCAGCGCCCCCCAGATTAATAAAGAATCCAAATCAAACTTAAAACAACAAATCACATGTCGGCCTGTTTTATGAACCTATGAGCTAGCTAACAATAGTGATAACTATGAGTTATAGGAACAAAGAAGTGTGTCAAGTGCTTCCGACACAGACAGATAGACTTAAGGCTTTTATTAGTATTAAAGAGAACATATCTTTTGAGTTAAGTGTCTTATACAGAATTGACTGAATTATGTTTAGTAAACTAGCAATTTTTAGTCGTTTTATCTTCTGAAAGGCTCGTATAGCAATCACGTATCAAATTCACCAAACGACATGAAAAGATTTCGCTCAAGCACTCGAGAACCACTGATAATAGAATGTTTTGTATGTGTTGAAGTATCGAGTCCGTCCAGACTTGCAAATTCAAATGTTTTGATATATGTATACATTGGCGATGATGATGATGATACAATTATTATTAAACTAGCACATTCTTAGTGAATTGATACATGTTAAACTGTTAGACAGAAAAAAATATTTATATAACGTTTGGTATATGAGATGGCTGACTACCCGTTTCTGTGTAGTCTCGGTGATGGTACACAATTTCCCGTGAGTGGTATTCATCAGCAACGGAGGCTGACCCACATAATGCCGACGGCCATCGCCAACAACCAGGGTGTCTACAGCTCCATGGGTGTCACACGTTCCAGGTCAGACATCTGATGCAACAATGTTGTTAGCCAAATTTAAACGTAATCCCTGATGAAATTATATCCGGATATATTTTGAATCACTAACTGCACTTAATAAACTCGCCCTATTTTCCACTTATACTATAAAATAATACATATATCCGTTAAAAAAAGTAAATGATAGTTTACCTTGTCGGTTGTATTGGATTTCAGCTTTATTTTATGCATATGCTATGGTTGATTATGTTATTTATAATGTAACGTAGAAGTTATTAGGAGGGTTTGGCCGTATCAAACAGTTCGCGAGTCGTGTGATATTTTATATACATACGTTGAAGTTTTGGGATGTTCATGATCATGATTTGATTAGATTAGTTATGTGCTTGTGCAATGATAAGTTTTTACACGCCCGCTCTACGTTAGCGTTATTCGATAGTTTATCTTTTAGATGCTAAATTTAGTCGTATGCGCCTAGTGTTGTTTTTTTGCATGATCGCTTTTTTTTGTTCAAGGTCTAAATTGTTTTTTCGTAGTGATCATCTTTGAAACTGTTGATTTGAGTATGATTTGGCTCATAATTCTAAAATTTTGTAATACACTCATCGTAGAAGTAAGTGCTTGGAAAACTATCCTCAATTACTTAATATACTTAACGCACTTTGATAGATTTGTACTTGGACGATTCAATTGAACGACGTCATAAGTTAAACTTTTGCGTAGATTATAGAATTAGCACGAGTGTCGCAAATAACATTCACCCATCACTCTAAAAGCTTACGTAAACTCTCGTTTCCTTTGATTAGTGTAACTAAATAGCTGTCGGAAATAACCACAGTCTTAATGCAAATATGCGAATTAATCATACACGACCACTTTTATCATTCATGTGTTATGAAAATTGCAATAATAGAAATAGCAGTAAACTAGCCGACTCGTGCCTTTGATATGTATTTTATTTACTAATTGTTAAATTGTTTATAATTGTAGTATATTCCCAAAGCGGTTGCACCTGTTATACATTAATCTCGATAAGATAAGTCTCCGATATTCATACAGCCGTGTTTATTTATTTATTTTTTTTGTTTTTGCTCGAGTTCAATATTGTACTCCATTGTATTGGTAAATACCCTTAGGTAAGTAATTTAATATGTTGGTATAAGACAATAGCATATGCATTTTAAAGACTGTTAATTATTGTATAAGTTGGAATTTCAAAATTACTAATCTCACTAAATCTAAAATTATTATTAATTTTTTTTCGATTCGTATATACATATATTTTCTGAATTTTTAATTTGCAATACGAATAATTTGTTGTATGTTTTATTTATCATTTTCTTGGTTCTTAACAGCTATCCAGATGTAGTAGAAAACGAATCTACGACTCTTTATCCGTTGAATCAACATTCTGCGCCGCAAATCGTATGATAGAACCGTTTTGTGCGAACGTTTTTGATGTTGTATTTTTTTGCTCTTTGTCGTTCATGAAATTTTCACTAAGTGCATAATATTATGAAATGTGAATAAGTTTATATAAGAATATATATGTATAATAATGTCTACATAATAATAATAATATACTAGTGATGTTATTAGTAAATGGATAGAGACGAGGATTTAAGTGGTATTGTGATAACTCAATATGCCTTTGCAAAATACTTAGTGTGAAAACATTAGCCGAATTCTCAATTAGACTTTTATCGAATACATATATAGGAATTTAAAGGTATCGCCTTTTTATGTAAAGACATTAATTCAGAAGAAGCATTTTTTATATACCTTTATAATTTTGTACATATGTACATACATAATATTATTCGTAATAGAGTGTGAGACTAAAACATACGTGGACACCAATACAATGATTTTTATTGCATATAAACATTGACTGATAAAATTTATAATTAGATATTTATTTGCTTTTTATATGGAAGATGTAGTTGCAATATTTATAATAGAAAAAAAAGTAATATTTGTACGCTCATAAATTGAATTATTTTTTCATTTGTAAAATGCTTATTAGCAGTAATACTACTTGTTTATTTGACTTGTAATGGTGATTTGGTCCTTTTGTTCTGGATATTACGAACTTTGAGAATCTGTTGAGAAATGTCATAATAATTGAGATCTTTTTCATTATACTATAGATTAAAATAAAGCCTGTTCGTTATAGTTTTAAATGTATTCCTAGTATTCACTGGTGTAAATGGGCCATGAGATATTTGCAAAATTATAATTTGCTTAAGTGACTTATAAGAGGACTGATTGGTGATGCTCCCAGTCTCAAATAATAATAGAACACAAAAAAAAAGTAATAAACAGTACAATAAATAGAACATTTACAAATTTATATATTATGCCAAATATTATACTTTCCGAGAGATGTACATACATACATATAAATATTAAATTGATTAAAAAGTTGAGAGTTTTTCTCGCACATTCTCACTGTATGTTTTCTATATTTTTTATTTTATTTTAGCATTATTTATAATTAAATTGTGTATTATGATTGATCACTAACCGTAGTTATTAAAGTATTTTTTAGGTATGACTTGTTTACAATTGATAGATTTTATAAAAAAATAATACACTTTTTTTTTTTTTGAATATATCTACATTATTAATTTATAAATGTCTTTTTTATTATTTAATTTACTGTTTATCCTCAAAGTAGCAATTTTTATAATAAAAATTTCGAGTTTCCACGTTTTTGCTGCCGAATAACTCGCAATAATATTTTTGTCTTAGAACCCTTGGACATTTTCAAATGTTTTGTGGTGTTTATGTATATTATTGTTAAATCACGGATCATTTATATTGTGTCTAATTTTTTTGTATAATAAAGTTTGTTAAATGTATTATATATAAAAAAAATAATGTGTTTAGTTGTGATTGTTTCCATTCAATCTTTAATCGATGGAAAAATTTATATACATACATATATTGGGGATGAGATGTAAAATTATTAATACAAAATAGACTTTAAATTTTAATTTGTTTCATTATATAACCCGTGCATGCTATCCATGTTAATTTATTATTTTTAAACAAAAAAGTTTTCAACTGTACATATTTATAAACCCAATCATTAAGTCCTATCGGCGACTTGACGCTTTTTTTATTAGCTTTCGCTTTAGAAGTAGCGTTTAGTTTCTTCCACAATGTATCCTTCATTACGAAACATTGTACATGAAAATTACACACATGTACACAAACATTAACACACTATAATTTAGTTAGTAATTGGTAGGATTTATGTGCGATTATCATAATTATTATGAACACGATTTTGAATGTATGATATTCATATAAGTATTACATTAATACATTTGCATTGAAATAACGATACAGTAAGTTTTAATTTTAAAATTTTAAAAATTTGTACAACGTTTTTAAATAAAAGCTACATTTGGTAGGTGCCTTTTTAATGCAAAAGCATTTGCGTTGGAATTATAAACTAATTTGTAAATACATACATATCTGCTGAAAAGAATTTCTAGCAAATTTAGTATTGGGATGGATGTTTATGCTCATATTCGACGATGTAAATGATCCATAGTGTTTACACGAGACTAGTATTGTACATATACATATATCGAAGTAACCAGAATTTTTATAAAATATTTAAAATAATATTCTTATTCATTGTCTGTTGAATGGAGTGGAGTTTGGAATAGAAGCGATTGTTTTTCTTTATCTAATTATTTGCTTTTATCCTTTTAAAATTGTAACAGTATGGGAGACGGTGTGAATTATCCCCAGCGGCACATTGAAGAAGATTCTGAACTTCTACTGGGCTCGGAACAGTGGTCAGAGCATCCACCATTCTCGTCCGGATCTGCTTCGCTGCTGTATGACCAATAATTTAGATTGAAAAGTAATACAATATGACCGAGGATCTAGTCATACCCGAAAGATTGTACTACATACAAAGCGACAATGTTTAGGTTATATTTTATTATATACATAGGTATGTTATTATTTTTTTAATATTTTAACAAGAACAATATTACAAATTATATTTTTCATATTTTATAGTGATGTCTGATAAATAATCAAATGAGCATTCCATCATTTAATTGCATTAAAAAATATATCGCAGTTTTATTGTTCTGGAAAGCTTTTTATAGATATTCGACTAAGGATGATTTAAAAATGAAATTTTGATTGACTTTGAACCGAAAAGCTATACATATGTATGTATTTAGTAGTAGTTTCAAAGAGTATGAGAGTTGAATCTATAATTATTTACAAGAGCATTTGAAATAATTTTATTACATCTTGCCTTATATGTTTTTAAAAGAAAATTACAATTTTGAAAACAGTTGTCCCATCGTTCTGAACCGAACTGAGTTGTACGTTGTAAACTAGACAGCATAACTCCAATTTTCTTATATTCTCTTCCTCGAGCGAAGTGTAGAGATCTAAAATTGACATTTCGACACAATAATGACATGAAAATGTTCGGTAAGTTAATTTAAGGTAAAGAGACTGATATAAAAGTTAAAAATATGGCTTAATAGGGGTTTGTATCTTTTATACGATAAATGAAGAATATTCAATACTAATGCAGCAAACGTATGAGAATAGAAATTATTGAAAAGTGCAATTCTAACGTAAATATTTTAAAATTTATAGTAAATGCTTCATTTTACTATAAAATCTTCCCTGCATACAAAAAATTCAATAAACGCTAGTAATCCGTTTAAAAACGTTATTTTAATTTTTTAATAAGGTTTCTGTTCTCTCGTTTGTTGCTGAATTGTTTGAATAAACACTGAATGAAATTTTTACTATTCTAGAGTTAATAAATGTGCAAATTTTAATTGATACACTGCTTAATAATACAATCCGTGTTGAATTTTTTAGTCACTGAATACAAGGGTCAATATAACGAGCTTTGGCATCTTATGTGCAATTTATATTAACTTTTTCACCTGTGCACATTTGCTCTGTATGTTTTAAAGTCATTTTTATAATTATAAATTTAAAATTATCTATTATATGTATAACTTCTTTGCGGTGGAATTCAGTTTGGGAAATTATTGAAAAAAAATATTTTACTCTAATTATAAAGATCAGATTTTACGTATAGGATAAAAAATGTTTAAATTTTTAATTGTAAGTTAATCAGTTAATTTTAATCAATATGTGTAATATTACGACTAGCTTTCAGAAAACCACAAGATTATATTCTAGGTTCATGAAAAGTGCTGAACAAGTTAGAACAATTACAAAAGCAATATACATAATACATGTACTAACGATTGTGGATTGCTTAAATATTTTTTATGTATGTATATAATGCATTCGCTGTCGAATGACTAGTCAAAGAATCGATTGCCAATTTTATTTATTAAGAAAATCTAACATCGAATTACTAAATCTGTATTTAAATTGATTATACATACATATATATTACACATTTTCCATGATTTACGACTGTGATAAAGTGCGAAAAACTAGAAACACCATGTTTTGCGAGATACGTGAACCTTTTCCATGTGTGAATTATGATTACAATGTAGATTATTGAACAATAAACTATTTAAATTTAACAATGGTGTTCATTTTTTTTGTAGGTTTAGGTATATATGTACGTACTAGGGATTCCATTACCGGTAATACCGAAACCGGTAATACCGGTTTTTAGCAAAAATTAGGGCCTTCGGTATTACCGGGATTACAAAATAGACTACCGGTAATTACCTAAATATGTTAATTTTGTTCAAATTTATATATATTTTTTATTTTCAGCCCTAGATTATGTCATATTCGCATTTAATGGTCTACATCAATACAAAAAAAAAGATGGGTACACATTTCTAAGGAACCCTTTATATTTTATGACCCCCAATATATCTACTTACACTGAATTGTTTTGAATTCGGAAAACAACATTTTAACGGCTAGTTTCGTTTAACTAGCAGATCAAAAAATAATTGGCACCTTTTCGACATTCGGCCTCTTTTTCGAACTGTTTTTCAAACGAGCCTTCAAGTGTAGGTACCATAAATTTATAATCTTGAAAGCAAAGATAAAGTACGTTGAAAATATCGTACTTAGTCTTCTACATAAAAATTCTTAGATCAAAAAGTACACAAAAATGTATTTACTTTCCTTTTGACGTCCTCGCCGATCGGTAATTTGCGCAGGATAGAAGGACTCGGTTTCAGTGTTATTATACACTAGTGTAAGCTCGTTGAATATCAACGGACGTGTTTGACGTAATTGATTACGTAACAATTTAGCAAAGTCGCGAACCTACTAAGGATTAATATTTTCAAATTAAAGGAAGCCTCCCATCACCGGTGTTGGGTGCACGCGTTAGCGCTAACTCACTCAACCTGGTGGTCATGGGTTCAAATCCCACTCGTGACGTTCGTGTTTTTTCAATTAAATTTGAATTTCAGCCTTTACCGAGGAGAGCGTTATCAGCAGACAGAAAGACGGACGGAATTGGGCTATTTTATATACACTAGTGTAACCGTTGAATTTTAAATTACGTAAAGCGCTTTTTTAATAGAGATCCCCACTAATTAATCGAAAAAAAAAAAAAAAAATTTTTTACTTTACTATTTATATTATAATTATTATTTTATATAATAATATTCTGCTATTTTGTAAGCGAGTTGTAATAAAAAAAATAATAGTTTATAAAGCGCCATCTAATTGATCCAAGGGAAACGATAATTTCGATAATTTAATTAATACCCAGTTTTATTTTTATTATATTTAATTATTAATTATTATATATATAATAATTATATGTTTATATATATTTATGTAATTTTATAATATTTAGGTATAATTATATGTTTATAATTATGTTTAAAAGGACTAAACCGACCGAGGGCGATAGAGTATAGCATTAGTGCGATGACTCTTGAGTTCGACCCCCCACTCGTTCTAGTGGTTTTTTAATATTTTTTCCTGAGCGAGCGTTATCAGCAGACAGACAGACAGACGGATTTCGGCTATTATATATATAATACATATCTAATTCATCACGAAATATGTACATCAAAGTTCCAACATTAAAAGTTTGTGTAAAAGGTGAATTTTTAATTAACGATTTTTTTGTTTATAAAAAACCGGTTTTTTACAACCTGTGAAATTTTTTCGGTAATACCGGTTTTTGCAAATGTCAGTAATTTTGGAATCCCTAGTGTGTACATATCTAGTTTTTTGTTCTAAAATTTTTGCAAAAATAATAGTATCTATAGGCATTTATTTAATATAAACAACTATCGACGACGACAATAATATTTATTAAAAAATTACACAGAACTTAACAAACAGTATAATCATATTTTGAACAAAATAAAAAAAAACCAATATACATATATGTAGGTATGCGAATACTATAGGAACATAATTGAAACTTACACTAAAAATTAATAGAAAATATCAGGTAATGATTACATTGTACTGTAATGGTCAACATTTCGTTTATATCTTCTTACAAGCAGCGATCAAATCTCGCAAGCGTTCACTTGATCTTAAATTATTCGACATGCACATTCTCTTGAAGAAACTGACAAAGTTAGCCTCCTTTTCCATTTGTACCGATATGTGATAAGCCCTATTTGTAATTTCTTTCTGAATTCCAGCGAGACGAGCCGCGTTAAATCCATACGACTTGGGACAAGCTCCCGTAGACAATTTATACAAGAACGTTACCGTTTCTTGCGTTACATTATCCTCATTTTCAGTCTCCGCCTCGTCGGTTTCGACCATACAAGCCTAAAAACATTTGAGATGAAACGACAACAGATACATTGCAACATCAAACAAACACACATTCACACTTACCATATGCGCTAATGTTACATTCGAATTCTTTTTGAAATCCTCAACCAACGTATGATAATGAGTTGAAAATATAGTACGACAACCCCTGTTACTCAACTCGTCTACTACGGAAGCAGCAATAGCAGTTCCATCATACGTAGATGTACCTCTTCCTATAAAAAAAATTAATTTATTAATAACAAATTGATAAGCTGACAGTATAATACTAAAATACGTACCCAATTCGTCAAGTAAAACCAACGAGTTTATAGTAGTGTGTTTTAAAATAGCTGCCGTTTCACTCAATTCGACTAAGAAAGTCGACTGTCCAGACATGATATCATCGTGAGCTCCGAGTCGTGTAAATATTCTATCAATGACGGTCAAATTGCACTCCGTGGCTGGAATGTGACAACCCTAAAAGGATAATATGAATCAACATGGTCCAATCGTCTATCGTTACTTGTTAGATATACAAAAATGTATACCATTTGAGCCATGATCGTCAACAATCCTATTTGTCTCATAAGAGTGGACTTTCCTCCCATGTTCGGTCCTGTTAATAGTATCAAAGCAGCAGTATCCTCGCTATTGAGACCCGTGTCATTCGGTATGAAATCAACGGAGCATGTAACGCATGGATGACGGCCTTCTTTGATCATAACGTACGGCTTTAAGGTGAAAATACATACATTATAATACCGTGTGAGTTAATGCATGCATATCTCATTAAAAACTGTATTGTATGAACCTTATCTCCGGGTTGAGTGATGCTGACTTGAGGTATGCACATCTCGTTGGATTGCAATCTTGCATATTCCGACAATGCAATTATAACATCCAGGGTTGCAATACAGTTAATGGCCTTTTGCCATACTGAATACGATAGACTGAATTTTTCAAATATTCTACGGCTCAAATCTTTTAACACAATGCGTTTGTTCTCTTCTGCCGCTTGCATTCTAGTCAAGAATTCCTAAAAAGTGTAAAAAAAGTGTGAATATCATTCTTTATATACAAGGCTTATGTCTGTCTGTCGCTTGATACACTTAACGATTGGCTCATTCATATATATGTATAGTAGTATGTTAATAAACACCCATTGATCGTTAACGGGCAATATATATTATATAATATTAATTAATATTAATATATATATAATAGCCGAAATCCGTATGTCTGTCTGTCTGCTGATAACGCTCGCTGAGGAAAAATTATTAAAAAACCAGAAAGAGTGGGGGATCGAACCCAGGACCCCAGGCTCGAGAGAACTCGCACTAATACTATTCGCTATTGCCCTTGGTCAATTTAGTCTTTTTTTTTAAAACATTACCTATACAAGGAATCGTGACTACATAGATGACGCTATAAAAACTATTATATTTTTTTTTTTGTTTTTCATTTTTACAAAATTATAATTATTATACATACATATATATAATAATTAATTGTTATAATATAAATAGTAAAGTAAAAAAAAATCGATACTATCGATACTACGGGATTGCTATAATACATAGATGGCGCTATAAAAACTATTTTTTTTTTTATCACTTACAACCGTGCGATCAATTAGTGGGGATCTCTATTAAAAAAGCGCTTTACGTAATTTAAAATTCAGCGGGCGTTGATATTCAACGGGCTTACACTAGTAATATATAATAGTTAAATAATAACCTTCGTTTCAACAGTGCTGTATCTCTTGAATCCTTTTCTTGCACCTTCCATTTGATACTTGGAACCAGCTTTATTCGCTTTAGATTCCGAAACTTCTAATTGGTATCGCTTTTTATCGGATCCAAAGTATACCACCTATGATAAAAAATTGTATTTTATAATTCAAGAGAGTTATTTTTAACGATTCTAGGATACACTTATTGATGTATACTTTGCCATTAAAATATTTTTTTTGCGTTTTGAGATAATCGTTCAGCTCCAATTCAATGTCGGATATTTCTTGAAGGGTTCCGTCAAATTCAGCATCGACACCAATTTTGGGAAGGATCTTGCCTTCCTTTTCAGCCAATTGGCGATCAAAAGAATCCTAAGAAACACATTGAATACCGTAGAAACATTATAGAGATCGATTTTATATTCAAACTACATACTTAAATTACTACCTTGAAGAATGTTAGTGTTTCAGTATAGTCCGGATATTGACCATCGGGTCCGTGTTGAGTAAGTCTTGTCAACATAGTCGATTCACTATTCCCGAATTGTGGCATGGCTTGAAGTGCCGACTGAAAGCCGTTCAAAATTGATATGAAATCTAACACTTTCCTTTTCGAATACGTCTTTTCTTCGTAGAGTATGGCACGACTGTCTGGATGATTCTTAGATCGATTCAAATTTCCGAGGGAATGTATCCTAAAAGCGACAATAAGGCGCTTAAAAACAATCGTATTATTATACAGCCTTACATATGTAATATTATACGCACTTGGCAAAAAGTCTTTCCATATCCGGCAGCGAATTAAGAGTAGCCCGCATTTCCTGTGCAATCGATTGATTGCTCAAAAGGTACGAGATTGCATCTTGGCGTTCTTTTATCATGTCAACCTTGCAAGATGGTGCACACACCCACTGATGGAGCAAACTGTAATAAATTCAAAGCAATGTATGTAAACAATTTATCACGAAACCCAAGTATAAGTACTTGTTGAATTTTGATTGCTAACCGTTTTCCCATTGCAGTTGCACAATGATCGAGTTTCGAAAGCAACGACATATCATCACCAACAATTCGCAAATTCGATAGAGTCGTCGCGTCCAGTATCATGTTGTTCGGCAAGTTGTCGCTTTTGACTTTTTGAATTGGCGAACTTACGCCAACGTCTGGCGGCTCGTACGAAACGAAATTCGACATTTCCATGATCTGAATGTCGAGAAGAGAGTCCGTCAAATACCAAATGCACGCACCGAGTGCTCGTATAGCGAGACTATACTTTTCAGAAGGCGTTAAGCCTAATGCATCGGCTAAAAGAAAAATTCACATATCAATGGAATTAAATTTATTATATACATAAAGGCCTTGAGTGTGCCTGTCTGTTGATCCCTCGAGAGCACGAAAGTTTATTTTAGGAGTGTCAACAATCGACACACTTTCATTTCATTGAAAATTTGAATAACTTTCCCGTAACCGTAAGTTACCGCTATTGTTAGCTCACTCACATATCAATAATAACCACCTGTTGATCGAACGGACAACAAAATATATCATCATCATCATCATTTTCAGCCGTTCACCATCCACTGCTGCATGAAGGCCTCTCCAATCCTCTTCCATTTCTGTCTGTCTTGAGCAACTCACCACCTCAATGAGCATCACCTCAATTCTTACCCATGTATTCCTCAACACAATATATAAAAGTCTTGAATGTCTGTCCGTCAGGAACGCTTGACAAACTTTGTTTAATCGTCATTTTTATATTTAACTAGTCACCGCCCGTTAACAGTGTCATTGGATGGTTATCATTATGTATACCTATGTATAATGTATTTTGTACATCAAAATGTAGCAAAAGTGTAGTAGGTAGTTGAAAAATGTGAGCGCTTCGTGTATAGTATATGTATATACATAGCAGTGCAAAAGTCTGCCTGGCTGAGTAGCCACGGAACGCTCACATACACTCACTCACTCATGGCATGGGTAGCACTCGCATTTTTTAATAACCTACTACATTTTAACTACTAAATACACTATAAGTATATATATTATATATAGTATATATGTAGTATATATATTATATATAGTATATATATTATATATAGTATATATATTACATATAGTATATATATTATATATAGTATATATATTATATATAGTATATATATTATATATAGTATATATATTATATATAATATATATATTATATATGTATATGTAGTATATATGTATATTATATATATAAATGATAACCACCTGATGACTATGTCAATGGGCAGTGACTAGTATGTCAACAATAAGCAGCCGTTGATCGTCAATGGGCAATACTTAAGTTTCTAGAATGTTACAATTACCGTCACTTAGCATTGGTTTCAATCCATCGGGCCACAATGTACCGGAATCCTTATGGTAATATTTTTCAGCCATCGTCTTGAGCGTTTGCGTTTCCGACCAAAATTGCTTTTGCGATTTCAGTGTTTCCAATTTAGCCGACTGACACGCCATACGTAAAACTTTACTCGTGCGATCTGATGTAACGCCACGTTCGCGCAACACCTTAACAATTAGCACTAAATTAGTTTCCATTTGATCTGTTGTACGTTACGTGAATGGTACATGAGTAAACATACGAGTACTGGTGGATAGTGAGCTAAGGTCGTCAAGAGTCTCGAGGAATGTCTATCATCGTCGAACTGACCCAAGTGAAATATTCCAATGGATGTATCGATGAAACACACACCGTATCTACTAATTCCAGAACCTAGATCCTGTAACGATTGTAATAAATGTAAGACGTGCAATATTTTAATGAAATCTGATGATTTATATAATAATGCACACTTGTTCTGCAATCGCGAGCATAAAAGAAGCTTTTGCATCAGTTGGTCCGTTATCTTGCAAGCCGCACACTTCAGTACCTTTACATGTAACTTGGCAAACTTCCCGTTGAACAACTTTCTCCTTGATGTTGGCTACCGAAGATAACACAATCTTTAAACAATATGATTGACAGTATAAATTAATAATTAGTACGTATTGCTTACAGCTCTTCATACGCTCTTGTAACATGTCTGGGGTTTCAGTTTGTTCCACTCTGGCTACGCGATAACCTTTCTGAACAAGAGTACTAGCCATTCTAGCGTAAGCTGTCTCGGGAAATCCAGAATGTGCAAAGTCTCCCTGCAAATGAACGATTCAATGTAAAATACTCGAATCAAATTGTTGAAAAGGGTTGAAACACTTACTTTCATGTACGAAAATCCAAGTTCGTTTACACCGACGGAAGCGTCCATGTGATACAGTTCGTAAAATTTGCCGACTTTAAAGAATAGGACACAGTCGTAGTGAGCCGATTTCATTTCCCACCATTGTTTGTGAGCCTGTATAAACGTATTATTAGTTTGATGGTTTTAGAATGTATACGGAATGTATGTATGTGTAAACTGTTTACCGGCGTTTGACTTTTTCTGAAATCACTCGGTACGAAAAGCGTTCTCGGATCGTAGTCGGGATGATCCGGTCGTCTCTTATCAGCATCTTTAATATTTTCAGGTTGGAGCCAATCCAAACGACAATGAAGCCAATTGTTAGAGTCATCAGTTTTCAGTTTGGATTTTGGGGTGGAAATTGTTTCATTTTCAACAGAACTGAAAAATGTTATCGAGATTAAATAATAGTTCCATATATTTGTATATTAAGCAATGCGATAATAGTACCTGTCCACTTTTGGTTTTTTGGTTTTGGGCGTCGTCGGATTATCACTATTAGCCGTTCTCTTTTCAAATTTGAAACTTCTTTCCAGATTTGGTTTTACGTTGTTGCGATCTGAAGACACAACAATTACACAGTGTTCGATTTGAATTAATACACCGTACACCAGGCTGGCAAAATTTTCGAAATAGAAGAATACCAATCTATTCGAGAATGTTTGATTTAAATAGTAAAAATTGTGTCCAGAAAAATTAAAGAATTTCGGGAATACAATAGCAGATCGTATCAGCTAATTGTAATAGTAATTTTAATTTTGTTCAAACTGAAGAACATTTGGAAATCATTTCTATGCATGACACTACAACTGGAAAGATTTACTTATAAATATAATATTTTAGTTTGAAGAATACGAAGTTCCACCGGAAAAACTGGCGTGTCTGTCAAAGACGGAGCTCTGGTTATAACTGGACTTAAAAAATGTGTTGTGGGCTGAATTAAAAACTTGACGATAAATTTAAAGGTTTGCATTGCATATTTCACCAGAAAGTCCTATATGGCAAAAATATTAAAATGGAGCCTGGGGACTAAATCACATTTCTTAACGAGGAGTCCGAACGAGGATTTAGTTATCCTGTCACAAACTTTTGACTTATTGAATGAAATGATACTTTTCTTATAACTGATAAAATATTTTGAATGGCAGCAAGATCTAACATTTTTAGTGGATATTACGAAGTTGGTACCTTAAACATATATCAAATTATTTTATTTTTCGAATCACCTCTTGTACCTTAGATATATGTATAATATTATATTGCCCGTAGTCAATTTTTTCTATTCAATGAGTTTGACATGCCTGCCGTACACGTTTCAGTCAATGAAAACATACCAATTTTATTACCTTTGTTCTCTTCGTCAGACGAATCCTCAGATATGAGTCGAATTCTCTTCTTGCGGGGAACTGCAGGTATCTGATCCTCATCGTCGATGTCACTATCGTGAGTTTTTTTTCCATTCGTGGGAGTATCCAGCAGTTTCTTGGATTCTAAAAATCAACATTTTTAACCTATTAATACTGAAATGGTAGATAGAGTAGATTGATACAATAGCTTACGAGGAGTGGAGCGCTTTCGGGTAGGAGTACTGGCTGGAGCCGGGGAACTTTTTTCACTTCCGGCGACACTAACGCCCCCTTTAGGCGATTTGGTAAAGTAATTGAGGAGTGTGTTGCCTCCTGGAGAGCCTCCGACGTTGCTACGTCGAGACATGTTGGATTCTGGTCACTCGTGACAGCTTCAGCAAACTCGCGCCAAATATATTGCTGTCATTCGGTGACTGTGCTGCCACACCGTGATAATTTTCCCAAGCTATGGGTTAAAGAAATTCAGCACAATACAAGAATCTTAAAGTGCGTCGATTTTATTATGAAAATAATCATGATGATGATGAATAATAATGATAAATCATCCTTTAATCTGTAAGAAATACGACTCTCGTCAATACACGTACAATTACAACACGAAAAAATCTAGAGCAAAGAAATAAAACATGCGTTATCTCATAATATGACCAAACCAGGAACAAAGTCATTGTAGGAATCACTACTCTCGTCATCACACGCAAATGTTTAAACATGCGTCACAAACGATGTAGAGTGAACGAACACACAAAAACGCGTCTTAAGACGGGCTTCCCCCAAAATCAACACGAAAAACGTGTGTCTTAAGACAGGACTTCCCTTAAATTCAACACCAAACAAACGCGCAATAGAGGACTATGCTCATACACACACACAGGCAGTTCTCTCATTTCTTTCAGTTCGCTCACACCATCTGAACCATCTTCATCGATGACCAGCACCATCGTCTATTACTACAACAGCCATCAACGAATAGTAGTTCTCTCCAGCCTCTCGAACCATCTCCATCGAGGACCAACATCATCACACCGCCACGCCGCGCCGCCTCATCGAGCGTACCACTGGAAGCGGCGCTCGGGACCACACATGGTGAATTCACGTAAGGCCCGAGCCTCACAGGGCAACTAATCTGCCGACTAGTCGGCCTTAGTCGTCGTGTTGTCAAAATGTTAGCGTTTAGACGGAGCGGACCTCACCGGGCAACTCAGTCTCCGCAACTATGGACGACTACCGACGACTACATGCCGTCACAGCAACTCTGGGAGACTCACGATTTTCACGACCCGAAAGGACGTTTATATAGGCATGGAAATCCAAAACCGACTTCAAATATGGGTTTCTTAGACAATTTTGTACAGGTAACACGAAAAAAAAAAAAGGTTTTTTTTTGAAAAAAAACGAAAAACGAAAAGAAAAAAAAAGACGAATTTTTCATACTACGAGATAAACACTACACACAGATAGTGATTTCCGAGGAAAGTTTCAGTCCAGATGCTTATTTTTCTTCTTATTTTCAAAGATTCGTCAAATCTTCGCAATTCTTCAAATCATAGCATACAAACATCTCCATAAAAGTGTATAGCTCTGTAAGAAGCCAAAACCGACGAGAATATAATATTATTATTAGGAAATTTTATATAAGAAACACGAAAAAAATAAGTTTTTTTTTTTTTTAAGATTTGTCTATTTTGAAAGTGACGTAAATAAATCATACAGAGGTGATGCACTCGCCGTTGTCTCGCTCGCACTCTATTTGCGCGAGAGAGAGATGCTGCAGTCCCTTGCACTCGTCGCATACTACGGATACTACGTCATACAATGAACAGCTGGATTCGGACAAAAGAAAAACGAAAAAAAAAGACGAATTTTTCATAACTTTTTTTTTCGAGTTTCATTTATAGAATTGTCTAAGAAACCGATTCTGCGGGTCAGTTTTGAATTTCCATAATAATTAAAGATAATCAACATCGCAATGTGAGCAACTAAGTCGGCGGAGCAAATTGCTCAATGCAACTCGCCGCAGACTAGTCGGCAGACTAGTTGCCCGGTGAGGCTCGGGCCTAACACGTGCGAACACCGGCTTAGGACTCGAAACACGTCATCACACCAATCATAGTGTACTCACCCATCGTTCACTCACACTTCTATATAAATGTAATTTACTGTGCTCCAAAAAATAAATAAACTTACAAAATTCCACTTTGTATAAAATATGAGCGTTACACACACTCCTAAAACCTACGTTCCTATAACTGATGACCACAACGTTCCTATAGCATCAACTTCGCAATAAGTGCATAGAACAAAGAGCACCCGAAAAGTGAACTCATTAAATATGACCTCTTTCATCATAACACACTAAATGCGAGATGAAAGTCGATCTTTCATCTTTCAACTTCGTGAATCCATGAAATTTCTCGCGAGGTTTCCCCCTTCTGTTAGCGCACCCAAATGCAAAACGCGCATTTACGTAATATAAATTACGACGGTCATTCCAGCATCGTCAGTTCTGTTCAGTCTCATACACAATCTGAACCATCTCCATCGATGACCATCATACTGATACGCGCCATTTGTCAAAGTGATTTAAATGATGTCAATAATGAATTTGTTAATAATAATAATAATGAATAAATTCCAGCTTTGTATGATTTTTAGTCCAATCATACGATTATTTTCTATTTCTGCTTGAATCTTATGAAATACTACACATAATATACGATTTAATAAAAACACATTAATTATTTTAATCAATTTTATTTAGACATACTAATTACAACAACCAATAAACAACCTCATCGTAAATTTGGTGAAAACAATTATTTATGTCGTTTGTGAAACATAAATAAATCAATAATAAATTTCTTTGATAATATTCATAAATAAGTTTATACACTTCATTTTTAAATTTCAATAAACACAACACTTATGACAAAACGGAACGGAACGGAACGTTAAAAAAATATGTTAATACCGTATAAATAATACAATACAACGAAATATTCGACAATTTAAAATAATAAAAAAACAATAATTAAATCGTTTCATTGTATTTAGTCATACATTTTGTGCATATGCACAACTTACCATAAAAGAAAATCAATATTAAGTAAATAATGCGTGTTTAGTCAATAGTGAAAAACACTATTTCTTAGATATTATTATAACAAAAATGACTTAACTAATTGTTAGTGCCGTTAACAAAAAAGCTCCTCAACTAATAATACAAACGAATTAATGATTCCTACTATTTTTACATTATTTATATACAAAATGAAGTTCTATAGTTTCATGTATAAATACTATCTATCGAATACCAGGCATCACCGATAAATACGATACATTAAAAATGTAGTACTTAAAACATTGTTTTTACTATTATTTTTTTAATTTATTATAGATGCTCGTAGACATACTCGCATTTAATACACATTGTACACATACCTAGAATATAATTAATACTATATTATTATAATATGGTATTTTTTTTGTGTGTATGCAATATATTGACTAGTAATTATTAGGAAAAATTCCACAAATGCCAACTTACAAAAATTGTATCGTAACAGTCTTTTTAAAAGATATATCACTTTTAACACCAAAACCTACACGCGATGCGATCATGCTGAATTTTTTTAAGTTTTTGGTATTACGACTAGACGCCATTAGTTTAAATTTTGTCTTGCTTTTTAGTTATGCTCCACTGTGCGCATGTTAGTACAAAATTAATTACTATAATATACTTCGAAGAAGTAGAAAACGAATAAAAATATTTGTACTCTAGGAATAAATAGTTAAAATTTTATTTTGTATTCAACGTTTATGTACGATCGTTCAAACTGTATTGTTTAAATAGTTAATAACAATAATATAAATAGGTACACATAAATATGTATGAGGTAAAGCTATTTAATTTTGTCTGCATTGCTAATATTCAACTTTAATACACAATCATGATGATTTGTCCATTTCCTATATATGTACCTATGTATGTATGTATATACAATTTGCGATTGTCAGACACAGACAAATTTAAAAGTCAATTTTGTGCAATATTGAAAGTACTCACATCGTCATATCATACATATATACTCGGATATTGGCATAATTAGCTCCAACACACGTAAACTTGGTGAATAAAATACTGATTCAACTCAGTAGATGAATTTACTTAGTTTTTAATTCTTCAGACTCTCGGTGGGAACAGAGCTCCATCAGACAATATTTTCAGACTACCCAAGCACTCCAGTTACTCACAGTCACAAATAACAATGTATGACTAATTAATATCTAAGAACTAGTGGCCGTTTTAAGTAACGAAGCCATTTGGAAGCTTTAATTTAGAACTAATAATTAAATCCGAATGGTATTATTTATACATTTCAATATTTTCCACTCGATAATTTTCAACTTCATCAAAGTTTCCCAACACGGCTAAATCAAAACCCTTATAAATTTGAAATTAGTTGCAATAAGTATATCACATTATAAATCTGAGTAGTTAAGTAGCATTCTGAAATATTTGATTTAACATAGAGATACTATAATAGCAAAAATTATAAGCATTATTACATTTACTCTGAACCGTCATTGGGAAACACTCTTTTATATTGATATGCCTTACAATTGTTCTATTCGAATTAATACAATATTTTTTGTATTTAAACATGGAATAATACAATATAAATCATTGAAAACTAAGCGCACTTTCACACTTGCGACAAAAAGTCAATTTGTATCGGTTTTCATGCAAGCTTATCATAGCAACCCATACAAGTTGGCTTTCTGTCGTGCAATTTTGTTGCAAGTGTGAAAACACACAAAATTTAACTTAAAATAAAATTACTATTGTTAACATACCAATAGTGTCAGGTTACAACAAAAAGATAAAATCTTCATATGAAAGTAGGAAATACTTTTGTTTTTTTACAAACAATATAATTGTTAATGATAATAGAAATAATAAAATATCACAATCACTGTATACACTCATCGTTTTGATATTGTCTTCTAAATATTCAACTTTTGACTAAACTATACACCGTAAGAGTTATCGTTGATCTCTTGTTCGTTCGACGGTCGCACACCTCGTCTCCACGAGCCGTGTGTACAAACACCATGACCCCTCCACCATTCATTCACATCACGATAGCTCTTCGATTGCAGATCATCATGCAGCATAGAACAAACTCGACACCAAAAGTAAGTGTTTATAAATTCACCGGTACCCTAATCGAACAAAAAATACCAAATCAAATCCTGCAAAACCAATACAAAGTCAAATTTACTATGGTAAAATAATTTCTTTCACCTTCCATTTAAAATACGAATTGTAAAGTTCATCATCTTTATCCAAACGGTGCAAATACTCGGCTAGTTCACGAGGACTTTCAAATTCATCCACGTGTATGTAGGAATTGTAAGGTGCGGCTACTTCATAATCCTCCGGACGAGCTCCCATTACGATTGGTAGTATATTACGCCTATACGATAATAATACATGCCTAAGTAACGATCAATATATTCGTTTAAATTCAATACATATATAAATTTCATATAAAGTACCCTAATCCGTTGACGAAGAACTTTTCCGTTATGTAGTCCTGACAGTTGGAGTTTTCAAATGCAAGGTAAAATTTATAATCCTTGTCTAGTATTTCAAAACATTTGTCGGCGTTGTATCGAGGACATCTCATCGTTCCACAGGCTCCGTATATGTCGACTTGTATGTACTTTTTCAAATCGTTGGCGTATTGCAAACGATGGTTACGAGCACCGCAGTTTGATACGAACCATGCAACCTAAAAGATAATTCTCAAATTAGTTTCAATGTCATTGTTATTATTAGAGTATTACCTTTTGGAGATCAACAGGTGTTTATTATTGATATATGAGTGGGCTAACAATAGCAGTAACTATTAGCATACAAATTTTCAATGAAACAAAAAAATGTCTTGCTTTGATATTGCTGGAACTAAATTTCGAGCGTTCTGGAAGGATCAACATACGAGGTCTGTATGTATAGTTAGGCTTATTATACGTCCCGGTTTGAAAGTACGTTCCGATGTCCGGCCGGTTTGTTATTTTGTACCGATTCGTTATTTTGTATACCTGGACGTGTGGTGTATACGTCCAGGTTTGTAACTTTGACTCAGTCAGCAGGAAATAATAAAGAAACCCATTGTTGTAATTGGTAAATAATCTATTTTTACAATCGATATGCTGTTTTGGAAAAATAATCTCGCCTACAGCGCATTTTTTTAGAATTTTATATAAAATCTAGTAATTTCCTTATGGAATTTAAAATAATTTAGATGCAAAATGTTCTTTTGCAAGAAAATATTTCGCCTGCGGTGCATTTTAGCTCAAAAAACAAAGTAATTTTTTAAAAATTATACAAAATAAACTTTTTTTATTTTAAATTTTCCTCTAGTAAAATCCAGTGTCCCGGTTTGAGAGAAAAATAATATGGTAAGCCTATGTACATATGAAAGTATGTATGTACGAATAAGATGTAATAAGAATAAAATCAGATTTATGACCAAGATTATAAGATTATTTTGCCTTCATTTGAATATGCTTAGACTAATTAAGTGTTATATTTGGTTATTAAAATACCTTTTTAGTTTTATTTAATGCATAATTTCTGTCTAAACTTTCCACTTGTGTCACTTGGGAGTTATAATAGTACCATCGTTCGTATGGGGCTACGACATCACTATCTCTTCGGTATGTTGCCGTCCAATTGAACACTTCTGGATTTTTTATATTTGGCGTATGATACGGACACTCTAAATAATATAGAATCCATACCTAAACAACAATTGATTGTTAAAATTAAAAACATATTTTAAATGTAGAATGGCCCATAGCAATTGTACTATACAACATCATATTGTACTTACTTGACTTTTAGGTCTATCGACATTATGTTGAATGAAATGATCTTTATATATTATAGCATCGGCGTCGGCAGCCGCCGAATGATCTGCTGTGATCTCGCAAGTGCTCACCGGGCACGAATTAATCCTGTTGAAGACGTCCCGGCCCGCTTTGACGTTCCACGCACCCAAGCCGTTCGGCAGCAGGATCTTCTTCAACTTCGGAGGTCTGTCGTCGTCATCGAGAGGCCGATTATCAGGTGGTACAAACATGAGCTGATCAGGTATCCTATCATCTGGTGACTCTGACGGGAAGAGACGTGCTGTGCGACGTCCCGTCTGCAGATCTTTCAAAGCAGGCGTAGGACGCCTGCTTCCACCTTGCACAAACCAAGGTTTTTCCACATCCACTCGACCTGTATGCTTAACACTACCATCTGCATGGTCATTTTCAATACTCTGTGGTACTTCTTCGGCTACCGCCTGGGAAAAAATAACATTTCCATTATACTGTATGAAAGATACTTAAATTTTTTAGTGCAAAATTCCCCAAATTTATATTAAGTAAAACTATTGTATATACTGTGAATATAATGTTAGGTGTATTTTTTTAATAAAAGGGCACAAAAATTTAATGAAGACTCGTTTGTCTTGGGCAACACCTTGCCATAACAGGTTGCTACACTGAAAATCGATTTTCTCTAATATATGTACTCCCATATACCTTTAAAAATAAAATTATGTACATATTTAGTATAAGCACTGTATTGTATTTATACATCAAATCTACAAACTATTTATATAATAAGAAAAAAATTAATTGCATAGGTATATGTACATAAATATTTATTAACCTGAACCTGAATGAGATTGATTTATATTATGATATTTAAGTTATGTTTATAAACAGTGACGTGTATTTTTCATACTAATCTGATTATTATTAATGTTATTACAGACATTTACCATTAATATAATCACAATTCTAATTATGTATGTATGTATGTATTTACTTATCTATGTACATAGTATTCATTTTATGAAAAAAATGTATGATATTGAAATAAATGTCTTACATTTTTTATTTCATCTTCTTCGTTCCCATTTCTTTGTACTAACACCCATCCTTCTGGAACTTCATTATTGTCAGCATTTTCTGCATCGACTGCACTTGCAGGGTCTGCAGATGGTTCCAAAGCGTTCGGCTTTGACAAGGCGTGTCCGTTAAATATCGTCACCTGAATTGTGCAAGAATGTTCGTAAATAAGTTCATTCATCCAGTTCTGAATTTATTATTAGGATTCCTTTAATTGTGATATAAATAGAATTTATATTTGGGTCCTTTTGAATTATGAACTGTGACCTTTTCGGCTCTCGATTCTCGTGTAACAAGCAAGATTTTGAATTATTAATTTTAATACTTTGACTCTGATATATTGCCCGACGTCAGGGCAATAGCGTGTTAAATTTAAGGCCGTGCATCTTAAATTTTTGGCCCATAGTTTATCCATAAAATATGGTTATGAACCAAAATGAGATTTTAATTGCTATTCGACACGAACTTATGGTAATTTTATAAGTTTTCACGTTCGATTTTGTATTAGTGAAATTTTTTTTAATACATCATTATCGTCACATTTGAATCGTGTGAACACTCATGTATTATACTACTGTTGATATTAGTCAAATAATTTCATAAATTTAACAACTTGACTGCTCTCGGAATCATTTTGTGATTTAAACTCATTCAAAATTCAATAACACTACTGTAAATAAACCATTACATACTTTTTAGCATGAACGCTGTACTTATAATTTTTTTGTGGCATTTTTTTTCATCCGTACTTAAATAATCTGCTTTTGTGGATTAAAAAAAAGTCCACCATATGGGTATCTTTTGATAATTCCCACGAGAAAAGCAAAATACATATGTTCGATTTCAAAATGACGTGATATTAAAAAAATATGGATAGAGTAAAAAGCAGCCCACATATCCAATTCCAATTACAGGCATTTCTTTATTGTGTATGTACATTTGTACATTTAAATAATATGGCTATTTTAGGTGTCCTCTTTTTTTTTAGGTAAATCAAGCCGTTGTTTAATCGATAAGTTCGAATCAGTGTCGCACTTTTTAATCAGTAAAAAGACTTTCTTATTGATTTATCGCTTGAACTAATTTACAATACACTAAAAGCTTTTATTGTTTTTTGAGACGAGAGACTAATAAAATCTTTAGTTTGCAAGCAAATTGCCGCGAATTTCTTTCAGCATTGATTGTGTTGACTCGTTGGTTGTATTTTTTCACCTGAAGGATGTTGAGCCAGAAGACGAGGAGTCCTGTGGCCAGCATGAGGACGAGCAGCGCCCGTCGCAGCGACACCCTGGGCCGCAGCATCGTGCATGTCGCCAACAACCCTCACAACCTCAGCGAACAAGAACCATCTGTGAACAGACAAACAACAAACCAACTGAGAAATGAGAGATTGCCGTGGTGTGGCTCCTAGCCAACGTGCACTTCAGCACACGTGCGAAACTTTTGAAACGGCGATGACACGATCATGAGATTGGCAGCAAAAAAAAAATCACCATGACGCAAATCAATCATTAAAACAAAAGGAAAAATGTTCACCGAACCAAATTTCAATATTAGGAATTTCATAGTAGGTACATATGTATGTATATGCATATTATGTATACATTATTCAAATTGATAATTTCATACACGAATGCTGATTCCAACGATTCCAACTATATATGTATATCTACATATAAAATATGTATTCAATGCGGAAAAAAATGTATGGAAACCATGTATGTATTTATTAAGCCGGCTCCAGAAGCTGCGTGCGCTCACCGAATATTCGCAGAATATTTGTTAGGGTGCCCTACACGTGCAAGCTTGACTTGAGGTTTGCATGTGCGAACTTGGTTTGTCCAGGCAAAACGGAAGTCCAGCTGTAGTGGGTACCTTCTTCAGACACTGTTTGAAATTTGCACAAATTTATCACAAACAGACTCGGGTTGACTTTAAGCTTTTTTCGCATGGACAAATTCTCTAACAGCAGCCCGAACGACCGTCCACACGATTCAACATTTGTCTGGCGTTGTGAATATTCGACGAGTACACGCATCGTCCGGAGCCGGCTTTAGGGCCTCAGCACACCGCGCGGTCTGGCCCTTAGAAAGAAAATCAACAGATACAGATAATATTACGATTGTTTTATAATACTTGAGAAATTTCGTAGGTTAAAGATAAAATTTTGTACATATGTACATGTATTAGAAATGTGAAATGTGTGCTAGTTTTACGTATTTGGTTTCTCTACTCTTTAATACGGATTTCACAATGTTATGATTTAGCCATTTGGTCATTTATTTTGACTGGATGTCAATCAAATCAAACTGTGTACACAATACTCGTGTGATATTTATAATACTAATGCTATCGTCCGGTGTATGTTTTTCGCGGCATCTTTTAATCCCACGGAAATAATATTTATGATTCTACCAGCTAGTTTCGAACTGAACAAAAATCTACCATCACTCAATCGTACAAAAGGTTACCGATCGTTGAATTAAAATTAAAACAATTTCGTTCCAAATGAAAAATTTACAATCTCATATCTTATGTACATTGACCATAGAGATTATAGCGATTAGATCTTTTGATATTGTACACGTTTTATGGTCGTTTGTTTTATTTATAAAGCTTGATGGCGTGACTGTTTTTTTTTTTAATAAATGTTAAACGTTCGGCAAACCAATTAGTTGCAATTAAACTATTACAGTTTTCAACCGGGCTATTTTAGGTAAACTTTTTACTTTCAAATTGACTTAAATTTAAAAATAATTATTTTTTTGTAAGTGCAGTTACATACAAGTTAGTTTTAGTTATGTAGTTGTATTCGATTAATCCATTTGCACAACACAAGAGTAAATTAATACTTTTAGCGATAATTTGTCGCACTGGTGTCAATTTTTCAGGCGCTAAACTCAAACTGACATAGCAGAACAGATGAGCAGGCACTGCCTACTAAACCTGATACACATACAGATAACGCACACAAATCAATTGTAGCATCGTTACGATCACCGTTTCTCAAACTTCGCATGACTACTTTTTAAATTTCATTTAATTTTTTTATCAAAACGATCTCCAAAGATTATTATTTATGTATACTCAACTGTGGATTTATTGCTCATTTTATTATTATTTAAATTTGAAATACATTGATTATTTATTTGTTACCTTTGTTTTTAAAATTCTAAAAATATTATAGGAAAATATCGAATTAATATTTATTAACCTATTAAATTCATACCCATTGATAAGAAAAGTTTTATAACAAGATAAAAATTAAACCATGTATTTTCACAACTTCATGTATTCCTGAAGTTCAAAAACTGACTGACAATCAATTTAAATTTAAACTGTGTATCAAATTTATCAGTCAAATAAATATGTATATGTAATTAACAAAATGAAAGTTTTATATTTTCAACGCTGTCATTTTCTTTTGTAGTAAATGAGAGCTTTAAAAATTTCCACAAACGCTAAATACATATATCTATGTACATACATATGTATATCGTCTATGTAGAGGTAAAATGTTAGTTATAAAATTTTCGAGAAAGTGAGTTATAATGGTTTTAATATTCTTTTCATTATTATTAAAAATCTAATGTGGTAGATTGTAAGTCTATTTATGAATATTTTTATATATTTTTTTTTTATTATACATATTTTAATATGCGGGAAATATGTAGATACATATCGATACCCGAGCCTATTATTCAAAAATTAAAAAAAAACATTCGGTTATGATAAGTTGTTAAATTGCTTTGCCTTACCATTTCTTAAACAGTTTTGTGTCAAATATTTATATGAAAAGGAATAATAAATATTTATAAAAATAATGAATTGTCATTCTTTTTTTTTTTACAATTAATGATTTTAATTTTCAGTATTTTTTTAGAGTTTCATATAACAAGGTGTAAATAAGAAAAAAAATGGTTTGAATGAATTTATTAATAATAGTAAGATTAAGTTCGCAATCAGTTTCTGCATCGTCATTATCTCGGATATTTTTTAAAGCTGGCAGGGTCATATACCACTGATGAAGTCCACTTGGGATAACACCACTTTTGCATAAATTAATCAAATCTGTTTTCTTCGCTTCACTTATCGGTAGAACTTCCTTGTTAGAATTAAGAAGCGTTACATTTTTACGTGGTCTTTCATGTCCTCTGACATTAATTTTTTTGTATGGTCATATCTGTAGAAGATTTGTGTCTGGTTTGTTTTTTTCATATCTGAAGCATTTAACTTTCAACCGGGGCACTTTTTTTTCATCCTCGTCAACATTTCTATTCTTGATTAAAGTCGCTGATAATGCTTGGAGATTGAAAATATACGAAAATATCAGCTCTCTGACCTCGTAAGGACCCTTGTCTTTATTCTTGCCTCTTTTTGATCTCGCTGCCTTGAATATTTCTAACCAATCAAATCACTAAAGTACTTAATGATTTTTTCTTCAACAAACTTAAAGATAAATATGCAGTATTTTTAGTATTTTTTTTTTCATAGGTAATATATTGTACATTTAGAGAAATTATTGCTTATGGAGTAGATAAATAATAAAAAGTTAGAGAAGAAAATGTAAAAAACGCGTTTTTCTAAAAATGTAGTTAGTGAGTTTTACCTCTTCACCTACGATATATGGCCAATTCGTTCATAATTAACTGACCAACCGCAAGTTTGCAATTACTAACTGGTGGCTTAATTGCAATAAACAAGTGCTATAGAATTACACAACCGGTCATAGAGTATTATGGTGGCCATTCACGGTCCGTATTATTCGACGTACATACGGACGTATTACAAAAGATCCAACTCCAACTCCACTCCAACACTCATCACATATAACTCCTACTGTATTCAATTATAAGTTAGGAGGAGATATTTTAGAAAGAATGCTTTCAACGAGTGATCTCGGAGTGACATTTGAGAGCAAATGGCGATTTTCTTTACACATTGCGAACTTATGTAATAAAGCTTCGAAGATGCTAGGATTTGTAATACGTAATGCTCACCAGTTTACAATATGTGGGTGTTGCGTCTCCTTTACAATACATTAGTCCGAAGCATCTTAGAATCTGGTTCTATAATTTGGAGTCTCAGTTTCATTACATACTCTGTACAGATTAAAATGATCCAAAGGAAATTCTTGAGATATCTGTACTTGAGAGAGTTCGACTATTATCCCTTTCTGTTTCCCAGCGCTTTTGTCCGGGGTGTATTTTGTCCGAGCGTATTTATCCGCTTGCGAATAATAATCCGCTCAGGTTTGTGAGGTCTTTTAAGCATTTCGAGCTTAAATATCTGGGAAAACAATCCCGCTATTAATATTTTCTTATCAGTACAGTATTTGTATGATCAATAAGTTAAATCTTATCATTTGTGTCAATCAACAAACACAAACGACAAACTTGCGGCACTCAAAATATAGTGCAAACAGATATACAAATAGTCAAATGTTGTTTGAATTTCACGGGAGGAAATTTCGAACACGTGGAATTAAAAAAATATCGATCGGCATTTAAAAAGCATACGTTCGAAGTCCAAGTGGTTTTATCTTATTTTTTACCATCGAGCTTATTATTTTTCAATATTGTGGAATCGCTGATATCGTCACCATGATTTTATTGTTATGATAATGAAATATACCTACTATCAGCCTTTGCACATTATGGAGGACGACCGTGTATTTAACCGCTTTGACAATATCTAAACGCGTAAAATTGTAATAGCGTTTTAAAAATACATCGGAATTGGTGAAAATTGAGCTTAATTAGATTCCATCGAGTTGAAAGCGAAAGCGGAAATTCATAATTAATTGAAAAATTTCACATTTTTATATGATCGTTAACTGTTTCCGGTCTGCAGCTCGTCGAGCAGGATGCTCGTTATTGGAAAAAAAATCCGTATCCCTTATTATAGCGAGCTTTTTTCACCCCAGAGGAAACTTTGAGTTCCAATTAAATACACTTTAGATTCCTACCATTGCTATTCAGCAAATTTATTGTACGATTTTCCCATCTATTTATGTACATATATCGCTTTTAATGAATTATCATATCTTTTTAACACTCGTTGAAAATCAACGAGTGTTTATTATTGACGCGTGAGTAAGTAACTAAAAATAGTGGTAGCTATGTGTTACAGAAAAAATTCCACCCCATTTGACTAACTCAAGCCAAACTTAAGCAGAAGTACTTCCTATGATCCTGCGGGTCTCATTGTATAAGTATTTGAGTGCTATAGACTTTTCACGTGTATGTAGTTACCATACAATTTACAATGTTTTGTATAGATCTTCGACTTAATCAATTTTAATGATATCGTATTACCAGTCGAAACATATTGCAAGTTCACAAAAAGCAATAGATATGTATATGTAGTGTATACCTATAACTATTAACACCCAGCAACGCCGGGTGATAAATAAATTTAATTCAAAGCGCTTCGTAACTTTTTACGTAGCCTTGTAAATTGCTAAAGAAGATAAAGAAGCGTTCCATTTTGAGGCGATTCGCATTTACTGCGAACGGACAATGGTGTTTTCGCATAGGCAGACGATGTTTTAAATGCCATAACTTAACGAGATATATGCACGTTCACCGCCTGTTGCATATTATTGCAACCGAGTTGCCAATAAAACGCGAAATGCCAACAAAGGTTGCCTATACGAAAATGTCAGCAGTTATGGTTACACTAACATTGTCACGATTCGACATTATGTACTGCGAAACGCGAACAACCGAAAATAACCCGAATAATCGCCGTTAAAATGAGTGCGCATCCTGAACGTGTCAATTGTATCGCACATAATGTGTATGATGGTTGCAATTTTGCGAGGGTTACTCGAAAAGTTATAATTCCACTTGATGTGCGAATGAAATTGTTGATTTTCATCAGCAAGTCGTGTATTCCTAGTGGGCAAATGTTGGTATTTGTAAACTTTTCCACTCGAGGAGAAGTTCAAGGTAGTTCGAAGCGTTCTAGTTAATTCTTCTGGGAAATGGAAGAAGTTCTTTATAGTCTGAAGAATTGGGAAACGTATTTAAGCTAAATGATGTAAAGGTTTCGATCGTACTATAATATGTAAACGTTCACCGAGTAAACGATATGAGGGTTTGTTTTTGAGTGGTGGAAATCTGCAAAAAAAATTGTAAGAGGCTATGTAGAAAAATGGAGCTCGTAAATAAGGGTTTTTACTATTCTTATATGAAATTTCAGCTCTTTCCGTTCATTTTTGGACGAGATAAAGAATGTTGGGGCAAAAAATTTCAGAGTATCCCTCGTGTTTCGTTATAGAAGTTGTATTTTTCAAAATATTTTTATATCTTTTTATTTATGCGGTTCATGAATCGTAAGAACGGGTATTATTAACTAATACAAATAACCATTTCGATTTATTTCCCTATCAAACTTTTCTTTTTCGTTTTCGTCTCTAATTGTTCCATATTTTTCACGCACTTTTCTTTATCTCTTTCTCTCCTTAGTCAATGTGTAAATAAAACATACAAATATTACAAATTTAAGTCAATTAGTCTAACTATTGCGTTACTGAGCAAAGAGTTTAATACAGATACACGTTAATATTATTTATGTATGTATTCGACTCGTTTAACCCAACGGATTCGTTGCGGTTATCTGTGATCATAATTTGGCGGTTTATTATGATACTGACACGTTCACCTATAACAAGCAATTTGTCAGGTGTATATTTTCACGACAATCCTCCATTTGCGAAATTAATCTGTAATTGGGTTATCAGAGCGAGTTGGTTGTCCCAAATAATAATAATATGCGTACCTTTGTAAATTTAGGTCGAAAAAAACCGCTCAGCGAAACGTGACGTCATTAGTGAAAACATTTCCCTTGAAAGTTTTCCGACGTGCCGGTCTATCGCGAAACGGTGGAGGAAAATCTGTGTATTGTTCGAGGAAACTTAGAATTTTCGTATGCTTAATCGTGCACGGAATCTGGTTGTTCCAATTTAAATCGAGTGGAATCGATATAGTGCGATAAGATAAACAGAAGTTAACTTTATATTTTTAATGTTAACTGAAGGTTAAATACTTTTATTTATAATTGGGTTTATGGCCGGGGTTTATTTAGAACTTGTCGATAGTTAATTTTCAATATATGTATGTATGTATGTATGTAGATAAGTGATAAGTGTGTTACTCGTACCAATTTAATACAATAGTCATTTTCAAAACAACATTTGTCCCAATCCGTTCGATAGTTCGATTTTCTCTATAGCAATGGGAAATTGGATGATAACGTTGCAAGAATTTATATTATGTTTGGAAACTGGGACACGGAAACATATTACATTGAGTTTAATGTGAAAATTCGTAGAATACATCTAACATAATATGTAGTATGTATATTTAGTGCATCTTACAATTACGTACTAGGAACCGATTTATAGCTCAGCGCGGTATAGACGGACAAGTTTAACTTGGCAGTCGAAATTAAAGTTCTATTTTCAACCATGCATACGATTTGATAGGATAAGATATATCTTCTAAAATTGAATCCTACCAAAACCTATAAAGTTTTATCATACTATTGTATTTTGATTGAATGTTTGCCAATGTAAATAAGTAACGCTATATAAGTATGTATGTACAATAATAACTGTGTTTTTGATTTAAAATTCATCATTCACCACCGACATCGTGAAGATTATGGATAAAACTGTTGTTATGTAATTTAAAAATTGTTTTAGATTTACATATGAAAAATCGAAACGGAGTAAAAATTTCAAAGTCTGTAGGCACGACACGACACGAATCGAAAATCTTATCCATTTATTTTATTTTTGGAAAAATCGTATCGTACTCAGTAGCAAAAAAATCAACGTGAAGTCGTTTAAGTCGAAGCTCGCGCCCTCCTATGCGAATTTGTACGCAACGCAGTGATGCCACAATTCAAAAATATAATATTTTAACATTCCAAATACATTCCAGTGAATGTATAGTGAATTTGGAGCACACATTTCTAACGGACGATTTAACATACAGGGCGGGCAAAAATAAAAAGGTTGCCTGTTTTTAAACAATTTAATGTTTCCGAAACAAATAACGCCACGGGGAACAAAATATAAACAGGATTAAATGAATTTTTTTAAATGATTAAATGAATAAATCCATTTGTATTTTATAACCGTAGCGTGTAAATGTTTAAAAGACATGTATGTTTTTTGTTTCCAACCTGTATCTACATTCAATATATAAAGAACATATCGATGGGTTTGTGCACAGATATTGTATGTCCAGTTTTGTTTTAAAATATTGTAAGTGACATACATATGTACATCTCTTTTGCATGAAAAATATGGGACGAAATATTATGTATATATTTGAATAAGGCAATATCTTCTCAAATATACTATTTGGACATACAATACTTTTTAAACACAAAGGTTTGATGCAGATGGACATTTTGTGTATGATAATTCAATTTTTTTTAAAAACTGGACATACAATATCTGTGCACTAACCCATCGATATGTACATTGAATAATTATGGTCGTTGAACTAATCAAAGGTAATCTTCTTAGGAACTATATACATAGATATGTACATACATATGTACTATTGCTACTAAATAATGATTTATGATTTGTAAATACATACATAAATTCTCTTCAAAAAGCTTTTACATCTATCAAAGAATGAAGGGCAAGAGGTAGGACACACATTCTAGATTGTAATACCTATATCGTATGATTGATATGAGTAATTTATATTCTATGAATACGAGGGTTAGCCGAATGCTGGAGAACGAAGGGAGTCTGAAGGACAGGGGAGGAAATGGGGATGCGAAAGAAAAGGGGGGGGGGGGGGAGTCTTAAATTGATGTGTTTTCCTTGCGAAAGTATCAGGTACTACCCCAGCATAAATATTGCAATATATCGCACCCCATGCTGCAGCATTATTCATCGGGGGGCGTTTCCCGAAACCCCATGGATCACTTTTGCACGGTGCAATTGTGCCTCAGCACTGCAAAATATGTACGAGGATATTTTACTATCGCTAGATCGAGGAAAATGGGCTTTAGTCTGATTTTATTCGAATGAATATGAACCCTTCATTGATACAAACTAGTGTAGGTACCGTTACTATTATACATACATACATACATATGTACATCCTTTGGCCATTCAATCAAACAACGGTTAAAACAATGACGCGTACACATAATATGTCAATGTTAATTTATTCTTAACATTATTAAACAAAAGGGGACAATAGTTGCGTGAATGTTTGAGTATAGTTTACGCAATCGAACGATCTCACTGTGATGTCCAAATTTTTTTCATTTATTTATTTTAAAATGGAAAGTTTACGACGGTTTGGGTAACGTGATTGATTTTCGGCATCGCATGAGGATACGTGCCTTATCAATTTAATAAAATACATTCAGTTGGGTTCGAGTCACATCCTACTCGTATTACTGAGTCGACTTAATGTAATTTTTGATAAAACCGGTTAAATTGAACGGTTAGTTATCAGTTGATCCTCTGCGTGTTATTTGCATGTCCGATAACGGTTTGATAAGACGCACTGGTGCAAATCAAAAACATTTCATACCGGGCACGGGTTAAAGCGAACGGGGTGTATATCCTTTTGAGTTAGAGAGGCTTTATTTAATCTAAATCTAAACTATAAATAGAAGTGAAAGTTCATTTTCCTAACTTGTTGGAAAACTTAAGCGTAGGAAATTTTCTCCGGAATAGCATAGTAATAGTTTTGCGTAAAAAGTTAGATTTTACAATACAGCTAAATTAAATCAAAAGCGTGCAAAACTGTTGGGCATCATTGTACGGATTCTAATAATCGTATTTTTATATTTTACAGGTATTAGTAAACGTATACTTGACGTAACTATGTAAACAAACTATTGACTCAGACACACGATCATCATATAAATATTATACAGATGATGAATAGTGTACGTACTATTTTTAATCGTACAATGGCTATACATACATGTGCTAAGTTTTCAAACACATTAAACGAGGCTCGCGTTCACATTGACGCATTTGTGCGCGTTGCGATAATGCCGGTGCAGAGTGAAAATATCCTCACATAAAAAATAAACATTTTTATTTATAATTGCGTCATCCTTAATGGAACAATATGCGGTGTCTCAAGTTACGGACAAATGTACCTATGTATATAGTGTGTATAGTCGATTGGCTTGGATCGGTAACCTGTTTTGTAGTATCGAAAGTAATTTCAGTATTGTGTGCATTGATTTGCGAAACAACTGCACTTAAGTCATGTTAACGGTTTGTATTCCAGATTTCATCAAATTGTCTGTTCGGTGAATGCGTAACGAACTGCGACATCTGTAGTATAGCGACCTTCAATCGCTTTGGCTAGTATGTAAAGTAGTTTTCATTCATGGTTTCGTGCAGTTAATTGCATTTTAGGCCAACCCTATCCGTGAAATCGATTGTTATAAATCAGTGCGGAAAGGGCACAGGTTGAGCAATGCATATAACGAAGTGTTATATAATTGGGTTTAGTTCACATTTCTATGTACATATATAGTTTCACTACAATATTGACACATCGTCAAAGTAAATAACAAGTGTATCCAGTTCATATATGCATTAGATTGAGGTTTTTAGATTATATAATATACGTATATGTATGTTTAGGTAGGTATTCTTTTCAATTTCAAGTACTAAATTTATCAAAACGGGGACACGCATTTATGTACTTTAGAATTCAATTTACTTTAGATAAGTGATTTTCAACATTTTTTATCGTTCGAAAGCATGCCGAAAATCTACGATATACATACATATATGTAGGTACATACTTGTCTTGTATATTATAATAAAACGTTAGGATCCTAGGTAAAACTTTCAGACAAAACTTTCGAAAGTGCTTAAAAGTTCTTTTGGAATATAATAAGGGTCGTTTTAACTTTTTTATTTATCTTTGGAAATAAATAAAAAACTAGATATATCTATCATAATTATAAAAATTTGGTACTTAAGTTAGTATATAACTTCTGATAATAATTGACAGTAATTATATAATTGCAATGGAAACATAAAAATACATTTTTTTAGATCAAACTACATAAATAAACGTGCTCAAAATCAGAAGATAACAGTAATATATTAACTTTTATATACTCTACTTGTGTAACCTTGATATAATTTTCTGATTATATAATACTGATTTAAGTTTGTTGATGAATAATATTATAATTACCTGAAAAGTAATAAGAAAATTCTTAATATTGTCACATTGTTATGAAAAAACGTAAAAAAATCTATACATACTACGAAGCTTTTAACTATGCACTTGTATTGTTTTAACGTAGCTGTGAGCATTCTTATGAATTTCATGAAATATTGATTCTCAAAAATGTTTAGTTTCAGATTAAGGTTCGTTCAAAGTTTTACCTGGTTCGTGTGTGCGCTTGTCACTGTGACCGAATTGAAAATGGTGCACGAGGCCATCTTCATCAGGGCTTATCTGTCACAGGTGTATAATTTAAAGGTGTATAACGATAACGATGAACAAAGAAGGTACAGCAGTCGACCACGTCGAACCGACACTCGACTTGCACTACTGAAATATGCACAAATCCGCATCGAAAATATTGCATTCACTCGTCCAATCCAATACCGCGATATAGCCATATAGCAGTGGCCGTTTACTCCTTTTAGCTCGTTAATCACAAATACGCGATTCCCTTATGCCAGATACTAGTTAGTATAGTTTGCGTGTAGATTTCATAGAGTATTTCATAAAAGGTTTCCGATTCCTGGACGTAATTCAAAAAACTTAACCGATGAATGAACAGCAACATACATAACTACTAAGATATTCGTTCAATTTATACACGTTTATCATTGTTTAAGTATTGATCTTGAAAGTGAAAGGAAGCTAGCGAAACTTCGCTTTAAATATTCTAATAGCCAATATTGATTTTTAAATTTGCCTGAATTATCTAAAGCGATCCACATTCGCGTTTTTCTTCAGATAAATAATGCAACTGGGAAATTCATCAATTTTTCTTATTTACAATCGACTTTCATTTAAGAAAAATTGCTTTTTAGATAAATGTTAATACATAGTTAAGATTTTGACACAATTTGTAATTCAAACAAGAACAAATTTTAGTTCAATATGGCCTTATATCAAAAAATCTACACAAGTCACATTTACATAATACATATATGTAAATATTGAATATCGTATTGGATATAAATAATAATAACTATTTTTTTTTGGCAACTAACTGATCGGTCAATATTTAAATCGATAAACGGTCAGTAATTGTTCAAGGAAATAATCAGTATTATATTTAGAAAAAGGTCAGTAAAAATAATAAATGATCAGTAAAAAATAAATTTTTCGTAACTTTTTCACAAATGATCACTAAAACTGTCAGTTATTTTAAATGCCGACCGTTTATATAAATTTACTAACCATTTAGTATTAATTTAATATATTTAATATATAATAGCCGAAATCCGTCTGTCTGTCTGTCTGTCTGTCTGCTGATAACGCTCGCTGAAGAAAAATTGGGAAAAAAACTTGGCAGAACGAGTGGGGATCGAACCCATGATCATGAACCCACGCTCGAGCTACTCGCACTGATGCTATTCGCTATTGCCCGTTTTCGATTTTGTCCTTTTTTTTAAACATTACCTATAGTTAAAATAAATAGGAAATGAGGAAAAATAATTAAAATACCAGAATGAGTGGGGTTCGAACTCGGGACGACAAGTCGGTAGTCATGAACGCTAACGCATCAGCCACGGCCTATCGCTAAAAGGTCCCTTTTTTTTTAAACATTACCTATATTACCTACATACCTATACCTATAAAAACTATAATTTTTTTTTGTTTTTTTACTTACAAAATTATAATTTATTATTATATGAATATTATAATAATTAATAATTATAATATAATAAAAATAATGTCTCGACCTGGTTATTAATTAAATTATCGAAATTATCGTTACCGTTGGATCAATTAGATGGCGCTATATAAACTATTATTTTTTTTATTACAACTCACTTACAAAATAGCAGAATAATTAATAATTATTATAATAAAATAGTAAAGTAGAAAAAAAATTTTTTCGAGCTGGGTTTCGAATTAAATTTGAAGTGGTCATCCCGTCCAAAGTCACTGGGTGTCGTCACTTCGTGACTTACGTATGGCGTTGTCTCTTTCTGGCATGAGACAACGCGAGGGACAACAACATACAACAACCCAGCGTGCGGCGGCTTTTAGGCCTTATAAAAAAAATTATCTACATTTTGACATTCCGAGTGCCAAACATTTGCCGACTATTATACCCAAACCTTCGAACCCACCACCCCCAACTTATCACACATTGTAACTACACAATTTGTTATTTATAAATTATTTTTTAGTACGGGTGATGAACGCTCCGTTGATACTCAACGGGCTTACACTAGTTTAATATATTTACTTAATTTAATTATATGCACTTAAGTACTTAGTGCATATAATGCACTGAAGTGCTTACCCTTTACAAAATTTACTGATCATTTATTAAAATTACTCACTATTTGGTTAAAATAATTGACCGAAAATCGGAAAAGTTACTGACCCAACAAATATGTACATACACGCCTTTTTCATTATTGTAAGTTGAAAACCGTTAAATTTAATTTGCAACCGTGTTTATAATACAGAGTACATTCGTCTACTGGAACATTTTTTGTTGTTAACATTATTATTCAAAAAAATATATAAGAATGTTTTTTTGTGTCTCATGTGTAAGTTTTGCGGTAGATAAAACACGTCAGTTGAGTTCATTTTGGCAGGGTTATTAAATTCCGCGTAAATTAAAGTTTTATTTGATTAACACGCATATTAAAATTTAATTTAATTAACAAGCAAATTAAAATTCAATTACTAACATACCTCTAACTACGCTTGAATGTTGAAGATTGTAAGTAGAATAGTATGTATGTACGTTTTATCGTACATCGTACAATCTTATCAAATGAAAATACATTTTTCAATTTATGTACTTTCGTGATAAGATTGCGATGTTCTCACACTGCCATTTGATTCGACTGGAATTTATAACCTCTGTTTGTTGGTTTTTTTTTCTGTGACTGATATGTTAAATATTGTGGTTTTGAGTGTAGGCGTCTATAATGTGTAACAGCATGTGACTAAAATGCGAATAATAAAATATGTAGTTATTAAAAATTGTAACAATATAAATAATGTGCAAATGTATCAACTTTTAATACTGGAAAAATTTGACCTTGTTTAAAATTTAAATGATTTGATTAAAAAAGTTAAGTCATACCGATTCAAATTAATACTGTTTGGATTTTAAAATAAAAAGTTCAAAATGTAGATATGTACCTACAGTCTTATAAATAAATTTATACTATCGAGAAATGTATGGATATATTATATGTATAAAGGAATACTATTTCAATTGTTCGCTTACCGATTATTCTTTTCTAATATATGTAGTTTGGTTCTCAAACATTCTAAGAACAAATTTTTTAATTTTATATATTTTTTTTTATCTCAACTTTATAGTTGATTGATAATAAAATCATCCCATATGACAAGAATATCGCAGTTCATTCGCGATTATATTAAATCTAGCAATACAATTGCCTCTAAATTCAAAGTCATCTCAAAGGATACCATTTCGAAATTGCATTAATTCAATAAAAAATAAAAAAAACGCTCCATTTCATAGTATTTAAACATTAAAAAAGTCGCATTTGATACCCAAAGAGATAATTTAAAAAATAATTCAAAACTGAAAAGCGTCCACGAAAATTTGAAGGTCGAACTTTCAAACACGTTCCCAACAACAAACGGATACAAGAATACATAATAAGATTGACAAATGAAAGCTCGATACATACCGTATACAAACAATGTGGGCTGCGGCACGAAGAAATCAAACGGAGGGGTGTTGACATTGTTTTTTTTTTATATTTAATCGAGAAGCGGTAAGTTCTCACGGTGATTACTATTAGGTACCTACGTACAGGTAGTTTGAGCACGGGTTCAAAGTCGCACTAATCGGCTTTGGTGTCGAAGCTCGCGTAATTATCGAGAAAATCGCTTGACCGTATCGCGCCGGGGTCAAATCGACCCCGACAGGGTTTGCGAGACTTTGACAGTGTTCGCGGGGGAGTGTCGTCGCCGTCAGCATCCGCTTCGCTCTGAAAATCTATAAGGAGGCGGTTATGGGGCGGTAGAGGCGAAATGGGTGGTGTTGGGTGTTAGTGTTAACGCGCATGCTCCCCAAATGGGGTTGAGGTGGGTCAAATTCACCCCATTCCAATATTCCATCGGTGTGCTACCTCGAGCTACCCCGCCGTAAGTCTTTTTCGCGCGAAAATGTATCGGACGCCATTTTCGATATCATAACCTCCAATGGCTTCCTCGTGTCGCATGAAAACGGTCTTACCATATGTTCCTGAACTTACCATACGTTTTGCCGGAATTGTCCCGGTTTGAAGACGCGTCCCGACGACCCGGCCGTTTTGTTATTTTGTCCCGGTTTGTCGTTTTGTATACGTCTATCGTTTCATTCTTTGGAAAATTGACAAGATGGCATCACGTGGCATCAGTCGTGCGTGGCATGCGTCGATCTATTGCGATACATCCCCTCATATTTATGCTTTTGGCGGAGAGGGTAGGTTGCTGACAATAAATTGTTGATCAGCTATTGCGTAACAGTCAACATAGTACATCGAGAGTTTCTCGTCTCGTTTGTGGCAGATTAGAAATGCCCAAAAGAAACTGTGCATTTTACGGATGCCTAGGGTCGTGCTCGGACTGCGCAACCCTGTTTGTGCTAAGCTTGTGCACATAAGATTACTAAATAAAATTGTATCGTTTATACGCTCCGGTAGCTTGTAAAAGCCAAGTTTGTACACGCTCGAACCAAGCACTTTCACAACAAAGAGTATACATTCTGAAAAAAAGTATATAGCTACGTTGATAGTGTAAAATGTGAACAATGTTCATTTGAGTTTTCATTGTTTCAAGGTGGGCGTTTCGATACAAAAGATTTATGATGTTTTGGAAAAAAAAGATCTCGCCTGCCGCTCATTTTTTTCAAGAAATCGTACAAAATCTGGTGATTTTATTATGAAATTCAAATAATTTAGATCAAAATATTTCAAAATTGTACAAAATAAATATTTTCCTCTAGTAAAATCTTATTTGAGAGAAAAATAATATGGTAAGCCTAATTAGTCCTTACCCCACTTTAGAGAAAGTGTTCTCCTGTATTTCTCTCACAGAATCACAGACAAAGGGTCTGAATGTAAAGATCCACCAGCGTAAGTTGAACAGCGATAGAAATGCGATATAGAAAGTCCTCTTTTCCTACGCAGCTGTCAAAATGTCACATGTGCTTTGTTTTGTAAGCGAAATTCCGCTCGAAATTCGAAAATGTCTTTATTTGTGTAAGGTTGGAAATCAATAGATGTCGCCAGGTGCGTTTAGTATGCAAGCGCTCGAAATGTGTACAAATATGCGTCATATTATATTGTGATTGCGAATGATGACTACATTTTGAATTGCAGCAGCTTCATAAAAAGAGAACACGATATTTCAATACAGTTTATTGCATTCAATTTGCGTCCTTCGCTTGTATGTAATATAATTTATGTCATTGTGAAAAGTGAGTAACTGCCTTTGTTGAGGTTCTGATAAGGTTTCTATTATGCAACACTGCAACAAAAAATTCGGGTGTGATCAACCCATGACTTTATCCATATATTTGTGGAATATGAAGAGTAACCAAATACTGAAAAAGTCAAAAAACCGTGCACAAAGAAAAATAACAGGACTTTTGACTTTTTTACAAGAAAAATTCCAGTTCCGGTTGAGCGATTTTGATGATTGTTTTTCACGGATTGTTATTAGAATAATGATAATAGTATTAGAATATTATGAAGATTCTAAATATTTAAAAGGCCAAAAATAAAAAAAATAAATTATTATTATTTGTTTCACATAGGCATGGGTAAAAATCAAGCTAATTTTTATTTGGAAAATTTTATATTATTTTCAATCATACCTACATATGTACATACGTATGTACGTATGTACATATTCCACAACTATTAAGTAAAATCCACTTCAGATTCAAGGTGTTATTTTAAATCTTGCAATTCTTAGATTGTATGTGACAAATCATACAATAGTTTTAGCACATCTGTGACAAATGTTAAGTCAAACGTTGGGAGAATAGCCAACTGTTTAAAATTCATTAATTTGTTTGATCAAATGTGGGTGTTCTAATGCAGAAAATAAAAAAAAATATTGTGAGGTATTTCATCATTTATTCTCGTATGACAATTATGATTAAAATATTACAATTAAAATTACCCATTTAACATTTTGGAATCCCTTTTAGAAAAGTAATATAAAATAAAAAATTAACTATGTAATACAATTATTTATAATAAACATTTTCAAACAATAAAAAAAAAACACTAAAAATAAAGTAAAAAGTGTTTCATATTCATATTTTTAAAATAATAAGTAATTTATAATTAATTTTAGAGTAAAGATACACAAAATGGTGTAATAAGATAAAAATCAACTGCCTTCAGTCGAAACTCAGAGAGTTTTTACACAAATGATAACATAGCCGTTTGCTAGACGTGAGAGTAGTTTACAAGCTCTAATGAACCTACATAGATTGATTGTTTTTGTTTATAAGAATAAACAATGATATCTATTTCTCTATTCCTATGAAAGTTCATGAATACAAACCTCAGATAGAACCCGGTTCAAAATTGTAGAGTTATCACGACGCGACCAAACAAACCAGTACCACAATTCAGCAGCCGTGCGATTATGTACAAATAAATATATAATGTACTAATAACAGTTAGCTCAAACAGAAAAAAAAAAAAAGCAAATACTGTTCAGCATTAAAAATTGCAATTACAATTTATATCACATATAATCGGTTATTTGAGTTTGTTTTGTTCAAATTCAAGTCATAACGCCAACGGTCAATAACTGCTAAAGACTTCGTATATGTTGGCACCTAAAATTTTGAGTTTTTCGTTCAATATCAACTGCTCGATGATACCGAGCTGAGCTCCGGACAATCCATTGTCCGTCGGCTGGGATATGAGTGCGTTGATTATGGGTATCAATTTAATGAAAGGTACTTCGACACTGTTTACACTTACGAACGAATTCAAGTGGGACTTGTCGGTGAAACCGTTGGCTACCTCCGAGATACTCGCTTCGCCGTTTGTGATCTTTCCGTTAGTCGGAGACGAGAGTGGTGAGAAATACTCGGCAATGTTATCAAACAGTAGCGAAAAGTTCCTGCTGACCGACGAGTTGCAAAGTGTTATGGCCTCGTCGCTCTCCAACAAATCTATTGTCTCATTGGTCATATTCTTCAGGAATTGTTCACTATAGTTGTATTCTTTGGACTCGACGACCAGATAAGACACCATCTGTTTCAGAGGATCGTTGTTATCAGTGCATAGAGATGCTTGTATCGACCAGAACAACTGTTCCGTATCCTTCAGCGTGAGTTTATGTTTCAGCTGTATCGGAGCTATTATGCTTTTGACTTTCGGATATATCTGCTGGCACAGTTTCTCGATTCCTTCAGCTACGAAATAATTACACAGGGACAGGTACTTGACACGGAATTCGTCATCGATAGTCGGCATGTCGTCGTCTGTAGAATATCTGTATAAATAGCCACCGAGTATGTTTAGTTGTATCCTCAATGTGACTACTAATATGGTGAACGCGTATATTACAGCCGTCGCTCTGGCGAATGTGAGGACTTTCAACTCTTCCCACAGTTCCGATTTGTTGCTAGGATTTGAGCTGAGCTGACCAAGTATTTTCTGCGTGTCTAAGGATTTCATGATGCTCTCGCTGACGGATGTGATCAGGTTCAGTATTGTTTGATTGCAGTTTCGTTCCATGCTCTCGAAGTGAGTCTTCCGCCTCGTCATATCCAAGAATACTTTGGTCTCCCGCTCTTGCCATTCTCGCAGTCTCCGTTGAGCATAGTTGATTGCCAGTGTGGTGCCACCGACAAGGACACCGGCCACGAGGAATTTCTTCTTGTGGCGATTGAGAAAACCTCGAAGCGTTGAAAACATTATGACCGGATGATATTACAATTTTGCCAAATTGGACATTTCCTCAATCGGTTTCAATGACTTTTTTTCAACATCTGAAATGAGACAAAACATACTGATTATTACTCTTATCAACTCTGCCTAACAACAGTTGAAGACCGTAAAAAAAGTTTTGATTACTTTAATTTGTACGACAGTAAATAACAATATTTTATAGTTGATAATTATTTTTACCTAGGACAATTGGTGGACATGAATGGATGTAAAGAAGAAAAATGAAACTAGGATAGAGCGGTTTTGGAAGAATGAACATAGTTTTTAAATCCAACATCCCACTATGCTTAAAAAAGAAGGCACATGACCAATGCGTGTTATGACATATGGATGTGAAATGTGGATGCTAAATTCAAGAATGTTACGTAAGATCCAGTGCACACAGAGAAGCGTGGAAAGATGTATGCTTGGAATAGCAAGAAGAAGTCGAAAGAAGAATACATGGGTAAGAAGTATGACCAAAGTGGTAGATATAGCGGAACGTTTGGAAAAGTTGGAGTGGACACATAGCAAAAAGAATGGATGGCAGATGGACCCGAGAAATACTGGAATGGTATCCGAGAGGATGTGAAAGAAAGCAAGGTAGACCGAGTGGATGATGGGCAGATGAATTGAGAAGAATTGGAGTCAAGTGGATGCAAGAAATTGAGTCAAGTGGATGCAAATCGCTCCAGATAGGCAAGAATGGAAGAGGATTGGAGAGGCCTTCATCCAGCAGTGGATGGTGAACGGCTGAAAATGATAATGATGAATTTGTATGAAAAGTTAAGGAGCATACGACTTACTTCTACATACAAAAATAGCATGTGTGTGTACATGCTGTGCCGTAGTATGCAAGTGTTTGTGTGTTAGTGAGCGTATGTGAACGTGCTGTGGTATGAGAGCATTCCGCGGCTCGACTACCCAGCCAGTCGGTCGGTCGGTCGGTTGGGTAGATTCCTACAGTAAAACATACAATAGTCCAAGTGTCAGGCTATTCGTTTATTCGATATTTTTTACTAGCAATATAAATAAGCCGCCTTGTGAAGGACACCTCCAACTTCTTTCTCCTCAAGACCCTCACATGAGACCACCACCCCCTCAAACGAATATAGTCTAGGATAGTGTTTGAAATTTTTTAAATGATACAGTCAGTCGTACAGAATCATATTTTAGTATTGCCCATATTGACAATCAACACGTGTTTACTATTGACACGTGAGTGGGCAAACAATAGTGGTAACTATGGGTTATGGTGAAAAGTTAAATGAATTGATTCAAATTGTCAATGGAAACGAAAGGAGTGGGTTGAGATTTCCCGACGGACAAACAGACATACATGCAGACTTACGGCTTTTATATTAAGTACACAATAATATGAATGATCAAAGGTAGAACTTGAGTAATAAGGTTAGAAATGAATCACCTTGCCAGTATTTGTCTAAGGATCCACATCGAATTAAGTAAATGATAGTACGAATACAGTGCGAAGTGTGCGAAATAGAATTTGACTATATCGGAACATAAACAGTCAAGTACGTATATATAATGGCCTAATGTGAACGTGAGAAGTGAGTATGTCTCAATGGAGGTGTGAAATGTTTGCGACTAAAATACCGCATTATAACTATAAGGAAACAGATTTTCTCGTGCATTAATTATTGGGAATGTATAATGAAGTTGATATGAATGATTTAAAATGAAATAATATACCTGGATGCGTAGAACAAGAGCATAAATGTCAACGTGACAGAAGCGACCGCCACTCCGCAGTATAGTACGATTCAGTGAACTTTGCCCGGCTGCCCCCCCCCCCCTATGAAAACTCGTCTTCGTTATTTATTTATGTGCTTGTTAATTATTACAGTTGATGGTATTTATTGAATTTTGACATTGTAAAAAACGTAATGGAATGATTTCAATCAAATGGATTCCATAATTTCGCTGAAATACACGAACTAATCAAACTTTATGTAAATGAATCCGTAGAGAGAGTTTCATTTAGCTTTCCATTGTAGTCTTTAGTCACAATGCAAAGGTAAAACTTAAAAATCAAGCTTTTTCATTGATGATTTTGAAATTTTTATTAAAAAGTTTATTGAGACATTTTATCACGAGGAAAATCTATATTTTGTAAAGGCTGGCCACATAGCGAAAATAAAGGATTGTAGATGTACGAGAGAAATACTTGAATAGTATCCGAGAGGATGTGAAGGACCAAACGGGCGATGGGCTGATGAATTATAAAGAATGTGTGAAGTCAAGTGGATGCAGATTGCTCAAGACTTTTTCAAGGAATGGAAAATAATTGGAGAGGCTTTTATCCAGCAGTGTTTCGTTAGTGAACGGCTGATAATGATGATGATTTTGTAAAGATGAACTGAAATGGTCGTTCAAAGTAATTTTAAAAACATGTTTATCTGTTTCTACAAATCACATTGTCTGAAAAGGGAAAACAATTCGAATGGATTTCTCTGTGAAGGCTTGGTTTCGTGAGTGCGTCGGCCTGGCCAACGCCAACGCTGTAATTTTATTTGTATAGAATTTGACCTCTGGCCACAAAGCCTCCCTTGTGCCCGCGGCTAGCTTCCCATCCACCTGTCAAATTATATATAAAAAAAAACACAAAAAAAAACTCGTGAAACCAAGCTCTTAAAGCACCAGTGCAGTTCGGGTCTACCCCGAAAGACCGAAAGACGAATGATCGAAACTGTTTGAGTAGCGCTGAAGCCCCGCCCCGTAGGAGGAGTCCCATGAAGCGAGTTAACTCGACCGTGGATAGTTAATATATTGACGGTCACTGCCACTGGCGCACCATTTGTCCATTCTTCCATTCTTGCTCAGACGCTTCGGAACCGCGGCGGATCAAACGTCTGACAGATGTCAGTGAAGTTATTAACGAGAAACGCCGATGCGTCGTATTTTGAAGACTCGGTTGACACTCGACTGGTCACTCGTTTGTATGCAATTATGACGTCAATCCCTCGGCACTCTTATTTCCGAGTTACGACGGCCGATACGATTACAATTTGAGGTTAAAATTTAATTCAATCATTCTTCAAAATGGATTTCATTCGTCGCAATAACGGAAACAATACAACCAACTGAACCTCGGATCCGATCACATTCAGTTCTTCGTGTAGTCATTTGAGTCTATATTATATAAAAATAAAGAGTTAATTAATTTATTTAGTTGATGTTAAACAGCGTCACTTGCGACTCGCGAGGCACCTAATGTATCTGCATCAGTATCAGTATCAGCCGTCATAATTCGTGGACGACGGAACGCCCATCAAAGTGATCTGACCGCTTCAGGTTAAACCAATGTAAACATACACGAGTCACACTTTCGGCGAAGCGCCCATTCGTCTATGTAGAGTCGTAGACGAACCGGTCTTACATGAAAGCTGATACGATTACAATTTGAGGTTAGAACAGTGAAGCCACTGGATTTGAAGCCATTGGATTGTTGCTGATTGACTTTGCCGACATTGCTGCCAGAATGGATTACCTAATAACCAACGTTACGAAAGTTAGAACCGAGCATTATGCTATATAGATAGTTCTAATCGGGCAGAACCATATTGTACATACAACAGCAGATCGTCAACAATGGTATTATTATTAATTGATCATATTAATGCGAATAATGTTGATATTTTATTTTTGATGTCCAACCACGCCTCTCTCTCCCAACTATTCTGTAAAAAAGTGTTCTATGTTTGATTACGATAATAATGAATTGAATGACCAAGAGACTGACTGTACATATGTATATTATCGGATATGATGAATGTGAATTTATGTGATTATATCACTGGAACTATTTTATTTTTACCATCAGTAAAATTTCCAATGAAAACATTTTGCATATTTGTCCGAACGAATAATGTTACAAATGTATTATGGAGTATAATGTAAATGTATAATGTTACTTGTAGTTATGGAGCAACGATTGAATAATTGTATTACTACCCATACCCCTACCAATACACTCTATACATATTTATCATAAAAATGTATGGATTAATTGCAGCTCGATATAGAAGAACACTGATACATAATGTAAATCAGTCAATTTTTGATGTGATGCTCGCTGGAACTCAAAGGACTCGCTAATCTCCGCGGGGAACTCACGCAGAACTCTACTCGGGCAGAAACATATTGTACACACAACATCAGATCGTACTATTAATTGATCATACTAATGCGAATAATGTTGTTTATACCTATTGGTCCAAGACAGTTTCTAACACTATTATCGATGCTCTAAAATTGGCTTATTATTTTTATTAATGTACGTATGTACATACATACAATCCACTTTCGTTGTATTAAAATATGAAATTATATTTTGGATTGTTTTCAGGGTTTTCGGGCTTTGGATTGTTTTCATGTTTCTGTTTCTTAACACCTTCGACTGCGACAATGAATGAGTGCGCTTTTCTATGGGAAAATTCACATTATTATTAATTGATCATATGAATGTGAATAATGTTGATTGTACATATAGGTTTTTTTATGAGTTTTTTGTATTAGATTATGCATTTTTAAATTATAAACTCTGAATTATATTATATTTGGTTTTGTTTATTATTCATGTAAAACTCTGAATCAAAATGTGTACATATGTATATATATGATTTTGTCAATTAATAAATCAATCGTTTGCTAGTAGTTAACATTGGCTATAATTTGTCTAAATTAATGTTTATGAATAAAGTCCGATCTGATTCAATGGAATACAATCATATTAAAGTTCTAAATTACTGCCATCTATTTATCTAGTGGTAAATTATTTTACATAAAAACATTTTTCAAAAAACAGGTAGAGTGAGTATGTACTTTGAAATACATATGTCATGCTGTTCGCATAATTACTATACTCAACTAAAGATGTCGTTCGGTGTTCCGAACTAGCCTAACTTCGTTTAATTTAGAGTTTAATTTGTTAAATTCTAGCATGCATACCCGAAAAAATACAATATTATCTATCATCCAGTGACAAATAGAATAGTTTCTCCAAAAAAATTATCTTGTGGATGTGAGTTATACAGAAAGATGATTTGTCAATATTTCCATTCACGAATGGAATGAAGATCTTAAGTGAGTTGGACATTAATCAAAAAATGAATTTGACGAAAAGTATAATTGAGCACTCGCAGTTAGGGCATGCAAGTGTACCGGTAATTCGGTAAAATTTGAAGTTACTACCGGCTTACCGGTAATTTAAAAAATGTATAAATTTATAAGAAATACATTTTAATGAAGAAAAAAAATATACGTGTTATTTATAAAAAAAAAAAAAAATTTAAATAATTCTCTTTCAAAAGAAGAATTAAAGTGAGCCCTTAAAAAACATAGCATGTTTAACGTGTCATGATTTAAGCTGGATCTAATTTTAGTGCAGATCACTCCTGCTGAAGTGAAAGCTTACTCCGATTCTACACTATATAGTTGGCTGAATTGTAGCAAAATACATAATTAAATGCTAATTTATGTAAATATTTCCCTCGATTTTTTTCTTCATTGAAGTACATATTTCATTTCTCTTCGTACTGCCTTTGCCAAATCGTTCATTATGTTATTATTTGTAGCTTGACTTTTTATTACTTTTTTTTTGTTTATAATTTGCTTAAGTTTATCCTTCGTTGATAATTTAGCAACACAGCAACTGACGATTTCTCTGGACTAATACATATAACTATGTACATCTTCATTTTGACTTAAATCAACTATCTCTCCATCTTTATTAGCCAATCGTTTTATCAACTTGACAATTTGTTTTGTAATTGCATTTTTAATATGTTGGTTAAATATGTCATTCTTCTCATTATTATTGAGAAAGTACCCACGATCCCTAAAGCCAAACATCTGTTTCTTCCGAAAGAATGTTATGTCGGAGAGAATTCTACGAATTTCTATGTAAAGAACATAGATATAGAATATAAAGAACATAGGATATATGGTAAAGAAACACCCCCGATCTTGTCCGCTGCAAACATCGTCACATAATATCGTGGTTTCAAAATAAAATTACACCGATTCTCTTTTTGCACGGATTTGAAATAACAAGTTTCAAGATAATGGACCAATTACTTTTTTTACACTGATATTTTTGCTTTAACACGGTTTTCAAAAAAGATTTTTGTCTTGCACTGGTCGTATGTACCAGGCATATATGTACATATATTCCTGGTTTTTATGGTACACTTTAGTTTCTTTTATGAGTATGCAAAAGTTTTTTTTTTTTTATGTGTACATTTAAGCCAAAAAATCACTACAATGGCATCGCTCAGATCTACCCACTGATCGTAAACCTTTTCAGTTCATGATATTTTAAAATTAATTATGAAACATTTTAGAAACAAAACATATAGAAATGTATACCGGTAGGAAACTTTAATTTGTGTAAACTTTCACAAGCATCGAATTTAGCAAAATAATAATAAAATAACCTATATTATTAGTAGTCTTCGTTTTAAAATCGATAAAATTGTTGAGTTGTTAAACTTGTGAAAACAACAATAGATGGACGTTCATATGTTGTACAATGCCATAGATATATAATATTCTATTCTATATATTCTATAGAATATTATTCTATATCTATGCACAATGCACACTAATCAAAGGTTACATACTGCTGATTTAATGTAGGAGGTCTTAGCTCTACTTAAATATACGCATTTGAACCCTAAAAGTGCGAAAAAGATTTCATTAAAATTTTATTACTTTTTCTGCTTTGTATTTCAATATTCTGATATATAATATTATATCTTGTTGCATGTTGCAATATTTTTCGTTTTAGGAATGTGTTTAATTTATGATAACACCATATTAATCGATGGAATTGATGAAAAATTAACGAAAAGAAAAATGCTTTTTTCATGCATGAAATAATAAATGCTTAACAAACTGAAACTAATATAATTAATTCAAGTTTTAAACAATTAACAAAAAAATACATTGGTGTAAAATAATAAATTAGCGAGCCTATTACAGGGTTAATTTTTTTGCTCGACTGCATCGGTGCCTTTGTCTTTTTTTATGGTTTGTTATTATGTCGGATTTACGGATTTTTAACATGCCCAATGCGACACCGAATGAATATATTTTTTATATTAAATTATATTTAAATCGAAAACCATGTAAATTTATTACTTCATTTATATGTAACTTATGAAAATATTTTTTTGTATAAATAAAAAATAAATTCGATTTTTTTTTTAGTTTGAGAATTTTATATTTAGAGTTGATTTTAAGTAATGGAACCTATCTCCCATTTTTATATGTCCACTGCATCTTTTTTTACACGGTAGTCTCTGGAACGTATCCCCCGTGCAAAAAGAGAATCGGGTGTACTGTTATATCCCGAACCTTTCGTATTTAAATAATGTAATAATTTATATTAATTAACTTCATGGTTGACTATCACTGTCCATTGTGTACATGCTCAAATCAGCTAACACGTGTGAGTCAACCATCTCCATAAGTAACTGCGTCTCGATAACAAGATCATATTAAATTTACTTGGAAACGGGGATTCCTTATCTCGTAAACAAAAACGGATTTCTTATCTTAACTGCGCGACACGTTCCGCTCCTTCATGCCCCTCGCGTATAGTTTAACCTTGGCCAAACTTGTCAACAAAAAAGGGGAATTCCTTATCTCGCAAACAAAAACGGGGATTCCTTATCTCGTAAACAAAAACGGATTTATTATCTTAACTGCGCGACACTTATATAATATAATAATATCGTGTCGAAATATATCGAAAATAATTATCGTGCAATTACAAATAAGGCGTTGAATATTTTACTTCCGTTTTCTACATCATGCTTGTGTGAATCAGCCTTTTCATCCTTTAAAGCACGGGTACCCAACCTATGGGTCGCGACCCCAAACAGGGTCGCGAAGAGTTTTCTGTGGGGTTGCCAACTGAAACAGTAAACTAAAAAAATATTGACTATAATGCAATTTTCATTTTTTGCCTTTTTCAAATATAACGGGGTAGCGAGTCGCTTGGCTTTTATAAAAATAGGTCGCCACTCGAAAAAGGTTGGGAACCTGTGCTTTAAAGGCAATGAAGTCAAAATATCGGTCGAGACTTATTAATATTGATAGTGAGATGCGCGTGAGTTTGTCTACCATTCGCCCTCGCTATGATAAATTATGTTTTCATCATGTTCAAGTCTCCCATTAGGACTGACCGGAATTATCCTCTCCAATTAGTGACAGATATTACATGTATGTATGTATAAGAACGTGGAAGGAGAATTATGTCAAGAAAACGATTACTGTAAAAATTATTGTTATAATAATTGTTACTCAATGTTATAATATTTTTCTAAACTCGCCATTTTTATCAATCTTCGTTGTTGTTTTTTTTTTAATTTTAAGACGCATATGTAAGTTTGTCGCATGGTGGACATCGAGTCTGTGTGTGTCGCTATCAAAAAAGGTTGAGAGCCCCTGCATTAGTCTATACCGGCAGATTTGAGAGGCGGCAAATTTGGTGCTAACATTTTTAATTAAAACTTTTTTTTCAGAAATGAATCACCCAGCGAGTATGCCGAAAATTACATTTGACACGGTCATAAAAACCACATTTTACACTAAACTGACTAAACCAGCGTTTCCCAAACTGTGGGTCGTGATCCACTTGTGGGTTCCCATTCCAAAGAAAGTGACTTTTTTTTAAATTATTTAAAAATAAAATATGAAAAAATGGGAAAGTAAAAATAATATGCAACAAAATTTTAAAAAACAAAACGGCACAACAGAAAATAGGATGCGTCCAAGTAAATTGCGTTGGCATTTTGTGACGAATCATCCGGATTTTAAAAGCAAGCCACTATAATTTTTTTAAAAACAACTGGAACAGCTTAAGTCTTCGAAATCGAAGCTTTCGCATTACACCAGCATTAATGAAAGATCTCTCCACGCCTCGTACCTGATTAGTTTGCAAATCACGCAAGCTTGTAAGCCGCCACGAGCCAGTCTCATATGATGTGAGTCACATCGTGTGGCGTAACTATAAATTTTGGGCCCTCATGCAAAATTATGCAAATACATACATACATATGTACATATATGACGTAAAACGTAAAAATATGAGATGAAATAATTCTAACTACCTATGATGGTACATATTTACATAAGACTATAAATATCTATAATAAATTTATAGTCTCTAATAATATTCTCTCTAAAGCTGTTAGAAAAGTTACCCATCGCGTTTTGCTGTACCCAGTAGTTTTCTATATTGAACATCTACATACATATGTACATCATGAAAAAATTCTTTCAATATTTTCAATTTTTTTACTCTGATTGTGTAGACGTAAAAATGTGAATAAATTTTTACTAATATCACTTTAATATCTACCGGAAGACAATCGACACTAGTGCTTATGCAATTATTGCACTGCGTGATATGCGCCAATATTCAATTACTATATCAATTTACAAAATGGTCATTTTAGAAAAAAAATAAATCTAAGGGACAGAGCAATGAAATAAAGGACTGTCCTCTTAAATAAAGGACGTATGGTCACCGTACGCATAGTACATCTCAACAACACATTGAAATGTGGAAAAAAAATTAACCATCCACAAAATTATTGAAGAACAAATACGATATGAAGCTTCGTTCTGGAAAATGGTTTTGGAACGACTATTTCGTATTAACAATAATAATTATATTATAGATATTTATAGTCTTATGTAAATACATATGTACCAACATAGACAGTTAGAATTATTTCATCTCATATTTTTACATTTTACGTCATATATGTATGTATGTATTTGCGTAATTTGATGTGACTCACGTCATGTGAGACTGGTTCGTTATGGTCAAATTTCAATGAGCCGATATAAATTGGCAATGAAGAATTTTGTGTTGTGTGGTTTTTATTACCGTGTCAAATGTAATTTTCGGCATACTCGCTGGGTGATCTTATCAAAAAAAAGTCTTAAATTAAAATGTTAGCGTCAAATCTGTCGATGTAGACTAGTCGCAGGGGTCAAAGGGGTCTCAACCTTTTTCTAATAGCGACACACATGTCCACCATGTAACCCACTTGAAAAAGCTTAAAAAAACAAACAAAGAAAATGTCGAATTTTAAAAAATCACGAGTTTAGAAAAACATTATAACATTGAGTAACAATTACTATAACAATAATTTTTACAGTAATCGTTTTTTTAACATAATTCTCCTTCCACGTTCTTATACATACATATTTACATGTAATATGTCATTAATGGGAGACCTGAGCCTGATGGAAACATCATTTATCATAGCGAAGGCGAATGGTAGGCAAACAATATTAATTAGTCTCGAACAATATTTTGACTTAATTGCCTTTAAGGAAGAAAAGGCTGATTCACACAAGCATGATGTGGAAAACGGAAGTAAATGTTCAACGTCTTATTTATAATTGGACGAAAATTATTTTCGAGAGAAATCCAAAAGTTATCTAATAGAATGTCTTGATATTTTTACTTAAGCAAGAAGAAATCCCGATTAATTTTTTTTTCTGCATAAGTTAAGTCTGACGCCACATTTAAATTATATTCGCCAGAGACTCCATATGGTAATAAACCCATTCAATCCCAATAGTTGAAATAGATCCAAACCTTCATGAAGACACTACAACAATCCAAAATATAATTTCATATTTTAATACAACGAAAGTGGATTGTATGTATGTACATACGTACATTAATAAAAATAATAAGCCAATTTTAGAGCATCGATAATAGTGTTAGAAACTGTCTTGGACCAATAGGTATAAACAACATTATTCGCATTAGTATGATCAATTAATAGTACGATCTGATGTTGTGTGTACAATATGTTTCTGCCCGAGTAGAGTTCTGCGCGAGTTCCCCGCGGAGATTAGCGAGTCCTTTGAGTTCCAGCGAGCATCACATCAAAAATTGACTGATTTACATTATGTATCAGTGTTCTTCTATATCGAGCTGCAATTAATCCATACATTTTATGATAAATATGTATAGAGAGATTGTTTTAAAAGGCAATATGTGTTTACATATGATAAAGAAGTGTATTGGTAGGGGTATGGGTAGTAATACAATTATTCAATCGTTGCTCCATAACTACAAGTAACATTATACATTTACATTATACTCCATAATACATTTGTAACATTATTCGTTCGGACAAATATGCAAAATGTTTTCATTGGAAATTTTACTGATGGTAAAATAAAAATAGTTCCAGTGATATAATCACATAAATTCACATTCATCATATCCGATAATATACATATGTACAGTCAGTCTCTTGGTCATTCAATTCATTATTATCGTAATCAAACATAGAACACTTTTTTACAGAATAGTTGGGAGAGAGAGGCGTGGTTGGACATCAAAAATAAAATATCAACATTATTCGCATTAATATGATCAATTAATAATAATACCATTGTTGACGATCTGCTGTTGTATGTACAATATGGTTCTGCCCGATTAGAACTATCTATATAGCATAATGCTCGGTTCTAACTTTCGTAACGTTGGTTATTAGGTAATCCATTCTGGCAGCAATGTCGGCAAAGTCAATCAGCAACAATCCAATGGCTTCAAATCCAGTGGCTTCACTGTTCTAACCTCAAATTGTAATCGTATCAGCTTTCATGTAAGACCGGTTCGTCTACGACTCTACATAGACGAATGGGCGCTTCGCCGAGTGTGACTCGTGTATGTTTACATTGGTTTAACCTGAAGCGGTCAGATCACTTTGATGGGCGTTCCGTCGTCCACGAATTATGACGGCTGATACTGATACTGATGCAGATACATTAGGTGCCTCGCGAGTCGCAAGTGACGCTGTTTAACATCAACTAAATAAATTAATTAACTCTTTATTTTTTATATAATATAGACTCAAATGACTACACGAAGAACTGAATGTGATCGGATCCGAGGTTCAGTTGGTTGTATTGTTTCCGTTATTGCGACGAATGAAATCCATTTTGAAGAATGATTGAATTAAATTTTAACCTCAAATTGTAATCGTATCGGCCGTCGTAACTCGGAAATAAGAGTGCCGAGGTATTGACGTCATAATTGCATACAAACGAGTGACCAGTCGAGTGTCAACCGAGTCTTCAAAATACGACGCATCGGCGTTTCTCGTCAATAACTTCACTGACATCTGTCAGACGTTTGATCCGCCGCGGTTCCGAAGCGTCTGAGCAAGAATGGAAGAATGGACAAATGGCGCGCCAGTGGCAGTGACCGTCAATATATTAACTATCCACGGTCGAGTTAACTCGCTTCATGGGACTCCTCCTACGGGGCGGGGCTTCAGCGCTACTCAAACAGTTTCGATCATTCGTCTTTCGGTCAATCGTCTTACACCCGTGCAGTTCTAATGGCTGATATACGCTAACAATAACTAATAACGTGTTACTTTTACGTTACCCGTTCCACGGCAGACTTAATACTCTATTGTCTCAAAAATCGGACTTTAGGATGGATAATCCTAAATCCTGTCTTGGTTTTGTGGCCTGTCTGAAGTTACATTTAGCTAGGATACTTAATCGGGATGGGGTTGCATATTGATATTTTTATAATGTATCTACATATATTTTTATTTTTATTATATATTTGAGTCGCCTAGTTCCAAATCCCGATAAGTCCATAAAACTCACTTGTTCGCAAACGCGGTTTTTCTGCTACAGACTTATTTGCTTGATGGCGTTTAAACTCATTTAAACTTAATTTTGTTGATATTAAACAAAATATTGAGATTAGAAACATGGACTTATCGTTGTTTGTTTCTAAATATGGCTTTTATCAGCTTTTATCATAGTGCAATTGTCAGTTTTTGGAACTAACACTGATTTTAAATATTTTTTTACAGCGCACTTGGCGGTATTTGGAATAATTCAAGTATAAGGCATCGTTTGAAAACATTCTTAGAACCAGAACATATTTTATCCTCGTTTTTTATATATTGTGGACTTATCGGGATTTGGAATTAGGCGACTCATTTATGTATCTATATATTGTATAAATTTTGGGTTAAAACCTGTTTAAATAAATAAAAAAAATAAAGGTTTGGTTTCGCACGGGCACCTGCCTGGCTGGCGCACAAAACCAAACCTTAACCCCGGGAAAGGGGGAAAATTTATAATGTGTCAGTCAGCTCTACGCCTGTATAAGCATTTTTATCGACAAAATAATGCAATTTAAATTTATTAAGCATGGTAACGCATTTTAAATACGATAATAAAAATAAATATTGAAATTTTACCCAGTAGGGTAATGCTCGGAAACACGGTGCTTAAGTTCAGTACTCCTGTCACAGGGGTACTGTCTGGTCGGTTTTCGGTTTGAGGGCCGAAATGAGGGCAGGGGGCGAGAGGGGCGGAGGTGCGGGGGGCCCCGGGGCGGAGGCTCATCCAAATATAGACTTGCTTAGGCATACTGAGACACCAGCGCTTAGGTATAACGACATAACCTCACTTTTTCAAACTCAAGTCAAAACTTGTCCATAGCCCACTAATATTTTCATGCAATTTCAGGAAACGCTCTCGAGAAGACGACAATTGCGACTTCATGCCATTGTCGAAGCGAATAAACAACCTCCACATAAACAATGGAGCTAGTTCGATAGTTAGTCACAACAATCAAACCTTAACTCAGCCTGCTTACGATCCGGGCATATCTCCGGCGCAGAGTAGTTACTATTTCGAAAATAAACTGTTATACGAATTGTACGTGGAGAGGTCGAGGAGAAACGGACAACAGCCCCACTACTAACGTACTATCGATATACACAAAGAATATTTTCAATCGACCCCATTTCGAACGAATGTATTGAGCGAAATTTGTGTGTAGTTGTGCTGTATCGTTTCGAAACATTGGCGAGATAGTCTCGCATTTATAAATTTGAATACATGTATGTTGTAAACGACTCATTACTGTGGAATAATCGTTTAGTTTTATTGTTATGGTAAAATTGTCATTCATTGTGATGCGTGCGCTCGTATTCCGAGTGATCAAATTTTTGGAGTATATCTATGCATATATATTTTTTTGTAACTATTTTTCCAGTATTCTTAGTAGATATATTTTGGTTTCTTTAAATGTGTATAACCTTTGTTTTTTTTTTGTTTTAATACTACGACGCTGTTCAATGCAGACTTTACTTTGTGATCTATTGTGTAATGTAATATATTTTAATTATAGTGGATCGTTCGATCCGTACCAATAATTGTAAAATTTTGATTGTTTTTATTATTAATCAATATACCTATATATAATTTAAATTAATCTGTGTGTGATTTTTAACTGACCAAAATAATATCGAGTTTAACAGTTATTTTATTCAATTGGATATTATTGCGACACAGCCAGACCATAGGGCATTTTAAATATAATATTATCAATATAAATACTTTTTAATACAGAATACAATAAATAATTACATTTACAATTTTTTATATACTTTGCGAAAAATAAAAGATAGATTTTCAGCAACTGCGCTCAGTCCCGATTCCTAAAAAGTAAAACAGATTTTTATATGGCAACTGATCAATCGGTCAGTTTTACATTTAGAATACGGTCAGTAAAAAAAATATTAAACTTATTCACAAAGTGTCAGTAAACTTTAAATACCGACCGTTTATATAAACTGATCACTTACTTTTTCACAAACAGTCGGTAAAAATTAACGAATCGGTCGGTAAACTTAAAATACTGATCACTTAAGAGTACTGACCTTTATAAAACTTACTCACAATTTGGTTAAAATAACTGACTGAAAATTGGAATACGTACATAATATTATATATGTATGTACGTATTCATAGTTTTTTTTTAAATATACATATATTGGCTGGGTAGCCTAGCTGCGGAACGCTCACACGACACGGGTTGCGCAAAGCGGTTACGCTATATAACCTCACTAACAGATTGCTGCGGAGCAATTGCGTACAACGGCACGGCACATACACATACGCTCACTCATTCGCACGCGACATGGGTTGCTAACCACCGGATGACACCGTCAACGGGCAGTTACTCGTTTTTATTATAAAAAGTAGCTTAAAACAGATACAAACCTCTAGAAATTGATTATCAAATGGAGGTTTTAAATGTCCCCACAATTTCAACTGATTTATACTTTTTACATTGTCATCCTTCAGACGATTGTTAACATTGAAATTTTCATTTTCCTCATTTTCAATCAAATCGGAATACGTCGCATCCTTAAAACGTTTCAAATTAAAAAATTACGTAATTAATCCATGCAATTCAATAAAAATATACCACTATTTTACATTGTAAGATCCGTCTCCGCTACAGGAACAGTTCAACATGTCGTGTGTTGTACTTTCAGTATCCGGAGATAGGCTGAACAGGTCTTTCAGTTCCGTCTCGGACAGTTTCAAAGTCCCTTTGATATTATTCGAATCCATAATTGCATCGGATAAGCCCGTTTTAAACATTTGACGTTGATATACCTTTTCTTCGATAGTTCCTAAAATTGAAAACACAAGACATCTTACAACCGAATTGAGAATTTTAAAGTGGTTTCGACTATTTAGATTAATGACCTGTCGTTAAAAATCTATATATGTGTACGGGCTTCTTTTGTCCATCTCTCCAAATACGAGCCATTGCTTGGTTATCGATGGCAGGATTCCAATCTGAATCGAACAATACTAAACGAGAGGCAGACGATAGTGTTAACCCGGTGCCACCAGCTCGTGAACTCAACAGAAATATGCAAGGAACTGTAGAATGCATATTTCTTACGTTTGAATTTGAATTAAAATTGTCTACGATTCCTTGTCTTTGATTAACTGGTGTAGTTCCGTCAAGTCTAATAACAATAAATTTGAAATTTTATACTTATATAATTGAAAACATTATTAATTTGTTACCTTAGGTGAGAAATATCTAGAAGTTTACACTCGGAAGCAATAATGTCCAATACTTTGGTAGACGACGAAACAACCACGATTTTTTCATTCTGCTTTAAAACAATATCTCTGAAAAGAGCTACCAATACCAACATTTTACTTGAATACTCCTTTGTAAAATTGCTAGGAATTGTCTTGAATGCATCCAATGACTTAAATTTAGACAAGTCTTCATCTTTATCTTTGTTCGCTTTCAGCAACGATGGATGATTGCAAATTTTTTTCAATAGTATTATAGTACTAAATGCCGATACTGTATGTAAAGTTTCACGCGAATCCCACCATTCTTTCAATACAGAAGAATAGATTTGTCGCTGTGTCGTCAACAAACGACAACATACAACATATTCTGTCTTAGACGGTAATATCCCTTTTAAAATATTTTGAGTACGTCTTAATATAAAACTAGACGTGACGAAGCTTAAGTGCTTAGCTTGCTCTTCGCCGATACTGCGCGTGTCTTCGCAACAGTCAGGTTTTTGCGAACGCAGAATCGGATCTTCGAAGTCTTCCTTAAACTCGGCGTACGTGCCGAAAATACCAGGATTCGCTATATCGGACAAAACAAAGAATTCTTGCAAGTCATTCTGTACAGGCGTTCCAGTCAGCAATATTCTTCTATTGCAAGTCATATTTTGCAACAACTGTGCCGATTTGATATTCGAATTCTTAAGTCGGTGAGCTTCGTCGCAGACGATCAGATCAAAATTGATACTAACAACGTCGGAAGCGTGCTTTACTAAACGTTCATAAGAAATAATCATCACAGTATCACATCTCTTGACGAAACCACTCGGTTTGTTCGTATTGTCCACAACGTACGGTAGAAGACGTTGACTTCCGAGCCATTTTAAGAATTCCTTATTCCACAATTCGCATAAAGTACTCGGTGTGATGATCAAAGCACGTCGAATCACCGGAATACCATAAGGACCGTGTTTCAAAAGTGTCCTTTGAAAGCAAACATTGATAAATTAGCATTGAAAGTGCGAACAACTTCGATATTGGAATATATTACGGCTCGTTTACCATATTAAAGCGATGCATTGCAAAGTTTTGCCCAATCCCATTTCATCAGCTAAAATAGCTCCAGTGTGCGAATGTTTAAATCCCATAATACATTCATAAAGAAAAACAATACCCTCTCGTTGATGAGGTCTTAGTCGTAATGTTAAAAATGTATCTACGCTAACGGTGATGATTGGTTTCTTATCAGTATTGAATTTCCACTACAAAAAAAAAACAATTAATTAAAATCAATTTATTTATTTATCTCCTAAAATTTGTATGGATATAATTTAAAATTAATCAGATTTAACCTGATGATCATTGGATGGTGAAGGTAATACGAGCGGATCCATCTTTTCATCATTAAAAGGTTTATTAAAACCGTTAGCTGGTGAATTAGAATGTATCTTGTTTGGTTTAAATTTTTTATTTTTGTTGATAGGTCTATAATTGACATTTTTATCTTCGGTAGGCTTGACATCTTTGCAAAGTTCTAATATTTCAATTTCCTTTGAGCCCAACCTAAAAGCATGTTAAAAATAAATAATATGGTAATAAATTTTAATTACAATTGAAAAGGTCGAATCTAATAAGAGCTAATCCATTATGGTCGAATGGAAAATGTCGCAAATGAATTAATGTTTATTAATAGGAATAATGTAGAAAGCCGATACTTGCACAGGTTCCCAACATTTTTCGAGTGACGACCCTTTTATATAAAAGCCAAGTGACTCACGACCCCGATATATTTGAAAAAGGCAAAAAATATTATTTAAACATCAAGACACCGATAAAAAATGAAAATTGGATTATAATCAATATTTTTTAGTTTACTGTTTCAGTTGGGGACCCCACAGAAAACCCTTCGCGACCCCATTTGGGGTTGCGACCCATAGGTAAACCCGTGTATTAGACCATTCGACCATAATGGATTCAATCTTATTAGATTCGGCCTTTTCAACTGTAATCCATATAAATTGAGTCCCTTTTTTTCATATTTTTACAATTGAAAGCATTGTAAACAATATTTACATGAAAACAGAACCGGAGAAAAGAAGATTCGACGACGGTACCGAAGTGCTAGATATAATTTTTCCATCTTCCCCGTACAACACAGCTAAATTATCCTTTATTTTAAGTCGCCCATCTCCTTCCCATATTTTTTTCTTTCGTCCAGACGGTTTTGCCCAAAGAACTTGATAAGTTACTTCACCCGTGTCATTTGAATCTGATACTGGAATTGAAGATGGAATTGTGACCTCGTTCTTTAATTCGATGACTTCGCTTCTAGATGCTGAACTTATTTCTGAATCTTCAGCGTTGGCAATCAAATCGAGAACTTGTTCTATTGTTCGTATCGGCTTCTTCATGGGTTGATTGTAAATCCAGTTCATAGTGTCAATTTAACTTTTGATACAATTCTGTTCAAAAATATAAATTGAAATTATGTATTATGGGAGGTAAAAATTTCTTACTAAAATACATTAATATTTGAAAACGTTTAAAACTACAATGTCTACAGACCTTAACAATCAATATAATAATGTAATAATAACAACTAATTAAATAAATGACAACACAGATGACAGCAAACACAGTGAATATAAACGTTTCGCGCCATTACATACAAGCGTTCATAATGTTTTACACTTGCCAGCCATCTCAAATTGTAATTTTATTTATGTTAATTTTTAATATAAATAATTTTTAAGACATTTTCTTTTTCGTAAAATTGTAATTTCTCATAAAAAATCATCGGGTGGGCTGTGTCGTCTACACGGCCGTAGGTTTTGATGTGAAACATCTTACACCTCAGCCCGCGTGTTCAGTATCTCCCCTCCCACCCCTCCCCCCTTATAATATATTATGTAATTATATAATATAATACTGATATAATATAATAAAATTTTGATATTATAATATATTATTTGATAATATAATATAATATATTATATATAAAAGCAAACAACAGGCACTGGCTTGTAGTCTATTTATAAATATCGCTGCGTGCGATGTCGAACCGTCCGCCAATCAGCGAACTCCGAGCTCCAACATGACGTCATATCCGTTGCATTAGACCACCCATACTTTGTCGACAGGCCGCGGTGTAAGATGTTTCACATCAAAATAACCGCAAATGAGAAAAAAATACAATATAAGTAAATAATTCAGAAAATAACTAGAATATTTATTTCGTATATGGTTTTGTCTAATGAGCTAATTTTGAACACGAGTTGACAACCTTGTTTTCGTGCAACTAAAAAAAAGTGGGTTGTGGATGTCTGAGATTTACGACTTTGGTTGGTTATTTATCGTTAATGTGTATTCCAAGAAGCCGAGATGATGAGGAAGCTCAAATTGGTTCAGACCCAGGTAGTCTGCACATATCGATTCTAAATCAGTCAAGACTAGAATGTTTCTTAAAGGTTTGGTTTCGCAAATGGCCGTGGCCTAGCCGACTTGTCTATTGTGGCCCCAGCTGCTTTCGAGGCATTTTTCAAACCGTTTAAATTATTTCAGTATTTTATTTCATTTATTTACATCTTAAATTAAATTTCTATTTCAAATTCAGTTTAATTTGCTAATTCCTACCTACATTTAATTAATTTGCAAAGTGAACATTGTATTCGATAACAAATCGTACATGGTCGTAATAATGCGTGCTTGGAAAAATTGCATACCGTCATTGTTGTGACGTTTGGAGAAACACATAACCCCAAAATGAAGTGGATCGCTGATGAAAACGGCGATTGCTTACGGGGGCGCACGCTGTTGATAGGGGGCGCTAGTGTCGGAGGAACTGCTCAATTGGCAGCCGAGCTGGTGGCCACAACTCTTCGTCTGGGACGCGTGGCTACCTTCTGTGGTGGAGGAATAGCACCACTAGTCGGTGCAGGAAACACAGGAACCACCCATTTGATAGCACCTTGCGAATTATTCGCATCAGCCAATAGCCCAGTATGTGTTTTGTTACTGCGGTCTCCGCTTGCCAGTCACCGAGCCGATATTTTCTTGGAAATGGTAGCCCAACTAGCCGTCAAACACCAGCCATCTCAGATACTCATCCTCACTGCTAGCATCGCTTCAGAGAATCACCACGTTCAAAGCTCTCCGTTCCGCTACGTAGCCAACCCGCTCTTACAAAACCAAGAGAAGCTCAACCAACTCAAGTGGATCAATTACGATGCAGAGTCTGAGGATAAAATCATTTATCAAGGCGGATTCGCCAGGAGATTGTTTCAAATATGTACCAATTACAAGTTGCCTTGTTTGATACTGTTTAAATATTGCTACGAGGGTGATAATATACCGGATGCTGTGGAAACAGTTTTGTATGTTAACCAACTGTTGAACGTTATCGATAATCCTGAAATTGACGTTAAGAATAAATTGATATTTCCTACAGCTTGGAGATTCCCGTTTGGAAATCGTCCACCTAAATCTATTTATTGAATATTTCGTTGTAACATTTTTTATTGTTGATAAACAGTTCATATATAAACTTTTTGCTTTTTATTTAGTGTACATAGGAGCATTTAAGGTACATATAAATGGGAGGCGTTGAAAAGGACGAATCTGATAACAAATCCATTATGGTGGAATGGAAAATGTTGCAAATGGATAAGGTCTAATAGGAATAATGTATAAAACGAATAAAAGCTGGTTGAAAGCTTAAAATTCATCGTTTCTTATTTATGATTTTCGACCTTGTATGTATTTTTTCTATTCCTTTCGATCAAATCCACTTTCTATCTTATTTCTTTATTATTAGACCTTATCGGTTTTCTACATTATTCTTATTAAACATTATTCGTTTGCATTTTCCATTCAATCATAATAGATTCGGTCTTTTCAACTGTAATCCATATAAATTGAGTCCCTTTTTTTCACATTTTTCTTCTCTAGTCAATTTATTAATTATTTATCAAATTTATTTTAAATAAGACAATTTGTTGTAAGAAAATTATTAGTTTTTTGATTTATTATTTTCTATTACTGTCAGATTCAAACTTTTTACACACTTTCCCCAGAGATTCTTTCTATATTTTGGCGGGCACTGAGTTGGATTTGCGGATTGCGTTGCCGTAGTATTAGTAGATTTTCCCGGATTCACTACTAAAGGTTCCGACGAACTTCCTAGTAGTTTCCTCCATACTATTCTACAATTACCCATTCCGTCCGGTTGTTCTCCATCGTCACATTGCACAGGGGCAGCTATTATATGTCTTGTAATAGAGCATGTACCATCTGGCATAAGTATTTTTCCTTCGGGACAACCCACAGGAGCATTAACTGTTTTCGTTGGAGTTAAGCATGTACCATTTGCGGCCAGGTTTTGTCCTGCTGGACAACTCACAGGCTTTTTTAATTGTCTGGCTGAGTGGCCGTATACAATTAAAGACGCCAGAAAGCAAACAAAAAAGACCCGTTTCATTGTGCAGTCTTCCTGAAATGAAATTATTTATTACGCTACTTGTATAATCTTTTCATCAATCAATTTAATATGCATACTGCAAATGACATCATGAGATGTAATACATATAAAATAAATATTATCCTAACAGGAAAATTCGTCGAAAACAATTCATCGAAAGATAATTTGCCGAAAGAATAAAGTCGTTGAAATTGCATACTTCTATACATATAATAATACTGAATTAGTATTTTGTACAGAGGTGTCCAATTATATAATAGGCTGCCAATTCAGTAGTCAAAAATTAAATCAATTTACAGATTCTTAGCAGCCTTCAAATGACACCTCTGTGCAAATAGAATTTAATTTTTAGTTTCAATGTGTTAAGTTTGACATAATTTTAAATTGGCTGTAAGCGAATATTATATAAATAAATAAAAATAAAATAATACTATCTACATACACATAAAAAGTCAAAGTCTGTCTGTACAGCAGAAATTGTTTCAGTAGTAGAAGCAAGGTGTTAAATACCAATGTACATATATATTAATATTTATATCAATTATTAATTGCATCATCGAAAAATTAAGTTTCCGATGAATTGTTTTCGATTCATATTCACGTAACCAAAAGCTATTTTTAGTCTTTAAAAATTTTAAACACCTTTTAGTATTAAAAAAATGAGAACTAATTAATCGGTCAGTATTTAAATCCATAAACGGGCAGTAACTTTTCAAGGAAATGATCAGTTATAAAATGAATGATCAGTACATATATGTATTTAGTAAAATAATATATATTGTATATTTTTGGTAAGTAACTTTTTCACAAACTGTCAGTTACTTTAAATGCCGACCGCTTAGTAACTGACCTTTTATAAAACCTACTGACCATTTATTAAAATTACTCACCATCTGATTAAAATAACTGACCGAAAATTGGAAAAGTTAGCCCAATAAATACAGGCCTAAAGCAACTATTGTCAACATTGGAAGCATGACTAACTAGTTATTTTGAAAGTAAATCGAATGAAATACCCAATTGCTTTTTTTGATTATTGTAACAGCAGATTTGCTTCTTTCAATAAAAAAATTGTTATTTATCTAAATAATATAAAATTTAAATTATCATAGCCTATTCCTAGTCCACAAGTGATAAGAAAATTGACATTTCAACAAACCTGGCGATATCAAAATCTATTTGTTAGACAAACTGCGTTGTAATTCGCTAAGATTGTTTTTCTCTCGTATTGAAACATTGAATATTTTCGCGATAAACAATTTGATTTGATTCCAAAGCCCAAGCGCAGGGCCGAATTGTATGCCGTATGAAATATTTCATAGTAGCAGATAAACCTAATTTTAAACGTCACATTTAGTTTTGTTATTGTCGTCGCTTATTATGCTTCGTTTAAATTTGATTTTTAAATTGTATGATGACACGTAATCGCACGAATCTACCACACGGTTACAAACCGCACTTAATAATTGAATTAATGTTTACTAAACGGAATTCCTTGACCGGTCACCGGTTGTATGTACATACATACATTACCAAACAAGTTTCTTAATATTTGTCATAGAATTGGTCAAGCTATGGTAGCGTTTACTCAATCAATTAATCATTAATGCATCCGAGGAAACACTTATTTGCTCGCATGACAACAACATTTCACCGTTATGTCGTTTTCTAAGGAAAATCATATAGGAAAAATAAAATACGCACATTCATCGTATAGAATTGTTTGTTTCGTTGGTGCAAATAGTGATTGCAAATGTCAACAGAAATCAACTCATTGTATTGTCTTGTAACTGAAAAAATTTCAATAAAAATATTTGACTGTATGCGTGTGATCGATTTCAAGGAAAATCAAGCAAGGTGTTCAAGGTATACGTATAGGTAGAGACTGTAGAGAATATGACTAAATCAATGGCGTGTATCGAACTCAAACTAACGTTTTTATGTGTTTTAATCATTTTTATTCATCCTTGGCCTCAAATCTGCAAAAAGCTTTGTTTTTTTGTAGAAATTTAATATATTATAACGAAAACCAATCTAATCGTTGCCATTCACGGTCCGTATTCCAAATACGGACCGTGAATGGCCATCATTAGAGTTTTAAAACGCCAAAAAGTTAATTCAAAGGAAAACGGCACACTGTGGAATCTATCACTAAAATTTACATTTCAAGCAGATAAAAATTCAATTACATATATCAAAAACAACGCTTCATTTATATTTGTTTTATAATAAATATAATAGCCTCAAGTCTGTCTGTCGAGAACGTTCTACTAAATTTTATTTTATTTCCATGAAAAGATTTTAATTAACATTTTTTTCCAAAGCCCATAGCTATCGCTAATTTAGTCCACACATTTATACCAACAATGAACACCTGTTCATTGTCGATGGGCAATATTCTCTTACAATATAAACAAAAGTTTTTTTTTATGTTTGCAATCAAATTATATTTTGTGAACGTAATACACTTGCTGTACTACAATCGCTCATGGGCTACAATAGTAGCACAACTCAAAAAATACGATTTCGTAGTACAAGTGCCAACATGACAATCCAGCCCTATTTCCAAACAGCAACACTGGCACATCTGTTAATTCAATATTGAACCGCCAATCCGTAATCCATTGATCCACAATTTCATTAATCCATAGTGTTTCAATAAAAACGGAAATGTTATACCTTTGTACTCCATGAGCAATTAATTCATAAGACTCAATGTCTGAAAATGTATGAAAAACTGCATATGCTTCGACAATCTAAAAGAACTTTAACGGTGAAATATTCATACACATACCTAAAGGGGATTCAGAAAATTCATTAGTAGGACACGGTGTTGCATTTTACAAGATTTGCTTTACAATATTATTGATTGAGAGAATTGGTCCACAGTTTCATTTCGACGAACCGGTCTTCCCCTCTACAAACACGCCAACATGTGCACCATTCAGTTCAGTACCAGTACGTGTTGTTACTGTTGAATGACGAGACGCTTGAATACACAAACAGTAAGCGCGTGACTCAGAGCAGGAGGCCATAGAGCGTAACGAACGGTGGACGAGCTCGTCAGTGGATACAAGAGATCGCTGGCGCTAGCTGTCAAACCCACCGATGGAGTGCTTCAATTGCTAAATTGAACACCGTTTATCCAATTCAGTGTATTTGCGACGACCCGACCCTCTTCTGTGCGTGTGACCCATCTAATCCAGTGTCTCAACCACCATGAAGTGGTCCGGACTCGTGGCAATCTGCCTCATCGGCTTCCTGGTCAACTGCCTTGCAGAACCTCGCAAAAAGATCGGTGGATCAGTCGGCCGCCGCACCAGCTCAAAACAACCTTCCAGCAACTCTGGAAACTATGGCCACAGCGATTTAGCTAGCCTCAGCTACTCTGGATACAGCGCACCCAAGAAAGCTCCAGAACCCGTTCGAAGCAACCAACAACCAGGATGGAATGTGGCTAAGAAAGATACAGCAACACCTGTACAACAGCCATCGTACCCAGCCAGTGGAGGACTTTCAGGAAACTCCGGCGCCAAACCAGCTAGTACTGGATCAAACGCCCAACATTCGTATCCAGCGAGCAGTGGAAATTCTGGATCGAACGCTCAGCCTGCGTACCCAGCGAGCACTGGATTATCGGGTTCAGGCACAGGAACTGGACAACACGTTCAAGCCTCCAACGTAAATCCGGCTCAAAGCAATCCATCGTATCCTGCCAACAATAATCCAGCGTACAACAATCCTTACAATAAACCGCAAGGTAATGCTCAACCTCCCCCGTACTCGGCTGGAGCACCACCCGCTTACAATGCGGCCGGTAATGCCGGAGCTCCAAATTATGGTGGAGCACCACCTTCGTACAATGCTGCAGGTCATGCTGCTCCAAATTATGGCGGAGCACCTCCTCCATACGGTGGGGCTGGATACGGAGGACATCCTCCTGCCTATGGTGGCGGCTATGGTGGATACGGAGGAGGACAACCTTCTTATGGAGGATATGGTGGAGGTGGTGGATATGGAGGATATGGCGGAGGTGGTGGATATGGTGGAATAGGAGGAGGAAGCTTCGGTGGTTTTGGCGGTTTAGGAAACCAAGGATATCAACGTAAATCAGGATTTTTGAGCGGCAACACATTCGGAGTTATCCTTGCCGGATTGGCCGTTTGGAATCTGGCTAGGTCTGGATCACGCAACACTAACAACGTTTATAATTACTATGGAAGTAATACCACCAGCAACGATCCTCACGCTCTGCCACCAGATCCCATTGTCGATCAATTGGCCAATTGTACCTTGACCATAACCTCGGATGGTAAGACAGAAGTTACTTTGTTGCCCTGCGTCATTGTCTCCTCATTTGCTTTGAACGCCGAAGCAAATCCTAACAGGACCCCGGATGCTAACGGTCTCAATTGTTTGATTACTCTGATATTCAAGAATTCTACGGAGAAGATGGTCAACATGCCGTGCGCTGATCTTTCCAAAATGGCTCCGAAGGAAAATGTTACTAACAACAACCAAACAAACTGCGATCCAGCATCTGGAAATTGTCCTCCTGCTATGGCTCTATATGATGCACCTCCACTTTCCGTCATTCCTTTGAGTGTTTCATCGACTACAATGGTAAATTCTATTGTCGAAACTCCATCAACTACTATTTCAACGGAAGCTGCAACCTCAACTACAACTGCACCGACTTCATCGACAGCAGAATCAACATCACAATCGACAACAGAATCGACGACTACGGAATCGGCCACTAAGTCGTCCGAATAAACAATCTCGTTCCTGTCAATAGTAAAAATTGATAATAATCCTAATTTTAAGATAAACATAAGTGCGACGTAGATTTCTCTCCTATTCGATACTTCAATTGGATACGATTTCTCTTTTTACATAATAATATAAGTGAAAGTAAATACCCATACACGTATTTCTGCAGTGTTGCTAAAATTCTAAAAATTCTCACCATCTATTCATACAGTCGATTTGCACCACAAATCCATAATGAACTGCCTCATCCTGTTTTAGATATGCGTTGTATTTGTATTAGAGATTGGTAATTCTGTGTAATCCATACAAAGCATTCCCCTAATTACAACTATGTATGTAATTGTCATGTAAATCAGGGTCACATTTAACGACAAATGTGTCTATGTGACAAGATAGCAATCTACATATAACACTACAAAATAAAATGTATAATATATTTAACGTATAATCGTATTATAGTGTATGATGCATGTGATTTTAGAATATTATTGTCATCAATGTATATATTTTTGATTTGAATATATTTTAATATAATTTATAACGTGGATTTTTCTTTTAAAATAACAATATTTTCCTATTAAATTCAATATAATTTCAATGTGTAAAAATACCTCCTGTTTGGCTCTTTTAACATATCGAAAAACTTCCGAGAACATTCGAGTTGTGTTAAAGGTCAAACAAACAGATTAAAAGCATAATATAATTAGCATCGATTCTCAAATCGTGTGAACGCATAGTTAAATAATCCTAAATTTATTCATGCTATCTAATATTGATAAAATTGAACTCAATTAGTCAGTAGTATTTCATTTTAGAAACTCAAATTTTTGTTTTAAATATGTATATGTATGCCTACTATTTAAACTAGCGCCCCACAATTTGACATGCTATTATCACCCGTATGCGAACGTCATTAATATTTCTTCGAAATATTATTGTATTATTTTCAATGATATTGTGCGACAATAAATGTGACGGCCATTAGTTATATTGCGTTGCAAGATTACACTGTGTAATTTTGAAAAACAAATAAAAATTACTATTACTACATTAAAAACTCAAACAGCGATGAAGATCTGGACATTTTGTGCACTGGTATTTGCGGTATGCTTTGTGGCTGGAGAACCACTTCCAGGAAGAAGTGGTGGAGGAGGTAGAGGAGGCGGTGGTAGTAGAGGTGGAGGAGGAGGAAGTGTTGGACATAGCTTTGGTGGCAGTCATCGCACAAGTTCCTCAAATCATGGAGGATATCATCCCGCAGCCCACAATCCAGTTCATCTATCCTATTCAGGATACACCAACTCACATAGTTATCCTTCGAGTCCATCACTTTCCGGCAGTAATCCCAAACCGATCAGTAGCTACGGATTCGCAATACCCAAACAGCAGGTGCAGAACGTAGGCAGCAATCCTTCATCGGGACACTCGTATCCCCAAAGTTCAGGACTATCCGGTAGTACGTATCCTAAACCTGCTTCACCCACAGGAGTACACACTTACCCACAAAGCCCTGGATCATCTGGAACACACACTTACCCACAAAGCCCTGGATCATCTGGAACACACACTTACCCACAAAGCCCCGGATCATCTGGAACACACACTTACCCTGGAGGCTCTGGATTATCAGGCACTAGTATAAACCATCAAGGCTCTGGAACGACCGGCAACGTCCATAATCCATACACTGCGAATAATGCTCATCAAAACCGATATTCACCTTCGGGAATTCACGCGTATCCTCAAAATACAGGACTCTCGGGATCAGCCAGCGGTAACTATCCCCATGCTGGTACTTCAAACTTTGGAACACCGAATGTGTATCATCCTCAACAGCCAGCTGCGGTCCATTATACTGTGAACAATCATCAATATGTACCAGCTGCGCCGATACATCCCAGTTATCAGGCTCCTTCCTATGGAGGATATGGTGGCTATGGAGGATACGGTCAAGGATTCGCTCCTAATCATTACGCCCAGCCAGCTTTTAACTCTCCTGTATATGTGCCCGTGTATCACAGAGATTCTGGATCGGGCATGAATAACCTTTTGACCGGTTTAGCAGTATGGAATTTGGCTAGAAGTAGTGGACACCACTCGCAAACCATCAACCACTACCATTCTGATTCTGCTTATACGAGACCCAAAGAACCATCCTACGAACAAAATTTCAGAGACCTCAAAGACTGTACACTGACGGTTAACTCGGCAGAGGAGACTAAAACGACTACAATACCCTGTGAAATTGCTTCTTCTTTCGCGACGAGCAACGAGAACAACAATAATCCAAACGTGCTACCCAATGGAATGATTAGCACATCCAATTGCACCATATCGGTCACCAAGAAGAACAAACTCGAAATAACGACTGTTCCTTGTGAAGTTTTGAGCCAAAAAGCGGCTACTGCCGTGCCCGTCAAAGATGCCGAACCAGGTCGAGTGGTTCAACTGTTTCCAGCTCCATTTTTAGAAGTGATTCCTTTAAAGAAGGCTTCTCCATCACCAATTAGCGATATTCCACCGAATCCAGTATCTAATACACCAATTATAACATCGACACTTGATCCGCTATCTACAACCAGTGCAAACCCCATGACAACTTAATTAAACATATTTTTCCTCTTAATATATAAATTTTATACTTATCTCCAAAGTCTTATGTAATTTAACTTTGGTAATGGCTGAGGAAATAGGTACGTCATAGTATTTTTTGTTTCGAATGGTTTTTAAATGTAATTTGATAGTGCAAAGCATATTTCTATAAATGTCTATGCTTTTCTACAAAAACTTATTTGTTTATGAATTGATAAAAATGTATATTATTGTATATGTACCTACTTGTTTATGATAATAAAAAAGTGGTAGTCAACTAGTTTTTACTTTAACTTTATTTTTATAATTATGTATTTCGGTTTATTACAAAAAATCGGGTGTGGCCAACCCAATAACTTTATCCATATATTTTAGGAATACATACAAAGAGTAACGAAAATAATTTTAAACAGAAAAAGTCAAAAAGCAAATTTTGTTAACGCACGCACGTAATCGGCCTAAAGACTATAATATTACAATATTATGATGATACTAAATATTTCAAAGGGTGAAAAAAATAAATGCGACTTACGGTTGGAGGATTTAAACTAAAATCAAAATATCTCTTACATTTCAAATGAAAACTATAGATATGAAATTTCAGCTTGATTAAGATAGTTTCGGAAAAAAAGTTAAAAATATCGAAAACTAAGATTAATATACTACTTCCGATAGGAAAAAAAATATTTACACAAACACACAGCATACACACATTTTCCAAAAATTTTGAAAACGTGATCAGGGGGTGATACCTGATACAAATCAGTTAAAATCTCGAGGTCGAATTTTCGCACGATCACAATACTTTATCCGATATACATATGTAAAATGTAAAATGTAAATATATATGTAGATAAAGTAAAAAGGTTAGTTAGCACTGTTTGGCATTGAAAATTGATGAAAACCAAAACGATTTTTCAATCCAGTATGTAAGCGAGGTTTTTCTAGTTTAAAATTTCCATCACGTCTATTTATAAATTATTATATCTCCACTAATCATATTTGCAAACCATTTTCAAATAAAGGATATTTGTCTTGTCTGCGATATGTGAATATTTGTAGAATAAAAAACCTAAAAATGCTTTTTAAGTATTGAACATTGCACAATATGTACATATGTATGTACTACATGTTATGTTTGTTTATAACATACTTATACACATTATTATTAAATTTATACCGTTATTATAATTTAAAAAATAAGAATACTTTTATCAGTTTTTTTTATAGGTTTTGTTATATAAGAGCAATGTTTTCAATGAATGATAATATTTTGTTAAAAGTTTATCAAAAGATTTATTCGGGGCAATTTTTATGTAAAATTTTAGTACAGAGGTCACATCGCTTGTGAAAACACATACTCGTACATACATACATATACTCCGATATGGCGATATTTATAAAGTGCTTTTTGATACTATTTTTGAGTCTCTTCTTTGGAGGATCCTGCCAAGATGATTTGATTAAATCTAATGAAAACATCACTTTCGTTGAAGGATGCAGATGCACTTGGAAACAGAAATGTTTACAAGCATTTCCTGATGGAAATTGTCAATTTTGGATCCCCGAAGAAGTTTGCGATGATGTCCTAATAGCTGTGATGTCAAAAAAAAACGAAACTTCCACTGCGACTGAAAAAATCAATAATAATAAAATTTAAATTGTATTTTTTTAAATTAATAAATGTTCAATGAAAGATATTTGTATATTATTTATTTATTTATTTAAAATACGTGGGCAGGCGGTATAGCTGATGGAGCCCAGGGGTCTGATATATGTAAATTGTACATACAGTTTTTAATTTTTTAGTTATTTATATTTTATATTTGATATTTGAAGGATTACAAAAATCCATTTATATTCAAAAATTTGTCGAGATGATTTCTAAACAGATTTATATTTTCAGAAGCTACTAGCTGATTTGGCAGGCGGTTCCAAACTTCGAACACTCTACATATGTATTTGAAAAGAATGTGTCTCCAACAATTTTGTTAGATTTGTCTTTAAGTAGTCTCAGAGTATGACCTCTGAGATGTGCGTTTTTATTGAACGTGAGGAGGTATATATATTAATATATTAATTAATATATAATATATTAATTACACTAATATATTATTTTATACTAAGAATTAAAATTACAATTTTAATATTCCAATAGAGAATAATGGATACACAAATGAATAAGCATAGATAGAAAAAAATACATTCGAATTTTCGCACAATCACAATATGTACTTCATCTATAGCAGTGATGAGCAACACGCGGCCCGCGGGTCACGTGTGGTCCGCGGGCTATTTAAATGTAGCCCGAAGACAATTTCGATTATTTTTCACAATCACAATTTTACTTGTAAAATTATTAATATTTTGAATTTGGTTGAGTACACCTTTCTGTCCTCCAATTTTATTTTTTTGTAATCTCTTCTCGGTAATCGGGTAATAAGAACAATACGTAAATGGCTTGCACCCAAGTTTGCAACCAGACGAGAGTCAAGTTTTTTTTTCCAAATGACTCAGGATTTATTAATGTGGGACCTAATATGAAATGTGTTTTACTTAAATACTTTATTTTTAAAGAGAGAGTGAGAGAGAAACAATGACAATATCTTTCTTACTATTTTTGCGAAAAATAAAAAGACTTCAACAAGAATTTGATTCCCGTTTTAAAATCTTACGGGAGAATAAAACTTTTTTGTTATTTTCTCATCACCCTTCAATTTAGACGTTGAAATAATACCTGAAGAATTTCAAATGGAAATGATCGATCTGCAGTGCAACACCGAATCATTATATACATATATAAATATATATTAGCCTTATTCCGTCTGTCTGTGTGTGTGTCTGTCTGCTGATAACGTTCGCTAAGATAAATAATTAAAAAACCAGAACGTCGCGCGAGTGGGATTTGAACACGGCATCACTGGTTCGGAACATTGAGCGCTTACGCTATGATCCAACGCCAATAATGCGAGATCTCTTATATTTATATATACATATAGTCGTATAGTCATATATTCGTTGGGGGGGTGGTGGCCTCATGTGAGGGTGTTGGGGAGAAAGGGTGTGGAGGTGTTTCTCTTCAAGGCGGCTTAAAACGTATAAATCTTTAGAAGGATCGCGACTTTGCTAAATTGTTACGTGTTGTAACGTGTTATAACGCGCCATCTATGCAACAACTATAAAAACGGGCTTACACTAGTAATGAAATAAATTTCAAAACGTTGAACTTCTTAATTTATTTTTTATTGACTTATTTTCCGTCTGAAAAAATCCCATTTATGGCAAATCATGCTAGGCAGATAATAAGTATATTTGAAAGTACTTATCTCTGCGAGCAATTGTTTTTTATGTATGAAAAGTATCTGTATATTTTTTAAGATTAAGGTTTAAATTAATATTAAATAAAAATCCATTTTTAAACCTTTTTTTGGAATAAATTAATTTTGGTTAATTAAATCATAACCCATTTTTTTTTTATCCTAATCGGATAAAGTATTGTGATCGTGCGAAAATTCGACCTCGAGATTTTGACTGATTTGTATCAGGTATCATCCCCTGATCACGTTTTCATGATTTCTAAAAAAATGTCTGTATGTCTGTATGTCTGTGTACTTATGTGTGTATGTCTGTATGTATGTTTTCTCCGAAACTATTAAGTCTATCAAACTGAAATTTCATATCTATTATTTTCACGTAAGGTGTGAAAGCCATAAAGAATTTGGTCAACATCAGTCAACCGGAAGTAGGGTTTTTTTTGTGTAGAAAATTCTAAAATTCTTTTACCACAGAATATTTCCGAAACTGCCCCATCGATCAAGTTGAAATTTCATATCTATAGTTTTCACGTTAGCCGTAAGAGATACTGTGATTTTGGTCAAAATCCATCTGACAGAAGTGGCAATTAAATCTTGAACGATTTGTTGTTTTTTTTATATTTTTTTCAGCCTTTTAAATATGTGGTATCGTCACAATATTGTAATGTTGTACTCCTGAGCGAAATTGCTGGTTAGGAAAAAATAAATCATTAAAATCAGTCAACCGGAAGTAGGGCTTTTTTTTTTTTCTCGAAAAGTTTACCACAGAATATTTCAGAAGCTGCCCCATTGATCAAGTCGAAAATTTATATTTATAATTTCCATATAAAATTTAAGAGTTGATAAGGTTTTGATTACAATCCGCCGACCGGAAGTTGTAGTTTTTCTTATTTGAATATATGCCGAAGACCGTATTTTACATACGCGCGCGCACAGTAATTTCATGATATGTATGTATGTATTTTGGTTGGTGTGGTGGTGTGCATGCGTTTTATTTACTGACGTACTTAAAAAATTAATTTCGTTACTCTTTGTATTCCTCAAATATATGGAGTCATGGGTTGGCCACACCCGAATTTTTTAGAGTTATGGGCGTTGCGGCCCGTACGCATTATTGAATTTTCAGTTTTGGCCCGCTGCAAAAAAAGGTTGCTCATCACTGATCTATGTACATATACTATGTATGTATGTATATTATACGTAACATGTAGGTTGAGGTTTGAGCTTGATTGGCTATTTCTTGTGTTGTTGACGTGCCTTAACATGAACGCTTCACTCTTCGAACGCATTACCGACCAGTTAACCAGTTTCAAATTAAATATGTAATAATTAATAGATTAAATAAATTGAAAGTCACTGAACTTGTGAACCTCAAAATCTTATCCGTTTTCCTATGACCTAGCACTAACACGCACTAACGATTAATTCATTCTTGTAACGTAATTTTTCATGAATAATGTATACATACATAATTACATATGTATGTATGTATTGTATGTACATACATACATATACATATTATGTAAACGCACATTTTTCCATAAACACAACTATTCTTTTTGAGATGCCCCAAAGGGACTTGCGGTTATGGAGTTTAAAATTTAATCATTATAATATGAAGCCACAACAGTTTGTAAATCCTTTTGGGCTCGAAGTCGATTAGATAATTGCATAGGCTAAAACTTTCAGTCAAGAACCCTTTAGATTCTTGGAAGAATCAATTGAGCAGGTCATCAAAATAAGTTTAACTGCAAACTGCACCCGCACTTTCTTGCGTCATTCGATGATGATTTATTCGGTGAATCCCTCACACAATGTGTACAAAGCGGAATTCCCCATAAGTGATTTTGGAGGGTCACGTACTGCACAAACGGTTGAACTTTGCACTTTACCTAAGCGAACCGTAATTTTTTTTACCCATAAGTGGACATGAATGTTGTCATCCTTCTCCTTGCACGTAGCTTCTTATCTTGAACGGACGTTTCGCGGTTAAAGTAAATATATCTATTTAAAAGCGAGACCTGGGTGGAGCTAGCAGTCATTACCTTCAGATCACTCAACACCATGGCTGCTTTACGAAGTTTTTTCATCGCCTTACTCTGCCTCGTCACTTATTCTTCGGCAGAAGAATTTCAAGGTATCAGCCCTACGATTGTGAATGGAATGAGATGCTACTGGAAGTACACTTGCTTCATACCGGGACAGTATTCAATCGACGTAGGCTGCAATCTGTACGTACCCCAGCGATTTTGCGAAAGCGTTAAAATTCAACTACAACCTAATGTCAATCAAACTCAGACTGTAGCAGTAGAAAAAGCAAAAGAATTATCAGTTGGAACTACGACAACGACGACTACAACGCAGAAGTCTTTGGAAACTACTGTCACTAGTCTAATCAATCCTGTCATCATCATTGATGCTCCAATTCAATGTCCACCGGATTCAAAACCAGACTACAGTGGAAATTGCAAGCCTGTTTTTAATTTTTAACTATGAAAATTCACATACATACATAACGATATGAACGTGGGTGTGAGCAATGCGATAGGGACTTATTATTCTACTAGGTCTAGTGTCTGTCTGTGCTTGATAAAATTAAGGAATGCCTGAAGAGTTAATTTATGATTTTCATAATTAACCAATGAGTATCATTTGATAAAACCTAATCAAAACAAAGTGAAATTATTTAAATTTAACAATACAGTTACAAAGATTTTCAAGCTCTTCTTTGTCCAGTTACTAAATATGGAAAATGTGTTACAATTAAAGAATTTAAAGTGAAAAAGAGGTAGACGACTAGCAAAAATTTTTTACATGTGCATAGAAAGTGATCATTATCACTTTTTGCTTTGATCGTTGATTTATTGTTATAAAGCTTGTTTAAAAACATCATGGTTCATATGTAATTTGCGGTTAATACGTGAAATGTAAAACAGGAACATTATTCAACATTATCTCGCTCTTAGAACCAATTAGCCACATTCTGTAGTGTTTCCAGGACGTTGTGGTTTCGTCCAATTAAAAAAGTCGTTTAATAACAATTGTATAAGCATTTTGGGCGCATTCTTGGATTCGTTGAATATCGACGAGGACGCTGTTGCCCTGTCGATCATGGCTTCTTCAAAAGTTCTGGGTGCTTTCGTGATTTGTTTGCTGCTTGCGGAATCCTTCGCGTTCCTTTCGAATCCTCCTGGATGGAATTCACCGAATAACGACTACGAAGAGTACGACTCGAACTCGGATTACGACAACGATGACAAATACTACAATGAGAATGATGCCTCGTACTTGGAAGTGCACGGTGACTTGAGCAATCCGATATTGAAGAAACCCGATGATACATTATTTTCGGCAGATGATAATAGCAAATGTCCAGACGGAATGCAAAAGGATATAATGGGAAAATGTAGAGTTGTGTGGTGATTTTTTGAAATTTAAATAATATTCGCTAATATTCACATTTTCTCTTTTTATTCTGTTTATATAAAATATACTTGTTCAAATTTATTTGTATAATATCTACCTACAGCTATGTATTTAATACGTATCAAATTCATTTAACGTGTAAAATTATTTAAATGTGCTAGTAAAACAAGGTGGTTAAAGAAAGTATTTATTTTATTTAAAAAAATCCTTTTTTAAATTATTAATTTTTCTTAATATGACTATCAAGATATTCATGTTTTTCCACTGTCTGATAAAACTGCAGAGTCCAGAATAGAGAATTAAGGTTACAATATCTAAAATGGCATATCAATACATTTTGAGCCCGGCTCGAGTTTTGTCGAATAGCGGAAAAGCAAGGTGGTTCTGTTGTTTTATGAATTATTTTCACTTATAATTATTAGAAAGTCATACTTAAATAAACTGCAAAACAAAATTGTATTTAACACAGCAATCCATATACATATACATATACATATATGTATGTACATGCGACAAAAATAATGCCTATAACATAATGTAAAAAATGAGGTGATTTGCATGGTAGTAAAATACTTCCGGTTGACGATAAATTTTTAAAACCTTATGAATTGTAATGGCCGACACTAAACACATACATATATATGAAGTTTCAATGTGATAGGATAAACGGTTTTTGAGTTATAACGATTCTACACACATCCACACAACACAGACATTTTCCAAAAATCATCAAAACGCACTCAGGGGACGATACCTGAAAAGTGGATAACTTTTCAAAACATTTTCTATTTTTAATAAAATATTTGTAGACTAATGGATCGTTAATGTGTCGTGGTGTGGGATCTAATATCTATCAAGTAAACTTTATTTGCAGTACATATATAGAATTACTTCCCTACATTGCTTAGGTTATAACAGATTTACGCCGTGCATATTAAAGAAAAAGTATGTTTGAGCAAAGATGGAAAGAAAGCTCTTGAATAATAGCGTGCGCTAGTACTTGCCATTCTATGTTTGGAGATGTTGTCATCATGAATAATTCGGGAGGAGAGAATTCCTACATATTAATGCACTTTAGATACACCTGAATCATAGAAAAATAACAATGCAATATTTATAATATGAATAAAAATTTGCGCTGCTTTTTAACGAAAATTTGCAATAAATTGAAATCTCAGTACATGGACAATATTTTCAATAAGTTTCGACCATAGAATCGTAGAGCACATTTTTTGTGTATTGTTTTGACAACTGATAATACTCGGAGTTTTGTTGTTTTTTTATAATGACAATATAAAGAATTAATACAATTGACAGACATACATTGATTACAATCCGTGGATATTTAAAGTTATGCTCCATCAGGTTAGTTTCCATTGTATTTGAACTTTGATAACTCGAGTTTGACATTTGATCCCTCAATATTGAACCGACATCTAAATATCAAATGCATTTCACATAATCAGAGCAATGCACTCGGTGTCGTGCTCTCGTTACTAAATCTTTCAGTTTTAAAGCACTGAAATCGATACACACCGTAATAAATCAATTTGCATTGGATTTGACGTTATAGGTTATGTAAGTTAAATGTAATTTAAAAAAAAAATTAAAACAATTGAAATACAATTTCTTATCGTACTGTATTTTGTGTTATAAAAAGTTACAAACGTACAGGTAAGCGTGTAATTTTTGTATTTGCCATTTAAAAGCACAGTTAGCACGCGTGTGATTGAATTTTGCATCAATTAGATAAATCATCTATCAGTGAAATGCTTTTCCCTTGCATTATACGTTTGTCTTTATCTTTACCCTCATATGATATGCTAATATAGTGTTATTTGTGTTATGAACGTTAATTTTCAGCGTTAACAAACATCACCATGGCCGATCCTACTATACAAACTTTCTGTTGCCACAATGGTCGTTACAATACCGATCTATCCGTGAGGATGTTGAGTGAATTTAATTCATTCTCCTATAATATTGTTTGTTTATGTTCTTCCGTTATTGGAATGATGGGGGCGTTGTATCAGGTATTTATATTTATCAGTACATATGTACATTCATTTGACAGTTACGTATGTTGTTAATTTTTGTTTGTATTTACATTTTCTTTTAGATTTATCCAAAAGGTCAAAAAAGTTATAATGTGGGCAGCTTAACGCACAACAAACGAGGTAGACAAATAATAATTTGGCTAGCCGTTGCTGATTTATTGGCATCTTTAGGTAAAGTAAACGATTTCGTCTATCTTTCTATGGGCTGTATAATTATTTGGAAAATGTTAGTGTAGAGCAGGGTTTCCCAAACTTACAACATACATTTGAGGCATTGATTTTACCGGCATACCCTATTTATTTATTTATTATTTAAAATTTATTTTAACAAAAACTATACAATATTATTCCGTTAAATATTTTCCATCATAAGCTATACTCTTCCTCCACAGAATAGGCAGTTTTTCAATACCTCTTTCGTAAAATTCTGGAAGATTTTCATTAAAATATGATTCCAAATGATTTTGAACTTGTTCAACAGATGTAAATTTTTTATCTCGAAGCGAATTATCCAAAGACTTGAACAGATGATAATCCGAAGGTGCAATATCAGTTGAATATGGTGGATGTTGCAAAACTTCTAAATCCAGTTCTCTTATTTTGTCCTGCGTGATCCTTGCTGCCTGTGATCTTGCATTATCATGCTGTAGAATGATAATGCAAGACCACACGTCTTTTCGTCGGGGGACCCAAATTCCTTGTCTATTTTTTCCCAAGTCTTTTCAAATGACAGCCGATGTCTTGTGATAATTCCTTTATCGTTTACGAGGATCAGATTCCACCAAGGAATTTAAGGTGTCATCATCAATTTTTAGAGGTCTTCCTGATTTTGGTTTATTCTTCAACTCCCTGTCACCATTTTTTAATTTTTTGAACCATCTATAGCATTTTCAAATATTCAATACGTCTCCATAAGTATCGCAGATGCTTTGGGTAGCTTCATTTGGTTTCAATCCTTTGTCGAATAAAAACAGCATAAAATATCGCAAATGTGTCTCATTGATCTCTGGCTTTGACATTTTCACTAAGGGTTAAAAAAAAAAAAAAAGATGAAAACAGTGAGAGAATTAACAGAGCTTCAAAACGATACCAACCTTGACGTGTTAACTCGACGGCAACCGGAGAGAAACTGGTTTCAAACAAAAAAATGTCATTTCTTTTCGCTTTACCTATGATATCGTTTGTAAAATTTGGTGAATTGAAAATTTACCAATTGGAATGACGGGTTTCTTTATTGTTTCTTTCCGACTGGGTCGAAATCACATATCTGGACGTATGGACCATACATCATTGTAACGAGACTAAACTTTGGTTAGAAAAACTTCTATATTCACCCTGACCGGCTACACTCCCCGTTAAAAAGATAAATATGAGTCGATAGTATGGCAATACATAGTTTGATGATTGTTCACAACTCATGTCTCATGAGGTCATCCGTTAATTTTCCAAATAATTAAATGATAGACGTGTACAAATTGACAAATCAGGACAAAATGGTAAACCGGCTGGGACTTTGGGACAATCCTGGTCAAACCGGAACGTATTGTAAGCCTAGTTTTGGTATTAAAATTGTCAATAGAAAACAAACTGTTAAGTGGGTGAGATGAAACTGCTCGTGATCAGATATTAATGCGGCGATATTTGGTTTGATATTTGTGATCTTAAGACGAAGATGAATATTCAGACCTAATGCTCAACTAAAAGTAAGTCAATTCTTTTTGTTCAAATTTTCATTTAAAAAAACTATCTGAAGTCAGCTCCAAGAGCTGTTCTTCAACTGCATTTGAGAGATTATTTGGCAATGTATGAATACTGGTGAGGAAAGGATATCTTATCTACTCAAAGGTGCAAAAAAAAACCTACTATATGTATGTACATATGTACATACATATATTATTTAATATACTGTATCTCTAGAGCAGTGGTTCTCAGGCGAAATTTGACCGTGGCCGCACAAGTGATAATAGTGGTCCCATGGAAATGTCTGGTGGAAATGGTGGCCGCACCAAATTTAATCAAATAAATTAAATTTACAAAAAAATGAATCTAAAAAAATTTACGTTAGCCCAGTTAATTAATCTTAATACCGAAAATGATGTTAATCTATTTTGTAGTACTCTGAAATTTTCATTTGTCATAATAAAAGGTGAAGATACAAAAGAAACAGTTAAAAAAAAATTCAATTCTTCTAACCTTTTATCAAGTTCCAGATTCAGAGATTTAAGATATCTACTCTATTATTTTTAATTTTGAAGTTGTGTCTGTTATCTTATCTACATAATATGAAATTGAAAAATTGTCATTTTCAACTTCTGTCACAAGGCCTTTCGCTATGTTTTTTAGTTTGTCAATGATGAGTATGGTTTCTATTATTGTTAAGTTACTTTTTTGTAGTTGTTTATTAATCGAACTAAATGTGTGGCGAAAAATCCTTTAGGAATAAAATCGACCCTTTTATATAAATACTAAAGCTTTTAACTTAAATCTTTATGATTTACGGCCAAAGCAGATATAACATAATCATTTAATTCACAAAGACGTTGAACACTATTATCAAAACTTAGCCATCTAATGTGATTGTAATTGAGCAATATTTTGTGTTTTTCACCGTTGATTTCATATACATATATGTATGTAGAGCTAAACATGTTCGACAATTTACTACTGGTATTAATATTGCATTTTCCACATCTTCCATGCATTTAATAACAGATTTACTAACTAGCACTTCTTGATGCACAATGCAATGCATGCGAAATATTTCGTTTTCAGTCTTCGTTAAATAAATTTAATACCCCCCCTTTTTCACATAAACGCAGCTCTATCAGCAGTTACAGCACACAAGTTGTGCATTGACACGTTTAACCTAATTAAATCCGCCTTAATTGCGTTTGCACGATTCGTCAATGAAGTCTGGCACAACAAATTTTCAATAAATTCACATTTGTCGACATCGAAATATCTTGCAAAAACTAAAATTTGGTTGGTTTTTGTCACATCATTACTTTCGTCCAAACAGCAACTATAAAATGGGCATTTATTGATCAATTTGCTTATTACAACCCTATTGTGAGTAAGCGATAAACGACATGACTGACCTCACTCCCATGTGTGCCAGTCAATTTCTTATTGTTCTGCATACTATTGAGAACACACTACAGATCATATTCGCCTGGAAAAGAATTTTGAGGTGTTTGTTTTTTGTTGAATAAAAGTTAGATGTATTCAACGAAATTCAAAATATTTTTAATTTTACTAAAATTTTTTATTTTTTAATATTAGTATTATTTACTATTAAGTCGCTGGTGGCCGCAGTAAAGTCCTCTAGTGCATCCGCATGCGGCCATTGTGGCCAGACTTGAGAACCACTGCTCTAGAGTCTAGATCAGTGGTCGGGAACCAGCGGCTCGAGAGCCGCATGCGGCTCCGGGCGCGAAAGTTGGCGGCTCCGTTTATAATCCAACACTTTTCGTAAAATAAAATAAATAAATTGCAAATTAGATTTTTTGACCCCGAATTTACTCGCATCAACCAAATTAGTTACGTTGGTTTTTTTTACATACTTGCCTTCCTTTAATATGGATCCAGAGAAAACATAAAACCAAACTATGACAAATTGAGTCATAAAATCGTGAAGTTTTGTTGATATGCTCTCGTTTATGAGATATTTTACTTTGCTATATTTTACTTTATTTACTTTGCTTTTCGAATTTTGTGTCGAATCACCTAGATGCTGGGGTTCAGGTTGATGTTATCTACACAGATTTCGAAAAGGCTTTTGACAGGGTTAATCATAAGATCTTATTATCTAAGCTCAATGATATTGGTTTGTCTTTAAAACTAACCAAATTATTTGCTAGCTTTTTACAGGCTCGCCGGCAATACGTCACCTATGGTCATTCTTCATCTGACTCTTATTTGACTAATTCTGGAGTTCCACAGGGTTCTAATCTTGGGCCTTTATTATTCAACCTTTTCATCAATGATGTTATCTCTGCGTGCAGTCATTCTAAATTTTTGATGTATGCCGATGATCTAAAGCTCTTCAGAGCTATTAAGACGAGTTCAGATTGTCATTTTCTTCAGGAGGATCTGGATTCTCTTGTGAAATGGGCAACTGTAAATCGTCTTCCACTTAGCATCGGTAAGTGTCAAGTGGTCTCCTATTCCAGATCCTACACTCCATTACTTCACTCTTACAATATCGGTGAAAGTGATCTAATGAGAGTGTCATACACCAAGGATTTGGGAGTTACATTCGAGGCTGGATGGAGATTTGACAGACACATCGCAGACATTTGTAACAGGTCTTCTAGGATGCTTGGATTTGTCATGCGGAATGCTCGTCATTTTAACAACCTGTTTGTGCTGCGTGTTCTGTATGGCGCTTTAGTCCGTAGTATATTGGAGTCTGGTTCCGAGATTTGGTGCCCCTCTGAGGCGAAGTACTGTTTACTTATCGAGAGAGTGCAGAAGAAATTTCTTCGGCACCTGTATATGAAGGAGTATGGTTTTTACCCGTTTCTGTATCCCAGTGCATTTTTATTAGGAATGTTGGGATACAGATCATTGGAAACTCGGAGAAAAGTTTGCTTGATCAAACATTTTTCTGAATTATTAAAGGGTTGAGTAGATAATCCGGAGATTCTCAAGGAGCTTCGTTTATGGGTTCCAGAGCATTCCCATGAGTCTCGAGCGCGGTCTCTTTTCTTGCCTGTGCACGCACGAACCTGTATGCTCGTCAACTCGCCGGTATCGAGTGCGATAACACTTTTAAATCGGATTGCTAGGAGTGTTGACTTGTTCATGATCTCTGACAGCAACTTGTCAGTATTTTTGGATTTTTTTGATATATAATTTTTTATTTTCTTATGCAATTATTTTGTTATTATTATTAATACTGTTATTATTATTGTTATTAATATTATTATTATTATTATTATTATTATCATTTTTAATATTATTATTATTATTATTATTATTATCATTTTAATATTATTATTATAATTATTTTTGGTTTTGTTTGGTTTTTAATTCTATATTTATATTATGTATCTGGCCGATGTGGCGTTTTAGGGATTCCTGTGAAGTCACATCGGTATATTTTAAAACGAAAAAAAAAAAAAAATATTCGCGATTTAAAAAATCTAAAAAATATCCATTTTTTTGGCTTTTGCGGTCTATAACTCAAAATATATGTAGTATCGCTGTGCTCAAAGTGAGTATTGAAATCAATGGTCAGATATTTTTTCTATTGATTATGATTTTTTATTGCTTTAAAATACTCATCGGATTCCAATTCAGTGGGTCAAACTTAGTAAAGATTGACCAATCTCCGCTCTGGGTTTTACAAAACGTGATTTTTTGTTGCTCAGTGTTTATTCGAACGCCAGGAAGCCATTTTGCGTCTCGACGCTTTTTAATTCCACATACAATTTTATTGTGAAAAATTTTTTCTTCGATGAAATTTGTGTAAAATTCGTACCGTAATCAATTAAGTGACGAAAGATTTAATCCACCGATGCAATTGAAGAACACTAAATACGTTCCGAATTTATGTAAATTGCCCGAAAATGTACCAGTTCAAAAGTCGCATTAGCTTTTAAAAATAACATTAAAATCCGTATATGTATATATATATTTTTTTATTAAATAATATGTGGCGGCTCCGAAAATTTGCCATTTTTTGGATTTTTCGCTGATTTGGCTCCGGGTTCCAAAAAGGTTGCCGACCACTGGTCTAGATAGTCTAAATATTACTTAAATAGTACTTACCACAGTTAGATTAGATATGATTTCGGAAAAACTGATCTAAAATTCATGCAAATTTGTTAAACCATTCGTTAAACTTTGTTCCCTTATGAAACTTTCATTACATTATATAGGTTTAATTTCATAGATATTCATAACTATCATACTCTTTGTATACTAAAAATTATATTTTTATTTCAGGTGTGTTCGTCAGATCGTTGGTTTGGTTGAATTTCGACAAGCTCATAGACGTAGATAGCGATACGTTGAATGTGGTCTTTTGTGCTTTAACAGCGGTAAGCTATTCAGCATTGTTACAACCCCAACTGAATGTGGTTTCTACACCAAAACGATAGTGGACATTATTTTCGATTGTATTTATAGGCTTGGACGCAATATTTTTTTACTGCTACATGGTGTTGGACCCTTTTATATGCTATCGACACACTTAGAGCCATCAAAGAAAGGGATGCACATACCAAACGATACCATATGTGTGCATGGGGACTTCCCGCACTTTCAACGGGAATCGGTCTATATATGCTATACTATCCCAGGGCCGAGTCAGTCATAATTTCACGTTAAAACAATTATACTGATAAAAATTATTATGTATGTAAGTATTCTGTTTAATTTGTAGGTGTCACGATATAACATCACTGAGAGTAGCTTTAATACACGTCCTTCCGAATTATATAGCCACCTACTTGCCAATAGTGACGGTGATGATTGCCAATCCAATAATTTACCATTCAACATCGAAAGATGTTGTGATCGCTGTGTTTAAACCGCTGAATCAGGTATTTTAACTTTGCCCAATGTTGTCCTTATATATACATATATACCTATAGAGCAGGGGTCGGCAAGAGGCGTCCCGCGGACAAAAAGTGGCCCGTGGCCCGATTTCTCTTTTATATAGTAAAATCTTTGTAAAATTACAATCCAGTTAAATATTTTTTTCAAAATGGGCACAAAATGCGAAATCAGTTTATCAGCTCGCAAGATTACAAGACGAATAGAAGAAATTGGAAATGATGTCGAGGATATGTTGAAAGGTAATGCAATCAATTTTCAGTATTTTTCTATTGCGATGGATGAAAGTTGTGATATTAAAGACACTGCCCAACTGTTGATATTTATTCGTGGTATTGACGAAAAATTCAATATTTTCGAAGAAATGGCTGCTCTTTGTAGTTTAAAAGGAAGAACTACAGGCGAAGATTTATTTATAAGCGTACAGAAAGTAATAAGCTCGTTGGGGTTAAAGTTGGAGAATTTAAAAAGTATTACAACTGATGGCAGATTGAATATGAGTGGTCAAAAATCGGATGTACATATGTATGTATGTATCTGCTCGGACTTTTTCAAAATCCTTTCGCTCCCAATATTGAAGATGTTCATGATTATTTACAACTGGAAGTAATTGATCTACAAACCAATGACGTATTAAAAGACGCCTTTGTGGTGGAGTTAACAGAGTTCTATACTGAACTTTACGCTTCCTTATTTCCAGCACTGAAGAAATTTTCAGCTTGCATGATAACTATATTTGCCAGCACATATATTTGTGAACAAACATTTTCACGAATGAATTATATCAAAAATAAACATCGGACTAGAATTACAGATGGACATTTGCATGCGTTACTTCGAGTTAGAACCACTAGTTTCCATGTTAATTTTACTAAATTGGCAAAAAAATTGCAAAAACATCAAACCTCTCATTAATTTTTGTTTGTTTTTTTTTAATATTTTTTTATACTATTTTTATTATAAAATAATAAAAAAATCTCTTTTTTTACTAACTCACTATAAATCTAGTCTGGTAAAAAAAAATAAAATTATATGTGGCCCGCCGACAAATCCCAATATCTCTATATGGCCCGCGTGTAAATTATGTTGCCGACCCCTGCTATAGAGTATACATAGATAATGGGTGCTCAACCGGTCAATCCCTAATACGATTTTGATTTGTGAATTTGAAATGAATATTGCTTTCCATTTTTCGAATTCGATACAATGCAATGATTCAATCTTGTTTACTAAGTCCCGGCCAATGACTAAACGGTCTTCCTGGGCTCGTGCTTATCTGTTAACGAAAAGGATTAATGGTCAAAGGAAAAGACCGTTATTTTTAGGTGATATGCGTTTGTTTAATCGTTGGTTCATAGTTACACTAGCTAATTTTTCTAAATAAGTCTTTTTGTAACTTTTAACATCTGCTCTATTACAATATTGCACACTTGCTTCGAAATTGCTAATCCAAAACACGTGTTCTTATGAGAAAGTATATTTAAACGACTGCATTCAGCAGTGCGGATACGTTCGACTGGTGATCACCTTGATGACTGTTTGCATTTTGTTGCAAGTAATTATAAACCTAATTATTTGAAAATAGGTTTATATTTTTGTTGATAGCTTTGAAAAACTAAAAAAAGTTAACAAGAAATTTTGTAAAATTCTTACCAGTATGTATATTATATCCGGACTTCTTGCATGGAAGTCGACATGCAAAATAAAATAAAAAAGTAGCTCCCAAACTGAAAAAGGTTGAGCACCCTTGAATTATAGATGGACTATGTTACTGTTTTCATATAAATAATAACATTTCTACAAACACATTTCAGATAACTAGCAAAGAAAGATCCATCGCTCAAAATATAAAGCTAAAATTTGCAATGATCAACGTAGTTTTTTACTGTTGTTGGTTGCCTAATGTTATCAACGGAATTCTTTTGTGGACGCTGTGGTTTAATTTACCGACCAAAATTATCATCGGTTTCTGGTATTTCATGGTGGGTTTATTTGACTTTTCAGTGTTATTTTCCTTGTACATATGTAGGTAGTTGTTATAAATGTGTATTTGTATTTTAGGCTGTGATGAATCCACTGCAGGCTTTATTTAACGCTATGATATATCGAAGATGGTCTCTGGTACCTTGTTTAAGCAGCAACAAACTTTCCCAGCCGACGGCTCGTACTCCGCTCTTACGTCCCGAGCCACCTTCTCGTCTTCAACTCTCCAACAATTCACGTCACAATAGCATCAACTTATCGTCGTCCATTTAACGTGATTTATTGTGTTCAATTTAATAATGCATTTATTCGCAAGCAAATACGCTGGACCAGTATTTCAAAATACAAATTTAAATAATCAATTTTTATCCGTTTACAAGATGAATTTATTATAAAACTAAATTACCAGTGTTATTGCTTTGTCGTTTGACTATTTTAATATGAATAGTTTTTATCTAAATACAGGGATCAAATATTTTATAATAATAATTACATATATGTACATACAATTAAGTATTATACAGGGTAGATTAAAAATGTGTGTGTGTTTTGTTATATTATTTTATAAAAATTTAATTTAATATTTACAACAAATTATTGTGTTCGTTTGTATTTCAAAGAATTATTAGATTTGTTGAATCGATAAAAACATTGGTAAATCTCTATTAAAAGACTATGTATTTGTTTTGCAAACAAAGGTTACCTCAGTTTGAACAATAGATAAAGTCGTTCAAGTGTACGCACTAAGTTCAGATAAACCCCATTAATCCAATTGAATACTTCTAAACGTGTATTAATTGAGAATTCGAGAACATTCTGTCGACTTTGATCGAACCGATGACTAAAAATTGGATATAGTGGAATGGCAGATAAGCATTTGCACACGAAACGTGTGAAAATAGATGCACCTCGCAGAACAAATATAATGAAACATTCCAATCTTGATACTAAATTGCGTTTTAGTTTATTTGATGGATTACAAAGTCAATCTCCACAATGCCGTGTGTTCATTTGGAAAATAAGTAATCTACTATATAAAATTCAATGTTTGTTATTCCGCTATGCAAATCTACAGTTTTCAACATAGAACCGCCAAACTTGGTATACTATCTCATGATACCCTAAGTCAGACCGTAGGTGGGTTTTGGAAAGGGTCGGATCAGGGGGTCGACGGGCCCCCATATACAATCCCCGGCCGAGCAATGCCGGGCAATTCAGCTAGTATTTAATATATTAATGTACAGCGTTAATCTTTAGCCGTACATTAATTAATTGTTACAATCAAACAATGAAATGATACTCATCGTTATGAGTAATAATTTTAATATTATTCGTAAATGCCATATTATATTCGTCACAAAATATTATCCACTGATATGATGAATGAATTTGTGTAATTTTTTAAAATTAATTATTGAAAAATAAATACATATATGTATATATAATAAATATTAGAATTTTATTGTAACAATGAACTTATTAACTTTTTTTCCACACATGTCTATCGGAATATTGTAAATCAACATAGACAGTACTTGTGAAGGTATTTGACATATAAGGATCAATTGAAACAAATGTAATTGTTCTAATAAATTCATCTGCACATACAACAAATTAAAAATAATCTTTATCACAATTGTACTTATATATCATAATTGGCTATCGGGACCCCCCATTGTGACATCGGTGATATCCTTCACGATCATGTGCGCCACTTGCCAAGCCAACTCCTCCTTATCTTTGTCTTTATCTCCGTAAACCAGTTTACTAACGACCCGCTTTATCACCGACGGATCTTTCTTCTCGGGATCGGGCTCCATAGTCGACTCGAACCTACCCAAACTGTTAACCCTACCTAAACACAACCCCTTGTCTGATTTCCTACGCCACAACATGTCACCGTTGTACAGTTGCTTCGAGTCGATCCTCATCGACGATGCACTTCCGTTGCATTTCGGCATATCTCCCATAGCGAGCAATGTGTTCCTTGTACTTGTGCTCATTTCGCTGCTGCAATCCGACGCAGACTTCTTGTGCTTTTTGGTACCTTGCCAATCGCTCTGAATAGAGCCAATCATCTCCGATAAATATTTATAATATAACTGCGAAGTAAGGAATGTGACTATGTACTGTTTCAACACTTTCAACACCAATCTGAATGGTCTGTGAAAACAATCTGGGGATGGTCCACCGTCCCGACAAATATTCTCTTCAACGTAAAAACGTATATCGGACGAAAATCCCAAAGGATTCGTCGCTTGTAGTGAGAAATATTTATCGTACAGGATGATGGCATCGTTCTGCGCCTGTTCAGCATCGTAGTTAACATTAGTTTTTAAATGCTCTTTGAAGTTCACTACAGCCATGATGAATTCTAGCAAAGCACTACACTGCTCCTGCTCCAAATACTCCATGAAATAAAACAGGGCCATCTGATTGTAGATAATGTCCTCGATCGTTAAACTGCCACTAGTCAATATATCTATCTGATATTTACAATGATAAACACTTTGATAGTAATTCTCAAAGTAACGCGTATCTATCCTATCGAATACAAGCTTCTGTACATTTTGAAATATGTCCGATTCGATCAAACCTTCCGGATGACAAATAGACGAGACGATTGCGTTTCTTACGTCATCCGGTATATCTAACCTATTGGGAGACTCGAGCGCAATGAATTCCTTAAATATCCCTATAGCATCGTTTAAAATTTTATTCTTTAAATTATTCGGATCGCTACATTCATCCTCATCGATACTCGGTAAATTAATTTTACTGCTTCTGACATTAGAAGACTTCAAATCTAAATTTATATGTTCAATGCGATCTTCGGTACCGTTGCCGATATCTTGTGACTTTGTATTGTTCGAAAATTTCGATTCGGAGCCGGCCGTACTTTCGATGGTCCCTTGAGCAGCATCGTCAGAGAGAAGACGCAGGGCAACCTTAAAGTTTTCAACCTCGATCCAAAATTCTACTAAAGCTTGTGACGATATCGATTCCATGTATTCGGAGAAGTGCACCAGCGATCGTTTGTCCGACAGGGTCTCTTTGAGACTTTTCGACAAACGAGATGTGTCTCCGTAAAATCGCTCATCTTTATCTGCAAATTGATTTGGTTATCGAAAAATTTGGTTATCATACAATAAAAACTACACATGAAAATTATGAACGTACCGTCTTCGGAACATTCCGAATCGAAGAGATGGAGGTGAGATAAGTCGGAATGATTAATTTCGTTCAATTTTGACGGTGAAGTCGGCTCTTTCGGAGTCTCGGGCGGTCTAGTAGGAAACTTTGATTTGCCTCTAGCTGTAAACGAAATATAATATTAATCAAATCATTTAGTATTAACATTGTGACAATATTAAAAAATTTTTCAGCTCGTTCCAAATAAAAATCCACGCATAATTCATGAGGTTCCACGTTAAAGTTGCCTAACCTAGCAGCAACTGTAGGTTACGGGAATAAAATAATTAAAATTTTCAATGAAAACGAACAAAGTGTGACGAACGTTCCCGACAGACAGACCCATAATATGAGAATATTTCTTGTTATTAATAATCTATGGCTGTTTATTATTTAAATATGGTAACAATATCGGTAAACAATTACGATTTACTTCTGAAACAAAATTTCAATACAATGTGGATAGTGATAGAGTATTATAGCCTGTTAACGATCAACGGGTATTTATTGACATGCGAATGGGTTAACAGTAGTGGTAACTATGAAAAAATAATAAATTTTCAACTAAAACAAAACAAGTGTGATGAAACTCTTGAAACAATTTCAATACAATTCTTGACGCACGGACAGACTTTATCTCTTTATGTATATCATTATTATAGGATGAAATGCGCTGATAAGCAATGTTTATACGATAAGGTATCAACTATTTTTTTATTATTTTTAATTAGGCAACTTTGTCACTGACCCACCTTTTGATACCCATTTTTATAGAAATCGACCAATCTGAACTCTTAATGGTGTAATGGTATACTTAGTTTTTGGCAATCATGTCAGGCACGACACCTTTCTCGCGGTTTCTGTACCAAGCAAACGATGTTCCCGGGGACAGTGCCATGTTTTTCCCGTAGATCTTTTCAGCCGTTCACCATCCACTGCTGAATGAAGGCCTATCCAATCCTCTTCCATTCCTGTCTGGCTTGAGCAATCTGCATCCACTCAACTTCACACATTCTTCTCAATTCATCAGCCCATCGTCCAATCGGTCTACCTTGCTTCCTTTCACATCCTCTCGAATACCATTCCAGTAATTCACGCGTTCATCTGATCTGCCATCCATTCTTCTCGCTATGTGTCAATTTCAACTTTTTCACACGTTCCGCTATATCTACCACTGGTTACACTTCTCACCCATGTATTCCTCTTACGACCTCTTCTTGTTATACCGAGCATACTACTCTGTGTGCACTGGATCTTACGTAACATTCTCGAATTAATTCAGCATCCACGTTTCACATCCATTCATCATAATTGGCAGTGTGCCTCGATCGTATGCCGTATTTTTTAAGCATAGCGAGATGTTGGATTTAAAAACTATGTTCATTCTTCCAAAATCGCTCCATTCGAGTTTCATTCTTTTTCTTTACATCCAGTCATGTTCACCAGTTGTCCTAGGTATAAATAATTAGATATACATACGTATGTATATTATACCACAATCCAGATACAAGGCAAATAATCAATTCATCGTGAAACATTTCTTCGATATACATACATATATGTATTATATCCCAATGCAAGATCAAGGTCAAAACATTCCGTTCGATAACAACAGGAATTGAGATAGTGCGCACTGTACATGTATAACTTAATTAGCAACACGACACACACTCCCATTGATATGTACACAGTATGAACGTGTATGGGTGACCCAAGGCTAGAGTGCATACGTACCGGCGTTCTTCCAAAACTTGAGCATTGTGGAAGTGTTTACATTTCAGCAGTCATCACGTCACGACAGACGGGGAAGGGGAGAGGGGATTGGCGGGAAAATCGATAGGGAAAACCTGAGGGTCAACGAATGGTTGTGGTGGAAATGGGAAATTGCAGGGGTTGCGAAAGTCAGAGGTCGTGTAAAATGTAGACGAGGCGAACGATCGGTCACCCCACCGACCTCTGACAGATAAACACTAACACTAGTTCACGTGCCCGTAACAGTTTCGCTCGCGGCCATACTCTCTATACGTCACTCGTTGCACAATAATTAACGATTTTTATTTTTCAGTCTTAATGCGTTTTTGCAAACTGTTAATTCAATTCTGTTGGTATAATATGTGTTTTAGTATTTTTATTGCAAGGCAGGCCTGGCGCGCACCGCGATTAAAAATAGCACGATTATTTTATCGCAAAAATGGTAATGTACATTTATGATTTTGCATTTGGTGTACGCGCACTTGCTGCAAATAAATCGCGTTCAATTCAATACAAAACCACACATCACATTTTTTCGATTTGCGCGCCAGGCCTAATTGTGGGTGCTACATGATCCGACCGGTTAGGGGTTGCGTGGGCTGGTAGCCCTGCTATCGGTAACGAGACGCATCTTCAAACAGCTTTCGGAGCTTCCATTACATTAACGTTTATCTTTAAATTAAGGTGACCAACCGTACTCCCTTTGGGAGTTTTGTACTCGCTTGTATTCCTTTTGGATCTCAGCGCCATCTCTAATTATAGTCTTGAATTATATAAATAGAATCAACTGGTTTGTTATAAGGTCGAATTCTTTCTCGAAGCTTTTCGTTACGCATTTGATGCGTTTGTACCGGAAGAGGTCACCTTTGTTGAGGTCATGTTTATGGGTTTTGCTCTAGAGGTCACATTTCTTGTGGAACCTTTTTGTTGCGTACTTGATGCGTTTGTACTGGAGGAGGTTACCTTTGTTGGGGCCACTGAGTTCACGGTAACAATTTTAATGTTTCTCGAAACTATTCGTTTCGGAGCTCATGTTGTAAAAGACGCGTTTGCTCCAGATTTGTATATGATGCATATTTTATACATACATACATATATACGTGTATGAACAAGTATGACATTCTTACGCCTGGAAAGTGGCCGCGGACATAATAGCCACTACAGCTAAGTCGGCCAGGCCGCGGCCACTTGCGAAACTAAGTCTTTACGGCGCGCGCTGCAGCCTCTGGGACAGATGGAAGGGGAAGAAGAGGTGCGGGGAATGGATCGATCGTTCCCGCTAACGCACCCCTTCTATCTGTCACAGAGGCTGCAGCGTGCATCGTAGTAGGCTGCATAAGCTGCAGCACGCGCGACAGCAAGCCTTTATGGATTGTAATGGCCGGCACCAAACTAATTATGTATATAGGTACTATATGGAATTGGAGTATAACAGGATAAACTGCGCAGCATTCCCAAACAGAGTGGTGGAGGAACGTCCTTAATTACCAGCGCGCACTATTGTTCCACAGCTATCTATTCCATGCTCGCTCATACAGATTTCTTCTTCAATTTATCTTATACGTCGTAAATCAGTTGTACAATGTAAAGTCGTTAAAATAAAGTATTTCAATAGACTGCAAATCAAGTTTAATTAATTATTAGGAAGCGATCTCACACCACACCATGATCCACTTACCCTACAACTATTTTTTATTTAGAATTGGGTATATTTTTATACCTGCTTAACCATTAACATTAGCATTTTGAGTGATTCATCATCGAAGATCTCTCCAAACCTTTTCCATTCCTGTCTGCTTGAGCAATTTGCATCCATTTGATTCCACACAATCTTCTAAATTTGCCAACCCATCGTCCGTTTAGTCTTCCTTGTTTTCTTTTTATGTACCATTTAAGAAATCTTCTCGTATCGCACTCACTGTCACTTCAGCTTTTTCACACGTTACGTCATGCTTCCCACCCATGTATTTCTCTTTCGATCTTTTTTTTAATTCAAGCAGACATCTTTTGCATGCACTGGATCTTGTGTAGCATTCTTGAGTTCAACATTCACATCCGTATGTCACAAATGAAAATACGCGTTGGTCAAAAGTCTTCTTTTTGAAGCATGGCGGGATGTTGGATTAAAATTCACCCTTGACTACACTTTTGTATATTTTCATTTACATTCGACGGCTAAGTGGCCAGTGTTTGTAACATGTTGTTTTAATTTTCCGAAGGAAGGGTACATATTTCATGTTTCTAAAGATACGACAAGTTTTGTCACACTTTAACCATTGTGAAGAACACTGCAAGAGACTCGCCAAGCTAAAAGTCCAAATTCAAATTAATGTCGTCAACAGTTTTGATCAATTAATTAATTCATTTCGCATTTTGTAACAGCTGTGTAAAAAGCGCGAACAAAGAATCGATGAATATATTATTTACGTATGCAATATCCATGTAAAATGTAATATGTTAAGTAGCAGCAGGCCATTACTCCACGTTAAATTAAAAAATTAAAGATTATTGTTTTTTAAATAAGAGCTGTGTAAGCAATTGAACATGCCATGTATGTATATATAAATTCTTATTAGATTCAAACAAGTCGTTTTACCACATAATTATTCCGCATATGCATCGCTGTACATACATAGGTGTTGTAACTACGAATACACATTATTCTGATCTCAAATGAGAGGTTTGATTCCAAATTTTCAATACTTTCACCCACAGTTCGGAGTGTTTTCGGGTCAAAAGTCACGTACGGTAATTGAATAATGAATTCGAGCGAAGCCACTGCGTGAATCATCGACTTAACATGGGATATCGGCGAATACGAATGCAATAACCGCGAATGGATCGGCGAACCAATACGGGAACATCTTCGAACACTTTAGTGTCGTTGACCGATTCGTAATTGTTGTTAACCACACGTATTGTTAGCTAAATGGTAACTCGAACAGGTTCAAATGCTATTACAAAGTTAACCGAAAGAATCATAACGGGTATTTTGAAAGCTCCAATAGTAATAAAACAGCTTTTGTTTATGACATAACAAATTGAATTGGACACTAAGTTCAATCGTGTTTAATTCTGTCTTGTATCCAGTAGTTTTATCTAAGGTACTTATTTTTACCTATCAATATTGCGTACTCTTTTTTTTTATTTTTTTGCTTTAAATGTACTCTTTTGACCCTTTCTGACTATGAATCCATTGATTTTGAGATTTCGTAAAACCATGTTTCCTCTGTACCCTTCTGAGATACGCAATTTATGACAACCAAACCTTCGCGACTATATGTACATACATATATGTATTCGCTCTCGTGACAAATTCACATCGATGTGTTACGAAAAAAATATTATTTACTTATATGTATTACTTTAACGATCGGCATACAAGACGACATAACGGAAATACAAACGGACCAATGCTAAAACCCAATTTCACAGTTTAAAACAAACGCCATGGTCTTTGTAAAGATCACGTTCAAAGCATCGCATTCCGACACGCGAATGGAAGATCATCACAGAGCTTGCTACTGACTGACTCAAAACGTTCTGCTATTAGGATCGCCTGTCCTCAACATGTACCTCAAATCCCTATCTTTATTTTTATTGTACTTTAATAGTAGGTAGATAAAGATTTATGTGGATGTTCTAAGAGGCTAGCGACCGGTAGGATTTCCCTTGGCCCGATGCGATGCCAACAACAGGCCAATAGCCTGTCGACCCGTTCGCCACCGGATAACTGTTTCCCAACACAAAAAACAATCTTCAGAATCCAAACGAGTTGTTCCAGATGCATAATGTTCAGTTAGTGTACAGGAAGAGTGGCATTCGACGCGAGATACTCGAAGTCAACGGATACGCGAACCGCCATCATCATGTTAAATAGAATCGAAATTTTGTTTGGCCTGTCGTTTTTTATAACTGCATGTGCATCTTCGCCATTGCCGGGTAATGGTTCCACGTACGATCAAAGACAAACCGGTGATTACAATATTCATATCAGTTTGAAGGATATTAAGATTGTTGCACTCTTGGGTGGAGGTCTCGGTGGTTCGGAGGTAAATTTTCATAATTGTTTGTATTCCATTATAATTATTGTACTGTATGTTATAGCGTTATCCAAGTTCCATTTTTGTCGATGGTTGAATTTTAATACAAGTTACACGTATCTTCGATACGTTTCTTTAACTTCAAGTTGAGAGATCTTTTTTTGGGTCAAGCACCCTAACGGGATTTCATAGTAGGTTAATCGATAACAGGATATTCCTTTAAGTAACGATGATAAATTGAAGACAGCTGCATATGATCTGATAAATGATAAAATAAAATATGTAAATAACATCATTAAGTCTGTCCGTTTTTGTCTGCCAGGAAAGCTCGACACGATTCGTTAGTTTTTACAGAAAGTTTGAATTTTTTATATTTATTTATTCCCGTAAGCTTAACGCTATTATGATTGATAGCTCACTTATAAATATTAATAATAAAGCCGAAATACTTTGCTTTATTAAATAAATAAAATAAATAAATAAAGTCATAATATAATATGTCAATTCAAATATTATCGTAGAAGAAATAATTTGTGAACTGTACATATTTTATATGGTGTTAAGAGTTAAATTTAAAATGGGAAAATATTAATTTTTAATTTTGATATCAGATATTTTAGATATAAAAAGATTGATCAATTCAAATTTGGTCCTAATTCAAAAAAAAGTCCTAAGGGGGGTTTAAAGGGGGTGAGGGTAGTCGAAGAATGTATGTTGTTCTATTACGTAATAAAAGTTTAACGCGTGTTTATTATCAACACAGAGATGAAACGGAAAGAACTTCAAGCCCGTTTCCTGATCCAGTTATGCTAATTTATGATATCAAGTCGTGGATCTGCAAATATATTGCCACTGTAAAAAGAAACAGTATTACGTAACAGTAAAACCAACGGTATATTTACTATAAAAAATATTGGTTTTTAACTATTCTGCAACAGTCCTGTAGAACTACCTAATTTCATTCAACTACATATGTATGTATGTACATATGCACTGCAATAATGTAAATAAACGATTTTTATTTTCAGGATTATGATTATAATTATGACTACTCTGAAATGACCATCAAACCGTCTCCTGGTGGACTCAACCAAACGAATAGTTCTACCACGCCAACTCCAACATCCACAACAACAGAAGAGGATACGAACACTACAACAACAGAGAAAGTAGTTGAAATAACACCACCGCATCCACAAACAACAACTTCCAAATCACCGGTAGCTTTGAACTCGACCGTTGATAATAGAAATGCTACCGATATCAGCAAAAACAAGACGGAATCTCCGTTTATTTTAAAACCGACAAAAAAACCCACCATTCAAGATATACCAGTGCAAATTGTTTTAACGCCCGTTCAAATCATTTCTGATGCCACGAAACCGACTGAAACAACAAAAAAACCAACAACCACAGCAGAGCCGTTAACCACTACAGCAAAAGTTAAGCAAGCAAATTGCATAGATGGTTTTGTTAAGGACCATCACGGAAACTGCAGACAAAGAGTAAGGAAACCTCAACAACAAAGTTTGTAAGTGATGCAACCTTCCCAAACTCTACGATTGAGCCGTTTATTTTGAAAATGGTCCAAGAGTTAAACTGATTAAGGATAGATAAAAATTATCTTACAAAGAAGCTTTGCTTTCTTCTTAATTTGAAACGCAAATCTCAATATATGTAAATAGAAATTATATGAAATGCACTTGCACTGTTAAGAAAATAAGCAACCCTTATATATCCTCAAAATCTTGACAAAATCTATCCCATATAAAACCCTTTGCTTAGTAAGTCATGTAAGTCATATACGTTAAAATGTATTTAAAGTGTCACATTTGATTTCAGATTGAGAAAACTAATACAATTATCGCAAAGAGCGCAGCCGCCAAAGCCGAAGTAATTAAGTAACGAAGTATAGTTCGGAATTATGATAAATTTAAAAATAAAACATTCCTAAACAAACAAAACAATTTTTCATTTTACGATGTTTGCAATAATATCAGATATTGAACATATTTCAGATAAATAATAAATAACTGCATACCGACAGTGTAGTGTAAATAGTATAGGGCGGCGGTTCCCAAACTGTGGGTCGTAAAAGGTTTTTGAAATGTGAATTATTTTAAATTATGTATGTACATATTTGAAAAAAAATCTAACTATGTACAAGTACATATTTAAAAATTGGATTTTTCGTGGAATGGAGACGAAGAAGATCCACGGTCGCAGTATGTTATTTGCTGCGATGCACTCACGAACGAGAGTATGCGACCGAACAAATTGAGACGAACATCTGGATTTGAAAAACAAGCCAATAGAATTTTTTGAAAGAAAAATTGAACTGCTTGTCGTCTCAAACGAAACTTGATTGGTTTGCGAATCGCGCAAGGTGCACACAATTGGCAAGTCTTTAGTGCTCCCAGCAATAAGACACGGTTGGAGTAACATATGTTTGATGATAAGAGCAAGAAAGAAGTTTAGTCAAAACGACTTCGCTTTCAAATAACACGATTGGACGTAGAATCGATAAATGAACCAGTGGGCATAGATGAGCTGATCCAAAGAGTTGGTGAGAGTACATTTTTCTGTTTGTTTTCGTTAATTATAAATTATATAAAACTCTGGATATTAAGTATCAAAAATTACATCATAATAATATCAAAAAACGAGCAACTACACTACACTTCTATGAAAAGTAAGACTTTTCAACTCTCACACATGGGTATGGTGCAGCGACATTAGCGCGCCGACGTTAGCGCGCAATTTATAATTTTTATATTTGATAAAAAATAATAGAAAACAATTAAAAACTAAAAACACATACACGAAATAAGAACCATAAAAAACTATTCAAAAAAATTTAATAAAAACACAAATACTTGAAATTACATTACAAAAAAACATAACAGAAATTTAAAACAAAATCTTAAAATAATGAGGCAAACGTACATACATATTTATAAACAGTATTAAACAAACACATACATATATGTACATAAAGACAAATTTAAATTTCAATATTATTAGAGATCCTTCTTAAAAATTCCAATGTACTGCTACTATTATAAGTTGGAATGATGGCTTCGAATCTTTTATTTAATTTGGCATATTTCGATTTCGAGCAATTTGGACGTCTGAAGCCAGATTTAAATCTTTCGATTATTATTTCCGAATGGTCTTGTTCCGCGATGAATTGTTCACACAATCTATATACTGTAGGATGCACAATGTTAATAGTTTACTGAAAAGCACGGTGCCACGCTTCCACCGAATTATTGGTTCGAGGAAGGTGGAAAGCCACTCTGTTTCTCATATTCCAAATTTTTATGGAAAACTTTGGTTCTGCCCGTCGGCCTCTTCGTTGTCGCCCAATATAGGTGTCTTCCCAGTATTCAATTATTGGGATCAACTGAGGAGGACAGTCGTCGACCAAATCCTCAAATGCCATAGGAACGTTGTCTACGGGCACGAAACTAAGTGCTAGGATCATTTTTGCGTAAATTCTTATATTTTCATTTTCGCTGTATTCTGTGGTAAGGTTGAACTTTTAAATTTTTCGCCAGAGATTCTGGCCAAGGTGAAAGTAGCACCCAATCATTTCAGCTCCGGGAAACACAACAGAGCAAGCGTTTTGACTCGTTTTTTCAAAATCAGACATTATACTGCTTGGATTTAGTGTTGGCTTTAATTGCTTCAGCTTCCGAAATATTCTTAAATAGCTGTCCTCCGATTTATCAGGAAGCAAGATATAAATGAGTGGTAGAGCAGATCCGTCGATGAGCGCATGAATCGTGAAAACTTGCAGAAAAACAGTCGGTGCCACTTTGAACGTCCCGTCAATAAACCAATTAATTTTTTAAGTAAAAGTACCAATTAATTTTAAATAAGATGTAATTTTGACAGAAGAGTTATCTTGGATAAGTAAATTTGAGCTTGGATAAAAAAATGAGCTATCAACAATACAAAATATTTTTATTTTGCGCGCTAGTGTCGGCGCGCTAAAGTCTCACGCGCTTATGTCGGGGTTGTACTGCGCGCTAATGCCGGCGCGTTTATGTCGGCGCGCTAATGTCGGGGTGCCCATGGGTATATAGTAAATAATTCTGTATGTTCATTAGTAGCTACAATATTTTAGTCACATTTGCTTTACATAGTTTGAGAATAAGGTAAAAAAAAGCAGAACCAAAAATTTTATAAGAAAAATATTTAATAAAACAAAATATTTTAATAGATAACAAAATTAAAAAACGGAAAAAGATAAACATAACTCTTACGCAGGTTATATCTATCTTATCATTTGCATAAAAACACATTTGATGAAATGTATTTTTCACACCAGAATAAATAAATCAGTCGACTTTCATATAAAAAAAAACGAAATAATTTTAACATTTCACGACCTATTTTGTGCGTTTTTTTAAACAACCCAATTTAAAATACGACTTTTCATAAACACATTTTAAAACACAACCACAGTTGAAGATAAAATATAAAATACAATAAATTATGCTATGTGCTATTCACGATTTTACACTAGTAGGTGGAACGAGTAGTTGTAGGAAAAGCAATGGCAATAACATTTTGGAATCACCGATTTCAATCGTCGGTGTTTTTATTACGCGACCGTTTCTTACAATTTATCCAAAAATATTCATTTGAAATTTACTACAAATTACCGCACCATTGAATAAAAATGCAAGATTATGAAGAATCAATTAAGTAGAAGGGTTCATAGAACTAAAACGAGACAATTGTATTTACTGTGTTCTTTGTACTTTCACAGTTGCATTTAAAATTATACATGTTTTATTTTGGAACAAAATGGAATTTTACAGTCAACAATGAACGATCTGATGATATTTTGTTTGCACATTGAAGACAACTATATTGTATTCTCCCCGCGGCACTAAAACACGTAATACATGCAAAAGTAAAACGTACAGCTTAACAAGTAAATAACGGCACCGGAACACGAGAAAGGTAGGAATAATAATTGCACAAACGACCAAAACATTTGTATACAAAATATAAAATCACCGTCTGTCACAGTTTGCACAGGCAAAACAAGAAGGGTATAAATGCACCGATGGCGATGAAAACCGGCAGCATGACCGAAGAGTCGTCCATGAGATACGGATCGGGCTGTTTGGGTCCGCTCGGTCTTCGCGATTTAGACACCTTCTCATCAGGCTCCTCCCTCGAGTCTTCGGGATCGGGATCCGGCGTCAGCACCGTCAGTTTGGGCACGTCTTCGAGTTTGCCCCGGACCACGTACAGGGCGTTGATTTTCGGATTGTCTCGGTAGCCTTTGATGAACTCGACGCGTATCTTGCCGTTTCGTATATCAGACTCCTCCTCGTCACAGTAGAGTTTGCCATCGCGTACGCTGTACTGGACGTATTCGTCGTGAGCAACGCCACGGCCTACCCGCTCGAAGTAACCAAGATCGGCGACCACTGTGTGATCACCGTTGAGCACCACATCAAAGACCTGAAAAATTAAGACAGATTTATCAATAATTTTATAGCAATTTGAGATTTCAAGAAATTAATAAAGATATGTCCAATAATGGATGACCAAAGAAGCATGACTGGATGTAAAGAAGAAGAATGAAACTAGGATGGAACGCTTTTGGAAGAATGAACATAGTTTTTAAATCCAACATCCCGCAATGCTTAAAAAAGAAGACATACTGTGTATGGATGTGAAACGTGGATGCTAAATTCAAGAATGTTACGTAGGATCTAGTGCACACAGAGAAGCATGGAACGATGCACGCTTGGTATGACAAGAAGAGATCGTAAGAGGAATACATGGTTAAGAAGTATGACCAAAGTGGCAGATATAGCGGAACGTGTAAAAATGTTGAAGTGGACAAAAGTGGCAAATAAAAATAAAAATGTGAGATTTTACAGTTACGTCTACATTTTAAAGTACAAGTACAAAAGTGCTACAAATATTCTCGGAGCATACGTGCGACAAATCTGGATTTTTTGCTTGAAAAGATTTTGATTTGAAAAATGTACTCGTGTAAATTCAATAACAATAAAAATCTAGAGTACAATTAACATTTTTATAAAGTCTTCTGATTTATGATGACCAGTTCAAACTTTAAAACTGCTACGCTGAACGATTTATTATTATGGACGCGATATTGTTACAATATATACTGTTTCAAAAGATATTTAAATTATGTCCATTGATGAAAGTGATAAAGTGGAAAATTCTAGTTCACACAAATAAGTTGAAGTAAAAGGTGATAGTAGTAGAAAGATTGGCTTTTTTTTTTTTTTTAAAAGTGGAAATTCTCCTATGACCTTAATCCAAAATGATGACAAATTGAATTGCTGAAAATCATTCTCCAGTGTAAATGAACTAGGTGCAGAAATTCAGCCTCCTCTTCAGGATCGAAGTTTAATTCGACTATTGATTCAGCGCTTTCAAAATCAACTTCAACGAACAACTCCCGCGCTCTAGTTGTATAGATCGATTTATGTACTTGCATATGAAAAATGTAGACACAATTTCGAGAACCACTTGACGCGGCCAAAAAACCCAAACCAATTGCACAATCTCAAACCGCACGCACATGGTCACGGCCAAAGCCAACTGTCAAACACACGTCGGCCACCTAGTGGCGAGCGATCGAACCGAAAAAACGCTGAACAAACCTTCATGTCAGGTGCGTCGAAGTACACCTCGGAGAACTTGAGCACGAGCACGTAATCCCCGTCGTGGGTCGCCGGTATGTCATAGCCGAAAGTGGCGCGGTGGTAACGTTCCGTCTGATACAGGGGTCGATCTTCAGGAGGCGCTCGAGAAATGGCAGCCAGACGACGACCGTAGTCGGAGGCCACACCCACTCGACCTGTCAGTGGGTCTCTCGCGTATCGAACGCCGTGTGCGCCCACGTGAGCTTCTCCGCCTGCGTTCACGGCGAAGATCACCTCCAGAGGTGCTCCCGTTCCCGTTCCCGAGTTGGATCCTCCCGCTCCTCCTACTCCGCACAGGACCACCAGGCTCGCCCAAACCACAGCGGGCACGGGATGCATGACTCTGACGCTCTGACGCTGACGCTCTCACGCTCTCACGCTCTCATGCTCTCAACCCGCGATCTGACATAACCTCTCGCCAGCCGGCATCCACTGACTGCTCGTCGCCGATTCTCCACGGCTGCCAACCGACGGTGACGACGATAAGTGACAACGCGCGTTGCCCCCAAGAGTCGTTTCCGTCGGCCATACGCGTGATTTTTTTTCTTTTATATTAAGAAAATACATCGTTTTCATTGGGGTTTAACGTTGTGGAGGTGGGTGTGGGTGTGGCTTGCGTGCCGTTTTAGCGTCAGAGGGAGATCCGGTGCGAGGGGAAATTTTGGCTTCGGTTTTGTGAAATTTGCTGAAGTTGTCTGTGAAAGTATGTTTTATTTTTTTTCGAACGGGGAAATAACGACGATTGAAAAGCAAATAATTAAACGAGCGCTGCCACTTATAATGTCCACTGTGGGGCATCTTATAGCGACTGTTTAGGTCCTCGTATGAAATATTCCGAGTCGGATGGCGAAAACCTGAGGTTTAATTGTAACATTTGAAGCGTCAACTTTAAAATTAATTTACCAAACGGGGTTCCAATAATTTTTTAAACAAACAGACGAAGTTCACCTAGCTCGAGGTGCTCAACCTTTTCAGTTAGGGAGCAACTTTTTTATTTTAATTTGCACGGCGATCGACTTCCATCCGAGAATTCAGGTGGAGGTTCCGTTGTTATGTATATTAATAAGAATTTTATAAAATTTCTCGTAAACTTTTTTAGTTTTTCAAAACTATCGATATAAATATGCAAAATACTGTTATGTTTATTATTTGTCTAGGGAGGGGAGCGGGATACACTGAAAGGAAACTCAATTAAAGGAAAAAAAAATTTAATCTTCAAAATTATTTTATTAATAAGATATAGAATTAATTGAGAAACATTGTGCATCATTGGTTATTTTCAAATTAGGTTTATAATTACTTGTAGCAAAACGCAAACAGTCATCGAGATGATCAAAGGTTTGCCGAATGCAGTCATTTAAATAAGTGTGTAGTATTGTAATAGAGCAAATGTTAAGAGTTCCAAGAAGTCTATTTGACTTGATAACCAATGATTGAACAAATGTACACCACGCAAAAATAACAGTCCCTTCCTTTGACGTTTAATCAGTTTCATTAACAGATAAGCGATGGACCGATTGTGTACCCATGACCCAGCCCATAAAACTAAAATTAAAGATTTCGATAGGAGGAAAGGGGGCAGGTTCAGACTCTATTTTCTAAGTCCTCCGATCTTGTCTTTTCAAAATATTTTTGTAATTCATTAACAATATCCAATATGCCATAACAAAGTCAAAGATAATGAACTTCTTTGTCCCAATGGCAAGATAGTTTCGGAATGATGCATACAGACAAACAAGTTCTATATCAAAATTGCACTTCACTATCACATATTTGTAACATCTAAAACGTACACATTCACTCACGAATAACACAAGTATTACATTATAACACAGGAATTTTCTTTATTTTGCAGTAATTAAAAATTTATACATTATTATTGCACTATAACTCATTATGAGACACTGCTTCAGTCTTGAATTGATCGTTAAACCTAATATCATCTTTTTCAAACCACTGTTGATACACTTCGATCGGATCGATCATCCAATGTTTGTGAAACGAAATGGGTCTATGCGGAGCCAAGTACTCCGGAGTATAATCAACCGGCCGAGCCTGTAAATTTTATTCAACATTAAGGAATATAAAATTTTTACACATTTTTTTACAAATTTAGAATTACCTGATGAAACAGAGGTGAGTGTATTACGGGAATCTTAAATTTAGCCAAACAGACTCCCAACCACATGTCGTCGGGCGAGGACGGTGTAGGACAATCGCATCTAGCTAGCTTGCGGACTAAATCTAAACTTAATACTAAACCTCCGCCGCCAGTAAGATAATCGTAGCCGTTACCTTCTAGCATGTTAAAGCCATAACGCTCACCCAATGCTATATTTTTATCTCCGTAACAAGACAAAACTTCACACAGACGTGAAACACTAAAATTTAATACATATGCAATGAGTACTTTCAGTAAATTTTGAAAAGTGCGGGTATGTTTGAAGATAGATTTTGGATAAGATTACCTTAATATAGTATCATCGTCAGCTATAACAACAAATTTGATTTCACCATCTTTAAGATTGTTCGATAGGTAATTTAATATACCTAATGTTTTTGCACAATGACCTCTTTCGGTATTTTTTATTCCTAAATTTATAGATGGAATCGATGTGTCTGTGAAGTATAAAAGCAATAATAAAATAAAGGTAAGTACTCATATAATTTTAATCTACATAGGTTTATGTATACTACCATTTTTATCGCTGAAAAATTGTATATGCTTTGCAAACCGTCCCCAAGTATCTTTAACAATTTTAACTCGGTTTGAATGAAACTTGTGATATGTTTTCACAGCGAAGAACAAAGCATCGTTTAATATTGATTTGCCCTTAAAACATCACGAAAAATTAGCAGGTATGCTTTAAAATAAATCATAAATTATACAAGTGCGATAATACTTACACAAGTATCGTGACTATTGGGATATGTAGCGCATTCATTACCGGACACGATGCAAAATCTATCGGAATGTATTAATTTTGATCCGTCGCCGTCGTCCCAAACGTAATTTGCCAATTCGAAAGCAGCGTCGATTGAAAATTCTATATTAGATATGGTTTTGTTCTCTTGAAATTTGTGATGCAATCTGAAATTTTCATTGAATCATTAAAAGAAATACTTGAATGATAAAATAATGATACGACTCAAAAATAATAACACGTACGTTCTAACTAAAGCCATACTCATTGCAAATCCAGATGCGAAATTAGGATACACAAACTCTTCGGCATCATCCGAAAATGCAAAATGATGTATTATCGTCGGTTCAATGTCTTTCAGTCGACGGCCGATCCAAATTTCCTACACAACATAAAAAAAATACTGTAATAATGTAAATTAAGAAATCGATATTTTTACAAGATTATATACATACATATAGGTATATTAGTATATATTTTTAAGCTAGATAAGATTTTATTACCAATATATTTCAATGAGTATTTAATAGGGGGATATAATATACATAGTCATAATACTAGTGGTAAAAATAAGTTAATAGTTAAGAAATTAAAAATAAAGTAGATCTAGGAGAAGTACATATGTACATGTCTTGTACAGGGGTGTTGTTAAATACAATGACCTTCCAAAATATCTCAGAAATATAAACCAAATTGATAGATACCTGTCAGCCTTAAAACACCATCTCTGTATAAGTACTAATAGATAATTAAGTTTATTTTGTAATTTTAGTATTAAGTTACTTTTTGTTTGTAATTAGTTTCTTAAGCTATATTAATTAAATAAAAACCTCATTGGGATCATATTTGGATAGATCGTCGAGAAGATTGGGTAAGTTGAACGAAGTATGCTGATCACAAAACACGACCCAACTAGCCGTAGAACTGTGATTTTTCGCAATCTTTGACAATAAGGGTAATATTATCCACGAACCGTGGCTGTGTGTGACCCAAACTGTAGGCTTCCTCTGAAAAATTATAGGCATACATAGAATGAAAAATATATAATAAAAACAATTTCGTACCTATGTATTTTCGTGGTGTAACATTTACCTGTTGATGTTCAATTGCCTGTATTTTTATTTCTTTTTTTTAACGGTCAGCTAAACTTGTGTGATATGGATGTGGTTGTGTTAAAATCACAAAAACTATTTCTTTGTAGTCTGGAACAAACAAAAAAAAATACAATTTAATGCAAGGTTTTATCGAAATTTTATTTAGTATTCGTTCGATTTTAGAAACTTTACCATAGTATTTGTTCGCGTGGGATAAATACAATATATGGAGGTGTTTGGGAGCGCGACCTTTCTTATGTATGTATTAGGTATTCGACAAAATAAATAAGCGAGATATTTGCGAACGGTTTCCAGCTATTTGCGAGGTGAACCCACACCTACTCTAGATTTATCTGGACAGTGTCGTGTCCTGATATTATTTCGGAGAAGATGAAAAACGGCGAGGTTCACCCGAACCAGGCGCGTGACCGGAATCGGAAGTTACGAAGGGATGCGATTATGTCGCCCACACACACGTAGAAAAGACTAGAGAGAAAAATAAAAACGATTTAATAAAATAAAAGTGTCCTAAACGCTCGCCTGACTGCGGACTATCTCTCAAAAATATACCCACCTTGGGTAGTTGGGTTATTGCAAATGAGATTTTCATAGATGTTCTACATAGGCGTATGTGAGTATTCTCGTATATAAATGATAATGAACCAATTCTCATCGGGACTATGTGCACTGAATAAAATAGTATAAATACATACTCATCGAACGTACATATATACCTAAATATAATACACAGTTATTTTGCTAATAAATGGAATCAACATCCACTAAACCTTCGACACAACTGCCATTAGTTAAGGTGAGGCTAAAATTGAGTTGATTTTTAACAGCAGCTTCAGATAGATAAAACGAAAATCGGCTCTATGCAACTCGTCACGCTAGGAAAGTCAATACTTTATTAATTTATATTAAATTGTAAATAAGGTGAATATGCTTAAAAAAGAAGACATACGACTAATGCAGTGTACTGCCAGTTATGACGTATAGATGTAAAACGTGGATGCTGTATTCAAGAATGTTACGTAAGATCCAGTGCACACAGAGAAGCATGGAAAGATATATGCTCGGTATAACGAGAAGAGATCGTAAGAGGAATACATGGGTAAGAAGTATGACTGAAGTGGCAGATATAGCGGAACGTGTGAAAAAGTTGAAGTGGACACATAGCGAGAAGAATGGATGGCAGATGGACGCATGAAATACTGGAATGGTATCCGAGAGGATATGAAAGAAAGAAAGATAGACCGAGTGGACGATGGGCTGATGATTTGAGTAGAATGTGTGGAGTGAATTGGATGCAGATTGTTCAAGACAGACAGGAATGGAAGAGGATTGGATAGGTCTTCATCCAGCAGTGGATGGTGAACGGCTGAAAATGATGAAATAAGGTCAGTGTTTTAAGCCAAGACACTGAAGGAAGGAAGAGTTAAACGAGTCATGGGTTAAATTCGTGATAAACGGCAGTTAAACCAACGTTCAGTAATTAGTAGCACGTGCTAAACACGTAGGGCTTAAAGATACTCAAAGTTAAGTTTCAACACTTTTAATGAGTGTCAAAGGTAAATAGATATTCCGAATTTTGGTACATAGTGTGATCATTAGATTAGTGTTGAGTTTTACTACTTGATAGTTCTAGGACGACGTACATACATATATTCATGTATACTATTAGTCAAATTGCAAGGGTGAGATAAATGCAAAATGCAACTGTCCGATAAGGAGCGTAAAATTTTCGCAGCGTGCATCGCGTGGTCATAAACAACCGCTATCTGGTGCAACTTGCCACATAAATTCGGAGACTATGATGCTGCTGCAGCTTCCCAGGAAGGTGCATATGCACACAATATTTTCTTCGAGAGATTAAAAAAGAGTATGATTATGTATGCCTCGAGGGAAAACTAACCTCGTGCTCCTCGGTAGTTTACATTCGTTGGCATACACGCGATATTCTACATTTGTATTCTCAAATGCTGAAGAGATATCGTGATAAAATACAATTCTAGATATGTGTGTATGTCTGGGACGATTTTGTCCTTCATATTCGACGGTGAAATTAAATACGAAAGGCAATTAGTTACGAATTGCTGCTTCGAACTGTATCGTTCGCCGTTTATGCAAATGTCGAGAGCTATCGACGATTAATTGGATTCGACGAGACAAATTGAAAATGAATACGTTTTTGGTTTTATTTTGTAACGTTTTATACGGCAAAAATTAATTACACAAATGTTGGAAAATCGATAGCAATGCACTAGAATGAAAGCGACTACCAATAAATTAACAAAATATCACATATTTACTTTATCCTAATCGGATAAAGTATTGTGATCGTGCGAAAATTCGACCTCGAGATTTTGACTGATTTGTATCGAGTATCATTCCCTGATCACGTTTTCATGATTTCTAAAAAATGTCTGTGTGTCTGTGTGTCTGTGTACTTATGCGTGTGTGTGTTTGTATGTGTGTTTTCTCCGAAACTATCAAGACTATCAAGCTGAAATTTCATATCTATTATTTTCACGTAAGGTTTAAGAGCCATAAGGAATTTGGTCAACATCAGTCAACTGGAAGTAGGGTTTTTTTCTTATAGAAAATTCTAAAATTCTTTTACCACAGAATATTTCAGAAACGGCTCTGGGAATTTTGTCGAAATTTCATATCTATAGTTCTCATATTAGCCGTAAGGGATACTGTGATTTTAGTCAACTTCTGACGAGCGAAAGGGGCAGTTTACTCTTGAACGATTTTTTTGTTTTTATTTTTTTCGACCTTTTAAATATGTAATATCGTCACAATATTGTAATGTTGTAATCCTGAGTGAAATTTCTATTTAGGAAAAAATAAATCATTAAAATCAGTCAACCGGAAGTAGGTTTTTTTTTGTCGAAAAGTTTACCACAGAATATTTCTGAAACTGCTCCGGCGATCTTGTCGAAAATTTATATTTATAATTTTCATATAAAATTTAAGAGTTGATAAGGTTTTGATCAAGAATATATGCCGAAGATCGTATTTTATGTACATACGGGCGCGCACTCAACATAGTAATTTCATGATATTTATGTATGTATTTTGGTCGGTGTGGTGGTGTGCATTCGTTTTATTTACTTACGTACTTAAAAAATTAATTTCGTTACTCTTTGTATTCCTCAAATATATGGATAAAGTCATGGGTTGGCCACACCCAAATTTTTTTTAATTAGACCCAGTGCTCGAAATGGAAATTTTCACGAATGGGAGCGCTCGATAATTTTCAAAAAATATCAAACGACCTTTTTTTTTTTTAACTATATGTATTTGGATACCAAACATATGTATATATTTATCGAAATGCAAAATCTTACCGAGATTAATACCGTTTAATGTCTGTAAGTCAACTTCATCAGGTAGATCTGAAAATAGTCTCTGATTTTTTACATTCTATACACTGTTCTGAAAACTCTTTCAGTCGTTAAAATATGAGCATTCTGACTGTTTTGTACAAATTTATCGATTTCATTATTATTGGCCGATTTTATTACATATATTCAACGATTTTATATGGGCGTCAGAAATTTTATGTAGGTGAATTTTTTTCCTTAGACAAGATTATTAATTTTCTTTCGTACTGCCTGGGAAACACAGAACAGTTTTGCCACGATTTTGACAGTCATAAATTTTTATCAGAATCGATTCCTAAATTTTTAACAGATCTACAAGAAAAGCAACCTAAACCTTTATTTTCTACAATTTACCATTCATTAATATTTTAAAATGATCAAATTGTGTCCGAGTCCAGCATGATGGTAAATCTACAAAATTAGGTTTTTTAGTGATGAAGTGCAGTAATAAAATATAAATTAAAAAAATAATCAAGCGATTCCCGATGATAGATTGAAATTGCAAATACGTTCGCTAAATTCAAGTTCTCTCATCAGAGGGACAGGCAAGACTGAACTAATTTGAAATTTTGATTCCTTTAGTATAATGGTAGCGGTACAGCTGCTTTAGAAATTTTGTTAAAATAAGAAAGCCGACAATTGAAAGAAAGATATCGTAAATTATCGAGAGAGGCCCGTTGCAGTTCGAACATAGTGTGACAGATAGTGCCGACCATAAAGCAATAAAACTTTTTGCGCATAACCGACCAAAATAAATATAATCTAAAAACCCTCGAATTCTAAATGTTATATTCAAGTACCACACGTGCATCCAGCTTTTTCAAAACATAATAATATTTTAAATTGCTTTTGGCTACAGATAAGATGCCTTTGTCGGAATTCCAGTAAAAAATTGTGATTTAGGAGTCATAAATGTAAAAAAAAATTCACCTTCTAACATTTTTTCGGCAATAATTATTGAAAGAGCACGGAAATTTTGGTTTTTTACGAAAGGGAGACCTAAATTTACAGATTTCACGAAAGGGTACGCTACGTTTTCAAATTTCACGAAAGAGAACGCCCGCTCCCTGTCGCTCCCGCTGAATTCGAGCACTGATTAGACCGGTAAATTATCACCCGGATACGAATCTACGAATCTACACTACATACAAAAGGGGAAAATTTGTATTTATGCCCATCGAGATAAGGTGGAAACGTGACGTTCCACATCGAATAACGAATCGTTCAAACGCGGTGAATTCGACTACCTATACACATTTAGTGCAATGTATAGCATAAAACTGCGATGCAAAAGGTGAGCAATTCAAAATCGATTTAGGTTACTGTATGTACATATGTATATTCAAAGTTCGAACGGAACAGATCAAAAGTTTCACAGTTTGAATCCCAGTGGGATCACAAAGATATATAAATATCCAATAAGTAGTAGTGGCACTGAAAAATGGTTCTATGTTCTATTTTAATGTGCTTAGTTGCTTAGTAGACTGTTTGACACTACATTTATGAACATGTGTAGGTACGATTTGAATTGGAAATATCGCCTAGTTATACAGTTTGTGCAACAGTTCTCTTGAAAGTTTTCGGGCATGCATCGGTGCAACAGATTACGGTCAGATTGTTTCATATACATACATATATATTATACTATATTTATGTGTGTGAGCAGGGGCGTAGGAGGCGCCAAACTTAATGTTTTATTCAGGGGAAACTTTTGTCGTTGTGTCGACGGCGCATTCTGCTCGCGAAATGGGATTGCATCGCTGTCGGCGATAAAATTGTAAACATTCTGTATACATATAAACGTGTATAATAATGTGTACCCGTGTCATAGCTATTTTTCGCGGTGATGGTTTCTCAAAAAAAGCCTATTTCGTTTTAGGTAGGTAGAATAACTAGGTATAAACCATAGCCGCATTTGCCCATAGCCTAAAATGGAAAATTTGGAAAAGCTGTAACGTTTTTAACATTGTAGAAATAAGTTAGGTAAATTTGTTGTAGGTACCTATAGTTTATCATTACTCACAGTGATATATCAATGCAGTGACGCATCACTAGAACTTTTCAATACAATTTTCATCTGAATGTAATTTTACGTACATATTCTATATACATACATACATACATATATTGTATATAAGTATGTATATGTAAAGCAAGATTGCTCAATCTTTTTCAGAGATTGGGAGCTACCTTTTTATTGTAATTTGCAAGGCGATCGACTTCCATGCAATAATTTACGGCAAGGTCCGGATATAATATACATACTAATAAGAAGCTTATTAGAATTTTACAAATTTTCTTGTCAACTTTTTTTAGTTTTTCAAAGCTATCGATAAAAATATGCGATGAAAATGTAAATCTATTTTAAAATAATTAGGTTTATAATTACTTGTAGCAAAACGCAAACAGTCATCAAGGAGATCATCGGTCAAACGTGTCTGAATTGCTGAATGCAGTCGTTTAAATATAGTTTCTCACAAGAACACGTGTTTTGGATTAGCAATAGGATTAAAAATAACGGTCTTTTCCTTTGACCATTAATCCTTTTAATCGGGATCGACCGGTTGAGCAACCATGATGTAAAGATTGTAAAGTATTCTTAATTTCGTCCCGAAAGAAGTGAAAATAGTTCAATTTTTTTCTTATCGGTAGGCCAATCAGTACTGGTGAAACAAATATATATGTACATAGGTATGTATGTATATGTTACTGTTGACCTTTAATGTCTCATATCAGAGCGAATCGGCCGTTTTATTTGCATCTCCTGTACTCGTGGCCATTCACGGTGTGTATTATTCGACGTACATACGGACGTATTATTAAAGCGGATCGTGAATGCACCAATTTTAGTATATTCCATTTTAATAATACGTCCGTATGTACATGCATACGTCGAACAATACGGACCGTGAATGGCCACTATACATATGTATATAAAGTAGTGAAATTTTACAAGTATCGTTATTCGGCCGTATGGTTCAATTGTACAAATACGTTGTAGCTGCTTTTTTAAACAACGATAGTTCAAAAAAAAAGAGGAAACACATTTTGCCATCGAGTGACAATTGAATAATAAGAGAAAGCGAGAGTACGTTCGAAGCTCCAAATAATGCATCACTGTAATACGTAGCTCCAGTGATGCACCTATAAGAATGTGTACTGAAATGTGCTATTACTCATTACTAATTGAATTGCATAAAATTGGGCATACCAGAATCTATGTACATATATATGTATGTACATATATCTATAAAATTTCAAATTTATGTTATAATCTCAAAATTTCCACATTGCGATGTCCGGTGGTAAGGATAAGTTCGAAAGAGCTAAAATCACGCACGTGGGATGATAAGTGTATTATTAGCGAACCGGGGTCAAAAACTACCCCTTTCAGAATTGGCAAGAATAGTTAGGTCATAATCGAATGCAATTTGGCGGACTGGTGTGTGTGTGTACAAAGTGGGGTGGTTCGTAAGTGAAGTTCGAAACAGTGTATGCAAATTGTCTGTATATCATAATATATCTATATACATATGTATGTATGTATGTACATACGTACCTATCTACATTCCAGGGAGAAAGCACTAAACTTGCACGTGTGTGTCTCTCGCGCATACTGATTATGATAAATTTCAATTAAATATTGCTAAATATTAGCCTCAGTCTCGATAATAAATCGGAAATGTGCGAATATTCCGCTGAAAGTATGCACAAACTGAGACCATATTCGTAGGCCAGTTTTTGTTTTGGTTGTAGAAAATGTTTGAAAAGTGGCATAAATTTGGGTAAAATTCATAAGTGTTTAGATTTTGTGCTGCATTGATAGAATCAAAAATCAACTTGAAAATTTCAATATGCATATGTGTTATATGTGATTCTTATGGAATTCGTGTCATCCGAGTATTTCGCTGATCAGTGTATCCGTTCCCATTTATAAGCACGAATAAGTGGGAGCATACAAGTCGTACAAAATTAAAAATTGGGCCTTTTAGGATTAAGCCATCAAGCCAGAGACTTGATCATCATTTTCAGCCGTTCACCATCCACTGCTGAATGAAGACCTGAAGAGAATTTTAATTTATAAGAAAGGGAACAAGGAGGATATAAAAAAACTACCGCCCCATTAATTTACTCTCCACAGTCTCAGTCACAGCCTCAGTCACAGTCACAAGATCACGAAGGTAATAACACAGCGGTTGAAGGCAACGCTCGATTCTAATCAACCCATGGAACAAGCAGGGTTCAGGGCCAATTTCAGCACAATGAATCATCTCCAGGTGGTAAGTGAATTGGTTGAGTGCGCGAACGAATATCGCCACCACTATGTTTAGGTTTCATCGACTACGAGAAGGCGTTTGACTCAGTCAGTACTGGATGCCCTCCAGAAACAAGGGGTGGCACAACCGTACGTCAGCCTGCTAGCTGCCATCTACAAAAAGGCAACAGCCTCAGTCCGTCTCTTTGAAGACACGGAGCAATTCGGTAGTGAGAGAGGTTTTAGGCAAGGAGTCACCATTTCTCCTAAATTATTCAATGCGGTGATTGAGGACATATTTAGGTCGCTGGAATGGCACAAAACAGGGGTCAAGATTAACGGAAGACATTTGAGCCACCTAAGATTCGCTGACGAGATAGTTATAGTTGACTCGGGTTGACTCAAAATATTTTCTTTTATATGTATCTAATTAATAACTATTTATTCGACAAAAATAAATATTTTATTTTTCCACTGTTCTGTTTTGACACTGTTCTCTTTATCGCTTTTATGTTTTGTCCTGTTCTCTTTTGTCATGTTCTCTTTTGTCCTGTTCTCTTTTGTCGTGTTCTGTTTTGTCTTGTTCTCTTTTGTCCGGTTACCGGACTGGACACATAGCGAGAAGAATGGATGGCAGATGGACGCGAGAAATACTGGAATGGAAATACCGAGTGGAAGATGGGCTGATGAATTGAGAAGAATGTGTGGAGTCAAGTGGATGCAGATTGCTCAAGACAGACAGGAATGGAAGAGGATTGGAGAGGCCTCCATCCAGCAGTGGATGTTGAACGGCTGAAAATGATGATGACTAAAGATTAGTTTACACTTTTCAAGTTTATATCTCACTAAATTGCCTTTCGTACACTCTTGGCGGTGAAGTGTCTTGATCGTTCAGCATTATAGGTCGATTCGGCCATTTGGACACGATCCATACGAGAACAATGGCCGCAGGGCTGTTTAGCAAATTGAGGTTTATTCAAATACGACGCGACGGGGCAGCCTCATCGACTGAGGTAATTGGGTTTGTCTGAGAGAAAGAGGAAGGGACGAGGAGAAATGGCTATAAAGGGGCCTCACTGGGGGCCAATTACCACCACAACCACCCCTTTTGCAAGAAAACCATTTCGCAACAAGCTTAAAATTACGATATAAGGAATGTGGAAAGACGGGAGAGGAGGAAGAGAGAAAGAGAGACAGAGCGAAGCTTTGCGGACACTAACTTAAAATAGAAAAAAAAGGTTAAAACGCCAAAATAGAACCCTTCGCGAAAAATACGAGGGGTGGGTGGAGCATTTCGCGAGACAATTCAACGGATCAGAACTGATAATAAAACGAAATTGGTTCGTATATATGTAATACGACGAATGTTTTAGCGCCCGTCGAATCGTCGAAGGCGTGCTTCTTCGCCATTTTTACAGTCGATTCGCGCAATTAAATCGCGTGTGTGTTTGTATTCGGTTTATCAATGTCCCCCCTCCTTACTCCTCGATTTCGGTATTTTATATAGTATAGGGTTAAAGGTCACGCGATCTGTTTTCTGGCGAAGGGTTGTCGTGTCTCTACAATCTGCATATACATATTGGGTAAGGAAGTCCCATCGTATCGATCTAACAATAAAATCAGATAAGTTTTACAACTTGACTACACGGTTGAGAATTCGCGATGTTCCGAGCTCGTATTCGAATTCGATCGAAACAATTTGGAAGGTTTGTTTGGGTGGGGACGAGGACTACTATTCTCTGTCGTTTGAAATAAGTTTTACGATCGCGATAAGGTTTGCCCTTAAAAAAAAAAAAAAAAAATGAACATATCTACTTTATGAAAATAATATAGACAGTATTGGTATGTAAGTAGAAAGGGTATCGCTACATTTGAAAATGTGATTGGTTTGGAGCAATTGGTAGTAAGCAAAATATGTATATCATAATTTTAAGGCTTTTAAACCGAGCAATTTCTAGTGGATATGAATAGAGAGTGCCACTTCTAAAGCATCGCGAAATACTTATACAGATATTTCTGGCATATTTATGTTACGTTGAAAGAAGTACACATGTATGTATGTATGTACCTAGTTTCTAACTTGAAGTTTCGATAGATGAGGTTGTCTTGAGTAAGAAATACTATGCCGATGGAGGAGTGGTCAATTATTTATTAGCCATTTCCGAGTTGTAAGAAAAATATCTTTTAAACGATGAATTTATTTGATGCATCCTATGTATGAAGTGTGATGTACAAAAATGTACTAGATATGTTTATTTTGTGCTTTCGTCATTACTTCACGCTTTTTCTTCTGCTGCTTCGGTGGTGCTAATTTTATGGAACCGACTCACAAGCAAGTTAGATAAATTGGCTAATTCTAACAGGAGACGGCCAATCTGAATTTAGTAATATGTATCTATGTACATATGTATGTAGATTCTAGATCTTGCTAGTGACGATATTTTTAAGGTCGACATACGGCGATCGAACCCCAGACCTTTCGCTCAATAGATTCACTCTCTAACCACTGAGCCATCGCCTGGCTATGCCATGTATTCGACGGTAAAAAAGTTTCCGCTCGAAATTTATAATATTTCCAAACGTTATGTTATTTATTGAGAATAAGTGAAAATTTGAGCTCGTCGTCACACATCTGAAATACACTGTACATACTATTGTAGCGATTGTAAATTTGTAATTTTTAAACCGTACTGATTGGAAAATCTGGCGTTTGGAGCAGAGTGCACAGACGGAAAAGGATTTATTTGTTAAAGAGAACGGAAGCAGCAATAAGTCGCGGAAAAACACACGGAAAGTGTGTAAAAATAGTGGAAATAGAGTAAAGTCTACGTCGAGAGTGATGCGAGTTCGGAAAAGTCGCGAGAGCAAACGTCTGCGACGGCGAACAAACGAGACGTTTGATTTATAACTCAAAAGACTAAAATCGGAATTGAACAAAGTACTAAAAATAAATAACCATTCATGCATCCACTTACGTATGTATGTACATACATATATATCTACAAGTGTAAAATAACCGATCGAACTAATAAAATCCCATACAAGTGGGTTGTAAACCTTTTGCAATCCAAGCATTGTTACATTGAAACGAAAGTTTCGTCGACAAAGTTAATTAAATCAAAACGCAACTCTGAACACCGCAGAAGCTCAACGCAATAATTAGAGGCAAAAAGCTCAAATTTCAAGCTAGGCACACAGCTTTCACAGTCGGTCGTTAACATTTCACAAATACCACTCGAATGGACAATGAAGCTAGCTCGCAAATTTGCACAGCGTTTCTGCAAAATATCAAACGTGTACATTGAAATCCAGTACGCACGCAAGAATATGTAGGTACTCAATATGTAAATGTTCCATTTGAAAACGCATTAAAATCTGAAAAGAGAAATACACCCATACCTCGCTATATGGCCGCTCTTTATACGACGCTTCAGTATAACGGCCTTTTTTTAAGTATAGCTCAGTTTCGATTTACGGCCCAAAATGTTTAGCCGTATTATTTGAAACGAACTTTTAAGACACATTACATAATATGAAAATGTTAAAATGGTTAATTAAACAATGCCATTGGAATGCCGTCACCATTGCTTATAATTTATTGCTTCAAGACTTATTAAGTATTGCATCTCTGTAGGTTTTTCGCCGAAATCATTCATCCTCACACACACATTACGTAATATAAAAACTTACATTTTATACTGTCAACGAATGATCATACTACTAAAATACACCGAAAGTAATTTATCGCTTCCAAAGCTAATATAAGCGTCACATTTCTGATTTTTTCTACGAAATCGAAACGAATTATGAGAAATTTGTATGTGTTGGTATCAAAATAAATTCGCTTTACGGCCAACTTTCTCAGAACGTATAACGAGGTATTGGTGTATTCGATAGGCCAGCGAGTCAGTTAGGTAAATTAGGTTTTAAAAATGCATGTGATTTGCTGAGCTGAAAATATGTATAAGGAAACGCGCCAATAGCGGGAATCATCAATAATTCAATCATAGCTGTTATACTTACTCAATGCGACTACGGAGAGGGCAAACTGCAACACGAAAATGTACCCTGAAAAAAAAAATAGTACACTGTAATTGAGTCATAAGCTAACAGTATCGAATTAAAAGCGTACAGTTAATAAATACAACCGAAAACAATCTATACTACGTACATACATACATATATGGGTAAAGTAAAAGGAGCTATACATACATAGATTCAGCCCTATGAGTTACGAATAGTAGGAATGGCTTTGTAAGGTAAAAGGGCACGGTTTTGATTATCCATAGAAAATATAATATAAAATTAAATGTTTATATTGCATTACCAGTTAGTCGACAAAGTGTAAAGTTAGCCATCGTAGCAATAGAACGTGTCTGTAGGGCTACGAGACAGAGACTAACGTGCCGTAGCAAAAGCTACGACGCGCTTGCTTTCCTGCTACTATATACATACCTGTATGCATACTATGTATGTTAAACGTGCATAATATGTCGTCGGACTGGCGTGATTATTTTTACGACTGACCACAAATATATTACGGTAATTTGGTTAGAAGTACGTAGTTTGATTTGTATTTACGTTGGGGTGTCTATTCGTGGGTACGTGTGGAGTTTGATAAGAGTCGACTAATGCGATATTCAAATCGAGTCTCGTTTTCTATTTTGAGTTTGCCGAAAGTATTCCGGAATGGCTGCCGCTGTAAAGTGCTAAAAGTTCGTACGTCGCTTTATGAATAATTACGTGTATCTGAAAATAATTTTGCAGACAGGTTGTGTGGAGTGTTAAATGATACGTTGCAGAAAGGTGATTTTTTTTTTATTTGCGTGAAAAGAGTGGACCAGTGGTCGGGAAACTGCGGCTCTTTGCAATAAAGCCTGCGACTCGCATTAATTATCAACGTACGTTTGCACAAAACAATATAAATATTCCGGAAAGGGTGTTTAAAACAAAAATTTCGCAAAAACAAGATGTATCTATCCTAATTTCTCCTTTTCCTACTTTTCGTATAACCTTCATGCTCTTAAAAAGCTTTAAAATCGTTTTCAAGCTTAAACTTTTTTTAAATAATTTTTAGCAATAAATTGTCCAAACCCCAGTCACAAGTTAGCATATATTTTAATTTGAAATATATTATCCGAAAATAGTTAGTATGTTGCGGCTCCCAAACATTCCAATTTTACAATTTTTTCCTTGATTTGGCTCTTTGCTAGAAAAAGGTTGTCGACCACTGGAGTAGGCGAAACGAAAATTAGATTGATAATAATTTATAAACTGGATAGCAGAATATTTATTCGAATTCCTTTTCTTAGGAAGTTGTCGGAATGCAAATCTCCTCAAACTATACATTTTAAAATTTTATAATCTCTTATTTTCTTGCATAAAACCAAATATTCTCAACTCAAATGATAATAAACTAAGAATGTATAATATACAATATATATGTATATTACAAATATTAAAGCGATATAAATTATATTTACAATATTTAAAATTTAAAATAAAATCTGTTATTTTTCCATGTTGATTATAAAATAAAATATTTTTAGCAATAAAATTTTACTAAGAAATCGCATTTTCTCTTAAGATTGTGTCCAATATTTATGCTAAGAAATGAATCAGTTAAAAATTGATCTAAAATCTTTTAAACAATTTCATATTTAAAAAAAAGATTGATATTATTTGTTTCTTTTTTCCGAAAAGCTCTAGTTTGAATTGTAAAGTAAAAAAATCATTCTCACAATGGATTTGGAAAACGATTTTGAGCACATGATTGAAATGACTGAAGATTTCATCAAAAAATTTAAGATAATGAAATACTTAATATGTACATACATACATGTTCGAGTATGTGTATGATTTGGTTACAAAAATTCAAAGATTTAAATCGGTTAGATAAGATTCATATAAATACATGGTTAACTGTTTTCAACCTTCAATTATATCGTGGTATCGTGCAACATCCTTTTACCTCGTTTCCTCCCGAAGAACTCCAATTTGTCGAAATATTGGTAAGTAAAAAACAGTCCAATATTTGAGATATTCTATCAATAAATACTTAGCAAGAGCTTTTGTTCTGATAAATTATAGGAAGCAGACATACTCGAAGAAATTGTAAATTATTTTTCTGAAGAAACATTCTGTGATTTTCTTGACTACATATTCTTAAAAACCCTTTAAAAATTATATATATAGGAGGGGTTCAAAATTTTTTTGATAATTTATAGATATTGAAACGTATTGACGGATTGCGCAATTCAATAAATATATTGTATGAGTTTCTTAGAGCATTATATATTTTGAATGGCGCAATGGAGAGTTTGAGGTTATGTACAACAGTTTGCAGTAAAATTGAAACTGAACGGGAAAACGAAGTTTAAATATAACCACAACATTTAATGATGTATTTACCAGCGATATTCATCTTGATTGGGGCTCATAGCGTCATAACTCGACCGTCATCAAACAATCGTACACCAATATATTTTGACGTTTGACAGCTGCGATACAAACAAACGGAAGCCGCAGACCATAGCACGATATTTTACGGCCAGTATCCTTAGCTGCATAAAATTATTTTATTTTATATTTCTGCCATTGAGACCCACTTTGGGTTGCTCCAATATGTACCGATTATTAACAACTCGTTGACAGTGACATTGGGTGGTTACCGTGTCGTGAGTTACTGAGGTTATGTAGCGTAAGCACCTCGCGCCGTGTCGTGGTATGCGAGCGTTCAGAGGCCAGGCTACCCAGCTGAACAGCAAGATAGATTCATACCCTACTATAATGATACAGTAATGACATTAAAATGGTGTCGTCATTAAAAAAAATAAAGTAAGCTAATTAATTCAATTTTTATTCTACTTTTCCTATTAAGGAAGGGGTCGTCTATAAATCACATTTCATGTTTTTGGGTATTTTTTGACCCCCCCCCCCCCCCCCCCATTGTGATATTTCGTCGCAAAATCTTTTACCCCCTTTAAGTTTACTTCACATTTTTTTGAACCCTCTCCTATATAATTTTTAAAGGGTTTTTAAGAATAGTCAAGAAAATCACAGAATGTTTTTTCAGAAAAATAATTTGCAATTTCTTCGGGTATGTTTGCTTCCTATAATTAATCAGAAAAAAAGCACTTGCTAAGTATTTATTGATAGAATATCTCAAATATTGGACTGTTTTTTACTTACCAATATTACGACAAATTGGAGTTCTTCTCCGGGAGGAAACGAGGTAAAAGGATGTTGCACGATACCACGATATAATTGAAGATAGAAAACAGTTAACCATCTATTTGTATGAATGTTATCTAACCGATCTAAATCTTTGAATTTTTGTAACCAAATCATACACATACTCGAACATGTATGTACATATCAAGTATTTCATTATCTAGAATTTTTTGATGAAATCTTCAGCCATTTCAATCGTGTGGTCAAAATCGTTTTCCAAACTCATTGTGACAATGATTTTTTTACTTTACAATTCAAACTAGAGCTTTTCGGAAAAAAGAAACAAATAATATCAAATTTTTTTTTAAATATGAAATTGTTTAAAAGATTTCAGATAAATTTTTAACTGATTCATTTCTTAGCATAAATATTGGACACAATCTTAAGAGAAAATGCGATTTCTTAATAAATTTTTAATAAATAAATAAAATTTTATTGTTAAAAAATTTTTATTTTATAATCAACATGGAAAAATAACAGATTTTATTTTAAATTTTCAATATTGTAAATATAATTTCTAGCGCTTTAATATTCGTAAAATATATCTTTTATATTGTACATTCTTAATTTATTATCATTTGAGAATATCTGGTTTAATGCAAGAAAATAAATCAAATAATTAATTTGTATGTTAACATGAATAAGGGCAATAATGGCATCACAATATATAAACTATATTCACAAACTAAAATTTAAATTTAAGTTTAAAGTATTACTTTAATTAAAATATAACGCTAATTTAAACTTAACGCAAGCTCTTATAATTCATATAGTTATATATGTATGTATATAAATATATATATAAAAATATTCTTCAACATCAGGAATAATATACATACCAAAACTAAAGTAGTAAAATTGTAAAGTAAAAAAAAGTTTATTGATGATTATGAATATTAAAATTAATTTAATATATTATATATCATCATTTTAAAGAAGCGATAGTATCCTTAATAGCAATTAAGTGAAAATATTTCCAGTTAATAAAACTTAACTTGCCAAGCCAATGTAAAAATACCTTTAAATATATTTGAGAACTACACATTTTTCCCTCGATAAAACAAACTTCTAAAATGTACTTCTGTGCAGTGCAGAAATTAGCACTGAACATAAAGTTTTGTAAAGTAGTATATTTTAATATGTATTTTTAAAATTTTCTGATACAAAAATAGAAAAATATTTAAAAATCGATTTTTTTTTTTATGTTGGTCCTAGTGTACAAAATGGTCTAACACCAAGAGAACGGGAACGGGTGAGTTTGCTGTTTCAATGTGGAATTAGAACTGCCTACATTCACTAATCTCGCTAAATCGCTTGCATCGTAGCCTATTAATTGTTTTAGATCACAAACGAATCTGTATACGAATCTAAAAATTATAAAAATTAATTAAATTTCGGATAAAACTTCCTTTTAAATAAACAGAATAAACCAATACTATATAATGAAAAAACCTTTTATTGTGCACTTTGGCAATCATATCACCGTCGTAATAGTATCGCAAAGCTCTTGATAGTTTCTCATAATTCATAGTCGGTTTGTTTTTTCTTTGTCCCCAAAGTTTAGCAACAACTTCGGGATCTTGTAGTTTGAATTCACCATTTCCACCTAATCAACGAAATGTAAAAAAAATAATAAAATAACAAAATTACAGTCGACTGCTTCAAATAATATTCTGTAAATATTTACCTATCCATTGTATGACGTTAGTGTGCTCAGAACTAGTTAATAATTCAAGGAGAAATTGCCACAATTGGATCTGACCATTGTTTCCAGAACGTGTGGTGGCAGAGTAAAATTGGGGTACAGACGATGAGGTATTTATAATAATTGGTTGCTAAAAAATCACAAGTACTGTGTTACAGGCAATTGAAGTTTTGGAAATGTCAAGCATGTTAATAATTCTTGAAATATTACTGTTATTTTTGGTTTCTTCTTGATGGCTGATGGTGACGTTTCTTCGGGTTCCACACTCTCTTCTGATTCTTCACTCTGAACGACGGCTGAAATTAAATCATAGCAATTAAATATAAAGAATTTCACAAATAAGAAAGAGATTGCTTATTAATTTATTAATATTACCTATAAATTTACATTTCCTAAGTAATTCTAGATGAGTCCAAAATAAATCTATAGGATCAGATGGACATTTTGCTCTAAAAAGAAAAACATACATTTATGTACGTCACACAAAACAAAAAATCACACAAGACTAGTTAATTATAACATAATGCAACTGTACCGAAACTCTTCTATTGTTAGTGCACATAGTTCACTTCCAGTTATGGTCCAATCGAACAATTTAATACCAGTTAAATTAAACTGTCTCACTGCCCATTGTATCCAATATTTCACTTGGGGAACAGTCCTAAGGATTTCAGACGATTTACTACATAGAACTAACTATAAATATTCAAAATATACTATAATAATAAACTATTCAAACCAAAAACGTGGATCCTCTGGAATGTTGAGTCTGAGTTGATCGGCTTTGAAGCGAGCATCAACAGCCCACTTTACCATTTTAGAAGGTACTCCTTTTTTGCTGGAAGTTTCATCCTGATTAATGGAATTTCTCTGACTTTTTGGTGAAAGCGTAAGCGAGTCTGAATTGTCTAAATTCAAAAGGACAAAATTACCGACTTAATTCAAATTAACTTCAAGGAAATACAATAAGCAGTATAGTACATACTTATTTCGTTTGAATTACTAATGGAAATATCTTCTTCTATTGAAGGAACGTCATCGCCGTACGTAGGTATTTCATCCGGGTCCACATATTCTTCATCAGGTTTTAAAACATCGATGATATTTATTCTTTTCAGCAACGGCTTGATTTGTATATTGACTTGCACAACACCTTCACCACGAATACATTGATCCACCAAAGTCTTATGGCTTTCCAACTATAGAAACAATAAAAACTTTAAAAAAATAAATTATTTTTTTTAATGAAAGCTACAAAAACCTTAATTACCATTTTTGAATCTTGCAACCAAAATTCGTAATCTGTTAAAACTGTACCGGTTCTTTTTTCTAACATTGATCGCAACTGTGATAAACTCGTTCTTATGTCCATTAATTGTAATATAATGGCATCTAAAAATATTATTATCATAAGCATACAAAATTTGTCTAGTTGTTTAAAAGATATGTATGTATATAAAAAAAAAATGTAACCTTCCGATCCATCTAATGCATTTATTGCATCCTCGTGTAAGGGGTTATCGTGAGTTACCTCAGGGAATACTGATTGAAGGGACTGCACCTGAATACCTTGCATTAAAGCTAAAAAATTAAAAAAGATTTATAATCCAACTAAACAGTCAATGGAATATTTAGTTCACGACGGTGAATAGAATTACTTAGATCAGTTTCGGGATCAAATTGTGGTATAATGCAAGTGGTCTCATCTTCATTTAAACTCTCATTGGTAGCGGAATGAGAAGTCGTCACCAGTCGCCCGTTGACGACTTGGAAATCTTTCGAATCCAACATCTCCATGATAATTCTGAAAAAATTAATATCATACAAATCATTTTTTTACACTGTTTCATAGCAACCCATACAAATTAACTTTTCATCGTGCAATTGTTTCGCTGGTGCGAAATTGCCCCGAATCAAAACAAAACAAGCCAAAAGTTAATTTCATTCTTAAAATAATACCAAGAAACAGTCATTAAAAACATATTGAATGTTCTTTTAGGCCAAAACGATAAATTGATATGATCCGTTTGTAGGTTATGTGTCATAGCGGAAGTGAATGTAAAGGGGCCACCAGGTGCTCGCAGTTTAACAATTAGTTCGCCAAGTTACCTGGCGAGATAAGCGAGCGTAATGATGAATGCGCCACCCGCGCCTCCGCCCCCCGTCACGTCCTCCAAATGCCACACCACAGCCTCCGCCACTGACACTTCAATGTTGTCAGATTGACACAACTCGACTGACTCACTGCAGTGTGACCAACTTCAAAATAAACATCACTTCATTTTTTTTAACGGTAGCAACACAAAATATTCCTTTGATTATTTGAAAAATTACTTAATAAATTTAAGCATGCCAAACTGATTGGTATGATTCTGCACGTTGCTCAAATCGTTTGACTTCTAAGCTTGATGACATTTTGCGTGTCAGTCAAATCAATTTGGGCAATTTAGATATCAACTTGACCAAGAAGATCATATGTACACTCGATAGTGTGATTTTACGGGGTCTTTTATTGCTCATTAACAATCAATGGGTTTTGTGATGACTATGTAGTTACACCCAATTGATAACTTAATAATAGATAAGAAGTCAGTGGTCGGGAGCCGGCGGCTCTGTAGCCTCGTGCGGCTCTTTGTATGAAAACCCGCAGCTCTCGCCGTCATCCAACGTTTTGCGCGAAATACAAAACGTTGACGCAGAATTTACACAAAATCAAAATCAATCCCATTTCCACATATAACTTCTTGGCTATAAAAAGCCATAAATCGTTTTTCAATAATACTTTTTAGTAATAAACTGTTTAACATTAAGAAATATCAAGAAGATAGCTTATTTCTTAATGCTATCCATTTCATAAATGAGTAAAATTTAATTTAATTTTGAATATAAATATCTGAAGATGATATGTTGCAGGTTGCAATTTTGCAAGGTTTTCCTTAATTTGGCTCTTAGCTCGAAAAAGTGGTCCCCGACCATTGATTTAAATTAATAGGTCAATTTCTCCCATAGCCCATCACTGTTTGGGTCATGGGAGAAAACTGAAAACTTTACTGAAATCAAAGTAATTTAAAATCATTTTACGCTCGAACTCTTCTATCCACATGAGGCACGAAACAATATGGTGTCATCTTTTCCGGTGGCCAGAGCGATTAATCTGTTCAATCAGGTAGCTGTCTCGTTTGATATTTTCTTTGAAAGTTGCGGTTGCTTGATTGAGCGGATACTAAGGGTCGAATGATTTTGTGTGCATTTTGAATGTATACAAAGTCATTTATGTCTATTTTACATTTACATATTTCATTATGTCTGTTTTTACATGTATTTTTCTATTTATTGTACACTTATGTCCATTTTTGTAATTTACCCACCATGACGATTTGGTTTAACTAATATCATGGTGGGTGTTTTTGTAATAAAAATAAAATAAAATGTCATCATCATCATCATCATTGGCCTGACAACCCAGCATTCTTCTTGGAAGAGGCTGTAGAGCTCCAGGTTATACCTTATGTATATAATAATAATTATAGTTCTTGAATGACTTCAGCCTGTTCAAGCTCACCAGCAGTGTCCACATATCGCATCCATATAGGAGCACTGACCATACATAGCATTACAGAATTCGGAGGCGAATTTCCAGAAAGCCGGCCAAGTTCAGGATTCTTTTCATTTTCACGAAAGAGTTTCTCGCCATTTCAATTCTAATCCGGATCTCCTCTTCTGAACTCAGATACGTATTGATATACACGCCCAGATATTTAAAACTATCAATTTGCTCAATCTGCTGTCCCTGTACTGTAAAATTTTATGGATCTAGTATATCTCTACTTATTACCATAGTTTTGGTTTTTTTTATAGTTAATCGTAATTAATACAAGCAATTTTCAGTAAAGTAAAACAAAATAAAACAGAAATAATATAAACACTTTATTGAATAATATCGAGAGACCTACAAACACATCAGAATCTCATTCACAACTGACGGCAACAAAATGCACACGTGCACAATCACACACACACAATTCAACTTAAAAATACAAAATTGAAATTAATTAAATTCAATATTGTATTTTTAATTAATAATGATCAAATCAAAAATGTTCTTCGATGAAAGGAAACAGGTAAATCAACGTTTGAGCTCAACGCAAAATACTATTTGAGCAGAATTGGCACTATACATTTCAAATATTAATTTACTATTAAAAATATAATAGCATCTAACATAGACATATATTTATAAGATACGACAGTTTTTTTTTCATAAATATGAAAAATAATCTACACTTCAATAATAATATAATAATAATAACAATTAAAACACATCACATTTTCTTACACCTATATAATCGTATCGTCACAATATAAAATCGAAAACACTTTCACTGCTACCGGAACTGTAGGTAGATTCAGTGGTGGTGACCCGCCGACAGTAGCAGCGGAAGTAGAGCACCGACGACCAACATCACAAATTCTGACCCTTTTAAAGTACCTTTACCGTGAGCGATGGGCTGCTGACCCTCGGATGTGGGGAGTGAATGCCAATGCTGGTTATCTTGCATCAATTCAGGTAATACATGGACAGTCGCCACATACAAGAATGTACCGGCCGAAAACAGCATCACAATGCCTAGAAGATAACATTTTTACTATAAATAATCATCCACACAAAAGTATAACATACACGAAGGATTGATAGTCACCGGTGGCATTCACGGAGCTCAAGGTTTCTTTTCCTTCCTGGCCGATTCCAAAATACGTTAAAATTGTAAGAAGAGGCGCTGCACACGAAAATACTAACAAATACTTTCTTATCCGATTCCTGAAACAATTTCTCTTCATATAAGAATACTTATTGTACAAAGTAAGAATGCAGTTTGCTTTTGTTATAACTTTTCAATGAGTGAATAAAAATAAATCTAGTAAATTGGATATCTTAGAATTTTATTAACACTAATCATGAAAAAATATATTGTGCAAATTTTCACTATTGATAAGTATTGAATTTAGGTCAACTTACCACAATAGAAATAAAATTCAATAGTATTTGTACGTATATAATACTCCCTTGCCATATCATGCAAAACAAGGTATATTTTATGTGAGATAAAACAGAATAATTACTATAAATAGTAACACGGTAATCAACCTGGCTGGCTAGGTAGACTAGCCGCAGAACGCTCACAAACCCGACACAACACGTACGCATACGGTCACTTGGTCATGCACTCACAACACGGGTTGCTAACCACCTAATGACACTGTCAACAAGCAGTTACTAGTATCCTATATAAGGACTTACATGATATTTAAGATGCCCAATTTACTAAATTGATTTTTTATCGAGTAGTCAAAAAGTTATTATACCTATTATACATATGTATAATGAAAATAAAAACGTCAGCAACATAATAATATCCTATATAATGACCTTGTGCAATATCAAATGACTTGTTATAATTTCATTTTAATAAATTTCTACATAATACCTAAGATACCCAATTTACCAAATTGATTTTTATCGAGCAGTTAAAAAGTTATAGCAAAGGAAAACCGCTTCCTTACTCATGGATTATTTGTGCATAATGCAATCAACTACTTTTTAACTTATAAATATCTAAAGTAAATGCTTCAATTGTAAAATACGACGATTATAACCTTTCTATGCCTTTATGCATGAGGAATGTGACAAGACCAAAGGCAGCTGGTGCTTTGTGCAACATAATCGCTAAGAAAACAATAATTTCAACGTCAGCGTGCGATGTTGTTGCAGCTGCACCGAGAGCGATTCCATCAGCTGTAAACAAAAGTTAACCACATTTTGTAATAAATAAAAATAAATACTTATTATATACATAATAAAATGCAATTAACCTGCTGCATGAACAACGAGGCCGATCATGGCCGTTATATTTTTCTCACCGAGAACATCGTTCATATTGGACGAAATTTGATCCACTACCAGCATAAATACAAAACCTAAAAATAGGAAAACGGTTAATATGCACAATAATAAATTGTATGAATTTATGTATTCTCGTATTATATTACCGATGACTAACGCTATTCCGATAATAGTGTGCAAATTTGACTCTGCGTGATCGTGGTCGTGACCCAGTTCCGGTAGATGTTCGTGGTCGTGGGATGGTGTTAAAGACTTGGGGGTAGCGGCGTGAGGATCCGGCAAAAGTGCGCTAACACCCTCGGGAATGACGACGGCTAAAGCTGTACCGACGAGGAGACCAGCACCCAACACCGTGACCTTTTTCAGTTTGTCCTGAAGGAATGAATGATGTTGTTTTGTAATAATGCCGATTTTTTAATTTTATTACTCATGTGTAATTAGTTTGAAACGTGTTACTGTACGATACGTACTTGTAAGTACACAGTACAGACATCGGTTTTGTTGATTCAGATGATTTCGATCAAATATGATTATTGTGATTTCGTGCAAAAAATGTTGCACAAACACGTCGAACGTGCTTATAATTATGTTAATCGACGAGTGGAACATAATTTTCATTAACAATTTGTACAAACTTTTATTAAATTTAGGTACGTACATATTAATGTATGCATATATGTAAAATGTACCAAATCGTGATCTTCAAAATGTATGACTTAGGCCCGAGCCTCACCGGGCAACTAGTCTGCCGACTAGTCTACGGCGAGTTGCATTGAGCAATTTGCTCCGCCGACTTAGTTGCTCACATTGCGATGTTGATTATCTTTAATTATTATGCAAATTCAAAACTGACCCGCAGAATCGGTTTCTTAGACAATTCTATAAATAAAACCCGAAAAAAAAAAGTTATGAAAAATTCGTCTTTTTTTCGTTTTTCCTTTTGTCCAAATCCAGCTGTTCATTGTATGACGTAGTATCCGTTGCTTACATGCTGCGACTGAATCTTGACGAGTGCTAGGGGATTGGAACGTCTCTCTCTCGCGCAAATAGAGTGCGAGCGAGACAACGGCGAGTGCATCACCTCTGTATGATTTATTTACGTCACTTACAAAATAGACAAATCTTAAAAAAAAAAAATACTTATTTTTTTTCGTGTTTCTTATATAAAATTTCCTAATAATCATATTATATTCTCGTCGGTTTTGGACTCTTACAGAGCTATACACTTTTATGGAGATGTTTGTATGCTATGATTTGAAGATTTGCGAAGATTTGACGAATCTTTGAAAATAAGAAGAAAAATAAAGATCTAGACTGAAACCTTCTTCGGAAATCACTATCTGTGTGTAGTGTTTATCTCGTAGTATGAAAAATTCGTCTTTTTTTTTCTTTCGTTTTTCGTTTTTTTTAAAAAACTAGTCTGCAGACTAGTCGGCAGATTAGTTGCCCGGTGAGGTTCGGGCCTTAATGATCATGGTTTGTACTATTATCATTAAGGCAATGCTGGCTATTAATAGCTTATCACTAGAGTATTACTCGTTGACGAACAACTGCCCGTTGACCATGTCATCATTGAGTAGATATCATTTCGCGCTCTCCATGTCGTGAGTTAGTGAGGTTACATAGCGTGAGCGCTTCGCGCAACCCGTGTTCTGTGTATATGTGTGAGTGAGTGAGCTCATGTGAATGTGCCGTTCTGCAGGTAGGCGACAGATCAGATCCTACCGCACATGCATAGTAAATGAGGGAAAAAATTAAATAGTGATTCAAATATATATATTATAAATAAACACCTATTACATATAGGGTTAACTTTGAATCAATTGGGATTGATAATACGTATCTTATGTTTGGGGTTTAAAGAGCTGGCCTATTTTCACCGACGTAGACTTTTTTCATTAGGGGGGGGGAGTGGTGGCCTCATGTGAGGGTCATGAGAAATGAGGCTGAGGTGTTCTCTTCAAGGCGGCTTATATATACATAAACGCCTTAAGTTATACATCTGTCCGTATGCCTGTTGGGAACGTTCGACACAATATGTACTTCACTCGTTGTCCTTCAAATTTTGTTAACCCACAGTTGCTACTATTTGTAATCCTCTAACACGTCGACGGCAATAATGTAATTTTCTAATGTATCGAGCGTTCCCAACGGGTAAGCTCATGTATTATTATGTATATGATAATGAATTTACGATACCAATTCCGCATAGCAAAAAAGTTCACCGGAACAGTTGCTTACACATTATACCTACATATATATAAGCTACTAGCTGACACGGCATGCGTTGCAATGCCCGATGCCGTTCCCGTTCCTAGTACGTTTTCTGACGAGTGAGCAGGCCCGTTCCCGTTCCTAGTACGTTATCTGACGCGTGAGCAGGCCCGTTCCTGTTCCCGTTCCCGTTTTTCCTGGTCCTGACCCCGTTCCCGTTCCTAGTACGTTATCTGACGCGTGAGCAGGCCCGTTCCCATTCCGTTCCCGTTTTATCCCGATTTTTTTTTTCACAGGAACCATCCCCGGCATGATCACAATAAGTCCTGAAAGTTTCATCGCGATCGGTTGAGTGGTTTAGGAGCCTATAAGAGACAAACAGACAGACAGACATTGATTTTTATATATATAGATATTCGTTGGGGGGGGGGGGGGGGGGGGGGGGGGCCGGCCTCATGCGAGGGTCTCGAGGAGAAAGAAGTTGGAGGTTTTCTTTTCAAGGAGGCTTATACATATGTATAAATATTGTTGTGGCGACATTAGCGCGCAATTTATTATTTTTATATTTAATAAAACAATAGAAAACAATTATTCTAAAAACTTAAAATACATACATGAAAAAAGAACCATAAAAAACTATTAAAAAAAAAAAGGCAAACGTACATACGTATATGTAAAGAGTATAAAACACACATATATGTACATATGTAGGTATACATAAAGACAAATTCTAATTTCAATATTATTAGAGTTTCAATTTTCTTAAGAATTCCAATTTACTGATACTAAGTTGGAATGATGGCTTCCAATCTTTAATTTAATTTGGCATATTTCGATTTCGAGCAATTTGAACGTCTGAAGCCAGATTTAAATCTTTCGATTATTATTTCGGAATGGTCTTGTTCCGCGATGAATTGTTCACAAAATTCATATACTGTAGGATGCACAAAGTCTCGGTGATTACGATAGTGTGTCATTACCATTCAGGTATAAACATAAGCTCCCGAAACATAATCTGTTTTAAACCTCCGTTTACAGTAAGTCACTAGAAATAAGAATTTAATGTATCTGCATGCATACCCTATTTATTATGTATTGTATTTAAAAAAAAAAAATAAAATTTGTAAATAGGTTTTTTAGCTTAAATTTTCCTACTGTAAAAACAAACACTAACGATAAAGTAAGATTATTTTCCTATTACTACTAACACACATTTATTGTAAAATGGATAATGACCACTTGACCAGGAACCATTAGGATACGTTTTTTAGTAAATAAGAAGTATTATGAACATTATATGGATAAATAAAAGTTTAATAAAAAAAAAAAAAAAAAAAAAGTTCAACAATTGAGAATATTTAAACAATTGGCTTTTAGTTAAAGTCGCAATGACCATTACTTTGTACATAAAGGGCCCGAAACTGTTTCATTTCGCCACCGCGCCGCTGGACACAAAGCTCAAATTTTATTTCTAAATATTATTTGTATCTTTTCGGCAAAATCGCCGTCCTCCTCAAACGGTAAACTCTACTTTCTATCGATAAACTTTTTGGTTAAGCGATTAACTAATAAAAACAAAGTGGGGAAACGCTCATATACTTAAAATAAAATTTGGAAATTTCACATGGTGGAATGTCCTAATCTTATTATTATTTTTTCCAATCGATAAAATTTTCATGGATAGGTTTGTAAAAGTACCATTTAATTTTAAATAAGATGTAATTTTAGCAGAAAAGTAATATTAGATAAGTAAATTTCTTTAAATAAGCAGTCAACAATACAAAATAATGTTATTTTGCGCGCTACTAACGGCGCGCTTAAGTCCCACGCGCTTATGTCGGGGTTGTACTGAGCGCTAATGTCGGGTGCCATAAATATTATATACACGCAGTGGCGGACTGGCCATACAAGCGACATTGCCTGATGGCAAGTGGGCCCCGCTATCTCTTAGAAAATATGGGCCCTCAGTAAAATTAAATAACATTTTAACTATTTCATTTTATGTGTGTAAAAATTTACAGGATATTGCACTTTGGATATTTCAACAAAACAAATTTATTACGATATACACAAATAACTAATACCTGCTTTTACATCCCAAGGATCAGTTAACTTTTTTTATAAGGGTCAAAATGTAAGTTTTCAACCATAGATGTAGAATAACGGTATTTTATATCTATGTTTTCAACATTTGCGCGGGCCCATTTCCAACCTCAAGATTATGTATTTTAAATTATAATTTTTTTATTTCTGTTGATTGCCAGTAAGACGTGTAGTACGTGCATATTCTAATTAATAAAAAAATAAAAAATTGCAAAATATAATTGCACTTTTAATTTTTAATTCATGCATTTTTGAAAATTTTATTTATTTTTTACCCTTGATTTTTAGCGTGATGAAAATAAGAAAATTTTGTTATATGGGGGGGAGGGGAGACAAATTTTTTTAACCCTGGGTGGGCCCCCTTTGACTCCTGGCAAGCACTGATTTCAGTCCCAGTCCGCCACTGTATACACGTTATGTACATTTAGTGCACACAGAAGCATAGAAAGATGTACGCTCGGTATAACAAGAAAAGATAGTAAGAGGAATACATACATGGGTGAGAAGCATGACCAAAGTGGCAGATACAGCGGAACGTTTGAAAAAGTTGAAGTGGACACATAGCGAGAAGAATGGATGGCATATGGACGCGAGAAATACTGGAATAGTATCCGAGAGGATGTGAAAGAAAGGTAGACCGGGTGGACGACGGGCTGATGAATTGAGAAGAATGTGTGGAGTCAAATTGAAGCAGATTGCTCAAAACAGACAGGAATGGAAGAGGATTGGAGAGGCCTTCATTAAGCATTGATGATGTAGTATGTACATTCAGCATACGTAGATTCAATTGAATGGTAACATTAAGCAAAGGTCTGAAATCAAAGTAGCACAGTGAAATATTGATGAATGCCGATGAATAATAAATAACACGTACGTCCAATATTAATGAGCTTTCATCGAATCATATAGTACTGGTACAGTATTGTAGATATATGAGTGATAGTTTGGAGCGATATTCCACAAGTCTATTGAAAGACCGGTAATACGTATCGACTATCGAGTAAGTGAAAGTTGATGTGTGTGCGTGTGTGTGTAAACCTCAGACATGTTGACGTTGAGAGGAATGCTGCCTGCCAAATAGGAGCCCACGAGCATCACCAGAGCCAAGAGCACCAACACCCACGTCTCCTCCATTGCTACAACTTCAACTTCAACTGCTATTGCAGTTTCAGCTTCAGCTCAAGAAACTTTCAGCACCACGACGCTGTACACATCGCCGCTCAGTTCTCACCTCTCACTGACACAAGATGACAACTCGACACACCGCACGGCTAACATATGTCGTAACACCGTAATTTACAGCCATTGTTAAGTCATATGTCAGTTTTACAATTTGTTTTTGTTTATTTATTTATTTATTAAACGCCTATTGAGGCTTTTACATATAAAATACATAATTATATTAAATTAGAAAAAAACACAAAGGGGAAAAAAAAAAAACTAATAAATAAATTATGTTGAGTTAATAAAATAAATAATAAGTCATGTCGGACAAAAGATGGTACTTGGTACCGTTTGATAATCGCCTCCCTGAGAGTGTATTGGAGAAGCGTGTATATGTGTCATTGTTGACATTGATCTGACGTTTCACGTATGATATTTGGCGATAATTGAACTACGTTCTTACATTAACGATTTACTTTTAGAGCAGGGAAGATAGTTTTATAACCTTCCAAGTGTTCCCTGCTATGGTATACCCTGACCTTGACGACCTCGGTGCTCCCATATACGAACGATGACAGCCTGACAGCCGATACGATTATACTTAAAATCATTTGAGTTTAGGACTACCAGTTTGAATCCAATGAACAACCGAGTGAAGAATGAACCCTTGCAGCAAACTGTAACTTTGCTATAGCCCAGTGAGTACATCTTCGATTGCAGCGAGACATTCGTTTGGGTATTAGAGATTAGAGAGAGAAGTAGGCCGCCGTCGACCAAGATCGATTACATAGGCGTGTGGCATAGCCGATGGGGCCCAGAGGGTCTATTACATTATTAATTAATTATATTAATAATAAATAATAACAGGGTCTATTACATTATAAGCGCGCCGCCATAACATCTCATAACGTAGTTTAAAATCATTTGCCGCTCGAATTGGTACGTTTAGATAAAATAAAAAAATACTCTTTATAAACCAATAAAACCAATCTTTATAAACGTGGAAAAATATCTGACTATTGATTTCAATACTCGCTTTGAGCACAGCAATACTATATTTTAAGTTATAGGCCGCAAAAGCCAAAGAAATGGATATTTTTTAAATCGCGAATATCTCATAAACGAAAGCATTTCAACAAAAAAAATTATCGGATTCGAATTTAGTGGGTCAAATTTAGTAAAGATTTAATAATCCTCGCTCTGGGTTTTAAAAAACGTGATTTTTTGTTGCTCAGTGTAATTTGTCCATCCTGGTATAAGAAATTATTTTCGAAATAAATTTAAGGGCGGTACTCTACTGAAATGTATTCAGCTCTTTCAAATGTGTTGCGACATATCTCCCAAATGTGTCTGGCGCATTTGTCTGGTTAATTTTCTTTAAATTTGAATAATTGTTAATATCACTATTTAGTTAGTCACGTGCAGTAATTATAATTCAGACAACTTAAAAAATGTTGCTAGAAAAGTATTTGTTAGTGATGAAGTGCAGTAATAAAATAAAAATGTCATGTCGTTTCTTATTCCCGATCTCTTGCACCTTTAGTACATCCATATAGTATTGGTGGAAATATATTAGAAATGAAACTTTCCACAAGTGATCTCGGGATTACGTTTGAAAGCAGGTGGAAGTTTGTGGTGCATATCTCAGACATATGTAACAGGGCGTCAAAGATGCTAGGATTCGTCGTGCGTAATGCTCATCGTTTCAATGATATGAGGGTATTACGCCTTCTTTACGACACTTTGGTCCGCAGCATCTTGGAATCTGGTTCTATTATATGGAATCCCAGAGAAGTCAAGTATAATTTACAGATTGAAAGAGTTCAGCGGAAATTTCTCCGATACCTATACATGAGACAATACGGCTACTATCCCTCACTGTATCCTAGTGCTTTTGTTCTAGGTACATTGGGATACAGCACTCTGTCATCTCGTAGGGATAAACTCCTTGTGAATCACTTCTGTAATTTATTGAGAGGTGACATATGCAACCCACCAATCCTCGAGGAGATGAAGTTGTGGGCTCCTGCACACTTCCGGGAGTTGCGTACGCGTCAATTGTTTCAGGTTGTCAGAGCGAGAACCGGTGTCCTTGCTGACTCGCCCATTGCTCGAGCCATTCAATGCCTCAATTCACTTGCGCAACATTTGGATATTTTTTTTGCGCTACGCACCATCAGATCGCCACATTTCTCATGCACTTTAAATTTTTATTTTGTTTGTAATAATTTTATTTATTTATTCTTTGCTGATTTGCTGATTTTATGTTAACTTTTAATTTGATTCTATTATTATTATTATTTCATTTTATTATTATTAATACTTTCTAATTATTATTTAATTGTGTTTAATTTAAATTTAATGTAATTCGATTATACATATATATATATATTTTTTTTTTTACCATTATTTTATATATAATGTTTTTTTTCATGTCTCGCCATAGTGACGAATTGGGGAAACCTGTTATGTCACTATGGTATAATTTGTAAATAAATAAAAAAAATAATCAAGCGATTCCCGATGATAGATTGAAATTGCAAATACGTTCGGTAAATTCAAGTTCTCTCATCAAAGGGACAGGCAAGACTGAAGTATTTTGAAATTTTGGTTCCTTTAGTATAATGGTAGCGGTACAGCTGCTTTAGAAATTTTGTTAAAATAAGAAAGCCGACAATTCAAAGAAAGATATCGTAAATTATCGAAATGACCGATGCCCCGAGAGGGACCCGTTGCAGTTCGACCATAGTGTGACAGACAGTGCCAACCATAAAGCAATAAAACTTTTTGCGCATAAAAACCCTCGAATTCTAAATGTTATTTTCAAGTAACACAAGTGCATCCAGCTTTTTCAAAACATAATAATATTTTAAATGGCTTTTGGCTACAGATAAGATGCCTTTGTCGGAATTGAAATGTAAAGAATTTAACTTTCAGTCAAAGATTGTGATTTAGGAGTCATAAATGTAAAAAAAATTCACCTTCTAACACTTTTCCGGCAATAATTATTGAAAGAGCACGGAAATTTTGGTTTTTTACGAAAGGGAGCGCTAAATTTACAGATTCACGAAAGGGTACGCTACGTTTTCAAATTTCATGAAAGGGAACGCCCGCTCCCTGCCGCTCCCGCTGAATTCGAGCACTGATTATAGCATATCGAACTCATTCGGAGGCGGTTTTCAAGATTTGAATAATCATGATATTGAGAATTCCTCAATTGCATGATCATGATACTTTAACAAATAGAAGGATGATACTTTAACAAGAGGAAGAGGAAGATTAAGGAAGAAATACACAAGTTAGCTACAACGCTCTGATTCTACTAACTACATATGTATATTATGGGGCAATGAAGAAACATGTCATTGGTTGAAACAGTTGGAAAAGAGCGCATAAACAACGATCTTATTCATAAATACCAAAAAAAGAAAATTCAAACCAAATGATAAGCACACAAACACAGACAAAAAATTTTCTCACGATCACAATACTTTGCCGTACTACGTATTAAATAAATTAAAAAGTAATAAACAAAATGAATAACAGGATTAATTATAAAAATGGTCGAATACCAAGCAAATAGACACATTACAAATATGTAGATGTGTGTGAAGGTTATTTAGTTGTTGATATTATATTTATTCATTTGAAAAATTATTATTAGCGTGCATAAAAAATACAATGTGATACCGAAGATATTGCTGATTAAATGATATGTGCAATTTGTCTGTAACTCTGTATTGACGAAATTCTAAGTAAACGAAATTTTGATGCGAACGACAAGCGATTCGAATTAATTTAATATGAAATAATGAGAAATATATGTCATATGATATATTATGTATGTATGTATAAAGTATTATTTTTTCTACGAATTCAATGAGCACTAACACGCTATTGTTAACTTATTTTTAACAACGTAAAAATTTGCTAGCAGTGTCACTGTCAAGAGAGTATTGCAAATAGTTAAATCAACAACGGAATCTTTAGTAAATCCAAATTTTTTTCGATCGAGGTGAAAAACTAATTTTGAGTCGAACTATAAGCAATTTAACAAACCACAAGCTACATACTTCTTACAGTCTTCTTCTTTTGCTGAAAAAAATACGACTTACGATCTTCCGCATGACCCGATTTGAATCTTCGAATCTTCCAGCATTTCGGCGACTAATTCAGGTTCGAACAAGTTTTCCAGTTCTCGTATCGAGCAAACAGCGACGAGGAAAATTTTGCCGATTGGGTAAAATCGGCGAAAATTAACACGTCGAGTGGGTTGTTCAATCTGATGACCTAAGCAAATCAATCGTCATCAGTTCGACTGCGGAGGTCGCTCCAGTCAAACAAGTGAGACGGGGCAAGTGGTCCACCACCTTGGCTATCCAAGAACAAAGTCTATATAACCAAACATCGACAACCACTAACGGCTACTTACCGTCATTCGGTTGTTGAATGCGGATAAGAACTCGCATTTTACGCGTGGACATAGTTTCCTGTGGTTTAAACAGCCGATTTCGGTGATTTTGGACTAAAAGTTTCTACAAATAACCTATGGGTAAGATATTCTATCTGTTGAGATTGTAATTTGATCGTTTTTCATTCAATTGTTATCCTCATGTAGCCTTAGCTTTATTACGCATTTTCAACATTAATATAAATACATTTAAATCTAGCGGTTTTAAATTTTACCGAAGTTTTTTTTTGTCTTATTTGATCAACATTTTATTTAATTCCTAATCTAATCCCTAATTTAATCCCTAATCTAAAGGTATACATAAACTCAAAATTAGACATTATATTGAATTTTCTCGAATAAGTCTTACCATACATAAAATATGTACATACGTACATACGCACCCTTGCTTCAAAAGTGACACAACTAAAAAAAACGTGATTTTCGAGTTATTACCATGAATGAGTTAAGTAAACATTACCCTATTAATCATCAAAAGTGAACCAACTTAACTTCATTATTTGATTAGTAAATAATTTTTAGTAAAATTGAAAAATTCTAACTTTGCTGTTTTACAATTTATTCAATTTATTGAAAAACTTTTTTTTTTGAGTGTGTCACTTTTGAAGCAAGGGTGTGATATACATATGTATATATGTTGAAGGTAAACTGTGAAATCTCCGCACTCTATAAAATGTTTTGTCATTAAATGCAATGGCTAAGTGTTTTAGGGAATTAAATTAGTTTGGCTGTCCGATCATTTTTTATCTCGCCAATTTGACCAGCTGATCCTAAAGAACAATTTGAAATTATTATGCTTTCTCGCGTTAGTTTTCCATTGTGGCATTTCTATTTCAATGTATGAAACGTACCTAGTATATTTTGCATTTTACATACATACATACGTACATATATACTCGTACCTTTGTTAAACTTTAAACGCTTTTAACATTTGAAGAAAGCATTAGGTTATTGGTGTATAAAATGCTGAAAGTTTTTTCACGCGAACACGAAACTTTTCGGATTAGGTCTACTTATGTATGTACATATGTATAAACGAGGTCGAATTTTCGCATGATCACAATATTTTATCATACTACGTATAGATATATGTACATTTATGGATAAAGTAAAAATGAATGAAGTATACATACTTGGTTAAGTTTTCAGCGACATTCTTAAATGTTGTCTTTAATCTTTTCCATTCAGATGTGAGATTTCACGTAATTAATATAAAATAAAATAAAAAAACATTATTATTGTTTTAGTTGTAGACCAAATTATTTTTATAAGTACAAGTACATTTTTATATTAATTTCATTAGAATATCAATCTTGATCTCGAAGAGAAATAGAACGCGGAGGAAATTTTAACTTATTTCTGTATTTTATGTTTGGGATGAAATTCAGTTATTTTATATTTTAATAATTTCTTTATATTTTTTTGAATGACCATTGTCTTTCCGAACATGGGGATGCTGCGCTACAGCTCTTTTAAGTGCTTTAAGCTGGGTCTGCAAAGTGCAAACCATCAACTTAAAAAAAAAAAAAAACTTTCCATCTTGTTCTCGCAAATGGAAATGTATTTTTGTTATAAATATTATAAATACCCATATCACAAAGTTTTATTTACGAGTCATAATATTTGTGGCCGCGGCCCAACAACAGTCTACAGAGAATAGGTTAAACGGGGAATGCCTCATTTCCCGCTAAGCCAATGAACCCCGGACGACCTAACGAATTAAAATTATGTAATTGGTTCAATGAAATTGAAAATAAATTTTGAATTGAACTTTGCGACACTGGCTCGAGAGGTATTTAATATTTAGGCAGTATTGGCAATTATTTTTCCATAGAAAATGACTTTGTTGTCTACGCGTTGACCCCGAATGTTTTTTTTTGCAAAACAACTCAATTTTCATCAGTATACGAACATGTGTCAAAAGTGACACATTCTACTATACTATTCTACAAGTCGAAATTAGATTTTATTGTTAAACTGCACACTTAAAAAATAATTAATTATGAAATATATTTTGATAAAAGTGTTTTTGTTGCTACCTGTATTTTATGTATTTATAGTTCATTATCATGTCAGATGTTATATTTTTTATAAAATTCAAAGACAAGCAGGAATTGTGATACGTCACGTTTTATTTAACTAAAAAATATCACAATTGAACAGGAAACTCGATTGAAAATAGTCAAAAACAAATTTACTCTTACAATTTTTTGAATACAATAACATCACACTTCAAAAATAAGTATCTTGCATTTTGAGTGGTAGGTATTTATAGGTATTTACAAATAATAAAAGTTTATGCTTACATACATACATACATACATATGTCGAATTTTGTGCAATGAATACGCAATTTTTTAAATTGTACTGAATCATTATCATTTTGGCAATGAAGATTTATTTCCTACAATATTTTATCGATTAATAGTTTAATTAACATCATCAATTCAAGTTTAAATACGTCACTTTCATTTTATGTAATAAAATTAATGCGCAGTGAGTTGTGAGAGCACTGAGAACAAAAACAAATTCGATTTCATGATTGTTTCGTCATTATTAACATTGAAATGTGGAAAATGCCAATTAGCATCATTTCAGGTTCACGCGTTCAAAGTAGAACCTTTCCGTATACAAGCGAACCGAGTTCAAGTTAAAACGTATTCTTTTCATGACTTATTCACTATGTATGTGTAGACTAGTGACCTATGTAATCTTTCATCGAATGCGCTTCGTTTAAGTTCTTAGAATTATCTTATTCACTAGTGATCAACTATTTGAATGATCTACGTACGATATTGAAGGACAGTAGACGAAAAGCTCCGAAGTGCACATTCGAAGTACAAGGTTGACGATCAATGCCAATTAACAAGTACTAGACTTTTGGTCTACGAGTGCATCACTTGAGTTTTATTTACTTAAGCGAATAAATTTACATTTAAGCAAATTATTATGGAAAAATCGGTCTTGGACAAGTTGTCGAGTGATTTTTAGTGCAGATATCCGTCCGTTTGCTCTTTCGTTAAATACGTGATGTTTATTTATTTAAAGACCACTAATTATTGTAAATATTTACACATTATTTGTGTGCGTTTATGTGTGTCAGTGACATTGCTAAATTCGGTCAATATTAACCCTTTAAGATACGAAAACTTGTACGCGTCTTCTTTGATATTGAACTACATATTTCGTGACAATTTAATATTGTGTACATAAGTTCATTTTAACATTAAAATTATAAATTTTACTCAACGAAAAGTTTTACGGTTGGAAGCATTCGTTTGAATCGTTAATATAATTTGTACAATGTTGAATAGTCGTCAATATGGGAAATGAAACGTTGCGTTAGCGCTTTATTCAATTTGATCTTTTGATATTGATGCGTTTTATTGAATTAGCACTTTTTTTTTGCATTTACTGTATTTATGGAATTGATTCACTCTTTGCAGTCGTTGACGATTTGAATAAATAGTAAAAAAAAACACAAACGTGTCAAAATTTGCTCATGAGAGTTCACGAGCATTACGAAATGTTTGATAAAAATCGATCTACGAAGCAACGTGCCACTTTGCAAACATTTTACGAATTAAAAAAAGTTTACTGTCAATGATAAATTGTAAAAATGCCAAGCAAATCGCCATGACCGTCAAAGTTTATATTATAAAATTGCAAGCAAATAAAAGATGCGCAAATATGTGGTACGTTTTTGTTGCGAAAGTATTATAGTAGTATAATTCATCAAATTCTACATGTACATATGTATGTACATATGTCGCCTTCGCATTTATTGACTTACTGTAATGTCGATCCGTGTTATTAATTTCCTTGACATACAACTTTTGATGAAATTGAACATTACAATAAAAAAAAAAAATAAAATCCATGGAATTTTTTTTTTGTTGTGAAGAAGATAAGATTTAATGTAATATTACGTTAATCGAAAGAAATGTCATTCAGTAATTATAATTAAAAAAATATATCATTCACGATTGAAATCATCAATTTTATTAGAATTTAGAATAGAATTTTATTAGAAGCCTTGACTGTGTACCAGCATACAATATACATATGTATGTACATATATGTATATGTATGTATGTATGTAGTTTTTCATATATTAGCCGTTATAAATGAGTGGTTTAAGTCCAATTTTGAAAAAAATGTTAATGATTAATGAGTTAATTATAGTTTTGGTTATAAACATATGTAACATTGTGATCAATAACTCAAAACACAAAAAAATTTAATTTATGACGGCTCATATGAAGAAGTTTTTGTCAATTTTTAGCAATTAACTAACCGTTTCAAATCAAGGTTAAAATTTTATATTGACCATGAAAGTTGTTAAAGGGTTAATCTAATTTCGTTTAATATTTTAGAAATGGCTGCAATGCCGAAGATTTCTGAAGATTTAGACAAAGTATTTACAGTGCCTAAGAATATTTATCCCAAAAGATCAACTGACATTCAAAGATTTTATTCCAAGAAAAATATTTTAATAACTGGAGCCACTGGATTTTTAGGAAAATGTAAGTTTATTAGAAATATGGTTGTACTAATTAAAAATAATACATATGAACATTTAAAAAAAAAAGTAATATTGTTGCAGTGCTGGTGGAAAAGCTATTATGGTCATGTCCAGATATAGGAAATATGTATCTTCTCCTGAGAGAAAAAAAGGGGAAAGATTCTGGATCAAGAATCGATGAATTGATCGATACTCCAGTAAACATTAATTAAAATTAAATTGTGTACAATACTTACTTATCAACTGATAAATTTTTATTCATTTTATAGGCTTTCATTAGATTGAAGAAAGACAGGCCGTTGTTCAAAGAAAAATTCAAAATCGTATCGGGCGATTGTTCAGTACCCGGACTGGGTATATCTGCCTTCGACAAACAAGAAATCATTAAAGAGGTAAATGAAATGCTTAAAATAAAAATAAATTAACAGGTATGCGTTGTGAGTGTCAATTGAAATACATAATGACTAGGTGAGTCATTGAATAGATTTTTATGTAAAGTTATTATCGCACTACTTTGAACAGTTGTCTATTGAAGACTCGCGACAGTTTCACAATGACACTTAAAAAATTACTCTTGCGAGTCAAAAACCCATTGAAACTTGAAACTTCAAAACGAATTAGCCATTTTATATGATAGTATGATTGATGATTGTTTTTAATGCTAATTTCAGGTCAATGTAGTGTTTCACGTGGCCGCATCGGTCAGATTTCACGAGCCGCTCACCATCGCTTTAAATATCAACCTGAGAGCAACGCAGGACCTGTTGGATCTTGCCAAGGAAATGAAATCTCTGAAGGTCTTATATTTTACAATGATACTTTTCACTTTTTTGAATGCTTAATGTGAAATGTTAGGTTTCAATTGTATACGTTCGTTTATATCTCCTTGGGTTTTCATTGCATTCTACATAATAATGTTTACTAATCAGTAAAATATAATAATTAATATACATATGTATGTACATTATACGTCAATATATATCACTTTCCAGTCGATATATTGTACTATTGTATTAGCAAGGTTGCATATTAATAAAAAATTATAAAATTTTGCACCGTCATCCTAGGTAATAGATATTGTGAAATAGTATATATGTACATTGTGTTGCCAATTCGTATACAAATAACATTGACATGTTTCGATAGGCTTTTATCCACGTCTCGACAGCTTATTCTCAATGTTACTCATCGTCGCTCGATGAACGTTTCTATGAGACTCCAATGGATCCGATCAAACTGCTGAAATTTCTGGAAACGGCAGATCAGCAAATCATTGAAGCCATTTCACCCAAGTAAATAAAAACTAATTGCATAAAACAATTGTATGTTCATCATCATAATGCTTATTAATGTTAACTTATAGATTACTGGGTAAATGGCCGAATACTTACACATTTTCAAAAGCGATGGCCGAAGATTACATCAGACAAAGCGCCGTCGGGATGCCGATAGGAATATTCAGACCGTCCATAAGTAATACTTTTACATTTAATGTTTGTATTTTTTATTGTTCTTTAAGTCTATACGTTGAATTTACATATTAGTTATATCGTCGGTGAGCGAACCTGTACCTAGATGGGTCGACAATTGGTACGGTGTCAACGGATACGTTACAGCTTGCAGTGCAGGACTTCTGAGGTATTCATAACGTTTTAAAATTATTGATTTTATAATTAAAATTTAATATTAATTTATAATTATGTTGTTGTAGGATAATAAGAGCAAGTAGTGATATGGAAGCGAATTTAGTTCCCGTCGACATGTGCGTCAACGGTTTAATATCTTCGGCATGGGACATATCGGAACGTTTTAAAGAAATGTAGCTATTATTGATTTTTCTTACACATAGTATTATCTGAAGGTGGGTTACTTGAATAGGAAGCGTTGCCTCTTCTGGCAACGTCTGGCATAGTGAAGTAACTAAGGAGAGACTCTCCAGTGGTTTCCCCATTGCCTTCTGGAGGGGAGTAAGGGATAGAAGGAACGGACAATGATTTGGTAGGTAGTGAGGAATGTTTCGGTGGTGCCAATTTCATGGAACCGTTTCACAATTAAATTACATTAATTTGGCAAATTCCAACAGTAGAAGGCCGATCTGAATTTAGTAATATCCAAATTTTTCCAGTGATGATATTTTTAAAGTCGAAAAACTTTTATCGACATGCGACACCTTTCGCTCAAGAGACCAACGCTCTAACCACTAAGCCATCGTCTGTTTACATAATATAATATTCAGAATAGACTTTTAGTGATGGTTTGTTTTATTTTTAGCAAAAGATTGGAGGCACCAAAGCCGACGTCTCGTGACATTCGAATATACAATTTTGTCTTGACCGAGAATCCCATATCGTGGGGAAGATTTTATAAATTGGCTGGTAAAGGAGGCGTCGAATATCCACCGATAACAGCAATCTGGTATCACAGTCTCACAATGTCGACTAATTCTTCCAAGCATTTTCTGTATAAGATTTTCTTGCATTACATACCAGCGGCTATGTTGGATCTGTTATCGGTGTGTGCCGGAAAAAAAGCACAGTAAGTCGGTGAAGGTTAATACTGCATATAAAAGCCTTAATCTCAAATAATATTAACGTCTGTATGTGAGGGATACTTGACACACTCCTTTTGTTCTCATTGAAAATTTGACTTTTCCCCATAACCACTATTGTTAGCACTCAAATGTCGATAATAAACATCCGTTGATGATCAACGGGTATTAACATGTGAAATGTTTTGTAGAACGTTTAAATTATACAACCGCATTCATAAGATGGAGGATGTGACTATGTTCTTCACAATGCACGCATGGAATTTCACTAATGATAATATGCTGAAAGTGATAGCCAAGATGTCGGATGACGATCGTCGGCTCTATTCATGCGATGTCAGAACGTTGGATTGGAATGATTATTTACAGTAAGAATTTACAGAAACAAAATGAATCACATCACCGATATTATTATATTATTGTATGAAAATTTTGCAGCGGTTATTATCTGGGAATACGACGATACCTTTTAAAAGACGACGATTCTACCTTGGTGGCTGCAAAGAGGAAATACGCGATGTGAGTCAATTTATCTACGCGTGTACTATTTTATACGATGTTATTTTTTTACTTTTAAAATTTGTATGTGATTTTCAGGCTGTACTGGTTGCATCAATTAGTTAAGCTCATTGCATTTTTGGCAACGTTCAAAGGAATATTAAGATCGGGAAAATCAATATATAGTAAATTCAATAAACCATTACTCCAAACTCCAATGTTGACACAATGAAATATACAATCGTACGATCTAATTTATAAATGAAAATGGGATAATGTTTAATAACTGCAAAAAAATAATTTTAAAATGTGATTTTATCGCCAAACAAGGAATTGTGTGTACTGGATTGTTTTGTTCAGCTGAAAATTTTATTTAAATAATTTATATCCATTGAAACCTAAGTACACGCTGCAGTACTGCAGTATGAAAAAATCCCGTTCACACAATCCTTAAGGCTCTCACAAACCGGAGCGGATTATTATTCCACCGATAAGTGGTGGGGGTTGTAACACAATCTTAACACAACCTCCACCACATACCACCGAGCGTATTTATCCGCTCGCGAATAATAATCCACTCCGGTTTGTGAGGCTCGTTAAATAAAATGAATGTAGCGTCAAAAAATAAAAAAATAGACAGTCAAAAGGACAAGGACTTTATAAAAATAATACAAAAATGAAAAAAACAATTGTATATTAAAGCAATATATATATATATATATATATATATATGAATGTATGTATATGTATATATAATTATATTCATCTATTGTTTTACAATTATCTTACAAATAAAATAATCATTATGAAGTGACGCTGATTTTAGTTTTCCTTTTAGTATAATGTATAATATATAATATATATTGTAATATATACACACGCCAGCCTAATTGTGTACATACGCGTGTGTAGTATATTCAGTATAACGTATGTAGCAAATCGGACAAGTTCACTTAAACAATAATTAAAGCCATAACTGTGAAATGTAACAGCTGATGTTGTTGCTTTTTTTTTTATCAATTATTTATTTCGCAATAAATTAGAAATTCACACGCATGTGCATGAATACATAGTAAAGCTCAAAATTGTACTTAGTTCAGCTATTTAAATTTATAACAATCAAAATGTGGTATAGAAAGCCAACCACATAAAAAACGATGATCAAAATTATTCGACAAATCAATTTTTATAGGCTAAATGCATAAGTGAAACAAAAAAAATCACGTCAATAATCAATTGGGCAAATTATTTATTGTTTTTTTTCTTTTTTAATTTTTAAATTTCTTATTGGTTAAAATTGTATTGAGTTCTTACGATTTAGATTTCGACATCAATACGCAATATAAATAATACATAATAATAAAAAAAAACTCAAGCAAAATACCTTTCATTTAAAATCATACACTCGTTTACTGACACATATCTGATCACCGGTTTCAATAACAGCTATGACGAACTCATGTTATTTTTAACTGAACAAATTCGCTCATTCACAATCAAAAAACTTACTTTAAAATTGTCTATTCATAGTGACTAGATTTTTTTAAAATTGATTACTATCAAAGTTAATACTCTCGAAGAAAATTTCTGCCTTCTAGTGTAATCGGCATAAGAAACAGTGGTGGTCAAGTTGTAAAATGTCGTAAGTGACAATTTTGAATAATTTTTTTTAGATTAGATTGAATTATTCCTCTTTTTCCCTACACTCATAATACAACTACAAGGATTCGTAGTATAAAGCGCCGACTTTATGGAAAATATGACAATACATAAAACGAAAGCTACGTATATTCATTTTTATTCACATAGTTTGAGAACTTCATTTAAGAGCACTAATTTTACTTAATTTAAAATTGATAATAATACAATTGAATTTTTCATATTCATTTGTGATTGCACTTTTAATTAGTTATTAATTAATATAATTATTATTATTATTTGTATTATTTTCATTTCCTGATAGTGTGCTAGTTAGTGTTACTCTGAATGAACGATGACATAGAAAATTTAGTGTGTGTGTGTGTGTTTGTGTACGAAAGGCGAACAAGATTAATAGGAGTAAGTCGATCGAGAGCACTTAAACGTACACGAAAACAAACGATACGAAACGCTTTTCACTTTCGCACATCTAAAGAATGAGCACTTAAAAATGGCGTACAGTTTTAACTATTAATAAAAGCTATGTTCAGTCTTAACATAACGAGAATCAAAATTACAGTGAAAGCCAATCATATTTATAAATTTTCAATAGTTTCGGCGATTGGCTTTTGAAGAGCGGCGAAGTGCAATTAGGAGGTCAAAAAGTAAATCCTACCGTTTTTCGGTATTCATCAGATAATTATTTGCAATTTCAAAAAACTGAAACTGTATCAATTAAAGCTCGGAATCAGAGTTTGGACATCCTTTTCCAGCAAATTTGATCTTAAATATGATTTGGGAAGCTTTCACTATTTTTTCCATCCCAAGAGAGAACGTTAAAAAAAAATCTATTTTGATATGTAGCACATATGGAAAACAAATATATTGCATTTTCTACAGAGTATTCATTTTGATATACATAACAGATTGTTGAAGCACAGTTTATAAATTTTGTTTTGAACCGTAATTATTCTTTCGGTTGAGATTCAATATTGTGGAAAGCATTTTTATATACATAATAATAATTATACAAAATTTACATAAGCAAAAATTCAAAACACTTGACAATTAAATGCTTTGACAATATCGCCCTCGAGCACGAATATATGTATTTATATATTCCCTTATTATATTATTAAAATGTGTAATAATGTAAAGTTCCGTTTATGTAACTTGACACAGGTATTGCAGATATAATCGATCGGGATTTAAAATACAATCACATGACTCTATATAATATTGTAAATAAAATCAATATTCATATAAAATAAAATAAAAAAACACCTATCAACGCCGAAAAATAAAATTTGAAGTAAAAACCGTATTTAACAAAATTAATTTGAATTATTTTATATGTAAAATAAATAAACAGATATTTTTCGAACAGCAATTTACAATTGTAAATATTATTATATTACACAAAATACAACTCGAGGCGAGCCGCAGTTGTAGATTACATATTTGGTAACATTTAGCATCGAAAAATAAAGAAAGTCCGTTCTCATTAAAATACAATTATTATGTTCAGGTACAAAAGCTGAATATTATTTTCATATTTTCAAATTTAAAAATGACACTAACATTCTTCGATAGCTTTGCCGCATTTAAAACGTAAAGCAATTTTAATTACTGGAACACACGAATGTACACATAGTTTTTTTTTTAGCAAAGTAAATATTTGTAATGTGACAAGGTATGTTTTATAATGCAATTAAATAGCTTAACATCAGAGTGTGAGTGTAAACTGACAATTTTAAAATTTATCATACAGGATAGAGGTGGTGCACGTTCAATATTAATTTTGCTTGATTAGATTACATAATATTTCACAAAATATCATCATTTGTTTAATAATATCAATCCTAATTATTATAAAATATTTCAATCACAGAATAAATCATATAAAAACGCATAAAAGTATGTACAGTGGCCTTAACCAAGCACAAACATTTACAATAGACATGGCAAAGGATGTTTTTGTATATTTATATGTACGCATTATACACACACCATATGTATATTATATCCATAGAGCGATACATTGCGTGTGTGTGTACAAGTCGTAGCATTTTGCAATTGACTAATTCATGCAAAAAATATTCAAATTGATCCTCTTACGTGATAAATATTAAGTGAATTTTGATAATAGTCAAAGCAAATACACTATAATTATAATGTCACTTCAATTCGTTCACGTATTTTATCACTGCACTTGACCATTTTTTTTTTATATTCGTTCAAACAACACCTTCAAATTTAAAATACACTTTACATAGAATCAAATTACAAACTTTTTCTTTATTTGCGACATTACAAGTTTAAATATTAAAACTCAAATTGCAAAAATATAAAAAAAAAACTTGTGATTTCGTTCTAATAGTCGAATTTTAAAACTTAGAATATAAAAATCATAACATCTGCTGTAGTATTATAAAAAAAATAACAATAAAAGATGCCTACTAGGATAAAATATAAAAGAAACGCACATCATGGTCATGTTTTTTTTTTTTAGCAAAATGCACTTATTATTATATATTGAGCTCATGTATCGTTAATATCTGGCGATTCTTGCGGGCGGAATCGACGTGCTCGTGCTGGATTGTTGACAAGAGTCGGAGGTACAGCGGCCGGTGGAGGCGGAGGTGGGCTGCACGAAGAGCTGTTGTCCGACTGGTTATTGTTGGCCACCAGCTGCGGAGAGCACGACGTCATGAGGAGATGTGTCGGAACGCCCCGACTAGCAGCAGACCTACTATTATATTATGAATAAATATATAATCAATAAGTGTATTTTAACAATGTATTTTAATCAAGTTTCAATTGTATAGATACCTAGCGATCAAATCTGGAGACGGTCTCGGGGAGATTGCAGGTGGCGCTGTAGTCGGAGGACAGTACGAGTGACGACTCCGAGGTCTAGTAAATCTAAGAGAGAGCTGGGATGGATCTGTCACATACTTATCGGCGGCATTTTGTCTTCGTCGACGGAGGGCTATAAACAATATTGGAATAGTACTCAAGTTTAATTTCGAGACACTATAATGTATCAGTTTAAGCGGAGAATCTGTCATGACACTAATTTATACCTGGAGTCAATTCGTTGACATCGAGTGGAGTTTGAGGACTCTGCGGAGGTTCTTCAGCACCGCTCCAAGAAGCACATTTAGCGAGACGTAAAGCGCCCGGTGGCCATCCACCTACAGCTACAGGAATGCGACTGCCGCCCGTAGACTTCTAAAATTAGTTAAATAAGTAGGAAAGTATTTACGATATACCCATGTAAATATTTCCAAATTATACTCACATCTCTCGGACTAGGTTGATTTTCTCCTCCGAGTGAAGGTGTTCTTTGTCTTGATCTACCTCTCTCATTCTCTATTTCTACAGCGGGAGATTCGTCTATTGATAAAGTATACATACAATCAATAAATTAATATATGAAATAAAAGATAGAATATGTGGGCGTGTTTAAAAGCAGTACCTTTATTTGCAGAATCTCCTTGTTCAGTTGGCTTTGATTTTGTCTTTTTAAGATTAGCTTCTCGTTCATCGCTTTCATCATCATCGTCTTCACTGTCGTCATCTTTGGTATTTTGAATGTCGCCTTTATCTAATCTAATAATTGGTTTTGTGATTTGTAATTCTGGCCGAGAAGAAGTCAATATATCACCCGTGCTTTTAGTGTGTAAAAGAGGAGATGGTCTCATGGGCCTTTTTAATCTAAAATATTTATATGAAATATAAATGAACGAAAATAAAACAAAATAGATTAAATAATAAAAATAAAATTATACCTCTGATCCAATTTGTATATGTTTTTATCTGCAAATTCTTTGTCATTGACAGCACCATTAGATGAAACTACATCTGGTTTAACTACAGCGTATTTCTTCACAACTAAATCTGCTGATGCCGATTTCGCCGCCTCACCAGAACCATTAGAATCCTTTTGACTCTTAGGTGTCATGCTGCGAGGTCTGATCACCAACGTATCGGATAATTTTAAATATTCATCCAGTCCGTTCTTCATCTGGTCCTTTTTGATTTGTTCGTGACCCGATCCTTGTAGGGCATTGCTGACAGGGCTTGGACTCTTTTCAGAAGAAAGACGCTGTCTATCAGAAGTTTTTTGAGGATTATTTTCAGTTGCGTCGAAATAAACCGAAGGATCGTCTATATTGGGACTGTGTCCGCCAGTTGCGCCATTAATCATAGCAACTTGTGACCTCGGTGGTGTTTTGGATGGCTCTCGTGGTTTCTTTTCAACCACGGTTGTTTGGATTTTGGCTGAAATTTATGATAATGACATAAATATTTACTCAAACAACGATATTAAAAAAAAGTTTTATTAGCGACTACACACTTGTTTGAATCGGCGAGCTAGATGTCGGCTGTATTCTGATTTCAAGTCTTCCACTAACGGTTGGTTGTTGTTCTGGAGGAGGCATCTCTTCACAAGGTGCAAATGCCATCGCCTGAATAAAAAAAATTATATTAGCTTTCCCAAAAAAAAAAAAAACAACAAAACCAAATACCCTATTTTTAAATGAAAATTAAAAATACCGGTAAGCTTCTTAGACTGTTGGATCTTTCAGGTAATGGAGTGTTTGCATCACCTCGAACACCGACATTTCTCATTATATCCATGCGGTAAATTATATCATCGAAGGCAGCTTGTTGTAACAGTGGAGGACTTAGTGATCTTCGCATAACGTTACCTGTTGAAATAATAAGCATAATAGTTTGATTGAATGAAATAAATTGGAATAAAAAACACTGCACAATTACACCAGAAAAATATGTACCTATATCTGGTAAACTCCAACATCTGGGTAATGTGGTTTGCAAATCTGGATAATCCTCTATTCCTGCTATATTGAGGCACCTATAACATAGTTGTAATAATTTAACATTAGCAGTACATATCAAAGTAATATATGTACATATGTATTAGGAAAAAATTAATTAAAAACCTGATTTTGGGGGATTCTTCTTTTGGTTGGGCAGGAGTTCTCTTGGCGGTGGGAGAAGGAGTTTTTACCGGTGTCAAAGAACCTTGTTCACGCTCTTGTATTTTTTGCAGCTGACCATTAGATGGAGGTTTGGTTGCAATCGGCAAGTGTTTCTACGAAAAAAAGTACAATTAAATAAACAGGTAACATAACCAACTCAGTAAGGGCAATTATTACAAGAATAATTTACCACAATTCCATTTGCAGTCCCAGAAACGGCAAGGTGTACTTCGGTTAGTCTTCCGTGTTCATCAGATGACTGAGTTGTGTTATGAGTGGGATCCCTGCAAAACGTTAAGCAATAAAAATAATAAAATCTTTTCAGACGTTGAAAGCGAAATTTGTGAGAATTTTCAATAATTATAACCTGCTAGGAACATTGTGATGCGACTGTTGAACTGAATGATGCTTAGATTTTTCAATTTTTTCACCTGCGATTGAAATTCGGTGGTCGGGAGACTAAAAAGTAAAAAGTAGATAAATGTCGATTAAAATTTATAATATGCATGTACATATGTACATACATATGTATGTAAAACGAATTTTATGAGATTTTTTCAAAATAAGAACCTGCAATTGTTCTTGTTTCCATTCGTTGTCAGTTGTTTCTTCTGAATCGTCAAACTGAGATTTCCATTGTGATGCCAACGTAAGAGCCCCACCCTTTGTAACCTCGAATAAATAATTGAGATTAGTATTGAACAGACTGAGCAAATATTTATTTTAAAATATACAAATAGCATACTTGTTGAAGAGCGGAAACATTTTCATCATCAATCACGGCAAATTGTGTTAAACTTTGATCACCTCGGCAAATTGGTTTACTAACAACAGAAGCAGTTCCACCAGATCCTGGTCTAACACCCCTGCGACCTGCTGGAAGTCAAATTAATCATTCAGCACCTATTTTATATTTTGGATTTGACATAATTCATGGATTTTGTTAGATCTACAGAGAGTACAATATTAAATCATAATGACATCGAATGAAAGTTTAAAATGAATGAAAATGGTGTGTGGAATAGTACTAAAGGAATTGCGTAGAGGTTCACCTCTTCGTTGAGACTCTTGCCCTTGCCGCAGTTCATATGAGTACACACTATCCACTTCGGTGACGATGCGAGGACTAGCAGAGTCACCTCCTAACATTCAATTCCAATATTTATACATATAGAATATATAAAATTGAATTAATACTAACTACTATTGATACACACAAGCCATTTTAAAACCATCTTAGCTCAAAAGTGTTTATTTAATGTAAAAAGTTTTGTGCAATGTTTCTAATATGGATAAAATGTCCTGTGGATACAATACATACAAAGGTAAATATCGTACAAGAATATTTTGAAAACGATTTAATATAATAATAATAAGTAAAAAGATTCCATATTTTGAACAGCTTACACAATTATGTCAGTGGAATGAAAAACAAGAAAATAAAAATAATGAAAGATAAAAAAGTACGTTTTTTTAAATTATAAAATAGTTTGAAAGTAATTCACAGAATTGTTATAAATATATATAAAGTAGGAAAAGAGTCCAAATTCAGCCCATTTATAAATCAAACTAAAAAAAATACATATGGCAATACAGTGGTTATCTGTTAATAATAAAAAAGACAGTAAATCTTAAGACGGATGAAATTGGAGTGATTAACAATAATAGTGAAGAATACACATATCAACATGTCACATTGCTGGTTAAAAGGAAAGCAAGTTGGAAGAAAGCGTTGGGATTGAAATTCAGATAATAATCAATTGATCGCAGTGAAATTAATGGAAAAGCTCATAATTATCATGGTCAAAAATCTACCTGGTGTGGTACAGATAGCTAAATCTTGGACACAAGTCGGAGGAGCAGTCACAACCCTTAACCTGCCCAACGTAGCACCTCCATGTTGACTAGCAGAAGTGGCTCTGTCACCCGAACCTAACAAATATATACTTATGTTATATGCATGCATAAATAAAACAAGAAAGAAATAAACACCCTTTGTTTTTTTTAACTGAGTATTACACGAGAGCACTGTATTGAGCCATACACATTTCCCGCATAAACCAATCGAGGAGGCTGAATTATTATCGTAGAGAACATTCGTGACGTTGTTTGTACATAATAAAATTAAACAAAACAAAATGTATCGACATTTTCAGATACTTACTCGATGAAAGTGTGGAATAAAATAAACGCTTTTTACCTCCTAGGTTCGAACGAGCTCTACACGGAGGTATAGATTGCCTTTCGGGTTTGGAATGTAGCCCTTCCGTTTTACATTCTGAAACTAACTGTTGATTGACAGTTCCCACAATGCCTTGCAACTGAAATCAAACAGTATAAATCATAAGTACTTTGTACTTTGATATTTATATAAATATGTAAAATAAAATTGTCATATTTTATACCTTATTATCATCTGAAGATTTCATTGAAGCCATTATGGCATCATTTTCATTTTCCGCTGGTTTATCCTGAGCAGCATTCTAGGAATATACAATTATAATGAGTTAAAAATTTTACATGAAAAACAAAAAAACAAGTGAAAATAAACATATACCTGTTGTGCACTAGAATGTTTAGCCCTCTTATTTGGACTAACTGGTATTTGAGCAGTATTATTAGTAATCTCATGTGGAATGGTTGCTTCAGTACCGCTTTCCTTACCGGGCAAAGCAGGGGCTGTAGCTGTTCTTGCACCAAGATTTGTAACCGACGTTGCATTAGTTGGTGTAGCAATACAATTTTTCTCTATGGACATCTGAAGATATGTACATAAAAAGAGTGTCAGAATTAATATAACCAATTAATACGAAGAAATATAATATATATGATAGGCTGTAACAACAAGCTTTTCAATACAAATTTAATACGAGTAACTGGGAAAAGATTTGTCCGATAGCAAAAAAATAATAAAAATTTAAATGCTTATAACAAGGTGCTAAGTTTGATACTAAAATATACCTTGTCCTTTTGAACAAAGTTAGTGGCTGTCTCGGTAGCTAAGGCCGTTGTCATTTCAGTCTCAATTCTTCGTCTTACCTAAACGAAACAAAGAAACACACATCACTGACTTCAGCAATAGCTGATGCGAGTCAGTCAATAGATAGTAGTGGATGGTTGTGTGTTACTGATGTTTCAACCGTTGAAGTGAGTGATAGTTTCATAAAAATGTGATGATGAGTTTATATCGAAGTATTCATCGAGTACAATTCTTTATATTTAAAAATAATAAAATTTAGGACAAATTTAAATGCTGTAAGACGACATCAACAGCTAATCATTAATTTGACAGTTGGTACACCCCTCGGGCCTATCCTAACTCTGGCAAACTCGCGCAAGTTCCAGATCTGGCAACCCCGCGCAAATCAACCCCTACCGAGAGTTTCAAACTCTCGGCCATTCTCATCTCGATCAGCAACCAGACCAGACCTTCATCTCAAACCCCTCACGGTAACCCACTTTTTGAAAACTATTCAAATCAACTTCACCCGAGAGACGACTTCTTCGTATCTTCGAATACGGAGAAGACGTGCTCTTACAATGCTAATTATTAATTACAGAACAAACATTCTTTAATAATAATGTATTCAATATTTGATAATGAATAATTTCCCAATGTATGTACGTGTAATCAAGAATTTACTAGCCAAAACATATGTTGCATTTCATACATAAAATTAATCTATATTTACCCGTTCTCTGTTATCCACCGGTTGAATATTTTCTTGGTTATTATCTGGCTGATCGTGAGGTTTCTGTTTGTTCCAATTCACGGCTGGTTCACTCAGTATCTATAGAAATAAATAAAAACATATAAATGAAAAGAATTAATACCTGAAATGTCATTTATAATGCATAACAAATTATTTACTTTAACATTTTCAGGTTTCTCCCAATCGTAAAGATCATTTTCCGACACACCTCTTCTTTTCATAGATCTCTCAAAAATGGAAATAAGCATCTGAAAAATAAAAATAAATAAATTAGAACAATCAAATTTACTATGTGCTTACATTAAATTGTGACATATCACTTACAGCATAATCAGGTTTATCAAAATAGCCCATCACTTTTATGTGATCCAGAAACTGTCTCAAATCAGATGGTAAATGCTTTAAAAGTAGTCTATGATCATATTTTTCTTTCATGAGTCCAACCTGAAAATACATTAAATAGGATATAGAACATTGTTTGCACTTGAAAATGGATTAGTTAACAAGTCACAAAGACTAAATAATTAATTACCTGTTCTTTATCTTTGATTTTCCTCCAAGGCAATTGACCGTTAACAAATTCAGCTAACATGTAAAAAAGGGACCACAGATCATCGTGTCTCCCCATTTCCTTATTTTTATGTGCGTTAAGTGAAGCATAGCGTACAGTACCTAAGAACATCCAATAGGATTATAAAATATTATATATACATACATATAATACGATGTGGAAAGTAAAAAAAACCATAAAATTTTATGTGTAATATTGATTTACCTCTAAATCCAGCAGCAGCCCTAGGGGGTCGAACTTGTCCCATACCATCTCTATATTGTCGTGCAAGTCCAAAATCCAACATATAAACTCTTCTCATTGTAGAAGGCAATTTTCCTATACTAAAATTACTCTGAAATAATAAGCACATCATGTATTATTACTATAAAACCAAATCATCAGTAGCAATATTAAACAAAAAAAAAAACTCACCGGTTTTATATCTCTATGAAGGAAACCAGCTTCGTGTATCGATTCTATAGCCCTTAGTATTTGAAGTCCAAGCCTGAAACATAATTGCAATCATTAATAACGTGTGCACAATTGAAAACGTAAAACCAAAACAATCAGAATACGCAATGCAGACTATGTGTACCTTAACGTAGTGCTCAAGGAAAAGGCACCTCTCGGCTGAGCTCGGCGAAGCTCAGCCAAATTTTTTCCTTGCAGTTGCATTACTACATAATTGAATCGATCGTTACGTCCGCAACCAATGAATCTACACGCGTGCTCTTTCCCTATTTAAACAATTCATTACATACATACGTTAAAAACGTTAACTAATAAACAATATTACACACATATATACAATGAATCATCGTGTGAAACCTTGTAATTTTTTTTATACAGCTACTTCCATCTTGAGTACTTGCTTCGGCTGGCGGGCCGACTCCACCTTGAGGGCAACCTCCTCCGCTGTCAATAGATCTAAGCCTTCGTAAATTTCTCCAAAGCCTCCACCGCCTATCTTTTTGACGACCTGATAAAATTTTTGAATATGATATCACTCGGCAATATACACTTGGATGTTAACCTAAATACATACACAGAAATGGGCTTACCTTCCATCTTTCTTTGACGACGTGACCCGGCTGCAATAGATCTTCGGATGTCATGGTAATATTTGTGAGGCGGCGCGAGCTGTCGCTCTCGGCACGGGAACTCGCCCGCCGCCCGCGCCCCTCTGCTGAACCAAATGCAGGAACAGTACGTGATCTGTAACCGTTCACTATTATATATTACAATTTCAGATATAATAATACAGTGGTGCCAAGCGTCTCCAGTATTATGTGTATTAGTGATGGGCGGTGTCTTTTTTTTTATATAAAATATGCATCATGAATATATCTGGAGCAGATGCATAAAAATGCGTTTTTCACAATATGACCTCACCCAGAACAAATGCATCAAGTGCGTAACGGGAGCAAGCCCACAAAGAACAATCTCAAACGTGACCTCTTTCAACACACGCATCAATTGTGTGATAAAATAACTTCTTGAACTCAAAAGATCTCCCTCTCCGGTTAACGTATCAAATGTTATACGCGCATTTGGATAATATAAAATACGGCAATCATTCTAACATCGTCAGTTCTCTTAAGTCATCTGAACCATTACGAAACTGTCTCCACTGAGGACCAGCACTACGATCTGCTGCTGCAGTAGCAGCCTTCAACGAATATGAGCGTCAACTCATCACCGCATCGCTGAGAAGTACCCGCCAGAGCGGTACTCTGGATCACGCAATCGCCGACGTAATCAACATCATAGCTTCATTTACGACATATAAACATAACTGTATCACCTGTACAATGTAAAGTCGTCAAATAAATAACATCCTTAAACTAATACCACAAGTTTAATTACAACAGCGACGGATACCACACTGCGCCAAAACTATTGTCGTCATTAAACTGGTTTTAAGTAGAAATAACAGAAAAACTATGGAGACTTAAGGCTCTCACATACTTCCCACACCACACGTGATGTGACGCCGTGCTATGACGTGGGGTGAAGCAAGTGTATATCTACGCCATACAAAACCATAGAAATTCACGCCTTTAGGATTTCGGCGTGTGGTAAGTGTGTGTGAGCCCTTAGGATTGACTACCTGAACTATCCACTTTTTTGCATGCGCATTGACTTAATCCTTTAATAATAAACGACACAACATGGATCAGGGGTGCTCATTTTGAAAAAAAAAAATAATACCAAAATCATATTAATCAATATTAAATTAAAAAAAAGTTGCTTCTTCGTATAAAGGGCCTCATAAATCGGAGCAGATTATTATTCGCGAGCGGATAAATACGCTTGGTGGTATGTGGTGGGGGATTGTAATACAATGGGTTGTAACATTGTATTACAATCCCCAACCACATACCGCAAAGGGTATTTATTCGCTCACGAATAATAATTCGCTCCGATTTGTGAAATCCCTAAACATAAAAAATACAAAAATATAACAAATGTTTTTAAACACAAAATATCATTGATACTATCACCATCCATACCATCATCAATCATACCATTTATTTGTTGCCTCTTCTATTCTGGGGCTTGGACGACAAAGAAAAGAAACTTGCTTACAGGAGTTTAGGATGGTGAAAAACAATGGTGAAGCGTGCTATATTTTCAACTTACTTTTTTACACTGATCTAGTCAGGCGGTTATTAGCTTTCTTTTATATTTTATTTCAGGATAATTTTTTACACATACGCGCAAAAGCACTTAAGGGTTTGTGCTCGTTGGGACCACCATCTCATTAGGAATTAAGTATAACAGTTCGATTGTGGATATATCCATCGGTCGAAATATTTCTTTGTGGAGAAATGCAGAATGTGTGTATGTGAACGTTCTCGGGGACGCTTGGGTATCACTGTAACGATACAATTGACTTAAGCCAACAGGGTTTTACATACCTTACAAGAGGATTGCGGACACTAGGTCTAAGTGAGGCAGCAGGCCGTGTCGGGAGTAGACTCCCTTGGTTACCTTTGCCACTCTTGTCACCTGTACGCTTGTCTTTGACTTTGTTACTGCTAGTGCTTTCGCTGCTGAGGTCTCCGGCAACAAATTGCTGTTCGTCTCGACCACCTTCCACATGGCTGGTGCCCGCACAGACACCACTGTCTTCTGGAATTTAACAATACAAGTAATAATCTCACACTAAAGAAACAATACTTTAAAATACGATGTATTCGTATGCGAACCTTTGCACGAATCGCAAGAGTCTTCTATGAGCTTATCGTCATGTGTTTGAGTGAGTTTTGTGTATCTCGTCGGCGCAGCAGCCTTGGTTTTGTTTTTGCAAACTTCTTCTTTATTATTACATATTGGAGGTTTTTTCCTGAAAAATAAACGCAACAGACATATTGAAATGTTTATTCATATGCTCATTTTATATGTTAGAAATATAAAATCAATATTTATTCATGAATCGCCTCATTAAGTTACACTGTGAACCAAATGTTGCAAGTGACCTTTGACCGATAGAGATATAATTAGTCCAACTTTATGTAATAATTAATCGATGATTGAAATATTTGATTGATCAAATATTTGCATTTAATACATGAATACAAACTATACAACAATCCATGCAAAGCAATCGAAATGGCTTAGCATTGTCCATTTTTTAATATGATATCGAAATTGTGTCACATTTGAATACGGCTTATTGGAAAAAGTCAAATATTGTATTGCATGTTGAACTGTAATAATTCTGCTATTTACGGTGCAATAAAGTCGACGAGACCGATTAAAGAATATTGGCATCTTCAAAATTAATCAGTGGCGTATTTCAAATGCAGTTTACCAAACCATGAAACCATTTTATTGGTTTTACTTTCGGGTGATGATTTACGAGATAGTGTAGAATAAATTTTACGTGAGAAATCTTTGTCATCTTTACATTTTTAACATGAAATAGTATTACATACACATATACTATAGTACTATATATGTATAGTAGCGCGAGAATCTGACTGAGTGACTGCCTGCGTAGCCGAGCCGCGGAGCGCTCGCATACCACGGCACATGCACATACGCTCACTCACACATAACACGGATTGCGCGAAGCGCTCACGCTACATAACCTCACTATATCACACAAACACTTTCGACGCGGAACGATCGCATACAACGGCACGGCACGGTAACCACCCGATACCACTGTCAACGGGCTGTTTTTTAAACATCTTCCGAAGGTATCGTACTTGAATATGAAGCGTTGCCTCTTTACTATTAAACAAATATTTTACCGTTCGCCATAGTGAAGTAACTAGGGAAAGATACACTTCAGTGGTTTTCCATTACCTTCTGGAGGGGAAGAAGGGATAGAAGGAACGGACGATGATTTGGTAGGAAGGAATTTGTTTCGGAACTGTCTCACAATTAAGTTAAGATAAATTGGCAAATTCTAACAGGAGACGGCCGATCTGAATTTAGTGATATCCAAATCTTGCCGGTGACTATATTTTTAAGGTCGAAAGACTTTCATTGAAATGCGGAGACCTTTCGATTAAGAGACCAACGCTCTAACTGCTGAGCTATCGCCTGGCTTTTTTGACCAAATGGCTAAGTTAACACAAAATTAAAACTAATTGAGCCATTCCGGGAACAATGCACATTGTGTCCTTGAAATTTTATACATTAAAAAAATCCGAAAAAGAAACCGAAACCCAAATACACCCGCGGAACAAAATTGAAATTGCTCAACAAAATACATGTACAAAAATTCATCGACGGACATTTAAAATCGACGATGCCGAAAATTTGCACAATCGCACGAAACGAAGTCGACCAAGAGATGGAGACGTTTAGAATTGAATATCGCGGCATAGGCGAAAAATCCCATCTGACAAATGTATTGATTTTTCAGACAAAAAAATTTTTTCAGCCGAATTTATGAATGAAACTAGAAAACTACGCGCGCCAGAAGCCAATAAGAAGCACGAACACACGCATAGGCAAAAGTGAGGGGGCGGGGCGAGGGGGGAAACGGGGCGGGGACAAGGAAAAGGGGGCGGGGCGAAGCCCAAAGAACAATCAGAGGACATACAATGCACGGGAAAGAAAAGTGGGGGGGGGGGGGGGGAGGAGCAACCGATTGAGGTTATGTCCGTGGGGACGGGGAATCGATCGATTTCAGGTGCGGCGCTCGATCGAAGATGTGTACCATGGATATTATTATCACCTGTATGAGAACGCGATTTGATTTATCCAATACCTGTATACGATATGGGGGCGTTAGTGTAGTCTTTTGAGGGGTTTCCAGGTGAAGGGGTTTGGGGGGGGGGGGCGGCCGGTGAGGAGCGACAAGGCGCGCCCGCAGACCGACCCTCGCAGCCCGCTTCTTAATTTATCCCGGCGTTTGGTCCAAACAGTTCGATGGCCGCCGTTGGCCGCGTCCGATTTTGTGATTTGTATTTCGCATTCGGCGACAAATTTGACCCTTTCAGAGTGTCTGGTGGGTTTTGAGAAAGGTTTTACGCGTGTGCGTATTTGATACTTACGAAGAATGTCATGTATGCTCGACGTTCGTCGGGGGAAATTATACAATTCTATATCATCCACTCTGTGAAGGATTTGACAATGGAATTTATTGTGCGCTGAAATTTAGCTATTCGATCTAATGAATCGAGTCGTAATGTCGTTGAAAATATTCATTTGTTAATTAAATATTAAATTTATTTTGTTTTTTTAAAGCGTCGTTTTATTAGAGTTGAATTTAATCTTTTTTTATTTGTACCGAGTAAAACTTTGATTAAAAATGCGCATTGTTTCATATTTTGATTTTCTTATTGGAAACTAATACGAAAATGGACGCTGTTGAACAGTGTATTTCATTTGATGACCTTTTTATCTTTGTAAATTTAGCGATTTATCTATGCGTGGGGTGGCAACCATGATGGTCAAATGTCATTATCAGCTGTACGAAATCAATACGAACTTTTCGTTTCATAATTATATCCGGAGTCGTAACATGTAATGCTGCGGCTATGAACTTAATTTTTTTTAGCAATAAATCTTCAAAAAAAAATGTCAGATAAATCAATGTCTTTCAAAACATGTTTTACTTTTCATGCACGTGCAATTTTGGTTGTGGATATTGTGTTGTGCCGGGAATCGTTTAGTTTAAATATTCAAAAAATAAATAATTCCTGTCTGTCCAGTTATAAATCTAATTTGTTGACTTAAGAGTTGGCTGTCAATCAGGTGAGCGAAAATAGTTTGTTGTTTGGCAAATTATTTTTTTATAATATAATTAAAAAATCTGGTAAATTTTTAACATCAAGGTAAAGAAAACAGATAATTTTTTGGTTCCGGCACATATGCGACAGTTATGAAAGCCTGAACATTTTTTCATACAATATTATTAAAACTGAGATCCAAGGTAACTGAAAGGTATGCATTTTATATACCTATACATACTTATGTAAATAGATTAGCTTTCTACGTACGGATCAATTTCTCACTACATACATAACATATGTACATATCGCATCCTCAGAGCACAAAGATGACATGTCTACGATAATAAAATTTTCAGGGCAGCAGTTTTAAAGTTTTGAACTAGTCATTATAAATCAGTGGAACTTTATATAAAAATGGTGATTGTACATATTTTACTATATATTTTTAGATGCTATTTCAATGTTATTGAATTTACACATGTAAATATTTTAAATTGCACGCAAAAAGTCCGGACTTGTCACTTGTATGCTCCATGAATATTAGTAGAACTTTTGTACATACTTTGTGATGCTAAAAAAAAATTGTGACGTCATTCGACCGCCTTGATAGAATAATTAAATAGAAACAACGTTGCATTCATCTGATTTTCGCTAAATCATGGACGTGTAACCATTGTGCTCCGAGGACGCGATATCTAGTATTGTTTTCTTTGTCAATTCGTGTCGCGATAATTGGCAAAATTACAACAAAAAATAAATTTGCGATTAATACGTTTACAAATGGCACTTGTCTGTCTGTCAACTGAAACGAAAATACATATACACATGTATGTATAATTAACTTTTACGTCGCGATATACATACATATGTACCTGCTTACATGACTTATGAATATAAAGTTGGCTGTGAATTATGCGAACATAGATATGCACTCTTATAAAATCTAATAAAATCACCACTATTTTATTTAACGTGTCTATCACATATATTTTAAGAAGCACAAACACACACACGAAACTAGTACTTAGATGTAGCATCTTAAGATTTTACTACAATCAAGTTTAAATTGAAATTGGACACTTTTGCATATTAGATACCTACATTGTAGGTATTTATTTACACACAATTCGATAGAAATCTCAATTTCAGACGACAGATCAGTCCCTTCCACACCTTTAGAATAGGTATACGAAACTTTTCTCATGTTAGAAAAAGTTCCACCGGTTCGGTCTGCAAACAAAAATAAACTAAACTGTTTTATCTTGGAAATCGTTTTGCCAAACCCACGCCCGCGCAGATAATTTTAGACGACTTCGGGAGCTATGTAGTAGCTCTGTAAATATTCCAACAGAACAGTTGTAATCTGGTTGTACAATAGAAGCTTAAATCTGGAGAACCAACGTATGTATATATGTATAATATATATGAACCTACGAGCAAAGCGTATGTACATATGTATGTATGTATGTGTTCAAACTATCGAAAACAATCACAGTTGGCAATGAAATTTATCCACTGTAAACCATGAACTAAGTTAAATCAATCTAATATCAATAAACTTCTAATGCAGGTGGAGGTACGTCTTGTTTTGAATGCAACGGTTTTGATTGTATGATTTTGACGTGAAAATTAATAGCATTTTGCTATTATGATACTACATACATATATGAAACGATCAGTTGGCTCGAGTTTCCACCGGACACTCAGTCGTTAATTGGTATTACGATATTTTTTTGCGCGAATTTAAAATTGTCTCTTAAGACGTTTTTCTTGTTTCGCTTTTACGACAGCGTTGAATCGGAGATCGTTGTCAGCTTTTCACCCGTCACCAACGATGATTTCCTATTTTCGATCCACGCCCGTTGGGTTTTTCCGCATTGTTTTCCTTTTGGTGGGAAAATAAAAAAAATAATTTTGTATTACTGAGATCGTTAACTATCTCAGTGATTTAAGATGGCAATTTTTTATATGGAAATATTTATTTTGCCTACATAAACTACAATAGAATCGCTCAATCTAAGCTCTAATTCAAACGTTAAATTGATGTGGTTTTAAATACATACATACATATATATACCTACTCAGCTCATACACGTATCAACACAGACTCAACACAGTTCCTAACTCAGGGGTTCTTAACCTTATGCGCTCATTTCCTCCCTTGGAAATGAAAACAATGTTCATTCCTCTCCCCCCCCATCCGAAATTCATTGAACCAATCAAGACATAATTAAAATATCATATTAAAAAATGTCTAACATCCAAAAGATTCCTAGCTTTTGTCTCGGTACTGACTAATTTTCAAAATACAGATTCGCAAAGATAGATCGTAGCCAAGGGAAAGTGCTTTATTTGCCAAATCTGGATAGTCTGGATAGTCAACAAGAGCACCAAATTCATCAAGGTTTTGATTTAAGCATTTTTGTTTCAGCTTTGCTCTGTAAATCGACGAAGTCGTCCTTCGCAATCTCAGCATCATCCCCGGAGTCCAAATTAAAACGGAAGGTTCGTATTCATTCGCCATTTTTTAAACCACATTGAAAGTAATCATCAAAGGACTCAATGAGATTTTTCAAATTGCTCAAAATATGCCCTTGAATCCATTGTGGACGCGTATTTAACGAATTATTGCAATTTTTTTGGGAGATGCCTCATTCCTCTCGTAGACCTTTCATTCCTCCCCTAGGGAGGAAAACACCATAGGTTAAGAACCCCTGTGACCTAACTATAGATTTTAGACATTTCTAAAATAAATAGTGTACACATACATATTATGTATGTATGTAGGTACATATGTATTTAACGAACATTGAAAGATGGCAATTCAAATTAATTGTTTGTTACAAAGTTTTACGTACCTATGTAATTAAAATAACATTGCATTGAATTTAATAACAGTTCTTTGAGGTTTCCATACTGCATGCAATGTACCTATATAATTAATTGCCTATAGCGTGCATTAATTAGCGACAAATTGTTCAAATCGCCGAGGATTGAAACTAAAGGTGAACTTTTAATTGACATAATGTCAATTAAAAATAAGTGACATTATTGACATGCGGAGTTCGTTGGCTTCTCGCATTGAATGTTGGCATTCAAATTAAAGGCGCTTGGCGCTCGATTAACGCTCGAAAAACGCGGCCAACTTTCAGCTGAACGGTAAATTTTTTCAGCATCGGCGTTAACAAGTCAATAAGTCGTAGAAAAAACAACCACTTTCAAAGCTATTAACGACCGCTATAAATCTATTAATACAAAGAGTTTTAGAATTTCTTCCGCATCGCGCGAAGTTCGTTCGATATATTTATAGCGGTGCGAATTTTTTTGTCTCGGCGAAATTTCTCAAATGAAACACCTTGAGTGCTATTTTATATTTGACGAACGAGTGGCTTTTTAAAATATTTTTTACAAATTAACCGTGCGGGTGACGGATAGTGGCTTATTTAGATTTTTTTTAACTACTATGATGAAACTGTTTTCAGAATAATTAAGGTCAAGACCATCAACCGACAGAATAGCAAAACACTGAAAAACTCAATCTTATGCGTCACATGCTACTATTGAACTTGCAAAGTTCAAATTTTCAACGTTAACACGTTCCAAGTCTGCAAGTGCTCAAAATCATCCATACCGATTATAGAAATTAATTAATCCAGTGTTATTCATATGCGAACAAAGTGAATACATAGTTTGAGCAGGAAGTGGACGAAGGTTCGTTTCAAGTGAAATGAAGTAAAAAATAAAGTAATAAGACGTAGCAAATGCGACATTGAAAAATGTGTAAAAATACGCCAAATTGTTCACTCTGAAAAAGCGGTGTCAGTGGGACAAGCAGCTGAAACCTTGAAAATTTGCGAGGACATTGCTGGAAAATGAGTAATTAGTCGCCAGTTTGGCCTATTTCGTTCGTAGACGTCATGTGCGTAATACTAACCACTCGGCAAATTGGAATAACTTGCCAAAAAAATATACGCTGAAAAGTTTCTTTTTAATTTTCAATCGTACGAGAAGACCATACTTTGAACTTACATAGTTAGTGGAGTATGTATTGGTATTGAGGATAGTATTCCTGTTTGCGTTTGAACAGATCAATAGGTTTGTTTTTGCATTATTATATGTGTTATATAGTTACAATTTAAATTCAACTGTGCTACTGTCGGCATATTATGGAATTCGGTGTCAATTATACTATATAGTAGCGCAAGGGTCTGCCTGGCTGGCTAGCTGGGTAGTCGTGGAACGAACGTATACACTCACGGTACTATGCGTACTAAGGACTGATTTATTGTTGTTTAAAAAATTTATAAAAAAATCAAAATTTTATTGACGAAGTTGTTATTGGATTAAAATGATGACGAATTTATGATGTCATGTAAGATCATATGGGAATCTTATTCTGATGTTGATTTCACGGAACTTCATCTTGAGTTAGGGTCATTAAAAGAGCATTTTATAAAAGTTGATACCAAAGATGTTAGAAGATTATACATATACTAAATGGAAATACATACTACAATATCTTGTTGAAAGTGATGCCAGGGAAGTTTTTCCAAATATTTTATTAAGAATATTCCTGACGTTACTTGTTGGAATTGCTTCGTCAGAACAAAGCTTTGGTAAATTAAAATTTATTATAGTTTTGTTTACATATTTCAGTAATTACAATTTACGTACCTACCCTGAAAATAAACTCTAAAAATAGTGCTTTGTTTGTATTTTTCTTCACGTAGAATAAATAATATTTGAATATCTATGTATAAAACTATTTGGAAATTTTATTTATTATCCTTACCTACTTTTAAAAACTTTCGTTTCGCCAGGGGCGCAGTTTGCTTGAGGCACCAAAAATTCTCACTACGGCTCTGCCTATATATTTTTTTTTTATTTATTTATTAACAGGTTTTTAGCCCAAAATATAGATTACATATACATACATACATACATATATAAAAAAAAAAGAATAAGAATATCAAAAGATACATAGAAGTTACACAGAATATAATATAATATAATAGAAAACATAAGAAAATCAAACAAAAAAAAAAAAGAAATAATAATAACAAAATAATACTAAAATTTACAAATTTTTAGTTTGATTACAAACTGCGCCAGGCTGATGTTGAAAATGTCAACATCAGTCGACAATGAATTAAATAATTTAAGAGCAGTAATCACCGGGCTGGACCCCATAAGCATTGTTCTGTACCCCGGCACCACAAATAGCTCGTGACCCCGTGCACGACAATAAAAATCAGGAGTGTAAAGTTGGAGACGTTCTAGTATTTCCCCATTGAACATATGTCCATTTATAATCATGAACACATGTTTCAACAGGGATACTTTCCTCCTCCACTCCAAAGACCTCATGCCAGTCATACCCCTAATGAATTTTGTTGGGAAGAGAAAAGGGTAGTAGCCGTACATCCTTTTATATACATATGTAACGGGCAAATTTTGTATCTACCCTTTCCAACATACCAATGTACGACTGTTCATGAGGAAACCAAATTAACGAATTATATTCAAGTTTAGACAAAACTATGGAATAATAAAGAATCTTAATTACGTCAACATTGCGTAATAACCCAGAGTTCCTTATTAAAAAGGCTAGAAGATTTAATGTTGATTTAACTACATTAAGAATTTGGGAATGGAAATTTAACTTTGAATCAAAAATGACTCCAAGGTCAACAATTTCCATTACCCTCTCCAATTCTACATCATTTATGGAATAGTTGAAGACAGTAGGATTATTGGATCTCGTATAGCTGACCACCCTGCATTTATGAATGCAGAATTCCATATTGCTTGTACGAGTCCATTCAACTAATGCATCTACGTCATCCTGTAACAACTGACAAGATACAATGTCAACCACATTCCTATAAATTTTGAGATCATCGGCGAATAGAAGAATTCGCGAAGAATTAATTACACTACTGACATTATTTATGAAAATGATGAAAAGCAGAGGTCCCAAATTAGACCCTTGAGGCACTCCAGAATAAGCAAGAAATGTTTCAGAATTGAAACCACAGAAGTCAACATACTGACTTCTACCTTGAAAGTATGAAGAGAAAAAACGATGGAGCTAAATGAGAAACCAAATGAAGCCAATTTCCTAAGCATCACATCATTATCTACCTTGTCGAAGGCCTTTTTAAAATCTGTATAGATTACATCAACCTGAGAATCTAAATCCAAATTCTGAATAATATAATTGCTGAATACTAATAAATTAGTAGTTGTGGAATGCTTCTTCCTAAATCCATGCTGAATATTTCCAATATATGGATCCACTTTAGCATAGATATATTTATGTAAAATAGTTTCAAATACTTTCGCGAAAGCAGAAAGTATTGCCACTGGTCGGTAATTTCCAATAACGTTCCTTGGCCCACATTTATGGACCGGTGTTATTCTAGATTTCTTCCATCTATCAGGAAAAGTATCAGAATTTACCGCCAGATTAAATATGAAAGTTAGTGGTTTGATCAGTTGAGAGGCCGAAGCGCGAACAAGAGCTGATGGAATTAAATCTGGACCATAAGAACACTTTGGAGCCAAATTAGTTAAAGCATCTCTTACATCAGATTCATCAATGCTATTATGAAATGAAATCAATCTACTACCAACGGATGAATACCTTACTGCATCAATGGGGTCCAGCTTCGGCGGAGTGTCACCATAAACAGATTGAAAGTAATCCGCAAAGGCCTTAGATATACTTCCATTCCCAGAAATCAATTTATCATTTACATACATCGTCTCCGGAAAGGAATCCACCCGACGCAAATTCCGGATGTAACTCCAAAAAACTATGTATTCCTTTTGTAGTAATTATTTGTCAACGAATGACTTTTGTTAAAATAATAATTATTTAATCCGTATAACATGATGTTACTGTGAAGCAAATATTAGGTATATTGGAAGTTGAAATAAATCATATTTGTAATAAATAAATGAAATATTTTTATTATTGGAATTAATTAGCTGCGTTGTTACTGACCTATTTAATGAAATGCAGAGAAAGTTACCAAGATTTTTGGCATTCGCACTCGGGTGCAAAACTTTTATCGCGAGAAATTTTAGCGTAGGAAAATAAATAAAAGCCCACGTTTTTCCTAAGCTCACACACACACACACACACTTCCAACCAAACCCAGTGACCTTGAATCAGGTGTAAAAAATAGATGTCCACAAAGCGGTAATGAGTAGCACGTCTGACCCACTTGCTTTAAGTCATTTAACACGTAACTGTAGAGCTTTGCTGACGTCACTGCTTACGGAACAGATGGCACCGGATCAAAATTCACCATTTTCATACATTTCAGGTAGAAAAGATCAGGGAAATGTGCGATGCGAGTTGCGAGTTGACGCAAGTCTGGTATTCGCAAGATACACTCTATGTAGTACACGGCACTCAAGATTGTTGAACCTGACTTCCAATCGAGCGAATGCTTGATGACGATTTCATAGTTAACACTTATAAAAGTGTTCGTCACGAGTTTTTTGGGGAGAAAGTTAGCCAACAGGTCTGAGAACACAAGGATCCAGACCCAATAGCAGATTGACATAGGAATAATGAATAGGAGGTACCAACGTTGGGTGGAATCGTCTCACAACGAAGTTAAATAAATTGGTAAATTCTAACATAAGACCACCGATCTGGATCTTGTAATATCTAGCCCTTGCCAATGACGATAATTAAGGTTGAAAAAACCCTCGAGAAAATCATTCGACATGCGGGGATCGCACCCTGGACCTGCGCTAAAGAGACTAACGCTCCAACATCTAACCAATAAGTTATCATCTACCGTATGCGTAGAACGGATTGTCATAATATGTATCTACAAATCTACACGAAGGAAGGTTTGTTGGCTGTATCTAAAGATTACCTAAAATTTCTCTACGTCTTAACCCCTAACATTAATAAGGTTACAGAATGTGACGTAAAATTCTACATATAAAAGCTTTGATGTCCTACTGGGGTAGTTCAGTGATTTTTTTTTATTGTGAATTGCGACCAGTATCAGTGGTTTAGCTAGGGCCTTCAAACCCTAAGTAAACCAAATCACTTGTATGCTTACCCGTAAGTATGAAAAAGTGCAATTTTAAATTGTTGTTGGATAAAAATTGAGGGCCCATTTAAAATTGTTCAATTTCAAAAACATTTATGTTCCACAAAATGATTTAATTTACTTTTATAGAGCTAAACTTCGTTTAAAAGATAAAATTTTGACAATTTCTTATGTGATGAGCCTATGGACTCACGAGTTTTGCTTAACTACCCCATTGAAACGGTGCGTTGGATGAATTTGGTCAGTTGTATTCGTGCCTGGGTCAATTTTAAGATATTTTTTTGTATGCATATGTTGCTATGATCTGTAAAAATTTAATAGTCTGTAAAATGCTGGCATAGCCAGAATGTTGACCGCATTATTGTTGTTCCGCGTTTTGCTTTCAGCGACCTTCACCTCAATAGGAAGTACACCTGAAAGCGACCGAGACGATTCCTTATATACCCACAAGGATTCCACGAAAGCCCACTCGGTAATTAGTGTTCCAGTTTCATTTATTTTTATCGAAGTCTCTTTTATTTTTTTTCACCTCAGTCGGCGAACTCAAGGTTTCGCGGACAGTCATTGTTTCGCAAAAGCAAACTCGCGACAATGCTTCTCTGGGTTCAGGAAGTCCATTTGTGTCCAGTCAAACGTTTGGGCACCCACGTGGCAATTTTCAATTGTGTCTTCTTTGTCTGACTGACTTTTATTGGCAAATTAGCGCGACGAGTGCATTATGCATTGCATTAGTCGTCACGAATCTTTGTAGTTGTACGTCCCATTGAAAACTGTCTCATGTGCGAACAACGAACCGGTTCTTTCGCTATTATTTACGACGTTCGTAATTAGTTTCTTTTTAATTGATCTATAATTTGCTTCGTTCATAAGATGGATTCCTTCTGATGAAATTAGTTTAGTTTATGTATTTTTTAAAAATAAAAGTGTAGCTTTAGACTAGAGTGCAACATTATATTTAGTAGGTTATTGGAGAGCGTTGGCCCAAAGAATAGACAAAAATATCACGAATGCAAGATGCGACAAATAGTAGCTTTCAAAATGTGTTACAAAATATATTATTCTTTTACATAAATCTTAGGCTTTTTAGCGATAGCTAAAAATTTGATTTCACTCTTTCTACAATGCAAAGGATATTCAGACTTACTAAATCTTCAACTGTAAAGAGTAATGATTACATAATATCTATCAAACTTTAAGTAAACTGGAAAGGTTATAAATATTGTAAATTTATATGTAATTCTTCTACAAAAACGTTACTGAGGTTATGCTTATGTAGATTTGAAAATTTGTAATTATTGACTTTTACAATATTTTATTCCAATTATATCAAGAGCGAGAGTTAAGCGCGAGCGTAGGTATAATAAATGTCACGAAATTAAATGGAAATTAAATTAAATTAAATCGCAAAATTTCACGAGATTATAATTTCGGATGTTATTCAAAACAAAGTTTTGCTCTCACGATGCATTCGCTAATTTGGCACGAGCCGAGCTGTGCCAAATTGCACATTTGCGAAATTTCCATATTGTTGCATCGTTTTGCAAATAAATATTCACGTGTAGAAAAATAAGAACATTCAAATAAATAGGAATTGAACAGACGTGCGAAGTTTGGTTTTTGTGCAGACGGTGCACGCATATAAATAATACCCGGAACCGATATATGGGCTCGTTCTATAAGCGTCTTGACACAAATTCGAATCAATCTTCTTGTTGTGCTTTTATTGCGCGTTTGTTGTGTCTTAAATCAGAGACCAGCTCAGTTTCGAGATTTCGGGATTGTGGAGATTTCACTCCTCTCGAATCGTTTCATTAAATTAAGTTAAGGGGATTGCGAGACGTTCTCAATCGTGCATAAAGTGAACAGCGTTAATCCCTAATGTCACACGCATGCGATTTCTGAGGCATTTGTTTCTTCCGGCGACATTTGCTTGGAAGTCGGCCATTTGGTGTACATGTCAACTGCTACGTCCTCCATCTTGACGAAAAAAACAAACAAAATGCAACCGAAGATGCAACATAAACATTTAAGAAAACGTTGTGTTCTCGTGAGCTGACATTCTGAAAATATCATAATATTTTTCAAAAAGCTGTTTGTTTACCGTGAGATAGCATGGGTCGATGACTTTTTCTTGCAAAGGCGGCCATGCATGGCCAAACAGTTTGCACAATTCGGTTTGATGCTCGAAAATGTCTGTTGGCGTTAAACTGTTAAAGCTGCCCTACGCGTGCTTGCTTCGAGGTTTGCGTATACAAACTTGGTTTGTACAGGCAAAACCTATGCAAGTAGTTAATGAAACGGAATAAAATTATACACTTGAAACCTCAAATGCGCGGTCAAATGGCTTGCGCAACGAATTCTGTTTTTCCGTGTATCTTTAATGATCCATATTGAGTGAGTAGGTCTAAATAAATCTTGTGATAAAATATAACACTTACATTTTCTATATAAGGTCGTCCAAAAATGACGTCACACCCTAATGGGGGGGAGGGGTATTTGTGGATAAAGGGGATAGGGGGGAACAAAACCTTTTCTGAGAATAAAATATTCCGTGATTCTGATTTAAATTATATGGAAGGGTTAAAATAATGTGATGTAATTTAGACAGGGGGTAAAAGATTTTGTGACGAAATGTAACAATGTGAGAGAGGGGGGGGGGGTGTTAAAAATATTTAAAATCGTATGACGTCATTTATTGTCGATTCCTAATATCTTCAAATAAGTTTCGTAGAAAATAATTTTGTGTGTTTTGTTTGCTCGTTTTTTCGCTGTACTGTCTAATCGCTTGAAACCGTAGTAATAAAGTTATATGCAAAATTTAAGATGTAAAGAGTGTATTGCGATGCGATTTTATTTTAACGACCATTTTGATCATAAAGATCAAAATGGACCACACCACTTGATTTAACGCAACGTAAAAATCAGACGATAAATAAAAATAACAACACACGTCAAATTCGCACGATCTTCTCGGAAATGTGGGTAAATCACAAGCGTAACACTATTCTCAGTTATGTAATTAATTGTACGCTCATTTTTGGACAATTGCCTCGATACGCACTCAGCTTCCTTACCTCTTTTTGTTCAATCGAGTAATTGAGAGTTAAAAATAGGATACAAAATTTGGATTTTGGATTGTCTGGATACGCACTCAGCTTACCTCCTTCTTTTTGTTCTATAGAGTAATTGAGAGTTAAAAATAGGGTGCAAAATTGAAAATGAATTGCTTCATTGTTTGCATCGTCGAGCGTTGCAATGTTAAAACGCATTGGCCGCGGTGAATCGATCTGACGCCAAATATCTAAATCGATTATATCGGTTCATCGACACATTTATGATATTAGTGACACGTGCAATGTTATTAGATAATGAACGGTTGAGATTCGGTCATTGTAAATTTATACAATAAATGAACTATTAATTAAGGTGTTATTTTTGATGATTATATAAAATCTTACCCACCAATTCATGTTGTATAAATTGTTTCCGGTTCGCTGTTGTGTTCCCCCGAAAGCCAACTGTTGAGCGGCAATGGTCGACATTTTAGCTGCTTCGTCAGCTGTCACTCGAGGAGCTGTCAAAATTGTTCGATGACTGTGACAGTTCGATCACTTTCTTCCTCCTCTATAATTGTCGTACAATGACACAAGTTCATAATTCGCATTCGAGTTAATTTTTATACATATAAAAGTATCACTTTTGATCCAAAAATGTTTATATGTACAAGTCATATAACGAATTTTATTTGTAGTCGACCTAACCTAAAACTTCCAACACAATATTTATTTATTTTTTCACACTTGTTTGGTTTAAATTTATCGTTGTGAAACAATTGAATTGCTCAATCTTTTAAAATATTTGAAAATTATTGTACATATTGCTTTGTGTATATATGTATATTAGCGCAAGGGTCTGCCTGACTGGGTGGCCGCGGAACGCTCGTATACAATCATGGCACGGGTAGCGCTTGCATTTTTCAACTACCTACTACATTTTAAACTACTAAATATACTATAGCCTACGCCCTACGGTGTATTTAGTAGTTCAAAATGTTGCAAAAATGTAATTTTCAAAAGGCAGTGTTACTTTTAGAATCTTAATTTGGATTTAGAATCTAAAATCAAAAGCGTTGAGAAAAATATCGACGAACATTTTTGAAACGGTTATAAAAATCTGCCAAGATGCAAATATTTCTACGGAGATGAATGGAAGATATAAATCATGCGTTGAGTCATTAAAGAATGAAATTATAAAATATTGGACAGATTTATTGTATGTAATCAGCAAAATTTTATCGACGAAGTCGTTACTGGATTCGAAATTATGTTGTCATATGGGATCTCATGGAATCTTATTCTGATAATGTTGACTTCACGGAACTTACATAGGTTCATTAAAAGAGCATTTTATAAAATTTGGCACCAAATAAGATGTGAACCAAATGGAAATACTAAAATATCTTCTTGAAAGAGATCTCAGGGAAGTTTTTCCAAATACATACATACATACATATGTATATGTACATTCATAGAGAATAGAGAATATTCCTAATGTTTGAATTGCTTCGGCAGAACGAAGCTTGAGTAAATTAAAAATTATTGAGAATTATCGACGAATTTCAATGCATCAACAACGAATTAATTAATTTGCAATTATTTACGTAGAATACGAAACAGGGAAATTATTAAATTGTGATAAATGAATTGACATATTCACGTAAATATTACTAATCTTACTTTTAAAGGATAAAAATATTCGCGGTTTGCCTGGGGCGCCAAAAATTCTCACTACAACTCTGACTATATGTGGGTATGTACATAAATGATAGCCACCCGATGACACTGTCAACGGGCAATTACTAGTATTAAATAAAACCAGTTCTGTTTGCAAAAAGCACCATATCACTAGAACGAAGATTAAATGAATTTTAAAATGATTTTCCATCGTCGAGTTGTTAGTTTTGGAGATATGAATTTTTTTTGAAAAAGGACCATTTTTGGTCCATCCATGCACCTACATACATATGTACATGTACACACAGTGGACATTTTTCGATATAACTCTTTTCAACAATGTTTGTTTGGCTAAGAATTAATTATATTTTCCACATGATTTTAATAATGGATTCAGAAAATAAAAATTGTGGCCTCATTATAATTCACTAAATATGTATTATCAAAGAAAGCATAACTCATGTATGTATACATACATATTATGCAGTAACATTCATTGTAGTTCAAATGGATCAGATGGAACGAATTTCTAAATGGCAAGACACGAGATGAATGTTGATAACGAAAGACAAATTAGTCACATCTGTTGATGGCTTGACATCTATTTTCGAATACTTTTGCCCCAGTCGAAGGTGTTGAAAATTGAAATGTATGTACATAGACTCAAAATACAACATCTCAATAATTCTGATACATTGTCGATGGATTAACGCACAATTTTTCAACGCAATCACATAAAGACGAGCTATATTGACTTTTGTATTTTATTGCCGAAATTAAAGCAATATTATTCGCTCGTATATAAAGTTTCAAGAACAAAATATATATTTTTTATTTCCGTGCAAAAGAGTTTTATTGCCGATTCCAAGTATTATTTATTTGCGCGGTCACGCTAAAAAACTTCGAAACTTCATTAGAAAACGTATAAAATTGTAATTTTAAGTTGTACTACATGGATATAAGACGTTTAGCATTTTTTTCGTTGTTGAAAATATTTCACATGGGAATGTCGTCGCTTCGTTTGATTTAGAAAATAATTTCATCTGAATATAAAATAAGATTAGTTTCAGACGGTACGTTATGAATTGATTGTATAATTTGGCGACAAATCTATTTTCATGATCTGGCATCAAATTCGTGCGAAATCTATGTTTTTTTGTATTTTTCGCCGATGATCATGTGGGCAAAAACCGTGATGTTTATGAGATTCCACAAGTTCACAGACAAATATATCGTCGGAGCGTTTACTATTTCAAACGTTTATTTACAACATAAAGCCAATCGAGTGTATAGAATGTATAGATAGAATATTCGTATAACAATGTATTGAGTATCCATCATCGGTCGTTCGAATTAAGAATACCTTGACCCAAAGTGAACAAGTAACACGCATCGACGATCAATTCGAGACCTCGATTCTTTGGCAGTACGGCAAATGACTTATTAGTGGCTGAAAATATGCGAGAATTGAATTTAAAGTAAATTCCGATAAAAATTAACGACAGTTAGAAGGCTGTTGGTGTTATTTGTCGCGGTAGAGAATTGGGTTAATTTCTCCTCGACAATTATACATTTTAGCAGTGCATAATTCGTTCACTATTGCAACTGACACCGTAGTCTAGTTGGACAAAGATCAATCGGAATACGAAACCTACGTTCTTGTAACCCGTCCATGAAGAAAACCGCTAAAAACTATATGAAAGCTACCATTAAACTAACAAGTCAAAATTTTACTATATTCAATGATGTTTTGATATCATATTTCAATTCTTAGTAATACCAATTATAAGATTTGTTCAAACTATTATTTTGGATAAAAAATTAAATAAATTTATCTGACTACCTACTGGAGTATTGTAGTACTGGAGTATCCTTTGATGATCAACAAGTGTTTATCATTGACACATACATAAGTGGACTAAAATAATACCCAATTCAAATTTTCAATGAAAACAAAGCATCAATTTATCTATGCTACATATGTATGTACATATTATGTATGTACATATTATGTATGTACATATAAAGAAAAAATTCGGGTGTGTCAACCAACCCATGACTTTATCCATATATTTGAGGAATACAAACAGTAACGAAATTAATTTTTTAAGTACGTAAGTAAATAAAACGCATGCACAGCACCACACCAACCAACATACACACACACATACATATCATGAAATCACTGTGTTGAGTGCGCGCGCGTATGTAAAATACGATTTTCGGCATATATTCAAATTAGAAAAACTGCCATTTACGGTCGTCAGATATTGACCAAAATCACAGTATCTCTTACAGCTAATGTAAAAACTATAGATATGAAATTTCGACTTGATCGCCACGGCAGTTTCGGAAATATTCTGTGGTAAACTTTTCGACAAAAAAAAAAACTCTACTTCCGGTTGACTGATTTTAATGATTTATTTTTTCGTAACTAGCAATTTCTCTCAGAAGTACAACATTACAATATTGTGACGATACTACATATTTAAAAGGTCGAAAAAAAAAAAAAAACAAAAAATCATTCAAGAGTAAACTGCCATTTTCGCTAGTCAGAAGTTGACTAAAATCACAGAATCTCTTACGGCTAACGTGAAAACTATAGATATGAAATTTCGACAAAATTCCCGGAGCCGTTTCGGAAATATTCTGTGGTAAAAGAATTTTAGAATTTTCTACAAGAAAAAAACCCTACTTTCGGTTGACTGATGTTGACCAAATTCCTTATGGCTCTTACACCTTACGTGAAAATAATAGATATGAAATTTCAGCTTGATACCCTTGATAGTTTCGGAGAAAACACACACACAGACACACACACGCATAAGTACACAGACACACAGACATTTTTTAGAAATCATGAAAACGTGATCAGGGGATGATACTCGATACAAATCAGTCAAAATCTCGAGGTCGAATTTTCGCACGATCACAATACTTTATCCGATTAGAATAAAGTAAAAAACATATATATATATATATATATATATAGCAATACTTTATCTTTGCTACATATATATTATGTATATATAAAGAAAAAAACTGTATCCTGATGGACATACAAATAAACTTAAGAATTGTATAGTATGCATTGAATTGAATTGCATAATTGAATATAATTAAATAAATTTGTTCAAACTCTTGACTCATTACAAGCTGGAAAGAGAACAATACAGTTTGTAATATTGTTTTATTGAAACGTCCATTTTGGTATTGTGATCTATACAGATATGTATGTACTAGACAGATTTTAGCTTCCATATTCAAATCGGAAAAGTAAATCGTACGAAAGGCAGGCGGTGCCTGACTTGTCCTATCTCGCCGATTGGATTAGATTTTGCACACACGATTTTACTTCCGAAATGCTAGTCGTAACAGGAATCCTTTGAAATAACGCAACCTGAATGGGGTCCTTTACATCTGAATAATTTCTATTGTGAACCAAGTTCTAAATCACTTTGTTTTTTTGAATTAAGTCCAACGTTGTGTCTACAAATTTTAATGTTAATGATATTTTGGAGAGTTGTTTGCGTTAGTTACAATACAATGAAAGTTCGAACACAACAAATTCCAAAAATTATATTTAATTGTACCGTTGGCAACAGTCTTTGTACGTATGCTTGTCTCGGGGAATATTTATGAGACATTCATGATGTGCACTTGTCTTCGTTTTATATCATCTGTAGTGGATCGTGAATTACTCTTTCTTTCTGTCGAATACTATTATTGTACGCCATTGTGAGTTTTCCTTTTATTTGTCAGTATTTTCTTGTGACACTTTCGAGAAAGATAGACGCTTTGACGTCAACGTCGTCTACTCTGAAAGAATTTTTTTTTTTTGTTTTCCCCGCCAATGAAAGATCGTAACGAATTTACGACGCGTGAAAATTGATACTCTCTCATACGTACGAAGGACACCTTTGATTTTTCCTCTCGTCATATTTACATATGTTATCCAAGTTATACACTACTGAAATAACTGCACACGTCTAGCCAATATTGTACAACGTAAGCACGCACGGTGAAAATTTTGATTTTTTCTACGTATACATAAAGTATCTATACGTAGATATACGTATTTCGTTAATGGTTCAATTTGTATTTTCATTTCGGGGCGTATAATAAGCTCTCATAAATTAAGTAGCGGACGCTTTCGTGACAATTGATTAATTTACGTGTTTTCGCAGATCGTTTTCTGTGTCAAAAAAAGCAAAATTATTCGTGTAAATATGAGTATATTTTTATGCGAAATTTTCTTTTTTGTGCATAAGACAAGGTCTTCGCACTGTACGCTGAAAACTTTTCGATTCCAAAGTCTATATTAAACTTAACCCATTGCTGTAGAAAAAATATCATAGGAACCCCCATTTGGTTTTGTAACTGGCAATGGTCTAAATACCTGTAGTTAACTGAACTAATTACCTCATAGTGTCGTAACAACCAAGACAATACATAATTTGAAAACTTAAATTTATTGTGATTACATTTCATCTCAAAACACAAAATCCGGTTAAGAAATTGCAATGTGTCAATAAAATTAACGTAACAACGCTTAATGTAATCAAATTATAATACCATCAACTTTGAAACAACACAATCAGAATCGTAGTTCTGAAACTTTACTGCAGTTTATTGGATTCATATTAAAGAAATCACCCACAATCAAAGTTCAAAGACTAGAATCAATCTTATACTGTTAAAATTTTGTGATCAATGGAATCAATATTTAAGAAAAAAAAAACCTCTTAATATGATCAGATTTTAAGACTCTGTTGTTTTGCCATTGAAGTTTTTCGACGATGAATTTTCCGTTTGATGGGATGAAAATTTATTGAATATTATAATCTTATTTTAATATTAAATATCACATTAAATTTAAATTGAACATATTTTTTAAGAACTTGTAGTAGGTTAAACTCTGCCAATGAAAATTATAAAAAAAAAATCGTATCTGACATTTACAAATGCTCGTTCGCGTAACAACAACAACAAATAGAAATTTGTATATTTTATAAAACGAAAATTTTCACAAAGTATTTCAAGCGAGACGCTCGTAAATCCATCAATGTGCATTTTTTCCGACGAATTTTCTCATCGGCAAAGGTTAAACGCGAACAACATCAAACGAAACTAGAACTTATCTTCGCCAAAAGAAGAAACGGCGATGAAAAATTACTTCGATATTAATTGGCTTAGTTTCAAAGCTTCCTACTACACAATTAAAACGAGCGTATGTATAGATAATTGCTCGGTAATCGAGTGGGAAATCGCACTTTGACACACGGTGTAAACAACGCCATATATACCGTGCCGAATGCTATTCGTATACAAAATCCAGAAATAAAATCCGTTCGCATATTCCACGTTAATCACGACTTTTAATGAAAGCCAAACATTATAGTATAGTCTGGGTAATTTTTGCACAGTTGCACCAAAACAATACACTTTGAGGACACATCGAGTTTCACAACGTCAAATTTATTTCGAACTGTATTATCATTATTGGACACTTGTTGTTTTATTTTCTTGGTTTACTTGTTCTTATGGTTCGGTTGTATGATTAGTCGGTAAGCGCGTCTGCACTGTTCGAACGTTACTGTACGAATCAGTGGTGTGGTCCAAGTCGACGCTTAAGGGAGGTCAAACGGATTAAAAATAATTTTGGATCTGTGTGTGTGTTCACTCTCCCACCTTTCGAAGTTCCTTACACTTCCATCTGGGCTTTCCCAGTTTTCCCAACAGAGTGTTTTCCTGGTCGATTTTTCACAAAAAGAGCGAGCGAATTTTCCTCTATCGGCGTGGAATTCTTTCAATTCTGAGAGTAACATTCAAAAATTCAAAAATATAGAAAAAACTATCTTTAAAGGTTTATTGGTTCTACAAATTCTATATTTATTTATTAAACGCCTATTGGGGCTTTAACATATACAATATAAAATACATAATATATTAAATTGAAAAAAACATAAAGGAAAAAAAAACTAATAAATAAATTATGTTGAGTTAATAAAAGAAATAATAAGTCATTGTCTTAGGGACGAAAGAATAGTATTAAAAAAATCAATAAACTCCGAGTATTTATTGCCACATCTAATCATTCTGGGGATGGGAGAATGAAGATAATAATTATTACGTGAAATATTTTTACAATCCAATAAAAAACGAGAACGGATAACATGCAACGGTACCTATAAACGAAAAGTCGAATGAAGAAGAATAGGACTATCTATGTATGTATTAGAGAGTTTAATATTTTAATATAAAAAAATTACATCGATTATGATTCTTATATTATTTAATTTTGTCAGAAGAGAATCATAACATACATATTCAGTAGGCTTATTAATATTTCTCAAAAGTTTATATTGTATTTTTTTTAATATAATACGAATGAATGGCAAAACGAGGTGACCAAACTATAGTTTGCTTTAACTAACGAACAGAATAATAATTTAAAAGTATTACGATTGTGAAAACGTCAAAATGTCAAAATATCTAGTTCCAATAAATCAGGATTTTGTTAATTTATCCATATAAGAGGAAGTATAGAAAAGATATTATCGTCGTGCGAAAATTCAACCTCAAGATTTTTTTTGTAATATATTTGATAATGATGAGTCAGTGAGAAATCACTGGAGTACAGTGTCACTCCCTTGTTAGTTCACTATAAAATACGATACAATGTTTTGTTAAACAGTGAAGAGATTATCGCTTGATGTCAAATACATCACACAAGTCAATTACTTGTTAGACACATTGAGCTAATAAAACATGAATAGAAAGCATAGGTAGTTTGATTTGTTTTCAATTTGACGTTGGTCCTTTTAGAATTTAGAATTAAGCTCCAGACATATTTCTATTGAAATTGTTAAAATTGTGACGTGTCTCAATATACATAAGACTTGTAAGTATTAGTAAGTATTGATATTAAGTATTTTACATATGAAATATCGAACGCTTTCTTGTTTGATTTAACGGCTTAGATTATCGTTAAACATGCTGTTTTTCTCAGAATTTTCCGGAAAAAGAGCCGAGATCGAAAATGATCAGACGCGGTCGTTGACTTTGCTTCGAAGACCGCATACTACAGTTAAATGCCAAATTGTTTTTAATATAATGTATTTTAATTTTAATGCATTCGCGTATGGATAGTATTAATATCGCAATTCTCAACGCTTTCAGTTTGATTTTCCGTTGCATTTACAATGCATGTTTTTCAGTCAATGGCCTAGCCTCGTCCTATTTGAAAAATAAAATATAAATACAGCGCTTTCATACGGTGAAGGTCGAGAGATGTCTCTCATTTGTTTCTTATATAAAACTGTGTGCTTTTCAACACGTGGAAAAATGTAATTAGCATATCTATACTTTTGTACATACACACATATCAATATCTAAATGTTATATTATGTATATCTATGCTCATAGTCGACCCCAAAGTATGTAGTACAATGAACGTCGTTGTTTTAAAAATTTGGGCCAGGGTAGTTCACAATGTCAATACGTTACACTTTGAAGATTTTTTTTTCCTCGTATCGGAAAATTAGCAGTTTTTCATTGGTGGAGAGCTTTTGCCTTCATTTCGAAAATTATACCTGAAAGTGCAAACTTCCAAACGATCGAACGGATTTAAATATAGAAGATTTCCCTCTCTTTCTCGAGTAATATTTTACGCGTATTTCTCAAAATAAAACGGAAGTCGACGATGTGTGCGATGCACCGGTGAAAATTTGGTGAACCGAGAAAGTATGGCGCCCGTGTTAAAAGCTTTTCCAATCTATTTGAAATATTATAGTTGGCCGAGCGAAAATACTATATATATCTTTACTACTAAAAAAAAAAAATAAATGCCTAGACGTCTTATTTCGTATATTTTTAGATCAAAGATCGTACTTCTCACCGGTTAAAAGTCGCTTCAATTACTGCGCGGTTTTTTTTTTGCGCCAGTAATAGCGCAACATATGGTTGTGCTAAGTGTCTTCGTTCTATGTTGTATTAGTATAGTTGTTTCGATGCAAAAAAAGGAACCAAGACCGTTCAATGCTATTATCTTTCATAGGTTCATACATACTACTTGCTTTTAGTATACGAAAATATTGAACTGACGTATCAAAATAGATATGCTTCATTACTTACGGTACTAGGATTAATTCTATAGTTGTGTTTAGTTCTAGGTATTATGTTAGTTCTAGCTATGTAGGTATTTTTTCTGCATATATAATATGAATTTTAATAAGTAAACCATCACTTCGCCGTGGTCGATTTATTTTTGATGTATGATCTAGGGGTTTTTTTATTTCACTCCAACCTGATCGACCTCTCTGTTTACGCACACGTCCGAATCCATAAAACGTCTGGTCTGGCAACGCGATTTGTTTCTATGATGGACCGTAAACGTAAACACATTTAATGAATTCTCAAAACGGAGCCCGTATACCTGGAAAAACGATCACGTGGAAAACTCGAGTTCTGCCAATATTTGCGACGAGCAAAAACGAAAAGCTGATGAGACGATTGTGTGTGACGTGAAACTCGAATTAAATCTGGACTAGTGTCAGCGAATTCGATATGTCGCACTAAGAATTCCGATTCATTATCATAATAACCGCCAAGTCAACGTACATACATATGTAGATTATACATACGTATCCGGGTTTTTAATATAATACTTTAATCGTCAATAAGTTGGTTTATTTTGAACTATGTATACTCTAATTGATTAGCTCCACGTTAAACAGATGTTAGTCACATTTTTGGCAAAATTGAGTTATGATCGTAGTTTTAGTCAAAAATCATATATCCATCTTTTGTCCTTCAACAAACATTGAAAAGGCTGAAGTCTGGCCGATTATAGCGATAAAACTGAACTTCAGATTTGAAAAAGACCACAACTTTAGGTCGTTGGACTAACGCCTTTTTAACATGGAGCGATTCAATTAGGCTAGTTATAATACAACAGCCTTAAATATGTACATTTTATATATGTGTCGCTACATATCAAACGCGGTTATCTCCACTTTTCAAAATTTTTGAGATTTTTGTTGCATGACCTGACGCAACTGTTTTTACATACATATGTGTGTTTTCTCAAAATTCTTCTAGCTCCTCGTTAAACCTATAAAAAAATCGATTTTAGTAAACACTTTTTTTCAAACTATGATATCTCCACAAATTTGTTATATCAAAACTGGGTAACTCCTTTCTGACCAATCCAGTTGCGTGATTTTTCAAGATGGCCGTGCAATTTCTAACGAACTTCAGTTGCAAGCAGTGCGTTTTGGTAGTTTTTGTGTTATTGTTCTTCGAATTAAACAAAAATATGGTTGAAATTGTATTGTCTAATAAAGCACGCAATAGAAAAACAACAAAAAACTCCAGCAAACGTGCTTTAAATACTGCAAAAACGTAAGTTAAGATATCATTTGACACTATTCACATAGCGTATTTGGCAGGGGTGTAGTTCAGGGCTCCAATAAAATACTGCCACCCACGCTTATCTCACATTTTTATTGCGAATTTTTTAATAATCAATTTTTTTTGCACTACTTTACGTAATATATCTATTATAACAGCTAACAACTAGATAATTAACGTATATAATAAATAATAAAATATAACTTATGTCAAGTAAAAAGATTTTTTTATTTAGAATAATTTTCAATATTTCGTTTTTGTTTATCGACAAATTTTAATACCCTTTATTTATTTTTTTTTATTATATGTAACTACAGCCCTAGCGACACAAACTCACATAAATATCAAATCAAAACTGTCTATCTCTACGAGTTTTCATTTCAAAACCGGACAAATCCAAGGGGTACATATTAAACTCAGTTATCTCCATATTTAAAACCGATTTTTCTTATTTCCTATTAAAATTCTTATTCCGTCGATTAAAAAAGTCAAACTAAATTAATTCTCAAATTTGACTGCTCATGAGAAAAAAGTCGTTTTATTCCGTTTCAACTTTTGTGGAGATAACCGAGTTTGATATGTAGCGACATACATACATACATACGTATGTATGTATGTACATGTGTGTGTTCGCCCGGAACTTTCGACACATTACTTTTTTTTTCATTGAAAATTTGATTGTTTTCTCATTATCCATAGTTACAGCGTTGTTAGCTAACTAATACGAATAACAAACACCCGTAGATAGTAAACGGGTAATATTCTAGTGAAATATATTATCTCCTAAAGTCTGTCTGTTTGCCAGGAACGCTCGATGTACTTCTTTTCTTTTCATTGAAAGCTTGAATTATTTTTTTTCCATAACCTATAGTGAGAATAATAGACACCTGTAGATGGTCAACGGGCACAATTTTAGTATAAAATTTAATATTTTCTAAAATTCTATATTTGAACATAAATTTTGATTTGGTTACACATATTTTATCACAAATCGGTCAATAGGAACTTGTATTATCTATGTACATACTTTTTCCATTTTCAAAATCGATAAGTGTGAGAAATTTATAACTATAGTAAACAAGGGAACTTGTTTACACATCGCTATCTACATATACTTCGCCTATAGATTACACGTCCTAGTGGCCACGCTTGCTTTTTCTATTTTGTATCAAACAACCGGCTAATATGAAAAAATATGCGTAACAGACGCTTGGCAATGATCGAAGCGTATCACGACAATACGTATGTTTGCACCTGTGAAAACAAGGAACGTCAACAACCAGAAGAGTTTCATTTTGCAACGACGAACGTATCGCGTCGAATTGTCGCTGGGAAAAGAAATCAGCTGAAAGCGACTAATTTCGGGCAAGATTTCAGGAATTTTCCTTTTTTTGCTGCCAACTAGATCTACATACATACATACGTGCAGTTAGTTTCAGGTCGAGGAATTGCGCACCACTCTATGAATATAAAAAATATACACATTTTAATCTAAATTAGACATTTAAAATGCAAGTTAACATTGACAGAATCGAATAACGCATAACCATTAACCATGTAGCATTACATGTTATATAGCGCTGACTTCGATATACTAACCCGGACATTGTAATATTAATTAGACGGTGGAGGAGCGTGCAGTGGTTTAATTTAGTCGCCATTGCCGTTCTCTGTCTTGGCATTTCTTTTATATATCTGTTCGAGCATCTCGAAAAACACTCCTCTAATAACGTTTGGTAGCACACGCTGTTTTTACCACGGGCGCGACACAATAATAACTCGTCAATGACACATTTAAAGTTTGCGAGACGTTTTGCTCGGCTGGATCTTAGAACGGCTTCTTAGAACGCACAATGCTATGGGGACCTTCGTCTGAGGTCCTGAAATCATTTTCGATGAGTAATTTTCAAAATATCTGTAACCAACTTAACGGTTTAAACTTCGAGTGGTGGTTAGGTATACGTTCGGTTTACGAGGATTTTAACCAGACCCACGTAGTGTTTGTTCAGTTTGTGTTAGTTTAAGATAAGATAAACGGCAGAATAAATATTGAAAGAGTAAGCTACGACCAGTTTATATAAAGGTGTGTCCGTAGGGAAATTTATTCATTCGCACCTGATCCGTTAGCGATTTCGTAAAAGCACCAGTCGTATAACCGTTGCACAATTTGAATAGTTTCCAGTTATAGAAAATATTCGAAAAAACGTATTCGAAAAGGTCAGTATATTTTGTATAAACGATCGTTATTTGACGCAGATATTTTAATTGGGTTATTATAATAATTGTTAATACATAAATAACGTCAGCTTAACTATTAACTTACATATGTATGTATGTACCTACATTCAAGCAAATTGTTCAAGAGAGTCTTAACAACCCTATAAAATTCTAAGGATTCTATCGAATTTACTTAATTATTGTACAAAGAAAAACCGTTTAATTTTATTACACCATTTAAAATTTTCAATGAAACTACAATGAAGCGTGTTAAACGTTCTCACGGACAAACATACTCGAAGCTTTCATATATACATAGTAGAATTCGTTACTGTTAATGTTAAGTATGTATGAATACAAAAGTAAAATTCAAATGGAATACACACACTTGAATTCTATACTAGTAGAATACAAATATTTTTAAAAGTCTCATTGGATTATTTTCATTGTTTCAGTGACTTCAAAAGGCGATAAACAGTACAACAGAAACAACCATTATATACGAACAAGATCCAAGTAGTTTTAAATTCCATTGATTTTCGTGAAGTGTGAGCTTATATCGTCTTATCGAGTCTTGGCACGATAAATTAACCAATTGTTCGAGCCAAATCGCACTAGCATCAAAGGTGTGACTATAAAAATGGCTATAATCAAACAATCGCCCATAATTGAAATGAATTGGTCGAAGCGTTCATTTGAATCAAACAATTGGACAAAATTGAATTGGTCAGGAGGTTTATCCAAAGACACACGAATAGTCGAACGGAATGTTAATTCAAACGGCTTCCATTTTTTTGACACCATCATTTTATAGGTGTTGAATTGTCAATTTGACAATTCAAATTAAATTGATAAATTCAAAAGTTGTCTACATAAGTGGATTTTCGAATTGGTAATTATTATTATCTTCGCACGAGTGGGCTAAACCCATGTAATTGCTAGTAATTCATATATGTATGTATGTGTATGTAGAGTTAATTTTATAGTTTTAAGTTGACCCTTACGGATCAGAGCATATTGAAACTGTCAAGATAATGTCAATTATAATATATTTGCACAAAACGTTGAATGCATCACAGCTAAAACTGTAAGCGATGAAGATACATCAACTGATTGTTGAAAGTTGATACATTAACTTATTGTCCATTTATATTGAAGCGAAATAAATAAACATGAAAAAATATTTGAATATTATTATTGAAATGAACCATACAAACCCAATACAAAAAAATATAATCAAAATGAACAAAGATATAAATATATAATATAAACGTTCTATTTTGTACAAAATAAATCTATTTAACTAAAACAGGGTACAGTTCAAATTTTTCCTACTTTCTGGCATTATCTTTATTTTCGATGTACCACTGAACGCTTTCTTTTATAGCGTCATCAAATTTTGTAAATTTAAAATCAGGTAAGTGTTGCCTTAATTTTTTATTTGATGCGGTTTTTTTAAACTGACCGTCCGGTTTTGAAGTGTCGTATACGAGATTGCCTTTAAAGTTCATTGATTTCTTTATCACTTCTGCGGCATCGGCTATCGATACTTCATCTTCTTCGTCGACTATAATAAAGAAATATTATAAAAAAAAATACGCCAATGTATTAATATACAATATACAGCTGAATTCAAGTATGCTACGTCAGTGCACACAGACAAGTATGAAAGGATGTATGCTCGGTATAACAGGAAGAGATGGGTAAGAAGGCAAATATAGTGGAATATGTGAAAAGCTGAAGTGGCAGTGGGCTGGACACAGCGAGAATAATGAATGGCAGATGGATGCGAGAAATACTTAAATAGTATTCGAGAGGATGTAAAAGAAAGCAAGGTAGACCGAGCAGACGATGGGCTGATGAATTAAGAATGTACAGAGTCAAGTGGATGCAGATTGCTCAAGACAGACAGAAATGGAAGAGGATATATTAAACAATTAATCCAAAAGGTATACCTGAAAGTACGATGGGTTCAACGCTATCGTACTCACGCAAAACCCATAAAAACAACTTTGCCAAATCCATAGAGTAAATAAATTGCCTCAACGGTTTACCACTACCGAAAACTGTATAGGTTTCATCACCTGAAATATAAATTGTAGGTGAAAATACTTTGTCCACGTACTATCATGTTATTTTTTAAATATAAATATACCTCTTTCATTAGCATCACTCATTTTCCTAATCAACGCCGGAATTACGTGACTCGATTGTAAATTATAGTTATCGTGAGGTCCGAAAACATTACACGGTATTACCGACGTAAACTTACAACCGTGTTGTTCGTGATATGCCCTTAAATTAAATTAAAGTGTTATGGATATGACAGATGATATCATTTTAGATGAAAAATCAATTTTATACCTATTTGATACGTCGATCATTCTTTTTGCATAGCTATAACCAAAGTTTGAAGGATGTGGAGGTCCATTATGCACCTATAAGAGGGTATAATATACATAGTCATAATACTAGGGGTAAGAATAAGTTAATAGTTAAAAATTTAAAATTAAGTTGATCTAGAAGTATCTTGTACAGGGGTGTTGTTGAATACAATGGACTGCCAAATTGATAGATTCCTGGCAGCCGAACACCTCTGTACAAGTGCTAATAGGTAATTAAGTTTATTTTGTAATTTTAGCTTTAAGTTACTTTTTTGTTTGTAATTAGCTTTTAAAGCTATTTTAATTAAATAAATAAATATAAACAAATTCCAAATAAAATAACTTGTATATTTACCATCGTCTCGTCTATGGGATATGTTGTTTTATCGGGAAATATACACGTAGAAAGGCAAGATACTACTTTCTTGACGCCGGACTCAAAACTTGTATGCAAAATGTTGTCGTTAATAGCCAAGTTGTTTCTCTGAAGATTAAAATGTACCATTTTATGAAAGTCTTATAATTTTGAATGATTGAAGAGAGTCACGTTCATACCAGAAAATCTAAATTGTGAGCCATGTTGTGAAACAAACCACCGACCATTGCCGCCAAGTGGATTACGTGTGTCGGTTTATGTTTGGTAAAAAAGTTTTGCGTCTGTTCCTTATTGCTGAAAGTAATGTGCAATTAATATTCACAGAATTGAATTGAATTAAGAACAATGTATATTACCACAAGTCGGCATCTTTTGATCCGATGAATATCCAAGTTTCATTTTCGTTTGTTTGCTTTTCTCGCGTGACCACTTCTTGGATAGCCTTGCCAATGAGACCAGATCCACCGGTCACTAATATAATTTTATTTTCAACGTTCATTTTCAAATATCTATTTGAAAAAAATTGAAACACATCAATATTAAACGCACGGCAACACAATTGAAATAAACTGAATAAATATTGAAAAAAATTAACAGTGTTGTACGATAATGATAAGAATTGACACGAATGAAGCTATCAGTTTAAGGTTGGCATGCATTTGTGATAAGGATTATTTTTAATTGTTACGTATTATTTTATTACACGTATAAATTACCGGCGATCTGAAAATGTGACACTTCCGATTTGACAGCTGTCACTTAACCTAAATATAGTCTAAGAAACTGTTCTATTGGCCATGTACTTTGTGATTTTGCCATGTGATTTAAACTTCGTTGATTCGGAAAATCATTCTTTGAAGATTATTTCTATTCATTTGTGAAGTATTTTTGCTCAGTAAAAAGATACTTTTTTTCAGTATTGTAGACTAATAGATCAGAATGTCGTGGTGTAAGATTTACTGCCTATCAATTATGTCGTCCATAAATGACGTCACGCCTTAATGGGGAGGGGGGGGGGGGGTCTGATATAATGTGATGATTTATGACGAAGGGCGTAAGGGAGGTTGTAGAAAATGTGACGTCACAAAACCAATAACGGTTATTTGAATGGAGTGGATTGCGAGCGCTATAATATTAATAATATTTAATAAGTACCTAAAATATTCTGCTATTTCTCATTTTTGATTTTCTTAACTATTCTAATAAAACCATCTTTTGAAAATTATATACGGGGGGGGTTCAAAAATGTGACGTAATTTAGACAGGGATAAAAGTTTTTGTGACAAAATGTGACAATGGGGGGGGGGGGGGGGGGGGGGGGTAAAAAAATATTCAAAATCGTGTAACGTCATTTATGGACGACTCCTTAACTTTATTTGGAGTTTATAAAATTACTTGATTTTAACAACTTTTACATTGTTTAGGTTATAATCGATTAAATTTATGATATGCACATTTACTTGGTAAAACTAATTTCATACATGAAAAAAAAAAATTATTTTTTTTCGGAAAATTGTGAATATAAACTGAAAAGATTGAGCGGTTAATCATATACATATCTATACCGGAAAAAAAGGAATTGTGAATATAAACTGAAAAGATTGAGCGGTTAATCATATACATATGTATACCGGAAAAAGGATTGTGTAAGTAAAGTACATATTTAGGTTTTTACACAATATTATTTATTAACTAAACACCGAAGAAAACTTAATACGATATAATACATTATTATAAAATACATAGTTCATGCTTTTCATGAAGTTCTTTTTCCATTATTATTTATCATTCAATCCACTTCAAAGTGTAAAATAATTCAAATTGATGAATTATTTAGCAATTATACGTACATTCCGTTCCATAAGCATAATATATTATTATATTTTAATAAAAAAAATTATTTATCGCTAGGGTATTTACTACAATTCACTTTCTTCTAAAGAGAAAGCTGAATACGTAATATCCTGATATTGCCTGTAAAATCCTTTGAACATAATGTAACCTGAAGAAGAAAAACATAATTAATTATAACAATTTTTATAATATGTTCAATACAAATTTATAACTATAGATCGACAAACCTTTGAACTTTTTTCCTAGCTGCTGGCATTGAATCCATAGTGTCCTTCAAAATGAACTTACGAATACCTAAGACGTAAGTTTTTATATATTCTTTCCACTTAAGGATGTTCATATCACAGGGAAAGTATGCATTTTCTCCGTTGGAAACTAGAGTATCACTCATACTTTTGAAATTGTCCGTTATAAATTTCCATTCGTTAAGTGCGAAAAATTCTCCCGTAAGCGTTGCCATTTTGAAACGTCTCGCCATTTTCAGCATTCTGAAAATAAAAGTCACAGATAAGAACACGTCCCTTACAAAAAAACGACATTGAATTAATTGAATTGTCGGTCTTACATTGGCTTTTTTCCTTGAGCCCTAAGCAACAGATCGAACAGAAAACCTGGCAGTAAATGTATTACCACTTCCCAAAACGTGTGCAACAGTCTATTCATCGTGAATGCAAAATTAGGATACATCATTACGTATTTACTAGGGTTTGTACGTCCCATATCGACGCAGGCTTCCGCAAAGTTATTCCAAGTCATATTTGTCACGTTTCCAGATGTGCAATTGTAAACTGTAATCTCTTTGTTTCTAATATAAAATAAATTAAAATCAATTTCCATGTCAATTTGAGTACAATATTGTTTATAGTGTTACGTACTTTATCAGTCTGTGATGCCAAGCGGCTGTGATGCAAGTATTTACTACAAAGTCTACTGGTACTATATCCATTATGCAATTTTTATTAGATATTCCAGTTCTTATGGTTCCTCTGTATATTTCCATGGCAATTCCTATTAATTATTTTGAAAGATATTGTTAAAGAAATGAAAATTAAATTAAATATGGAGCGTTTATAGAAGAAGTAGAACATTTCACAATAAAAGTTCGTACCAACTTATAATGTAAACGAATAAACAAATATCACGTTTTTTAAACTGAAATTGACATTCTTAGAAATATTTTCCAATAAATTGTAATAAATTTTATTTTTAAGTTGTACACGATATTTGACATTGATCCGCATATCAAGAAATTGTGAGTTGTCACTTCTTCGCTGTCTTTTATATATTAAAAAATAGGGTAATTCTGGGGCAAAAATATACTTTTTAAGGCCATAAAGAAAAAATCTTAGTAAGGCAAGAGTTTGTTTGTCCTGGAATTACCCCATGTATTAAGCATACCTGTAACTCCATATAAATTGTCGATCCATCCTGGATATGGTTCACTGTATGCTGCAGTCACTGTAAATTAATATTAATAATATAAAATATATATATATATATATATATAGTTCCTTATAAAATAATATAACATTTTATATAACAGTAGAATAACTTGCACATAGTAGGCTATTGAGCTAATGTTTTCTAATTTTGTATTGCAGTAGAACTACTAACTCATTTACTATGTCACAAGTGCCTCTAAAGAATATTATATCAAATGATCAATAATAGTTTAATTAAAGTGTATTCTTAAGTCACCTATTGATGGTCTCACTATACAAACTGGTAGTTTGCTCATATTCTGCATTACGATGTCTTCAGCGAGATTTTTTGTAAATGTATAAGTATTTGGATGATTTCCCTGAAATAGCATTTTTATACATTTTAATTGATGTCTCACATTTGGTTTGATCCAATTTGAAATTAAGTTACTTCTAACCTGAAAGCTAAGTGTCATTCCATTTATAGTATCAGTTGGGAAAACATTAGCACATTGAAGAACAGTATTGGGATCGTGTTTAGCCGGATATACTTTTTCTTCGACTACTCGTATATCTGGATTGCTGTATGCTGTAGAGACATATACGAAGCTCTGTAATATAAAATTTGATTGAGTTGAGTATTTTTGGATTTTGGTTACACATCGTAATATATGACCCAACGTACCTTAAGATTTTTGAATTTGTAGCTCAGTTCTAATAACCTTTTGGTACCCAAAGTGTTTAAATTCAGTGCATCGCTCAAAGTTTCCACAAACCGAATGGTAGCCGCTGAATGAATAACAATGTTTACTTTTTCTGACAACAGTTCCTGATCTTGTTGATTGAGACCGACATTCGCCTCGGATACATCGCCTTGCACCGGTTTTATTTTATCCAACAATTCTGGTTTCTTGTTTCTGATTTTATCGAAAACCTATACACAGAGACATTTAAGTTAAATCAAAACATTTTCTAATTGGACTATTCAAAATGGAACATAACATTAAGACATTACCATGTTCTTTAAGAAATCTTTGAATCTTTGTTCTATTCCCAATCCATATTTGGGTCTCAGTAGTATGTAAATGCTGTCGATGTTTTCACAAGTTCTCACTAGTTTTTCTATCAGAGCCTTTCCCAAGAAACCCGTAGCACCCGTGACTAAAACTGTAGTACCGGCGTAGAACGAAAGTACACCTTCATCATTTTTAATTAGCTCGTCTGTGATTTCGTTGTTATTTTTTGCTATGTCCATATTTTCCAATGAACCCATACTTGAAGGTCAATTCTTAAAACTAAAAAATAAAATAAATAGATAAGTATGATATTGTAAAGAGTTATTTATAGAAACACTGAGCCAGTTTCCAGGTTGACCTGGTAGGATATGTGTAAATTGACCGTAAATCAAATTCTAGTTTAAGGTACAATATTTTTATGCTCACGATTTTTTTACCTAGTAGGTACATAATCGTCGTTGGCGTGAAAAAAGTCACTAACTATGTACATACATATATATAAAAACACTTTGTAGAGATAATCGCGTTTAAAGTATTTTTTTGTATTAAAAGAGTACGCACAATACTTATATTTTTCATCGTTATTAGTTGTATTTGGAAAAAACGAACTTCTACAATACACGAACATTCAACATATTAGTTCAAATATGCAAAAAAGTGTAGTTGGTGACTTTTTCCACGACAATGATGATATTTACATATGTATGTATTTGACATTCAAATAATAATATTGCATCACGGCTTTCTACTATGTACTACATACATAATAATAAAAAAAACACATTTTTTCTACTACTAATGACTAATCAAATCGACGCGCTTATTTATTTTGCATGTCAAGATTCAAAATCATATCCTTGAATTTTATTGTAACGTTTCGTTGAACTTTTGGCAATAAATCGAGTCACCGTTCATTGAAGCCGAACTTTTGATTGATTAAAAATGATTATTTTTCGAAAGTTGATTTACAACTCCGACTTCAGATCTTTTCGAACAAAATTTTCAATATGAAACGTAGTTAGATTGATGAAATTACATATTTTTCAATTTAATCATATCTTTAAATAAAATGCTGAATAAATTGAAAGAATTACAGACTTTCCATAAATGTATTTTGAAATTTCACTTGACGTAATAATTCTTAGAGAACAATAACATTTAAAAAATTTCGACTGAAAGACTACCTGAAAGATTCTGAAGTATTGTTAAATTCACTTTTTATATCACAGTTCCAACCGCTGAATAGTATGCACACCTTTTAATGTTACAATAAGCACATAGCACTATTATAAATAAACAAAACCCAGTAAACCACAAAATCACTAAAATGTCCGATTCTGTGTTTTCAAAGCACTACTTTTGATATCACAATGTATTCAAATTTCATGTGCGATACTGAAATCGATCGCAAAAACTAACCACAAGGTGATGAATGATTGATGGAATAAAGTCAATGGTGCCTCGCAGCACCTGCGCCGATCCTTATAAGCCAGTTTTCCCCCACTTTTCATGGCGTGGGAAATCCCATCACGTTTCACTCATACATATACATATTTTTAATGTACATTAGATCAAAATGATACAACGTGACACCCCAATGACTTAGGCCACCCAAAGTAGACCTGACCATGGAAGTAAATTGTTCAGTTTGGCTAAACTTCGTCTGGTTGCAAGCTCGAAATACGATCAAATCGCCATGAGAATCATTATCACTAGGTCATTAGCCCAAATGTCTAAATTTGCACTTGAGATCAAGTAAAAAAAAACGCATTTCCGATGTAAAAGATTATCATTGATCTTTCACAGGGTCAAACTGGAAGTTGGATACGCTCAAGTTGCACTACATAGATTAAAGCTCTAGCTCTTGTTGATTTGATACATTTGCAATCTGTTAGCTCATTACAAATTACATTGCCGAAAATTTCCAGTTACAGTGTACAATTTAAGTGTTCGTTACAGGAAAATTAATGAACTTTCCCTAATTACACTGTACAACAAAAAACTATCCGAGCAGAGACTAATCAATCTTTAGTAAGTTTGACTTACTGAATAATGAAAAATAATGAAATTTGTTGGTTAGCTCTCGTTTTAATACTAGTATTAAAATTGGCATTTTTTATATTAAATTTAATTCACATTTTTAAAATAATTATGTAATGTTATATAAATATACGCAATTTTACAAATTACACAAACACCTCTAAACGCGACTTCAAACCAGCTAAAATTTGTACTTTAGACAAAAAAAAAAAATAATGACGTAAAGAACCAATCCTTATAAATGCATTAAAATAATAAAAAAAACTGGCCAACATAATAACACCGAAAAAAATTCGGGTGTAGCCAACCCATGACTTTATCCATATATTTGAGGAATACAAAGAGTAACGAAATTAATTTTTTATGTACGTAAGTAAATAAAACGCATGCACACCACCACACCGACAAAAAAAAATACATGAAATTACTATGTTGAGTGCGCGGGCGTATGTAAAATACGATCTTCGGCATATATTCACCTACCATTTCCGGTCGGCGGATTTTGATCAAAACCTCATCAACTCTTAATTTTTATATGAAAATTATAAATATAAATTTTCGACAAGATCGCCGGAGCAGTTTCCGAAATATTCTGTGGTAAACTTTTCGACAAAAAAAAACCTACTTCCGGTTGACTGATTTTAATGATTTATTTTTTCCTAAATAGCAATTTCTCTCAGGATTACAACATTACAATATTGTGACGATACTACATATTTAAAAGGCCGAAAAAAAAAAAAAAAAAAAAATCGTTCAAGAGTAAACTGCCACTTTCGCTAGTCAGAAGTTGACTAAAATCACAGTATCTCTTATGGCTAACGTGAAAACTATAGATATGAAATTTCGACAAAATTCCCGAAGCCGTTTCGGAAATATTCTCTGGTAAAAGAATTTTAGAATTTTCTACAAGAAAAAACCCTACTTCCGGTTGACTGATGTTGACCAAATTCCTTATGGCTCTTACACCTTACGTGAAAATAATATATATGAAATTTCAGCTTCATAGCCTTGATAGTTTCGGAGAAAACACACATACAGGCACACACACGCATAAGTACACAGACATACAGACATTTTTTAGAAATCATGAAAACGTGATCAGGGGATGATACCTGATACAAATCAGTCAAAATCTCGAGGTCGACTTTTCGCACGATCACAATATTTTATCCGATTAGGATAAAATAAAAGTAAAAAACCCGAAAGGAAAAAATATTTTTGACTTAAAATTTGTTAGATGATTAAAGTATTTTAAAAGTTTCAAATATCACAATTAATAGCAAAAACGTCTGACTATTGCTTTCATTACTTATTTTGAACAAAGAAGTACTAAGTTATGACTTGCAGATCACAAAAGTAAAAAAAAAATGTTAAAATTGTCCATTTTAAACGCTCATATCTCACAAACTAAAGCTAACTGACAAATTTCATTATCATATTCGGACTCAGTGGGTCAAAATTAGTAATTATTTTTGAGTCTCCGTTCGGATAACTTGAAAACGTGATTTTTTTGTTGCACAGTGTTAGGTGAAGATGATCGGTTCTAAGACATACTACGTGATTTGTAGCTAAAATTTGCCTTAGTGCAGTGGTATGTTAAAAAGTGCTAAAAGGTTCGGGAACCGGTTTATATAATAAATAAATTTGTAAGCGAATTGGTTTTTTGGGACAAAATTGTATATACTACATACATACATTTGTACATATATACATATATAAAGAGCTAAAATCTGCTGGTTTGACAGATGTCTGTTGAACCGATGGGACGCTTTCTTTCTATTACTCATGCATGCATAGATACGAATGGCTAATAAGCAATATTTTAATATATTAATAAATTAAAATATATTAAAATTTTAATATTTCTTATTCTTCGTCTTCTTTTTTTTTTTCGAAAATTTTAATTACCAATTCACCAATAATAAACACCTTTTGATCGTCAACGGACAATAAACTAGAAATATAAATAACAATTGTCATTTAAGCTTTTGCTACAAATTGTGCATGATATTTATTTTATTATCGCATAAGTTCAAGTTGAAGTCATAAAAAAACCATAAATAAATAAACAAACGAATAATAAAAAACTAAAAAATTTTATATTTGAAATTTTTTAAGGAGTACCACCTGAAGAATATTTAATATTTTAAGCAATATTATTGGTTACGATATCTTGAAATATTTAAACGAATCTGAGCAAACATAGTGCGAAATTGCGAACCGGAAATAAATACTTTTGTATTATGTTGTGAAATAATTTATAATAGTGTAGGAAATGACACGTCTGAAATTGTAGTGATAGTGATGAACGATGAAACAATTACATACATATGTATATGTAGGGACATACACACACGATGCGATGTATCGATCTGAACCTTTTTTAATATTTAAAACGGATCAATTTTCTTTACGTGGTTACATAATAGAATTTCATAATAGAAAGTAGAACTAGTGTACATATTCAACTTCTAAATTTGACATACACAATATAAAATTCTATTTCTATGTATACAGCTTTACAAACATTTCACAAAGTAAAACTATTAACTACATAGTTTTCTATAACAATAAGTATAGGGTACCCAAACTAGATGTTCACTTACAAGGATATCAATATCAATACATAAACTTTCAGACCTTTTATTAACATTGCTCGATATATAACCATATGGGAAGCATGACCAAAGTGGCAAATATAGCGTTTGAAAAAAATGAAATGGCAATGGGCCATAACGAAAAGAATGGATGGCAAATGAACGATAGAAATACTGAATCCGAGAGGATGTGAAAGAAAACAAAGTAGATCGAATGGAATTAAGAAGAATGTGTGGAGTCAAGTGAATGCTGATTACTCAAGACAGACAGGAATGGAACATGGATTGGAGAGGCCTTCATCCAGTAGTGGATAGTGAACGTCTGATGAAATGATGATGATGAGGATATATTACTATATATACTGGCTGGCTGGCTACCTGTGTAGCTGCGGAACGCTCGTATATACTCACAGCATGGATAGCGCGAAGCGCTTGCACTTTTCAACTAGCTACTACATTTTTGCTACATTTTGAACATTTTGCTACATTATAATGAATGATAATAAAAATAAGTCAATAGACATTAACTAGTAAGTGTATAATAAATGAGTAAAAATATGTATTATATACAAGTGAATGCTCAATAAAGTAAACACTGTATTGCATTTGCGTAAATGATTATTCTCGAAAGAAGAGGGCCCTAATGTTTGACCTCAAAGATTTTCTTTGTTTTACTGATGACATCGTAACGCACCTGTGCACTAATGCAAAGTATTTTATAATAATGATAATCATCCCTATATAAACCTTTTAAACTGGACAAAGAGTGAGTCTTCAATTAAAAAGAAATAAAGTAAAAAACACTATCGTTACCGCATTTTATACTGGCTAGAGATACCTTGAATTTTAATTATTCATTCACAAAAGGCGTATAACGTTGTATTTAACTAGGCGTATAATTTACTTCATTTAGAAATCGATTAAATACCACAATATCTAAATTTGCATATTAAAAAAATGACCGTCAAAAATAGCGTGTAATAATTTCATTTTTATTTTCGGCTTGACATCGTTAACGACCTCATTTTGTGGGATCAATTGTTTAATATTATTCCCAAATTGATATGAGGATTCAGTGAGAGGCATCAAGCATTTTTACATAATTAAATACTTTACACCTTTCGTCGAGTCCCTCCAGGTAGCTTCTGTGTCAAACGATACACGAATTACATATGTATGTACATATGTATACATATGGATACAACTGGATCGATCTTTCATTTATGAATAAATAATCATGCTTGAAAACGTGTGTCATGTCAAATTTTGTCACTTTAGTATCGATCGCTTTATATTCTAATCATATTTAAACGTATTACGCATTTGCCATTATTATAATGACCTACATAGATGTACATATACATTGGTGTATTGAAACAAACGTTATAATAAAATTATTATTTCATTCGCTGATATTAAACGGACACAATAATTGCAAATTTATATATGTATAAACCAATAAACGTATTGAGCTTTGAACGAAAGTCAACATTTATTGATACACTTTTGAATGGCGAAAGTTTAAATAATAATTTTTTGACACGTTAACCTACTATTTATGCAAGTGTATAATATACACTGTATATACAATGTACATATGTACATATGTAGGTTGCGTGTAAGATTTATTATATTTGAGTTTCATATTAAGGGTAGATTAAGTCAATGAAAGAGCTTTTATGAGATTGCTACATTTCTTTTAGTGTTTTCTACTACTTTTTGACTTCACAGCAATATTCAAAATGCTGAAAATTCACGTAAATTAGTAAATATACCCTTCTAAAACAGATCTTTAAATATGAAAGAGCGGTTTCACGCTGTCATTGTATGTTGGCATAATTGAAAGTGTCAAGTGTTGACGTTTTTGTTGCAAAAGAGACAGATCCACTCAAAGCACTCGAGCAAGCTTCAACTGGTGACGATAGGAAAATCGCTGGAATTTCCACTTTTTTCCTGAACAAATATTTTCTCGAGTTTTTGAACTGTACATATCATTGAGTAGGTAAGCGTGAATAAAAATAAGCGGTTATAAGTATTAAAGAGGAGTTCAAGACTATAATCGAACTACAGAAAATAAGGAAAATACAATAAGAAAAAAAAAATGTTGACATCGAAAACGGTTTTTCTATGGAGCTCGTAAAAAAGTAGACATTAAAAATGTGTGCATATTCAAGAGATAAACCATTTTCAAGGCAAATAGTTGTTATACTCACTTGGGATATAAATTGTCAATAGCGATTGTTAACAAAAAGACAAAAACGATCCTACGATGACAACTGATAGCGTAACAAGAACCGTTTCCTGCAAACGAATGCAACGAAATGCACTCGCGTTGCATCGTCCTCTGGCTCGTTCACTTTCTTCTCGTCACGGTTACCCAACCGTTCAAAATGAAAAAGTTAACCGTCAACGTTGACCATAAATAACTATGGTTAAATTAATTTTAATTCATTTTCAAGGTCATCCACCTGGATGATAAAAGCAAAAAATAAAATTATGTTTTAAACGATTATTTATTTGGAAAAAGTATGCCAAATATGACCGCGCTCTGCGACCTTGAAACGAGTTCGAGCATGCGAATAATTTATTGAGTAAAAAATTAAGATTTATGGAGTTCCCGGAAGAACTTTGATTTTCAGGGTCCTTATAGCTAAAATTTAGCACGATCTCGTATAATTAATCGTTAGTTGTTGTATATGTAGATTACATATGTGGGTCAAACAAATTATTTTAAATTTCAAAGGAAATGCAGTTTAAGTGCTAGGAATAATTGCTTTTTTAGCGCGTGCTTAGAGCTTTCCAAGAGTTTAAATTTAAAATTTACTTGGTAATGTGAGGTCGAGTTAAGAACAAGGTTGCTTTTTTTGATAACGCGTTTTGAGACCTCGTAATATTAGAAGAAGACTACCTGACCATTTGATTTAATTTCGACAATTAAATTAGATTTTTTTTTCTAGCCATTTTGCTGTTTCGGACTCGTTTAATAATATGGAATACTAGATGAAAGTATATATCACAGGTTTAACATAATCAATTAGTATCATTAGCTATAAATGGGTTATTTCCATTAGAATTATTTGCTTAAATTGGGTTATAAATAAGTTGCAACAAAGCAATAAACTCTGAATAAAATCCTGGAAAATGCTTCTATTTATTATAGTTTGACTGCAATTCCTAATCCTTCTTAGATGAAAGTTTGAAATGTTGATCTGAATGTTGACACACACATCATAATAACCTAATGGCGTTAACGAGTTGAGGAAATCGCTTGTGCAATTCGGAACAGGTTTCCCATAACAGATGTCGGCACACATTAACCGCATTTCCCGTAAAACTATAATATTTGCAATTGTAGAAAATTATTCAAATCATAACCACAATAATAGCATTAAGCCCAAATAAACAGACAATTAAAATAAAATCACACTGACGTTAGAAATTATACAACGAAAAAATGTTTTATTCCGTTGAAAATAAAAAGCTCTCGCGATCTGAACGTGAATGGTGTAAAGTCAAAAATCAATATCGCATGATAGCGAGCTTATTGAGTTTCTTTTTTTGAGAATCGCATGTGTGGATTGGCGCAATCGATGCGATAATAAACGAGTTTCCGTGCAGAAGTTTCGTTCGACTTCCGGCTGCAGGTTGCAGTTGCATTTGCTGCAGTTGAGTCCGCGCCTGGGGAACTCCATAACAACTTTCACTTGCGTTTTGTTGCATTGCTTCACCCGAGTGCATTCGTAGGATTATTTACGAACCCGATTATCCGGACATTTTCAGCGGTGTGTCGACTTCGAAGATTGCGCAATGCTTCGCGAAAGAAGCGCGTAATAATAATACTGCAATTGAACGCACTTGACATGAGCAAATTATGCAACGTTTGCATTTCAATTAAAACGCTTAAAAGTAATATATAGGGGCAAGAGTGACTTGCACATTGTCTTCTTCCTTTTACCTTCAACTCACACATTCTCAGTATTCATTGATTTATAGAACATGTAAAAGGCCTCACAAGCCGGAGCGGATTATTATCCGCGAGCGGATCAATACGCTCGGTGATGTGTGGTGGGGGTTGTAACACAATGTGCTACACTGTGTAGCACATTAGCTTTTAAGGGCCTTACAAATTAAGATAATTAATTTAACAAATTAAATTGATATGCACAATTTAAATTTTATTGTAAATAAAATTCTTAAGATTTACATAACTTGAATCACTCATTCTAGAAACATTTTCCAATATATGTATGTATCTACTTTTGGAGAGTTTGGTAACTGACTCCTACCTAGTGTTGTAAAATTCTCGAGAATAATCTTTTGGAGAATATTCTCCAAAACGAAAATATTCGAGAATTTTCTATTTTAGAGCATCTGAGGGGTTTTTATACTATTCCGTGGCAACTAAGCCTTCTGCGAAAATGGATAAATTCATGTGAGCGGTAAATGTGAGGGAGGAAATTAATAAAAGTAATTAGTTAATGCAAAAACATATTTAATAATAATTTGATATATACATACATACATACATATCTATATCGAGATGAAAAGAACAACTGTATACATATATTTAATCGATTCTGATTCTAACACAATTATATCTAAGTCTGATTCATTACATTCATCGGCTTCTTCATATTTTTCATCCTCTGTCGGTTCTTTTTTTGGAATATGTGAATCTTCGCGTGTTAAAATTTTCAAATTGTGAGAAATGTAAGTTAATTTTCCTGCCCTTTTTGCTGTTAATCCGGTTTGCCGAATGAACAGTAAGCTCACATATTTATATGTACATGCAATGTACCCTGGGTTCCATCGGCTACCATGTATTTTAAATAAATAAATACTAAATATTACTGTATTTGCTAAAATATACAGTAAACTCCCTCTAATTCGGGTTAATACTTTGGAGAGGTGACACGGATTACACGAATAATATTAGTTTTCATCAGAATTGCACAAATAGGCTTAGAAAAATATATAGTAATTTATTTGAGTTTGAGAGTCGTCGCTTTTTCATCTCGTTTACTGCAATCATGTCCTTGTCATTGTCTTTCAAAATAATATTTCTCTCTCTCTTTATGTATGTAATTTGAAAATGCTGTATTCTCACTATCTTTCAATATATTTTCATCCCGCTTTGTTTCGTGTATAAGGCCGGGCGCACACTGGGTACGTATTCGCCTAAGTGTTAAAAGTTCTCTCTTACTCTCGTACACATGTTTTTAGTATCAGTGACAAAAACTAAATTTAATAGGGCGTGAATATGACAAAATTTTTACGATCGAATGTGTTTAAAATAATGATTATATCAGTAAATTGGATAATAAATAATTTGCAATAAAAATATCTATAATTTATTGCTTCCAGAGTTAATAAGCATTGTATTCCTGAGAGAATTTCTCGGAAAACATTAATTATGATAGTGCTTATGTTAAAATAACGAAATGACACTTTCAGTGTCTTCAGAAGCTGAATGTGTCATTCTAAAAATCTATTAAACTATCTAGAGATGTTCAACCAAGAAAAAAGAAAATTTTCAAATATTCTCGACTTACAACACTACTCCTACCCCAATGTTGATATAAAATGATTAACACGCTCTATCCATCTTTATCTATATTATCTGAGAAAGAAAATTTAATTAAAAAAACAATTATCGTTGTCCTCCGTTATCTTCTATCGATATATGTACATACATATTCTATGATGATTTTATTACAGAAATTACACTGGTGTAAGTAAAAAATAATTTACATTATATTTTGAATTTCTGTCGTTATACTGTAGGTTTCTTTTTTTAAATAAAAGACCCTTTCCTTTCATCCTTCGTCACACATTTGTCCATGATTCATATTTTCATACTAGCGAGTGCCCGTTGACAGTGTCAGTTACAGTTACCGTGTCATGAGTGTTGTATACGTTATATGTGTGATCGTCCGCTCCAAGCAACTCGTGTCGTGTGTCAGTGTATGTTTGGCGCATGCATGTGGCGTGTAAATTTGGGTTGCGTCTTTCACCTTTCGTTGAAGTCTCCACAGCAAATGTCCATGCAAGTGTGACGGACACAGATCCTTACTTAACTATATACAGTAATTCATCTGTTGTGTATAGAAAAAAACAATTAACGGTAAATTCTTAATAAACTACTTGTACAGAGATTTTATTTTTTGGGTATACATAATTAATGTGTTGAAACTGATATCACACATAATTTTCAACTTTGAAGTATTTCCCTTTGATAAATAATATTTACTATTCATATCATATGATTGGGCTGACAATAACAGCAAGTATAAAATATTCAAATGTATAATAAAAAAAAAATTGTGTCGAGCGTTCCAGACGGACAGTTATTTCAAGCAGACACAGACAGATTTTCTTACAATTAATGTTTATAAACACACCTTAGTGTATTTATGGTATTGATAATGAGTTGCATTCGTATGTATAAACTTTATTTGCATAAAAATATAGTTGGTATAAAAAATATCAAAGTTTACATTATGATTCTAGCTAAAAATTACCACAATTACGTCAATATATAGGAAAGTTACTATCGACAGTTTTAGACCATTCGTGTAGACCTCCAGTGATATCTTTGACTATCGGTACTTTTGAAGTGTCGTATAAATTGACCAATTTTTCTTTCAATTCTTTAGCGGCAATTTGTGAATCGTTACCTCGTCTACATATGAAATACACTATGAAACAATAAACAATATGAAAAAGTTATTAAAAATATCAACAATGTTATTTCACTATCACCACATTAATTTATATACCTTCTTGCACATTATTTTCTTTGACAGTTTTGGCCAAATTGTCATAGTTTATTCTATCGATTGGATAGTTAATAAACGATGATATGTTGCACATGTCAAATTCTCCAAACGATCTCACGTCTATAAGAGTCCTATCGCCGTTTATTTCTTTAGTTAATTTGTCGCTTAAAACATCATCGGCGTCGGTTGATTTGATAGTCGAACTTGTTGTTGATGGTAATTTCGAATATACTTCTCGGTGAAAGGCATTCGGATGTATCCTTTCGTCGGATGATAATATTTTAAGATTTAGATTCTAAATCATCAATGTTGATTAAAATTGTATATAAAAAAAGACACACAGTATAAATTAGACATATATTCTTACTTTGTCTGATGCCTGAGAGTTACAAAACTGTTCATAGTCAATTAATTTTGTGATCGTTGGATTTTTAGAGCATACGAGACACTTTGGATTTCTCTTTCGAAGTTTAACTATAAAAAAGTATTAGGCTTAGTTGCAATATCTAGTGTCGACATAAATATAATGAACTAACCTTTTGTAAAAGTCCAATCCGATGCATCAAACATCAACAGATATCCAGCGATCGTTGATTTACCAAGAAGTATTTTTATTGTTTCAATGGCTTGCAAACAGCCCATGACTCCTGGGACGGGACCGAGAACACCATTTTGTGAACATGAGCCCATGGTTTCCGGCGGAGCTGGTGTCGGAAACAAACATCGGTAACAAGGACAGTTTTCAGCCTATAAAAATTTATTTCAAATTTTTATTTAAGTGACTATAAGATAAACGAGTTTAATGAATTTGGCACGCAAAACGTAGTCCCAGTAGATAATCATATTGTAGACTGTAGAGCTTACGCTATGCTTAAAAAATAAGGCATACGGACCAATGCGTACTGCCAGTCATGACGTATGGATGTGAAACGTGGATGCTGAATTCAAGAATTGTTACTTAAGATCCAGTGCATACAGAGAAGTATGCTTGGTATAACAAGAAGAGATAGTAAGAGGAATACATGGGTGAGAAGTTGGTCATTCAAAGTGGTAGATATAGTGGAATATAGCGAATATGCCATGGACACATAGCGAAAAGAATGGATGGCAGTTGGACGCAAGAAATACTGGAATGGTATTCGAGAGGATGTGAAAGAAAGCAGAGTAGACTGAGTGTACTATGGGCTGATGAATTGATAAGAATGTGTGGAGTCCAGTGGATGCAGATTGCTCAAGACAGACAGGAATGGAAGAGGATTGTAGGGGCCTTTATCTATTAGTGGATGGTGAACGGCTGAAAATGATGAAGATAAATGAATCAAAACACATACTTGTTCATCATCAGTGGCTGAATCTCTCGGAGGATAATTGTAAACGGTAAATTGTCCAGATAACTGTAGAGCGGCTGCTGAAACTAGCGGTTTTTTTGAAAGAACGCAAGCATCGTTGATTAAATATCTGGTAACAGCATTATCTGTAGCATCGACGACAACGTCATATTTAGATATTATATACAGAGCATTGGATGAATCGAGTTGTAAGTTGTATGTTAACACTTGAACATTAGAATTCATTCTAAAAAATTGTCACCAATTACATATGTAATATCGTTAAGGAATATAAATTAAACTCAAACATAGAAAAATCTTACTGTTTCAAAGCGATAGCAGCCGAATCGACTTTATTCATACCGATTTTTACTTCAGAATGTAACGGTTGTCTGTGCAAATTGGTTACTTCAACTGAGTCATAATCCACTATTCCGATGCAACCTATTGGAACAAAATACGTCAAAGGTAAGTCAAAGGTGAAAGGATTAACAAAATTATATAAAAAGTTATACAAGTACTGACCGACACCTGCACCAGCAAGATATATAGCAGCCGGACATCCTAATCCACCGGCACCAACGATGAGAACTGATCCTTTCATTAATTTACCAATTATTTCTTTGGGAGATCCTAATTCAAATAATAATGCTTGACGACTGTACCGCTCGATAGCCCAGCGTGGAATTTCATCAGATTTAGTGACATCACAGCTGAAGTTCTAAATTAATAAATTAGATTTTAAACTATTAATTTAACTCCCCATTGACGATTAATGGGTGTATATTATTAGCATATGGGGCTAACAGTAGCGGTAACTATGGGTAATGTGAAAAAAACTAAATATAAAATAATAATAATTCAAAATTTAAATCGAACAAAAAAATTCGGGTGTAGCCAACCCATGACTTTATCCATATATTTGAGGAATACAAAGAGTAACGAAATTATTTTTTTAAGTACGTAAGTAAATAAAACGCATACACCACCACCACACCAACCAAAATACATACATATGTACATATCATGAAATTACTAGTGCGCGTGCGTATATAAAATACGATCTTCGGCATATATTCAAATAAGAAAAACTACCACTTCCGGTCGGCGGATTTTAATCAAAACCTTATCAACTCTTAAATTTTATATGATAATTATAAATATAAATTTTTGACTTGATCAATAGGGCAGTCTGAAATATTCTGTGGTAAACTTTTCGACAAAAAAAAAAACCTACTTCCGGTTGACTAATTTTAATAATTTTTTTTTTTAAATAGCAATTTCTATGAGAATTACAATATTACAATATGGGGACGATACTACATATTATAAGAGTAAACTGCCACTTCTGTCAGACGGATTTTGACCAAAATCACAGTATCTCTCAAGGCTAACGTGAAAACTATAGATATGAAATTTCAACTTGATCGATGGGGCAGTTTCGGAAATATTCTGTGGTAAAAGAATTTTAGAATTTTCCACAAGAAAAAACCCTACTTCCGGTTCACTGATGTTGACCAAATTCGTTATGGCTCTTACACCTTACGTGAAAATAATAGATATGAAATTTCAGCTTGATAGACTTGACAGTTTCGGAGAAAACACGCATACAGACACACACACACATAAGTACACAGCCATACAGACATTTTTTAGAAATCATGAAAACGTGATCAGGGGATGATACCTGATACAAATCAGTCAAAATCTCGAGGTCGAATTTTCGCACGATCACAATACTTTATCCGATTAGGATAAAGTAAAAAAGTGTGTCGGGCTTCCATCACTAACAGACAGACAGTCAGACGTAAGGCCTTTTTATACATGGTATTAAATTTTTATAAATTAAATTAATTTTAATATAAAATATTAGGTATACCTTGTTGTATTCATTTTTCAACGACAGCAATTGTTCTTCTTTTGCTTGTAGTGTATTTTTTAATTGTCTAATTTCGGTTTCCAAAGTTAATATGCCAGCTTGTGTCATACTGCTGAGCACGTGAGTTCAGCTGTCAAATTTGACAACACTTGTCGGCTGTCGGTAAAATTTTGACCTAAACACCAATTAAAGTGACCTAAGCGTAAAAAATTCCACAAACGACGAAAGTCGAGCCGAAAGGACGAAAGTCGAGCCGAAAGTCCGAAAGTCCTACAATTATACGTATCATACGAAGCAAAATTATCGAATCATACCTACATATGTATGTAGTTAAAAACTTAAAATTCAAAAATTTCCAGTACCTTTTTAAATCAATGTAAAAATTAAGTACAACATTGTTAAAATGTCACATTTTTATCATTGTTTTATTAATATACTGTTTTTATCGTTACAAATTAACGAAACAACAAAAATGCGAGAGGGAAAATGAACGGCAATGGCTGTATTTGTACGTGTTTAACCATACCAAATGTCAAAGTGTATAGGTTAGGTTTCCGGTTGTGTGTAATGTATGCAGGTGCGATGAGGTGCGCTTTATTAAGGGGGGTAAAGGGGGCGGGGGTGGGAACCCGTCTCTATGCAAATGAATCAGCTACACATAGGGCTGCGCCCCTCTCCGCAGACGATGAGTTCCGGGTGTTGAACTTCTCGAAGAAGAAAGCCCAAATTCGACGTCCTCCATTCAAACGGGATCCAATACCACCACCCAGAACTCAAACTATGTCTGAAAAACAGGTATACTACTACATAAATAAGCTTACCATATTATTTTTCTATCAGCCCATCATCCATTCGGTCTACCTTGCATTGTTTCGGATACCATTCCAGTATTTCTCGCGTCCATCTGCCATCCATTCTTCTCGCTGTGTCCACTTCAACTTTTTCACACATTCCGCTATATCTGCCACTTTGGTCACGCTTCTTACCCACGCATTCCTCTTATGATCTCTTCTTGTTATACCGAGCATACATCTTTCCATGCTTCTCTGTGTGCAGTGAATCTTACGTAACTTTCTTGAATTCAGCGTCCATATTTCACATCCATACTTCATAACTGGCAGTACGCATTGGTAGTATGCCTTCTTTTTTTAGCATATCAGAATGTTGGATTTAAAAACTATGTTCATCCTTCCAAAAGCGCTCCATCCTAGTTTCATTCTTCGTTTTATTTCTTCTTCTTTACACCCTGTCATTCACCAATTGTCCTAGGTATAAATAACTATTCACTGTACAATATGATTGATTATCTACTGTGATTACGTTTTGTGTGCCAAATTCATTAAACATAATTTTAGTTTTATTAAAATCAATTCATTCAATTATTTCCTTGATAACCTTTTGACTATTGTTTTTCTGTACATTTTCAGCATTGGCCCAGTGTATGGCCAGGACCTCGCTCTTTCCATCCAGCTTCAGTACCATTGCCGATGCGTCAAGGCTTTCCATTGCCAAGAGAAGCACCTCCAGGTGCCTTTGTCAATGCAGAACTTATGAAAATTCCTAATTTCTTACATTTAACACCGCCTGCGGTCAAAGCTCAGTGTGAGGCCATTAAAAGATTCTGCACGCCTTGGCCGGCTGGCTTAGAAACTGAGGAAAAATGCGAAGAAAAGTTCCCATTGGAGGTATGTCAACTTGAATCATTATCAACGGAACATTTATGTAGAGGATATTAACGAAATTTGTTTGTATCACAGGTAATAACTTCCGATTACTGTCACAGTGGACCTTCTATAAGAGATTCACTCTCGAGAATAGTCACTATTCGATTGAAAATGTCCAATATGCCGTTGGACGATCATGCCCGGGACAAAATTCGTCGATTAATAGGCGACAAATACGACGAAAACACCGATATGCTCACCATCATGAGCGATCGATGCCCCGTTAAGAAACAGAATCTAGATTACGTCTTGTATCTCCTCACCGCCGTGTATCACGAATCGTGGACGGTTGAGTCGTGGGAAGCGGAAAAGGCAGAGGCCGATATGGAAGTGTACATTTGGGATAATAATGCGTCTAAAAAGTCGGCCATTAAATGGTACAGTTGGAAACCGGACCAAGATAACGATTTGAGCAAAGATTTCATTGACAAATTTGACGTTAGCACCATACCTGGAGTCGATGGATACAGAGAGGCTGTAAATGATTATATGAACGTCGGCGAAGATGATTATCAAATTAAAAAATATAAAGAAGCCGTTTTAAAAATGCTAGGATTACCCGTTACAGAGCAGTTAGCGATAAGCAAATCTAATAAGTCGTAAAGCTTTTATACTCTCATTATAGAATTGTATTTAGTATTATTAAAAAAAATCAAAAAGTAATTAGTTTGTTTTCATTATACCTACTATACTGCCGTCCTAAGCCCACTTAATGTAACTGACAAAAATTACGAAAATGAGTTAGATTTGTTTTAGGAATCATGGGAGTGTATTCTTGCGATTTTTCATATCAAAATGAATGTATCTTCATCCAAAAGTGACTTATTTAAGCTATTAAATCTAACGTATCTGCATGCGCAGAGAAATAGTATCACCAATACTTAGTGAAAATAACGTATCCCATATTTACTTCGGTCACTACTTTATCATGAAAGATTGAAAAAACTGAATCTCTCCACATTGGAGACGAGGAGATTAAGAGGTGATTTAATTGAAGTATTCAAAATAATAAATAATCATTATTCATGTGAAATGACCAACCTCATTATGTTTAATGAGAACCCTCATCTAAGAGGTCATACTCTTAGACTCCTAAAAGAAAAATCAAATAAGATTGTTAGAGATTCATTATTTTCAAATAGAGTGGTTGAAGTTTGGAATAGTCATATGTATACATTAATAATGAATAATGAAGTGACGTAACTACTAAAGTATTCATTTTTTTTAATTTTTCCTTAGAATTATCAAAACACAATAGAAAATAACCTCATGCACTAAAAAAAAATTTAAATTAATAAGTAATATATGAAGAAAAACACAAATTTAGAATAAAACTTAAAAGTCCATTTATCTCGATATTGTTGTTTTGTCAGTTACGTTAAGTGGGCTTAGGACGGCAGTATACTACTAAGGTTTTGAATATTTTTCATCAAATTTAAGCAATATAATATGTCGGAATAACAAAATAAAAAAACGTTGTATGTTTAAAATATATACATACATATGTATTTGTTATAAAATCTACAGATTCACAAGATAAGATTAAATTATGCTTACAAAAAAGTCATTTTATGTAGACGTATTTACAAAAAAACAAATATTAATAAAATCATTTTGTCTAATTAACTCATGCACACACACACACACAATTCATACATAGTCAGGATAGTATTTGGCACTCAGTGTGGAGGATTTCATAGCGCCACGACTCTACAAACTATTTTTTTAGTTATTCAAAGATACATTTATTTGATTTGATTTTAAACGTTATAGAAAATTTAAATTTTTCGCATGACATTCGTCTCTTATACATTCGGAACTGTTAATTGCGATACGCGATATGCGCATAATTGAAATATTATATTTTATTTTAAAGCTTCAATTCATGCTGAGCAATTCCATAAACCAATTTAGAATTTGTTATTAAATATAAGTTTATTTTTTTAAATTGAATCAAAACTTAAAGGCCCGAACACACCTAAGCGAAATCGCTCGCCTGTGAGCGAAAGCGATTTCGCGCTCTATCGTCGTTGATTCACACCAATGCGAATTATATTGGTGCGAATGGGACGATGATAGAGGCGAAATTGCTTTCGCTCACAGGCGGGTGATTTCGCTTCAGCGTGTGAGCGCCTTAATACAAATTATTCTAACATTTTCAAAAATCATTCCTTGTTTAAAATAAATATTTACAGTTGGTAGTACAATTTAGCTATAATATTTATAAAGAAATATTCATATTATGATAGTTTAACTAACCTTAAGTTTAAATGTAATACAATTAAAAGTCAGTCATACGTTATTCAATTGTATTGTTCGAATTAATTATATTATCAAAAATGTAAGAAAAGTTCGTCATGATGTCACAAGTAAGAAAAAAATATTTCTAGAAAAATACAGAGGTACAAAATTAATGAAATTTTTAATTTTACATAAAAGAATATATTTACAAATTACAAAAATCGGCCATCACAATTTTATATAATCATTAATATTTTATATACATATAATATATTTACATTTTACTAAAATTAATTTGAGCAAATTTTGTTTTGGATCCTTTACTATCACATTTTCATGGTTTCAAGAGTTCTCGGGACTATATTTGTAATCAAAAATTTTACCATTGCATTGGTTTGAAATTATAAATTGATTTCACAGAATCAATATGATTCGTCATATTTTGAAAATTATGAATCAAATATGTATGTACATACTTGCGATTCCGGTGTATGAAATTTAATTATGATTTTAGTTAAATCTAAATCAGTCAAAATATTTTATTTTGGTTTGATTTTATTGCATGCTTCGTTTAATTTATCAATTAAAAAAAATATGAACACACAGAGCCATATTTTTATTATAAAATAGTTGACTAAAATTTATTTTAGATTTAATCAAAAGTAGCTGTCAGCGTACGTTTGCTATGGCTTTGCATATAAATATCTGTGTATAAAAAGATACGTTTTAAATTCACTAAAATAATAATTATCATAAACTTGCAATAGTTTTTGGTTTTATATAAAAAATAATAAAAAAATATATATCTATTTCACATAATACAGTCACCAAAACAATATTAAAGCTAGAATATAAGGCAATTTCGTCGCATGATATCGCACTTGTATATCAATCAAATGATTGGCCCGTCTTCGTCTTCTTCTTTGTGACTATTCGCCAGTCTCACACCGGTGTTGGGAGACTGAGTCAAAAGACTATACGACTCTCGCGATACCATTAGTCTGTGTTGACCGTTCACTATCAAATTGGAGCCGCGTCTTATCGACCTCTTGCCGAGCTCAATTAGCTCGATCGTGTCCCTGTTGAAGACGAAACTCTTGTACGCTTTCACGAAGACGCACACCAGGATCAGCATCCCAAAAGCTATCATCGTGTATGATAGTAAAGGACCAGCTATTGCACTGAACGTCGTCGCTAAATATACCCATCGTTTGATAGCTGGAGACAACTCGGATATACCCTAAAAATTAAAATTATTTATAACAATTTTTTGTATTTAAAAATATGGTCGCTTTGTATTATATTATAATTACCTCTTCGAGCCACATCACTGGATAAATAATATCGGGGAATTTGGCAACGCTTGCAACGTTTTTAGCCTGTTCGACTCTTATATTCAATTGTACTCTTACTTTGCCTTCTACTGGTACACCGAGTTTCTAAAAGATGGCAATGGATTTATTAAATCAGCTACAGTTATTGTAATGAATGTGAATAATAATGTTGTTTTGTAATACCGGTTGAATTTTGAAGTATGTTTGATGCTTTTCTTTGTTGGGACTGAGACCTTCGAATGGTTCTATTAGAGCTGGATCAGCATCGTAGAAATGAGGAAACGACAAGTATACTGGGGCGTCTAAAATTATATTTTAACATTAAAACGATTATAGTAAATAGTCTAGATTATAATTATTTTAAAAATTATACCAACCGTATTGACATGGACTTATATTTTGCAGTCCTTTCGGTGGACAAAATTCTGTTCCTGGACAATAACATTTATTTTCAGGTAATTTTTCTGTAGTTTCAAAGACATTCTCCGGTGGAGTGTAAATATCGGCACTTATACCTATTTTTATAAATAAAAATTATTTAATTATAGTATGATAAATTAGTAATAGGTATTGTATTTTATATTATCAAGTACCATCTTTGACTGTCGGTCCTCTATATTGAAGTGGAAGAATTCTACAGAGATCTTTGTCATAGACGTAGACTAAATCGGACTTGGTTATATCTCTCGGAGGAAAAAATGATCCTTCGGAAGCCCTAAAATAATATTATATGAGATAAATAAAATTATGGATTGTCTAGTATGAATTCAATGCAAGTAAAAGGTCAAAAAATATTATATTATAATAATTAGTGTATTACTTGATTTCCGTACACGGCTTTTCGTTCCAATATGGCAAATGATCCAGTCCATTCACTCTGTCCAAGTATCCGAACTTTTCCATTCCGGAGTGTCCGGTGTGTATTGTGGACACTTCATTGAGTGTTCCATTTCTCTGCAACACAAACAGTCATCCATCGTTATTATCACTGTATTTTCAATTGGCCTTGTCCTGTTAAATCGATTGTCGCGCGTTCACAACGTCATGGCGTAACCAAAGAAAGATTCAAGAATGTGCTTATAACACACATCGACTGTATATTATAATATTTGGCTAAGGAGCGTCACTGTAGGGAAATATTTCCCAACTTAAAAATTTTTAAATGCGTTTGTATGCGTACTGAAAAAATGTTTGTTGTGTGTATACGACCATTGAATAAATATTGGGACAAGAATCAGTTGATTGTCATCTCGACGTTGCAGGAGGAAAATTTAGCTTTCTTGGCATTATAAATGATCTTTACATATACCTAAGGTAACCTTATATAAGTTTTAAAATTCACAAGTAAACATACCAGCTGAAGTTTAATTTGAAATTTTACTTTATCATAATTATATTTCTGGATTATCATTATTTCAAAATACTGCCTGTTATATGGGGCTAAATTCTATCTAATATGTAATTTAACTTTAATCTAAGCTCCAATATAATGTATGTAACTTTACTTGTCATTTTTTACTGTTATATTAGATCCCAAGTTTTTTTATTCTTTTAATATGAATTAAGTATATAAAAATATTGAAAATTTTTTGTGAGATTGGTTACTACGCCTTAATTAGTTAATTATTTCAATTATTAAATACGTTTTATTATATTTTAACTTACAGCTATTAGCAGACCCATTTTACTCATAGGTCTTTTATGCCTTGGGTAGAACTTGTGTGCTAAACTAACGAATGGATCATCGTAGCCGAAGACCAGCTCGTCTGCAGTCACCTGGACAAAAGGTTTGACTTTTGCCAGCAGCAGAGCAAGCGAAATAGTCTTCTGAATTAAAAATCCTAGATAATTACTCTTCGTTGACAACGTCTGTAAAAAAATCATCACCTTATACGCAAAAAAAATCATATACAAAAAGTAATACAAAAACAACGCGACTAATAATAATGCCACAGTTGGTAAAATTTATTTATAATATAATACAATGATGACTGTGTGTTATTAAGATTCTGAATTTATGACGCTGATTATATAACTTTTTGAAAATTTTGTTAAAAAACTTACAAATGATAATTGTATGTAGACAAACACTATTCTACGATTAATTTGTATTTATTTTTGAAGAACAAAAGTAACTTACTAATAGAGGTATGTTCGGCACGACCAACTTCTGAAATTTGTTCACCGACATTTCAGGCACAAACTTCAGTATCTTTTTGTGCTGATACGTCACCGTGTCATTTTCGTGGAACTTGATGTTGACCTTCTCCATATCTTCCCTGTGTCAAAAACGAAAACAACGTATAGGAATTAAATTTCAATGGTGAATGCGTGTCGTACGCTCGCGTTACGTTTGTCTGTAAAAGGTGCAACGATTGCACAGGTGATGCATGTGCTGCGCTAGACTGCCTTGAGTCCTTAGTTGAAACCAGTTCGATAATGTCGGATAAATTGCACTGTCTTGTGCACAAAAATTCCGGATAAGCCTACGCAATATTGCCAACACAATGAACGCCTCGTTAGCAATGGAATTTTATTTGTACATAAAAAAAACCTTGCATATAGAAGCGTGAATTTTTGCACAGTATTTTTTTTCGACAATGACATCTCTATTGACATTGCTGATTATTCTCGATAAAACTGCAATTGCAATTAATTAGATAAAGTATGCAATAACTGTCACGATTAACCATCGAATGTCGTCATAAACTTGTGTTTTTCTTAGACGACTCTATACAAGTACACAATGAACCATACACAAGACGGTTCCATACAAAATTGGAATCACATAACATTATTCCTCACTATCAATGTATCAATTCCTTGCCATTCTAATCTTTCTCTTATTACTTCACAATGATACACAGTAAAAATGTTTATCAAAAGGTAACACTTGATGTGAAACTTTTAGTGCGACAGTGACGAGCCCGCCATGAATCTCAACACTCGTTTGTTTTTACATTCTAACAGAGAAGATCCTCTTCTATCGCCATAGCCTGCTTCTGTAGTGTAATGAAAAGGAGGGCTGAACGTAAGGCGAGTGTGGCGTGTTCGCCACTACGCATTCATTCAAAAACTTTTCTATGGCCTGTCAATCTGATACGTAGTGAATTTGCATTGTATACACATTAAGTTATGAATTATGATAATGCATTATATGCTCAACTCAAAACGGTTTTTTTTTTCAAATGGCAGGCTCGTCATTGTCCTACTTAGCGCCTCATATCAAGTGCGCCACTTTAAATGACTAGTTTGTTACAGTAGTGATAGATTTTAACTTAAACGAATTCATTTGCTGTTCGAGACTAGGTGTATGCAAAGTTCGGCGAGTTCATGTTGGACTGCTTTTATCTGGTGTTATGTTATGTTCTTCGAGACGATTAGAGCCAAGCCCTCTGGTCCGGGACCAAGGCCGCCTAGGATGTTGTGTGCAACGAGCAGTGTACATTTTCTTGCAATGGCTTCGAGAAAATGGGCAAACTTGACCCGCATCAGGTCGCCATTTAAAGGCCGTCTTGTTATTACTGCGTTATTTGCAGTTTGTCCACATCACTCAACCGTGGCGCCACCTGTCCCCACCGGATCACTTTCGTTATCTGGAATTTCCGGTTAAAGTGAACCTTATTTACCCCTAGCACACTTAACTCAACCTCAAAGAAATTCCAAGTCTTCTTACGAATTAAAATATGTAGAGATGGACTATGTAAGTGAGGCGATAGCTACATAAGTAGTAAGTGTCAGAGCGTTAGACTATTTAGCGAAGGTATGGGGTCCCAGTACGTTGAAAGGTACGATTTTGAATATCGTCATTGACAAGATCCCAGATATTACTAAATCTAGATAGGCCATCTCCTGCTGGAATTTGCCAATCTAATTTAGTTGTGAGACGGTTCTAGAAAGCAATGTATCACTGCAGTACTCTTTCCCTAGTTACTTCACTATGACAGAGAGTAAAATTTTTGTCAAATAATGAAGAGGCAACGCTTGATATCAAGTAAACCAAGGGTGCTCAACCTTTTTTCAGTTTGAAAGTTACTTTTTTTTTTTTTATTTGCATGGCGATCGACTTCCATGCAAGAATTTAGAGATAGGTCCAGATATGTATAATATATTAATAAGAATTGTACAAAATTATTTGTAAACTTTTTTTAGTTTATCAAAGCTATCAATATAATGCGATGAAAATGTAAAAATATTTTCAAATAATGCGATTTATAATAATTTGTAGCAAAATCAAAGTAATCATCAGTCAAAGGTGTCTACATTGCTGAATGCAGTCGTTTAAATATAGTTTCTCATAAGTACACGTGTTGTGGTTACCAATTTTGAGGAAAGTGTGCGGTATTGTAATACAACAGATCGTAAAAGTACCAAGAAGTTCTCTTTTGACTAATTAGCTAGTGTACCTGAGAACCAATGATTAAACATATGCATACCACGAAAAAATAACGTTGCCTTCGTTTGACCATTGATCCCTTTCGTTAACAGATAATCATGAGCCCAGGAAGACCGTTTAGTCATTGGCCGGTGCTTAGTAAACGAAATTGAACCATTGTAAAAAATTTGAAAGACGGAAAGTTATATACATTTTAAAATTCACAAAGCAAAATCGTAATCGGGGTCGACTAAATTTTGCTTCGCGATCGAAGGGTTAAGTAACCCCATGAAGAAAGCCATCTTCAGGAGAATATATAGGCTACATTGTATTGACGAAATACATATGTACAATGTACATACATATGTAGAGTTTCGTAGGTTATATTCTACTACGTTAGAGAAAAAACCTGAAAGTCAAAGGACTAAGTTTTTAAACCGCTGAATCGTGTAGAATACAGGCTCAGTGATATAGACTTTAAAAGAGATAAGTTAACCTAAGTTTTAAGATTTGAAAAGTTACTATTTTATATGAAAACTAATTTGGATTTGTTCGTCTGTATAAAGTTGTATTAAATAAGATTAATTTAGTGATACAAAACTGCTATAGAAAATTTTGTAGGAATTAGGTTTATTTCCATTCCATAATGGGATAAATAATTATCGACATTTTTGTTTTTGATAGTTAAGTTGGGCTAATATCGTAATTTAACATTATCAATCAATTCAATCAGTAAAAATCGAACTGTCTGTTGTGAAATCAGCAAACGCAAGCGAACCAATATCGTTAAATGTTACACTGATGTTATTACATATGTACATAGTGTACTGTACAATTAGCTATAAGTGTAATAACTCATATAAATTGTTAGTTTAGCACAATCAAAAAAAATAATATGTATCGATAATCGTACTCATCTACTACTGTAGTAAAAAAAAAAATCTCTCGTTTAATATTAATAATAACTTTTTATTAAAATTGAACGTCCGACACGCTATCATCAATGGCTAATTGTCTGAATGATGAATAGTTGGCACTTAGTAAGTAATAAGTATCGATAATTGCGATAGTAATGATGAAAATTTAAATGGTTAATTCATTTTGATTTATGGGTTCGCAGCCCCCACGTTTTTCATTGTTATTATCAACTCTCGGGATTATTGTAATTATGATTTTCATATGAATTCTGCTGGTTTTTTTTTTACCTGTACACGAATGGTCCGACCTCTTGCAACTTTGGTTTGTGGCCATTGTCCAAAAACTCTTGCGGATTGGTGACGTTGAATATGTAGACTTTGGTCAGTCTAACCACGCCCGGTTTTTGCCAGTAATGAAAACTCAATGATCCATTTGCTAATCTGAGATTCTGAAAACATATTTATTAGACACCAGTTGCAATTGACACATTATTTTTAACATTGTAATATCTGCACTTATAATTAGAACTAGAGCCGAGTTCACCACCACTAACCGCAAATTACCTAAAGGCATGGTGATTGGCTAGAATCAAGCCACATGTAACCATAAATTTCTTGAGGTGGGGCTTAGAAAGGGATAGAGCTACAAATTTATTTTTTGCGGTGTAATTTAGCTCTAGTGATAAAATAAATTGATTAAACTTTAACCTCCATTACATAATATATTAAAATATGTTGGAATGATTTTATTGATGTTTAAGGATCTTACTTGTAACTTGACTTGACTTGTGATTGTGACTGTTATTTTGCGTAATAAAATTATCATTTTACATACCTTTAATATGATAAAATCGATCCAAGGTACCGAGCTAAGTATAATTCCTAGGGCTAACGTGAAAACTCCGAACATAATTACGATAAGTCTTCCTGTAAAGTAAAGAAAATGTTAAAATTATAATAATTTTATATTTAGCAAACTGTGAACAGATATATTTAGTTATAGCATAGACATTACGTTATATATCATAATAATAAAATTGATAAGATCTTTCATTACACGATGAGCGCACACCACAATTAGATTTCACGTCGAAGTCACGGTCATTTCGAATACCCTTGACATGAAAGTGCGTCGTTAAAAAAAACGCGCTTTTTTAAATGCCGTGGTGAATTTTTGACCTTTAAATTATGCAAAGCGCATTCTTTGCAAAAGAAACAATTAGCAATGCTCTCCTAAGCTAGAAATTGCGCACGTTTTATTCGAGTTTCGCGACGTTTTACATACAAATATACAAATTAACGTACATTTTCTTTTAATGTTTATTTAAAAAACGAGAAAAATGTAACATTTTACAAAAGTAATTAATACCTTCTTGTATTTAATTAGCGTTACTGTATGTGGTTTTTTTTTTGTTGAAGCTTGACCTGGAAATTTTACATACATATGTATGTATGTACGTGAAAAGTATGAATAGTTTCCGAAATACATATAAGGAACTCATTTGTTGATTCTTTTGAAAAATTGCAACTTAGCAAATCATTAAGGCTCATCTCTGTATTAGTTAATTTGTATTTTACTGTAATTAGGTATTTTGCACAAATGCATATTTTTTCTAAACTGAAACGTTTCACAGTATGGTTTGACCTTTGAAAGTTGCAAATTCAATGCCATTTTCAAGCCCATACTTGACCTTATAGCTTGAATTTATATAAACGATGATTCTGAAGAATTTTTTCTAATTTGAAGACACTAATTTGAATGATGCTAAAATTGTTTCTTCGTACTTGAAGAGACTCGACCGTGAAAACTGACAAAACGGTATCTAAAATCTTACATAACGAAATTCTGCAATGCAATGTTCGTAGATCGAAAATTAAAAAAAAAATATATACATATAATAATCGCTGAGGAAAAACTATTATCAGTGTCATAATTTGCATTAAAATGAGCAAAAGACTGTTGAGCAAAGTAAGCTCGTAGTATGAAAAAATTCATAGTCCCACAATGCATTTTACATAATGATAAAAATATTTACGTGTGTCCCCAATTTTATTCTAAAATTGTTCACATCAATGTGAATAATTGTGCGGCTGATTACATTAGTAGTTGTTGATTACAATAGTGCACGTTTGTTGCATGTGGATTTAATTAAAATGTATACATTTTCAAACGGTTCAACGGCGTGATGAATATTAAATTAGCTATAGTTGCTAATGAGAATTTAATAAATCACAGTTTAATCATTGTTTTGCGGTTTGGCGTATTACAAACTTGCGACAATAACTGGTCTTACAAATAGCACGTTACTGCGAAAAATGACGTTGTAAAAAAAAACATGCTGTATAAAATAAGCTCGTTCGTGCGTATTGTGGTGGTACGTCATTGTTTGCTAAATGAATATTTCCTCGAAAATAATTAAGATCGCAAACCTGCATGTAACTATTTCTATATTGTTGCTTATTTAAGAATATTTACAATGACTCGGTTTTCCCTGTAATTTGCCTTTGGAATGGAAATCTTGCATTCCAAAGGAAATACATATATGTATTGCATAGATATCCTATTTTATGTATAAGCAAATTAATTTTTTTATTTGATATGTACATAATTTTAGTGTTTCGGAAAATGTCTCATAGATGTCTCTATAATATTATTTTATTATTTTCAGTACAAATGAAAAATTCCTAAATAATTAACAAAAAAGCTATAATTTATTAGCACTTAACACTGTGCTACGCAAAAGTGGCAACAGTGACCTTGACCAAATGGCCGATGGTCCGTGACGAATCGTAGAAAATTTATATTTGTAATATTATTCTACTCAATCCACGTAATTTAATGAGTGTAAGGATTAAAAATACGACTGCCCCGTCCTCGTGATTATTATCTGTTTTTTTTTTAGATTTAACAACATTCGCAATAACAAAACGATACGACAAAAGATATTAAAGTAATATAATTTGCAATTAAATAGCGTAAAAAACGTGTTTTTTTTCCACCCGTTTATTTGTTATAATACCATGCTTTAATTTAATTGAAGTTTGTAAATATTATTTTCGCCGATTTTTATCCATCATAATTTTAGTGGATGTACCTGAATTAATTAATTTGCGATGATGCGATATATGTATGTACATACATATGTATGAAATATAAATTTAAATGAATTTGTTAATTTGTTTATAAATTTTAAATGAATTTTATGAATTTGTTAATAAATTTTATTAATTTGTTAATTTGTTAATAAATTTTATTAATTTGTTAATTTGTTAATAAATTTTATTAATTTGTTAATTTGTTAATAAATTTTAAATGAATTTTATTTATTTGTTTATTTGTTAATAAATTTTAAATGAATTTTATTAATTCGTTAATTTGTTTATAAATTTTGAAATATGAAATATAAATTTTAAATGAATTATTTTATTTATTTATAGAATTTGCGATGATGCGATATATGTATGTATGCACATATGTATGAAATATAAATTTTAAATGAAGTATATTAATTCTTTTACATAAAGAAAGGTACATACATACATACATATATCAGAAATTTGTACTTGTATGCATTATTGTGTATCAAACGTTAATCAAATTTTAAGATATAAAACACATCGATGGATTTGTTATTTAGCCGTTTTCTTTCAAATAATTATAATTATCAATACAAGCAGTTTGCATTTATGAATGCTGAACGATCGATTATTTCAAATGTTATAAATTAAATCAAACCACAAGTCCGACGTAACGTACGGGAAGAATAAATGTTTGTAAATATTGTAATCATAATTGAATGCCATTTTATGTACATATGTATGTATGTATATATAGGTACATACAAAGATGTCAATCTAGCAATCAAAACAGTAGCTATCGTTTATTATCATTTTGCGTTTGAATCGTTTTAATATTGAATTTTACGATACTATATACATACATACATATGTATAACGTGTTAATTATTTATTACTCACCGTAATATCCATGTTATTAATACGTAAAAAAATAGTTTTAAAAAATAGATCTTCGTTTATACCAAACGATATATTTTTTATTTATTATAAACAAAACTATGGCGGTTAACTAACTGCGATCGATTGTGGTAATTCTTGTTACGTTTTTGCGCTTGCGGTATTTGAAACTGAACGAGCCTTGGGCCACTTTGACGTACATCCTCCGAGCGCAATAATTCGCGCAACCGTTTTGTTAATTTTATTAATTGCAATTCAATTCAATTTTTATAAAAACTTATCCGTGTCTAATGTACGTAATCCAGAACACTTATAATTAATTCTTATTAGGATTACACGTGCTTTTGGTGGTAATTTACATAACGTTGATTGATCGTTAACACTATCTAGTACCTATCTATGAATCGTAATTGGATTTCATCGATCATGACATGAGTTTTTACGGTGGTTATTTTTTTTTAGCAACTGTGAATGAAACAAGGTTAGTATTTTGACATGCAGACATTTTTTTTTGTCTTATCTTGGATTGATTATTTGTATATCAACAAAATGTAAATCAGTTTCGCGATCGATTAATCATAAAAGTTTATTTATTTCCGGTTTATATAGAGTAATTCCGGGATAGATTATTATCGTCCTGTATTTAATGTGGCTGATTTATCTTCAATAATTCTGGTAAAAGTGTGCAAAATACATTTGTTAGATTAGATAAATTAAATTGTTGATGTTGTTGTTTTGAATTGTAATTGGATTTTTCTTAGCACAAAAAAATTTGTTTGTACTTGCAAATGGTTATTACATTGTAGATTAAAAATCAAAATCATTTATTGTTTTCCGCTTGAATGCTTCGTTATTGATTTTTATTTGTAATATTGACTGTTTAACCCTGAATTACAAATAAACTATGTTATAATTTTCAAATAAAAAAATTATCATTTCTCTATGGCTTGCAATATTTTGTTCCAAAATTTACAATAAAACTGTCGTAATTATTTTTTCTGAATTTTTAATATGAGTTTTACGTCAATGCGGACCTGTTCAGCTTATGTGTATGTACGAGTATTTCATAAGCATAATTTTCATGAAAATATCATGCTGACCTTCTAAATGCATTACTGGTTAAAAAATATTCTAAAATCATAAAAATATAATGGGGAAAAAATGTAACCAAAAATCGACCTTCTCATAATGTGATCGAAAATCAAATATGTCGATTAAATTTAAACTTCGTCTTACGCATTTTAAATGTGAATAATTTTTATGGATGCTTAAACGAGAAGATCGCACAAGTAAACTATGGTCAGTACGACTATAAATACAAAAAAAAAATTGAGCTATTGTTCATGTGTAATAAAATTGTGTAATGCAAACGATGAAATTACGCTACTTCTTTTTTTATACTCTTTATCAAAAGTTGGGCAATTCAAACGTAATTCATTCGAGTAATTTGCTATCACATCGTCGTAGTTGAAAAAAAAATTGACTTTGAACACGTAGCAAACGACTTTTAATAAAAATTCGTAGTTCGTCCTATTTTACAACGCTCGTAATTATTAAACTTAATGGTCAATTTTTTTATCACATGATCTTTAAACATTAAATTCGTTTATGTAATAATCTAATGTTTTATCAAACACACGTTAATCGATGAATTTTGTATCGAAAGATACATACATATGTAGTGTAATGTTTGACCTATTTTTTTAATGTGGAACTTTTGTAGAACAGAAAAATCAACATCTTAATGAAACGTTGATGTAAGCCTTTTGCGCGTGCAAAAAACGTATCATCAAATTGATTCCATTATTGAATCATGATTTTGATTATACTATACATACATACATATTATTAGTTAGTATGGGTTTCGTACGCACCCATTCGTTGATGTCTCTAAAGCTTTTGTATGACCGATTCATATTTGCCAAATAAAAATAGTGCAATTTGCAAACATTAAAACCAAATTTAAAAATAATACCGTATGTAAATTCACTTCAAGTATTTTGAAGTACTTGTAATACTGGGCGTCTATGACCGTGATAATTGAAGTGGTACAGTTTTGCATACATCTACACAAAATGAATAATAATACCAATTACATAAAAAATTAGCTCAAATATATTTTGACACATGTGAAATTGCTTGAATGCTATTGAAATAAGGTCAAAAATGTGGTGAAAATTTCAAATGTTCTTCGAATTTTTGCAAATGTAAGTTATTTTTTAGACGTATCCGTATATTAAGAAAAACGTGCATGCTCATGTTTGCCGATGTAAATGGGTCATTACAAATGGGTTTTTACTACCCACGCTGGTGTAATATATTGCGTATCTCAATTAACTTTAACATATGTTAATTAGTAATATTATATAAATAAAATATGGACTTACGGTGATTGATTTTCCCTTGCTCTGATATGAGCATGCTTATCGGCTTGGTTCCTATTCGTTGTCCAAGGTCCTGGCCGGGATTTATGCCGAACAGTTTGTTCTTGGCACTCTGTCCCACTTTTAAATATTGTTTATGCAACCCCATCGTCGTTTTTGAACTTTAACACTAATCAATATATCACAGTAAAAAAATAAAAATCCGTTTCACATCCTAGCTGTCACTCTGTAAAAAATAAAAATGATAAAATCTACGCACATATGCCACTTGCATAGATTTGTTTGTGTTTTAATCATCAGACTGATTTGTTATCAGTATTGTAGCGTCTTCATAGACGCTTTATCCGCGAGATGATATTATTATTATACATATGTACGTTTAACTGTTCGCGAATGTGTCTGTGTTGACATTTGTTTATTGTCGTCGGGATTTCTTCACTCTTCTCTATGCCTGAAAGTAAAATAAAAAGGTATATATTACTCATCATGTTCAATTGTTATGTATACGCGTGAATATATAACGTTTCCTACTCGCAGATATGTGTCAAGTTATGCAATTAAGAAAGATATTACTTCTTGTCTGCGCATGAACCTACAGATTCACTTTCACAGCGTTAAGAAATTCGCGGACAAAACAATTTTGTAATAAAATGAAGTATGAAATGTAAAAATTTAAGAACGTCATTCGTTTGCACCGTTGATAAAACATCAATAGAATCATTTCCGCACCATATAAAATAAACATTCTGAACATTTTTCATTAATTCGTGGACATTTTTCGTTAATTGATCAAGTTTTTCGCGTAGAAATTTTCTTTGAATAAGTATTGCATTATTTCGGTGACCTTGCGTACGGCACCTTAGTATTAAAATTTTAAATAAATACAATTGTTTGTATTAAACAAATATTTTGCTTTTAATTTACATGCACACTTTGCAATAGCTTAGTATAAAATACATCATGTAATTACTCATACGCGTATGTATTAAAATGCTCTCGAGACTTGTTAATAAAGCTACACAATACGCTCGCGAATAAATATTTAATTATTGTATTAGCAAGCTTTTTTTTGAAATTTTATTATGATTTTCAATTCAATAAGGCACAGATGTATCAACACTCAAACAGGAAACATTGTCAACAGATGAAATGACAAGTTATGCAATAAATAAATCCGCGCGTTGACTTTTCTTTGATCAAATCACTGTGCAAGTGATCCTTAACGGAAAGATACATTTTATATGAACGAGTATTATGTATATTGAATGATCATTTATCAAGTATGTAGATTAAATTTTGATTGATACTGAAATTATACTTTTAGATTAAATTTGTGGTCATGCGTTAAATTCTTATCGCCTGCCATTTACATACATAGTATGAATTTAATAATATTGCACAGTGTGCATTCGTATTACCCATTCGTATTAATGCAACTATAAATTATAATGCATTTAAAAAAAATAATAGACGTGCTGATGTCAAATAAATTAGTGTACGCGCACTAGTATTACAATTGTGAAATTAGAAATGAAAACCGGGTACTGCAAATTTTACGAGGACGCATTAAAACCTTTAAAATGAAAAAAAATTACATATGCGGTTAAATTTCATATCTAACCATGAGAAACTCCGGGTTAACGATAAAGTTTCTATTTCCTTTAAATTAATAATGAATATAAATGTACATATGTACGTTGTATCGATTAACGAAAAATTTTCGAAAAATTCTATAGAAAATTTACTTTGATTTAACTATTACATTACAATTTATTTTCATATTAGTGATTCATCAACTGTACACACTAACAATTGCTAATGCATATTAATTGAATTAGCTAATTAAGTGTTAGAATATTTTGTAATAATCATCACGTAGTATATATAATAATAATAATCATGGTGTTAGGTTAGTGTCAGGTTGTAGAGTCTGTGGCGTGGAAAATTTTGGCTAATCCTACAAACAGAAATTTGGTGTATTTTCTTTTTGGCTCTATATATATGTACTAGTGTAAGCCCGTTGAGTATTAACGGGTTATTATTAAAAACACCCGCTGAATTTTAAATATCGTAAAGCGTAAAACGAATTTTAAATATCGTAATATCTTAATATATTAATATCGTAATAATTAATACCCAAATCGATCGATCCCGATACCCACTGGAAAAAATTTTTTTTTTTAACTTACTATTTATATTATAATTATTAATTATTAATTATTATATATAATAATATTCTGCTATTTTGTAAGTGATTTTGTAAGTGAGTTGTAATAAAAAAAAAAAAAAAAGTTTATTAAGCGCCATCTAATTGATCCAACGGAAACGATAATTTCGATAATTTAATTAATACCCAGTTTTATTTTTATTATATTATAATTATTAATTATTATATATATACATATATAATAATTATAATTTTGTAAGTAAAAAAAAAAAAAAAAATTATAGTTTTTATAGGTAGGTAGGTATGTAAGTAAAGCAGTCCAGAGCGCTTGTATGTATGTATGTATAATTGATCGCACGGTTGTAAGTGACAAAAAAAAAGTTTATATAGCTCCATCTATGTATTATAGCAATCCCGTAGTATCGATAGTATCGATAGAGTGATTTTGTAAAAATCAAAAAACAAAAAAAATAAAAAAATTTTATACCTTTTTTTTATTATATTATAATTATTAATTATTATATATATAATAATTATAATTTTGTAAGTAAAAAAAAAAAAAAAAAATAGTTTTTATAGGTATGTAGGTAAAGCAGTCCAGAGCGCTTGTATGTATATAGGTAAAAAAGGACTCTATTAGCAGCGGCCGTAGCCGATACGTCAGTGTTCTCAGTTACCGACTTGTCGTTCCGAGTTCAAATCCCACTCATTCTGGTATTTTAATTATTTTTCCTCATTTCCTATTTATTTTAACTATAGGTAATGTTTAAAAGGACAAACTCATGGCCGGGCGATAGATTGAGCGTTAGCGTGATACCTCTTGAGCCTAAGGTGGTGAGTTCGATCCCCCACTCGTTCTAGTGGTTTTTTAATAATTTTTCCTCAGCGAGCGTTATCAGCAGACAGACAGACAGACAGACGGATTTCGGCTATTATATATATAATAATTTACAGAAAAGCAGTCCCAAGCCTCGTGGGTATAAATGCATCTAAAAAAACTCAAATTTATATATGTACATACATATGTATACATAATAATGTTTTTGTTTCAGAATTGAACATTTACTAATTATTGTATTAACTGTGTCTCGATTAGATATAGCTTTATATGAAAATTGTTTTTCAACAACGATATACATATGTACATAAATACCTATACAATCTTTTAATTAAGTTGGATTTATCAATGATTATCAATTATGTACATATATACGGATGTGTAGAATATGAAGAAAGATATGGAAGGAAAATTCGACAACCAATCAAATAAGCGGTGAGTTGAATTTGTTGTTATTTTAATAATTATGCTTATTTCAAAAGCATCTTTCTGTACAACTGTAGAATGAGAACGCGCTTTCAACGCGCACACATTCGAAATAATGTAAGGAAACATAGAAATAATAAAAATGACCTCAATTGCAATATTGTCATCTTCGTTGCAATAAGTGAAATTTACGTTTCATTTCAGTATCTTCTCACCAAAAAAAAAATAATTGAATTGATTTAGGACGCTGTTGAAATTTACGTGGCCACAACCGAGAGCAATGTCTCGTGCTAGTTGTACTTATAAATAATTTTTTTTGGACAGCAGTGCAATTTGCAAAGTCACTCAGTACGAAATAAGGTTATACATACAAGTACACGGTAGTTTAACTAACGGACGGGAAATACGTCACATCGGTCGAGATATTGTAAAAATTATTATTCCGCGTGACATTCAACCTTTAGGAGGCGAGACGCATTATCAGAAATGCAACTTTTACGTAACCCGTATACAGGTACGTACGATTTCGAGTGTGTTAACCTGTTGGCGATCGGACGCTAACCTTAACACGGATATGCGTCTTATGTAATTTAAAAAGTTAAATTTGGGTCATCGCAACTTTTTTTCTCGTATATGCTTACTCTCGATGCTCTCGGTTGTTGTGTACGTGCGATATGACAATGACGTAGCTCGTTAAGTTGTTTAAGTAGGCTATTTTTTAACCCTTATATGTAGTTTCTATCATATTGATACTCAACGTTTGATATCATTATACATCGTAACTATGATCTGATTTAGCAGTCGATCGCTAATCGTAGATCATAACAGTTGACTCAAAATTATCACTAGAATAATTTTATCACTAGCGGAATTCTAAAGATCACAATTTGCCACTGCACATAACAAATCGATTGGCCTCTGTAGCTTTTTTGCGACCGCGTTCTACGGATCGGAATTTTCTACTTCTTATTGATGCACATTTCTAGTTCAACCATGAAATGTCGGAAATTGTTGTTTATTAATGGAACTTCCTCAATTTTGGAAGCTTACTTTCACACTCTAACATTAAATATGATAATTTAATTAAAGGTCGTGAGCTGTTTCAGTGTAATGTAAAGTCAATAGTATTGATTGATTTGACAAATACGATTAAATTATTAATATACATACTAGTACTTTAATATGGAAAGGTTTTTGGCTTTTAACTTCTATGGTGTTATTGTATGCAGAAAAGCCACCAATAAATATTTTTAAATTCCGCTCTATAGAATAGACCAGTATGTGTCATTTTTATTATATGTTATAACAATATTCAAACAATATTCCAATATTCAACAAGTTCCAAGTAATTCGATCGACTACGAAAACAGCTTATTATACTGACATAATCGAATCATTAGCGAACGCAACGAGTCGTCGTTGATGAGCATTTGAAAAGGTGTTCGCAAAATTGTAAAGGTCGTCTGCAAACAATTTTTAGGTCGCTTTGTTAGTTCGTTTGATAAATAATAGCTAAATTCCATATATAGTACCTACCTATAAATATTGCATAGCCTTGATTATCTCGCGTGTGATATTAACGCGTGTACGTCAGTGGAACTTCCCGAATCGTATTTTAACTTTAATTGCTAGAAAAAAGAAATATAAACGTACGTAATAATAACGGTGCATTTGTATGTAGTGTTTCGACACGTGTTGAATTGCATCTATATACACATACTTATACATATATTCGTATATAGGCAAATGTTTTTGGTTTTTGGAGAAGCCGGTTGGTTGCATCGTTACGTATTGCATCGACTCTGAATGATCGTCTGGTTTAGGCCCAACGAGTGGCTGTTTCACCGGTATATTACCTACATACGTGTGTATGTGTTAAAAATGTCAATAACTCTTATGTAACGGTGTGTAATGACACAACCTAGAGCAGTTGTGTTAAACCTTTTCGTATTCGTACTAATAAAAAAAATTCGGGTGTGGCCAACCCATGACTTTATCCATATATTTGAGGAATACAAAAAGTAACGAAATAATTTTTTTAAGTACGTAAGTAAATAAAACGCATGCACACCACCACACCAACCAACATACATACATACATATCATGAAATCACTGTGTTGAGTGCGCGCGCGTATGTATAATGCGATCTTCGGCATATATTCAAATAGGAAAAACTGCCACTTCCGGTAGTCAGATGTTCACTAAAATCACAATATCTCTTACAGCTAACGTGAAAACTATAGATATGAAATTTCGACTTGATCGCCACGGCAGTTTCGGAAATATTCTGTGGTAAACTTTTCGACAAAAAAAAAACCTACTTCCGGTTGACTGATTTTAATGATTTATTTTTTCGTAACTAGCAATTTTTTTCAGGAGTACAACATTACAATATTGTGGCGATACTACATATTTAAAAGTCCGAAAAAATTTAAAAACAACAAATCGTTCAAGAGTAAACTGCCATTTCCGGTCGTACGATTTTGACTAAAATAACAGTATCTCTTACGGCTAACGTGAAAACTATAGATATGAAATTTTAACTTGATCGATGTGTTAAATTTGGAAATATTCTGTGTTAAACTTTTCGACAAAAAAAAAAAACCTACTTCCGGTTGACTGATTTTAAAAATTTATTTTTTCAAAAATAGCAATTTCTCTCCTGACTACAACATTACAATGTCGTGACGATACTACATATTTAAAAGGCCGAAAAAAAAAAAAAACAACAAATCGTTCAAGAGTAAACTGCCATTTCCGGTCGTACGATTTTGACTAAAATCACAGTATCTCTTACAGCTAACGTGAAAACTATAGATATGAAATTTCAGCTTGATCGATGTGTTAGATTCGGAAATATGATTTTTAACAGGATTTTTGAATTTTCTGCACGAAAAAAACCCTACTTCCGGTTGACTGATGTTGACCAAATTCTTTATGGCTCTTACACCTTGCGGGAAAATAATAGATATGAAATTTCAGCTTGATAGACTTGATATTTTCGGAGAAAACACACAGACATACACACACACACAAAGTACACAGACATACAGACATTTTCCAGAAATCATGAAAACGTGATCAGGGGATGATACTTGATCCAAATCAGTCAAAATCTTGAGGTCGAATTTTCGCACGATCACAATACTTTATCCGATTAGGATAAAGTAAAAATATTACTTTTTTTTTTTATTGATGCTAGATCTAACTAATGCGTGACTGAATTATATTTTTTATCATTTTTTTATACGTCTAATTTTTTCACCAAAATTTAAAACGACGCAACCAAATATGAATTCGTACAATAGTTAATAACCTTCACACCTCTGTAATCACTCATCAAATGTTTAATAAGCTGAACCTTGACGCACTGAAAATTCTGCACTTCGTTCTTAGCCGGCAAAAATAAACACATGAGGATTTTTCAAGTCGAATGAATGATAAATCAATTTTAAGCCCAATAGTAAGTATAGGAAATACATGATACGTTGCAATTAAAATGGTGTCACTAAAACATTGTACCATTCGAGAGAGTTTGAATTGACGCAATATATACTTTCGACACAATTTCAATGAATCATTGCGCGTTTATATTATACACTACATATATACGTATGTATGTATGTACATATGTACATACATAGAGAAGGAAGACGCTTTCGTTTGAAATGTCTTTGTTCTCGTTGTAGTTGGATTGAGTTTTCAGTTTTAGAACAAGAAAAAAAATGACCTTCCCGTAAGACAGTTACTTGCGATTGGGCAATTGCATGTAATGGTCGCGAAATTCGACCGTGTAAATATATGTGAAATGTGCGCAATCTCACACGTACACACTTTTCTCGGTAGCATCCAGGCTTTAACGATCATTGCTTTTAATCATTGTGAAATTTTGGGCAGTGATTTTGAGACTTTGGTCTCGTCGATGGAAGGTCGTACGCGACAGTTTGTTAACTGTCTCTTAAAGTCACTAAACGATTATGTATATTTTGATTTCCGTCTTCATATCTGTGGTCTGGTTCCTAAAGGGTCAATGGACGAATTTTGAGAACTACGGTGGTAACCTAACTTAAACGTAATTGGCTGTCTTATTATAAATACAATACTACATACTGATGTAACATATTTCTGTGACTTGAGATAAATTGATTTTGTAGTACGTGTTTTAAAATATGACCATTTTACTTTTAAGATAACTAGGTACAATACAAAGTTTTTTCGATGATTCCCAGCTGATATATGTAGTATAGTCAGTTGAAACAGATTTAATACTGCTAAAGTTCAGAAAAAGCAATATACTGGATAAAAGTATAAATATTTGTAACCAAACAACGCCGGATACTTATGTATAGATATAACTATTATACAATATTTGAGCTTTAAGCTTTTTGAACTTGATTTTTTAGTAACTAGATACACAATACATACACAACTAAAATTTGTTGGGTTTCGAGTAACCGTTCGTTAAAGTCTTCTAGATATGGTGCGTTAAAACATAATAGAATTTTCATTCAACTATATATGTATATAATTATGTACTTTATCAAAACTTATAATGTGCATTGAAAATTAGCTTTACGAGCTTTTTTGTATCAATTTTAAACACTTCAGCTCGTTAATAATTGACCGTTTCTCTCTCGCCGCACCGTCTGACCCAAAATCGCAAAGAGAAACGTTTATCCGTAGTCTCAGAAAAGTTTGTTTTGTTTCTGCACTTGGCCTATATACACAAATAAGCACTTCTCGTAAATAAAAGCATCAGAGCAATCGCCTTTTACTATGCTTGAAGCTCCGATTGTATTGTACACAACCATTCAAATGAGGCACTTATTACTATTGCCAGTCTTCACTTTCACACGTGGACATTTTCTAGGTGGGACCTCTTTGAGTGTGTCACCGACAGTTTGGTTAATTGTATGTACATATTCGAGCTTTGAAAGTTGAGCGCTCGTTGAGGAAATCCTGTTGTAACGGTGTTGTGTACTTTTTAAAGATTATAATTCGTCCATTGTGCAATTATAATTTTTACGTTGTGCAATTTAATTTTATCAAATGCTGTGTCGTAATGAAAATAAAGACAAAAAAAAAACACTATTATATAATATATTATATGAAGCACTTAAACTTTATATACTCGTGTGAACTAAAGTATTCGAAAATGTATGACAGTCTTTAAATAATACTTATTTTTTTAACATAAAAATAATCATAGAGTGAAAAAAGGGATCAGACCAGAGAACATGATGTTGATGGAAGCGGGATGATATTTCAAATCGCGCAATTACAAATAATCAGTTTTATAATAATAGAAATATATTATTTAATACTCTGGAAGCTTGAAGTGTTGACACACACATGAATTGTGAAGTAAAAGTGTCTTCAAATACGAGGTAGAAAGCAAAAGCATCAAACGGACGAAAAATAGTGTTTGTATAGGTATATGCATACGAGTACATAATATGTACATATATGTATGTATGTATGTATGTACATACATACAATAGATACTAAACGTACAGCTGACCACTCGCTAACATTACCACACATCGCGTGTTTAAAAATGTCTTCTAAAAGTGATTTAGATTTCAATGAGACTTTGTATAGTTTGTCTCATTTATTCTTGGAGCATTTTATGGTCTGTATGTTTTGAGTGTTTATGTCGCACTTGTGATTATTAGTCTAAATTTGCAGAGAAAGCTTCCACCGTTTGCAAATGGGTCACATCGACAATGGTATTTATCCTATAACCAATCGGCAAAGGATAATAAAACCAAGATCAAAGATCCCAACCGCAAGCTAAGCAAACTTAAAGTGTGCTGTCTCAATTCTGTAAAATCGTCTAGTTTTGGTTCAAAGACCCAAGATCATAATTCCAATAATTGTAAACGAGTTAATATCCTTATCACAACTCATTGCATTATCTATTTTTATTAATTATTATCGCCAAATACAATTGGAATTAATTATGCTAGATCCGAAACTGTTTTATGTTACAAAATCTATTTTATTTTGAAAAGTTTATTTATTAAAATTTAAACGTATGCGATAAAACGCTTTTCTTTTGTTTTATTTTATTAAAAAATAAATAACGTTTAACTTTGTATAAAATTTTAGAAACAATTGAAGTTTTCCACAAAAGCTAATTATTCAAAATAAACTTTCTCTATATGAAAACTAATAACAAACGATTTTATTGGAATTGTTATACCTATACATACATATGAATGCATGTATATATGTACATAAGTAGAATGTCTCAGTAATAGTTAAGTGTCTCAATTACATGTATAAAGATTTATGTTAATTAAATGTAGATTACCTGTCGTATATGACCCAAAATAACTTATTTTAGTATTCATTTAATCGGGAAAGCTCACGTCCTATGCTAAAAGTTTTACTCCAATTTACCCACAAAGCACATTGACCGTATCGTTTTCTTTATGTATGGAAAAATTTGCATTTTTTTTAACAAAGTTCCTTTCAAGCACGACTACGCAATTTAATATCGAATTGAATTCTTTTGGTTTTGAAACCAATTACAAATATTTTTTTATCCGAATAATGAAAATCGAACGACTGTGAAGTGTGACACTTTGCACAGACAATTAACCTTGGAAGTGTTTGAGTCAAAAATGCGATCGAAACAGTTTGAAGGAGCTTTTTTTTTTGGGAAGTCGTTGAACAAATAGAAGTCATCTCTATGGTTGCGAGACGACTTTTTCTCCCCAACTTGACTTGTTGAAAGTGTGTCGATCGGTCGAAAGACGTCGGCGGAAAAACGACGATGTAAAGCCCCGTCGTTTTTCTAATGTCCCGTTTGTATGGCCAAAGAAATTTAATGTACTGTTGTTCATTATGCGTATAGTTGTTTGCATTTTTGTGCTATTTTTTCGCCTACTAATTTTATATTTTTCACGTACGAGTTGTGTGGGCGTTTGTTTATCGGATAATTCGCTGCAGTCATTACACAATGCATCTAAACATATCCTTTTGAAACGCATTCCTTGACAGTGATTTCCAATCTTTGAACTAATCGGCTATAATAGGTAAAGAAAGTTAACGCGCGATAAATATGAATATGTATGTATGTATGTATGTATTTGCGTGTTTAACTTTGGTATAAGATAACATCAAAAAACGGTCCGATAGAATCATTTCAATGCACTTACTGATTCATATCAAATGTCTCATTACTCTATTTTGTAAATTTTACCATTACACGCATATTTAAATACCCGGAAAATTACATTGTACGCGTAAATACGCATCGTCGCGAAAATATTCCATTTACTGTGAAAATTATCAGCGCGAAGAAATTAAGCTCCGTATTGTTTTGAATAGCCCATATTGTTTAGCTGGTTTGGTTTGATTTCGCAAACTTTAAACTGGTTCGTTTAAAGTTAAATCATATTTTCATTATATGTAGCTCCGTTTAATGTGCATTTATTTCCGCCATCTATCTATCAATTATTCTATATATGTATGTAAGTTCAATGAACATCAACTTAACAATTTTAAAAGAAATTTTCGATCGTGTTGTGAAATAAATATCACGAAATTCGTGTTAGTGTAACGTCATTTTGAAAAATACATTCGATAAATTTTGTCAGGTGAGTTTGAAACATTCATCGGTCAAATTGCATCATTGGATTATTTCACGATAATATTATATAGCCCTTTTGTCTTAAATTTCTTTTGCGTAGTTTGTTAAATGTGACATTTTGATTTAGGTATCGAAATTGTACGTCTTATTATATTATTTATGTAAATTTGAGGCAGATAAAGGTTTAAAGCAAGTGGTGAAATCGCCAATGTATACGTTCATACAATGTTTTTCTGTTTGGAGGCCGTCAAAGTTTGTATATGTACGTCAAAGCTTTCGCATTCGTCCATTTTGGCACATGACTACGCTCATCAAACAATTTCAAAATGTGCGATTAAACAATTCTCGATATGCTAATATTGCTATTTATTTTCATTTGGTTTCGGGCGATCATTTGTTGTTATTGTTTTTTTTTTTTTTTGCGCATGTTGAAAAAACGATCAGTGCGACACTCAATGACACAAATTACTATTTTGATTTCTTAAAAAATTGCACATACCTTATAATACATTGTGACTTTTATTATTATCGATCGCGACTATGACCTCAATGTGTCTTGAGTTTATTGGGCGGTAAAACGATGCTGTTTCTTTCACCGTCAATCAGATGAATTAAAATTACTGATAGCTCGGGAAGGGCGTATGTAAGGTCAGATTAAATCATTCTAGAAAATTTGTGTACAATAATTTGACATGAATTCATTAATAATATTCATTTGGAGTTTGAATATTTATTTGTTTTAAACTTGCCCTTCGTTTGTGGCTTTAATTTACTACTAGCAGTAAGCACCCAGCGTTGTCCAGGTGAAAATATTTATACTTTTTTCCTATATATGTACTGTCAAATCATAAAGACAGAACTTTGTACTATGTATCTGTAAAAGAACATGTACCTATGTAGTGTAGCATTCGAGTATTATATAAAGTCCCCAGCATCTCGGTAAAGTTTGTTTCTCGATTAATCAAACAGTGTGAGAATGTATACGGAACAAAGAAACTAAATTTTTATTTTATTTCACTTGCCGAAAGATTCTGTAACGCAGAGTTTCAAATAAAAAATTCGCAATAGCGAACGTAGAATTAGAAACTCGAAGAATGCTAACGAGTCGTACATAAAAGTAAACATGCGAGTGTAAACAAACGTTATTATAACACGGTGGATTCACGCTCTATTTATCGTTTGATTAATTCACTTTTTATATAACGACGATGAATGAATCATTTCGAACGATTCAATTAAAACGCGCTCAAATTTGGCGAAATTTTGCAATTTATCCACTGTGTTCCGATGATTTCAAGCGATATTTATTCGGTAACAGTTATTCCGCGAATCGAATTCTGTTCAATGGATAGATTTGCGGTTTAGTGAAATCGACGTAGTTTTATATCTTGTTATCTTGTAGTCGTTGAATTAGACACGACTATTAACATGTCATTGAACTGAAAAAAATTTGGACATCATAATATAATTATAATCTTATAATCGTTTATGGTATAGATATGGCAAAAAATTACATTATTATTCTAGCACGTGATATATCAATTAGCATTTTTTGCGATTGAACTATATTTATTTTGTACACGACGTTTTAATTTGAACCATTATACATATGTACATACATAGTTTTTATTTAACCGAAATAAAACTTTGAATCGTCTTCGTAATGTTTCACAATGAATAATTTCTCCGAGCATACTGAATGCCTTCGATGATGTCATCGTTTCTTTACCTTTACCTCTTCTCCGGTCATCGTTTTCATTTCTTAATCGTATTTTAGAGTGATTTTCATATGAATCACAGTTTATATGACATTTTAAAGAATAAGGTATCCATTTATATAAATATGTAATACGTATAAGTGAATTCTCATGTACATACATATTTATGTATTTGTATTGTAGTTACATACATATGTACATATGTACATTCCAAAACCGTTTGACAAAATCGGAACTAAACTTTTCACGGATATTCCCTATGATTTTGCATTCATAACAAATTGTCAGTTTTTATGTAGTGTTTCCAAAATCGTCAAGGTTAAGGTGATGAAAGTTTTGATCCGATTCTAATGTAACTAGTGGAATTGTAAGCTTTATAGTAGTGAGAGTAATTGCAAAGTGAGGTGATAATATAATATCTATGCTAAATGCGTGTAGGTGGATGTTGCTGGTTCAATATTTAGATCAAAATTACGCGATGCAGTTTAATTTGAACACTCCTCCTAAAATACTACGAGTATTACAGCATAGTCGAAGTCCACACTATACTTTTATAGATACAATTTCATCGCAACGCTAACTATAGTTTATAAATGTACATATATGTATGCTTTTCTTTGACATTAGGTACGTTCCAATCTCATCGTTGGGATTAAAACCCAACACCGCTCATCTGAGGAGTTGTCTTGTTGCATAATACCTGATTACCAACCTACCACTGTTATGGAACATGCACTCGAGATTAATACATCTCGACCCGCTGTCGCTGCAACATTTCATTTATTCTGCATCGACGGTATTTTGCTCGCTGGACGTGATAACGTGAAGAAAACGCACTGGATTTTAGTCGAAGGCCTAACTAATGAATGCGAATTATCATTAGTTCGTTTCGAAATGTGCACTTAATTTTAGAACTTGCGAAGGTTACGTGCATGAAAGAATACCACATTGCGTAAACGTAGGAAAATTCACGGTGCACTTTCACGGCCCTGGTCGTTTCGTTCGCTGGGCAAAATGGGACCGGTTATACATACATACATATGTACATACATAGTAGTTAAAGGGTCACGCCCAAAATTTCCAACGATCGTGTGTGTGCTTTACAGGGCCGAACAAAGTAGGTTTATGTGCGTATATAACGCAAAACATTGATGTTCCTGTAATGTTAAAGTCATTGAACTCATGAAAAAAGGCTAATGTTTCGATTCGTTCCTATCGCCACTGGTTAGCTTTGGGTATAAGTAATACAAGATTGGTTGTCTCCCATCAGAATTTGACAAATTAATCCAACTTAGCTAGTTGTTGAGACGGTTCCATACAAAATTGGCTCCATCTTGTATTATTCCTATTGCCTTTCCTTTATTTCCTTGTCAGAAGGCGATGGGTAACTATCAGTTACTTGTACACTTCTGACAAATTATACTTACTATAAATATATATTAGCGTAAGCGTCTGCCTGGGTCGTTGGGTCACGCTCGCAATGCCAAATTTTTTTTAGAAGCGTGTTGGCAACAAGCTGGTCTGACTCAACAACGTAATTTTATGGCCATAAACCCATTCAATCAACGGTGCACTATACAATTGTTTCACATGCTGTCAAACGAGCTAGGGCCTGTACTGTTATTGTACAAGCCATAGCATACGGGTAGGGGTTGGAGTTGAAATCCACCGTCATATGACGGGTGAACCAGCTAGTAATAAAGTTTTTGTCACTGGTGAAAAATGAAAGCTTGATATCAAGTGCGCCCTTTTAAAAAGAGGAATGAAAGCAGCCATGAATTCGTGGTATATTTACGATATTCGGTGCATTGAACTTTAACTAGTACCTACATAGTTCGAGAAAGAAAATCAATCAATTATTTCAAAGTGAGTTGTGCCGCCTTGGGGAGAATACCTCTGACTTATTACTCCTCAAGACCCTCACATGAGGCCACATCTCCCCTCGACGAACATAGTAGTCTACTGAGCTTTCCGTTGGAGACGGACCAAAGCCGGAACAAACGCAATGTTTGATATTACAATAGTGCAACATGATGCAAATAGTATCAGTTGCTGTCAAAATGTCAAAAAGTATCCAGTTGCTGTCAAAAATTTACAAATCCTATATTAGACCTAAATTAGAATTTACTGTAAATGTTTGGAACCCTAAGTTTAAAAAAGACATCGTATGTTTAGAAAGGGGGTACAAAAATGTCATTTGAACTTCGATCACTACCCTATAACTAAAGGTTGAAGAGAATGAGTCTCACCTCTTTGGAGACGAGAAGATTGAGAGGCTATATAATAGAAGTGTATAAAATAATAAATGTCCAATAAAAAGCCTCATCACGTTCAATAGACACGCACATCTCAGATGTCATACTCTGAGACTCCTAAAAGACAAATCTACCAAAATTGTCAGAGACTCGTTCTTTTCAAATAGAGTGGTCAAAGTTGGGAACCGCCTGTCAAATCAGATAGTAACTTCTGAAAATATAAATCTGTTTAAAAATCATCTCCCATTTGAATATAAATTGATTTTTGTATCAAATATAAAATATAAATAAAAAAATAAAAACTGTATGTACAATTTATATCAGACCCCTGGGCTCCATCAACTACGCCGCCTGCCCATATATTTTAAATAAATAAATAAATAAAAAAATACAGGTTTATTGAGGTGAAAAAAGTATGAAAAGGTAAGGTATGTCGACCTTCGAAATTATTAACCCTTTGCGTCCACTCAGCTTGCAATACGGCACTGCGTACCAACATGTGTGCATCTGAATAGAGATTTCTCCATTTTGGACAGTTAGTTAGACTGTTTTGGACGAGGTTGCGCAACACTACTTACTTCCTAACTGTTTAAATGCCCAAATGTCCGCAGGGCTAGATATATACATAGGTATGTACCTATGTACCTGTACACACATGGTCATTCCCACTACAGCCACTTGGAGACCTTCAATCGCTCACTTCCTCGTCCGATTTCTTAATAACCGGATCGGATCGATCGCCTCCTCCTTCCAAAATCGACAATTTTTAAATCCGGTGAGACGATTATAGGAAATTGTTTTAGATAACATAGCGGTTGAAGCTCGACCGTTCGTGTGTTGCTTTTTAATGATTTTCGATCGTGCTTTAATGTGAATGCGTCGATGGTGTCGTTTTTGGGTATACTGTAGTTCGAAACCGGGAATGTGATGTGTATCGAATTTTCACGGAAAACTAATTGGTTATTTTCAATTTGTGTGATTGGTTAATGTAACTGTAATAAACAAATGGAAATTGTAATTTGTAATGCGTTCTAAATTACGGTAGTCTTTTGGTTTCAGTTGTTATTTTAGTAACGGGTTTTCAATTATTTTAGTTGTATTGATATAAATTTTGTATTATGTTAAATATTGTTAAATCATGTTAAAATATTTACTTAACCTTATCTCATCTTATCTGATTTCAACTTAACCTAACTGTCTCATTGGAAATGTGTAAATCATTTGAGTTATCTTTCAAAGTAATTTTTAAGTACTGGAATGTTTAAAATAATAGTGATTTGATCAAATTAATTTAATACGAGTATGTTTGAGAGTTAAACTTACTGATTACTTTGTTCCATGTAAGAAATGAAAGTAATGTTTATGCATATTGTTTATATAACAAGTCGTGAAATTGTTTGATGATTTAAGTAACCTAAACTAACCAGTTTTTTTTTACACATTATAGCGTAATATGTATTTATGTATGTAATTCTGCTAAAGGCAAAATATAAAAATAATGTATTAATTAAAAATGGCAAAGTCACGTATGCAATTTTTGAATACTGCGTTTAAAATTGAAAAAGAAAACGCCATAATATGTGATATAAGCATTAATGTGCAAATGCAAAAATTACCAAACAGAATGTTTCGACTTCAATGTGTACAAAATTGCAAATTTATGTATGATTTTTTGCGAAATTAGTGTTTTTTTATTCGTATATATGTAGCCAATTAAATATTGGTGAATATTAATTGCCATCGTAACCCTGAATCGATTCGAAACATGTGTTTATCAAAATTGTACATATTAAACGTTTTCGATATGTCAAGCGATTATTTATTGAACTGTGACTTCAATTATTAAAAGTGGTGACTCGAGCTGTAAATAATTTAATGAGGGAAAATCCAAATAATCAAATTCTAAAGCCGGATTCCAAAATCAATACTTTGCCGACACAAAATTAAATTAAATTAAAAATACCATATTTATACGATCTTGAAATCAAAGGCGAAATTACCATGATATTATATATTTATGGTGTAAACTGTAAAGTAACCATATTATAAATCGCCTAATTACATTTAATTTCAAATGTAATTTTAAAAGTTTGTCATCTCGATTGACTTTTATTTTACGCGATTAGGTATTATATTTTATTGCGCAAAAATCAAGCAATAATACTTTTCGAATGTTTCATCGTTTATGAACAATAATATTCGATGAAATAACCAGTACTTCATGGTCGTTTTTGATCTTCCAAACGACCTCACTTTAACGCAATATAAATTTGCGTCGTTTATTATTTTCACAGTTTTCCCAGTGAAAGATAATAGTTTGAATGAATTAATACCATAAGCATTATTACAATGTACTGTTAATCAAAGTTGTCATATTGCAATATTGTCGTTGAATAGTAAACAATGTAATACCATGTACATACATACATACATACATGCATATGTAGGTACCTACTGGAGATGTCTATAATTTTACTTGAGGGTATTGTATGCAAATTACTCGGAAAAGTTGACTATCGTTAAGGCAAATTTCCGTTCAATATAATATAATTGATCGTTAGCATGTTCGCTACCTAGCATATACTATTGTGTGATGCTGGTGATGGGTTTATATTTTTTTATTGTAAAATTGGACCGCAATATCGATTGTGCAACGTGCATCGTACAGATCACGTAGATTTCGGTTAGATCCGGCCAAACGACTATTATGCAATGTGCGCTCGTTGCCTAGCTCGATCTTGGCAATGAAATGTGAAAGTCACATCGGAACATCGATACATATATTTATTTCGACGGTTATACAATCGTCTATGACCGTATAGTCGATTTCGTTCATAAAGAAAATTACCAACGACAAAAAAAATTTTTTTTTATCGTCGTACGTATCCCGCGGACATGGCGTGGCCAACTTTTGCTTTTGCCGACAATGAACGTGAAAGAACACGAAGTGAAATGTGTAAATAAATGAATGGCAAAGTGGTACCTGTGCTACGTAAGAGAGTCGTTCGTACGTACCGAAAAGAGCACAGTGTCTCGTATGTGTGTCATGTGCCGTTCGCGAAACGTATTTACCCAAACTTTTACATAACACTTCAGTGCTTTCGCACACCTGAAGCCTTCCTCGAAGTATGTGAAAGTTGGCCATATACGTCGATGTATCCGATACGTCGGTGTATCGATGATGGAAACCTTAAAATTGCGGTGCAAAGCTTATTGCAGTATGCGGGTCGTTAATCAGAGCTTTCGTTGATTAAAGGTTGCGGTTATGTTTGATCAATGATGGGCTTAAGTAATTAATTAATATAACATTGAATATCCCATATATGTATTACTAATTAATTTTATTTAAATTAGTGATACATATATACACATATATATTCCACAATATACCGTGATGACCTAACAGGTTACCCCAATTCGTCACCACGGCCAGATACAATTACAAGAAAAAAAGTAGTAAAAAAGTAATAAAATAACAAAATATAACAATGTCCACAATGTCATTATAAAACTAATACCAGAAAATCATAAAAATAACTTAATGTAGAAAATAAAGGAAACTGGAAAGCTGTTGAGGACTAATATTAAACAAATCAACATTCAATGCAACAGCATTCAGCCTACCAATAGCTCTGGTAACGGGTGAGTCACGGAGGATACAGGATCTGGCCCAGATTGGTGAAAACAATAGCTGTGATCGAGATCCATGAGGATGCTCAGGCGCCAAAAGCTTCAACTCAGAACAAAACCGATCTGAACGATGTGAATAACGAATCGATGTACTTTTAACATGTACGTCTGGGTATGAGTTAGACATTATGATTTAGAGATCACTCATATTAGCATAGATCGTGTCAAGGTAGTTTTTGAAACGTTAATCTTTCGTTGAAAACGTACAAAATTGTAGTAATTGTGTATTGTGAAATTAAAAGGCAATTTACATGCTATATAAATATGTAGCTAAAAACTCATTGAAATCGCGATTAGATTTATGAATGAAACAAGCTTCAAATACGTACATACATACCTATATATGTAGCTGTCCGTTAGAAATTATCGTACAGATATATTTATAGACGTATCATTACTTATATCGATAGTCAGCTGCACGATCTACATTTTAAATATTTTCGGAATAAGAAGGCAGTTATGTAAAAAAAGTATGTATGTATGTATGTAGATATGTAGATAGCATGATTTATCTGTTTTTTTTTTTTATACGTAATCGTACTTTTATACTGGCTTAGGGGGGAAAATCGACGCGTTCACTACTTTTACGTGGTCAAGATGGATATTATGTAGTTGGAAATGATAATGCGTAGTGGTTTTAATTTTTGTGTGTTGAATAACGAACAAATATTGTAATGATATTTCGGATCAATTTTACTTTCACGCTTTAATATGTGGTCGAGATTCCACAAATTGGCATTGGATTCAATATCATCTGGTTCGTGGATTCTTTGATTATTATGTAAAACGTTTAAAATTTCCCAATATTGAAGTAAGCGTAGTCAAGGCCTCGACGTGTAAAATGCATGCAAAATACTCCCGGTCCAGTTTATATATATGTATGTATGTACATACATATGTACATACATACATAACTACAACCTACATAAGTTTTGTTTATCGTATTGGGAAAATTTGTGGTTATTTCATCATTTAGAATCGTTACCGTAATAAACGAATAGGAAAAAAAAATAATATAGAAAAACCCAAACGGAAGAAATGCACACGAGAGGTCTTCGTCCGTTAACGACTATTAAGCAAGAACACTGATTTACAGTTAACTTGAGCTATTATTCGTCGATTTTATTACAAAATTGTAACGAACGGTCAAAAACAACCAATTATATAAGAGTTTTGTTAAAAATTATATTGCAATTTACACGCACGATATACAACATTTAAGTTAAAGCATTGTTATGTTAACCAATAAATTTAATATAACAATATTATCTAAGAAATTTTTTGTACTAATACGTTGATAAGATGAAAATTTTGAATTGAATATAAATTCTAGCTACTCTATATAAATATTGATATTACCTATGTAGTAGTAAAAACATCATGGATATTGGAGAGCTTTTTAATTGACTTATTGTGAAAATTTAGCCTGATATTTTATTTACTTATACAAGGTTCTTTAATTGGATAAAAAATTCAGGGCTATCAAAATCTGGCAATATTTTTTTTTGACACGTACATATGTACATACAAACAAAAAGCTAAAATACATCATCAGTTTAATTTTTGTCGAAAGGTTGTTATAATATTTTATAAATGAACAGATTAGTGAATGTCAGTTTGAGAAGCGCTGTCTCTTAGAGACTAATATAATTGCAATCGACAAATTGATGTTTGTAATGGTTAGCTCAGATTTCCTATAAGCTAATATACAATTCAATCATTACAATTTCCAAACATTTAAATAAACATAACGTAAAGAAAGGCAAACATTTCAACAGTTTTAACCACAGACATTATTAGATTCGTCCATGCTTTTATGGACAAATTTATAGAATGAACCGTAATTACATATTGTAATATTAGCATACGTGCTCCAGTTACGACTGTAAAATATTATAACTTTGACGATTCGCCAACTCATATTACTACATATCAGGCGTGAATGATTATTATTGTAATGAAAAAAAAATCAAACGCATACACACACACTCACACTTTCGTTTAGCTATAAAAAAGCTGTATGCGAAATTGCAAGTGATGTTTAGGAATTCGAAGAACGACCGTTCAAAACGAGGTCGCTCGAGAGCTTTCACACTTAACGAGTGATTTCCGTATGATACGACTTTAATACGAATATAAAAGTGTTTTGACTTTAGATACTTAACTCGTACAAATGTAGTATGTATTCATTATAATAGAAAGTTCATTCCATTACTAATTGTATTCAATAAGTATCGGTACCATATAAAATAAATTGATTTCCGTAATTTTCAACACCCACGCACTTTTTTCCCCGTATAATATTCAATTGATGCAAATTTAATTTGCTCTCAATTTCGACACCTGAAAGTTTTACATAATCCTCAAAACGATGAGTCTCACTTTCGTACGTACATACATACATCTTGTCATTTCGACATTGCGTTTGTTCGAAATCGTATTTAGAAAACATTAATCAAGGTTAAATATCAGATGCGTACCTAAGTAGGTATGTACTCGGAATTTCCGAAGGAAATTAGCTCGATTTATTTTGTTTTTTAATTTTAAATCAATGTGTAATCTAAAATATTTATACATTTGCGTAATTACAGTGTGCGTTGTAAATAATGTAGATTTATACGCACTTTGCCAAAACAGAACAATACGATCGACTTTATAGTTGGTTACGTTAGAATAATTTTCGTGTTCCAGTTACATAAATTTCATCTGTAATTTGACACAAATCGATAATAAATACGCAGGTTTAAAATGGATGTAAGATTCGATCAAAAAAAGTGCTTTTGCTGATCTTGTAGAGCGTTGGCCTCTACACGTTGACCGTGATGATATGTACATATGTATGTACGTGCGATAAGAAAAAGTGACTCGTTGACAATATTTGACTGATTAATGAAAATTTAATATTGTTAATTATTACGTTAGTCATGTCAAACTATGTATCTCATTAAAACTGATGTGTTTAATTACGCCCTTCATTGATTTTCATTAACACCAATCACTTTTTTTTTTTGTCTATTTTGAGGTAAAAAAAGTCTTTAAGTACGACTTTAAGTTAACAAAATCAAAATGTATGACTATGAAATTATTGATAAGTTTTTTGGCAATTTTGAATGATATCTTAATATTTCAATTTTGTCATAGTAATGACATAACAATTACTTATACTTATAAGTAATTGTACTTTTACCATTACTCATGAGTATAAGTAATTATTCAAGTGAAAATCTGAATTAAGCCCCTTTAAACTAGAAACACATAATTATCATTACAAAACGTAACAAGTAAACGTCATTCTTTGTAGCTGTCATTGAAGTTTACCGAAAAGTCAACCGACAAAACAGGAATCAGTTGCATAACATCAATACTTCCGACGAGTACAGATCTTTTTATAAAATTTTAATTACATATTCAATAAAAAAAAAATCATCATCTAAATACACCATCACACTAACAACTTTCATTTTTACTACATATATAAACACTACGTACACTTTCTTTTTCTATATTTTTTATCCCGATTCCCATAGGAAAATATTTTTACAGTGACTTAATACCCTATCTTACATAATTTTGTTTATTTTTATATTACAAGTATCTGTATCAATCAAAACATCTAAACATTGTGAACGATTGTTGTAAGAGTGTGTTGTACTATGTAGTTAGTTAGTATGTATATACATAACTTGCTCTAATAGTCAATTACACGTGTACAATAATATCCAATTAGTCACTTTTTTTAACCTAGATAGTTTATTTAACTGTCCATCTATCAAATAGATGTCATAATCGATTAGTCATACACAAATTGATCGAATTTCAATACAACCATATATGTATGTACATACAGAATTAACCTATGTGATTTTTCGCACATGCGATTGCGGTTAACCGTGCTATTTATATCTACATAGAAGAAATATAGTTTTTGCGTTAATTAATTTACGAGTCGATTACCGGTAACTTAAACAGTTAAAATTTTGAATATTCAATTTACATACATACTTATGTATTTATTTATTTATTTTATATAATATTAGCTAATTTAACTTACATCAATTACATATTTATAACAACTGCATAAATCTAGTAAATAAATAATAAATCTATACACTATACTTATACATATGTAATATGAATTCTTCCTTGTGAAACGTTGATGCAGTTATTTGGAAAACTGATGAAAAACCTTGAAAGGATTCGCACAACTGGATCTGTTTTAAAAGTCTCTTTCTTTGTGTCGATGAACTTTAAATACAGCAAAATGATTTAAAACTGGAAAGCTTAAGTTACCGCTCGTTAAAATGCTTTATGTAGGGTCTATCGATAAAATAATTAAAAAGTAGATCACAAACGAGTCTATTCAGTATTTTTATGTAATTAATTCAATACATACATACATACATAATACATAGTTAGTAATTCAAAATTAATTTCATCACGTAAAAAATTCAAACGCGATGCCAAAAGATTGCGAAAACAAGTCTTCCTATGTATGTATAATGTATTGCAATTATGTACATGGTATTCAAATTGATATCCTCGTTGTATTTTTGTTTGTGTATTTTTATGTTTACCTTTTATATTATATTAATAAAGAGCTTAATGTGTGTGTGTCTGTGTGTGTGTCTGTGTGTGTGTCTGTGTGTCTGTGTGTCTGTCCCGTAACGCTATGACGTCACTATAGGATTTTCGAGTTTTTTTCTATGAATATATTTTTTTGAAAATCGGTTTTTTGGATATTTCCAACTTTTTTTTTTTGGATTTTTTTTTGGAACTTTTTTTTGAATTTTTTTTTTTTTTTTTTTTTCAACTTTTTTTTTTTGGATTTTTTTTTTTGAACTTTTTTTTTTGAATTTTTTTTTTTTTGGATTTTTTCAACTTTTTTTTTGGATTTTTTTTTTTTGGAACTTTTTTTTTTTTGAATTTTTTTTTTTTGGATTTTTTTTTCAACTTTTTTTTTGATTTTTTTTTGGAACTTTTTTTGGATTTTTCAGACTTTTTTTTTTTTTGGATTTTTTTTTTGGAACTTTTTTTTTTTTTTTTTTTTTTTTTTTTTAATGAATATATTTTTTGAAAATTTTTTTTTTTTTTTTTTTTTGGATTTTTCCAACTTTTTTTTTTTTGGATTTTTTTTTTGGAACTTTTTTGAACTTTTGAACTTTTTTTGAATTTTTTTTTTTTTGATTTTTTCAACTTTTGATACCCCCTAAAGCTATTCCGGCCCCTTACCACCCCACAGACCCCCTAACCCTACGGCACCCAAAAGCTATGCCGGCCACTCACCACCCCCCAGACCCATCCCCTGCCCCTACGGCACCTTTTCTGCACTCCCGAAAAGCTATGCCGGCCCCTCACCACCCACAGACCCCCCTAACGGCACCTTTTCAGCACTCCCGAAAAGCCATGCCGGACCAACCACCCCACAGACCTCCCTACCCCTACGGCACCTTTTCAGCACTCCCGAAAAGCTATGCCGGCCCCTTACCACCCTTTTTTTTGACTCACTAAAAGCCATGCCGGACCATCACCAACAGACCTCCCCCTACCCCTATGCACTCCCGAAAAGCTATGCCGGCCCCTTTCATGGTCCCATGCCGGCCCCTCATACCCCAGCGGCCCCGTTTTTGCCCTCCCGAAAGCTATGCCGGCCCTTTACCACCCCGCCAGACCCCCCCCCCCCCCCGGCGGTCCCTTTTTGGACTCCCGAAAACTATGCCGGCCCCTTTTTTTTTGACTCACTAAAAATGCCGGACCATCACCACCCACAGACCTCCCCTACCCCTACGGCAAATTTTTCTGCACTCCCGAAAAGCTATGCCGGCCCCTCACCACCCACAGACCCCCCCTTACCCCTACGGCACCTTTTCAGCACTCCCGAAGTATGCCGGCCCCTCACCACCCCAGACCCCCCCTCCTGCCCCAGCGGCCCCGTTTTGCCCTCCCGAAAAGCTTTTACCACCCGCCAGACCCCCCCTTCCCTTTTTGGACTCCCGAAAACTATGCCGGCCCCTTACCACCCCTTTTTTTGACTCAAAAAGCCATGCCGGACCATCACCACCCCAGAGCCGCCTTCTACCCCTGCGGCAACTTTTCAGCACTCCCGAAAGCTATGCCGGCCCCTCACCACCCCACAGACCCCCCCCTACCCTACGGCACCTTTTTTCAGCACTCCCGAAAAGCTATGCCGGCCCCTCATTTACCCCTACGGCACCTTTTTTGCACTCCCGGAAATGCCGACCCCTCACCACCCCCCCCCCAGACCCCTCCACTGCCCCTAACCTTTTCTGCACTGCCGAACAGGTATGCCGGCCCCTCACCACCCCAGACCACCCCCCCTACCCCTACGGCACCTTTTTGCACTCCCGATAAGCTATGCCGGCCCCTTACCACCCCCCCAGATCCAAAATCAAAACCATTAAAAATTCAGCGGGCGTTGAAATAAGCTAGTATAGGTATAATATTGTACATACGTGCTCAAGTCGAGGTCTACGAAATGAAAAATATTAATTTGGCCACACTTACTCGCAAATTAAATTAAATAAATTTGCATAATTCGCGACGAATTTCATGGTCACACAATAGTGTGACCTAATAAGAAAGAAATTTTCGCTTTGTAAAATTCTAAGAATTACCACATTACTTACATTACACATAGCTTACGTAGACTTATGTATTTTGTTTCGCACGAAAAAAAGTGCATTGCAAATTTCAGCAATTAATATTTGGTTTTATATAATAAAAATTACAATTGATAAGATTAAAAATGCGTTAAAAATGAATATTTATATCAAGCGCAACGTTTTAAAATGCAAAAGTTGAAAAAATTCCAAGAATTCGAACGCTATGGTAATTTTACAAGTACCTACATATGTACATATAAAAGAAATTACTTTTTAACAGTTTTTCTTTATCGTTTATTTACTTTTCGATTGTGCTTTTACATTTTGACTTTTTGGCTGTAAATTAAATATTAATGTTGCAGCTTACTAAGATTTGTAAGAGTAGAGCCATAACAACCGCAACCAAGATCCGTCTTGTGAGGAGTCTAGTTTTCTGTCTTTATTCCGTGGAAACATGGACAATTAAAGCGGCAGATAGAAGGAGATTGGACTCTTTCAAGATATGGTGTTAGAGGCAGTTGTTGAGGATTCCCTGAACCGATAGAAGAACGAATGTCTCCATCCTTGAGGATCTGAGGATCAAGGATAGACTGTTCACTGTCTGCCTGAGACACATTCTCCGGTTCTTTGGACACGTGGCGACGATCCTCAGCAATGAGGCATACGACTCAGAAGATAAATATTATGTTCGCGTTTCGAAGCTCACGATCCAGACATTGACATCTAAGCGTGATTATTTTCCTCTAAGCTTTTATTTGAAATTTATTGATTTGAATATGGAAAAAGTGATAAACTCGACGATGGTAAACAAATATAAAGTTTCAATGTAATAGGATAAACGGTTTTTTTGTTATAGCGATTCTACACACATCCGTCTAACACACAGACATAGGTACAGACATTTTCCAAAAATCATGAAAATTTGATCAGATACCTGATACAAATCAGTCAAAATCTCGAGGTCGAATTTTCGCACGATTACAATACTTTATCCGATATTGATAAAGTTAAAAAACCCGTTGAATTTTTGCCGGTAATGACATAGCTGTCTTTAAATAGTTATCCATATGTGATACATCAACACATTCTCAAACATCCCGCTCAATTACTTTAAATTATTACATAATCAATAAAAAAAGAGGTGAGATTTACGTATAATACATACATACATATATCACTTATCATGAGAATACAACGTAATACAATTTTACATAATAATAATACAATAATTATCAGCGATCGTTCGAGATTAAACAGTTTAATATCACCATTGAGTAACTGCGCCCTACTTTCGACCGTTCGTACAAAATCATAATAATTATATTGATAAAATTGAATTTTAAGCAATTTTTTTTTAAATATTAAAATTAACTCCCACGACCGTGTAATGTAATTAAAAAAAAAGCTCAATGAACATTATTGTAATTGTAGAAGACGGTCAAAGTTGTGCGTTAGGTTCGAGGTCGAGATAATATTCGGTCGTATTTTTCGAGTGGTTCTAACACAATAATTAACACGATACTAATGTACATAGAATATGTGTTTGTGTGTGTAGATGTATGCATCATTTTCCATTTTCAAATAGCTAACTGAATAATTGGTCAAGGGAAAATCAGCACGGCGAGTCAGATTGAGCGTTACCTCGACGTTTGAGTGTTTGCTATTCGCCACCACCACACACTTGTCAGTACACTGGTCAAACCAGAACACTACAACACTCCTCAAATAGTAAATACGACTGTCAGCGGTCCTCCATGTATTACACAGTTAACCTGTTAACGTAACGAGTGCAAGTGAGCGCCGAAAGCTCCAACCGCAACAATGTTGCTATAATAAGTTCAACTTAATGCTGATGATATATATTTCTCGAGTAAAGATTTTCATGTTCGATGATTGTAACCATTGAATTATTGTAATTTTTAATTTAATCTTTTTAAGATCAAAGTAGATGCACCCCCATTCAGTTTCCATTAATTTAGATTTTGCACTAATTTTTGAGCTTTTGACTTGTTCAATCAATACTTTGGAGATATTTTAACATACAATAAAAAACTGTTGTCCTTGAAGTTTGCAACTCGAAATTTGTACCGCTCTTTTCATAGTTAGATTTCTGTTATTGTACCTATACATAACTTTAACTAACCTTTTGGATTTAAAAGAGTAATTTTTCATAATTTAATCGCTCCATGTTAAAAGGGCGTGGACAAACGTCTTTCTAACATGGAACTCAAATCTGGAGTTTCATTGCTATATCGGTTAAAAATCGCTATAAAAGTTTTATCTCTATAATCGAATAGAATTCAGCTTTTTTAATATTTGTTGAAAGTCAAAAGATGGATATGTGGTTTTAGAGTAAAACTACATTCATAACTCAATTTCTCCAAAAATGTGACTGACGCCCTTTTAACATGCAGCGTTTAAATTGTGATTGCATCTATTAATGTTGTGAATAACAAAGAGTTTTAATTAGTAATACTTTCAATGTAAAACTATTTAACATTTGGACTTATGTATTTTATAGTATGGGTAATAAATTAAACATCTACTACATAAAATTCAATGTTTGTCTGTTTGTTTGTTTGTTTGTTTGTTTGTCCGCTATGCAAATCTACAGTTTTCAACTTAGAACCGCCAAACTTGGTATACTATCTCATGATACCCCAAGTCAGACCGTAGGTGGGTTTTGGAAGGGGTCGGAGTCCGCGGTCAAGGGGCCCCCATACAAATTTTTTAATCTGAAAAAAATTTTGTACTGGAGAATAAATGTTTTCATTTGTTTCAATTTTTCATTCAATTTTTGTTTGTACTGGAGAACAAATGTCACCCGCACGAGCAACGCCGGGCAATTCAGCTAGTTTCATATAAAAGTTTGTCGAAAATTTTTTTATTTATTATTAAATGGCATGACGACAATGTTTGTAACTTTTATTGGTTTGTGTAATTTCTTAGAAAAATTATTCCAGTGGGTTTCCATTACTTTTTGAAGGGAAAAAAGTGGATTTTTCTATGGCAAAGTTAGAGTTATAAGTTTGATTGGAGATAAAAATAAGGAGTTAGTTCATTTTTATTGCAAAATGTCTCTGTAAATGCTTTCAAAGCAACGTATGTATGTATGTATGTACATTCGCTAATGAAAAGTTGATCACTTACAAACCATAATTAACGTTTTGAAACCACTGCAATTGAATGATTAATCGATAAACACCATACAAACATCAATTTTTTGTATCAAAACCAATGCAAATAGTATCCAAAGTGATCATCAAATCCACTCAATAAAGTTTCAATTTGGTACATATGTAGTTAATACGTTGCCGAATTAATTTCACGACTCTGAGCTAATGACAGCTCGGACGAACACCGCACACATTCGCACTCGGTTCGATTCGACATTAGCGAAATTAAATAGCGTGACTATGAGAACCAGTGTCTCGGGTGTTCGGTAGTTGGTTACCCAGTTGGTTATCTAGGCGGTTTAGTTACATCACAGAACGACTTGCACCAGCACACGGCTTTGCACTACTTTGCGGAAAACTACGTAATAATGCAATAATAATAGTGCGACTCGAAAAGCCCGTTTCGATTGGGTCGACTTTGCGTGCATCGATCGATACAATAAATCTCCAATATCACAAAAAATCACAATACTTTATCCTATTAGGATAAAGTAAAAAATACTGACAATACGTATGTATTATACTGAATGTGTACGATTTGCGATTTAATATAAACAGCCTCCACAATTAGGCTGCGTTTCCTTTGAAGCGCTTTTTCATCACCTTGATATATGTATGTACATACATACAACGGCTACAAAGTAATATTTTAAGTAATTCAGAATAAAAACACTGAGTAAAAAATGGAACTCCTAATTTAAAAAAATCTTAAGTCCGTTTCGTTATTAGATGTACGTTTGATTAATATTTATAGGATCGTGCTATTTTTTCAATATCGTTGTTATTATTCTTTATCATGATGTAACATTACTACGTACTTGATATTCGTAAACAATATTTAGCTTCATTATATTTTAGTTAAATGTTTACGTAAATTGAAATACATCGATGTGAGAGGATTGCATGTTCTACATACATATGTATGTATGTAAGTATGCGTTCAAATTTACATACATATATTTTAGATTTTACAGTTTTTTGCCTGATTTTCGTTGAGGATTTTATCGAATGATGAATTTAAATAAATATATTACTATTTTATTATCAAAAGCTATCTTTTCAATGTTGAGTATTGCGAAATTTTATTGATTAACGTACCTACTTGAGTAATTTTCCATTGCTTTTTATTAATGAGATAAATATGCAGTTTTTGCATAAATATTTTAGGCCATGTTAAAATTTGAATATTGAACTCTATAAAATATTTAAAAATGTCAATAAAAGTCGATCTTTTTAAAATTTATTGATTAATTTTATAAGAGCAATTCGGGAAGTATATAATTGACTAGACGATTTTCAAGAAAAATATTTAATAATCGAGAGTTTGTAATGTAATATGAAATTATAAAAAATTTAAATGTCTAATGTATTTTCATAATAGCTACATATATGTACATAGTTCTTTATATTGAAAATTTGTTTAAAAGCTTACAATATTAATATTGAAACGACACAACGTTTCTCTGGGAATAATTGATTTCTTATCAGTCGCATCTCTGATACTTTTTTTCATTTTATAAAAATAATTATCATACTATTGACATTCAACATGTACATTTTAAGTGGGTTCGTTTGGGTTTTTCTCGACTTTGCAGCGGTTGCGTGTCTTATTAGTACACGGCTTATTACAAACGGTTATTGAAACAATAGATTGATTAACGCTCTCTATCGTGTCGATCTAATGAATGTTATTAAATTAATTGATAATTTTAATATGAAAAGACCCATTTCGACAATACTACATCTCAACGAATCGACAGGCACGGGGTCTTAAATTTAATTCCACAATAATAATAATCACCGATTGAATAGTTCCAACACGAAGGTTATGTATTAGTTAGTATACATATGTACATATGTATGTATGTACATACATAGTTCGTTCACTTTCCGAGTGACATTTATTTAAGAATTTACAAATAAGATTATCCCTATTTATATTTGTTACCTAATCTTTTTTCACTATTAAACTTAAACATTTAAAATATTTGAAAATCGTCCCTATAAACTTGAATTCAATTAATTTCTTTAAATTCACCTAATCTACCACAATCAAACAGGCTCACCCAATTATTAAGCATTCAAAAAAATCTAGATAAGATTCCCTTTCATCCTTTTTTTACTTTCAACGATTTACTGATTACTGGTTACAAAGTTTATCCTAATATTTTTTTGCTTACTGCTTTTCTTTTGCTAGTCTGTGCATGCGAATGATTACATATTTTATTTATCCAAATGTTTGATCCCAAATTTGTAATCAAATTATGTTGTGGTGGTAGACAACGCTTCCTACCATAGCAAAATTGTCAACCCAGCACCAACTTTCATTGCAAGAAAAGAAGTAATGAAAAAATGGTTAGAAGAGAAAAACATTCCGCTCAAGCCACGTCTTTTAAAGCCAGGGCATTATTAATCAATTTTGGAAAACAAAACAAGGCGCAAAAAGTACAAAATTGATGCAATTGTAGAAGAGTTTGGGCATACAATACTGAGGTTACCCCCGTATCACCTATATCTTAATCTTATAGAAAAAATATGCATAATCATTAAAGGATATGAGTAGGGCTCCCATTTTTTTCTAAATAAAATATAGGGACACCCCACACATGTTAAAATGATAATGGAGAGAGTAAAAAAAGGAGAAGAAAAAGTTACTCTAATAACAGACGAGTGGAGAAATTTGCGATCACATAAAAAAGTAGAAAGGGAAAATATTGGAAAAAAACGCGATAATGGATAATAATTCATTGATATTAACTGTCAATGACATTTCAGATCCTTCAGGTCTCGAATCAGACAGTTCATTTGGTGCATAAGCATTCTTTCTGGTCGGCCTTTAGTTAGTACCACACTTGCAACATGTCCTCGTAAGCGAACGAACTCACGAAAAAAAAAACTAATCAGCTTGCAATAATCTAAAGTGCCTTAAAATATAATTTTCCATCGCGGCTATACTATCTACTGCTCGACATACATACATATACATATAGATATAGTATAGATAAGTGAATTATTAGTCTATATATCTATGTAGTATAATTATTATATTGTGTCGTGTGTGCGAAGCTATGAACTAGTCGGTTGCGTACACTTTTCCGGTCTGGTGGATCCCCGCAATAGATTTCCACACAGTGTGTCGCAAAAATATCAGCTCTATCGCTTACATCACGCGTCCGAGTGATTAACCGTGAAAATCGTGTACTCGAAACCGACTGCGTTCGGTCGCAAGGTCTTTCCTGTTGAATTTGACTGTGACACCGCTCTCAGTTTGACTGTTAGGGCATCGGAGTCGAAAGTCGGAGGTTCTAGGATCGATCGAAGGGAATCACTCAACATTTGGTCTTTAAAGTAGCAGATTGTATGATGAATTTGACTATTCCAAATAGATTCAAACAGGTTCCCAAACTGTGGGTGGGTTCCCACTGGTGGGTCGTAAAATGATTTTGAAATGTGAATTCGTGGAATGGAGATGAAGAAGATCCACGGCCGCAGTGCATTATTTCCTGCGATGTGCTCGCGTACGAGATCATGCGACCGAACAAATTGCGTCAGCATATTGATGACATATTGAAAACAAGCCAATAGAATTTTTTGAAAGACGACTTGAACAGCTTGACGTCGAAAACGAGGCTTTCGCATTACACCGGCAATATTGAAAAATCTCTCAACACCTAAATATGTAGTACCTGATTAGTTTGCGAATCGCACAAGCTGATAAGCAGCATACATAATATACCTAATTGGCAAGTCTTTAGTTACTCCCAGCAATAAAGACACGATTGGAGTTATGATTAGTTATAAGAGCGAGAAAGAAGATTTCGCTTTCAAATAACACGAATGCACGCAGAATCGATAAAATGTGCCAGTTGGTAGACGGTGAGTTAATCCAAAGAGTTGGTCCGAGTAAATTTTTCTCATTGCAACTGGACGAATGCACCGTTGTACAAGGTTTATCCCAGCTGCTTGTTTTTGTTAATTATAAATTATATAAAAAAAATAAAACTCTGAATAATGTTAAGTATAAAAACAGTATTAAAAAAAATACATATATCTATGTACATAAATACCCCCTCCATTAGGTGGGTCGCGAAAGTTTGTGTTTCTAAGAAGTAGGTCGCGGTACTAAGAAGTTTGGGAAGCACTGCGTGAGACTATTGTATACAATTTGGTAGGAATGAAACTATTATAAGCTTTCAGTTGAAAGATGAGTAAGTATTTTTGCAAATTTTTCATCATGCAGTGACATATAAATTTAATTTAAAAAAATGCATTTAAAGTGGTTTGTATCAACTTTTTAACATACGTAATTTGTAGACAAGACAAAAATGATAATAATGACTTTTATGACTTAAACCACTTTTTATTATTTTTGCACTAAAAACATAATTTTTTGTGAAAATGAATTTATTGGATCAAATAGTTTGATTAAATTGTATAGAAAAGCTATTTAATTTCAATACTCATTGAGCCGAAAATTAGACGATTCAGTTAAACGCTACACATTTTGATTTGTTAGATTTTTCACAGTACCTATGTATATGTACATATACATATGTATGTATGTATGTATAAGTTGTTCAATAAGCCGTTTGATTGATCTCATACTGTTTAGTTCGATCAAAGCCGCGTGTTTTCCTCACTGTATGTAATATTATACATTATCTATATACATACATATGTACATACATACACAATTATATAACGCGACTTTACGAAGCTCAAAAACCGAAGTCAAAATGCCGCAATTGCAGAACCGCTGATTTCTACTGTGACTCAATATCCACTATATGGCTATTTTTATTTGTAAACGTAAACGAGAATTTATCAATTTCGTATCGGACGGTTTTGGTTCACTTTTGAAGCGAACCGAACGACAAAAACCCGCATTTTCAATTCAACGATCAGTGTCAACAAACAGAGAGAAACCGTTTTCTTACATAAAAGTAATTATCATGCAATCGAATAAAAAGCGATATTAGCATCATCATCATAAACCGACTGCATATATTAATTTTTTGGCATTTTTTTTAATTTTATCCCAACTATGTACAACATATTTTTGTACTGTCATAACATTAATTTTATATTAATTTAGCAGAACTTTACTTTATAACCGTCTAATCCGATTGCTCCACATTCAGCGCGCGTAACAAACTGTTACTTTGTAATGCCGTGTCGTATCGAAAGGAAAATTGTTTCTACTCTACCATAATATATGTATGTATGTATATTCATATTGCCGCAATATATTAACAGCATCACTTTCATTGTTCAACGTTTGCACTATATGTACGTGCGTATTAAAACATTTAAATACACTCGTTTACGTTAATTTAACGTTGTCGAATGTCGAATGTCGATGTCGAATCCTTCAACTTTCAATAAAGTTAAACTTCACATAACCTCGTAACGAAAATGTCCAGTTTGATTCATTTTTGCAATGCAAAAATGCATATTTATACATATTTAAATTTTTTATCTATGAACATATGTATGTATGGGTAATATTCGATACTTCAAGTGAAAAAAAGTTACACAGATGTCTTAAAAGAAACAGCCGCATCGCATCGTTCATCAGAAAGAACTGCTAACGAAATTTGCAAATTCGATTACGAAGAAATATTATTATTTTCAATGCTGTTATAACAACATCCGTTTCATTTTTATAATTTTTTTAAATTGAAAAAACACAAAAATACGCAATAAATTTAAATTGTTCATTTTTTAAATGCACATTTTTGGTTAAATTTCACACATTTATATATGAAAAATAAATGTAAAGTTTTAATACGGACATTGACTTCTTCATCAACTATCTTCAACTATCAGCATAAATTTAATACTATACATACATATATGTATAATAAACTAGCTGAATTGCCCGGCGTTGCTCGGACGGGTGACATTTATTCTCCAGTACAAACAAAAATTGAAACAAATGAAAACATTTATTCTCCAGTACAAAATTTTTTTCAGATTAAAAAATTTGTATGGGGTCCCCTTGACCCCCTGATCCGACCTCTTCCAAAACCCACCTACGGTCTGACTTGGGGTATCATGAGATAGTATACCAAGTTTGGCGGTTCTAAGTTGAAAACTGTAGATTTGCATAGCGGAATCACAAACAAACAAACATTGAATTTTATATACATAGTAGATTTATATATGTAGTAGATAAGCCTTCAGTATCTGTCTGTGTGTCTGGTAGGAACGCTTTATACATACATTTATTTTTTTTTTTTCATTAAAAATTTGAATGATAATTTTATATTTTAATAATTGCTTTCCCGTAACCTATAGACACCACTATTGTGATGCCACTCAAATGCCAACTTTCATATGCATATTATAATGCTAAATACCCAATGTTAAATGTGATCGAATAAAATTTTTCATATCCTTGAATTTATTCAATATCTGTACCAATTCAGAGTTGGATACAAAATTCAGCATGCGCTTATCATTTGAGGCAATCTTCTTAGTAATAATTTAAAACTCAACGTTTTCACTATGGTTTAAATGTCGACGACGAAACCAAGAACAATTATCGCCGGACGAAGAAAGCGCAATAGGAAACGTTAGGTGTGTTGTTGTTGTTTCGAAAACAATTGTGCAAGATTTGCACTTCGTACGTTTGTGTTTAAAAAATTTCGCCGTGTCGATTTGCGGCCTTTCCAAATGTCCTGTCATTACCAGTTTCAGAGTCCTCACCTCACCTTGTCCGTTTCAACAGCTTTTTCCATCATCAGCATCTTGCACAACGACCCTTCTTCCGAGACGAGGCCGTTGCAAAATGCGACAAAAGTTAATATTTGCCCATTAGACTGCTCACTCGCATATAATAATATATATATCGCATGAAATAAATTCTTATCGGAAAATCAACCGTGTAGTACAGTCGGATGTGTAGTATCGCAATCAACGATGACTCTCGCGATATATGTACACAGAAAAATGTTCTCGTTCGTATATAGCAATTCACAATGAGCAAATTGTTGCCTGTGTTGAATAGGAATTTATCTCTAAATCGAACTTAACCTTACGTTTCTAACGTTGCCTACAATAATATATGTATGTACATAAATATGTATGTACATACATATGTAGCTATACATTCTCTATCTACATTTGCCAAACGTCGTCAGGTAAATGTTGATGCTTTCATTTTTCAATTACTAATTATGATGTGATTAATTTTTCAACAATTTATATATAAATTTAATATCAAATGTTATATTGTAAATGCGTTGGAAGTTTTTCGATACTAATTTAATATTATTTAAATTATACATGTAGGTACTTGTCAATTATTCTGTTTGAAGTACATATGTAGGTATGTTTTGATGGAAAATGTCATGATAATTGTATTTATAATTATTATAGTTCACTAATAGGCAATAATTCTAAAAGTTCGTTTTCAGCAAGATCAGATCTATGTATGTATGTATGTATGTATAGTGTGATAGCTTTTACAAGTTTTTGCTTTAGCCATAATAACTTAATAACCATGTCAATCAATGATATCTTGCATCTGACCTATTTACTAATACAGATTGCAATATTTAATTAATATAGATAGTAATTGTAATAATAATTCGTAAAGTAACATTCGATGTTTTTTGTTGTAAAATTTCGTGTATCTATCTGCGTTACGGCGTAATTAATGTACTTGAAAAACGATACTAGTTATTTAATTTTCGATCAAATCGAAAGGAAAATGTCAACTCACGAAAGCACCCCGTTTTATGGACGTAAACAGCGAACGAACGTTTACGAAACAATGTTTCAAATACCATTTAAACTTGTGAATATATTATACATATAAAATTTTTATATTTGCGTATACAATTTACAAGTGTAAAAACTTATTAAATATACGCTCGTCATTATTCGTCAAACATCATTCTTACAATTATTAACTGTGCTTGACAATCGATCATTTTATTGCGAATGACAAAATACAGTAGAAAATCAACTAAAATGATATGTAATAAATGACACGTGTCATTTTACAAAGACTATTAAAGGTGACGTGCAAACGCATGATTATGGATTTGTGTGAAAAGCTCAATTATTAATAAATCCTACAGACGTTGACTTTATTATTTTTCTGTTAATTTTTGGGTTGATTTATCTAACGTTACTTTGCAAACTGTTGGAAAATTGTCGTCGTCTTAAAAATTGACAATTGATAAAAAAAACGTGATAGTATAAGTGTTTTAGCAATGAAAAGTAACAATCATGCAACCGTCTGTAATTTTCTAATAATATTCTTATGAAAATTACAGACGGACGTATACGAAATACTATCGTTTTCATTATGAACTTTTTTCTTTATCCATATCAAATAAAGTCCTGTTTTTTATTTAAGTATTAAAGCGGTGATTCTCAATTTTAAAGTTGGAAGCTTTTAATAAGGTTGTAAAAATTTCATATGGAATACTTATAAAAGGTTTACATTATCTTTTGTATAGGTAAAATTTTCATTGCATTTATTTTGAACAGAAATGCGACCAATTTCAACATAGACACATTTAAATATAAAGAAAAATCATAGTTTGACACCCGGAAAAACCTTGACCAACGTTAAAATGATTAGATAATAAGCGAGTGCACGTATCTACGTTTAAAATCGAGCATGCGACAAATGTATAATTAAAAATTAATATATTTTACCTTGGTACGTTTTTCACGTAAAGATGACATCCTCGTAACATTTTCTTGCACAGTACCTACTGAACTTCAACCACATTGCTTCTTCATAAATATCGATCGACACACACTTATTTTATTTTAAATTACACACAGACACTTGTGCGAACATTTCAATCTATTGTTATCATCATTTTTTTATTATTTAAATACTAGCATTACGACTATTCAGCTGATGTAATTCATACAAAAAATCAACCCGAGTAGGTACGTCGCGTAAGTGAAAGAACAATTTTCATCGTGGACATCGAGATATGTCTAGGCACAAATTTTCCGAATTTACACTACGAATCAGTGTGTAAATTTAATGAATAATTTAAATTATGCGGCATCCGAGAGCGGTTTTAGTTTTCGCAACGAGTGCAAGCGCACGTATCGAATGAAAGGATTGCGCGCGCAAACGCAATCCGATCCGATCTCGTTTAGAATTATTCAGTAAATAAATTTTGCAAAACTGATGTTCAATATGGAAAATACCACACCACACGCCAGAATGCTAATCAATGATTCTACTTTGTAATTTTTATGATAAAATTTCATCAGCTGACCAAATTTTTGATATTTTCAAGGGATGTGTGACTTACATTTGTAATATATTTAGGTTATTTTGTTCTTTTGGTTTTGTTTTTAAGGTTGTGCATTCACTGTCACTGTATCGCGATGACTTTTTATGATCGGGGGTAGTTTCGTGATCACCCCTAAAGAGGATAGGTGAGGGTTGATGCAGTTGGTTGCAGTGAAATGCAGATAAATGCAGCGGCGCGTGGACGGCCGCGCGCGCCGCCCGCCCACTGTTGACTGCCGCCTGATGCAGAAACTGCTCTTGCCGTTGATGTTGCTGTTGATGTTGCTGTTGCCGGTGATAGTAGATGACCAATAACACTGAGAACCCACCACTCGACCAATTTTTGCCTGGGAAGCGCCCCCCCCCCTTGAGGCTAGCTCGTTTCAGGGGTCCTCAACTTGGGTCCTCTTGTAAAGAAAACGTTTAATGGTCTCATTGAGACAGTATCAAATTTAGCTGTTGTAATCATTGGAAGAGTTATTTAAAAAAATAATAGACTTACATAGTTTAAAATAGACACAATTTGTACCAACCTGGTTTTCGAGTTTCCATACTATTTTACCAGGGCTGGTGGAGTCGGTAAAAAACAGCATGACTCCAAAACCTGAAATTCAAAAAGTTCCTACTCCGACTCAAATTTCAAAAACAAATACTGAAAAAATTAATCTATATATGTATATAAAAATCAATGACTATCTGTTTGTTTGTCTCTTATAGGCTCCTAAACCACTCAACCGATCTCGATGAAACTTTCAGGACTTATTGTGATCAGATAACGTACTAGGGACGGGAATGGGATCGGAAACGGATCGGGACCGGGATCGGGAACGGAACGGGATCTGGAACGGGAACGGGAACGGGATCGGGAACGGGCCTGCTCACGCGTCAGAAAACGTACTAGGAACGGGAACGGGAACGGGATCGGGCATTACAATGCATGCCGGGTTCAGCTAGTAATAAATAAAAATGGTGATAGTCAATAACTACATATATAATATGTATATAACACTATCACTAACTATACATAGTAAAAATTAATTGAATGTTGCAAAATTGAATTTTTCACGCAAAACGTAGTCACGGTAGATAATCATATTGTAGAGATACATAGTTGATGGTTATTTATACCTAGGACAATTGGTGAGTACGACTGGATGTAAAGAAGAAGAAATAAAATGAAGAATGAAACTAGGATGGAGCGCTTTTGGAAGAATGAACATAGTTTTTAAATCCAACATCCAACTATGCTTATGCATACGGACCAATGCGTACTGCCAGTTATGACGTATGGATGTGAAACGTGGATGCAGAATTCAAGAATTGTTACGTAAGATCCAGTGTACACAGAGATGTATGCTTGGTATAACAAGAAAATATCGTAAGAGGAATGTATGGGTGAGAAGTTGGTCATCCAAAGTGGCAGATATAGCGATACGTGTGAAAAAGTTGGAGTGGACACATAGCGAGATGAATGGATGGCAAATGGACGTGAGAAATACTGGAATGGTATCCGAGAGGATGTGAAAGAAAGCAAGTTAGATCGAGTGGACTATGGGCTGATTAATTAAGAAGAATCAAGTGGATGCAGATTGCTCAGGACAGACGGGAATGGAAGAGGATTTGAATTTACTTTATTCAGCAGTGGATGGTGAAAATAATGATGATGATAAATTGAATGTTGATGCATGCGTCTGTTTATTCCCTTTCTTATCCCCCGCAAGCAAAACTTGCAATTTTAAACAAGTGCGAAAACGGCAAATTGGAGTCGGAGTCGGGAGATTTCTTACCGATTCCGAATCGATGAGAAAAGTCCGACTTCACCGACTCCGACTCCCTAGCCCTACTATTTACTGAAAATTTTATACCAGCAACGTAGATTTCATGTTTCATGTCGTGTTGAAATTTTTTAAACTTGTTTTCTCTGTATATACTAGGCTTCAAAATGTACATACATAGGTAAAGTTACTGTCAAATTAGCCAGGCGATAGCTCAGTGGTTAGAGCGTCAATGATTCGCAGTTCAATCTCCCCATGCCAAAAAGATTTTTTCGACCGTAATTATTGTCATTGACAAGATATGAGCATAGATAAATCTCCACCATTAAATATATTTTTCGTATTAAAAATTCATTGTCGTGACAAATTTTGATAAAATTCAATGACAAATTTTTGTCATAATAAAAAAAATGTTTCAATATTGCCTGTTTTTTTTAACATCACTTTTTCCTCGTCACATTTTACTTTGGCATTTTTTTAAATTGAGATCCACTTAACCGTTTTCTACCATCACCCATTTTTAAGAGTTTGGACGCGTTCATTTTCGAAAAGGTATAGCCGACCGTACGCTCAGAAACCGCACAGAAAACTGAATTGTTTAAAATTTCATAATTTAATTTGAGAATTGTTTAAGAAAAAGTGAAAGATGTAAAATTGAAATGCTACAACATGTTTCCATGATACTAGAGGGAGATTCTCGACTTTCCTCGACATGTGAGACTGGCTCTTTATGGTCAAATTTCAACGAGCCGATATAAGTTGGCCAAGAACAATGGTTTATTGTAGACTGTAGAATGTGGTTTTTATGACTAACGTGTCAAAAGAGTTTCAGTGGACTCGCTAGGTGTTTCACGTCTGGAATTTTTTTTTCAAAGAAAAAAGTCATCAAAATTTTAACGGCAAATTTGCCGCCTCTCAAATCTGCCGCCTTAGGCACGTGCCTACTCTGCTGATTGGTGAATCCGACCCTGGTGGCACAAAACCTTCAGGAGTTCAGAAATCTGCTTCAAAGTAAAATTTTGATACATGTTGGCTGTGTTTACACACAGATTGATTAGTCGTATGAAAAATTGAACTGATGAATGTCGTCAATGTAAATATTGATTTCATGCAATATACATACGTACATATATCTATGTACATTGTACATATTATGTATGCTCGCCTTGATCAATCAATGTATGTATGTATGTATGTAATAAACACAGAGCGAAATGGGTTTATTTACATTTTTTATCCACTGAGTTTAAATTATAATGTTATTGTAGTAATTGAGTGGGTGGTGTCCGATTATGTAAATTTACATCGATAATATTATATAGGTGCATATAGATATGTATGTACAGACATCGAGTGAACCTAAATCGCTATTTCACAATATTGTAAAATAGGTATTTGTGTACCTACTCGTGTACATTGTACATATGTAGATGCACTGCACACGTACAACGTAGAAATAAGTATTTAGCTCAATTGCAAACATTTTTTACAAGTCATCATCGCTCCTGTGCGTTGCTAGTAGTATTTATTTTATATAATAGTTCTTTCCCTATTAAACGATAGTAGAAACATTTAGATCGAGCGGTGAGGGAGAGGGGGGGCGGGGTAAAAAATCTATAGAGGCCAATCAATGTATGTACATATATACATTCACGTGTACTTTGTAACCTTCCTTTATCACAGTACCTTTTCTATAAATATACATATGTACATACATATATCATAAGAAGCGTAATACTTTTTTTTTTAATTTATTTTGCATGTAATTTATGTAATACTATTTTTTGAAGGTAGCCCTCATTTACTGTTTGACCCCAATTGAATTGAGAACGTAAATATATGTAGATATTCTGATTGCATCAATAGTTTTGGAATCGGATGTTATTAAACGCATATACTCCTTCCAGAATTTGTTTTAGGTTTTAAACTTTATTTTAGATCAAATTGAGTATGGGGATGAAAACTAGCATAACTAATGCGCGATAAAAATACATATTATGGTATACCTTTAGCCTCATTGAAATTATGAATAAAATTACGAATAGTCTAAACTTTCTATTATTAAAATGAATCTGTAAATAAATTATTGTATAAACTATGTAGTTCTCGTAAATTAGTATTTTCAATTATCAATTAATTGCTCTTACTTCTGCACGTTGAAACTATAGTATCGTACCGAATTAACAATATATGTATGTACGTAAATTAGTCAACTGTGAATAGTACTCCGAAATCGTTCAATTTTTCCATTTCACTGCCGCATCGTATTATTATATGTTCTCGAGGATGACTAATTCTCGTTTTATTTTGTTGCAGACGCGCGCGTAAAAGGTTGTGCACCCCTGAAAATTCGCAAAGATGAGACGAGTGCTAATTTTACGTGTAAACGTCGTCAAAATCCAAAGGTCATCTCCGGCAAGTGACCGACAAGCTGCGGATGTTGGTACATGCATACGTGAGTACGTAAGTAAATCGCGAATAACCTAATGGGGAAATTCGACCTTGACGATGTGCTTTCCGCTTTTCCGAATGGCGAAATTTTCCCATCAAAAGTTTTTCGACTGTCATAACTTCCGCATTAATTTGCATTAAAACGACTTTCTGCACATATGCGTTGCAATTTCAATTCGACACTGTTGTCCTTTATTACTTTATTTTTTTTTAATTTACAAATGGGATATTTGGGTAAAGAACATACTGCGGATAGCTGATAGTGAAAATTTTTCAATAAAATAATTCTGAATGCATCAAAATATATTTCTGCGGTTAACTCATTAAAATGATCATAGCCTTTAAGCACGTGAAAGTCAATATACTATAAACCTATATCAGGTATATAATATACATATATTTAGAGCTGATTTCCCTGTAAAATATTACTGTTGTTCCACTTTTACTTTATGGTGTGTTTCTCTGTTTTATTTTCACACTATCGCTCGCGCACAAATAGGTCAATCAAAATACATTTTAGCGAACAATCTCCTATACTAAAATCCTATTAGCATCTTATGTATTTATGAGTTCTAAATGTGCAATTTCACGTGTATTACTATTTCAATCGACTAAAATGTGTGTTGATTTTTGTACGTATTTATTTTAAATACAGTGTCGTCTACTCCCGTCTTGACATATGTATATTTATACATATATGTATGTATATTTTACGATTTATATATCGTTGGAAAAAGGATATAGGAAGCGAATATTTGCAATACTTCATGCCCACACTTCCGTTTGTGTCACATATACATATGGATGTACATACATATATGGAATCAAATAAGACGCGATCGTAAAGATGGATCGATATCGTATCTTTGATTGTTGTTTCAATGAAATTTGTGTCGTGATATTGTATAGGTAGTTTTTAAAATAATTTGAAAAAAGCTCTATGTACATCTAAGACTTTTTAAACGCATAAAATATCTGACATTCGCTAAGTTTGAGTAAAATTTTTGATACATTACATATATTCGCCCAAATTTATGCCGCATTACGTCTTCCAAGTTATTACTTTTTATATATAAATATATACGAGTATATTACTTTTTTAAATAAATATTTATATATTTTTATGATTACATAAATTATTACTATAAATGATTACTATTTCTATGATTACTAGCCGATGTACTTCAACCTAGCTTATACGAACAAGGATTTTAATCACTTTCTGTAAATGTATTGAGCAGATCTACCGATGCACAAACGAAGAGTACTTATTTGCTTTTTCTTATTAACTATGTACCTACATTTTGGCCACATTTTAATATAAATCGTAATAATGATAATAAGGTCGTAAAACTGTAGCGAAACAACAATCAGAGTGTGGGCAAGCACATTGACATACATACATACGTACGTAGTTACATACAGAGAAAAAGTACAACTATTAGCAACTCTCTGCTATTTACAACTATACTCTGTCCAATATAAGAAGGGCCTCTTTCTAGCACAACTAGAATAAAGAGGGTTGTGGCTGTCCGAGATTTTCAACTTTGGTTGGTTATCGTTAATGTTTATTCTAAGATGCCGAGATACTGACGAAGCCCATTGATTGAACCGGTCTCTTTTATGCGCAGAAGGACTCTAAATTGATCAAGACTGGGGTGTTTCTTAAGTTTGGACATATTTGGAGTACTACAATAGGATTCATCTATACAAGGATGTTATACGTATACATAGGTATGTGTGTAGTTGGTGCACAATAGCAGATTGGCAATTGTATCGATAAACTATCGCGCACAATAAGGCATTCCATTATAGTAGTAAGGCTTTATGTCATAAACTTGCACCTCGTGTGTGTGCAATGTTTGCAGTACAATTTCGCGTCAATGGGGGAAATGCTGAAATTCCTCGTTAAATACGATAATTTCATATCAATTGCATAATTTTCCACGTAATATGCCGTTCATGCCGTTTAAATCTCACCGACAACGACGACGACTCTCAACGATCGCTAATTGTGCGACGTTTTAGCGTTGATTGAATAAAAAATTGTACGAACGATATTTCATCTCACGCCCGACTATACTTACTAAAAGCTTACCAGTGATATCACCGAAAAGTTAGAAGCTTACAAATGTGTATCTGAACAGTTTGAGAGACATAGTATGCGGCCTTCTGAAACGAGAAGTGGAATATTCGTTGATGCCGCACCGAGATCTCGCGTCTCGCTCTCTCTCATTAAAATTGGGTCAACGTGTGAGAGTGAGACGGCATCTCGTGCCGATATTATACTACACGATTCGATCTGTGACAGTCGCCGTTGCATAACAACTTTCTTTTTACGGAAATATTAAAGTGGCACCATTATAGTGTATCGGGACGGTTGAGAAACATTGCGGCTCGTCTACAGTGTAAACCTTTTGAGGATGTCTGGCGCAAGTAATTTGAGCCAGTTTTTTTTTTATTATTTACGTTCGTTTAGTCGAATTACGATCTGATAAATGTGTGTTGTTATCATAATCGTAAATGTATGTAAATGATTTTATGATTATGGAATGATTGCTGTAGAAATAGAATTACATTGTAATATTATTCTTTTTAAAGTTGGTTTGTGATTTGTTGTGTCAATCTATTTTATGAATGTTATGTTCGTTTGCACGTTAATTATAAGTGATCTTTGAAGTCAGAAGGACGTTATAAAATATCAAAATAAAATTGTCATATATAGTTTATAAATAAAATACGTTTGTTGCGAAACAAACAACATACGTAGATACTTGTTTTTTTCATACATATACATAGGTACATACATATGTATTTGCAAAAAATATTAATATACAATATGTCTTTTTATTCGCTATTTCTAATATGTAATATTTTTATATATGTATATAGGTATATATTTTTTTTAAAAATCTGTGTTTGAAAAAGTCATAAAAATATTGGTGAAACATAAATATTTAAAATGACTAAATGTGAAAAATGATTGTGTAAATATAACACGTTGACTATTTTTTCCTCTAACTGATTTTCTTACAAAATTAAATAAAACCCTTTTGTTTGACGCATACGATCGCCATATGACGTAATGCTGTAATACGATTTTATTTTATTTTCTGTCGCAAATGTAATTTGCATTCGCGTTACAAATTATGTTTTGCATTTAATTTTTTTACATCCTAGTATTCACAGTGCACGAATTTCTTAAGGTGATTTTATTTCAATTTTACGTCGCATTGAAGTAATGGTTTTTATTGACGAATTGCGCATTGGAGATTACGACAATACGCTTCTCAAACAACGGAAAAATTGTCACGTGACAGTAATTTTCCTCTGAAACAAGGTCTCGTGCGTGAATGAAGCATGATGAAGAATAAGAAATAATAAAATAGTATCATTGCTATGTGTAATAAAGCGGTCTCAATTTCCAACATGGAAATTCCCCCTTTCAGGGTTATTTCTCACATGAATAATTATTATTGCATATTTTTTAGATCTTGTTTAATATAAATATTTAAATACTTTTCATAGAATTGATGTCAATTTTACATCGTATGACGATATTTTATTTTATTTTTAGGTTTCATTTAGAGGACTTATAACTGACGTCAATCGTGCAAGTGTAAGCTCAATTAACTATCTTTAAAACAAAAATGGCATAAGGAGTGTGAAGATTGATTAGCAATAAAAATGTTGAGAACTTATGATTTCAAAAGACCCCTGTCAATAGTTATTGTATACTTTATAATTAGTAGCTACATGTATATAATTAGGGGAATACCAAAAACTTTAGAGAGTACACCAGAGATTTAAATAATAAATAAATAAAAAAATTGCGGTTTTAGTAACATTTTTTTCAGCAAATGACCTTGAATTGATGATTTAAAAATTTTTATTTTGAGTTTTGAATGTACATAAACATAGGTACAATGATTCAAACACGGATAATAATTAAAAAATATATATTTACAAAGATTCAAAATCAGTGTAAGCATAATTTTTCTAGGATTTTTGTCAACATTGAACCATTTTGATGTAAAATCACAACTATTATAAGCCATTTTCAAAAGTTTATTGCGCGAATGTAGGCGATAGAGTATAACTCGATTAGGTTCCATTTCCGGATCATTATTACTGGGGATTTTTTCCCCCGAATGACTTTATGTAGCACCTTAAAATAAATACCACAAACTCTGCACATTTAATAAGCATTTGACAACAGACTAACTTTATACAATGCGATAAGGATATACATAGTAAGTGCGTCGATCGCGCAATTTTTTCTCGATCGATCGACCTCCACACAGACTATTGAGCAAAACAAAACAACTGGAAGAGGAGGATTCGCTTCCGATCGCCATATTGCCATATATGGCCGAGATTGGCACACGTCAGGAACCGGGGTGGTACTTTGTCGAGGTCTCCACGGAATCTTTCACAACAACTACAACAACAAACGGTGGCCAAGTGGACAAGAGTGGTACACGCGGGCTGTCGTGACAACGGATGGCTAGTTGTCTCGCAACATCTAAACGCCCAAAAAAATAAATAAAAAGCCTATATAGAGATACTAGAGACCCGACTCTGCCTCGTGTGCAAGAGCAGTGCTTGAGATTGGACCGAGTTCATGATGCAATGTTTGCTCTGTTGACGCAGCTCGAGCCTTTATGACATTTGCGGTTACGCATTTGCATTTTCGCATAAGACACAACATACTTTACATTGCTACCAAACGTTCCGCAAATCGTCTATGTGGTAGTAAAAACTACTACCAGTTATTGTGTATAGAACTGTTCGAAATATAATGAGAAAATTGCTATACAAATTTAAAGTAGATAATTATGCAGGTGGTTCGCGGTTGCTGTACATTGCCTATATTCCCCGGGTGGAAATACATACATATGTATGTATGTATGTATCTACATATGTAGTTATACTTCTTCCCATAAATTGCTTTTTTTGACCATTCAATGCTCAATCTAGTGGCAATACTCTATAATCTGTCACTATTTGAAGTCATCGAAACAAAAGGTTGTACGCTAGCTATCTGAAACAAAAATGTTTAATTGCACTCAAGTACTTTAAGAAGTTTGCTGGGTCATAAGGAGTAACTCAGCAAAATTTTATTACGGTTGGTCAAACAATGTGGGAATATGTGTATGTATGTACATAACTATAAGGAACAGAAAGATAATAATTCAATTTTACATAAATAATTAATTTATGGTAAGGGGTATTTAATATGAAAAAATATTGTTTTAATCGTTCAATATTGTCTTCCTAATTCGTCCATACATTTAGTTAGCATTTACAACTACGGAAATTGTTTTGATAATACACATGTATATTTGTAGATAATCTAAATCGCGCTGTATAATTTTTTTAACGTGTGCAAATTTATTATTTTGCTATTGCGATATATTATTTTTCAATTGAGATGTACATACATATCTAATGCTCTTCTTGGTAGGAAATGTTTTAATATGTATACATAGCTAACGATCTGTTCCCTGGAGGGTTACATACGATTTGGTGCACCAGCCCTTGGCGAAAATTCAATTTAAATGAGCTTTCTCAGCAATTTAACAATACTTTCCCAAATTAAATCAACTATAGTATAACAGATATTAAATGGCATGGGAAGAAAAAAGCTATTAATTATTAACTCGTAGGTGCTGCGCCAAAAAGATACACATACAATCAATATTTTTTTTAAGATAAAATAAAATGAATACTATATATTTTGTATAAAATAGCACATATATTTAACATTTCATACCTTAAGTTGGATTATCTGCAAATTACCGCCAAATTCAATGAGCTAAGCTAATAGTGCGCCAAACGATGTAACTTTCAATATGTACCCACAATCTACATATGTACGAACCATCCTGTATAACCATGTGAGCCATTTTTGGATCCTTGAATCGTTTTACTCCAGTCCAAAGACTATACTAATAAGTGCAAATAAAAATTGAATTTAATTGAATTGAAATTGATAATACAATCGTATTATACATATCTATGTACATATGTATGTATGTAAGTATGAAAATCTTAATCAAATATGCTACAAATTTTAGTATGGATATTTTGTTATTTGGTTTGTAAACATGCTTGATTTTAAGTTGTTCTTCAATACTAATGTTTGATCAAATCGATTATATTACTTCTAGAATGCATCAGAGATACGCTTAGATCAAAGCTTCTCATTCGTGACGCGATTTTTGAAAACGCACAGAGCGTAACATTACGCTTATTGTCGTTACGGTACGGTGTCGCGTATTTGCGATAAACAACAGCGTAATTGTAAAATTGCCATCACTAAATAACAAACGTTTAATATAATAAAACGTACAAATTACTATCTCACATTGAACTCAACGGTATAGATATGAGTATTGGGAATCGCTATCTACAGAGCATACCGATTAAATATTGTGGTTGAGAATCTCGTCTAAAAAAATCAGTATATTATATGGAACAGTATGTCATCCTGCAACATTATTGGAGAACAACACGTTATTGTAAATATTGATTATATTTTATCATATGTGAATTAGAGTCGAACTATATAATGATAACCGATATTGATTGTCTATTCTGATGTTTATGTATGTATATACATGTGTTTGCTATAAAGTGTTGCTAAGATCGGCGAACCCGAGAAATTCCATTCACTTGCAGTTAGTATCATACATATGTACATAAATGTTAAGTAATGACGTTAATTTCATAAAAACTATAGAAATGAAAAAAAGCTATATTTTATCGAACTACGATAGACTCAATTACTTATTTATTTTCGTGTATATTTCAAAGATATTTTATATTATGAATGTATTGATTTATTTGCATTGTAAATAAATAAAAATCTGGAATTTTTAGAATGGGATATGATATAATGGATATTTTTCTACGCACGTCAATGCATTTGTTTCTCAGTACCATTGATCATTAAAATCAACAAATTTGTTAGTCACATTTTTTTGCCATTTTGTGTCCATATTTGTATTTATTATCATTCAAAAAAGATTGCTTATATTTTAAATTATACTTACGCAACAGCGATATATGTATGTATGTATGAACGTTCATTTCGCGTCATTGTCAAAGTCTTCCGCGTTTTTACTTTATTTTATTTCATTATGTGACGAATAATTAATGGATTTTGTTTATTTTCCAATTTATACGTATTGCAAAGTAAGATGACATACATTCGCAGATATTCCATTAACAATTAACAATATAATAACAAATTTAATTAAAAGAATAACAATGGATACGTGGAAAATACATAGTCGGAAGTGAATAATGAGACGTTGCCGTTAATTTCATTGTATCTTAATGTAATATTGTGACGATACAGTATAATTTAACTTGTTATTGCATTTAGTTATATCGAGAGAGGATTAGTTTCCTTTTTGTTAACATAACAAATGATGTTTGTCACAATGAATTGCAATCTTTGCACTGTTATTAAGTTTGAAATAAATAATGCAATTTTTACTGATAGGAATGCGGATTCATTGTCCTAAAAATGATGTTGTTAGTTGAGTGCGCTTTAAAATGAAATAATTAAAATTGATAACGTACAAAATAGAGTGTTTGAACTCGTTGAAAAACTTCCAATACAAGTGTCTAGATTATATTGGGTCAGAAAACTTTGTGCGAGAAGAATAAGCTGTACAAAGCATTTTGATTATGTATTTAAATTTTTTTTATGTAAAATATTGAGCAGCGGTGCTCAATCTTTTTTTTCGATTAAATGACCTCGAAACATTCACAAAATATGCTAGTTTTTGTCCATACAAATTCTGTACAGTAATCATTGTTAATAATAATTGTTTTTGTAATACATACATAAGATGCGTCGAATTTTCATATGATTTTTCCATAATAAATCATTTAAAAAATCCGCGGGATTAAAACTGAGCATCACCTAATTTATTGATGATAAAAATTTGTCATGTTATTTTTTTGGTGTTATTCTGAACGTTTCAATGTCAATCAATTTTTCACGTCATTTACAATATTCAAAAAAAAATTCGGGTGTGGCCAACCCATGACTTTATCCATACATTTGAGGAATACAAAGAGTAACGAAATTATTTTTTTAAGAACTATATCATTAGAAATAGGGATATTCATAGTTATTCTACTAGAAATAAAAACCAACTAGTTGTAGGTAGAGTAAGGAAATCAAAGACAGCTGGTGGTGTTTTTCACAGGGGTGTATTAATGTATAATGCCCTCCCGAAGTGCATCAAGTCTGCTAAGACAATAGATGCATTTTTGAAAAGTGTGAGGAGACACCTCTGTGAGAGATAGTAGTTATGTATAAGTATAGTGTATAATGTGTAATAGATTTAAATAGTTGTTATTAATATGAAATAGATGTAAGTTAAATTAGCTAATATTATATAAAATAAATAAATAAATAAGTACATACGTAAGTAAATAAAACGCATGCACACCACCACACCGACCAAAATACATACATAAATATCATGAAATTACTATATTGAGTGCGCGCGCGTATGTAAAATACGATCTTCGGCATATATTTAACTACCACTTCCGGTCAGCGGATTTTGATCAAAACCTTATCAACTCTTCATTTTTATATGAAAATTATAAATATAAATTTTCGACAAGATCGCCGAAGCAGTTTCAGAAATATTCTGTGGTAAACTTTTCGACAAAAAAAACCTACTTCCGGTTGACTGATTTTAATGATTTATTTTTTCCTAAATAGAAATTTCTCTCGGAATTACAAAATTAGTAATATTGTGATGATACTATATATCTAAAAGGCCGAAAAAAAAAAAAAACAAAAAATCTTTCAAGGGTAAACTGCCACTTTTGCTCGTCAGAAGTTGACTAAAATCACAGTATCTCTTACAGCTAACGTGAAAACTATAGATATGAAATTTCGACAAAATTCCCGGAGCCGTTTCGGAAATATTCTGTGGTAAAAGAATTTTAGAATTTTCTACAAAAAAAAAACCCTACTTCCGGTTCATTGATGTTAACCAAATTTCTTATGGCTCTTACACCTTACGTGAAAATAATAGATATGAAATTTCAGCTTGATAGACTTGATAGTTTCGGAGAAAACACACATACAGACACACACACGCATAAGTACCCAGACACACAGACATACAGACACACAGACATACAGACATTTTTTAGAAATCATGAAAACGTGATCAGGGGATGATACTCGATACAAATCAGTCAAAATCTCGAGGTCGAATTTTCGCACGATCACAATACTTTATCCGATTAGGATAAAGTAATAATAATACAAGTGAGTTCGATGATATTATTCTATCAAAACAAAAAAAAAATTACATTTAAACGTTCGTACGAGTATGTATGTATATGTATATGTTTGATAATAATGGTCAATATAAGACGAGTGCATACTGGTTAGTATTATTGTCGATAAAGATGCACTCAATAATACTCAAAATATACACCATAATTTGATAATCGTTCATGACCTTATAATATATGTAAGTAGCATTGAACTACAAAAGCGATCGTCGATAGCGGACAAATTGAATTAATAATAACAAGTTGATTGATCTTCTTCACGCTAAGGCCAAATTTAGACTGGGCAACTCCACCGCCAACAAGATCACGTCCCTTTTCGACCTTTTTTGCTTGAATTCATTGTATTCGAGGAGGATGATGGTAAAAAAAGGCCGAAAGGGAGTGCGGTCTTGGTGGAGTGGCGGTGGAGTTGCCCGGTCTATTTTTCCGCTTAGGCAATACTAATAATAAAATGTTATTACAGTGACGGTGTATTAAGTTAAAATTAAAATATTATACCCACGATTGTTAAAAAAACGTGTATTGTTGATTTTTCTGGCAAATTTTCCTCATCGTGTTTGCATGTAAAATATTTCCACGATGAAAAAGGATACGTTGTTTGAAGGAATTGATACTGTCTTGTATGTATGTGTATATTTACTTGACAAATAATTTTTCTCCTTGAATTGTGCGGTTGGATACGCGACAAAGCACTTAAAAATGTTTTTTACAATATCCAAATTATATTTATAAAATCTGTCCCCTGTCGAAGTGAACCAAATCCGGAAATTGAAATTCATATTTATACTCCTACGTCAGATCGATCTATTACATATTCGTAAGCGTAAGAATATGAACTTTCATTCGCATCATTTTTTTTTTCATTCCGTTGCCTCAATCGAGGAAACGAAAATTAGTTATACGTATAATTAATAATTACTAGCGTATATTACGATCGGATTTGGTTCACTTTTCTGCTTGATGGGTGTTGTGATAATGTGTCAATTTGGACTATCGCCTGGAAAATTTGCTTGGGTTTGAAGTGTAAATAATGTATATAGAGATGTATGTATGTACGTAGGTAGATTCTATGTCCTCAAATCAAATGATAATTCACACATTGCACAGAATTATTATAATGTGCGTTTACTTTTACGTGTAATTTTAAAATTTATATAACACGAATTCGATACGTTTGATTCGGAAAACGTCATATTTTTACGAGAGAGTGATCACATTTTGACACGTGCACGATCCGAAATCACCGATCGACTGCAAAACGGACATTTAAATTACAGTCATTCGAAATCGTTCGTTAATCATTATTTATTGGTTTTCTTCTTCGTCGTTCGATTGTCAAGTTCAATTTTACAAAGGTGATGAATGTTCGTGAGATGAAATATTCGAACATATGCAATTGTATTATTTTATGATAAAAAAAACGTTTTTTTGAATCATAAAAATAATCATCGACTATGTTGGTCTTTGAAAATTTATTCAAATCTTTTATTAAATTAAAATATCGTCGATGAAAAAATACGGATTTAAGACGTCTGAACCGTCTGGCTCGTTCGAACGAAACATTTAAATCTGGACCCAGTGATCAATTGACACAGTTCATTCACACTCAATTAACCTTTAATTCAATGAGTAGACATCAGAATTTCGGATCCTCGAACCTTTTGCCACAGTTGTATTTGGGTATTGCCGTTGCCCGCCAATATTGAAGATAATGAATATTAGTTATAAAATTGTATGTTGTGCCATGTATACCTATATGTATTTAATAAATGATATATTTAGCTTAATATATAATATAATGTTCAAGTAAATAGAATAAAAATGTTCAAGGAAAAACCCTCATATCTCAGACAGTCAGCATTTCGTAGAATTTGCCATATTTCATAATTGGTGGGAATATTAGAAGAAAAAGAGTGCCTTAAAAAATGCATTAGGAGCATTTTCTCGCCAATTGGAGACCTCATTATTTTTGGGTATGTAAAAAATATACAAATAGTATTATTGAGTAATTATACGTACTTATGTTATATATTATAGGTTAAAATATGTTATTATAAATAATTGTTTTGTAAAGGATTGAGAGAATATGTTAATGGTAGATTACGAACGTGAATTCAGGTGGGTAACGAAATATCCTAAGAAGTATTTAGGGTCCAAAAGTCACACGTTACCAAAAGCATCCATCTTTTCGCCGTCTAATGATGAGTAATAAAATTTAAGTTTTCAGAAAAATATTGTTGATAAATTATAATTATGCTTATTAGTACCCGTACATAATAAATTTATGTATTTGTTGTCAAATTAATTTTATATTTAGATTTGGGTCCTGAAAATTATGATTTGATTTGATTAAATTAATTAATATTATTTTTAAATATAGAAAGTGACATCTACTGTCGCCTCGTGCAACTATATTATAATTAATTTAATTTTTTACTTTATCCATATCGGATAAAGTATTGTGATCGTGCGAAAATTCGCAGTTGAGATTTTGACTGATCTGTATCAGGTATCGTCCCCTGATCACATTTTTGTGATTTTTTAAAAATGTCTGTATGGCTGTGCATCTGTGTGTCTGTATGTTGGGCGGATGCGTGTAAACTGTACATAGAATCGCTATAACTCAAATACCGTTTATCCTATCACGCTGAAACATCCTATTTATAGGTTTTATACCGGCCATCACAATCCATAAGGCTTTCAAAAAAATTCGTCAACCGGAAGTGGTACTTTCCTTGGAAAGTCATCTAATTTTCTGTTATTCTGTTATCTTTGAGAGGTTTATCCAGTAAAATTATTATAAACATTAAGCTGAAATTTTGCATATGTATGGTATGTGTACCAACCTTCAAAATAATGTAGTATTTAAATTATTTTTTTCCAACCAAAAGTAGTACTTGTACTCTTGGTTTTCGGTGTTTTTCACCTTTTTTTCAAAACTATTAAGTTTATGAAGCTAAAATTTAACATCTACATATGCACAGTTTTCATATAAAAGTGGGAGTTTACTCTTGAACGCAATTTTGTTTTTTTTTTTTTTTGGCCTTATTAAAATATTTTGTATCTTCATAATATTTTAATTCTTTTAGTAATATATAATTATAAAAATTGGGTAATCGTAAGTAGTACTTTTTTCTCGTAAAATAGTCAAGAATAGTGTAAGCAAGAAACGTTTCGTTCTACCAAAGTAAATGTTGTATTGAATTGAAATTTCTTATCTTTCAGTTTAAAAAAAAATGAAGAATATCAATTTTGGTCAATATCCGCTAAACTGAAGTGGGTTTTACTCTTGAAAAATTTTCGTTTATTTATTCCGGGCTTTTAAATATTTTGTATCTTCTTCAATATTATAATATTTTAATTCTCATAGTAATATCTAATTATAAAAAAAATAAACCATCAAAATTGGTTAACCGGAAGTGGGACTTTTTTCTCGAAAAAAAAATGTTGTAAGCAAGACATACTCGTATTTTTTAAACTACTAAACCCATAAATCTGAAAATTTATAGTTTTCATGTAAAATTTAAGAGTTGATAAGGTTTTGGTCAAAATTCACCAACCGGAAGTTGTGGCTAACTCTATAACGATTTTTTTTCGGCCTTTTAAATTTTTTAAATCTTTATAGGATTATAAGAAAAAATATAATTTTTATATCAGTAACTAGCTGACCCGGCATGCATTGCAATGCCCGATACCGTTCCCGTTCCTAGTACGTTTTCTGACGCGTGAGCAGGCCTGTTCCCGATCCCGGTCCCGTTCCCGTTCCCGATCCCGTTCCTAGTACGTTATCTGACGCGTGAGCAGGCCTATTCCCGATCCCATAACCGTTTCCATTCCAGATCTCATTCCCGTTCCCGATCCTGTTCCCGATCCCGGTCCCGATCCCAGTCCTGATCCTGATCCTGGTCCCGATCCCGGTCCCGATCCTGTTCCCGATCCCGGTCCCGATCCCGGTCCCGATCCTGATCCCGGTCCCGATCCCGGTCCCAATCCCGGTCCCGATCCCGGTCTCGATCCCGTTCCCGTTCCCGTTCCTAGTACGTTATCTGACGTGAGCAGGCCCGTTCCCGTTCCCGTTTTTTCCCGATTTTTTTTCACAGGAACCATCCCCGGCATGATCACAATAAGTCCTGAAAGTTTCATCGCGATCGGTTGAGTGGTTTAGGAGCCTACAAGAGACAGACAGACAGACAAACAGACATTCATTTATATATATATAGATGAGTTATAAAAAAAATGATCACAATTGGTTTACGTAAAGTGGTAGTTTATCATGTTTTAATATGTCGAAAATCGTTTGTACATAAGCGCGTTTGATATACATACATATGTATGTATGTACAGGGGCGAATTTACCAATAGGCAGAGTAGGCACGTGCCTAAGGCGGTAGATTTAGGCGGCAATTTTCTTATAAAAGTATCCATCGTATATTTTGTGGGCCGTGTCGATTATTCCAGTTTTGCCTTAAAATAATGTTTATTTAAAAAAAAAATATTTATGGAGGAGGAAGGGGGCAATAATCTTATAGCCCAGGGATGGCGAACCTTTTTACGTGCGCGTGCCAAAAATTCCCAAATATTGTTCATCGACTGTCTGACGTGCCGGGCATTTTTTAATAGGGAAAAAAATAAGTTTTTCAGAATTTTATTGAAAAAGTTTAAAAATTACAATAGAATTTATATAATAACTAATAAAAACACATTGCAGTTTAATATTTAATTCATTTAAATGTAAACTCGAAAAAAACGAAATCTCTACATAAATAATTACACTTTACGTGAAAATAATAGTTATGAAATTTCAGCTTGATAGACAAGACAAGACAAGACAAGGCAAGAGTAAAAGTACTACTTCCGGTTTGGAAGTAGTACTTTTTGCTGCTAGTTTTGCTGGAAAAACCTGACAAAGATTATACAAAAATTAGGTGACTTTCCAAGGGAAGTACCACTTTCGGTTGACGAAAATTTTTGAAAGCCTTATGGATTGTGATGGCTGGCAAAAACATATAAATATGAAGTTTCAGTGCAATAGGATAAACTAGGATAAAGTAAAAAGCCTAACTTCATCAACACTAAACGAATCTTTGAAGAAATTTTCAACGATTTAGCCATCGCATGTTGTTGTACACAAGTATATCATTATACACCGAGTTTACATCATTTAATAATTCTAAAAAGTTTTGTTTGTTTAATCCGCGTGCAGATATAAAATTGAGTAATTTTGTTACAAGGCTCATAACATCTTCCAGTGACTTGAAACCGTACTTAACGCATAAAACCTGCTGATGTACCTACATATGTACATATGTACATATATAATGCAATTAAAACCCAGAATTGAATGTCCAATACGTTCGGTAAATAAATTGATAAAAACCATTTTCTTCTCCAGTCATACTGCGAGTACCGACAGTCGTTACTGGCACATTTCTAATAAAAGTTTCCAAAAAAGATAAAGTCATGGGTTGGCCACACCCAATTTTTTTTTATACAAAAATGTAAACGTTTATCTAAGTATTCGATCAACCGCAATGTAATTTTTCGCAATCGCCTATTTAATTTAATTGTTTGCACGTCAAATTGCTTAACCCATATATTGAATTAATCTACATTTAATTAATCGATTTAACATGAAAACTACTTATCCGAAAGGAACACTTGTATGTAAGTGTTTTCCAGTAAAGGTTGATATGCAACAAATAATTGTTTTTGCATTGACAATCAGCAATAATTATAGGCAATTAATAATAATGTGACTATAGTTCGGGTCAAGGAAAAGTTTCTAACTTGTCTCTAGTTTTTATTACATTACTGATACGTGCGTCCGTTGAAACCAACTATCGTTTTCTTTCTTTTTTAGAGACACGTCAACTTCACATTCTGAAATTTCAGAGAATATACAGTCGAATGACATTATTTGCGATTTTCTCAGAGATGGAATACATTCGTGATAAATTCCTTTTCAAAATCTCGTCGAGCTTCCACAAAAAAACAATTTTATTTAAAACGGTCTTCTATTATATGTATATTCTGAAGCAAGTCGCACATGAATAGGTTTAATTTCGCTTAATGGTTTTCCGGGGTCAAGAAATATATAATGTACCTACATACATATAATATGTATAATATGTGTGCAGGTAAATCTACGTATTCTTTTCATCGTCGTCACAAAGATTGACTAATGATTTATTTATGCGTTTTTCGTTTCAACTGAACACACGACAATTAAAACGATCATCTCTTTAATATGACACACTGAAATATACGTCATTTTTATGATTAAAAATACAAACAAATAACTAATATCTTTCATACCTACTTTAAAATTAGCCCTATAGTTTTCAACATTTACTTATTTATTTATTTGAATAAAGTAGCTTAAAAGCTATTTACGAACAAAAAGTAGCTTAAGTTAAAAAATTCGGGTGTGGCCAACCCATGACTTTATCCATATATTTGAGGAATACAAAGGGTAACGAAATTATTTTTTTAAGTACGTAAGTAAATAAAACGCATGCACTCCACCACACCGACCAAAATACATACATAAATATCATGAAATTACTATATTGAGTGCGCGCGCGTATGTAAAATACGATCTTCGGCATATATTTAACTACCACTTCCGGTCAGCGGATTTTGATCAAAACCTTATCAACTCTTCATTTTTATATGAAAATTATATGTAAATATAAATTTTCGACAAGATCGCCGAAGCAGTTTCAGAAATATTCTGTGGTAAACTTTTCGACAAAAAAAACCTACTTCCGGTTGACTGATTTTAATGATTTATTTTTTCCTAAATAGAAATTTCTCTCGGAATTACAACATTAGTAATATTGTGATGATACTATATATCTAAAAGGCCGAAAAAAAAAAAAAACAACAAATCGTTCAAGAGTAAACTGCCACTTTCGCTCGTCAGAAGTTGACTAAAATCACAGTATCTCTTACGGCTAACGTGAAAACTATAGATATGAAATTTTGACAAAATTCCCGGAGCCGTTTCGGAAATATTCTGTGGTAAAAGAATTTTATAATTTTCTACAAGAAAAAAACCCTACTTCCGGTTGAATGATGTTGACCAAATTCCTTATGGCTTTTACACCTTACGTGAAAATAATAGATATGAAATTTCAGGTTGATAGACTTGATAGTTTCGGAGAAAACACACATACAGACACACACACACATAAGTACACAGACACACAGACATACAGACATTTTCCAGAAATCATGAAAACGTGATCAGGGGATGATACTCGATACAAATCAGTCAAAATCTCGAGGTCGAATTTTCGCACGATCACAATACTATATCCGATTAGGATAAAGTAAAAATTAATTAATAAAAGTAATTACATAATAAAAGTAATTATCGATTAGCACTTATACAGAGGTGTTGATGTAAGGCTGCTAGGAATTTGTCAATTTGATTTATTTTTTCTGAGGCCATTTGGCAGTCAATGGCATTCAACAACACCCCTGGACAAGATACTTCTTCTTGATCTACCAAATTTTAAATTCTTAACTATTTACTTATTCTAACCACTAGTATTATGACTATGTACATACATATATTATACGTCCTTTATCTTATACCTTCATTGAAAAGCTCGCGACTACTACCAAATAAGAGTACACAGATAGGTCATACTTACTCAATGAATCGTTGTAATTATATTAAACCTAAAAAATTCGTGTTTCATTGTATGTCATTAATTTTAGATAATTTGCAGTTTGCAAATGTCCAGAAACAGCACGTGCGCTCGTGCGTGCCTATTCGACCACTTCCACGTTAATGATAGCTTGTTGTCGAGTGTTGATTCCTAGAAAAAAACAGACATTAAGGCACCAGAGGTCTTCGCTAATTTTCATCGGTCCATTGTAAGACACTAATGCGTTTCCCAGCGTCATCTAGCTGAGGTCAATGTCAAACGGTGACGTCTGTGACCGCGGGGTCGAAGAACGGATTGTCGTCTTCATATCTGCAACTGATTCAAAATTGATTTGATTGAACTGAAATGTCTACTAATACGACTAAACCAAATCTTGTTAGTTTAAGCTGGATTTAAAACCAGCGGATTTATATAAATAAATGAGGATTTTCGCATACAAACTGAAGAGATGGGTAGACCAGTGGTTTCCAAACTAAGGGTCGCGAATCGATTTTGAAATGTGAATATTTTTTTTAATTATTTAAAAATAGAAAAATCATGAAAAATGTTGAGGTAAAAACGAAAATAAAAAAAATAAAACGCATGCACACCACCACACCAACCAAAATACATACATACATATCATGAAATTACTGTGTTGAGTGCGCGCGCGTATGTAAAATACGATCTTCGGCATATATTCAAATAAGAAAAACTACAACTTTCTGTCGGCGGATTGTGATCAAAACCTTACCAACTCCTAAATTTTATATGGAAATTATAAATATAAATTTTCGACTTCATCGATGGGGCAGTTTTGAAATATTGTGGTAAACTTTTCGACAAAAAAACCCCCCTACTTCCGGTTGACTGATTTTAATGATTTATTTTTTCGTAACTAGCAATTTCTCTCAGGAGTACAACATTACAATATTGTGACGATACTACATGGAACGTGGAATCCGTGTCGAATATCGCGAAAACGTCCGACTCTTATCTTTTCTTGTTCGAAAGATCATTAAAATCTGCAGTGCGTTATTTGCTACGATGTATTCACGAACGAGAGCATGCGACCGAACAAATTGCATCGGCATTTTCATAAGAAGCATCCGGATTTTAAAAATAGGCCACTAGAATTAATGAAAAATCTCCCACGCCTCTTACCTGATTGGCTTGCGAATCGCGTAAACTTGTAAGCGGCACACAATTGGCGAATCTTCAGTGCTCCCAGCAATAAAACACACGGTTGGAGCTATGTTTGGTGATAAGAACAAGAAAGAAGTTAAAGCGACTTGTCTGTCAAATAAAACGATTGCACGCAGAATCGATGAAATGTGAGCTGATGAAAAGATGAGCTGATCCAAAAAGTTGGTGTCAGTAAATTTTTCTCAATGCAACTGGACGAGTCCACGGATATACAAGATTTATACCAGCTGCTTGTTTTCGTTAATTATAAATAATAAAAAAATAAATAAAACTCTGGATATACTGTAACGCAGCGGTCACCAACCTACGGTCCGCGAGAGATTTTCATCCGGCCCAAGGAAAAAATTGACATGATTTTTAAAAATTGGAAAAGTGGCATTGTTAATCTCTTGCAGGTGCATACCCTGAAGATGCAAGTTTTCGGACAAATCGTCACTCATCACATCAATCTCGCAACAGAAGGTGGCAGGAACACTAGTTGTTACATTTATTAAGGTACATACCTTTATAGTAAATAGTTTATTGATTTTTTTTTTTACGTATACGAAGTTAGGTTAGGTTTAGGGTGGCTTGAATTCAGTTTTCGATTGACGCATTTTTTCGTCGATATTTGTGAAAAAAGTCTACTTTTTGCGAAGTTAGGTTGGGTACAAGATGGCTTGAACACAGTTTCCGATTGACGCATTTTTTCGTTTGACGCATTTTTTCATCGATATTTGTGAAAAAAGTTTACTTTTCGCGAAGTTAGGTTGGGTACAGGATGGCTTGACCACAGTTTCCGATTGACGCATTTTTTCGTCGATATTTGTGAAAAAAGTCTACTTTTCGCGAAGTTAGGTTGGGTACAAGATGGCTTGAACACAGTTTCCGATTGACGCATTTTTTCATCGATATTTGTGAAAAAAGTCTACTTTTCGCGAAGATAGGTTGGGTACAGGATGGCTTGAATTCAGTTTTCGTTTGACGCATTTTTTCATCGATATTTGTGAAAAAAGTCTACTTTTCGCGAAGTTAGGTTGGGTACAGGATGGCTTGAACACAGTTTCCGATTGACGCATTTTTTCGTTTGACGCATTTTTTCATCGATATTTGTGAAAAAAGTTTACTTTTCGCGAAGTTAGGTTGGGTACAGGATGGCTTGACCACAGTTTCCGATTGACGCATTTCTTCGTCGATATTTGTGAAAAAAGTCTACTTTTCGCGAAGTTAGGTTGGGTACAAGATGGCTTGAACACAGTTTCCGATTGACGCATTTTTTCATCGATATTTGTGAAAAAAGTCTACTTTTCGCGAAGTTAGGTTGGGTACAGGATGGCTTGAATTCAATTTTCGTTTGACGCATTTTTTCATCGATATTTGTGAAAAAAGTCTACTTTTCGCGAAGTTAGGTTGGGTACAGGATGGCTTGAATTCAGTTTTCGTTTGACGCATTTTTTCATCGATATTTGTGAAAAAAGTCTACTTTTCGCGAAGTTAGGTTGGGTACAGGGTGGCTTGAACACAGTTTCCGATTGACGCATTTTTTCGTTTGACGCATTTTTTCATCGATATTTGTGAAAAAAGTTTACTTTTCGCGAAGTTAGGTTGGGTACAAGATGGCTTGAACACAGTTTCCGATTGACGCATTTTTTCGTCGATATTTGTGAAAAAAAGTCTACTTTTCGCGAAGTTAGGTTGGGTAATGGCTTGAACACAGTTTCCGATTGACGCATTTTTTTCATCGATATTTGTGAAAAAAAAGTCTACTTTTCGCGAAGTTAGGTTGGGTACAGGATGGCTTGAATTCAAAACGTTTGACGCATTTTTCGTCGATATTTGTGAAAAAAAAGTTTACTTTTCGCGAAGTTAGGTTGGGTACAGGATGGCTTGAATTCAGTTTTCGTTTGACGCATTTTTTTTTTCATCGATATTTGTGAAAAAAAGTTTACTTTTCGCGAAGTTAGGTTGGGTACAGGATGGCATTTTTGACGCATTTTTTCATCGATATTTGTGAAAAAAAGTTTTTTCGCGAAAAATGGCTTGAACACAGTTTCCGATTGACGCATTTTTTCGTCGATATTTGTGAAAAAAGTTTACTTTTCGCGAAGTTAGGTTGGGTACAGGATGGCTTGAACACAGTTTCCGATTGACGCATTTTTTCGTCGATATTTGTGAAAAAAGTCTACTTTTCGCGAAGTTAGGTTGGGTACAGGATGGCTTGAACACAATTTCCGATTGACGCATTTTTTCGTCGATATTTGTGAAAAAAGTCTACTTTTCGTGAAGTTAGGTTGGGTACACGATGGCTTGAATTCAGTTTTCGTTTGACGCATTTTTTCGTCGATATTTGTGAAAAAAAGCTACTTTTCGCGAAGTTAGGTTAGGTACACGCATAGATATAATTCTATATCTATGGGTACACGATAGCTCGAATTCAGTTTTCGTTTGACGCATTTTTACTTTATCCTAATCGGATAAAGTATTGTGATCGTGCGAAAATTCGACCTCGAGATTTTGACTGATTTGTATCGAGTATGATCCCCTGATCACGTTTTCATGATTTCTTAAAAATGTCTGTATGTCTGTGTGTCTGTATGTCTGTGTGTCTGTGTACTTATGCGTGTGTGTGTCTGTATGTGTGTTTTCTCCGAAACTATCAAGTCTATCAAGCTGAAATTTCATATCTATTATTTTCACGTAAGGTGTAAGAGCCATAAGGAATTTGGTCAACATCAATGAACCGGAAGTAGGGTTTTTTTCTTGTAGAAAATTCTAAAATTCTTTTACCACAGAATATTTCCGAAACGGCTCCGGGAATTTTTTCGAAATTTCATATCTACATATAGTTTTCACGTTAGCTGTAAGAGATACTGTGATTTTAGTCAACTTCTGACGAGCGAAAGTGGCAGTTTACTCTTGAACGATTTGTTGTTTTTTATTTTTTTTAGATATATAGTTTCATCACAATATTACTAATGTTGTAATTCCGAGAGAAATTGCTATTTAGGAAAAAATAAATATAAAATCAGTCAACCGGAAGTAGGTTTTTTTTGTCGAAAAGTTTACCACAGAATATTTCTGAAACTGCAGTTTGTCGAAAATTTATATTTATAATTTTCACATAAAAATTAAGAGTTTATAAGGTTTTGATCAAAATCCGTTGACCGGAAGTGGTAGTTAAATATATGCCGAAGATCGTATTTTACATACGCGCGCGCACTCAATATAGTAATTTCATGATATTTATGTATGTATTTTGGTCGGTGTGGTGGTGTGCATGCGTTTTAAATTACGTACTTAAAAAAATAATTTCGTTACTCTTTGTATTCCTCAAATATATGGATAAAGTCATGGGTTGGCCACACCCGAATTTTTTCGTTGATATTTGTGAAGTTAGGTTTTTTTTAGTTAATCGCTTAACCCATAAATGTTTGGTTTCCAAAATGTTTATCGATAGAAAGTAGGGTTAACCGTTTGAGGACGACGGCGATTTTGCCGAAAGAGTATAAATAATATTTAGCAATAAAATTTGAGCTTCGAAAGGTCGAAAAAAAAAAAAAACAAAAAATCGTTCAAGGGTAAACTGCCACTTTTGCTCGTCAGAAGTTGACTAAAATCACAGTATCTCTTACAGCTAACGTGAAAACTATAGATATGAAATTTCGACAAAATTCCCGGAGCCGTTTCGGAAATATTCTGTGGTAAAAGAATTTTAGAATTTTCTACAAAAAAAAAACCCTACTTCCGGTTCATTGATGTTAACCAAATTTCTTATGGCTCTTACACCTTACGTGAAAATAATAGATATGAAATTTCAGCTTGATAGACTTGATAGTTTCGGAGAAAACACACATACAGACACACACACGCATAAGTACACAGACACACAGACATACAGACACACAGACATACAGACATTTTTTAGAAATCATGAAAACGTGATCAGGGGATGATACTCGATACAAATCAGTCAAAATCTCGAGGTCGAATTTTCGCACGATCACAATACTTTATCCGATTAGGATAAAGTAAAAATTCCATATTTTACTTTTATCAATGTCAAGAAATGTCAAGAAAAAACTATATTCTCATAAATCCTAAAAGGAGTATAAAATATTAATGGAAATACCAAAATGTATGTACATTTAATAAGTACCTACGCAATTTTATTATGATAAAATGAAACATTAGCGTATACTTTGTACTAAAAAACTAAATCATTCAAATTTGTAGTTTAATAAGAATGTATAAATTGAATTATAATTGCTTTCAGCACAAAACGACAAAACACAACACAAAAGTCTTATCAGTTGAAATTACCATAGGTATCTATTAGATTAGAAAAAACTTGATTCTTTATAATTAAATTACTAAATGTATAATTTCACCTAGGAGTACGCTATTATGTACATCTGATCTTTATTTGATTCAAACAGAATATCTCTAGCCAGAATTTGCCAAGTTGCTAGGTACAAATTTTAAATTTTAATCTGTTGACAATTTCAAGTGGTAGCCTATTAAAGACCTGTTGGTTAACCTTCCTAAAAAAAGGATTGTCACAAAGTGAAGTACAATGAAGGTTTTCAGCTGAAACAGCTGGTTTGCGTTCACTTCAGGTATTGAGTTAATTGATTAATTGAATGAATGAATGGACACGTGCATCAACAATAGCGGCCTTTAGCCAATGTTGATAGCGTGATGTGTGCGTTTTAGAAGAGGTCCTCTGGTTTATTCTTTAGTGCACAAAGCAGATTTCAAACATGTTCGATAGCTAGGCGACGTGTCAGAGATCATCCACGTGAGACAATTACCAGCGATTATTGCCGACAATTAACCCCCGCAAACACGTTACTGCCTTACAAGTGTCGCATTACACATTAACAACAACTTTACACAACGGCCTGTTTGCCCGATTGTGTGGACTTATTGTAACGTTTAATCGCCTCGACCAGACCACTTCTGGTTTGCTTCATCGCCTATTTATTGTAATCGTTAATTAACGTTGTCGATGCGTTGTAAGTCGGTACCATGTACATATATTTATATAGGTATGTTTGTTCAAATCATATTAGATTGACATGCAAACTTAGTATCTGGGTCGCTTTGTTCGAAGCTTTTATTGAAGTGTGCATTATTCATTATTGTATAGGTAGATACAAAATCAAGGAAAAGTTTGAAAAAAATCACCGCAATCTAAATTGTATCTCATACGATGAAAATTTAGTAGCAATGAGGAAAAATAGCTTTTGAGGAATGTTAATAAAAAGTTACAATTATTCTTAATTTGTAATATCAGTCAAATCTCGCTGATTTGTATGCGTATAAATAATATAAGTACGCATTAACATTACACAATTAAGTACTAGTATGTGTTAAAAAATGTTAAGAAATATGCAATATCGATGTCGCACCGCTCGGCTCGTGCCAATTAAACGCTTTAGCATTAATTATAATGTATCTTTGATTGTAACCGTTTATTCGATTCGCTTCGAAAAGCTTCGTGCTTAACGTACATACATACATACATACGCTTGAGATTCGAGATGTTACGCAAAAGTAACAGAAAGAATCCCTAAAAATTTTAAAGCGATTGTGGGCAATTGAATATATACAGTAAAAATCTGATTATCCAGATTGCACTATACAAATTATTTAATTGAGTGACAAAACAGCTGATTCACTTTATAACTGTCTGTTGCGGCGTGATTCGGGTAAGGGAATTCGATTGCAGACAGACACCGACTGCCACTGCTTCTTATTGGAAAGTCGAAGAGTCCTAGATGTTTTAACAACGTAAGAAGTCTCCCAGTTTCGTATGATCATCAAAAAGCGGGAACTCCATCGAAGTGTCAACGTTAAAATAATAATGAAACAAAATATTTAAAAGGTCGTTAATAATCGCCCAGTGACAAATGCCATTAATTCATTAAATGAAAATGTTACAACAGAAATCACAGAAGCAATAAAAGACATTTCAATATGCAATAAAGAAGATGTCAGTGAGTGGTTAAATTGCGATGCTAACGATCCTGGATTCCAAATTTTGAACGATGAAGAGTATATCGAACATACCATTAGATGAACAGGATTAAGAGATAGATAACAATGAAAATATTAGTCCATCACACTCTGAAGCTTTTCAATGCTTAGAGGTTGCTATGAAGTGATTTGAAAGACAAAAAGAATTTAACTTTTATGTTTTGTTACAAAAAGCAAGCCAACATTTAAGCAAAAGTCAATAAGTGTACTTGAGTTTCTCACGAAAATATTTTTTTGATTATCTGAATGTTTCAGTATCCAGACTACCATCATCCCCAATTAGTCCTGATAATCGGGTTTCTACTGTTTTACGGAGATAACTCACGTGCTTAATTTATTGTCGTTTTTTATGCGACAAATAATTAACGGTGCCATCTGACGGATCAGATCTCGGGATAATAAATATCGGGATAGTACAAACGTTGAGTAACGCAATAACAAAAGGCGATTCGCGCAACCGCAACTGACACAGGTATTTATTACTTCGCGAAATGAGTGCAGAATTTGCACGGTGAAAAAAGCACGTTTTCGTAATGATTTTCGAGCTCTGTTTGTTTTGGTCGCCGACTATGATAAATAATAATTGGTGTTGTGTTTTCCCCTTGACAAAATTAACCATACGCCGCGCTATAAACGAGTATTGAAAATTCGCGAACGAAATAGTGACATTCAACCGTGTCGGTGAGCTTCGTCGCACTCGTATGTATATATTGAATGACCGTTTCGCGTGCAAAAGGTTGATGAAAACTGGTCGAGAATCACACCACCCCTGCTGACCCACTTTCACGCATTACGTGAAAATGCGACCTTGTCGGAAACGCGAAACGGTTACATGCTGTCTAATTTCCCAACTTGTTTGGGTGAAAATTTAAATTTTACATTTTAAACACGATGTGTGTATTTTTGCGCATATCGTATGCATATGAAGAATATGGATGATAATTTTCGCGTGATAATATTGCGAGTCTACAAGTCACTGTGTGATTTTATTTACAGTATCGCGTATTATGTTCAAGTTTTGTATAACATATTATATTTATTTGCATAACCTCGCATGCTACTATTAAAATAATTTGGGTATTGGAAATTCACGATCACGATAATATGGCAACAATATGCAATAGTCAATATTTGAAACGTCATGCGTTCTGATGATCGTCGATTTGATAATATTTAATTTGGATTTTTTTCGTAGTTCTATAGATAGGAATGTTCAATTTTATGATACGTAAATCGTATAATGAAAAATTACATCGGTTTATTTTTGCGTTCTAACAATTTTTTTATTAGAATAATAGCTGTTATTAGGAGATGAAGATTTGTATAAATAGTCTTTATAAGATAGCATGTTTGCAAAATCCAAAATTACGCTTGAAAAATATTTAAAAATGAAACCATAAATAAATAAATGAATAAATCATCATCATCATTTTCAACCGTTCACCATCCATTTCTAGATCAACGCCTTTCCAATCCTCTTCCATTCCTGTCTGTCTTAAGCAATCTACATCCACTTGACTCTACACATTCTTCTCAATTCATCAGCCCATCGTCCACCCGGTCTACCTTGCTTTCTTTCACATCTTCTCGTATACCATTCCAGTATTTCTCGCGTCCGTCTGCCATTCATTCTTCTCGCTATGTGTCAAGCCCATTGCCACTTCATGCATACATCTTTCCATGCTTCTCTGTGTGCACTGGATCTTACGTAACATTCTTGAATTTAGCATCCACGTTTCACATCCATACGTCATAACTGGCAGTACGCATTGGTCGTATGCCTTCGTTTTACTTTGTCCATATCGGATTAAATATTGTAATCGTGCGAAAATTCGACTGATTTGTTTCAAGGATCATCCCCTGGTAACTTTTTATGATTTTTGGAAAATGTCTGTATGTCGGTGTACAACAATGATCAAAATTTCACTTTTTCAGTTTAAAAAATTATTTTCGTTACTTTATTATTTCGTTATTCCTCAAATATATGAATAAAGTCATGGGTTGGCCACACCTGATTTTTTAAGCATAGCGGGATGTTGGATTTAAAAACTATGTTCATTCTTCCAAAAGCGCTCCATTCTACATAGTTTGATTCTTCGTTTTATATCTTCTTCTTTACATGCGTCATGTTCACCATAAAATCAAACTATATTTTTAATGACATCTATGAGTAAAAAGGTAAACTAATATAATACAAATTTTAAATTGTAATTAAAGGTTTGTAACTATGCTAATGTTTTAATTTTACATTTATGCTTTTATTACTTAGCAATAATTTTAATAATCGAAGTTAATGAAATTCGAAACTAATCGTTAATCCTTTCAACATGGTATATGTTGAAATGAATCGTTAAACAAGCAATAAATTAAAAGATTCACAACAATTAATTTTTACATGTAAATTCTCGATAACATTGCAGGTATAATCTAGTAAAATCCTTCGTAACACACACTAATTAAACACAAATGCCATAAAACAATTCTGCGCATATATTCAAATGAGGGCCATCGAAAGATACGAGTCCAAGGGCACATAGCATACCTATCAATATTACTATCCATCATTACACAGAAAAAAAAGAGCAGGGCGAATGCTATCATAAAAATCACTTAGTAAAATAACGGTAAACAGATACAATTACAAATTACAATAATTTATGAAAACCACTCATTACTCGACGTGTATACGTGACTAGATGAACACATGCATTCGTGATATTTAGGTGACCTAATGTTCCAGTCACTTATCTCGAAGCTGTCGCTGAATATGTGAGGGCGATAGATATTACATGTGTATATGTTTAATTAAAACACACAATATTTTATGTGGTTTTGCACAATTTGCACAATCTCCTATGCAAATTCGTGGTTCGCCAAGTGCACGATGCAGCCGCGTATCTCGCGTGCATTTCGATCCTAGAACACGTGTATGTTGATTTTATTGCATGTGGTGAAACTTTTCACGGTAAATACATATATATGTATATGTATATGTACATGCCGACAAAGTTTCAGTCAAATATTTGTCGAGTCGTAAAAGCAGCGGGAAAATGGCAAAATTTTAAAATGAAAAGTAACCATTCTTCGTGTGACCAACGTTCAAGGTTCGCTTGGAAATGAGACGAGGACTCTTTAAATGTAAATAAATACGCGTGGGTGAAAAACGAATTTCGTAGTTTTCGCCACTTTTTTTCGTTGTTGTTGTGAAATTAAAAAAAAAAGACGCTGCGTTCTTTGTATCGAGTTCTCGTTAATAAGAAGTGCTAAGCGTGATTTAGAAAATGCAATAAAAAATGTCAACTTAGTGGTTGACATTTTAATTTGACACTTTACGATTTTTTTTACAAAAGCGTGTTATATACTTAGACAGCATTACAAGATTGTCATCATTTAACATGATATGTAATGTCTTAAAGTGGTAACACTTAGGGCTCACACACACTTACCACACGCCACGCCACACATGTTCTCTGACGAAATCCTAAACGCTTGAATTTCTATGGTTTTGTATTGGCGTAGATACACACCTGCAACATGCCACCCCACGTCACAATTCATAGCAATGGCATCACGTCACGCAATCACATCGCGTGTGACGTGGTGTGTGTAAGACTTTATACATTTATCGTCACATTGTCAAAACTGTAGAAAGGCAAAATTAATAATGTTTGTACTTTATTATACTTATTGCATATACAATTAAACGTATTATGATACGATATACGTATGTACTTGCTGTAATAACCAGGTGTTGCTCGGCTAAGCTTTCAATTTATTTAATCAGTGATTTATTTTAAAATTTAAATCGATGTATTGTGTACAAATTATAAATTTGTATTGTGATGATTTTAATTTAAAAAAAAATGTATTTTGGATGGAAAATTGGAAAAAAATGGAAAATTCCAACTGATATTAGAAAATCATTAAAATTTTCCTAACAAACTAAAATCACAGATTTTACTAATAAATAATGAGTATTAAACATGTTAAAATGATTTTCTGCTTTAGAAATGTATAATATGTAGTATTTTAAAAAGAAAAATCATAATTCGGATTATCCGTATTTTTCGGTTATCCGTGCCGCCTCTCCCCACCATTAGCCCGGATAATCAGGAGTCTACTGTAAATTGAAAATCAAAACATTTAGGCTAGGTTAAGTTTGATTGACAAGAACCTTACTAATAAATTACCTAACGCTAATACTTTCTAAGAAAATTTTCCATTAAACTATTCCTTTTGCATTGCATTGTAAGCTTTGATATCATAAATGCCTTGTAACCAAAAAATGGTATCATATGATTACAAGTAACTGTAAAAAATACTAATAACTCTCTGTATCATGCAAATTCATTAAATCTTAGAGCATCCTTCTAGCTTCAATTGTTTCCTCGTAACTAATTTAAGCGCATTCAGAACGCTCCATTGCCGCATTGAACACCTTCAACTTTTGACTACGCCCAAAAACACTCGGCGACATTGGAAAATTAGCATCGCACATGCGAATTTCTTCAATTGTCTATAGAGATAATACACCTAGACTTGTGGAGATGACCGTGGATGTAGAAAGGGGGAGCAATGTCGGATGTGTCAAACAAAATGTTACACTATTTGTCAAATGATCGAACAGGCGGGGGGACCTTGACACGGTAGCACAGTTTGAATGCGTCATGGTCGTCGGCCATCACCATCATCCTCATCACATCATCGTGACAATGCATCGGTAAGTAACCTTTGGTGTGTTTGTTCATATGGGTGTGTTTGTATTAACCTCGCCCGCTGCACTACCGAAAATCCAAACGAAAAATTCCGCGAATGCCATCTACCATCCCGAGCCGAAGATAACGCGGCAAAAGCTCGCGCAGTACTTCTCAAACTTTGATGACAAAAACTGCACCACACACCCTTTTGAATTCCATTCATAACATACCGTTGTATTCACAATATAATTTTTTTCAATGGATATATTATAATCGTCTAATAGTCTCTATTTAGACATCTACTATATAAAATTCAATGTTTGTTTGTTTGCTTGTTTATGATTCCGCTATGCAAATCTACAGTTTTCAACTTAGAACCGCCAAATTTGGTATACTATCTCATGATACCCCAAGTCAGACCGTAGGTGGGTTATGGAAGGGGTCGGAGTCCGCGGTCAAGGGGCCCCCATACAAATTTTTTAATCAATTTTTGTTTGTACTGGAGAATAAATGTTTATTTCGATGTTCATTTGTTTTATTATTTGAATTCAACCGGCCTAGCAACGCCGGGCAATTCAGCTAGTGTTTCATATAAAAACAATGCGAAATTCCACTTCCGGTTAATAGATTTTGGAATGGTATCCGAGAGGATGTGAAAGAAAGCAAGGTAGACCTAGTGAACGATAGGCTGATTGAGAAAAATGTGTGAAAATTGCTCAATACAGACAGGAATGGAAAGGGATTTGAGAGACCTCCATCCAGTAGTGGATGGTGAACGGCTGAAAATGATGATGACGATGATACCAATATTGGATGTTTGATTAGTTTTTTTTTTTATTATGGGGAAAGTTAATCCACAGGTTGAAAAGAACACAAGATCCAGACCCAATAATAGGTTAACATGGTAATAATAGATAGGTCACAATATTTGGTGGAACCGTCTCACAACTATGTAAGTTATGTAGATAAATTGGAAAATTCTAACAAGAGACGGCTGATCTGCATTTAGTAATATCCAGATCTTGCAAATGACTATAATTTTCATATATGAAAAATTCGTTAAAAAAAAATTACTGTTTATTAATTGTGGATCGCTTTTCTTATGATTCGTGATAAAAGCTTTTTAGTACACATTCTCCGTAAATTAATTATAACTTCCGGCTACAGAAATTCCTCTGAAGTTCTCAGAAATCTTAATGAATCGTCTTCACCCCACGCATCAATATATGTTGGTAATATGAGCGTTTGTGAGTGATTATGCAAAAGCATTTTCTGCAGAAACATTTAGGTGTATGCGACTTTCGACGGAAAACTTCTACTTCCGGTCGATGAAAATTCATCAACGTATTGTCAAGAAAATTATTAATAGAAAGTTGTATACATTGGTCAATGGTGTTGCTGTTCTTCAATAAAATCATCAGACAGAATTCGCGGGGTAGAAAATTCGAGGAATTTTAATCATTCCAATTATATTATCGTAATTAAAGGTTTTAAGTACCCGTTGCAACATTCTTCGTTTACATTGAGTAAGTTAATCGGCCGGTATGTCGAGAAAGTATACTCGAAATTGTCAACGTGAGGCGAGTACATACATTGAAATCGCATTAAGACCTCAATTCGAGGGGTCCTTTTTAGATTTATTGACTCACTCAAGACAGCGTGTCCGCCGAAAAGAAAGTCAAAACTTGTTTTCCAGCAACGATGTTACAACATTTTTTTGTGTGATTATCGAACGGCTCGTCTCGGTTAAAAATCTCCGCTGCAGCTGCCTTAACCCCCTCGCGATATGGAGACAAGCAATAATTTCGCGGTGCACTCTCAATGAACACGAGGGTCCAATCGAGTGAAAATTCCACCGGCATATTATCGCCAATTTCATCCACATTCATTAACAAATCATCGTGTGCGGGTGTGTCCGAGTGCTGTTAATAAAAAGTTCGTTCGGCCGAGCTCGCAAAAACTTATGGGTGTATTTATGTATGTTGTTATTGATCTTGATGGCCGAAATGTAGCAGTTATGTTGTGCGAGCGCGGCCGAGTCTCCTTGTGCGTATTTAAACCGTCAAATTACACGTATCGATCGGAAAAAATTACGCAACGGTAAATCAATAAATTGTTTTTTTCGATATAGGAAATTCGCACGGTCCGGTCGAGCCCCCACACTTATACAGACTCGATCGAACTGTACGTGTGTTTGTAACGTTCACAGATCAGCGGTCGCTGATCGATGGCTTGTGAGCTTTTTATATATTATTTATTCTGATTCAAGGAATAAAACGTATAAAGATTCTGGATAATTCAAAAGTCGTTGATTGAATTTATTTGATATGAGCAAAATATTCATTCTTTCTATTTTCGTTTTTTGTTAAGATTTGTGTTTCGTTGTAGTGTTGATTTAGTTGATCAGTCTATGTAAATAGGCTGTATTACAAAAAAATTCCAAAGAAAATGGTTGTTCTTTAGCGCCCCGAACAGGCTATTTTTGTATCGATTGTTCATATTTTTAATCGAGTCAACCGGTTAAGCAAAATTCATCAATTTCATTGACCGGTTGGGATGAACCGGTATATGCACATAAAGAAAACATTTTTCATGCACAAAATGAGAAAATTTAATCGAAATTTTAATAAATCATTTTGAAATATTTAAATATATTCAAAACAAAAGAAACTACCAAGATAAATGTATATTAAAAATACTAACAAACGAAAATTAAAATATTTATATCTACTAATATTTTTGTGTCATTGAGACAAACATTAATGAGATTAATACAGCTTCCTTAATTAACATCAATTCAATGATTCATTTATCATGCATTCCTTATGTTACACATAAATATGTAATAAAGACTATAGAAAATTAATGAAAATACATCATATCGTACAAAAATTATTTATAAAATTTATCGAATTTGTTTAAAAGCACACATTAGAAAAAGTTACTGAAACTTCATCATTTGCATGTGCTTTATTTTAAAACTATAGATGCAAACACGTTTTATATCGTTTTCGACACGTTCTGACAACATCTGACCTCTTAAACTTGAAATTAATCTCAGAAAGAAAGTGAAAGTACGTCAAGTACACTTGAGACGATCCTCACACGTCTTTTATTAACTCTTTTACTATATTTATTTGTATTGCAGTGTTGCATCAGAGTCACCGAGTGCCGAAATTTCGCGCTTCACATCACGACGAAAAGTGTCAAAAGATAATTTGTTAATATTTATTAACCACTAGACACTAGACAAGACAATAATTAAAGCAGTTAGATGCCGCACATGCGGGATTCGACCTTAACGCGTTGCACTCGCGCGAGATAACGCAACCAATAACGCAATTTGCCAGTATCAAACGATCTCAATCTGAAAATGCACGAGCCTTTTTAAAAATTCGACTAATGGAGCAAGGTTTATTGTTATATTAGCAAAAAATAAAAATACTAATATGAAAAAAAAACGAGTAAATTTCATCGAAAGTGAATCGAGCTGAAGGTCTCTCTCGATAGAGAAATGTAGCGTAATATTTTATCGAACGGATGATGACATTGTTGTGTAATGTGTCGCGTTAAAAGGTGACCCAATAAATTTGCACGATGCGCTCATTTCACATGATCGATCATCGACAGGTTGATAGATTTCCGATTGAGGATCCGTTATGATGTGCGTAATTATAAATTGTTGTTCTTGAGGTTATCAAAATGTCATTCAACTTTATCGCAAGTATGGTATCTAACGTTGTCCTTTAATTGTTCGTTTATTTGTTTGGCAACCACAGGATGACCTACTGAGTTCAACGACAGAGTTATTATTCTTCCGAATCACGGTCGAGACAGTGGGTGTATTTACCCCAAACTTTCGTGCCCTTTGTTGAGTTCCTGTCATTTTAAATTGTTATTCAAAAGTATGATGTGTTCCAAAAACTACCGTTTCAAATGCAAATTGATTCCTTTAAAAATACAATAATAAGAGTATAAATTCTCACCTTAGTCATTATTTTCTCAATTTAGCGACTTCGTTTTAATTTTTCGTTCCGTCTTATTTTCATTATTTTAATAACTTTATTTATCTCTCTTCCTTGCTCTACAATTCGCATATTCTTACAAAAAACAAACAAAAAAACTCAAATTGTCCCATTTCTGTACTTACATATGTACATATGTACATATATTCAAACTGCCATCCAAACTAGCCCTTGTACGATAACCAACCCAATTAACATTAATATTAAATATATAATAGCCCTATTCCGTCTGTCTGTCTGCTGATAACGCACGCTGGGGTAAATAATTAAAAAACAATAACGTCGCGCGAGTGAGATTTGAACCCGAGATCACCGCACCGGTTCGAAACATTGAGCGCTTACGCTATGATCCAACGCCGATAATGCGAGATCTCCTATATTTGAACATATAATTCCTTAGTAGGATCGCGACTTTGCTAAATTGTTACGTTGTTGTATTATAACGCGCCATCTATGCAACAACTATAAAAACATTTAATATTACTTTTCACAGTACGGGTGATGAGAACGCTCCGTTTATATTCAACGCGCTTACACTAGTATTTTGTATAAAACTATTCATCGCTAACCCTTTAAAGCCCGATAATTTCATTTAGTGAATTTTTCAAATTGAGTCACAGCCAAAAATGAACTACAACGCCATCATCATCATCATCATCATCTGAAAGTCTTGAATGCGGTCTAAAAATAACTTTTTGAATTCACACGCATGCTCGCAACCCAATTTGACACTGTCAACCGTTTGCAATCGGCCGCCAGCACCTACAAAATAACGCTGTCGGATTAAACCCCTTGAAGGGTTAACCTTTTATGAACGCGCATGACCGAAAAAAAAACAACAACAAATTAAAAATAGGTACAAACGAAAACGAAACTACAGATACGAGATACAACATACGAATCAAATAAGTCAAATGGGTTCAATGATGGGCAAAAAGAGGGGGGGCGAAGAGCGAGTTTGGCGCCTCTATTTGAGACCCGTATTATATGTGAGTGCATTATTTGCAGATGAAAAACGCTAAAAACGCAAGCGATTGTGCAAGAGTGGCGCGAGTGCATAACCTCGACCCCCCCCCCCCCCCCCATTGGGAGCATTTAAACACCAACTCATCATCACAGACTAACAGTCCACTTTCAGACATCGTCGTCTCCTGTCTCCCACAACCCCTAAACCCTTCGCGTGCTTTTTGCATATTTTCGGTGCATATTTGTGTGTGTGTGCTCGTTAAAAAGGGGTGGCCGAAGAACTGCCACCCCCTAGATACGCTGAAGCTTTTAGCTTTTCAGTGAAAGTTGACTATTTCTATCGAGTGTTGTTTCTTATATTTATTTTGTGTAATTATAATTATTTTTTGATCGTTCAATCATGTGACGTTTCGATTAGGGTTGCACTATATTTTTTTTTTCAAAAAAACCTCCCCTAAGCATTATTTATACTGTCAATATTCAAATGCAGCAGAAACAAACGCGACATTTTAGTCGATTTCATTCGTGTAATCTGAAGAAAATATACTTCAGTTGAACTTTCAGTAAATTTATATAAAAACGCACTTGTGTAAAGTTAATAAAACAAAAATACTTAACATTTTTGTAATTTATTCAAAGTTAAAATACATAAAATAATACATAATTACAATTAAAGTTACATAATTTTAATTATTAATTTTAATTAAATTGTAATTCATTTAATTTTCGTTATTTAAATGTATATGTTACAGTGAAAGCATATTTCAAGTGAAAATATATTTTCACTGGTGTTTTCAGTGAAATCATATTCAAGCACATTTTCACTAGTAGATACATATATATTTCTACTAGTGAAAATATATTTTAACTGATACCACTGGTGAAATTATATTGGTTTCCGAGCTGTCATTGAAACTAAATTTGACAGTTGCGAAATGACCAGTCGAATCATATAATCTGCTGAAATATTAAATCCTAATTATTTTTTCGCTTCTTCCTCTTATCGTGTCGTGCCCGTGTTCAGGCGTAGACTTTTACTGGTTAGTACCAATTATAGTTTACAATGAGTCTTTGTCGATTTTATAACAATTGACTTATAAATGGTCGGTCTAAGAAGAAAACGTATTTGTTGCACGTAGTATATTCAGAATCCTCAGATATAACAACGCCACCGTTTCGTTCAAAACACACTTGTAGGATGACACATCATCGACTTAGGCCAAACACACAAGTCACAAACACATACATATGTAGATACGCTTACTTTAATATACTTTCACCGATACTAAGCAGTGAAACTGTATATTCATTGTTTGATACATTTTCACTTGTCTGAATTGGTAAAAATATATTTTCACTTGAAATATGCTTTCACTGTAACATATACAACAATAACAATGATAGTTTGAAATTCATTGTAGTCATGACCGCGATCGTAACGTTACAAGTTCAAAAGCGCATAGATACTAATTAGTATAGTAAATTGGATATTTTTATCATTGCAAATATACATAGGTGACGGTATATAGGTAGTCAAGTTAGTTTTATAAAACATTTCCAAGTGTGCAAGAGTATAAATACAAACAATGGTGTCGAGTGCGTGGAGGAGCTTTTTGTTGCAAGCGATGGTGGCCGCGTGCGCTGAAGGCGCATCGAGCTTTTACGATCCGTACAATGCGAATTATTTGCGCGGATTTGCCGTACATCCGGTGTACGACGATACCGGTGCCGGTTATATTGAATGTGGAACCAGAACTGTCGCCTTCGAGCCCAGAAGGACCGGAAAGATCGTCGGAGGAAGCGAAAGTCCCTATGGCGCCTACCCCTGGCAGGTCGGTTCACCTTACGTGAAAGTTCACTTAATTTTGAAATGTGATCCAAAGTGGTCGATTGGTTTTAATTTATGACTTGTTTGAAATGTATGCCTGTATATTTCTTTTTTGGTTGTATAATATCAATGATAGTATGTAGGTTTGCAAGTACAAATAACTTGGATGATATGCTATGCATCGGTACGTCATCATACGAAATCGTGCTCTGTTTAAGGTTGTTGTCTATCATTAACGCAAAATTACCCCCGTGGCAAAAAATGTGAAACATACTATATTAACTATTATAACTATTTTAAAATAATGACCTTGTTGTGTATTTAATAATTTGTTGATGAACTTTCAGGTAGAAATCAAAATGGCTGAAGCCGAAAGCAGAAAGTTTGAGCATCACTGTGGAGGAGCAGTCGTTGGACCCAAAACGGTTGTCACCGCTGCTCATTGTTTCGATAAGGTGATTACAATATTTGATTTAATATTGATTAATATAATCAATTTTATACTATCCCATATAAACAAGACCCCCCCCCCCCTTCTTGAAAAATATATAAGACGTAGTTTGAATTGAAAATTGGTCGCAATAACCTGTGAGTTGATATTTCACAATTCGCAAACAAAATGCGTTTTTGGATGTTTATCAATGGTTTAAATTATGCAGCGTAGAAAGCTCAACAGATTGTTGCAAAATGCCAGATTTATGGAGTCATCGGTTGTTTACAAGCTGTGCAAAAAATTTCCATACATACTCAAATTCCATAATGTTATGTATATGCAAAAAGTACACGAGGTAAATTCTGATTAGACCTTTGATAATATTTCAGCATCCATTAAGAGTGGAAGATTATCGAGTGGTCACAGGCGATCACATATTGCGAGTACGAGATCCGCACGAGCACAGTTTCAGAATCAGACAAATTCTAGTACATCCTGATTTCAGAAAAAGTAAGAATAGTTTTTATACTTACAATGATGTATGTGATATTGTATTTAGTTGTGTTTAATTTTTTATGCACTATTTTAGCTGGTCCTCATAGCAATGATATAGCCGTAGTGAGTATAGGAGTGGGACCTGAAGGTATTCCATTTTCATCACACGTAAGACCAATTTGTTTACCGAAAGGACCACCTCCTGCAGGACCATGCGCGGTGACAGGATGGGGATCACTCAACGGTAATTACCATAATAATTTTAAAAAATATCAAAATATGTACCTACATACTTACATTTCATAATAATACTAATTGGTTTGTATTTGCTGTAGAGGATGTAGAAACTTTAGCTCCAGTTTTGAGAGCTGCTGCTGTACCATTGGTAGACATAGAAACGTGTAGAAAGCTAGGGATATATGGAGGAAGACAACAACCTATATTAGATACAATGTTATGTGCAGGTATTTTGATTTTTATTTATTTTAAGTTTGTTTATTTATTTATGATTTTTTTTTATTTATTTTAAATTATGTTTATTTATTTTAAGGTGTATTGCAAGGTGGTATAGATGCTTGCGGTGGAGATTCTGGGGGTCCACTTGCCTGTGAAAGGAATGGCAAGTTTGAACTGACCGGTTTAGTTTCGTGGGGTGATGGCTGTGGGAAAAGAAATAGACCTGGTGTTTATACTAAAGTCCACTCTTTCATTAGTTGGATAAAGGATAGTATTAGAGGGATGGGCGACTAATACTAGTTAGTAAATATAATGTATTTTAAACTCTATGATGTTTAATGCATGAATAATTTTAATTTAGATATTGAATTTATATATGCAATATAATTTATCAATACCAAAGTGATATGTGTCGGAATGTGGATTTAAGTTACATATGTATGCATGTGTCACTCGTGCGTGAGTTGTTGTATATTTACATACATACATTTGTAGATACATATGTACATCCTTGCACTAAAATGTTCCTTTCATAAAATTTCTATTATAAAAAGAAAGAATAACGTAATACGATCAGTCATTCATGAGAGAATTTTTACGTTCAATACAGTACAAATCTATGCCGGGCATTTTGTAATTGAAATCTCTCAAAATAAAGTTTGTCGACAAAAATAATAAAACTTGATACTATCAAGTGTTGTATTTTAGAGTATTTTTTTTTATTAATAAAATAATTTTGCATACATTATGATAAAAATACAGAATAAAACCACATTTTAGTTTTATTACAGTATTTTCAATGTTTGATATGAAAAAATTACTTTTGAATTATTCTTAAAAGTAAAAATAGATGTAAAAAAATAACCTATAGAGTTTATAAACATAAAAACTATTCTTCTACATACATATGTATATGTGAATACAATATTTGTATTTTCAACAGTACAATAAATAAGATTATAAAATGAGCAAATGTTCAAATATATATTTTTAATAAACCATTCAGCATTAATAAGTTTGTTCATAAAATTATGTGTGTAAAATAATATTTTGCAATTTAAATGTTTAGATCAAATAAATAGCAAAACTGAAATTCCAGTCGAAGTTACCACTCGTAAGGACGATTATAAAATAGTTTTAATTTCCATTGCATCGAGATATAAACGATATTGTTAGATTAAAATAATTTAAATTCATTAATTTCTCTTGTATCAACAGTATAAAAATGTTTTAAAAAAATAATAATTATTAGATATACACAAACATAAGACTTTTTGTTTTATTGCACAATCGACCATCTCGTACGATCGTATTAAATTTACTTTAAATTAATTTGACATATGTGTTATATTTCTATTGAAGATAAAACAGATTTCGTGGGTGTAATTGTTGTCGAGATTTCGGTCTTGAAAATATAATTGTAGAATATTTCAAAGTAATCGCTGAGAAGCCAATAGATCAAAGCGAAGAATGCAAACTTTGTTAATTTGTCTACGTAGTACATTCTGAAAAAAAATATTGAACTTATTATTATAACCAAAATGAAATTGACACCAATTTCATATTTTTTATAAACACATACACTTTCATGTGTCTTCTGGCTGCCGGCAACGTATCTTCCGGCTCTTTTAAAATGTAAAGCCTTGTCGTTTTGATGCACTCTTCAAAGTATTTGTGAATATCCAGTCCTACAAATTAAACCACATTAAAAAATCATATGTACAATAATAAAATCAAAAATTATTTCATCTGAAAAGCTCACCTTCTCCGTTGATCTTATAAAGACGTGTCTCTTTGGCATTTAGTTTTTTCCTGCATTCCCGAATGTTGTCTGATTTAAAGTCCCACTGATTGTTGGCATAGTATTCGAAAACTTCAAAACCTTTATTTATACGACGTTGCACTCTCATCAATCTAAATTTAATGCAACATTTATTATACATATTATTTTTAAATAAACGATATTACAATGGACCTAATACTATGAAATATAAAAACTTACACTGGCTTATTTCCCGTTAAAAATAGAAGAGTGTCGACAAGAAGAGCTGGGAGAAGATGGAAAAAGAATACGCACAAGTTATGCAAAAATCTCGATGATTTCATTGAACCACCAGGATACCTAAAATTAGATTAAAATTAATATTAAATTATCACATAATATTATTTTAGTTTACTGCATAAATAAAATACTACAAAACGAAGTAAACTCACCAAGCAACTCCATTCAATGGTATTCTGTTCATAACTACTTCTCTGCCTACGTCTATCATCTCTTGCCAAGACACTTTAACCTCGGCCGAACTTGTCAAATTATAAATTGTCTTGTCGACCTCCCTAAAATATATGATAATTAACATCTCATTGCAATATTTAGCATTACAATTATGCATACATTATACATTACTTGTTTCCAGCATAATTCCAAGATGCAACGAGGATTGAATTAACAGCAATATCGACGGGTAAATAATCAGCATATTCGTTTGAGTTGCAATACATGGTTCTTATAACACCTTTTCCTGCACCTAAAGTTTATGTTTACATAATGTTTGAATTCATCTTTCACAAAATATATATTTTTTTATAGATATTATTACCGATCAATAATCCAACTGGTCCATTGATATTATCAGTCCAACCCGGTAATGGCTCTAGCCAAATTGGAATAACTGAAATAAATGTGTTGCGATAAGATACATCGTTCAAATAAATAATATTGAAATTCAAATAAAAATTTACTTATAGACGGTCTCAATATGATTAAGGGCATATCTTTCATTGCTTCAACGGCTAAACCTTCAGAAAGAGCTTTCGTGAATGCATACGTGTTTGGTAAAGTATCCAAGATTCTGTAATAAATTTATGATTAGCATTATCATTCTTTTTTTATACGATAATTTAAAGTAAATTAGATGAAAACATACTTTTCAGTCATCGAATTGACAACTTCATCGTCGAGCCATTCCACACAACTAATCATCTTGTTTGGATCGGCTGGAGGTGGATAAGATTTCTCCAAAAGTAACTTTTCGTGAAGGTGACAATAAGCAGTTGAAACATGGCAGTATAACTGAAAATTATTACATATTTCTTTAATATTTGTATTTCTTTTAACAAAATTTGTAAAATATTATACATACATACATATGTATGTACGTGTAATATTTACCTCTAATTTTTTGCATTCTCTGCCAAGTATGAGCATTTGTTGAGAGCCTCTAGTATTCAACATAATAGCCTTCTTCAGTCCTTCGTCGAATCTGATGCGTAAAAAAGCAGAAAATTTTATGTTACGATAAAAAAATGTTATGTACATACATATGTACATATTACGTTATATAAATATTTTTTTAGCAAATGCCGAAATAATTGATTAATTGTAGTCCTCCAATTATTTAATATCATACAATAAAACCTAATGTATTCAATATTTTTCGAGATGACTGTTTATTTATCATATTTTTTTTGCAATTTATGTGACATTGAACTACGCGAGAAAAATTACAATGAGCTTTATCGTAATGCTTCAGTGGTCATAATCATTAGGAAAATTACTCAGTCACCACGAAATCGATTAAGTACTATGACGCTACCCATGTCAAATTATCTTAATACAATGAAATCTTATTAAATATCTACATACTTGTCCTAGGGGGGAAATCTCCGCATCGCAAATGATATACATTATACACAATTAATACCATTGAGTAGATATGTATAGATGTACATGCTATTATTTATATCGGATGTAATTATAAATCAATTTAAATGCAGCACGATAGTTAATATGTACTATGTAAGTAATTGATTATATGTAAATATAAAGTACATATATTTATAATACAATGAATTCCCACATTAATATGATTATCAGCAATGGAAAAATCTTTCCAAAAATTTGTTTCTGAACTGTAGAAAATAATTGTGCGTTCGTATGTGGAACAACAATTACACGTTTATGCCTCTCAATATTTATTACTAAATAAACGCTTTCACAATGTACGCGTTTCGCAGGTCAAATCTTAGCACGAATTTTTTCTCAAAATAACCTCGACTCTATTACGAATTACGATCGAAGCGTAATAAATATCAATGCATAATAGACAGTAGGTCCCCAAGCGACCAAAAAAGATTTTTGATACGTGACTAATCGTGCATTTACATATACATACATACATATAATGACAACAACAAAAAAACTTCAATTGTTGAACTCTCCTTAAACACATGATTACTTTATACTATGTATTCTTTAAGGTAGATAAAAGTGACATACAAATTACTATACGGCCTATTATACCTACACACATACAAATACAGTGATCGCTAATTCGTTTTAAAATACACGCGTAACATTTTCCCCGCACAATTTTCATTATCTGTTTGTCATATATGTATGTAAATCAATTTAGAGCGAACCGAGCTCAGAGCAAATTTCACAACAGACAAGACAGCAATTATTATTACACATTGTATGTACCCTCCTATAGCGTACACTTCTATAGCGTTTGCGGCGGTTTTTTGTATAGCGGTCCCTTCTATAGCGTACATTTAAAAAAATGCAATATTTTCAAGGTCAAATTAGAATTTTCATAAATATATTATTAATGTGCATTTAAATATGTATGTGCACTTAGAAAATATTTGTCAGTAGCAAAATAAACTGGACTAAATATGCAAGGTCAATGCTCCGTCGAGCGTGTAGGCACGTGCTATTGTTATCAAACTATACACATGCAAGGTCATTGGAAATATAAAAATGGGTAAAATGTTTGATTTGCTTCAAATCGCAAAATACAATTTAAAAATCTTAGCCCCAAATTTTGTATGGGTGCCTAACTTTCTATAGCGTTTTTTCCTATAGCGTGGTCCCTATCTCAACGCTATAGGAGGGTTGACTGTATATGTAAAATGGTTAAATTTATCAATGCGAATTTGCGCACCTGATAGTAGCCGCAGAATGGTAGATGAAATTGACATTTTCGCACAGCATTTGCCTGTCTTCTTCGGATATTCCCAAGTTTGGAAGGGTAACATCTCCAGCGATGATTTGGAATTTGCAGGTAAGAGCTGCTGTACCTCCACGAAGAGCTCGAACTTTGTCGAACAACTGGAAAAAAATATTAAAATTTATATGTTAACCTTCAAATGCAAATTATGTTTATTCAATCGAAAATTCAATGAGGTGCTGTTTCTGAAATTAGATATCATTAAAAGATTTTCCGATTTTCAAAAGTTGAATGTCATTAACGCATTGCACACACCAAATAGAAACAAAAAAATACAGACAATTTTCGACGAATTCACTGATGATGATTTTAATACATATACAATAAATGTGCAACATATGTACATACTTACGTTATATGATATTGCGACTTAACAAATATTATATGTACCTATGTATATATATACAATATATATAGGTATTAGATATATATATATATATATATATGTATATCTAATTGAACTATAAATCGTTTCATAATATAAAAAATAATAATAATTTTATAACAATAATTACAAGATTACAATTTTTTTAATATTCTAGAACGAACGACCTTAAGAAAAAAATTGCCCAACGGAGCGTGTTGTGCCACTTAGACTGGAAACTGGAAAACGTGGTATTCGCAACCGACTCATCCACATATACATATAAAACTCGTTTTGTCAAAATTGCAAGGTCCTACTCTAAAGAATTTCAAATCATCGCATAAAAGATAAGCAGTTGTCTTATGGGCGCCCAAAGGTTACTCTGCGCGGTGACAATATAATTGCAACCCGATGAAAAGTTCAAACGGAATATCCTTCGCATTGTAATGTCGATTGTATGCAATGAACCGGTATTTGCAAATCACTTGGAAAAAGGCATAAACAAACAGAAGAAATTCCTCGATAAGCAAACGCAAATTTTATCCTCGACGCTTCCAAGGCTCGAGCTCATTACCCTTTCGTTCGACCGAAATAATAATGAAAGTAAATGTATAATTAATTAAATAAGGTCACAAATGTGCGCATTCGACGTCGATTTTCGTACATAATTATTAGCATCGACCCCACATGTTAATGCATAGGTCCAAAGTATCTGTATGTACATACATATGTACATAGGTGGGTACATCCTTCTTCCGTCGAACAAAAGTGAAATGAATAAAATCGAGTTACCATTGAACTTTCGATAGCATGCAGGGAAGCATTCGAAGACTAGACTCATAAATTATTTTAATCGTTGAAACGTTTACGTTTGCAGATGACGATAGATGATAGAAAGACTAAGCGAGTTTTCCACGTCACTATGACATCACCTGAGATCAAATACGTAGTTGAAAAGTTTTGAGCATTTTTTTTTCGTATTTTTGCAAGCAATTACATAGATGAGTATGCGAAATACACAATATTCAAAAATAATTCATATCTAATTTACATAAAATGCTTAATTTGTATTAGGCTTTTAGTTTCATAGACGGAAAAGCTACATAATTTAAATCCAAACTACAAAAACTAATTGCATACACTATTTTTTACTTTATCCATATAGATATGTATGAACGTAAAAAGTATCGTTTCATACAAAGTGCACTTTTAGATCACATCTCGGGTCACCGAGCTAGTAATTGAACAGACGCAAACACGTATGTATGTACATATGTACATACATACATAATACGTACATACATACATACATAATTACTCGGTTTTTATTTACGTTGTTGAATACGTAACGTTCATCACGATCTATGCATGTAACTTCTAACCCGATTCGTTAGTACCAATGTACATAAGTTACATACATACATACATACTGCTATGATTTTCCTCGTGGCTTTGATCGTTTGAAGACGCTGCTGGGCGACGTTCGACGATCTTCATCCCCCGTATGTGGTTGTTAATATGATGATTGGTAGTACATATGTACATATGTACATCGGATCAGTCCTATCAAGATGGACGATGACGATGTGGAGGATGGTCGAAGATGCAACATAACTTGAAAATAACGACGATTGCGACACGTATCTTCTTGATTGTACATAGTACTTGTGTATGGATTGTTATGTTTTGTGGCTCAAAATGATAGTCGATCAGTATGATAGGTGAAATTCGTTTATTTATTGATAATTGAGAGTACAAGTGACGTGGTGTACGTCTATTAGAATAGTGAGCCCAGACATGGCGTGTGTCTATTGGACTAGTGAACAGTGAGCAGTGCGCACGGAATAAACGGAATGAATGGAATGAACCCAGAGATGAGCTTTCCTTTATCTTAAATACTAGTTTACAATATTTGGGGGAGGAGAGATTCTATTCTTGATTGTATCAGTTGTTTGCATCGCAGCTGCATCCCCTAAATTCAGTTAATTTGTTTGGATTTTCAACTACATACGTGATTAGGTGGGGTCGATAAAATAACAACGAGGAAGACATTTTCTATTCTTGTTGCTTAATTTTATCTTAACCCACATATGTTGATGATTATTTTAATGCTTTTCGGTTCTTAACTATGTGACTGGATTAGGTTAAAAAATAATAATGGGAGAGACGTGACTCATTATTGTTACTTTAATTATTCTCAGCACATCTGTATATTGTAAATTCTTTTAGTCCTTTTGACTATTAGGTACGTGAATAAACAACGCAAGTAATGTCAACTGAAAATAGTAAAGATATAACAAGGTACACGTTGTAAAATTAATTTGGTCGATTCGACTCTTCTTAATTATTCAACTAATGTGAATTGAAAATGGTCATACATACAATAAGTAAAAACCGTGCCTGAATCATCATCATCATCACATCGAGGACTATGTCAAATTTCTACCCATCGTCGAAACGAGTGAAAAGACCACCGAGGAAGCGGACGCGGAAACATTCTTCTGCATTTGGTGGCGTCGTCTCCGAAGAGGAAGACCTTGGCGGTGAAATGGCCACCTTGACACAGTTTGGCAGCTACATATGTAGCTCCAAACGTTTACATGTGTCGTAACAGATATTATAGCATGGGCGTGTGTGAGTGTAACTTTTTAGGTAACTTTCTCACTCTCGATCACAACAAAGCCGTCCTTGGGCGTGCGTCCATGCGCACCTCTGGTTTCGCTTTCGAAGCAAGCTGTGGGACTGTGGTGGTGCAACCAGCTAGCACTAAAAGAAGTCCAGCGAGACTGTCGGTTGCCAGTCCGGTGTGGCCGGGTTGTTGTGCAAAAGAGAAAGCGATCGCAGTCGTATAGGGTGATGTTTACACTGACGGTTTTTCCTGAATGCGACGACCTTGATATACATACATATGTATGAACGTACATACATACATACATACGTGGTATGTGAGTATCGCGTAACACGATCAGCAGACGCTCGAGCGAGGTGTCGTGCCTACGTGAAATGAAACTCTCCTATGTAGAGTTTTCAAATGTGGAAATCTTGAATCAATGTACTGCTCTGACAAAAGTTTGACTAAGCAGTATAAATCAAACTAGCCGATTTGCCCGTCATATTATGACCGTGTGTTATAACTGCAACCCCCAGCCCCCACCGGTGCTTGCTGGTTTGTACAATAGCAATTGTATAGTTTGCCGTTGATTGTACATATGTACATATGTTGTGAATGGCCATAATATGAATCACGTTGTCGGTTCGAAGCGGCTTGTTATGTTGGCAATGCGAGCGTGACCCAACGACCGAGGCAGGCAGACGCAGAAGGCGTTCGAACCGACAACGTGATTCATATTATGGCCATTCACAACATATGTACAATCAACGGCAAACTATACAATTGCTATTGTACAAACCAGCAAGCACCGGTAGGGGCTGGGGGTATACTAGCGTATACACAATTACCTATCATCATCGTCATCATCATTTTCAGCCATTCACCATCCACTGCTGGATGAAGGTCTCTCCAATCCTCTTCCATTCCTGTCTGTCTTGAGCAATCTGCATCCAGTTTACTCCACACATTCTTCTCAATTCATCAGTCCATCGTTTGCTCGGTCTACCTTGTTTTCTTTCGCATCCTCTCGGATACCATTCCAGTATTTCTCACGTCCATCTGCCATCCATTCTTCTCGCTATATGTATGTATGTCCAGCCCATTGCCATTTCAACTTTTTCACACGTTCCGCTATATCTGCTACCCTGGTCATGCTTCTTACCCATGTATTCCTCAATTACCTATATGTATAGTAATACCGTACTACTAACATACATGTAATTATATAAGTATATTCAATATTTGAGTGTATACGACATTTTTATATCAGATAACTGCAATAAAAATGTTCGATTCGATGACGTCAATGGATAAATAGGATAATGACTTAATGCCGGTCGAAACACATTGAGTATTTCCAGTTTTGAAAAATCAATATGAACATTGGAAAAAGTATGATTGTTTACAAATGGGAAACCCCAGATTCTAAGAGCTAGCACTGTATAAATAAACTCTATTGACAAATGTTTCTCACTCTCGACTGCCTCTGTGTTTTAGTTACGGAAATCAAGTAGTACATACATATGTAGTTGTACTACTTGTATGTACTACTACATATACTCTATCATTGCGTTAAAAACAAAACTACGATGCTTGCTTCATACTTCATAGATTTGCCCTTTTACAATACAATAAGTACAATCTTACTATTATGATAGGCTCGTGTCGAACAAAATTACAAGTTTCCTCTTCGTTTCGCTCGACTATTCATACTAGCGAACAAGATTGTTCGTTGCAAAAACACAAAGTTCTAATCTCCAGAATCAATATAAAACTGCGCAACATGTATAAATTAATTGGAATATCTGTAGACCTTTTTTTCCTCGGTAGACCTATGTAGATATGTATGTGTCCTAAAATATAGATAAGTATTTCAATTTTGAAACATTGCATTTTCGTAACGCGCATTATTTTCGATTTCAACGCATAACTATATACATATGTACAATGTATGTACATATGTACATATGTAACAAAATTCATGATTTATTACCCATAATTTTCCGATCATAAAAAAATACCAGTTTTAGCCTCAGAGGTATACCTAAGGCCCAGGACACACTGAGCGACTCTGGTCTGCAGACTCGTGAGCGACCAGTTGAGCGACCAGAGCGACCAGACCAAATGTACATATGCAGTTTATGGGACATGCCATACCTGGTCTCCGCGTGGTCTGCAGACCAATGAAATAATTTCATACATTTAGTCTGGTCTGACCAGAGTCGCCTGGTGTGTCCCGGGCTTAAGGTTATAAAACCTACAACGGCGCAGTCACAAACAGTTAATTTTTGTTATTCACATTTTGAGAATCAAAGCAAACGTTTGTCGTATCTTTTACTGTATTTATAATATGTACATTGGACGTGCAATTCAACTTGACGTTTAAGCGGATCTTGTACCACGAATTATTAAATATATTATAATATTTACATATACATATGTATACATACATATATATTTTACATATATATTACGTAAAGAAGCTAATTACAAATTTTTGTTATTCACATTTTGAGAATCAAAGCAAACGCTTGACGTATCTTTTACTGTATGTATTTATAATATGTACATATGTACATTGTACGTGCAATTCAACTGACGTTTAAGCGGATCTTGTACCACGAATTATTAAATATATTATAATATTTACATATACATATATATTTATATATTATAATATTTACATATATATTTATATATTACGTAAAGAAACTAATTACAAATTTTTGTTATTCACATTATTATATCTACATATGTATGTATGTATGTACATATGTATATTTTACGTAAAAAAGGTTTATGTGCGATTTACATATTAATTCACTTTATCGAGACATCGCAAAAAATTTAGTGTTTTCCATTAATTTGTGTATGAGGAAAAATTCTTTAATTTAATGGGAGGACAATGGAATAAATAATAAGTTTCTGATTGAAGTAATTCCTTCAATGACTTTAACACCATTATTGATCAATAATAAGTTTATTATTAAATCTGAGGTCAAATTACGAAACCCTCCCAAGTATCGAAATATAATAATACTAATGTAATTTAAAAAGTAAATTTTACATCGTGATGTTAATGCACGTTTGAAATACCATTGTTTAATTCTCCAATAGGTATTCGATATGTTGCAACGTCTTCATTTAAACAAATATGCCCAAAAGTTTGGTAATCGAAAAAAAGAGAACCAGTTCTTGTGCAACCTACACGTGGTCGGATCCAATCTGTACATTTTTTTCACATTTAAGTGTTAAAACGAAATTACACGTACGGTCAATATGTGTATGTATGTATGTATGTATGTATATAAAAAAAAATCGGGTGTGGCTAACCCGTGACTTTATGCATGTATTTGATGAATACAAAGAGTAACGAGAATAATTTTTTTAACTAAAAATGTCAAAAATCAAATTTTGTTCATTGGTGTGTCCAATCAGGAGTAGGTACATACATACATATGTGAATTGAACATAAATATGTATTTAGCTCGCAACGTACGAAAGCACACACACACACACATTTTTTTTTGAAACTCATCAATGTTACAAGGATTATAATTTTACAATATCATAAAGTTTTAAAATATTTAAAAGGCTGAAAAAAATAAAATTTAGTTCAATAGTAAACTACCACTTCCGTTGGAGGATTTTGGCCAAAACTATATCAACTATAAATATGAATTTTCAGTTTTTCAGTTTGGTAGTTTCGAAAATATAGCTTGGTAGCAGGATTTTGCCTTCTACAATAAAAATTTCCACTTTAGGTTGACCGATTTTGATAAAAAAAAAAGTTCTCAACTTGTTCCTCAAGCCTATAGCCTTAAGGATTTTAATATTACAATATCATGAAAACACTAAATAGTAAAAGGCCTAAAAATATACAAAACGAAATCGCGTTCGATCATTGTTAAATTATTGTTAAAGATGAATTGATTAGAAAAATTATTTATATTAAATTTATTTTAAACTATTTGATTGGAAATCAAGAATACTGGATATATTATATAAATTTATTTATTAGAGAACTTTACAGGGACTTCATTCTATTCAAGTAAATTTTAATATGCGCTGAGGCATGATTTTATTTATTACCTCCGAAATTTTTTTTTTTCTCTCTTTCTTTTGATCCTTTTTTCACAGTAGCCTATCCTAGGCCCGCCCTAGACTTAACTGAATTACGGTGCGTTTTAAAACGTAGCGATTTTTCCTACGGCGCAGTTTTTTTGACGCTCGCCCCTACACGTTAAGTACGAATGCACCTTATAGCTCAAGGCTACGCGTGCGCCGTACAGCTGTTGGCGTGTGCCGTACAGCTCAGTTGGCGTGTGCAGCGCCACGGCCGCGGCGCAACTATACCACCGCTCACGCTTAAAAATGGGATATTTCATCGCTATCACCGAAATCGTTATCTAACGCGAAAACGGTGTGATTTTTTCCGCACCGTACTAAAAACGCACCGTAATTCAGTTACGTGTAGGGCCCACCTTACACCTTACGTGAAAATTAGCGATATGAAATTTCAGCTTGATAGACAGCAGTTTCGGATAAAAAGCTGAAAAACATTGAAAACCAAGAGTAAAAGTGCTACATCCGGTTAGAAAAAAATATAAAAAAATTACATTAGTTTAAAGGTTATTGCACATAGAACAAATGCAAAATATTTCATATAGTACATATGCAAAATATTTATTGGACAATTTTTCTGAAAAACGTTCATAAATAAAAGAGAAAATTTGGTGACTTCCGGTTGATGAAAAAAATCCAAAATCTTATGAATTATAAAGATCGGTACCAAACTCATGAAGTTTCAAATAAACATGAAGTTTCAGTAAGATACGAATAGCGGTTTTGAGATATAGCGATTTCTTACACATCCACTTCATCCACAGATAACATACATACATACAGACATTTTCCAAAAATCACAAAAACGTGATCGGGAACGATACTTGATACAAACCAGTCACAATCTCGAGGTCGAAATTTTCGCACGATATGTACATATGTATAAAGTATAAATAACTAAGAAAATACTCACCACATTGCTGAATATTTCTTCCAATCTTTGCTTTGGTTCTTTTCCTTTCTTGGGTCTTATAAGCAAATACATCGTGCGAAAGTCGTAGCATGATCTAAAAGAAAATAGAAAAAATGTTGACATTTTAATTGAATGGATTGAGTCTGAACTTTGTGTTTAAGCTAAGGTGACTAAACCTAAAAGGTTATAGCAATGTTACTGGCTAAACAAAAGAGGTCAATTTATTTATAATTATGTGACTTTAAAAATTACTACCAACTAAAACTCAATTGTTGAACCTAATCTATACATTGTAATTAATTTTCCATCTACAAAATTGCATAGATGTAGCTTTTTCAAATAAATCGTTTTTATTGCTAGCTTTTTCCTGGAAATAAATACAATATATTTGCAAACGATTTTTTGATAGATATTAAATCGATTGAGCTGATTAAATTCTCATTTTTAATTACATCTGCAATAATTGCAGACATACGATAATTGAATTCTTCAAACTCGTGTAATTAAATTTATAAAATATCTATTATAAATATACACCCAAAAATATAATATTATACATACATACATAGATATATTAAAAATTAATTTCAATACCGGATTTGCGAAATAAAACATGTTTTTTTAAATTTCATCTTATGTACATTAAATACAATTTTTATAAGTGACTCGCAGACTGCTATCAGGAAAAACCTGATTCATTGTGAAGATTTGACGTCGCTATTGTGAGAAATTTGAACATTTTTTGTGAGTATAACTGTTAGTAATTATATTGTCTATGTTTTAACGGTTTGGGTTTGACAAAAATATAACGAAAAACTCAAAACTAATAAAAAGTAAGTGATATTACTGCCATTGACTTCCAGTTATTATATTTAAAGTTACGCAATCAAATTTAAATCCACAATATTAAACTCCATATAATAAATGGGTTTACTGAAATTGAATTTATTTTTTTGTTAATTTGAAATCAATGAGCTATTTTGTTAAATAGTTAATCAGATTATGAGGAAAACTTTGATCCGGTAAACTTTCACATATTCTGAGGAAACTCACGTGTCGTGTTGGAAAAACTATTAAGGAAAGTCCGAAAGAAATATGTGAACAGGAAGTTGTGTGGAGTTTTCGTCACACAACGCAATAGTGGGAATCAACGCGGTCACACTTAAGCGGGCAAATATTTGCAATACATTTCACGGATTGCCTCGATTCCACGATAGTTTTGTCACAAAACTATCGTTACTAATTCATATTTAACACTTTGACCGCTGTCCACTCATTCCTTCCATTGCTTCTGGTAATTGTTATTATTCATACGCACATACATATATCGATTACCTGATTTCGCCGATATCTACATAATTTCACACACGTACAACGCAATCGCTATTATAATTGATTTTTTTTGATCGACGACACAACGATCAATTAACACAACGTGATGAGATAAATTTCGTAATAAGTTGCAACGACTTCAATTTGAAACCAGGTCAAGTTGGCATAAAATACACTTGACTTAAATATCTACATACATACATACATACATATGTATGTACATAGGTACTAATAAATTTTGTAATTTTTTTAAGAGTACGGTACTCGTTTAGAAATCAATGAACGAAGGCAACAATTCCACAAGTAATCAAAAACATTGATACAAAGACTTTTATGGATCAAAATGAAACAATTAAGACATTTATCGGAAAACAATCAATAAACATATGTAATATAAATTTAAGTAGACACTTCATCATTTTTACACTGAAAGACAATTCAATTGCAAAGAGACGTGAATGCACGAGAAATATCAAAACCCACTATGTAGTACTACATAGAATTGATAAAAAATATTATACTTTTTGTTTTTAATGCAATCTAATTTAAGCGAAAAATACGATTGTTTTGGAAAATGTTTGACAAATTTCAGGGTTAACTTTATAAAAAAACACCTAAAAAATTATCCAAAAAATAGCCTTCGATTAAAATTTACATATTACAATCTGTTTACGAGACGGATTTATATAGTGTGACATACTGGTTTATTAATGTTCAAAAAGCTCAAATCACCTTAAAAGTTTCTCGATCAAGACTTTTCCAACAAATCCAGTGCCACCCGTTAGCAAAATATCTTTGCCTATGAACATCTCCGCTATCCTGTCCGGTAACATTTCTGTCGAAGGATCCATCTCGCCTGACTGAAATTCAAACAAACTCAGTTGAAACCAATTTCACACATAAATTGCAATCAATAAGAATGAAACTCGATTTAAATTAAAAAAACATGGCTGAAAATGATATATTTATAATATATGGGCATATGCCCTTGTGCGTGACTCCATCCACGAATATAAAATTTTTTAACTTAAACGCGAGGCCAATAGAACGTCGAATTTCAACACACTGAATGTTACCGAATCTTCGGAAGAACTTTTTGTAACATTTAACCCTTTGATATATAATAAATAATAATCAACAACGACGTACCGATAGTGGCTTATTGATATATATTTTATTTTTTTATTTCTCGTCTCAAATGTACACGAAATACACAATCACAATGTGGAAAACACGACCGACCAAATGCCGCTCGAAGGATAGACTGACAGTGCTCGTACACCTGTGGTCGACCAGCTAGTCGACTGGTCAAACTGGTGGGTTGTTGTAATAGTCTCAGTGTGTCAGGTGTGTTCGACCTTTGCTAAAATTTGTCCTCTGTAATCTATTTAATTTTTTTCCTTTTTTATTTGTCCCCAAGATCGTATTTCTCACACGACGACGTGCAAAAATCAATAAACCATTATTATTTCTAATAGATACGCGTATTAGGTATAACACTGGTTCGAAAATTATATACATTATATATATGTAGGTATGTAGATATTATATCATTAAAATAAATGGATTATTTCAATTGTGTGTGAATGTTGTTGTATTGTTTGGATGCACTTTTTATCATAAAAATATTTGTCACGGATACTAAACTAATATTATTCGTGTTATCCGTATCACCTTTCCCAAGTATTAGCCCGGATTAGAGGGAGTTTACTCTATATTTAAGCAAATACAGTAAGAGTTAGTATTTATTTATTTAAAATACGTGGTGGCCGATGGAGCCCAGTGTACATTGCATTATGATATACTACAATTTTAAACAGAAAATTCTCGAAAAAAATATTCTCCAAAAGATTATTTCCGAGAATTTTACAACACTATACATACATATGTATGTAAAGGCTAGGAAACTAAAATTCATTAGTTATCACTGTTATCAGTCATATGCCGGTGGACACTAGCCCCACCCCCAACTCCCACCCGTGTGCGCTGGTTTGTACAATAAAAGCCTCACAACCAGAGCCGATTATTACGGAGCGGATAAATACGCTCGTAGAGATACACTACAGCCCGTAGCCTGTTTGACAGTACATGAAACAAATGTAAAGTGTACCATTGCTTGAATGGATGTATGTACATATATTCATAATACATATCGGGTTGTTGATTCGATTCAGCTTTGACAAATAGGAGCTTGTTGCCAACACCGCTAAAAAAAATTTATCTCTAAATATAACTAAATTGTCACGTGCACACATACATACATACATTCGTGGACACATACATTCAAAAATTTCACATTTATATTTATATCTACCGCAAAATAAAAATTAAGCTACGACTGATGCAGAAATCACCATCATTACAATTTTGTTAAAATTATTACCTAATGTTATTTCTTATCAATGTTATACTTGATAGCTGTTATGTTGACAATTCGAGCGTGACCTAATGACCCAGGCAGGTAGACGCTTACGCTAATATATAATAGTAATATTCAACCATAAAATCTGTTGTTCATACCGGTTATATTACAAAGAAATTCGCTTGTAGTAAACCTTACGTCGTAAAACGTGATTGTTAAATTGAATATTTACGATTGGCGTTACTGATATTACATACATACTGAATTAATGTTCAGTTGACGACACCTGTCTTTCTGACATAAGTTGCTCAACCTCCAAGACACATCTTCAACGCGGCCAATTCGCGCCGACCGACGATAATTTGAAACCGAACAGATGTCAAAATGTTAGTTTTATCAATTTTTTGTAATTTCAAATGCACCAGATTTGTTGAAATTTATTAATTAGTTTTGGCAATTTTTTTCGGCAAGTAACTGCATAATATTGTAATACATACATAATTTTCGACACAACTTGAAGGTCGTATTTTACATTCATACTGCGAAATGCTACGATTTTTTTCTTTCTACTACATTTTTTCTATTGCAAGATGTCAGGTGAGATTTCTTTTATTTTTTTTATGTCGAACGTATGAAATATTCATGTATTTCAATTATAGTAATTTTCTTGGTATGCGTGCTATTATTTTATCATTGCTGATTGTTTTGAAAATGGTTATTCATTAACCATTCGCATTATTTTCTTCATCGACGTACGAATCTAACAATATTATCGGCAATAACATTTCTGCAAATGAATTACACAAAATTTTATTGTACAACAATAATTATATATGTATGTACGTGTTTATAGCCCCTTAATAAAATAACAAAACCTGAAGGAACTGCTTCATAAACCAAATTTTGCGATTGAATTTCTTCCAATGTATGGACCTGTATAAAAAAATTCTATTAATGGAAACAATTCATTTTATCATTATAATGGATATGAAATTAAACCTTTTGGACTTCCGATGGGTTATTTGGTTTAACCTCCACATTCCCTATTAAAAAATTATAATTCCATTACAAAGTTTAAAAAATAAAAAAAATCCAATGTACGGAAAGGGAAACCGACTAAATTTTACCTGACTCCATTATTTTCGATTTTCTTTGAACGTAATCGTCTTCGGATGAGTCGCTAAAATTTATTCGTATATAACTATTGTTAAATTCAAAATCAATTATGAAATTTATTTCAGTCTTACATTTCCTCACTGAAGTCACTACAATCGTCATTTGAAATTTGGGAACATAACGAACAAGAATTGTTCAAATCGGCGAAACAAACGTTGCAAAATACTCCTCGACAGTCTTCAGTTTTGCACCTAAACCGACCGTAATTTTAGCTTTATTGACATGAAATTAAAATGTGAGAGATCATTTGAGTTTTACACGTTATGTACATTTGCATTTAATAAAAAATATTTCTATTTACAAAAAAAAATGCGAAAAAATTAATACAGAATTTAACAAGACAACTAAATAAAATTATTATTTTACCACATTAGATACATTAAACTAGAATGCTAATCAAGTGTTAAATTTTATCTTATCGGAATTAATCCCGAACACATTACGATTATTAAATCAGTAATGTGGGTATGATATAAAATTACTGTGGCAAGTTCACAAAATAAAATATAAAACATCAGCATCATTTAAATTCACAATTTGACCTGCAAGTACTTTATTTGATCTTTAAAAACTAGTAAATGTAAATGATAGATTGATAAGATTGTAAAACAGAATTTTAGTTGTTTGAATGTATTTTTGACGTTGATCGAAACCTTGATATTTTGTAAAAACATACATACATTTTGAACAGACTAAAGGCCCATTCACTTTGCGTTTTTTCGATCGATTCCTGTTCAGACTAGCGCAGCGTAGCGATTGGGAAGTAAAATCGTTACGTGTGTGTGCAAAATTTAATCCAATTGGCGAGATCGGACAAGTCGGGCACGATCTTACTTTCGTACGATTAAATTTTCCGATTTGAATATGGAAGCTAAAATTGTTGCGTATGTTGGTAAACGTACTGTTCATGTTGCGATCCGAGGAATGTATACATACAACAATTCTATGTACAGCGATAAATGCCTCCTGGGTGCTAAAATTCGTCATTCACGACCGACAACGTGAAGATTTTGGATAAAACTGCGAAGATTATAGATTTATGAGTCTCTGGGCACGACACGACACAAATCGAAAATCTAAACGATTTATTTTACTGTTAAAAAATCATAACGTACTAAGTACAGTACCAAAAACGCAACGTACATAAATGGGGCTCTTAACAGATCTACGACGAATATTTTATTTTCTTTATCAATAGAATAAGAACTTATACCTATTTTCATCACTGCACGATTCCGCACAAAGGACACACTGAAACTTGGAATACTTGATTAGACAACACTTCAACCACCTGTAAAAAATAATGCATGTGCAAATACAATAATCGTATAGGTGCATATATGTCCATAATTTGTATTTGCTTTCACTTGTGCATTGCAAATTTAATCTAGTACTACCGACCAATTGTCTTATTCATTGATCCGATTTCAAGAGCTATTACAATTTTATTTAAAAAAAAAACACACACACATTACAAAATGCATTCAAAACGAACGTGAAAAACAAACTTAACTTTCACGAATTATCTGAACGACTTACGGAAAACGCACGAGCAGGTAATCTTGCATGCTTAATTTGTCTAGTTTTTTCTTCCTGAATATATTCAAAGCATTCACTTTAGCCAATCTGAGAAAATCTACTGAAAATAAAATGCAACAAATCATCATACACTCATGTGAGAAGATCAAATTCGACTAGCTCAAACTCTAACCTCTTTTTTTCAGCACAGCATCGGTCAACCATTCTGCTCTAATATGAGCTCGGTCTCGGTGATAGTGGGACATGACCAATTGTCTAATCCTAAGACCGTACGGCTCTAGAGCAGCAAATGCCCAGCAAATCAACAACAGCATACCTGAACAGGTGAACAACACGCGACTGATTATAATGCCGTTGCACAATTTGCTGCAACCGCTAACCATACGGGGAAATGCCATTTTACGTAAAAACTGCATTTCACCGACGGTCGCAATTGAAGCGGTTACAAATACAATGAGAAATGCAATCAATTATAATTATTATACGAATTCGATTCGATGCTCACTTATGTGTATGTATGCGTGATAGTCTGGCACGGTCGGATCTTTGAAGCACACCCCGGGATCCAACTCGATCGCGTAAGGCGTCCATTTGAATGCGTCGGCTATCTTTTTTTATAAATTTGCGAGGAAGTTTTGCCCTTCCACTTCCACCGTCCCAAGCGACTCGATTGGAACGTCTAAAAAATATTTATGTAAATCTATAATAATAACTTTAAATAAACCTATTACCGAAATTAATACCTCTCGATTGTCCTCGCATCATCATATGCAATTGCATTAATATCCAATAAATCGTATAATCAACCGCGAAGTGCATGAATATTTTGAAAGTCGTAAAAGCCAGGAGTATAATGGATTTGAACAATTTTATTTTTTCACGATTTACCAATCTCCAAGATAGTATCTGGAATTACTCAGAATTGTTTAAAAATTACAATAAAGTTGTTGCCACTCTCAAATGCTCTCTTAAGAAACGTCACACGCAAGTTAATCGTTAACTTGTCATACAAAGCGTAACGAATATTTGCAGTTAAAATCGCGGAAGCAGATCATGAAATTCATGATAATTGTCCTGTCGAAACATTTCGCACGCTCTTATGAATTATTATTTGCAGATAACCAAGGAAATGCTCTCAACAAAGAAAAACTCGTAACATACTCTTTTATTTTATTTTTTTCCAAATTTTAATTGTTAGTAAATATACTAAAGTATTGCACGTCAACGAGTGATTATTATTGATATACTAGCTTATTGCCCGTTGATAATCAACGCCCGCTGAATTTTTAATGGTTTTGATTTTTTTTGGATCTGGGGGGGTGGTAAGGGGCATAGCTTTTCGGGAGTGCAAAAAAAAGGTGCCGTAGGGGTAGGGGGGGGTGGTCTGGGGTGGTGAGGGGCCGGCATACCTGTTCGGCAGTGCAGAAAAGATTCCGTAGGGGCAGTGGAGGGGTCTGGGGGGTGGTGAGGGGCCGGCATAGCTTTTCGGGAGTGCAAAAAAGGTGCCGTAGGGGTAGGGGGGGGTCTGTGGGGTAATGAGGGGCCGGCATAGCTTTTCGGGACTGAAAAGGTGCCGTAGGGGTCACTGTGGGGTGGTGAGGGGCCGGCATAGCTTTCAGGAGTGCAGAAAAGATTCCGTTGGGGCAGTGGAGGGTCTGGGGGGGGGGTGGTGAGGGCCGGCATTTTTCGGGAGTGCAAAAAAGGTGCCGTAGGGGTAGGGGGAGACTGTGGGGTAATGAGGGGCCGGCATAGCTTTTCGGGAGTGCTGAAAAGGTGCCGTAGGGTTAAGGGGGGTCTGTGGGGTGGTAAGGGGCCGGAATAGCTTTAAGGGGTATCAAAAGTTGAAAAAATCCAAAAAAAAAAAAAATTCAAAAAAAGTTCAAAAGTTCAAAAAAGTTCCAAAAAAAAATCCAAAAAAAAGGTGGAAAAATCCAAAAAAACCGAAAAAAAAAAATTTTCAAAAATATATTCATAGAAAAAAGTTGAAAAAATTCAAAAAAAGTTCCAAAAAAAAAGTCTGAAAAATCCAAAAAAAAAAATTCAAAAAAAGTTCCAAAAAAATAGTTGGCAAAATCCAAAAAAACCGAAAAAAAAAAATTTCAAAAAATATCTTCATATTGATATAACGTCATAGCGTTACGGGACAGACACACAGACACACGGACACACAGACACACACACATTAAGCTCTTTATTAATAGTATAACTAGACTCACAATAGCGGTAGCTATGGATTACTAGCGAGCGCCCGTTGACAGTGTCACTGGGTGGTTACCGTGTCATGTGTCAGCGTATGTTTGGCGCATGCGCGTGGCGTCTAAATTTGGATTGTGAATTTCACCTTTCGTTGAAGTCTCCACAGCAAATGTCATGTGTACTGATTCCATACAAATGCGAGCGTGACGGACGCAGATTCCTGCATAACTATTTATATTTATTGCTATAAATGAAAGCCCAGGAATATGCGCTCGCCGCGCTCGCATTTATATGGGGAGACTTCAACGAAAGGTGAAACACGCAACCCAAATTTACACAGATGTAAATTTTTTTGGCGTGAAAATTTACACGGGTGGCCATGCGCGAACCGTGTTTACATAACCTCATTAACGTACACAACACTCATAGCACGGTAATCACCCGGTGACACTGTCAACGGGTACTCGCTAGTATTATTATAGTAATGGCATAATAATTAAATATAGAAAAATAATAGTTAAAAATTTGTGTCCATCAACCATTCCTCGCTTGACTTGCAAAAGTCAGACTTGGGGCTTTTATGTATAGAATTATCCGTCGACACGTAAAATTGAAAAACATTGAAATAAAGTACCAACTGCGTGGATTTAATCGGATTGCCCTATAGTTTTGTAAGTGTTAGCTTTACCGGGGCTGATTCAAAGATAAATTTGATTTATAGTAGAATATCAGATTTGTTGCATGGTTGAGCATAAGTAGCGATTGTCCATGTGTAAAAAAAAACTCAACAATAAATATATGATATCTAATCTTATTGAAAAAAATATATACATACATATTAACAAAACAATTAACAATCCAAATACCGATTCGTAGTATATATTTTTTTCGTAATTTCTCAGCGGCAATACGGCTCTTATATTTTGGCGTTTCCTCACTGTGTCGATATCGTGAACGTATTTCGTAATATAAACGTTATCGAAACTGTCTCTCCGCATGAAGTTTCTGTGATACAACCATGTGCTGCAAATTAAATTAAATCAGTCTGTTAAAATTTTGCACATCTGCAACGACTTCCGCTTGCCCAATTAAACTAGACTGCTTAGTTGTTACAAAATGTATCAAATGTGTAATTGTTTTATTACTGAAGAACGTTTCATTACTTGACAAAGAGCCAAATCAGAAATAAAGCTGATAAAAAACTCATCCAATCGAACAGTCCTAGAAACCAATCAGTCTTTTCCTTAACTTCATTCAAAACTAAACGAACAATTTCTTCGGGGGTCGTAGTTGAGCTTTCATTGAAATGATACGAATGTTTCATCTCTACCGACACAAAAAACATGTTTCTCATTCGAGTCTCGAAGTTTCTCAGTTCTGTAATTCGGAGTACGAAGACTTTCAATTCTTATTTGTATGTGAAATATCAAATATTTTATATGTATACTTACTGGTTTTAACCGTGCTTACAATAGCGTCATCTATGTAGCCAAAGAACGAACATATGTAGTCAAGTAATTTTACCGCATAGCACAGATTTTCCGCGACGTACACAGGAGAGCAATAAACAGAGAGCATGGGTCCCAATTTGGCCATACAATCCAAAATTGCATCTTGAAATACGATTTGACACCTATCGAATGGTGTGCCAAACTTTTTATTGCAAATATTGACTATTGAGGATAACCACTTGAATCCGGCGTCGATGCTGTTGACTGTTAATGTTATCTCAAATTTATTTTCAAAAACGTTAATTATCATGTGTGTGAAATTGATTTCGCGTGTGCATACTTATTTTAGATACTCTTTCCTTAATTTTAATGATCTTATATTTCATCATCATAGCGCCACTTCTTAATGTTTTGTTCAAATTATCAAAAGACTTCTTGAACGCCAAAAATGGTTTCTCAGCTGCTAATTTAAGTTGATTCGCAGCTTTTTTAATTTGATTCTAAAAAAAGTATATATAATTTTTATAGATGTATGTACGTACATAGTTCAAATGGAAGGCGTTAAAATGGCCGAATCCAATAAGAACGAATCCATTGTAACCGAACGAATGAGATCAAATACGAAAAAAGTCTAGTACGAATAAGATTAAGGTCTAATAAGAATTATTTAGAAAGTGGATTTGATCTAAAGGTAAAAATATCGAAAAAATACATAAAAGATCGAAAATCTCAAATAAGACACGAGGAGTAATTTTAAGGTAAGGTAGGTAATTTTTATGCTTTTAACCAGTGACTCTTAACCTTTTATTAATCGAAGAACGTGTCTTATTTAAGATTTTCGATCTTTTGTATATTTTTATCATTGGATCAAATCCACATTCTACATTATTCGAATTAGATCTTATTCATTCGGACATAATGGATTCGTTCTTATTGAATTCGGGCATTTCAAGTGTAATCATTCAAATAAATCATTTTTAGAATTCAACCATTGATTGTTCAGGTGACAAGTTTCAACAGCAAATTGTATAACAACTAATGAAATAATACATAAGATATCTTAATATTATTGTTCCATCGTTATAATAGTATTATCTTTTAAGTTAACCTAACCTAACTTAGCCTAAGGTGACTTGAACGACAATAGGATTGTACTCGCATCAAGCTACAATACTATGCAAATCGAACATTACCTGATTGCAAATTAAAGATTCTGATAGGACACCGATATTTTTAACAGTGTTTTTGGTCGGTCCAGTGAGTAATAAAATGAAAGCATACGCTAATAATGCTTGTCTGCCATGTTTTGAACATAATTGTGGCAATATTAAGAATGTGTAGCATCTGAAATGTTAAAAGTTGAAATGTTATTTAGTTTTTCAGTGAAATAATTTATCGTATCAAATTGTATACTTGGAGTGTTCGTTGAAAGCCATAAGTAGCCCCATGAAAAATCCAATCCACATGCAGAGAAAAGTTGACATGTATAGAGACATATTAAAATGAAACACTATAAATATGTAGAATATGTATGTCAAAAACCATCCATATATGTATCCAAGAAACGTTTTAAATACAAGATTTTCAAACGTTCCATCGATTTTGACATTTTTTAAAAATGAACCCTGTTGAGGCATAATTGATATTTGTCGGTTTATTGGATTTTGTTTTTAGTTAATATTCAATTTTTTTAATTTTGTATTTTCAAATACATACATACATATGTATAGAAGTATAATAAATAAAAATCTGATACTTTTATGAAATTTATTTAGAAATATTTTAATACATATATTTTAAAGGATAGTACAAGATATTGCTTTATAAAAATAGTTCTTAAATAAAATAGATATACATAAGAGGTTGTTTATAATTGACGTCACGCCCTAATGGGGGAGAGGGGGTTTGATATAATTTGGTGATTTGTGACGAAGGGGATAGGGGGATTGTAGAAAATGTGTGGTCACAAAAGCAACAAAATATAAATTCATTATTTTTCCGAGAATAAAATATTCCCTCATTTCCCATTTTCGATCTTCGTAACTATTCTAAAAAAACTTCTTTTGAAAATTACATGGGGGGGCTTCAAATAATACCCAAAATCGTGTGACGTCATGTATGTGGACAACCCCTAATGTAATTTATTATGATAATTTCCTAAATTTAGACCGAAACTTTAAATTACTTTAAACTTTAGATTTAAGACCAAAAATTTAGATTTACAATTACCAAAGCGAAAGCAGTCAATAATAAATGTATCATAATTGTCAATGTGTCAATTAATATTAAAACAAAAAAAAAATAAAACTATGTAACACCAAAACATTTTACTATACACATTACTCGACTATAACTTCTCGGTTATTTCATGAGTTGACAATTAATTATAACTATTACTAATTATGCTAGTAGTAGCATTTGCCACATACATGAAGACTGGTGAATACTTCCATAGCATCCACAGAGCAATAAAATAAAATAAGTATGTCGTTACTCTATCCAAGTAATACAATCTGAAAAATAAATAATATATTACAATAAACCAGGTAATATTTAATATAAATGAACCAATCATCACACTTGTGTACCTTTTAAGTATTTTCCTGGCATGAGGAATTGTGGCTGGATCTTCTTTGCAGCAATACTTCCGTGCTCCGAAAGTGTAATTATACATATAATCGTCCCAATTGAGCGACTTATTGTTAACGTAAAAAATTTTGCTATCATGTGGAGACAACCATTCGGATATTTTCAACAAATTGTCGTTTTTGAATTCCCATTCTTTTGTAGTATAATATTGCAAGACGGCTAATCCCCCCGAGATTCGCTTTTGAGTATTCACCATGCTGAAAATATACATAATAACAGACTTTTTACATTACGATAACCATAATTTGCAAATTTTAAATAAATTATGATTAAGAGATCAAATTCCTACAATGGTTTCTTGCGAAGAAGCACTAGTAACGCATCTATTAAGTAAGCCGGAATGTAATGGAAGAAAATCACACTCAAAATGTGCAAAATCCAACTGGCTTTTACAGAACCACCAGGATACCACAAGGTTAAAGTGAATGGGTTTTTATACAAATGTTTTCCACCTGAAAAATTAAAATAAATATTCTTAATCAATAATATATGTATGTAATAGTATTATTATTACAGATTTATAAAATAATTTAATAAAAGAAGAATACCCAAATCTAACGCATCACCCCAAGTGATAGGATTATTTCCGGATTCAGTTACATTAACTATGTATGCTTCCTTGGGTCTGAAATCAATAAAACATTATATATCTATTATAAATAAAATTCATTCCAAAATGTTATTTAATAGTTAAAAGACACATTGACTTACTTAGTAGTTCCTACTTTCCAAGCCATAGCAATAAGAGCATTGGCACAAATATCAACCGGTATAATGTCGGCATAGTAATTTGCCCGACAATGCATTGAACGTATAACACCTAAAATATTAAAATTAGCAATTGATATAAATTCAAATATCTTTAAATAATTATCAAAATTACAAAATAAAATTGAAAAACATTGTAAAATTACCCTTTCCGGCACCTACGAGTAGACCGGTAGGTCCATTCAAATTATCTATCCATCCCGGTATAGGATTTTTCCACGTTGCCATAACTAAAACGATCATAAAATTTGATTGAAAAGCTACATATACATACATATGTTAGCACAATAAAAATGTATTGACTGGATCATACCAATCGACGGTCTACTCAGAGCGACTGGGAAGAATTTTGCATGCTCTGTAACCAGTTGTTCAGATAGTGCTTTGCTGTAAGCGTAAGTGTTTGGCAATTCACCCAGTAATCTACATATAATAAGTAAAATAACGCATGAAATAAATAAATAGTCAATGGATTTTGTTAAATATTTTTTTGGCATTATACGTACGACGGCGTAATTGAAGTCAACAAATCTTGGTCCATCCAAGATACCATTTCAATGATCTTGTCAGGATCATGAGGTGCTGGATAGCTAACCTCTTCTAAAACTTTCCTGTCACAATGAGTGTATGCAGTTGAGACATGAACAAAAGCCTAAAACAAAAAAATAATAAGTTCATATACTATGTAGATTCATTCAAATATTTACTTTTAAATTGTGAAATACAAATTAATTACAGGAAATTCTACATTTCTAACATAACAATATTTTATAATAATTCAACTTGACATCAGCATTCATTCTGTTTATTTTCACTAATCGACTTTTAATGAGAATGCACTTCCCATTATGGAATTAATATTTACAATCAGGGCTTAGACTCCTTGCATTCGATGGCTAATTATTTTCTTATACGTCTTTTTTTTGCACGATAAAACTTTTCTCACCCATTTTTAAAATATAAACTGTCACATGAAATTTGTGACACGAAACAAGACATCCACGTTCTTGTACACACTTGCATAACAGATAAAATCAATTTTACTTTTTTTAGTTCTATAGCATTTTTTGATTTCCACAAGGATAAAACAGTCTCCAGTCTTTATATCCTACAACTAATCTTAATATTAAGTTGGCCTATTCCAAAACAGTGTTTTTAATTGAAATTAAAATAAACTTACATCCAAGCTGGTCATCTGTTTCGAAAGCTGCAACACTCGCTTAGTTCCAAGAGTGTTAGATGTTACAGCACCTTTCAACGTTTGATCAAACCTGAAACAACAGTGAGTAGTCACAATATAACAATACTCATGTTTGTATATGCAAATGAGACATTTATGTAGGAGTTTTAATACCGAAATTAGAATTGTGCTTTTATAATACCGAATACTAATATTGTGCGTTTTCAATAACCCATGAAATGAACATTTTGAAAAATCGATAATTCAAAGATACTAACGTGTCAGTTAATAATTTCGTAACATTTTTGATCCGAGCAGTATTTAAATATTAATCAAAAAAAATCTTCAACATTTCAGACAAAGAATTCCATGATTTATTATAGTAGTTCGATGATAATGCGTTTGAGATATATTATTATGTGTTTTTTGTGTCCAAAAGTTAAGTCTTGCCATTTATATCCTTGTAATGTACATATCTTTTATATTTAAATAATTTATATAATTTTATATTTAAAGATGATATTATTATAAAATTATATATTAATACTGTTATAAAAAACACAATTTCACGCACCTACATATATATGTACATGCACTTACATACATACTTCTTACACACACATTTAGTATTTTCTCTCATTGATGTTATTAATTTTTAATCCATGGAAGGAATGTAATTGGCCTTTATTTTATGTTAACTATGATAACTTTTAAATTTTTTTCTCATTACGCTGTATTTTTAGCGAAAAAAAAACTGAAAATTTTGAAATTTCAATAAAATTTTCAATTTCAATAGAGCACCGAAAACCCTAGTTACGGCACTGTGTACACGCATACCTCAGCAATGACTTTAAATTATCATTTTAATGTAATTGACTTTAGAACATATCTTTATTTTAGATTTAGTAAAATATGAGATTTGTGACAAAAATATAAAATGAAAATAATCTCCTTACATATGTACATAATATGATCATCAGATTCACGATTACAAAAAACATAAAATAAAGGAGAATTATTTCATTTCTCATTTAGTCCATTTCTCATTATCCAGTCTTCACAGATGATAAATAGACCCGACAAGTAAGTGACAATTAGTCCAAATGACTATTTTATTAATACCAATACATCAAATAACATCGAAAATTAAAAATATAATACACTTTTTGCTGTATGACATACACAATCAACTACTTTTACATTACATTTACAATTTAAAATAGAACCTGCCTTTGAAGGATTATTTCAATCAAACAGCAACAATCAATGGACACTTCGCCCCATGTGTCAAATAGTCCCGGTCTCCCCTACGACATAACCGAAGAACGAAATAGTAAACTTATAAGCAATAATAGAGTATTGCCTGTTGAAAATCAACGTGTGTTTATGAGTGAGCTAAGAATAGCGTTAAATATTGGTTAAGGAAAAAAATATTATGTAATTCAAAGTGTATTGAGCGTTCCTAAAGAACAGGCAGACACACTTTTGGCGTTTGTGTATAGCATTTATTTAAAAATCAGCCAATGAAATGATAAAATAATTTTATAAATAAATATTTGCTACCTAACATTAGCAGCACAGTGGAAAACAACGTTGCACTCTTTGATCAACTCCTGTTGATCTTGATCAGATAATCCCAAATCCTCCTGCAGTACATCTCCTTTAACAGCACTTATGTTGGCCAATCGTTCTGGATAAGTATCACGAATTCCATCAAAAAGCTGTAAATCAAAAATAACAATTACACGTTTATGGATATGATTTATTACACATCATGAAGCATACATAACACTGTTCGACACGAAAAAATCTTCAGAGACGAGATATGACTTTTTTTATATGTAGATCTATGCCCAGTGAACACGAATCTGGTAATAAAAAATGTTGATAGGCTCGAGATTCGGAGATATATGTATGTGTTTTTTAAATCACGCTATTTTTCTATTTCTTGGTGTTGTTCGTTCGATGTCTCAAAATCTGTCAATTTCTTGTTCAAAATGAATTTAAAATTTAAACCGATTAAAAATTCAGCACACTTCCAATTAACCCTTTTAAACGAAAAAAAAATATAGTGTGGCCAGAACACTATCCAATAAACATGTTTCAATAGAAAATACTCAATATAAAATAGTATTAACAGTGGGAAAAAATCCCAAGTGAAAATACGTACTTTTGACTTTTGATTTGAACTGGACGACTGCTTGAATGATCTGAAAGCTGAAAAGTACTACAAATGAAAGATAAAATACCCGACTATACATAGATTCCAATATTCATTTTGAACAAGAAATTGACATATTTTGAGACATCGAATGAACAACACCAAGAAATAGAAAAATCGCGTGATTTAAAAAACACATATATGTACATATCTCCGAATTTAGAGCCAATCAACATTTATTATTACTAGATTCGTGTTCACTGGGCATAGATCTATAAGAAAAGTCATATCTTGTCTGAAGCAAAAAAAAAGTCATTTGTCGAACAGTGTAATCCATACCGGTGAATTCAACACATCTTCCAATCTCTCCTTGATGTTTCTACCCTTCTTGGGTCTCAACAGCAAATACATCTTCTCCACTGGAGTCACAATGATCCTAACGATCCCCTCCAGACCCCGGAATGCTTCTCGTCTTGAACCAGTCGCCCACTTCGGATGCGCCATTGTTGAATTCGCGATGATCGAACGATTTCGTCTTGAACCAGTCGGCCCAGATATGTCTTCGGATGCGCCATTTTGTTTGAATAATTTATTTAGATGATCGAACGATTTCGTCATGTTCATATTTTCAATTTTTTCAAAATAAATCGTCGTCGGCGTATTTGAATATGTAAAATTCTATGTATGTAGATGCGTTCCTGAAAACCAGGAAAACCATTTGTTTGAATAATTTATTTAGAAAAATATGTATATAAGAACTGCCATATTATAATTTGAAAACTACATTTTCATATTTTCAATTTTTCAAAATAAATATCGTTCAAACAGTTCTATCCTAATATTTGAAAAGTAAAATTCCTATTTAAAGTCGATTGAGTTCCATGAAGTTTTATTAATGAACCATTTCATTAATTATTTTAAAATATTACAAACTATAAATTATAGCGTAAATAAATAGTAGTAGTTTTGATCAAAATCCGCCAACCGGAAGTGGTAGTTTTTCCTATTTGGATATATGCCGAAAATCGTATTTTACATACGCGCGCGCACTCAACACAGTAATTTCATGATATGTACATATGTACATACATATGTATGTTGGTTGGTGCATGCGTTTTATTTACTCACGTACTTAAAAAATTAATTTCGTTACTCTTTGTAGTCCCCAAATATATGGATAAAGTCATGGGTTGACCACACCTGAATTTTTTCCATTATGCTAGTAAATTAAATTTATTACAAGATATTTTATTTTGACGACGATGAAAATAAAACGGAAAATATTTTACTAATAAATAATAGCTTACATACATCAGCGTTTCCTAAACTGTGGGTCGCGACCTACTTGTAGGGCGCGAGCAGAATCGATGAAATGACCCAGTGGGCAGAAGATGAGCTGATCCAAAGAGTTAGATTTTTAGAGTTAGTGAGCTGTGAGATAGTAACATTTTTCTCATGGCAACTGGACGAGTCCACGGATGTACAAGGTTTATCTCAGCTGCTTGTTTTCGTTAATTATAAGTTATTTAAAAATAAATAAAACTCTGGATATTTTTAAGTATAAAAACAGTATTAAAAATTATTTTAATATACCCCCCCCCCCCCTCCCCATCATGTCAATTAAAACTAGGTGGGTCGCGAAAGTTTGTCCTTCTAAAACGTGGGTCGCGGTACTGAAAAGTTTGGGAAGCACTGGCTTACATACTTACTAACTGCGAACTGATATAGTAAAAATAGCTTGGTAGTAATAGGTTGGTGTATAAAATTCGCCAGTGTTCTTTTTAACAATTTATCGTGATTTATGATTAATTTTAAAATACACAATAGACGAAGACGTACCGATAGCGTTATATATATATATATTCTGTCGTTTCAAATGCAGCTCGAAGAATAGACTGACGGTGCTCGTACTCATGTAGTCGATCAGCTAGTCAACTGATCAAACTGATAGTCGTTGTAATAGTATTGGTACTGGTACTGGTACTAGTGTGTTCGACCTTTAGTAAAATGTGTCCTCTATAATCTAAACATTTTTTTACAATTATTTTTTTGTTTTCAAGATCATCTTCCTCACACGACGACGTACAAAAATCAATAAACCAATATTATCTATAATATAGGTATATACCATTCGTTCTAAAATTATATACATTAAATGTAAACCTACCATTCGAATAAATGGTTTATGTAAATTGTGGATTACTTATGTACAATAAAATGTTTTTGTATTGTTTGCATCCATTTTTTATCATAAAAATATCCCATTTCAAACTTGACTCGTTGATTTTTACTTATTTTTTCTGAAATATTAGAATTTAACTAAAAGGTCGAACTTTTTCGATACTCAGATGGTAGTGCTTTATATGCTTTTGTCTCTATTGCGAGTATAAATGTTATCAAGTTTAAATTCACAACTAAGCATCGGTGCGTAGGTTTATAGTTAAACTAGCCGGTTTTTCTGTCATATGATGGTGGATTTCTGATATATGTAAGTATGAAGAGTTGAAAGTCTATTCTATTGGGTCGAAGTACCATTTTTATTTATTTTTGAGTTAAGTATGTATGTATGTATGTATGTACATAAATATGTAGAATGGATCCATTATGATAAATGCAGTGCGCTATGAGTTACATACATATGTATGAACTATGAAGACAAAGATGGGACGGGGTGTCATACACATTAACGTTCTATTTTATCACAATGGGAGGATTTTGAGGAAGATTTTATCACATTTATTAATGTTTCAGGTGCATACATTCCATGCATAGACATATTGCATGGCAATATTTGTTTATTGATTTTTGCACATCGTAAAAATCATCACATCACGTAACTCTTCCCTTAACGAACCGTTAAAAATGTACGTACAGGTATCGAATTCTATAATATCATCCTTGCATACTTAGGAAATACATTCGATAAGAGAATGAGATGGGCCCCCCACATAGAGGCGGCGAAATGCAAAGCAATTCGCTCCATATCTTCAATATACTCTATATTCAATCGACATAGTGCCTTATCACTACATAATAAAATTAAAATATATCGCGCACTCATACTACCCTTACTAACGTATGCTGCTCCCGTATGGAATAATGCCTCCAATACTAACCAATCAAAGCTTCAAGTAGTCCAAAATAAATCATTAAAAATCATTTATAACACGCCCATATATACTAACCTAAAAAGACTACATTCCCAGTATAACATCCCATTAGTCGTAGATGTCACTAACAGATTAACCAGTAGATTCTATGATAGAATTACCAATAACCACACTAACAAATTAGTGAAAGGTCTCGGTGATTATAGCAAGATGTCTTTACCCTTTAGGTATAAACACAAATTACCTAAACATAATTTTCTTTAGATCGCCGACTCTAAAAAGTAAGTATTTAATTTAATTATGTAAAATATATTATAAACATTTGATATGAATTGTAAATAGGTTTTTGAGCTCTTTCTCCTATTATTCTTTAAACACTAACATTAAAATAAAAGAATCCTTATAAATACTAACAAAATGAACAATGTGTAAAATAGATAATGGTCACTGGACCAGTAGCTATTAAAATAGATTTAAGATGTATTGTGAACATAGTATAAGAACAATAAAAAGCTTTTTTAAATAAATAAAAATCCTTGCATTTGTACGGTCAAAGGATTACTGAAATCATAGTGCTACAAAGTTGAAAAGCGGGGACTAATCTATTCGTCACTGATTGATGAGCAAAAAATATTTTCGTCTTCTCGCCTTTCATAAGATGAGTGAATGAGTTTGGATAATTACTTTATCCTAATCGGATAAAGTATTGTGATCGTGCGAAAATTCGACCTCGAGATTTTGACTGATTTGTATCAAGTATCATCCCCTGATCACGTTTACATGATTTCTGGAAAATGTCTGTATGGCTGTGTATCTGTGTGTCTGTGTACTTATGTGTGTGTATGTCTGTATGTGTGTTTTCTCCGAAACTATCAAGTCTATCAAGCTGAAATTTCATATCTATTATTTTCACGTAATGTGTAAAATCCATAAGGAATTTGGTCAACATCAGTGAACCGGAAGTAGGGTTTTTTTCTCGTAGAAAATTCTAAAATTCTTTTACCACAGAATATTTCCGAAATGGCTCCGGCGATTTTGTCGAAATTTCATATCTATAGTTTTCACGTTAGCCGTAAGAGATACTGTGATTTTAGTCAACTTCTGACTAGCGAAAGTGGCAGTTTACTCTTGAACGATTTTTTGTTTTTTATTTTTTTCGGCTTTTTTAATATGTATGTATTTGGTCGGTATGGTGGTGTGCATGCGTTTTATTTACTTATGTACTTAAAAAATTAATTTCGTTACTCTTTGTATTCCTCAAATATATGGATAAAGTCATGGGTTGGCCACACCCGAATTTTTTTTTTTAAATGTTCGGATTGTGTAAAATTTAAATGTTCGGAAAAAGTATCATGAGTTGCGAGTCATAAAAACTGAGACGATCTATCACATCGTTTTTTGGCAATACATATGTAGGTATTGCCTAATTCGTGAAATAAATAATGAAGCAATAATATTCACAAAATCAGCAACATATGTATGTATGTATGTACCTGATATTTCACGAATTCAGCATAATATTGCTTTTTTCGTGTAAGATCTAGTTATAATAATTCGGCATAACATATACATACATACATACATGTATGTACATAGGAAAATATAGAAATATAAATAAAATGTCTGGTTCTTTTATTAGAATTTTTTTAATGAAAATATATTATGCATAGATATTTTAAACGATTGTAGAATAAGATGACTTTTAGAAAAATAGTTCTTAAAAATAAAATAGATATTATGTGATATTTTAAATTTAATTTCATAAATTTAGATTTACTAAGACCCTTATCAATTGCCAAAGTGAGACTCCATTTCCTTAAAACATTACAGTCCTCTATAAAAATTATAATTATAGATATTGTAAAAAACAGTCAATAATAAATGTATCACAATTGTCAATATTTTAATTAAAATAGTAATTAAAAAGAAATTATAACTATGGAACACCTCAACATTTTACTAAATTACTCAACTATAATTTCTCGGTTATTTCATGAGTTGAAAATGAATTATAACTATTACTAACTATGCTAGCAGTAGCATTTGCCACATACATGAACACTGATGAATACTTCCATAGCATCCACAGAACAATTACATAAAATAAGCATGTCGTTACTCTATCCAAGTAATACAATCTGAAAAATAAATTGTAATATATTACAATAAATACGCAATATTGAATATAAATTAACCAATCATCATACTTGTGTACCTTTTGAGTATTTTCCTGGCACGTGGAATTGTGGCCGGATCTTCTTTACAGCAGTACTCCCGTGCTCCGAGAACATAATTATTCATGTAATCGTCCCAATTGAGCGACTTATTGTTAACGTATAACACTTTGCTATCATGTGGAGATAACCATTCGGATATTTTCAACAAATTGTCGTTTTTGAATTCCCATTCTTTTGTAGTATAATATTGCAAGACATCTAATCCTCCAGAAATTCGCTTTTGAGTTTTCACCATGCTGAAAATAGACATAATAACAGATTTTTTGCATTATCATAACTATAATTTGCAAATTTTAAATAAATTATGATTAAAAGATGAAATTCCTACAATGGTTTCTTTCGAAGAAGCACTAGTAACGCATCTATGAAGTAAGCCGGAATGAAATGGAAGAAAATCACACTCAAAATGTGCAAAATCCAACTGGCTTTTATGGAACCATCAGGATACCACAGGGTTAAAGTGAATGGGTTTTTGTACAAATGTTTTCTACCTGAAAAGTTGAAATGGAAATTTTTAATCAAAAATATAATATTAATATTATTATTACATATTTATAAAATAATTTAATAAAAGAAGAATACCCAAATCTAACGTATCACCCCAAGTGACAGGATTATTTCCAGATTCAGTTACGTTAACTATGTATGCTTCCTTGGGTCTGAAATCAATAAAACATTATATATCTATTATAAATAAAATTCATTCCAAAATGTTATTTAATAGTTAAAAGACACATTGACATACTTAGTAGTTCCTACTTTCCAAGCCATAGCAATAAGAGCATTGGCACAAATATCAACCGGTATAATGTCGGCATAGTAATTTGCCCGACAATGCATTGAACGTATAACACCTAAAATATTAAAATTAGCAATTGATATAAATTCAAATATCTTTAAATAATTATCAAAATTACAAAATAAAATTGAAAAACATTGTAAAATTACCCTTTCCGGCACCTACAAGTAGACCGGTAGGTCCATTCAAATTTTCTATCCATCCCGGTATAGGATTTTTCCACGTTGCCATAACTAAAATGATCATAAAATTTGATTGAAAAGCTACACATACATATGTTAGTACAATAAAAATGTATTGACTGGATCATACCAATCGACGGTCTACTCAGAGCGACTGGGAAGAATTTTGCATGCTCTGTAACCAGTTGTTCAGATAGTGCTTTGCTGTAAGCGTAAGTGTTTGGCAATTCACCAAGTAATCTACATATAATAAGTAAAATAACGCATGAAATAAATAAATAGTCAATGGATTTTGTTAAATATTTGTTTGGCCTTATACGTACGACGGCGTAATTGAAGTTAACAAATCTTGGTCCATCCAAGATACCATTTCAATGATCTTGTCGGGATCATGAGGTGCTGGATAGCTTACCTCTTCTAAAACTTTCCTATCACAGTGACAGTATGCAGTTGAGACATGAACAAAAGCCTAAAACAAAAAGATAATAAGTTCATATAGATTCATTCAGATCTTTACTTTTAAATTGTGAAATAAAATTTAATTACAGGAAATTCTACATTTCTAACATAGCAATATTTTATAATAATTCAATTTAACATCACCATTAATTCTGTTTATTTTCACTAATAGACTTTTAATGCGAATGCATTAAAAGTCTATTGGTGAAAGAATGCTATTCTATTAGTCTATTAGTAAAATGCTATTCTATTAGTCTATTAGTATTAGTATGCATAAAAGTTAATTTAGAGACGTACAGATCTTTACTTATAAATTATGAGATAAAATTTAATTACAGGAAATTCTGCACTGCTCCCATAACATTTTTTTATAAGAATTCAACTTGACATAATCATGCATTCTATTTATTTTAATTCGTAGACTTTTTAACACGAGTGCACTTTCTCATAGTGTAATTACTCGTTGCATTCGACGGCTAATTATTTTCTTACACGCTTTTTTCCTTTTTGCACGATAAAACTTTTCTCACACGTTTTAAAATATTTTTCCGCATATACTCAATCGTTATGTCAGTGCAAACTGCACACTGTGTCACGTAAAATTTATGATACGAAACAGGACATGCAAGCTAGTGTACACATTTACATAACACATCAAAACAGCTTTATACCTGTACATAGAACAGTTTACTACGGGACTTTTCCATCACTTTTACAACTTTTTTTAATTCCCACAAAGATAAAACATTCTCGAGAATTTATAAATATCCTAATATCAAGTTTACCAATGAAAAAATTGATATAGACAACTAATTAAATTCAATTCAAATTAAGCATATGTACATCCAAGTTGGTCATCTGTTTCGAAAGCTGCAACACTCGTTTGGTTCCAAGGGTATTAGTTATCACAGCACTCTTCAACTTTTGATCAAACCTGCAAAGATAATGAATAATTATATCAATACGTACAATTATACCATAGTATATTTAAATAAGACGTTCCAGTGCATTGCTTTAATAAAAGAATAAAAAATTTCAATCATGTACGTTTACAACAGCCTTGAAATGTACGTTTTTAAAATTCGATAAGTGAATGTACATCACCAACAGCTATCATCAAATAGGCAATTGAAATACAAACATAAACTGACGTGCCAGTTGATAATTTCCTAACATTTTTGAACCGAGCAGTATTTCAATATTAATAAAAAAAAATCTTCATCATTTGAGATGGGGAATTCCATGATTTTTTATAGTATGTAGTTCGACGATGGTGATCTTTATGATGCGTCATCAAAAGTTCAAGGTATATTATTATGTTTTTGTGTGCAAAATTTAAGTCTCGCGGTTTTTATCCTTGATATATATAGAAGAGGCTAAGCCGAAGAAAAAAAAAAAAAACTTTTAAGCAATAATAGAGTATTGCCTGTTGAAAATCAACAAGTGTTTATGAGTGAGCTAAGAATAGCGTTAAATATTGGTTAAGGAAAAAAATATTATGTAATTCAAAGTGTATTGAGCGTTCCTAAAGAACAGGCAGACACACTTTTGGCGTTTGTGTATAGCATTTATTTAAAAATCAGCCAATGAAATGATAAAATAATTTTATAAATAAATATTTGCTACCTAACATTAGCAGCACAGTGGAAAACAACGTTGCACTCTTTGATCAACTCCTGTTGATCTTGATCAGATAATCCCAAATCCTCCTGCAGTACATCTCCTTTAACAGCACTTATGTTGGCCAATCGTTCTGGATAAGTATCACGAATTCCATCAAAAAGCTGTAAAGCAAAAAATAAAATAATCATACGTTTAGTGGATATGAAGCATATAATGCATATACACAATATGAAGCATATAATCCATACCGGTGAATTCAACACATCTTCCAATCTCTCCTTGATGTTTCTACCCTTCTTGGGTCTCAACAGCAAATACATCTTCTCCACTGGAGTCACACTAATGATCCTCTCGACCAGGACTTTTCCTAAGAATCCAGTGGCTCCCGTGACCAGAATGCTTCTCGTCTTGAACCAGTCGCCCACTTCGGACGCGCCATTGTCGAATTCGCGATGATCGAACGGTTTCGTCATGTTCGATACCACGTCGTCGTCGACGTGTCAGGGCTATGTATATCTGGATACGCGTCTTAAAAGGAGAAAAATGGTGTGTTTGAATTATTTATCTGAAAAAATATGCCATCCAAACGATGCGTGCGTCAGAATTGCCATACATTAACCTTGTGCATACGATGTGCGAGTGACATTTTAATGTTTTCATTTTTATTTAATCCTTTGAAGATACGCTTCGCTAATATAAATGTGGGCATTATAAAAAAAATAAACATCCGATTAAATTGTGAATAATTTTAATATGACTAAAATTATCAAAATTTCTTCTAATCATACATATAAACTACGTTAAAAAATGGAAAAAAAATATCGATCAAACTGTTCTATTCTATTATTTTAAAGGTAAAATACCAATAGTAAATCGATTGATTTCCATGAAGTTTAATTGATGAAACATTTCATTCACTATTATAAAATATTACAAACTATAAATTATCGCGTAAAGTAGTTGTTGTAATTTGAATCAATTTTCATTTAAATTTCCCATCAATAGCAAATTATTTTTTTTACAAATGCACATATAATTTATATGTAAATAATTCCTATTTAATTTAACGACAGTTATAAAATTTCATCTATCGCATAATGTGTATTTTCAATTATTAAAATTATTCAATAAGTTGGTTACTAAATTATCACACTCTTTAAATAAATGTATTATTATGAAAATTTGTAAGTTAATATTATTTTATGCACAAAATTTTAATAAATAAGCATATTTTAAAATGCCCCACTCGTTTTTTTTTCATTATTTTAATAAATTAAATTTATATAAGATATTTTTACTCAATTGCAATGTTGTTAAAACGGAAAACGGAATAGGGTCGCTAAAGTTCGTCGCAAATTATGCAACGAGTAATTATTCAATGTGCGGAACCTAGCCGTTGCACAAAATATAATAATTTTTTAATCGGGTCACCGTCGTGTAAATAATCCGAAAGATTAGTTACAAATAGTCGTAGCTAAATAAAATCAATGCAAAACCCGCAAAGGCGATTAGAGTGCTTTATTTGAAGGATAAGTCCAGTGACCTGAGCATATTTTTTTTCTTAACAACACTCTCCGATGCTGAATATATAATAATTTTTTAAACCATGCAAAAAAAACTTGTATCTTAAATGCAGACGAGAAGATTTGATCGTGGGTACCGCAACCAATACCGGATATTAGAGAATATCTAAATCGAGATGGAAAAAAACGTAAATTCACCATGGTTACCTTATAAAAAGTGTAGGATTTGTTCAAAGTTGTGCCAATGTTGTTTTAATAAATAAAATAACCGATTGGTCAAGTTAATCTGATCAAGTTTTTTTTTATCGATATGACCTACATATTATATGAGCGAAATTTCCAATGCCTAATGACCTTCTTGACTTCTTGGCTCGCCAGTCTTGACATTGGCAACTATGATTATTACGGGAATGAAACGCAACGTGACATACACACGCCATGTTGCGAATCGTAATATTGCAAAATGGAAGAAACACACCTCAAATTGAAGATCAGCTTTGAATAAAAAGCTTTGGTGATTTCAAAGTGTCGTCCGAGTCGATTGATTGTTTAATGACTTGCACATTTTTCGACAAACATACATATGTACATAAATACTGATGTACATACGTTTTTACCTTCGAATAATCAATAAATGAACACTTTGCGTATCTTCGATTTTTTTTATGACATTGTAAATTGTTATTTCCCAATAAATAGTTTACTGCGAGCGGATATCGTAAAAATTCCGGACGAAGGTTGATGCTTAAAATTCGTCGGTGTTCATTTTTACAAATTATCGTGACTTGAATAGGGTTTATGAACAACCTTGCCATTGGCTATTTCAATACCAAAATTAATCAGAACTACGCATTAGTACAGTGTACTATATTGACTAAAAGGTCAATGTATGAATTGATCCTAACGAAATGGTGAAGATCGTATTAAGATTAAGGACTCATAAATTGTCAATTATATTGATTTTTATTATTGTAGGATGTAAACCATTAAACAGACTATAATTAAATGAAAATGTTTGTACCGAATTTATTATAGGTAGAATAAATGTAAAAAATAAAACAACAGGAAGCAATTTAGTTCTAGTTTTTGATTATTACGTACATATACAATGTACAACTAAAATCGTACTTATATATTTTTTATACAAAAACAGCACCTAATTTAGGTACTTTGTATTTAAGGATGTCTATACTACAAGGTTTTAAGCACAAATTTAACCTAACCTTACCTAACCTAACTTAACCTAACCTCATCAATATCAACGTATGAAATTCGCAAAATTATCATTAAAAAATCATTGAACTCGATTGTATTGACAAAACAAAACACAACTGTCTTAATTTACTTAAGTATAAAATCAAATTTAATAATTTAAAATGCAATTATTTACCTAAAGTGCATTACATAGCACAGTCATATCGTAACGCGCTTAAATCGAGACATAATCACGTGAGTAAACCGACAATGACTAATTAAAACCGTGAATTTAATTTGCATCATTCATGAATCAAGTTTTTAACCGTCGTTCAAAACAATTTCCTTATATTATAATAAATTGCATTAAATTAAATTACACACGAGACGTAGGTACATATGTATGTACATACATTGTATAAAATAAATAAAGAAATCAAAATCAATTCAATTTGAAAACATTTAACCGTTTATCATTTAAGCAATCAGTCAATGATTTATTTATGCACATGTATGTATGTATAGGTACAACCTGTCACCCAAGGAAAACCATTGTGTCGAATATACTAAAAAGCTTTTGCATATAAAAATTTGCAAGAGACTTCAACGAACGATGAAGAATAAAACCTAAACGTATCAACAATAACAAGATTATCGATTCATTCAACAACACACTGCGATATTGTCACGCAGTAATTTACAAATTGCTTGAATTGCGTCCGTAAACTGATTAATTATTCATTAGGTTTAATTCCTAGATTAGACGTGTGAGTGTGCAAACCGCATGCCGATATATTGCACAACTGTTCATTATCCGCATTATCCGCAATTGAAATTATAAACATGCACTGTTCGTGGGTATGTACATACATATATAGGTAGGTCGATACTTTGTTTCAAGGATCGTCAATCTATCACTTTTAAATGGGACTTTTATTTGAGATACATACTCTATCTTTGCCAATTCGTGCATGGCTCGTAATTTAAAACGTGCACGTATCCGATGTGAGCCCTTCGTAATAATTGTTATTCGTTTCGAAATTTTAATCCTTTGTGTGAACAGGGGAACCTTGTAAATATCGAATTTCTTATTCGGTCACAGACTCATCAAGAGTGCTAAAAAAATCAAGGCAAAATGATACCATGTTATGTAGTTTTGAACATAACATTGAACGGAACCAAAATATATTTTTTATTAAACTTGATCTAATTAATCCTCCTGTATATATACATATATATGATTTTTATTTGAAAGTAGTTTGTTAACCTTATAAATCCACTAGTTTGCAGTAAAAAATGTTAATAGTTTGATGGAAATATCAGTAGGTACTACTTATTGTATTACATTATAATATTTCAATGAGAGATAACGTGGGATTTAAGGCGTGTAATAGATTTTTTGATTTGACACACGTCAAAAAATGTAACTGGAACAATAGTATATGTATAAACGATTGTTTGAAAATTGTGCAAGGGAGTAACTTATAATGATCGACGCGACAATGACGCCTCATGAAGCATTAAAATACGCAATCGGCATAATGATATATGTACATACATACATACATAGTTAAGTGAAAGTGATTACATACCTGTAAATGAGGTTACGTACAACCTTTAAAAACTATGTAGGTTTTAATAATCCCGATTCGTATACGTTTTATTTAAAAAACGATTGCGAAAAATCGACACGAGATTATTACTATGTATACGTGCAATCAAATGCAATAACATAGTAAGAATCTCAATTTCATACTCTTTTATACGATTGAGATATTAGGTTGATATAAATGTTATATCACAATATATTTTAGTACCATTGTATGTACATATATTATGAGTCATAATATTATGACCCATACCAGTAATTTATTTCTTATGAAGATCGCAAAATAAAATGAACGATCTGAATTGGACTGTGATAATGTAATCGCTTTAAATCTAAATCAATCACACTTTCGGCTACCACAGGTGATCGAATAAGGTGAGGCTGTTACACAACGCTCGACGGGTTAACGACTAAAATATAATAGTAAACGTGCTACGCGCTAAACTCGCGCAATTGCGCAAATGTTTGAATGCGTACGTATAACGCGTGCATTTCGTTTAGTTTTCACAGAAAAATTTCGAATGATTTACACGCATATTTTACCTGACAAACATGATAAATTTGACATTGAAACACGAAAATTAATTAATCGCAATCTGTAATATAACGGTCATTGTGAACTTTCACCCTAACAGTTAAAATATTATCAAAATTTACGTATATAATATACGAGGTCAAAAAAAACTACGTATGTATATGGTTTAATCGTTTAAAAAAAAATTCAAAGAACCTGTTGCATTCAAACTATAGTATGTTATAGAATACCATTGGGAAAATCCAGCATTAGATTGATCACTGATAAATATGTAGTTAACCAACCCAATATCCTATTGGGTACAACTTTATATACATTTTTTATGTGTATTATTATTATTGGAAACACTCTAGCATTTATATGTACATACATACATATATTCAATTCACAATGAAACAGTGTTTATAATATTATGTGGGTATGTTGCGAAACGTCTTCGACATTGCAAAAAAAATCTAAAATGTTACACACAGATGTTGTGGCGAACTCGACCTCGATATAAAGCTCAATGGTGTAAGAATACATAATCGGAAAAGTTTGACAGTTTACAATGCCAATATCATCCGTTGGATATACATACAATGTAGTGTGCTTTCGTTTCCCTGAATAATTTAGACGAGTCGTTCTACGAAAGGATAATCCTTAATTGGGTGATTAACCGTGGAAGTTGCGTGACAGTGATCCAATATGTGAAATTTTACGACCGCTTCAATTAAGTAATTGGTTTAATTTTAAGCAGTGATTGAATTTCTCAATGTTTTATGGTGTGTCGTACGTGAGCAATATAACGAACAATGTGAGACCGTAATTATGATCATTGCTAACGTCAATTATTCTGAAAAGTTTAACAATGTTGTAAAAATATTTATAGGCATGCGTGTCAAGGAAACACATATTCGATGCAGAAAATTGCGGTTTTTTATTTCACCTTAATTAAGAACGTTTTTTATTTCACAATATTAACCTTTCGTTTTGATCGTACAGTTTTCTCACATGGTGTAATGACACTTATTAGATAGTAAACGAAAAAGTATGTTTACAGAAATTCCAAAGAATTGTATGAGAAAGTGCCGGGTAAAAAATTTATATTTGCACTCAATGTTCAATTGTTCATGTTTGTATCAAATAACAAAAATTTAATTTTAATTTACTTCGAAAAGTTTATGGGAAATTCTTTTTTTAAAAAAAATTGTAATTAATTTTTGTCGTTTTAAAAACTTACATACCTATACATAGATGAACTCTTTCATTTCCGCATAAACAACATTTTTTTAATTATATTTTACAACGCACGTTTTAATGTAAAATTACACGCAATTTTAAGGTCGATATTCATTGCACGTTTAAACCATTTGTTTAATGCCGTGAGCTTGAAAAAAAATAGCTAAGAATTTTCTCAAAAAATCACGTATAGCGCATGATGCCGTATCGTTTATGTTAATTTGCAGGCGATGCCGATTAATTTGATTAAACCGAAAACGGTTCAAATACCGAGATCAATACGTTGACCGCCATTTTATAAATATGTGTGCAATAATTCCTGTCAAATTCGATCGAATCAAGTTTGAAATACACGCAATTTCGACACTACATACTGCCCAATATAATACGCCTTAAATTATAAAGTTCATCATTACTTTTAATGGAAACCTTGTTTTGAAATTGAGGAAAAAAACTCAATAGTTCATCGTAATATGAAATTATAGACTCATATTTTAATCGATACAATTTTCAATGAAAAAAATCTATTATAAAATTTGTATCAAACTTTACACATAATGATTATAATATTTTTTGAACTTCGTGAACAAAATATTGCACTTTTTCTTCATACTAAAGTTGAATTTCATACGAAACACTTGTACATTTAAGCACTTAAATCACTAAACAATGCTCTTTTTCTTGCAGATGCAGTTTTCACCATCAATTATGCAATGTATTAACTGGTCAATGTGACAAAAATTCACATATATGTATTGTGGAAAAACTTTTAAAAAAAATTACATAAAAACATGACGTGACGTGGAAAATTTGGAAAATTTGGAAAATTCTTAAGACGCAAGCTTAAAAGCTTACTTTCACTTGGGATAGTACAAACTGAATACATATACAGTCCGACTTAAGGGTGTATTTCCTACATAAAATTCAATAATATTGCTATGAAAGGATATTATGGTATTATCGTACCGAGTGTGTGTCTGAGACGACTGTTCCTCGCCGTGTTAAAATTATAACTGCAAGCTGGCCTAGCTCGCGTTTTGATATATTACAACACTGAATCAGTACACTTGTGGTGGTCAGATTGACGGTCAATAATTGCTTTGGTGCTTGTCGATCATCACACGTACATATGTATCCTCCACTGACGATCACTCGAAATGATGATGGATAGCCGTTTTATATAGCTACCTGTCTGGGGGATTTAACCATCCCATTGTGTGTGACTAATTTTATGCGATCGGTATAAAATACATTTCCGTATATGATTTTTGTTTCGGATTGGAATTTCGTTACAGGTTTTCCGCATTATTGTGCTGCAATATTAATATTGTGAGTTGAGTCGAAGTGAACTTTTCGATTTTAGTTATACAGAGTGTCTCAAGCAAGAACTAAAAATATAAGAGTTTTTCCTACAGTTTTCTTGATGCATAAATATAATTTTTAATGTTTTGTAAATATTCAGTATAATTTTTTACTACATACCAACTATATCTCAAAACAGATCAATCTCTCGATTAAAATGTTTGCCATGTTACAATATTGAAATCTTATAAAAATTGTATAATTCAAATGTGTGTAGTCAAGTTTTAAGTGCCAAACGAGCTTTCATAAAAGTAAAAAGGCGTGAATAATTTTATTGGGACAATGTCATGGCTTTATTCCATGATATATTGCAGTTTGAAAATTGTTATAAATAAAAGGAAAACATTTTTAAAAATTATAATTAGTAAATTTTATAACAAATCCATTTTCTAATGTACTAAAATGTTGAGAAATCACTTAAATACCGAACAATTAAATTAGCTGACCCTTGTAAAACAGTATATGTATATATGTAGTTCACACGAGACACGGTGTGAAATCATACAATTTGTTATAACATCATTTTTTTAATGAAAAACTGCATGCAAACTAATGACCTCCTCTTTTAATTGATAATGTGCATTCAGATTCATTTCAGGTAAATTAAAACATATTTTAATTAAATGATTATATTCAAAATATCCTTAACCATAATATGTCAATGAAACTTCAGGATGAAATTGTAAGCAAACATCCAAATACCCTTGATCCACTTTTCTTTCTTTAATATATATAATTTACATTTAAGACAACGTGGTAGTTTCCCATCGAACCATTGTCCAGTACTTTAATTATTTTGAAATAAAACCAGTTCAAAAACTACTTTCGAGTATGTACATGACGGTCGATGAATCCTCTTAAGGAAAAAGATCAACCCGTAGGTTCACCACCGCTTTATTAAAAAATATAATATAAAGAACACATATTACCAATCGTTTCGATTATTGCAAATAAAATTTCAAGGAGTTGAAGGTTTCACCTTCATATTATCAAATTTACGATCACTCCCGCTATCCTTCATGGAAAATTGTGCGTGTTGTTGGTGCGTGGGTCGGCTATCCTTGGCATTCTACGCAAAAATTTGCATACATACGTTTTTCGCCATACCTGTTCGCTAAAAATATCGTTATGTTGACAAAAATTACTAATTCCAAAATATGATCTTGACCCCTGCAGTCATTTGGATTTTGTTACAAACGATCATGTGATCATCCCTTCCTTATTTCATTTCATTAACAAAATCTGAACCTGGAAATATTATGATAGAGCATGATGACTATACTAAATAAGAACAGGTGACCATACTAAATAAGATTAGGTTAGGTTAATTCATTTTTAAATAGATTTAATGATTTTTAGATATTTTTTCTTAATTTATGCAATTTTAATGATTTGAATTTATTTTGTCATAAAAAATTTCCCATTCAGATTTTTGCGAATTTCATAATAACTTACATACAATTATTGCGTCAAATCAATACGACCTTGCTAGCATCAAGGTAAATATTTTCACTGCGGTGATAACAACAAAGAAATTAAATAATTTAAAAAAACATAATCGAAGATTTTAGTAGTTAGTTAGTCTAAACATGACATTTGTTGCATAAAATTATTTAATACAATTGGCCAATAAATCAAAACGATGCTTTCTGAGCGGATACGTTGCTTTTCCTGTTTGTAATCAATTTAGCATAATCAAAAATAAAATTAATAGAATTTAATGACTATCCTTTAAACCAAATTTATAAATTTCGCTGTAATAAAATCAACTTGCAGAAGTGAAAACGAGTGATTTTGAAAACCTATAATTAATTTTACAATTTCACCCTGTATGTACACAGAATTGTGCAATACAGCAGTAAAGTTTTAATTACATCGAAAATGATATAAATTCTCGAAAACGATTTTCGACATTGTACAATAATACTAATTACCTTTTTTCGCTCGTGCCGATAATTACACTCCACTGTTTCCAATACTTGAAAATATCGAGAAAAAATCGCTTCACGTGAAACTAGTTTATCATGACTGGAGGCTGTTAGGTGCTCGTAGATTAACAGAGCATACATACACATACATATATTATTCATAACAATTCACACTGCATATCGTGATTTACTCACTTTTAAAATCAAGTACATAACTCAATAAACGTAGCAAACTATCGTAAAAACAAATTAATTAAATTGTATGGTATAAAACTAGTTAAACTTTATTAAGATTACTAAGCTGTATTCTTACAGATAACAGACGAAAAAAATATTTTAGTGCATAAAATTTTGTTGAAATGAAATTAATTTTCTAAATTTAATTTATTGTTATAAATATCTATAAAATAAAACATTTTGTTTCTTATAAATATGTATGTAATAACGTAATGTCATAATCACACCTTACTAAATAGTAAAAAAAATAGCAATATACAAGACTGTATTAAATATTATTCTTCGAGATCTTAATTTTGTCATAGTTCTGTAATTTTATGAATAAAAGCATAAATTAAATTACTTGTGTACATATTGTCATATTCAATTTAAAAATATTAAATTAACCTTTTTAGCTATCTGACAGAGTGTGTTGTAATTAAATTGCCCAGTTTGTTTCAGTAACGAGTCAAACACTCCTTGTGACGATTTTGTCCCAATTACTGATTCAATTTTAGTCTCTTGTAGTTCATCATGAATCAAAAGTTCATACGGATGGCCAAATTCAACAACTTTACCTCTAAAAAACAAAAACAGTAAAAACCAATTTTTTTCTTATTCTATACAAGAATCACTTCATTATTACTCATCAATGACGAGAATTTTATCTGAATCCATAACGGTATGCAATCTATGAGCAATCGTCAAAATGGTTCTATCGCTAAATTTCTTGCGTATTGTCATTTGAATCAAATTATCAGTCCTAAAAGTAATACATATGAAAAATTTAATACACTAATTAAGCCTTTTATCTTAGATAAAAGTAAATAAAAAGTCACTAACTCTGGATCAACATTGGCAGTAGCTTCGTCTAACAAAAGGAAATGACTCTTTTTCAAGATCGCCCTAGCAAGACAGAGCAACTGTCGTTGACCGACAGACAAATTTGCACCACCATCGGCCACTTTCATATTAATGCCACCAGCCATGCTCAAAATAGTATCTTTTAACTTCACCTAATTATTAAATTAACAATTATTCCAAATATTGTACATATGTAGAAACCAAATTTGTACTAATAATATCACCTCTTCTAATGCTTCCCATAGTTGATCGTCATCGTAGAGACTCCACGGATCTAAATTCTCTCTCAAGCTACCGCTGAACAGCATCGGTTCCTGTGGAATTATACTCATGGATGACCTCAACTGATGAAGACCTAAAACTTTCGTTTCTACACCGTTCAATATTATTTCACCACTCGTGTAAGCCAACCTATCGATAATCATATATTTGTACAAACTAAAATAACTATCTTATTGCACATTTTTCATAACAGATTTCATATTATTTGTATATTTACCTGAATAGAGCTGATATTATTGACGATTTTCCAGCACCTGTCCTGCCAACGATACCTATTTTTTCACCGTTAGTTACGCTGAAGTTAATGCCTTTCAATACACAATTTGTTTCATCGTTTTTATCATAGCTCAAATATACATTCTTAAATTCTAATTCTCCTGTAAAAATAATTTATTTAAAAATTTTAGATAAGTTTTATCATCAAACACAATTAAGTAATATACAGCTAATTATATCAATCCAATTGAGTTTCCATTTGTTATATTATTCGATAGTATGAGTACTGATATAATTGAGGTCTGCAACTACAAAGAGGCAAAGTGTATTAACTTAAGTAAATTTTCTATGGCGCTTTACACCGTTGTATCGAAATTATCCCTGTAGCCCATTTCTACATCAAAAAAATGCTTTTATTTTTTTGGCACTTTGCCCCTTTGTAAGTCCAGTCCTCAATTATGATTACCAGTGACTAATATTATAATTGAAGCAAATCATAGATCTAAAAATAAGAATTAATCAGTGATAATATGTACCATTTGTAGGCCAGTTAACGAGCTTAACGTCTGGATACATTCTTTGGAAATTATTTTCATCAGTTTCTAACGGGGGCTCGGGAGTTAGTTGGGTATATTCAAAAATTCTTTCAACCTGAAAGTATAAAAATGAATCAGCTTGGAATAAATTAAATTAAATACTTTCAATACTTTTATCTTTGTATAACGAACTGAAGTCATCTGATTTTCAACTTCAGCCGTCTGTCGTAGTCCCCATTGACACATTCCGATCAATCCCATAACTTGAGTGATAGCTAACCCTACTTGACCGCCGAAAACAGCTAAAACAATTTGTCACAAATTATTGAAAATCTAAAAAAACTAACTAAACTAAAACCATTTTATAATACAAACCTCCACTTGACAACAGAAGAAAACTATACGCTACAAAAGCCAGATAGAGAGTGCATACGATATCCATCCAGAAAGAAAACGCTCGACTTGTATTTACAATCAATATCCAGGCCGAAGTGTGTAAATTTAAATGCTTATCAAATTCGGCAATTAACAGTGGCTGAAGAGAAGATGATCTAACAGTATCTAAACCACTCAAAGTTGCATTTACATGAGTGAAAGCTGGAGATCTACCTAAAATGTAATCATAATAAAAATTGGAACATTTTAAAAGTACAGAAGTCAATAAAATTCAATACTGACTGATTCCTTCTACTCTTTTTAAACTTCTTGCTGTTGAAATGTATATTGCTCTGATCAAAACAAGAATAATAGTGATGACAAATGTTGGAATTAAGAGCCAATAGTTAGCGACGCATACAATAATTATGATACCTATTGTTTCCAGAAAGAACTGCAAAATATAACATTAAATAAAATTCACTAGAATAAGACGAAACTCATATCTAAAGAATAATAATCACCGAAATACAATCGGCAAGAGCTGGTGGTAGCGATATGTCAATTGTACCAATATCCTTAGAAAATCTATTGAGTATTCTTCCCGAGGCATTGTTATTGAAAAACCACATTGTAGCTCTTATGATTCCTCTGTAACAATTAAAAAATAAAATAATTTATTAAAAATTATAGATTTTGTAAAATTTAATTATCTATTATACCTACATACCCAAACATGGAGTCATGTAAATTGATCGAAGCTTTGATGCATAGATTGAAAAACCATATGAGTTTGCTCAACGTTAAAATTATACTCATCAATATTAGACCTAAGTAAATATAAAGGCATTGTTCTCGACTTAAATCCATAAAGCTTGATTCGGCTCTAACTGTTGTAGTCCCAGCTTCAGAAGTTGGAGCGCTAGACATATTTGTATAGAGATGCATTATTTCTGTGGCAGCATTGAAAGTCAATACTGGAAAGTAATAATTATTATCATTTGACTCAGGATAACAGTTTGCTAATTTTTCTTCCAAATTTACCCTAAAATAAATAAATTTATATTATGATTTTGAGTTCATGTAATGAAACTACCGATTAAAGTAAATAATTTTTTGTTTACCATACACTAATCCACCAATCAATCAACGAATACGATGCTTGACCAAGAATAAAAAGTATCATGATAACAACCAGCTTGACCGTTCCGCTTGCACTTTTCAAATAAGATTTGTAGACATCCGAGTTGACAGAACCTGTTTTCTGTTCCTCTTTTTCCCTTTCTTGTTGATCTGATATTATTGAACTTATTGAAGTATTTGATGCACGTCTGCCAACTTGTTTATCATCCTACATTATAAATTCGATCTAAAAATTGATGGGTTTACTAAAATAATTTTTAATGCATAGTTTCACTTACTGTCGTGTTATCTTTCGATTGTTTTTCTTTTTCATCTTCATCGATCTTAGAAGATGAATTATTAACATTGAATGACGTTTTTTGAAACTTCAAATAAGTGTCTTGAAATATAAACTGAAAAAATTAGAATTTACAAAAATGTTAACCTAACCTTTGCTAATGTTTCACATAATATGCAATATAAATTATAAAATACAAGGCAAACTAACTTTTCCACCTTCCATAACGCATACAGAATCAGCTGAACTTATATGTTCTAGTTGATTTGTAACAAATATTACAGCGTTAGTTCTTAAAAATCCTCGGATGCACTCGTTAACCAATCCGTGAGCAACTTTAGTATCCACAGCTGACAATGGATCATCCAATAAATACACATCAGCTTTTTTATATACACAACGAGCCAAAGAAATCCTCGCTTTTTGTCCACCCGATAAAGATATACCTGAACCATAAACACTTAATAGTTCAGAATCAAAATTGTACAATTAATATAATTATGTATATGAAAACATTTAAAGAAAGAACCTCTTTCTCCTACAATTGTTTTGTCTCCACGGGGAAAAGTTTTGAAGTCTGATTCCAATTTACAACATTTAAGGACTCGTTTGTATCGTTGGATATCCATTTTCTGACCGAACAAAATGTTCTGTTGAATAGAAGCTTCGAACAACCATGGTTGTTGGCTACAATATGATATAGTGCCGTTGGTATCTATAGATCCTGATACAGATGCTATTTCACCAATTATAAAATTCAAGAATACACTCTTTCCAGATCCGACTTGGCCAATGATAGCTACAAATTCCCCATTTGATATCTGAAAGATATGACTTGAATAAGTAACTTATCACAGTGAGTTATAAATAAATTGTAACACGTACTTTCAACGATATATTGTCTAATGCCACGGTGGTATCTCCGTTCGCATTTGCATCTTTACCCCAATGGGCACAAATATTTTTCAAATCAAGCAATGGTTCAGCATTATTATCCATGTTTAATTGATTGTTTTTCTCGTTGTTCAATTTTTGCAATTCACTTGCACTCAAAATATTATTATTCAACGTTGTCTTATCAATTTTGATTTGTCGGTGTTGAGAATCTACTTCTGATAATAGCAAAAATTCTTGAATTCGAATAACTGAAACGTGGGCTTCCATTATTGACATTATAGCTAATGGGAAAAACTCTACTAGTGATAGTTTGATTAGGTCGTATAGAGAAAACAAGACAAATATTTTGGCTGCTGTTATTTGATTGCCAAACAAGACGTAAGCTAAAATACTGATAAATATTGATATTCTGGAATTGAGCTTGACAAAACATAGCATCACTGCTTTGATCCAAGTGATTTTACGTATGAAACTCATTTCTTTTCTGAAAAATACAATACGTTCAAGTTTCTGTACATATATGATATTATGTAAATACTTATAACATATTTACTGTCTGGTAAATGCAATCATTTTTTTGAAACAATGTTCCCATGCATACATTTTGATTATTTGAATCCCTTGAATAACTTCATTCATCATTTTAATTCTGTTATCAGTAATGAAAGCAGTTCTTCGTTGAAGATCAGCACTCATTCGACCCAGAAATGCTAAAAATTACACATAAATACAGAGAATAGAAAGACAAAGTGGGAAAAAGTGATCCTAATATAATGCCAATAAATACCTTGAAATGGTATAAATGCCAAAATAAATGCAACACCAATTAGACACGCTAGACCAATATTTGCGTACATTATATAGATAACAATAGCGCCTTCTATCGGTGCTCGCCATAAATCCAAGAAAAACATGCAACAGTATTCAAACCTATTTACATCATTTGACAACAAGTTCAAAATTCTACCATTGAGATCATCGTCTGATGTGTTGTTTGTTTTTAGATCTAAGCGCAACACCTGCAGTAAAACATCAATTAGCACACTGATTCATTCACGTTCTACTTAATAATATATTGATTCACATAATTTACCTTTCTGTAGATCAAGGAAGAACAAGCGATTCGAATTTTTGTACTAATGTAATACGTTTCTACCAGAAATGGATGTAATGTAAAAACATGGAGCAAAATGCTCAATATCAGACCGGAAGCGTACAAATAAGCGTCCTGTTCCGTTATTGAATCTTGCCCGGGAGAGAAATACGATATCAAAAATCCCAAGCATATAGGTTGCATCATTCTTTGAATGAAAAGTAATAAATTAATTTACCAATATTTATAAGAACATTTTCTACTATTTTCATTTTAAATTAATACCTGACGATTATTTCCACCAAGGAGTCCAAAATACTGATTGCTATCAAACGGGGTCCGTGCAGTTTAAAAAGTACACGGAAAAATGACGGATTATCTTTTTTTAACTCTTCATTCCATACTTTTTCACATTGATCGCCCAAAGTACTAGCATTGTGTTCTTTCAAAGGTACATACAAATCATCTATTTCTAATTGACGTCGATAACCCGTAGAAAAAAGACCACGTAACCACCTTTTAAGAATATTCAATCAAATAGCGAATGAACTGCATATAAAACACAATCAAAAATCCATTTAATCCAAATATATTTATTTACTCACCAAAAAGTGAAAACAGAAAAACAATTAGCTTTAGCTCTCGGATTTTCCTGTCTATCATGTTTATAAAATCCTGGATCCATTAAAAAAGTATAACTTTTTGAAATTGAGCACAATTTAAACAATGACCGCACGCTGACAAACAAAATAATAACTGACCCAGACATTCGCTAATCAGATATTATAAATGGAACATCTGTTATATAATGTCATATTTGAAGAGTGATAATTAAGTGAAATTGAAAACAATCAAAAATTATCTTATCACGCATTTTATCCTATGAGTATTTTTCTTTTTGATACCTACATATTTAAAGTACAAAAATAATAAAATAATACTGTAAGACGACATCACCAGCTAATCATTAATTTGACAGTTGGTACACCCCTCGGGCCTATCCTAACTCTGGCAAACTCGCGCAAATGCCAGATCTGGCAACCCCGCGCAAATCAACCCCTACCGAGAGTTTCAAACTCTCGGTCATTCTCATCTCGAACAGCAACCAGACCAGACCTTCATCTCAAACCCCTCACGGTAACCCACTACTTTAAAACTTTCAAATCAACTTCACCCGAGAGACGCCTTCTTCGTATCTTCAAATACGGAGAAGACGTCATCTTACAATACAAATTAAAGACAATTTCTATTAAAACAAATTTTAATTTATATCAAAAGAAGATAAAACATCTTAATTGTAATAATAGCACTAATATTAACTCACAGATCTTGTATAATTACTTATTTTCATAAAAATAAATCGAAAAATGTTAAATAAATTACATTTCAATCATTCATATCTGAAATAGTATTTCAATTATCTTTCTTTGTGGATTGTATATCTTTATAACTCTGAAATCAAAGCGACAAAAGATATAAAATAATCTTATAAAATAATTAAATTTATTTGCACAGATTATTTATTATTACCTCTTCCGCTATTTTGAAAAGCATATTATAGGTACATTCGCCAGTTTGTTTAACTAAAGACTTAAATATTCCACCAATCAATGATAAATCTGCACCAATACTATTTATCGAATCTGACTTTTCTTCGTTGATTGTCATTAAATGACTCAACGAAACGTCCCTACATGAGAACGTTCCCTCCTTGGTTAATAATTCATAAGGATGACCAAATTCTACAACTCTTCCCCTATACAAAAAAATAATAAACAACAATATATCTTTAAAATTTGATATAGAAAAATATCATGCATCGTATTTATTACCCATCCATTACAAGCACTTTGTCGGAATCCATCACTGTGTGTAATCTATGAGCAATAGTCAGGACGGTCTTGTCTGTGAATTTTTTTCTGATTGTAGTTTGAATTAATTTATCGGTTCTAAAAATTAAAAAAAATACACATGTATCACACAAAAAAATTATTTTACTTCAAACATTTAGGTTAGATGCATATTTACTCTGGGTCAACATTGGCCGTTGCTTCATCCAATAATAAAAATTGAGTATTTTTCAATGCTGCTCTAGCGAGACAGAGTAATTGGCGTTGACCGGATGAAAAGTTGCCTCCTCCATCAGCTACTTTCATATTGAGACCAGCTGGCATATTAGAAATGGCCGTTTTCAGCTCCACCTATCACACAACAAAACCAACAATGAATACTTGAACTAAAATGTGCTATTTTTTTGAATAATATAGTGACTTGACCTCATCTAAGACTTCCCACAACTGTCCATCGTTGTATTGACCCCATGGATCTAAATTATCTCTTAGACTACCACTGAAAAGCATGGGTTCTTGGGGAATAATGCTCATAGCTGGTCTTAAATGATGAAGACCCAATGATTTAGAATCGACTCCGTCCAAAACTATGGCCCCTTCAGTGTCGGTTAGCCTATGATTATTTTAAACATTCAATACAAATTAAAAAATTGGAATCAAAACAATTTGCTCAAATATATTACATTAGACATAAATTAATTGAACAAACCGGAAAAGAGCTGCAATAATTGAAGATTTACCAGCACCAGTTCTGCCAACGATACCTACTTTTTCACCTGCTTTGACGATGAAATTAACGTCTTTAAGCACATATTTAGGACTTTTGTCATAGGAAAGATAAACGTTTTTGAATTCTAAATCGCCTACAACATATAAAAATAAATTATTTTTTACACACTATTTTAGGAACCAATGAAATTGTAGGTCATTATTGTAAATTTTACCTTGATGTGGCCAATTTTTTAAACAAATATCAGGATACTTTTTGATAAATTCACTTTCGTCTGTTTCTAACGATGGTTCAGATGGAAGTTTAGTATACTCTGAAATTCTTTCAACCGAAGTCATTTGGTTCTCAACTTCGGCAGTTTGTCTCATTCCCCATTGACACATTCCGATGAGTCCGATCACTTGAGTAACGGCGAGACCAACTCTACCGCCCAATACGACTAAAAACAATAAATAAACACTTTGTTAAAACATTTAACAGTAGTTGAAACTAAATTCATTTAAAGTTTTCTAACCATCACTCGGTAAAAAGAAGAAGCTGAAAGTCACGATGGCAATGTACAAACAACAAACAATGTCCATCCAAAAAGCAAATGCTCGGTTTGTATTCAAAACTAAGGTCCACACTGAAGTATGCAAATCCAAAAAGCGGTCAAACTCTTTAATCAGCAATTTCTGCGAACAAGACGATCGTATTGTATCTAAACCGTTCAAAGTGGCGTTTACGTGAGTGAATGCCGGTGACCTACCTAAAATAATAATAAAATTTAAAATCTACAACATTCTCTTAACTATAAATAAAATTATTGATAAATAAAACGTACTGATTCCCTCCAATCTTTTTAAACTCCTACCAGTAGATATATAAACAGTTCTAATCACAAGTAGAACAAGAACAATAACAGAAGTCGGAGCTAAAAGCCAATAGTTTGCACTACAAACTACAACCAATATACCCACTGTCTCAAGGAAAAACTAAACAAAAAATAATAAATTAGGTTGTTTTAGTAGTAATATAATACCATATATGAGCCAAAATACACTAACTGAAACACAATCGGCGAGCGTCGGCGGTAATAAAGTATCAATAGTACCAATATCCTTAGAAAACCTATTGAGTATTCTTCCCGAGGCATTATTATTGAAAAACCACATTGTAGCACGTGTAACTCCCCTGAAATTTGACAAATATTTTAACGATTCAACTGAAAAATCAATCACAGTAAAATATACTCGTTGGTAACTAACATAAACATCGAGTCGTGTAAATTGATCGAAGCTTTGATACACATTGCAAAAAATAAAATAAGTTTAACCAGTGTTAAAATTATGCCTATGCCGATTATAGTTGAATATATGTAAACGCAATAATCTCGGCTTAAATTCCAAGTATTCGCACCCGCAAAAGATAACGACCAACTATCTGAATTCCACGTCAGTGATGAATTTGCTTGAATTTCCTCCGTAACATTTGTGACACTACTCAAATTGTTCTGTACAACAGTATTTGCAACTTCTTCTAAGTTTACCCTAAAAAACATATTACTGATTATATATTCTATAATATAATTCACAATTGGTTTTATTGTTCGTTTATTTACCAGACACTTATCCACCAATCGCATAGCGAATAAGCCGTTTGACTGAATATGAAAAGGATCAAGGTAAATATCAATACGCCTATTCCATGCGTGCTTTTCATGAATGATTTATAAACTTCCATATCCACAGATCCAGCTTTTTGACTTTCTTGTTCTCTCTCTTGCTCGGCAGACGTGATAGAATTGATTGAACTAATGGAGACACGTCGATTTCCAAAATGATCATCCTGAAAATTCAAACCAACCAATTTAACATCCTTGCCTAATTCAATGTTCAAAATTGAATTTCATATTATTTACCAATGCTTCTTGTTCATTGGGTACAGATTTCTTTTGGTCATTTTCGGAATTAGAAGAAAATCGTCCAGTAAGATCGAACGGTGATTGTATGAATTTCCCATACGTGTCATCAAACACAATCTATATGTGTAAAAATAATCAATAAATACAAATTCATTGATAGTAAGATAGTGTGATATCTAATAATATAATATCTATATATTATTAGATATCACACTATATGTCGATATTAAGCATAGATATTGATAGTAATATAGATAGTGTTACCTTTCCAGAATCCATGACAAAAATTTTATCAGCAGATGAAACGAGTTGTATTTGATGCGTTATTAGTATGACTGCTTTTGATCGTAAAAATCCTTGTATACACGAAATCATCAATCCGTGAGCAACTTTCGTGTCAACAGCTGATAGAGGATCATCCAACAAGTACAAATCAGCTTCTCTATAAACACAACGCGCCAAAGAAACCCTCGCTTTCTGTCCACCCGATAAAGATATACCTACAATCAGATTGTATCATATGAAATTTGTATGAAATAATAATTTATATATGTAGTATCAAAGAATACCTCTTTCTCCTACTATTGTCCTGTCTCCATGAGGAAAACTTTTCAAATCAGTTTCCAATTGACAGCATCTGAGAACTTGTTTGTACCGATGCGGTACCATTTCCAAGCCGAATAAAATATTTTGACGGATCGATGCTTCAAAGAGCCAAGCGGACTGACTACAATATGAGACATCGCCATTAATCTTCAGAGATCCTGATTGTAATGGTATTTCTCCAATTATAGAATTGAATAGTACGCTTTTTCCCGATCCGACAAGGCCGACAATAGCTACTAACTCACCAGATGAAACCTGTGAGATTAGAATGACTCAATAAAATATCGATATTATGTAAATATAAATATTTCTGTTGATAATATGTTATCACACACACCTTAAATGATATGTTATCCAATGCTACGGTACTTTCTTTTTCGCTGGTCATATCTTTTGTTTCCCATACGGCGTTCACATTTTTTACTACAAGGACAGATTCACTCTTAGCATATTCCCTATTGATTGAATGTTCTTCGCTATTTTGTTCTTTGAAAATGTTAAATCTATTTTGAGCAGCTTTGCCGTCGTTGTTCATATTAAATTTAATCATATTCATTTCTAAATTTGTTTTGTTCAAATGATTACTTTCATTTACTTCCGGCAATAATAAGAATTCTTGAATTCGATTTACAGAAACGTATGCCTCCATAATATTCATGAGAGCCATCGGAAAAAATTCAACTAGTGTAAGTTTTATCAAGTCGTACAAAGCGAATAGGACAAATATTTTAGAAGCTGTAATTTGGTTTCCTAGAAAAATATAAGCTAAAATACTAATGAATATGGATATTCGCGTATTCAATTTAACACAGCACAATGTAACGGCTTTAATCCAAGTAGTTTTACGAATCAAATTCATTTCTTTCCTGAAATAAAAATAATACTTGTTGCAAATGTATATTTTTTTTCTACATTATTTTTAAGTTTTCTATACTTACTTTCTAGCATGACCGATTTTATCTTTAAAACAATTCTCCCACGCATACATTTTAATCATTTGAATTCCTTGAATGACCTCGTTCATCAGCCGTATGCGATAATCAGTTCTGAAAGCAGTACGTCTCCGAAGACTTGCACCTATGCGACTTAACCAAGCTGAAAAACAGTGCAAGTACAATTAAAATTACAATTAAAAAACAATTTAATACAAATAAACAGTAGAACACTTCTAACATTGCAATGGTATAAAGCACAAAAGGAAGGCAACACCAATGAGACATGCAGGACCAATATTAATATACATGATGTATATTACGATAATGCTCTCGATCGGTGCCCTCCATACTTCCATGAAGAACACGCAGCACAATTCAAATCTGCTTGCATCGTTTGTCAATAAATTAACTACTCTACCACCCAATCCTTCTCCTTCGGAGGATGGTGTCTTCAAATCCAACCTCAAAACCTACATACATACATACATACATAATTATATAAATTTTTAACTATTTTTTATATTTTTTTAAATAATTTCCATAAGCAAAATTACCTTTCTGTAAATTAAAGAACAGCACGAAGTCCGTAGACGCATACTTATGTACATCATATCCAAAAGAAAGGGATGTAATAAAATTGTATCTATAAACATACTTAAGATTATTCCAGAAGCATACATGAGTGCTTCATCTGTCGATATCGCAGTTTGTCCGGGTGAAAAATATGATATTACAACTCCGAGACATATCGGTTGAGAAATTCTGCAAACATGGTATTAAAATTATTATCATTTATTTTATTGTTTATTAAACAAAACATTGACAAAAATAAATGTATGTACCTCAAGACCACATCCACTACTGAAAATAAAAGATTAAATACTACTAATCGAACACCGTACAGTTTGGCGAGCAAACGCAACAAGGACGGTTTCTCTTTCTTTAACTCTTTGAACCATTCTTCTTCACAACGATCGCCCAACTTGTTGGCGACATGATTATCGAAAGGCACATATAGATCATCTACTTCCAGCTGACGTCGAAAACCTTTTGTAAATAGTTCGCGTAACCACCTTTAAAAGTAAATTACATGTGTGATTCAATGACTCTAGTCATAGTGGATTTTTTAAATATTTTAATCTTTAAAATGGGTCAGTTAGATTATGATAATACTGTATAATCTATAATACCCGAAATGAGTTTAATATACACTACAAAAATACACGATAAAAATCCAAAACAAATTTTAACTACATAAAGTACGTAAACTTTTTGTATACGAATTTTGACATACAATGGTAAATTGACCTTTACATTGTGAATCGATTGTTAAAAATACATTACACAATTGTATTCGTCACTTATATACCGTGGCAGTTACGTGAATAAAAAACTACATACAGTACTCAAAATATTATTTACTTATAAAAATATTTATTTTTAGAATAAAAAGTATGTATTGCTTCACAATATACGTATGTATATGAAAATTATGTAAATAAATAATTACTTACCAATATGAAAATATGGATAGAAAATTCGCTCGAACCCTTGGATTAACTTTTCTATCGTGTTTATAAAATCCTGGATCCATTAGTTAAACTGGATAATATAACTGGTTCGATATCTATAAATTGATAAAGCAAACAAACAAACAAACACGGTATAACACTTCAATTCCCAAATTACTCTACGAGATATAAATTTAGCGTGTAACTCAAAGCCCAAACGTATAGTAAATGAATCGGTTTAATTGGAGTATGCAGCACATGGTTGAGTTATTGCACAACATTGTGCAATAGCAAGATAGCTGTGAGATATACTCACACAAAACATCTTGATTTATATCTAAAAGTATATGGTGTAACTGCTTAAATCATAAGTAAATAGACTTTATTGTGTTAACTTAATTTTTAAGATTCTTTGAAAATGTTTTTATACATTTTTAGCTTGATTTTCAACATTCATTTGCCAACGGTAAATGGTCGATATAAATGGCACTTAGGCGAACAGGTAAAACTCAATAACATAACCTTTAAACTTTTGTCAAATTGTATAACAATGTAATTTCACGGTAAATTATTATACTGTCGCTGAGAATATATTAAGTTAATTATATAAAAAATATTACTTGCGAAAATTGTATGAAGTTTATCTTTATTTCTCCTGCATTTCCACGAACGAACGTCCAAATCGCAAAATGTAGGACAAACAATTTCCACGCAAAGCAGATTCCTGTTTTACCGACATTTTTGTATAGGGGTTCTTCATGCACGTAATTTATTGTTTATATCAATTTTTTATAAAAATTTTATAGTATTCTCATTATAAGCATATAAGTTTACATACCAAAGGAAAAATTTTCACAATAGTAATAATAAACTAATAAAGTTGATTAAATCCTTTACATTAATATTCATCAAAAGACAGTTTTGATCAAATTTCAAACTTGAAAGTTTTCATTTTTAACTTTTATTTATTCCATGCTTTTTCAAAAATACTCACATTAAATTACTGTGAATGAACTTATAGATCAATGAACTACTCACAACGACATTTACTCACAAACTGGCACGTTGAAAGGAACAGATTTGTGGCATGTTATATTTCTATCGCAATAAATCATTTTAAATATGCCACTGTGTGTACAGACTCAACGATTATCTTCTTACAGAAATTAAGGAAATAAGAAATCGTTCACACTTAACAAGTAAATTTATTATTGTAAAATTTAAATGGTTCCGTTTATTTTTGTAATAGATATATGCATTAATTGAGTTGCTGTGATTTCTTTCAAAACGACTTGCGTACAAAATTATGAGACAATTAGACTTTCGAATTTAATGAACCAAACTGCAACTCTTGCTAGTCAATTACAGTCATTTATAGATTGATTGCCGAAACGAGACAAGAAATCTGTAGATCAGTAGGTCAATAACCGTGCAAAGTATGTATGTATTAGCAAACCAGTTGCGACCAGAACGAGTTAAAATATAAATTAGTAGCGACTAAAAGATAATATCTTTTATACATACATAGAATGCATTTAGTTGAATAAGTTACATCTTTAATTAAAATGCTTAGCACGACTTAGATATCACACACAATATCGCTATACATATTATGCTATCGTATGCTGTATCATGTAAGTAAACATTAAAATACGTAACGAAATGAAATTACAATAGCTTGTGCAACTTAATTTAATTTAATTATATGTAATAAAATCTTGTAATTTTCAATATTTTTATTTAAACGAAATGTAAACATGTTTATTTTATTATTTTACCATACACAGACATAACACATTATAATACTAGAGGCCAATCAAAACAATCTGACCCGGCCAGGGCTAGAAAAATTAAACTCAATTTATTTTAATTCACCTCTAATAGTTGTCAAATCAATTTTATGTGTATATATACATAGGTAGTATATTTGGTAACTTCAAAACATTGTTTAAATTTTAAGAAAAAATATATCATATAACAATACGTACACATTCATTGGATTTTTTTTTTAAATTCTTTGGATATTTTTTTGATAAATAATTAATTTAATATTTTGTACAATATATGTATTGCTTGAATTACATAAACTATCACAAATATGATATGAAAAAACATATTTTAGTATTTAAAAAAATTACCTAATTTTCTTGGTATTTAATTATTATTATTGTTAAAAAATACCTACATTATCAAATAATAATAATCATCTAAGAAGTCAAAAAAAGTAAAGGTAGATTACAAAATTTGAATAAGAGAGTATTCGTAAAGATTTTATATTAAATATTTAAAATCTAAATTGGAAGAATATTCATAGTGAAAATTTTTTCACAATAAGTAATAGATACTAGTAGCATTTATAAATCAAAAAGTTCAAATATTTCGAATTACATACAATTTCTTAGCTTTACATCAGAGTACACACACCTGTGACCATAAATTCTTCGAGGTGAAGCTTGTAAAAAGGCAACTAGATTAATTGTTACTGCTCTCTGCACTTCTTTTAGCACTTTAATTGGACACCCTTTTTTGCAGATAGATATGGTGCTTTAATAGAAAAGTGAAGTAAACAATTTGGTTCTGTCCTTTTCTAAGCCAAATCTCTAGGAATGAATGGGTGTACTCTGCTCTACATTATCAACATTTTAAAACAAAACAAGAATATTTTTATTGCCTGCATCCATAAAACTTAAAAGCGTTAACTTCACTACCGGTGCAGTGGCGTCTCATGGTTTTTTGAATGCTGCTATTTGATTATAAAATAAAATTTGTGACCGTTCTGTGATCGTCCTGTACTTTTTTGATTCCTAAAATAGAAATAATTTTCGAATTGAATAAATAAGAAGATTATAATATGCAATGGAAAGAATTAAATAAAAGTTCGTCTTGCATTTTCACATAATTTCATAGAAAATTTAAATTTCATAGTATATTTAAACTTCATTCAAATAGAATTTGTAGTACTCATGCTTAATTGATTTTACAGCTGTAATCAATAGTTATCGTAAAAGCGTAAAAAAAGGAATTTGAATTATGCGCCAATTCGGTCAATGCGTAACAGCGTATGTGAGATTCATTGTTTTCCAAATCTCAACACACCTCATTTTTGGATAAAAATTTTACTGGAAAAGATTAATTTATTCTCCATTTCAAATTAAAATTTAACGAACAACGGCTTACTTTAAGGTTATTGATGATGCCGAAAAATATATTGATTGAAAGGTAAATGTGCTGTTTTAATACTATTAAAATTATGCTTTTTAATGATATACTTAAATTATTTACATGTACATATGTACTATGCTGATGGACGAGCCACCACTGTTCACTCCACTACACAAGCATCATCACAAAACAGAATTTAAGAACATGAAAATTTGAAAAAAATACATACATATGTAGTACTTACATATACGTACATACATATGTAATTTATACATCTAATTTCAGAAAACTACGTACAACGGGTATTATTTTTAACATTGAGAAAAATTCGAATCAGAAATTTGGATATGGGAATCCTTGAAATTTATTTTGCATATTTAAGTTTATCTAAACATGTAGTAAGTTGTAAGTAAAGACACTCACAGCTGGAGCGGATTATTATTCGCGAGCGGATAAATACAATGTATTACAACCCTCACCACACCACTATTTATCCATTCACAAATAACAATCTGCTCCGGTTTGTGAGACCTTAAAGCTGAAATCTGACATTTTTGCATAGAAAAGTATTATAATTTTAATATATTATTTCTATAATAATTTTGAAAATTTCAAACTATAATTAAAATATTCATTCGCTTTTTAAATAAATTTAATTAAAAAAAACTTTTGAAATAAAATTAAATATTATAATAATACATATGTATATGTAAAAAACATATAATATAAATATATTTTATGTAAAAAAAAAAATTATTATAATATTATTATTATTGTCATCGCTTTATTTATGGCAGACAAAAAGGCATAAATTTTCAATATTCAATATATGGTCATAAAAAAGAAAATCTACACGTTACAATAATCAGTTAATTAGCCATACGTTTTGGTCATTTTGCATTTACTGAAAGGTATTGCTTCATCACACATAAAACGCAAACACGACTAACTAATCCCTTGTATATTTTTACTTTATTTTATAAATAATGTCCACATTCAGTTAATATACCGACATATTTCAGTTTTTAAGTTAACATAAAAAAAATTCTACACCACATCATTGTACCACCATATCCTTTCAACTTGGAATTGCATATTAGTTCCTAAGCATATAAAAAAAATTGTAATAAAATAAAATTTTAATAATTTTTATGCAACGGTAATTTTATATAATGGCAACTAGAATTCCATTCTACTTAAAAATTATATAGGACACAATATACATACGTATTATAAATAAGCTAAATATATCTTTTTCAATTTACGATATACATATTTTAAGTGTGATCGATAAAGTTATGGTAAAATTTACATTTTTTTTTTGTAAAAAAATTACAATAATTTTTTTAATAGTTAAAGTACTAAATATATTATAAAAGAGTGAATATATTATAGTATTGCTGACACGTTACAACAATGCTAAAAACTATCATTCATCTATAGATTTATGCAACTAAATTCATGAAAACACAATGTGCAAGTAAAAATTATACATGCAGGTGGTCGGACGGATTTAACAATGATGACAAAAAAATTTAACTGTACAAAATTCAAAATTGGAAAATGAACGTGTCTTTTAAATCTTTTCGGGCAATTTTCAGATATTTTATTTGCAGTGGTCATGACAAGATACTATCGTTAACAATTTGCGATTCTTCGTTAACACCTTCCTCTGAAAAAAGATGAGATAATATAAAATAGGCCACATCGTAATTGTTCCAGTAGCTGGTGTGGGAAGTTATCGCCCATATGTAATTATTAGTTATGCCGGAATCTTTCAAAGTGTAATCGATTCGATATGGCAGCACTTCCTCTGGATTCTGTGTTGCGTCTAAAAGTTCCCCTGTTGCTTCGTCTTTGAGATCATCTTTAGAATCGTTACCTATCATTTGAGCACTATCGTTTAAATTCGAATTTATGAGAGATTTCTTTCTTTGTTCGGTCGCCATCATAATTGTTGGATCTTGTAAATGTACGTCGTCTTCCATATCACAGTTTACAATACTTGCGTTTTTAAGATCGACTGAATTTCTACACATTAAATCTTCGCCTTTTTCAGATGTATTTATATTGGCTAATGAGATTTTTTTAGGTGAGTTTTCATAGTATTTCAATTTAGAAGCTGGATTTTCGTTCACGTCTGAAATATGTTGTGGATTAGCATTAGCTATCGGTGATCCTGTTTCTGAACGTTGCCACGGATGCTTCACATATGACCATAACTTCCATGGACCTATAAAACAATATAATACATAATTCGTAAAACTGTTTTTAACAAGTTTTCTGCATCAGATATAATCAATTTTTAATACTAAAAAATGTTATCAAAACAATACTAAAATTAATATGTATTAAAAAAGTATGCTAAAAACAGTAATTAATAAAAATAATGATGATTTATTTGTTTTAAAGCAATAGAACAACTAAAAGTATACAAATTTAAGTTAAAACCATATTTTAATACAATGAGCAAAACAACGGTATGATTTTGTTATTTATAAAATCATTTACATCAAGTTCGGTTACAATATCTCAATGGATTATTATGTATTATTGGTACACAATGAGTTAAAAATCAAACTGCATTATCTTGTGACTAAGCTACGCATCAAAAGCATTTTCAACACATTCGCATTTTCCCGGCAACTTGCTTTTTTTAGTCACACATTGAAATCCACTTTTGACTTACAGAAGAATAAAAGAAAACTGGATATATTTTTTCTCACAATTACACGCAGATTCTGTTGGTATTGAAACTTTTGAGTTCTACCACGAGAACGATTACGCCAATGGTCAAAGATAAAAAATACGACTTCCAAAAACAAATTCAAAAATTTGTTATACACAACTGGAAATTTAAACATTGACTCAGGTTTATTCCCAAAATATATAAGAATAAACAGTTTAGCGCAAAAGCATTATATTGTAATACAAACGTACGGCTAAATTCGGTACAAGTTAATCACAAGTACATATTGTGATTTTATTGATATTTTTAATATTATTAAATTCTATTCTAGGCAATACGTTAAAAATTATATGCAATTTACCCTTGGCTGGGGAATTTTGTGAACTGGGACTCGTAAGTGGAGCTGCATAGTGTGGCGGAATAATTATCGGCGGATGTTCAGATAACCATCTAGCGACTAAAGGCTCCAATCTACAATTGAAATTTGATTGCTTACGTGAAAAAATACAATATGATATAAACGAATACGACAAAAATAGTTCATTTATGGACCAACCTATACGCAACTGGATCAGACGGATAAAATATATTATACAAACGCGTTTTGAATCCAGTCGGTAAAACTTGAGCCGAACTAGAGTTGGCTTGTCGTAATGATAAAAACACACCGAGAGGCGAACCGAGACAAAACACTTGCTGCAGTTGAAATAGCAATCCTCCATTCTTACTCGGATTAGTTTCCGCATCCTGAAAGCATTACATCAGATACATACTATTGGCAATGCTAGAACACGTAACACGTGTACAAAACTTACCCTGCTAATGCACCGTTCACAGCCAATTTTATGACCCGTTACAATGTCATACAGTATGACGCACCCGAGTGAGTGCGCAACGGCACTAAATTGACCTTTATAATTTGGATTTCTGGCCATGAACATGGTGTAAAGTCTATTCAACTCCTGGGTCAAATCGTCTTGCACCTAAAAGCAATTAATTCCAAAATATTACCATTGAAACAAACGTTTTCTAAGCCGTTTCATATTAAACAAACTTGTTTTCCATAGACGGGACTGGTATAATACATAACGTCCATTGCGGCATCGTTAATAGCTCGGCGGAGAGCTGGAGCGCCTAACGGAGCCGCAGCTTCTAAGAGAGCGGCTGCACTTCCTCTTTCACCAGCTCGCCATCTAGCCGGAAACAATTCTGCACGACCCTTATCATCTTTACCGCCGCAATTGGAATACTGTGCTCGGAGCCAGTCACAATTTGTACGTAAACTGTAAAACACACATACCCCAATTACAATAACTGAAAATTTAAAAAGATAACAACAAATATACAAATACTAACGCATTGGTGTTTCGTATTATTCTGCCCGAATCCATCTTTTGTCCGATACCGTGTATTACAAATACGACCTGTGTTATATCGGGAGGACGTTCTAGAGCTGAAGCTTTGATCTTATAGCCTCGTTTGAGCCTGTATCCCGTCGCTAAAGCAATAAATTAAAGTTATTCATAATTAATACGATAATATTTCTATTAGTAATGGTCAATTTACATTGATAGAATCCGAGTTTTTGAGTGACGCTTCTGACGAGTTGTCTCGGTGCTCCGCCCCAATATAAATATAGCTCGCACGGCGATAACCATTCAACATGAAAATCGGTGAAATGATGCGAATAGACGGCAACTCCTGTACTTTAAAAAAATAACAAACAATTATACTAAGAACATAGTGTTGTTTAATTTTCGTTAAAAAAATGAATTGCCTGGCTGCGGAATCGTTTGATCGAAAACATTTTTATTTCCTGAACCGTACAATCGAAGATGTTCCTCTTCGATAACTTCCCCGTAGCAACCTTCTAATGGTTGCCAACTTCCATCGTAAAAGTATAACCCTCTGTGAAATAATATTATTCGATAAAATAACCAACGGAGAGTACTTACGTACGTTTCGAATATGGAAAAATAGTTATTAATTACCGAGTTATCATGCATTGTTCACCAGGCCAGTAAATAGATTCACACGTCATCGTTATCAAGTTAGCTTCATACATTCCTAAATGTACAAATTAGATATACAAATACGCTATAAACAATCAATATAAATAAAAGTTCATGTTGAATTATACCTCCTCTTACTATAATCGTATTAATATTGTCTATAGGTTGATGCTTATTATCACAATTATTAAATTCAGTATCAGATCTAGAATTTATATCACATTCCTTATGAACTAATTTCGATCGATCAATATCACATTCCTCTTTTAACTTTTTACTCGACGATTTATTGTTGGTATATTCGTTGGCGCCATTTTTCAGATCTAATTTAATTTGGAAGTGTTTGAAAGTCGACTCTTCATTTGGCACAATTTTATCAATCTCGACTAAATCTTCAAAATTTACATCTTTAGTAGTCGCAGTACTATCGATTTTAGTCTTCAGCTCTCTGTATTCATTCTCTATGAGAAGCGAATCGTAACCGTTGAATTCACACCACACTTTGTCATCTATGGCCTTATAAAACCATCTTACCTGAAAACAAAAATTATTGCAATTTACTTATTACATACTAAATCAATAAACCGCTGACTACAAATAAAGAGATTGCTAAATGCGCAATATCACAAAATTGTACGTAAAAGTGCTTTAAAGCAATTGAAAAATCGTATTTCCTTACAAAACAGAACACATTTATACAAAAATGGGTCAAGGGTACGGGTGGTAACTACATATTATTAAGATAATTCTTGAGCAAAGGGACAATTACTAAGATTTTTTTGCTCTATCTCCATACAAAGTATCCGAGTACCCGTTTATCCCGAAAGTACCCAATACATTTTGAGTTTTTGAGTCTTACTTGTTCGGAACTAATCGGTTCGACTGTTTGAGGCACTTGATCTCGAGCAGAAGTCTCCCACGTCATACTTAAATTGTCGATTTCACATACGAGCGTTTCCTCATCGTGACGTTGTTCATAATCGAAATCTACATTAATATCTTCTCCAGCTTCTTGACCTTTCTCTTCTGGGGGAAGACTGGCGTTGAAGTTATCGCATCTCTGCAACTCGGCACTGTTCTGCTGTTCGCCGCCATTGTAGAAGCGAGAGAACAACTTGTGGTAGTTCATTGTCGAAAGTGTTGTGAAACGAAGACTGGTATCTGAGAATGCATCGAATGTTATCAGAGGCACAATAGATTGATAAATGTAATACAATGGAATATGCTAGACGTGTACTTGAAGTAGGGTAGTGGAATGCGTAGTGTTAAATGTGAATGCGCAGAGTTGAAGGGCGCGCAAAATAATACGGGACTACATTGTGTTCACAAAGTCGAGTCATCAGCGTTCGCGTTTGCGTCTGACCACCCTGACGTCACTGTAGCCTTGACAGATGACAGCTGTCAAACTGCTGTCATTCTGGCAACACCGACACCAGCTGATTCGATTTATTCTGAAAATTATATAGTTCTGTGTTTTCAGAACAAAAATGTACAATGCAGCCATTTTGAAGGTAAAATAATCAAAATGGCGGACGATTAAGTTATAAGTAAATCTTTGAAACTTTTAAAACTGGGAAATTATGCAACTCAATTTGCATCTACATATGTGTAACTATGACAAGCTTTTTTTTTTTTTTTATTTCAAGCAAATGTATTGACTTTCATTGTGTGATAAAACATCGCCGTTGTGAAATGATTCAAGATGACATATTTTTGGTTAAAATTAGTAGATACCTAAATAAACTACTTCTTGAGGCTTGGATTGGCGCTTGCAGCAGTTTCTGCAGCACGAGTCGGTGCACGCTGCAGCTTCAAAGGAGAATCGCATCTCGCTCGAACGCATGTGTCTTTTTCTTCATAAATGACGTCACGCTGTAATGGAGGGAGGGGGGTCTGATATAATGTGATGATTTGTGACGAAGGGGGTAGAGGGATTGTAAAACATGTGGCGTCACAAAACCTACAAAATAGAAATGAATTTTTTTTCTGAGAATAAAATATTCCGTGATTTCCCATTTGTATGTTACCAACTACATATGTACATATTCCAAAAAAAACTTCTTTTGAAAATTATATGGGGGGGGTTCAAAAAATGATGTAATTTAGATTAGGGGTAAAACATTTTGCGACGAAATGTGACAATGGAGGAGGGGGGGTAAAAACACCCAAAATCGTGTGACCTCATTTATGGATGCCCTTATCCGTTTTGCAGTTGAGACTAACTTATTGCTTTCCGAGTTAATAAACGTTGCATTTCTGTTTAGAGTTTCGCGGAAATCATTTCACGCTGGTAATGCGTATGTATATATCTTTATGTACAGGGAGTACTGATGTGAAAAATTCGGAATGTGGCTGTGTCGAACACGGCCGTAGGTTTTCCGTAAATACGTCTACGTTAGCGGCTAATATTTTATTTGGAATATGAGAATAAAGTGAAAGCATCGAAATGGATAAATTAATATATTTATATTTAGCATAACGAATAGTCTTAACTAGTAATCGATTACAATTTTATTTATCATTGGCCTGTAAACAGTGGCCGTCGAGGTACTCGCGCCCTTGTTATCCCTGAGCGCTGCGTCGAATTTCTTATGTTCCCGATACCGTCTCACTTGTTCTATCACAGACATTTTGGTACTGATCGATAGATGATTAGACCCTCGTTCTGATGATATATGTAAGTGTTTTGTATTTCCTATTGGCTTTTCGCCGAGTATGGGCCGACATGGTGAAATTTTAGAATTTTTTTCGACTTGTTTTTGATTTTTCACCAACAAATATTTTACACCGTTCACTTTTTATAGCTTAAATCGACAGACCTTGAAGACATATTTCGTTTAGTAGCAAAATCACCACGCTAGCACCTCAGAATCGCAAGATATACTGCATGGAAATTTTCAAAAACATCAAAAATGGCCGTTTGAAGATACGCCCCCTCCTCCACGCCTCGCGCATGCACGGTACCAATTCACGGTCATAAATATTGTAGACGTATACCCGAGCCAATAAAACAACATTCATGTCAATCGTGTAAATAGTAACGAAGTTATGGTGTCGGAATGTATGCCCATACAAATGTAAATGTGATCTTTCGTAGAATTCTAGAATTTAGCGTCCAAGTTTCACATCCATACGTCATAACTGGCAGTACGCATTGGTCGTACGCCCTCTTTTTTAAGCATAGCGGAATGTTGGATTTAAAAACTATATTCATTTTTCCAAAAGCACTCTATCCTAGTTTCATTCTTCGTTTTATTTATTCTTATTTACATCCAGTCATATTCACCAACTGCCCTAGGTATAAATAACTATCAACTATCTCTACATTATGATTATCTACTGTGACTAAGTTTTGCGTGCAAAATTCATTAAACATAATTTTAGTTTTATTAAAATTAATTTTTAAGCCTACTTTCATACTTTCGTTGCTTAGTTCTGTGAATCTGTTTTGTAAATCTACTGAGTTACATAAAACTACATATAACTATGTATGACGTCAGCAATATTTGTGAAAAAAGTCTACTTTTCGCGAAGTTAGGTTAGGTATAGGGTGGCTTGAATTCAGTTTTCGATTAACGCATTTTCTCGTCGATATTTGTGAAAAAAGTCTACTTTTCGCGAAGTTAGGTTGGGTACAGGATGGCTTGAATTCAGTTTTCGATTGATTCATTATTTCGTCGACATTTGTGAAAAAAGTCTACTTTTCGCGAAGATAGGTTGGGTACAGGATGGCTTGAATTCAGTTTTCGATTGACGCATTTTCTCGTCGATATTTGTGAAAAAAGTCTACTTTTCGCGAAGTTAGGTTGGGTACACGATGGCTTGAATTCAGTTTTCGATTGACGCATTTTTTCATCGATATTTGTGAAAAAAGTCTTCGTATAGCGATGTTAGGTTAGGTATAGAGTGGCTTGAATTCAGTTTTCGATTGATTCATTATTTCGTCGACATTTGTGAAAAAAGTCTACTTTTCGCGAAGTTAGGTTGGGTACAGGATGGCTTGAATTCAGTTTTCAATTGACGCATTTTCTCGTCGATATTTCTGAAAAAAGTCTACTTTAAAGGAAGTTAGGTTGGGTATAGGGTGGCTTGAATTCAGTTTTCGATTGATTCATTATTTCGTCGACATTTGTGAAAAAAGTCTACTTTTCGCGAAGTTAGGTTGGGTACAGGATGGCTTGAATTCAGTTTTCGATTGGCGCATTTTTTCGTCGATATTTGTGAAAAAAGTCTACTTTTAGCGAAGTTAGGTTGGGTACAGTGTGGCTTGAATTCAGTTTTCGATTGACGCATTTTCTCGTCGATATTTGTGAAAAAAGTCTACTTTTCGCGAAGTTAGGTTGGGTACATGATGGCTTGAATTCAGTTTTCGATTGACGCATTTTTTCATCGATATTTGTGAAAAAAGTCTACTTTTCGCGAAGTTAGGTTGGGTACAGGATGGCTTGAATTCAGTTTTCAATTGACGCATTTTCTCGTCGATATTTCTGAAAAAAGTCTACTTTAAACGAAGTTAGGTTGGGTATAGGGTGGCTTGAATTCAGTTTTCGATTGATTCATTATTTCGTCGACATTTGTGAAAAAAGTCTACTTTTCGCGAAGTTAGGTTGGGTACAGGATGGCTTGAATTCAGTTTTCGATTGGCGCATTTTCTCGTCGATATTTGTGAAAAAAGTCTACTTTTCGCGAAGCTAGGTTGGGTACAGTGTGGCTTGAATTCAGTTTTCGATTGACGCATTTTCTCGTCGATATTTGTGAAAAAAGTCTACTTTTCGCGAAGTTAGGTTGGGTACATGATGGCTTGAATTCAGTTTTCGATTGACGCATTTTTTCATCGATATTTGTGAAAAAAGTCTACTTTTCGCGAAGTTAGGTTGGGTACAGGATGGCTTGAATTCAGTTTTCAATTGACGCATTTTCTCGTCGATATTTCTGAAAAAAGTCTACTTTAAACGAAGTTAGGTTGGGTATAGGGTGGCTTGAATTCAGTTTTCGATTGATTCATTATTTCGTCGACATTTGTGAAAAAAGTCTACTTTTCGCGAAGTTAGGTTGGGTACAGTGTGGCTTGAATTCAGTTTTCGGTTGACGCATTTTTTCGTCGGTATTTGTGAAATTCGCGAGTGGGTGTTTGATTAATCTGGCGCGCTTACGCATCTGTAGATTTTGGAGATAACCGCGGATACCTGCCGGTTTACCTGTTACCTGTGCCAGAAATATCGAGTGGTTATATCGGTTTTTTAATTGATATCTGTGAACATCTCAATGTTTTAAATAAATAGCTACAGGGGCGAGCTAAACTTGTTAACGACTTCTAGTATCATGTTAAATCGTTTGAAACGAAACTGGAATTATTTAAAAATCACCTTGTGCAAAATAATTTTACTCATATTCCCAGTGATAACACTGAGCAACAAAAAATCACGTTTTTTAAAACCCAGAGCGGAGATATTTCAACAAAAATCATTAACGGATTTGAATTCAGTGGGTCATACTTAGTAAATATTGACTAATCTCCGCTCTGGGTATTTTTTGTTGTTGCTCAGTGTAATTTGTCTAAAAATATACGTATTCAAAATTTTCCAATCGAAAACTGTATTCACAATATTAAATTATTACATATAGCGTTTGAAGATCGACTTATAGATTTTAAGAGTAATTTAAAAGTGTTTCAATTTTTCCAAAATCCATTTGATATCAACGATATTGAAGAAGATTTTCAATTAGAATTAATCGATCTTCAAGCGAATGATGGTTTGAAGTCAATATTTAAAAATGAAGCGTTAATTAAATTTTATGTTATATTGGAGGAGTCTGATTTTATCCAAAAATAAAAGCATTTGCTAAAAAAATTGTATCAATTTTTGGTAGCATATATGTACATATGCGAACAGACGTTTTCCAAAATGAAATACATATGTATATTAAATCAAAAAATATGGAAATTTTTTTTTATACATACATATGTACATATTGGGGACCCCTGCCCTAGAATACATTTTGTAAATAATTTCCCTAAGATATTGTATAGAGGGCGACCTCCACACTTTAATAGGTCGATTTGGATGTTGTCGTCGCCGGGGGTTTTACCATTTTCGTATTCAAATATACATACATATACAAATATGAAAATAAAAAGAATAGAAGAAAAAACAAATTCATCCAAACAATTTTATTTTCATAACACATTTTAATCAAACTTGTCTTCTAAATATAGTTTATCACCAATTTTCACAAGTATATAAAATATTTATTTACAAATATTACAGTAATCCATACATATTATAATAAACTTTCATTTATCCAGGTCATATACATACATATATCAATATTTTAATTGAAATGGATTGAAGATCTAATTTGAATAAAATGTACCAAAGGAAAAAAAGTCCAACTATAAACACTTAGCTTTGGTCAATTGGGTACAGGTTAATACTACAGGATAAATGAAAGTTTAACTGCATTTAAGTGATTAAAAATAAGTACAAATCTAAAAACAGAATGTTTTTACTAACGCCACGTAGTCTGATTTGTTATTTAGAGTATTGTACTTATTTTCAATCACGAATACTTATTGAATTTTTTTTATATTTACTAAAGATTATTGAGCAATTTGTGCTACATACATACATACACACACGCATTTTAATGTTCGCACTCATGTTCACATGCAACGTAAAAATTATATACATTTCAAAGGAATGCTTTAAAAAGTAGTTTTTAATAAATGAGCAGTTGCAATGAAAGAATTTTTCAGTACGATTATAATAAATGAATATTTTTTGTCAACATAAACAATTTTTTGTAGCTTTTTTTCAGATCAAAGAAGATAATAATTAAAATTGTTGATCTACACCATTTGTAAGTATTCAAATATAAACATGCACTACCTTAATTTATTAATTAATTAAAATATAAAAATGCTAAAATTAAATATTATTGCAAAAATTTAAAAGAAAGAGAAAATGAGATTCTTTTTTACAATTATTAAAATACCTTTTAAAATCACGATATATATATTATTATTATCATTGAACGATCAAAATTTAATATAAACACAAAAATAACAAAATAACCCACGTAAGTAATTACAGAAAGAACCATCACTGATAGGTTAATGCCACCCTATTATTCTTATAAAAAGAGATTCATCTTTACATTTAACACGTCTATTAAATTTATGTTATCAAACTTACTTAAGAAAACATCAGTCATTTATAAATTGTATAACATATTATATATATATCTATGTATAATGGGTTGATATGAAAATATAATTCATTGTATAATAAAAAGTCAATTATGAACAGTATTCAGTTGTTAATATAATATCTATATAGGTAAGAAGTCGTACTTTCAAACGTTGCTTTGTCTCTTCTTGAACAAAACCAATTTTCAATTGCTTTACAAACATACATACATACATTATACATACAAATCGATTTACTCCTTTCATTCGCTATTGTCTCAATCACGTCATCACATTTAGTGTTTAAAAAAGTACATATTTTCATAATTTTTCATTTAAGTATCAAACACAACATTTTGTTTATAGTTTCGACCATTTGTAATATTGTCAACATTCGGCAGAATCTCGATCTATTGTCCATATATATAATATATGTTTTAATTGTTTTATTTTCTACTTTTAGGTAAAATTTATTTGGTCCTGTAATTCGATCGAAATTGTACCATATTTATATGCAATGTTACATCAATTTATAAATATTATTACTAAGTTGTGGGAAAAGTTTAGATTGCATAAATTTGAGCTCAACGGATCATCTTCAAGATCAAAATCAATACCTATTTATAATTCTAGTTATGGAAGGTTTGAAAAAGTAAAACATCGATAATGGCAGGTGGTAAATAAAGTCTCACAAAACACTTTTATTTGAAGTTAAACTAAATGGTAATTTTAGTTTCGTCAAAATTTATTATCTTCTAACGTCGGGTAGGTGTAGAACCCATTTCGTAACCGGTATTCACTTCACCCTTTTTCCCATTGGCCGCTTTTCCATTTTCTTGACTTTTATTATTCACCGAAGCCAAATAATTTGAACCTTCTAGATGTAACGTACTTTGTCTGTGTGATGATCTAAAATTCAAATATTATTATAGTGAAAACCATGATTCATAGATTCAAATTTTTCAACGAATCTTTTTACAACATACCTTATGAGACATGTTACAGATATTAACAATAACAATATTCCAACTGCAATCAATCCATAACTCAATACAGCTTTAGCTATTGGCGGTACTTTAGTTCCAAATCTCAAAAGCTTAGCCACTTCGTCGGGGATGTTATCAATTCCCTTTAAAAAACAACAGCATACATAAATAGACATTTGACAAAAATTACCCAAATTTATGTAATTTAAGACTTACATCTTCGAACCAAATGATAGGGAAGACAATATCGGGGAAATTAGCTACTTGTTTGATGTCAACCACTTGTGAAACGGCCAAGTTGATTTGAACGCGAGCTTTAGCAGAAAGTGCCGTACCCATTTCCTGCAATCAAAAATATTGTTAATTACGTACAATAAAGTATAAATCTAATTTTATTTTTTTTATATAATTACAGGTTGTATGTCAATGTAGAATTTATGTTTCTCTGGGTCCGGTGGGGAAACGCCTTCGAGTGCCGTTCTCAAATTTTCATCGGCCAAATAGAAATGGGGGAAACTCAACATTACAGGAGAATCTATAAAAAATTATATATTTGTATAAGTTTCCTACTTTGTTTCAATGATAAAATATATATTTGTTTTTAATCTATACCATATTGGCAGAAGGAAATGTTGTTTAGTCCGTTGGGTGCGCACGGTGGTCCGTCAGGACAGAAGCAACGATTTTCTGGATTCATATCAGGATCGGCAAACACATCAGACGGTGGGGTAAATCTGTATCCTAATATATCACCTTTTTTCGTTACTTCCTTCTCGAATCTATATTATGACATAACAATTGTTAGTTTCAACTAGTGTTGTAAGTCGAGAATATTCTCCAAAGATTATTTTCCATTATTCTCCGAGAATATTCGAGAATTTTCTTTTTTCTTGGTTATAAAACATCTCTAGATAGTTTAATAGCTTTTTAGAAGATTCTAGGATATTTTCAGCAGAACCTAATAGGAGTAATAGGACTTTCTAGAGTGTCTGAGAGCATTTTGAATGACATTTTTTCATTCTGACGACACTGAATGTGTCATTTCGTCATTTTAACATAAGCTCTACTAGCATGAACGTTTTCCGCGAAATTCTCACAGGAATGCAATGCTTATTAACTCTAGAAGCAATAAATTGTGTATACATATTTTTATTGCTTTGGTTATGATATTCCAGTGAAATTGTTCCAACTTTTGATAATTATAATCATTCATTTAAACTTACCACAAAAGATCTTAAAAATTTTGTCATATTCACAACCCATCAAATTTAGTTTTTGTCACGGATACTAAACTAATATTATTCGTGTAATCTGTATCACCTCTAGTAAGTATTAGCCCGGATTAGAGAGAGTTTACTGTATATTTAAGCAAATACAGTAAGAGTTAGTATTTATTTATTTAAAATACATGGTGGCCGATGGAGCCCAGGGTACATTGCATTATGTACATACAAATTTTACCCCTCAGATGCTCTAAAAAAGTAAATTTTCGAAAATTCTCGGTTTGGAGAATATTCTTCAAAAGATTATTCTCGAGATTTTTTCAACACTATTTTCAACAACTATTATTATAATAATCATAGGTTATAAAGTAATAACGATAATAATAACCTGAGTGGTAAAAGTCTGCATATGTCTTTGTCGAAAATGTGCAGAGTGGTATTTTTAGTAATGTGAGGTGGGAAAATAGAACCATCACTTCCGTCTATTCTAGAGCACGGTTCTGCAGTGAAGTGAGCCAAATGATCGATTCCATTGAACGCATCTACAAGACCGTACTTTGTAATGTCTGTAGCACCGGTAAACATATTGATTGTGTCCTTAGATGTTCCATTTTTCTGAAACGAAATAAATACATCGTAAATACGTACATATATAATTTATCAAACAGTCTGCACAAGTGAGAGTTCTTTGAAAAACCAACTTTCTATTGCATATTTATAGTTTGAGAGTTTTATCAAATGAATTTGATGACAATTTAGTGATAATGTTTACTATTTAGTATTCTATTTTTGTGGACTACAGACACTTTCTAAGGTGCTAAAACAAACAACTATTGTCTATTGGACTCGGTATCTGCTATTAACAAAACTATTTTACATTTTATTTTATTTTATAATTTAATCCTAAAGTATCAAATATGAATATGTGAAAACGTTTAAGACATATTGCACAGAAATTAATTAAAATCAATTAAAAAATACTCACTCCATACAAAAGACCGAACTCTTCATATGGTAATTTTTTTTCCTTGGGAATTACATCCTTCGCCAATTTCAACAAAGGATCTTCATAACCCCAGAGCAATTGTCCAACAGAGACTTCTACGAAGGGCTTAATTTTCAATATGTCCATAATGGAAGCCATCGCCAGCCTGAGGAATCGTGCAGCGTGCTTAGATTGAGATGTTGCACTCTATAAAATCAAAAGTTAAAATAGTAAATATTGTCAATGTAAGATTGATATACTATACTTTTATTTATTTGGGTTAATGAACAATATTAAAACTTACAAGCATGGGAATGTTAGGAACAACGACAACATCATCCTCCGAACCACCAGACATAGACTCGTCGAACACGTAAGTCTTTCGTTGGTTGAATGATAAAGTACCATTGTCGTTAAATTTAATGTTCACTTTTTCCCACGTTTCCCTGAAACAATTGTAAACAATATAAACTTTAAATATAGTATATTCGGGGTTAGAAGTTCAAAAGAAACGAGTAATGCATATCGGAGTAGTTTATTTTTCATTAATATTTCATATTTTTAACAATTGAATTGTTGGTCTTTTAATTTATTACAATCCAACCTAGTTAACTGGCAGAGACATATCTGCATTCGAATACACAACACTTTCTTCAGCTGCAAAAAGTGATCGAAGCCGTGTTGCGTTATTGTCTGCAAAAGCCGTGGGACGCCTTCTCACCACGCAACAACAACAATATCGAAAAAATACAACGACGTACAATATCTCGTGTGATAACCGGCCAATTCACGTGAATAAATAATTAACAGTTTCACTCTCGTATGCCTAACTGCACTCGGTGCTGTGGGAGAATTGCTACGTACTGCGGAGGTCTGGTTTCAATGGTTGAAATGAAGAATGTGCTCCTATTGTTAACGTAACAACACTCGATTCTAAATATGGGGATCTTATCAATACAATTGATGTGAACTTATTATCTGAACTCTCAAAGTACTATTACAATAAGAGATGCATTTATTTGAAATATGTATTTTCAAACCTTGCGCTTTCTTCACAAGAATATGTTACAACTAAACAATTCAAAATAATCATTTATAATTTATCGATGAACTGAAAATGTCTTTATAAAGTTGATAGGGCACTTCTTTTGAAATCATCACTGATAAAACTAATACTATGCATAATGAATTTTTACACAATACTAATGACTTTGAATTTTTTTTTTCTAAACTAATCAAGCTGAACAATTAGAGATGCAATACAACTGAAAGTTTCTCAACTTTTGAAAGATTGACGTGTTAATTGTCGTTTAGCATTGTTGCATTATAATATTTTTGCCAATAGCAACTGAATTTATCACTATTTTTAATATTCATTTTACTGGCCAGTGAAATTTAAATGAAATGAAATGATCAAATGGGTAAATATTTGACTTGAAATGCTCTCAAGTCATCGTTCATTCTTCAAAATATTTGCTGTTGTGTATTAACAAGTGTTCGTTTTGTGTTTTTGATTGAAAAGTGACACTGATATAGGAAACAAATGTTTTTTGAACACTACATACATACATTCATCACAGATACGGTTCTAAAATTTTCATTTATTTAAAAGTAGATAATATATTATGTAGTTTATGCAAATCCTGTGTGTAACTGAGATCTGAGATTACTAATATTTCGGTATCTATTATTTATACATATGTACATATGTATATGAGTGTGCAATATCGATTGTCAATGATGATGAAAAAGTTGCAATCGAAATAAAAAATAAAAAATTTATAATAAAATTCTGTGATTGTTATACATACATATATAAAAAGTATAATGTATAAAAAGTAATAATGTATTCGCATGAGATGAGATTGAAAAATATCCGGATTGACGTCATAGAAAATTATACGATTGTTTATAAAATATACATACCTACATATGTACATAGAATTGTTGAATCATTGCCGATCAAAGATGGATGGATATTTTTTATATTAATCACGATTGCACGTTAGATTAATTATTACGTTTTCTAAAGCCGTTCTCGTTCACTACTTTGAAAGAATTATATGGGTATTTCTACTGCTTGCACAATGATAAGTCTCAGGGATCTTTCACGAGAAAATTATTGATTGAAAACAAATTTACAGGTGCATTTTTCGTGCAATACAAACTTTTTAAAACACTATAATATGTACCTACATATGTATGTACACACGCACGAATACGTCTGTGCGATATATTTAAAATGCAATTTATCAATTTAATAGAATATTGTGAATACGTTGTGTATTTAGAAAGTGTGAAAAAATACTAAGTTTCCAACACGCCACGCTTTTTATCGAGAGAATTTCCTTCGACCGCTAAAATATTGAGATTTTATTTTCGCGTTTCGTTCGTATGGAGGAAAGGCGTCAAGATACTTCAGCAACGATTTAAGATTACGTATTCAAATTAACACTTTGGGAACTCTCGGACATCCTATGCACTTCCGGGACATTGTTTCGTCGACGGGATTATTTTTAAATCCATTTACATAAATAAATAATTAATTTGCGAATACCGTATAGAAACGTTGACCCGTGCAACAAATCAATGAGATCGTTTACTTCGTTTCGTACAAAGTTCCCGGAGAAAGATTTGACCCACATTTTTTCATCTTAACTTATAATGAAAGGAGAATTTCCTTATTAAAATCACCTACGAACTTGAGACGACTTTTACATAATAATTTTACTTTATCCTAATCGGATAAAGTATTGTGATCGTGCAAAAATTCGACCTCGAGATTTTGACTGATTTATATGAGGTATTATCCTCTGATCACGTGTTCATGATTTTTTTCTAATGTTAATTAATTAATTCTCTTAGATAAATATTATAACTTGGCTATACAAGACAAAACTTTTAAATTCTTTGAAGCTTTGATACTATGTACATATATAAATATTCTTCCAAAACAAATATTTTAGAGGATGTGTTTCGTATAATTTTGACATTTTCGAATATATTCTAACACGTGCAAAATCAATACTTATTTAAAAGTATTACACTTGACTATGTAAATGTAACATAAATTCTAGTGTTCCTTGAATCGATCACAGCAAACTGACCGACACACACGTTGTTTGACTTGATAAAACATATTTATACGCGTAAAACGGTCAAAAGAATCGAACGGAATCTGTGCCACGGTTGTTCGCTTTGTATAATTGGATCAAACGCGGCATTTAAAAGGGACATCGATGTAATAAAAACAAAAAAAAAAATTCCTAAGATTAATTCGATCGACTGCAGTCGCCTCCAATCAATCGAACCATTAGCACACAGACAGTTTTATTTACCTGTAAACGTATGGTCCAAGTTCGTCGAGCACTGGCTTAGAGCCATTGTTGAGGAACTCATCTGCGTTGGTTACGTTGTAAACGTATATTTTCATCAGCGGAGTAACGGGAGGTTTCGCCCACCAGCCGAACGTTTGAGAACCAGGCCTTAATACTAATTCCTGAAACAAACAAATTCCTTCAGTTAGCAAAAGTACTAAAACGAACCGCATACACGTTAATAAACGAATGCACCACATACCCACGTATGATAGGAGATTCCCAAACACTTATTTTACATAATAATTTCAAGCGAAATCCGTACAAAAAAAAAAGCAGTTGCGTCGTTGTTTGAATTTGTGTGATGTAAAATACTATGAATAATATAAACTGGTGTGCTGTGAAACCGGTAACGTTTCGTAACAATTCAAGAACTGCCATTACCAAAAGCTACCGTCGTTTCCGGAACAATTTGCCGGAACATGTCCGCACCGTTTGCTCATTGAATATTCAATTTCAATTACATATCCTCGGATGAAACTAATTAATTATAATAAATTTTAATACACAAGCCAGACGAATAACGCCTCCAAAGCATTACCTTCGAACTTTGGCCAAATTAATTCAATATTTCGATATTAGAGTTCAATCGAAGAAGACAATGCTCGCAAACTGTCAAAGTAAACTTCTTACTTATTCATTATACAAGTTATTTTAATGTACTTGGAAGCAATCAAATTTGACCTAGACTTCTAAAGATTTTCTTATATGCTGGAGAAGTATTCTTTTGACATCGTATAGGGATAATAATTGCCGTCATAAATTACGTCAAGGTCACGTTTAAATAATCTATCTATAGTAATGCATTAAATGTGTATATAAAATGAGATACCTGTATAGATTATTACCAATTAACAGTATTGTGAATCCGGCTGTATGTGATAAACCGAAACAGTGTGAAAGTAAAGGCCCTCACTAACCCGAGCGAATAATTTAACGCTTGGCGTCTGCGACTGACGCCCCTATTGTCGTCCCGTTCGCACCGATATAATTCGCATTGGTGCGATTCAACGACGATAGAGGGCGTCAGTCGCAGACGCCAAGCTTCAAATTATTCGCTCGGGTTAGTGAGGGCCTTAAAGTGTTCTTTACGATTGATAGTTGCTATGAATACAAAAGAAAATTTTTAATATGTCGCATAGTATAATAAGTGGAACGGCATTCACGTGGAAACTTTTTCAACGGAAACTGTTTCACGTCATAAGCGCTTTACGTAACGTCACATTTACGGAAACGCTTTTATGTGTTATTTTTCAATTGACCCGGTATCAATTTTACGTCAAAGTTACGAAAAGTTTCTCTTTTTATTTGATCGAGCACACACTCTCCGAACAGACAGGTTGATGTGTTGATGTGCGCGCACGTAACGTAATATTATTACTTTTTTTTTTATTGCCTAGTATTATTGTCGAAGGTATAAGCCACGAAACTCGCATAATCGTTACGCTATTGTGGGTATTTTATTTTTATTTTTCGACGGTTTAACCCAGTTTTGGAGGATGGGAATGTGCACTAGTTTAAACTTACGACGCGCTGTAAATAAATCCTTTTGGAATCGGAAATTTCATTTGGTTGTAATGTATCGTTGATTTTTCAGCTTCTACGTTCCAAATTTTTAGATTGTCGAAGATGGCCCGAGTATTTTTCGATTATTTTTATTCGGTCAATTTGATCGCGATTAGACCAAAACAAAACTTCTGAACTAATTCAAAATCGATTATTCCACGTACATTTGGAGATGTTCAAAATTGGCCGCACAATAGCGCTATTTCCTAACTTTGCAAACACTCTTTTTTGTATTGTGGATTTTAAGTAAGATTAAGTTTTTGCAATAGCATGAAAATACTCGAACGTGTTTTCATTAATGACGCGTCTTTTAAATGAGAAAATGCATTTAAATTTGAACAATAAAATTGACTTTACCGTTTGAACGCAGACATAAAGTTTGATTTATTGTTCAGATTTCAAAGTGCATACTTTCATATTGTTGCACTTAAAAAATAATTAGAAAGCTTCACCAGAACAAACATCTCCAAAGTTCAAATATGCATCATAATACATCTCCAATATTGCATAACAATAAATACAATCCTTACGTTTGTGGAAAATCTTACGTATACGTAATATAAACTCTGTAAGCTTTAGATACTTTTATAGCTTACGATCTGCAGCAGATCGAATCAATCGATTCGACCTAATTTAACACTGAAACGTCTAATTAAAAGCGATCAAAACCACACCTTAATCGATTGCACGTTCCATATGAATTATCTTTACGATAAGAATATGGTTATTTGACATTCATTGAACTACTAAATACTGGCTATCTCACGGTGAATAATTATTTAAATCAAATTAAATTTCAATCGTTTCATTGCGTGGAAGGAGCACCAGCAGGTACGGCAACGAGCTTGAAATATATAAAGTGGATGTACGAGTATGAACTCTAAACGTGACACATGTGATCAAAACCGTTCGAGTGTTCACTGTGTTCGTAAAATTGTACGAGAAATCAACTAACTAACACCCACTCTATGTACATACATATGTATATATATATTACTAGGTATATCTTGAGTTACAACATTGCCGAGAGCGACGCGTGAGCGATGGTCATGAAAGTAAAGAGTTATATAAAACGCAAGCTCTGAAGAAGACGATGAATATTAGACAGAAGAAGCAGGAGTATCAGCAGCAGTAGCAATATCAAGAAATAAAAGCGTAACTTGCGGTATTCAGTCCGTGCCGGCAAGTGACCCGGTTCCTTGTGTTCGCAGTACTAACACAGTTCCGCATCGGTCACACCCCAACGACCATAACGTACCACTGCACTAAAGCCATGCTCCTACCATAGAATATCATCGATAGTCTATTTTTTGTGACGAAGAAATGGGGGTCTAGTTTAGTATGTTAACCGCCCGTAGAAAAAAGAAACGGTAAATTTAAAAGATTAATTATTAAACCCTGTTCAAAAGTACATAGAATGACTCTTTTATTGGCGGTTTATTGAAATTTCTCCGCAGGGTGGTATAATTGCGGTGACCATACATACGTCTTTTATTATAGAGGACAGTCCTTTATTTTAGGGCATTGTCCTTTAGATTTTTTTTTTCAAAAACCCACTTTTGTCCTTTATTATTTGTTTTGCCATTTAAAGTATAGAATATGTGATAATATCGACGTCCAGTATAAAAAAACTACTAGGCTAGCAAAACTAGATGGTTCTACCAGCTTTAGAAAGAATTTTAAAACTATGTACTTTTGGAACAAGGAAAAACTCCTACAATTCGCAAAAACTTTTTTAGTGATCCATTAGCTGAATCACGGTTATTTTTCGTTCACAGCCAAGCTTCAACTTTTCAAAAACATATTCTTAGTCCCGTAACGCACTAGGCAGCTTGGCTGCGGCAGCCGTGGATGCGCAGCTACAACGATGTTAGAAAATTTATGTGGCTGCCTGTTTGATAACACACTAGGCAGCCAGGAAACTCTGGCTGATCAGATCGATTCACGACCAGTCGATTCACGTTTGCCATTTCAGATTTTCAGCCGCTTACCAATTATTTTATAAACAGTTCACTACGCACTAAATTCAACGGATAAGATCAAAATATTAAAAAAAAAAAAATCTCGCCGATGTTGCACCCTGAAAACAATTTATATGAAACTATTTTCAACAAATTATTTGCATCTACATACATATGTATGTACAGTACAAAAGGATCCGAGATCCGAGATTACGAACCAAATATTGCATTGAAAATATATTGTATCTACAATGTTATCGCTGACCATTTGTGAGTGTGTTCTCATCGTTCTGGCTGCCACTTTGGCTGCTTGAACTGGGTGCACGTTTTCTGGCTGCCGCAGCCAGGCTGCCTAGTGCGTTACGGGCCTTTGTCCAAAAAAGTTGTGAGTCGACAACGCGATCACACAACAATTCAATCAACGGAATATACAGCAGGGGTCGACAACATAATTTACACGGGGGCCACATTGAGATATTGGGATTTATCAGGGGGCCACATATGAAATTATTTTTTTTACCTATGTAGGTACATGTGATTTTTTAGCTTTGTAAATCAATTATTATTTTTTTTTTACATATAATAAAAATTAAATTAAAAAAATACAAGAAAAAAAAAAACCAAAATAAAAAAAATTTAGAAGAAAAACAAACAAATAAAAATTAATGAGAGGTTTGGAGTTTTTGGAATTTTTTGGAATTTTGGAACGTCGAAACTAGTGATGACAACTCGAAGAAACAATCGTAAATGACCATCTGTAATAATTCTAGTCCGATGTTTATTTTTTATATAATTCATTCGAGAATATTCATTTAAATTTAGTAAATAAGTCAATTAAAGATAGAATGCAAATATTGCAAAATAGAGCTATGCGAAGTATTTTGAATGTGAATAGATTAACTAGTGTAAGAAATATGTTGAAAGAATTGAATTGGATGAATGTAAGTGAAACGTTAAAAGTGTGCATGTTAGTATATATTTTTAAGTTAGATAAGAGTCTATTACCAAAATATTTTGATAACTATTTAATAAGAGGATTTAATATACATAGTTATAATACTATAAGTTAATAGTTAAGAATTTAAAATTAAGTAGATCTAGGAGAAGTATCTTGTACAAGGGTGTGGTTGAATATAATGGATTGCCAGATGGTCTGAGACAAATAAACCAAGTGGACAAATTCCTGGCAGCCTTAAAACGGCACCTCTGTACAAGTACTACATAATAGATACATAAGTTTATTTTGTAATTTTAGCTTTAAGATACTTTTTTTTTGTAATTAGCTTTTTAAGCTACTCTAAATAAATAAATAAATAAATAATGTTTGTTCATAAATATACTCGCATGTATGTATGTGCTGGCAAATATAGTTATCGTTGCAGCTGAAAATTTCTTCAGAGCAGGAAATAAAGAAGTTGAAAGTCCAGTATAGAACTCTGTTTACTTCACCAGTTTAAAAGTGTCTTTTAATACGTCATTGGTTTGTAAATAATCAGGAACATCTTCAATATTGGGAGTGAAAGGATTTTGAAAAAGAAGGAGTGTTTATGAAAGTCTGAAAATCGCCTCGAAAATTCATTTTGAAGAGATTCGATGTATTTTAAAAATAAATTTGTTGGCAATTCTAAAGTGATTTTATCTTTTCAAAAAAATGACAAATTATGAAGTTTTTTTTCTCCTATGTTATAGTAGTTTCTATTATGTTATGTGGGTATTCAAAGAGCTCAATGTGAAAACAAATTTAAATGTTAAGACTTTTATCATTATTTTCTGATACATGATACACTATTTGCCTATTATAATAATACGAAAGATTTATATTTGTAATAAAAGTCGTAGAACAATCTCTCTGATTGTTTTCCATACTAGTCTGATCAGTACATACATAGATATGCGTATAATGTATTAACAATATTGCGGAGATATGAATTTTATCGTTCATTTTCCGACATGACAATGCCGTATCAATTGATCCTATCGAATGACAAAGAAATCATGTATTTATTAAAGTCGTTATTGCGATGGATATATGTAATAAGCTAATCGTAATTACGGCTAGAGTAGTTGAAGCAGTTTACCTTTTATATACATATGTATAATACGAGTTATATTACGAAAATTTAAATACATAATGAAACACATATGTACGTACATTACATACAAGTGTCACGCATATAAATTATACCCGATGATTGTGTTTTAATAATATTTATTTTGTTATAATCATATTTAATTTCGATCGATAGCATATGTATACGGATGTATGTATGTATGTATGTACGAGTAGGTACATTAGGGTGGAGCGACATTGCAAAAATTAAAAATCGGCATTGTATGTAATACCTACCAAAAGTTTCGTTGTATCATCCGTATTCTTGTAAAAATACTGAAAAAAAACTGGGAATATGTCTTCAGGCCTCTACCTGAAGGCGAAAAATGAAAATTAGCCTATTAATTTCGAAATCTGAACACAGAATACAAAATTTTAGATAACATGCTAATTAAATTATCTTAACTTTATTGAATATTATGAGTACTTTTTGTAAAAATCTAATTTATTTACGTATTCCTTGAATTATTCAAATATGTAAGTATGAATTTGTGAGCGCGGTGGAGGGAGGCATACGAGTAAATATAAGTATATACGAGTAAAGTAAGTATTTATAGTAAAAATAAATACTAATTTTCCAATTAAAATTGCTATTTACAGAGATTGGAAACAATCAATTGGAAATTTTCATACAAGTAAAAGTATTAAGATAAAAGTGTTGGTAGAGACCAGAAAAACTTTTAACTAAGCAGATTTTTTTGGACAGAAGAGGTATGTATGATGTAGACTGTAGAGGCAACTTTTTATAACTATTTCAAAACGAATATCCCAAAAAAAAAAAAAAAAAAGTTCCATACATCGACGCTCCACCCCAACGTACCTATGTACTACATACATATAATATATTATGTACCTATCGATAGTTTGTTTTAATGAATTTATTTTTACTTACTTTGTTCGACAAATACATAATACCTACATACATATGTACATAATACCTATGTCTATAAAAATATTTATGACACGGTTAACATTCTGACGGAAAATTTGTTACTAATGACATTCGAAAGCAAAAGTCGCGTGTCGAAAAGATTAGTCTTCAGTGGATAATCGTTCCTTTTTTTACTGACTAAATATGGTCAAGGTCTACGGTTTTCGTTTTTGTTCGCAAAAGAAAAAGACCAAAAAAAAACCTCCTCGACACACATAAGCAAGTAGGTACATATGTATGTATGTATGTATGTGGATATATGTAACTATTTATGCAGTGTGTGAATTGTAGATATCTTACAAAACCAATTTTTAGGTTGAAAGAATTAGAAGAATAATGTTTTTTCGTTACTCACGTGATCTATGAATAATCTGACCCATGCTGAGAAGAATATGGCTATGATTATCCCCAATAATAAGAGGATTATTGATGCAACTATCACGAACCCTGAAATCAAAACAAAATAAATCATTAGTATTGCATTGTATCCAAAACTGAAATACAAAATAGTTAGTATAGGTATAAAAAATTATATGCACTAATATTTTTTTCGATAACATTAAATTTGACCTTGCTTAAGAACTTCATTACCTATTGAATAATACAGTTGAAAATGGATATGTACAAGTTTATTGTGCATTTATACAAATTTACATAAACACAAAGAAGTATAATTGTTTCAAAAACACATTTGAATGTATAATATAACATTATTTCAATGTGTAATGTATAGCAATTAGTATAATAGTGTCCTTTCAAATAAATGTACCTAACCAAATTTTATGATTATAGGTTTATGTTAGTTTTCGGCAAGTTTCTAATATATTCAATTGTAAAATGATATCATTTTTGATTATACATATCTATGATAAAAACTGGTTTAAAATTGTCAAACCCAATCGTACAAAGGATCATTAAATTAAAACAGCATCTTAGATACAATGACTGCATAAATATAAAAAAGTCCCATTTTCGAATTGTACATATAGTGTATTACAAAATCGGAAGTTTTCAACTTACGCTCTCAAAAAATATACCTTGTCGTACGTACGGTGATAACTGTAATTATAAACGAAAATGCAAATATAACGATGTCTACGATATAATTATTATATCCGGGTATTTCGCAGTGTCGAAACGAAACAAAAGACAAACTTTCATTGCGAGACAATTCAAAACAAAATCCTAGGTAATCATCGTAGGCTGATGATGAGTTTTTCCGACGAAAATCACAGAGAAATTCATTCAGCTATTTACAACCGCTCAATTTTCTGTGGGATATTTTCGACCAGATAGAACGCTTCAGTTTAATTTAACTCTCGAATTTAATTCGACTTTCTACGATTTCACTAAGATCGCCAATAAATACGCGCAATCATTATAAGAACAAATATACAAAATATTCGTATTTCAAAAATGTATGTCGTTTTATTGTAATGAAAACAGAAAAATATTCAAAAATAACTACACGACTTTCCCATACGAATTGACTTTGTAGCTTCATGACATAAGTCCTCCTAAAGCCCTTCAAAGCGGATAAATATCTGCACAATTCTTAATATGCAAACACGAACGCCTGTAGGAAGTCACGTTGACGTGAGCTGTCACGACAATAATGAACTGTCGAATAGTTTATCGAATACCATTCGACATTCCGAAAGCGTACGATTCCGAAGTACGATTTCATCCTTTAGGAAGACGGTTGAAAATGAAGTTCGTTTAAAGTCGTTTAAAAATGCTTGAAGCATTCTTTCGCTATTGATGATGATGAAGCTCAAATTGTTGAAGTTGAATTCCCTATATACTCAAAAACCAACTGTAAACTTCAAAGTATCTGAAAAAGGAACTCTCCTTATGAAATATTGCCTTAATACAAAAAGTAGTTAACAAAGTAGTTGAGTGAGCGAACTAACAATCGAACAATCACTCGAAAATAGCCTCCGCATTTAAAAGATTATTACAAAACGCATTGTGTAATTGAATGTAAATATGTATGTGCGCGCACGTTCAAAATGTTCACATTGAATAATGTACCTGTTAATTAAATATAATGTAATAAATGCGCGATTAACTGCGTGTTAAATTCGCCAAATTTACCATTTTAATCATTTATTTTTATTTACCTACCGGTATGATTATATCGAATGACCTTTGCCTCGAATCTGTGCTTCCTTTGAACATTCAGTGTTTCTTGAATACCCAAACCCAAAAATAATAAATTCCTATGAATTATTATAATAAACTCTTAGGATATGGAAATAACGATATTTTCTATTAATTAACACGTTTATTGCTGCAGATAGTATAATAGACATTTTCGTCAAAAAACGAGTTTTCACTATAAATTAACATGGAAACGGTTTTAAACAATTTTTCCTGTTTTTTTTTTTATAAAAAAACTTATCAATAATTATTTGTATACGAAATTTTATCTATGTACTTGTACATACTTTGACAAATTTAACAGAATATTTCCAATACACATAGTAACCAAAAATTAACAAAAATGACGCATTTCCCACGATAATGTATAAAAGCTCTTATACTATTTCGATTTTTGTTTGAAATACCACTTACATACATACATACATACATATAACAAACTAACAAACATTTGAAATGAACTCTATTGAGTACCGAGTACCTACTTCAAAGCATAAAATCAAATAAAGGCACATTTCATCCTTCGAATTTGAATTGAACAAACCGAACAGTAGATATCCACCCACGACTTAAATTCCCAGGTGCATGGTTCATTTCGATAAACAGTCAAAGATTTGCATTGAAAAAACACTGTGCAAAGAACATCGATTATTCAAAAAACAACACAACGCATATGTACGTAAATACGTATACACACAATTATAAAATATTTCCAATGACATTTTCATACTAATTCACTGTGAAAAATCAACAATTTCCATTACGTACGTACAAGCAACAGGATACAATGTGAACTTTACCCTAACTATGACCTATGCGAGAACTACATATGTATACATACGTGTATTCAATTTATTAATTTTTAAGACATACAGTTTACTCATGCGAGTTTTCATTCCGATTTCATTTCCTACCCCTGTTTTCTGACATTAGCAATTTATTTTTTTTAAACGGCGCGCCAACTCGATATGGACACATGACTATTACCGATGAGACATTGACAGGGATACAAAGGATCAGAACACGTATAATATTATCGAAGAATGACAAAAGCGAATATCGGCACGGCAACAAAACGTGCTGATGTTGAGGTGTGTGTATGTTTTCTACACGACAAAGCATTTACTCATGTCAGACTCGTGAATCAATATATGTATGTATGTAAGAGTAAGTACCTATGCATGTACATATATACTATATACCTACATATGTATGTATGTATGAAACACTCGATTTCGACACACGTGTGCTTTGCTGAACAAACTGGGCAAGGCTAACGAGATGTCTTGGGACTGGGGGAGGTCTTGAACCTCATGGTGACGAAGAAGACGTGTACTGAATCATTCATCTGATTCACGGTCGTAAATATTAGTGGTGCACCATTCGATGTGATGATGATATTCGCCGAAGACCATCATTTAGTTTTACCCAGTATCGGTGATTAAATCTTATTTTAGTGTATCTTGTTTAAAATTAATTCATTTTTATCAAATCAACATTGAATATATAAAAGGTCAAACTGTGAGTAAACAACATTTTTGATGTCGATAGATCGTTTTTTAAATCAATTCTAAACGACATACTTAAATAAATTTAATTCAAAAATTTGATCCAATTCTCCGTCAAAGTGACTTGTTTGTTTTTAGCGTTCAAATTATAATATTTTACGACGATTTTCAAAGTTGTGTAATTTTTGTGTAAAAGCACATTTAAAAAAAAACACATTTAAATAATCTCGTAGAAATCATTAAATACCCAATGAAAATGCACAGCGCAAATGAATAGGTAATAAAATTTTCATTTTGGTGCAACAAACCGAGATGACTTTCACTGCTATAAAATACCAGTATAATTTGTTGTGAAATCAAGTTTTTTCATAATGGGGGCCTCTGAAATGACTTGAAACCACTACGACAAAATCTTAATGTGAATAAGTGCAATAAAGATCCATTTCACGTACGAAGAAATCGTCTTCGTTCACATTTTTATAATTCATAATACTTGACCTAAATAAAATTCTATTTTTACCTAAAAACACGATGAAAGGTTCAGTTTTAAATTTACATATATGTACATACATTAGAAACGTCAATTAAAATATATTGTATAGAGAGAATTTTGCAAACTTTACAGGCATAAAATCGATTGAATTTCCAGGCAACGCCGTGTACTCACAACACAAATAATAAATAACAATAATTTAGAAGATTTTTCGCTTTCAGAATCCGTGACTTCTAACCATTAGATTACATGCACTTCGAGACCCGAAGAATTAAAATGAAATTGATACACAGTCACGTGTTGGTTACAATAGATTTTTTTCTATCACAATTAAAACTATTCTAACAGCTATTATCAAACTGTTTCTTTGTTCTGTCATAATGAATTTATATAAACAGCTGCTTATTTTCTCGATTGCGTAATGCGGTATCCGCGAAAAGATTCCCACGGAAATAATGCATAGAACCGAGTGGATTCGTTGCGAACGCGAAAGACCTTCGTCGATACCTAGAACATATCCGAAGGATCGACTCACAAGGTTGATGATGATCGAATGTATGTAAGTATTCAGTGTGCAAAAAATAAATAATAATAAAAAAAACTAGGTAATTGAACGTGAAACGATTTTTACGTTACACATAATATTCGTAATATATACAAAAATTGGCCCTGTTTTGTTTTAGATTTGGTATCATATAATGTAAACGCTCGTGCTAATTTATGTTATTGAAAAATATCAATGCTCAACGACCTCATACAAGGTACTTTGAAGTGTTAATAAAATTCGATATTGGAAATAAAAATTAATGGATATTTTACAACCTTCGTTCTGTGTATAATTATGGCGAAAATTTAAATAAATGGTATTTTACGAGTATCCGCTGTGTGTATGTAATACGCACTATGCGTAAACCAATTTAATGGCATTTTTTTTTTTTTAGGCACGTGCCTAAATCAAAAATAAAACTAATCAAATTTTAATTTGGCTCTGTATGTATGTATGTATATGAAAATCTTAACCTAACGGTTAAAATGTTAGGCTTAGTTAGTTTTTAGCTCCAACTAACAAATCATACTATACAATAAAATGCTAAAGATCGTTAGGAATCCATGCAATCCCTGTAAAGTTTCACATATAGATTTTACTCAATACATTAATTTTTGACAATACCTTTATTAAAATCTGAAATTTTACAGTTAATTTACATTGTTAACTCGATCACTATTGATTGACACACAAACACAAAATTCATTAAAAACAATGACTAAAAAACACGAAATGTACATATTTATACACACAATAATTATTCCTTATTAATCATATACTCAACAATGCGTGTAATGAAAATGTTTCAAGTTTTTTACTTTGTTTTTGTCTCTTTGGCTTAAAGTTCAACTAGCGGACTATTATGGTGCTATTGTTGCACTATCTACAATCTCTACTACTTTTTTACGCTGGCATAGCGGCATTATTCGCCTAAAATTAATAGACAACTAACATATGTATGTATATGTAATACTTACATACATATGTAGGTACATACAAAATTTGCGACAACTTTTTTCTAAATCAATTTTTTCGCCGAATTCGACTTTGAGCTTTCGACCCCGCCAATCGAAAAGTCTTTGGGACAATACTAGAAGAGTCTTGGGAAAAGTAAACACTATGTCTTGGTGTCTGATGACCTCAACAACGACACACCAGAAAAGAGCGAAGCACATTCCTAGAGACACGCATACAAGACGAGGTCGCAGCTCGAGCTGGACCTTGGAGCGCAAATTCTTGCGCCACAATGTTCGGCGATCCATTCTGGACACGTTGTTGTCCTAGCTGGAACAAGACGGTATCGCTTCTCAAACACTCCAACAATGAATGACAAACATAGTCGTTTGATTCGACAAAATGGTGAAAGAACTCACTCGACGAGACGAGGACCGCGTGCTGGAACGCATGAAAATGGCTTTCCCGAGATGGAAAGGATACCGTTATGTCGTTTACCGTTAAATTACCACAAATACTTGGATTCGACAAATTGAATCGTGAACTTGAGAGACGTTTGTTGTGAATTGTTGAAATTGGCGCCTTGGACTTGACATCCTAAAATAAATTTATCTACTATAAAATGGTAATCGAGTATATTCGAGTGAGAATTCAATAGGTTGTTTACAAAATGCAAAACATATGGCACTATTGCTTCAAAAGTGACACAACTCAAAAAAAAAAATTTTCCAGCAAATGGAAAAAAACATTTCAACAATGTTGTGAAACATAGTAAAGTTTTTCAATCTTAATGAAAATTATTGACCAATCAGATAATGAAGATAAGTTAGTTTACTTTTGATGATTGATAGGATAATATTTAATTCTTATTCATGGTAATAACTCTAAAATCACATTTTTAGAGTTATGTCACCTTTGAAGCAAGGGTTTAAGGATTTTTTAAAGTACAGTTTATGCATGCTGAGAACTTTTAATTCAATTTTTTTATAACAATGATTGAAAAGATTCATATATAATTATTTATTTAAGGTAAACGAAGTGTGCTAGGATATTATTCAAATACTGTTCCATTTGTACGCGATTGAAATCTGTAAGGTTTTATGTAGTATTTTTAATAAAAATCTGTCAATTACATCTATCATCATTATGTGAATGATATTTTACAATTGGTTAACAAAATTTAAACCAACCTAACCTAACTTTATAGTATTTAGTTGGGTTAGGTTAGCCTCAGTAGTAATATCGAGCTTTTATTGATAAGTATCGCAAACTTCCAATGAATGGCATATATTGAGAATCACGGCTCGAATTCGTATCTGTAAAAGTGCAGGCCACGGCCGCAACAATGTAATAATAAAATAGGCAATTGCAACACTTTTGTACCATTACAGTCTATGAACAATTCGGTTCAGTTCAGAGGTGTGGAAATTATACCGATGCAGAATACATATTATTTATCATTCGTCATTTTTAACGTCTTCGCATTCGTTACGCAACAATTACTACGAATTATAATATCAGAATTGTTATTGTTTCAGCAATAAATAATAATTTTCAACAAACAACTCGTTCGAATGAATAATCGGGTCAGATTTATTGCTTCTTTGTGTTGGGTGAGTGGAATCGAAAAGGAAATTCACACGAACGATTCAAAAATCAAATTACCAAAACGAATATCGACAGGAAATTCATAACGATATCGCAAATGTTATTGTTATGTAGCGTAATTGTCAGGATCATTGAAATGAAATAAACATTTTCTCATCTTTCAAAATTTTCAAATCTATCCGTTGCAAAAAAAATCGATGTGTTTTGACGGAATCTTTTACATTTTACAATGTCATACTACAGTTAATATTTTGAAATAATCGTACATCATCAAATGGTGTTCAAAAAAAAAAAAAATAATTTATAAAATTGCATCTAAAGATCTCGCTTTATCGCACGTAGCGTCGTGGGGTTGCGATTTAAAAAGCGATTTGCGTTTAAATTAGTGTTATTTGTGATATAATCCATCAGTCTAATAGTCGTTTGGTGACAAATCTTACAACAATCAAAGGTGAATTCAAAGTACGAGCATTTTTTCCAAGTTATTGACCGTTTGTTCGTTCTAAGAACGTCTCGTGTGCAACGTACATATACGAACATTACAATAACGACCCGAAGGAATGCAGACGAAATTATGACTTTAAAAATCTCCAACAGTTACACATTCGTTAAATGCGTTCACGATCGACCTTCGTATTACGAATATTAAAAATAAAACGAGTTTTTCTCGATAATTTCACATCTATCATATGACGATTTATAGGCAATCACCTCGATAAACTCGATGACCGTGACACAAAGTCATTATATGCACTTGTTTACATATTATACATCTATGTGATGTTAAAAGGCCAATTAACAAAGTTCCATTGCATATTGTACTTAATAGGTTGAATTAGATCGCACTTGTGCGTTTTGTAATTAAATTGTATATTAGTATTATCATCGAGAGTCTATAGATACGTACGTATGGACTTTCTTCGTTTGGAAAGTTCGTTTTAATCCGGTTTCTCACATGTCCGCCTTATATAACTTGCTTAACATACATACATAGGTAGACGATCGAAGCAGTTTATACGGAGATAATGTGACATAACGTGTAAATATATACATATATAAATATAAATATTCACCCGCTGTCGTAATATACGTGATTTCCTCTTGTAATTTTATATATCGCGACTGCAATCCAATCAGACGAATAGAAGCTGTATAAATTTATATACAGGTGAGAGGATCGTAGGGAGTTCACTTTTTTGATTCATTATCATTACTTATCATTATGACATTCCAAGAAAGCAATTTGGTTTTTGAAAGTGCTTAGAATTACTAGATCTTCTCGGAATAGCCGCTTAATCATGATCATATCAATGACCGGTTTCAATGTTGGTATGCGTCAAAAAATTATTTCGTTAGTCAATATTGATCGAATGAGATTAAAATAGCACTACTTTGGTTGTAGCATTCTAAAGTTTTATTTACAAACGCTTATTTGCCAATACAAAATAATGCAATGATCAAAGTGCCTATTGGAAATTTAGCACGAAACTTGTTAAACTAGCACTCAACTAAAATAATAGAGGGGAAAAAAATATGAATGAATTCATTAAATCGAATTGCTCCCACTGTTAACAAATTTTTCACATAGGTGAATTAGAAAAAGTTGACGTTTTTGTCTTATTGTATTACGAGGTGAGAAGACAATCATTTTGTTTTGTGTAACGAACTAGGTCAACTTTTCTTAATTAAACTGAACTTTTAATAAATCACAATGCTTGCCATTTATTTGTTATCTTTAAATGTTTCAATTGGATTTATAAATTACATATAAGCAAAAAGTTCACATGCTGTTTACAATAGTGACACGTTTAAGAAATATTAAATTTTTATGTGTCTATTAAAGTTACAACAAATTAATGCTGCCTAGCAATAAAATGCCATCATATTTTCAGTATTATAATACAAGATTATTTTAAAACGTTCACTAATAAATTCGATTAATATAAATTGTGTCATTGTTGCAGCCAGTGAGCGAAATATCAACAGCCGATATTGTCTAAATTCGTTTCCGTGCTTCGATTTCATCGTAAATTGAAACTTTTTTTTTTTAATGTACAAATCCCGGATATGCGCAATAAAATATCGCATTCATTTGAATTTATATCTCATTAAAGATTTCGTATTAATTCAAAGAGACATACATGACGAATACATACATAGATACGGCATACGCTTGTATTAATAAATAAATAGCTCTTATACGTCTATTACACAAAAATTACATTGAATTCAATATTTTTTCATTCGTACGATTTCAAAACCGAATTGACGTTAATTGCATATTGCAAACGGAATGAATAATCTTCTTTTTGTATTTAATTTTGATTATGTTTCAGCACGTGGGTACTTGGGATCGTTAAGTACGATGAAATTACAATTTTTATTATTACATATATGTAGTAATGATAAGTTTTGTTGCGAAAACTTCTCGCAATGAATTGGTGTCAAAAGTGTCTTCAAATCAGCAAATCCAATGTTATTTTTGCGGAGAGCTCAACGGGCGAGTCTTACTCAAACCCGTTTAGTCTATAAAGCTTGCTCGCGCACTTAACCAGTTCGGAATGCGACGATAATTACACGTCAACGTTCAATATTGTAACATAAACATTTTCGTAATACGAAAATTTATTTTCTCCACACTGCTTCTACCAATGATGAAATTTTTCCTTCGTGAAACTAGCCCAATGTCGTTCTGACACCCTTTGACCAATGAAAACCAAACCTTACAAAATTATTTCCTAAGATCCAACGAGTCTTTAAGTGTATTTGAGTGCAATGGGACATTTGTTTTTCAATTTTTAAGCTAACTACGATACTTTATTTCGATGATTTCGCCCAATGACAGATATAATACTATCGACGGAAGCATATTGAGTATTGGCAGTTGAGAATAGAAAGAGAACAAAGCATACATAAAATATTTCTTATCCAAAATGCATTTGAAAAGTTAGTGTAGTTACAACTTAACTATAACGAACGTAAGTCGCCTATAGTATGCCCCATTATGCCACAGAGTGACATTGTGTCGAAACCAAGGCAAAATTCCGACATGCAAACATTGTTAAACCAAAATTGGAGTTGGTTTTTAAAGGACGTTTGTTTGCTAATACTTTCATGTTTCAAAAGCTCATGTTTGTGTGTGTGAATCATCTTGTGTTATAATCGTGACTCATTCTATCACACATCAATGACTATGACTGTTAAAATTTAAAGCTTACATTGCTATGAGCTGACTGTTCCTCGATTATATTTTTAGCAAAGTTACTATATTTTTTCAAACTTCCTTTTTTATCTGACCTTACCGTGATCTCTAGCGACAAAACGTGGGTTCTAAAATGACAGGAATCGCATTGAAAAAGTCGCAGACGAGAATAGCTCGGTGAAAGTTGAAATGTGATGTCGTGATTACCACTCAACATCATTTATTTATACACACAAACACTCCTAACAAAGCTACATCATCGTTGTCTTTTCAAACGGTCAATTTTTAAATGAATCCATAGGTACCGTTTGTGCTAAATATTTTACAGCTGTTTGTAAGAGTCCTTGTGCTAGATATGAAACCCACCCACGAGCAGGTATTCTCAATTTGCCGAAAATGTGCCGTTTATCCGCTTTCGCGTTATATCATAATCGCTTTGAATTAGATCATTACGATTTAGGAACTGGGTATTCCGATTGAGACGCGAAACAATCGTGGGTGCTGTCTTATATTGTTCTTTTCTTTCGGTCGAATTATGCAATGAATAAGTGCGAGTTGTATCATCGTGAATCAAAGGCGAGTGAAAACGTTTTCTGAGAAAGAGTTATAAGAAAAAAAATTTTTCAACGGAAACGGATATGTAATGTCAAACGTCGTCATCAACTCGAAGACGAAAAAATAAATAGAAGTATTTTAAACGTATTTAAACAAGTCGTTAAAATCACATTAGCGTTCCAATATTCGATGACGCAAATGCGTGTTTTGTTAAATTTCCCAATTTTCCACCACATGAATATTCGCATAGTTTAATCGCAACACTTTAATCGAACGTAGCTCAAGTTGCTTGAAATACTGATGTAGTAAATTATTGTGACAGAAATATCTTCAAGAACATCTTCATTTGCGACATGGTTCGATAGTTGCAATCGTTTGAAACAATCGAAACATTTTCCCATATCTGATTCGATTGAGTGCAAAACGGCATGTTTCCACCGATTGAATTTGTTCGATACGAAATCGTACAATGTCAAAGTCAAGATCACATATTTTTACATTTACATATGTACATATGTATGTATGTATAAGACGGCGTAAACAATTCGATTGTGATGAAATTTTATACACATTTGGCAAGTTTCACGACAAAGTGTCATTTTTAGTCATTATAAAGATTGGCGAACATTGATTTTTGTATTTCGAATAGTAAGTATTTAGCGTATTTGGGTACTAACAGCAATATCTTTACCGTGTATACCTATATACATACATATGTACATTTATAGATAGAAGAATGATTATGAAGCGAAAACAGATTAAGACGAAAATATAATATTAATATGTGCAATCACAATAATTACAGACACCTTGCCTTATAGTGGGCGTTAATGATTTTAATAGTAACCACACAAATCTTTAAATATGCCTTCGTTAATTTGCGTTCACTTCAATTCAAATATCCAATACGCGTATGGGGCAATATTCCATTGCTCAATTTTAGCACTCACACTAAAGCCCTTCGTATACAATTTATATCTTAAAAGTCCGTTCACTTTGTTGTGCGCATATTTTATACGGCAAAACAACAGACGCGAAAAGGTCATCGTCCTTTTGTTCGATTGTACAATTGGCGCAAGGCAATAAACGACAATTTGCGTTTTCGCGAAATAATAATAAGCGATTGTTAATTAATTGCTTGATGATTGGAGAAATTATTCGAATGTGCAGTTTGGGCGTGCACCGTAACGTTCGAACGGTTAATACTGTAGTAATTTTCCCTTCTTGCAAAAGCAAACGTAAACACTGGCACCGACCGCAACGACTTACCTACACACTAGTATGTACATACATACATACATACATAGGTACTGTATTCTATAAGTGCAATTCAAGTTGCGGTTCTGTACTAAATGCTTGTCATTTTTCCCCCTGAGAATTTGTAGCGAAATAGTTTGAAAATAACGTGTAAGTCGTTAGTATAATTGGTGATGGATTAAACTCATAGTGGCTAAATTCGAAAGTCATATTTTTAAAGTACCGCAAAAAGCTTACACATTTTCTTATCATATTTAGTAAATTGCTTGAGGACTTCCTTGTCCCATATATTACCACTTTCACATAAAATACGTATGATTATATCATTAATTTTCCATAATTTGATGATTAATTGAACTTTCATATTTGACTCTACTCTTAGTCAATTTTAATAGTATTGAACTGAAATTCTGATGTTTAAAAGTTTGAATACAAGAATAGTCGAGCTGCTTACAGTCGATTACATTATTATTACAATCAAAATATTGAATTGAATTATAAGTAAAGTCGAATTGCCCGGCGTTGCTTGGGCGGGTGAATTCAAATAATAAAACAAATGAATATATTGAAATAAACATTTATTCTCCAGTACAAATAAATTGGTTCTAAATTGAAAACTGTAGATTTGCATAGCGGACAAACAACAAACATTCAACTTTATGTATGTAGTATATTATCGTCATTTGTGAACCTCCTGATATAAATAAAAAAATTTCGAGTTAAACTAGGTACCTACTGCGCAATTTGTAAATTCTGCTTGATAAGTTTGCTCAGATACGCAATTTTCCTATATGTATGTACTGTCATCAAACAAATTAAACTTACTTAATGTTGTTTATGCAACTTTATTTTTTAATTTTTACATATTATGATAATTAAAAAATAAAAAAAAATATTCTAACATATTATATGTACATAATTATAGTCACATACAAATTACACGTATCATTAGTTCACGAATGCTATTAATATAATTTTTTTTAACAAACAGATAAAATTCCTATTACGTGCCAAATATATTGTGTATGTATAGTATGGCAATTTAAAGATGAAAATCGTATTTAATTATAGTCATGATAATGATGCGTGATGATAAACCGTTTTGGAATAGATGCAGTTGTTATCGTTACGCTAGAAAGTCCACCGAGAATTTTGCATTTCTTATTATTATTAACACGCCAATAAAGGCCGTGAAAATAAATTTCCATTCTTGAATAATACCGGGCATCCGACACACGTGTAAACTATCAATTCCGTAATATAAATTACCGGAAAACTTAAAAACAAAAAAAAAACGGCCGTCTTTGTGAGATTATAAACATACTCATAGAAAATTTCACACTTAAAAACGTGAATCAGCCGGATGTTTGTTGAATCGTCTAAAAAATACGTCGACCTTAACATTTCAATGTCGAGAAACTTTGCAAAATTACCGCGAAGTTCGGTAGCCTTATGCATGTACAAATGTATGTACCTACGATTCGTTACGAAAAACGACACGCAATTTCGTATGAACGTCCAGGAAATCAACATAATCACATTTAGACGTATTGTATGGATGGATGGTTATTAAAAATGATATACAGGATGTGCTTAAAATTAAAATGCTTATTCAATTTTTTACCTCTGCAAACGTAGACGTGTGATTATGATAAGTACCTACCTACTCGACATATGAACAATTCACAGACTTCAGTAAACACAATTCAAAACGTTTTAAACGTCACATCTGTCGAGAGTTTTACGGTCATGTGGATTTTCATACAATTTTCCAATCAAGAAAAGCCTCGAGAATCTAACTATGTATATCCTGACTTATTTATATGCACATAATAGCAGTTGGCATATTTAAAAATCAAAAACCATTATATTTATTATACATATATGATAATATATTATATTCCTCACTTGTGACTAATTAGTAAGCGTGTAAGTTTTATAGTCATTTTTAGCGACTTTGATTATAATACTGAATATGCAAAATAGACAAATGTACGTTTTATAAGCTTATATTCCTTATTGCATTACGCAAAATTTTGCGAAGAAGGTCATGGAAAACAAACACAAATAATTGAATCGTCAACTGTTGGAGCAAGATGTTCAAGACATGTGTTAAACATTTGTTTATTGGCGATTTAGCAATTCGTCTACAGTTTGAGACGGTTCTATTTGACTTCTTCCAAAAGGTCACAACTTAAATTAACTTTAAAGATAAATAAAAATACTTACACCACTTTCTGAGGAACGTGCTCGTCAACTTGGCGCACAATTTATCTCGTCCTTGCATTTTTAATTGTTTATATTGTTATTAATTGACTCCACACAAATCACTATCACTATTACAACAGTCAACTATAGAATCGCACTCTGGTTGCGTACGATCTGAATGTTCTTGTGTTCATCGAACGTGCGCGTTTTCCGCGAACATATACAGATATCTGTTCAAACACAGAAAAATAAATATTTATCGTACAATAAAAGGAGGGGTATAATGTTTACACTGTTGTTTCTTTTTAATTATTTGTTTGACGAACGCCTATTGTGCCTTGCGTGAACCGCGAGAATGTGCGAACTATCTTTATCAGTAGTTAGTATCAAAACGAGTCAAGTCCTCTATTTTAGATAGGACACATTTCCGTCGATTGAAAGATTTGTATGCGTTGAAAATTGTCACTCGTGGGCGAGGTCTATGTGTTGGGCTTTTCAGTGTTGCGTTGACCCGCTTTGGCCACAATGCCATCATTGTGCAAGTAAACCAAAACATAGAGGTCAACAAATCGACAGTGACATGTGTGTGAATGTTTGTGTGTGTGAAAAATCCACTTTAACTTTTTGACATGTTCATGGTCGAGCGCTGTACCTGTTGCACGAAGAGATTCTCAACAGTTGTTGATTATATATTATTTGAACTTCTGTTGCGATAAGTCTGAGACTTAAGTCATTTACGTATAATTCGTTGCGAAATTGTATTGTATTTGATTGGATATTCGTTTCGGAGCGTCGTCATTTATAATGCATCTATTACGCAAGATGATTCACGAGTTATTGCAAACGATGATAGGGGAGATCATTTGATGAAAAAAATTAACCGTTATCAAGTTATACACGTTTAAGTATTTCCTACTGGCAAGAACGAATTGCCATAAAACAAAAAAAAATAACGAAATATTTAATATACATATTTACACTTTTTACAGTAAATAGGATACAATTGAGTAAATTTGGAGTGGGTGTGTGAATTATATTGTCATTGCTGCAGATCGCACAATTTTTTTCAAAAGTTCATAGATAAATGTTCAGGTTGGTATAAAATAATTTCAAATGTTTAGAATAGAATATAACGGTAAGTTTCCGGACTATTATTATAATAGGCATGTGATTTTTTTTATACAAATGACCTCTCTTATCATTTATTACAAATTAACCATAAGCTTTGAATCATTCTGTAAATGAATCAAAGTTTGCCTTCGCCAGTTTATAATTAAAAAAAAACTTCAAAACGAAATGAGACAAAATATTTCCATTCGATATAAGCATTGAGGTTAGGTTGTCAGGCTAAGTCTTTTTAAGACCCAAAATTCCTTAATTCTACTAACAAAATTGTCAGAATGTACCTATACTACAACTTTTTATGGTATTATTTACAGCACAATTAAAATTATTAAAAAAGATCTTCGGGTGAAATGAGACCAAATATATACGATACACATAAGTATTAAAGTTAGGCTAAGTTGTTTAAGCTAATTTTAGTCATTTCAAAGTGATTTTAAGACCAAAAAAATTATTTAATTATACATATGTATGTACATAGTAATAAAATTATCAAATTTATATTACAGCAGCCTCAAATTCAAAACGTCACGAGCAAAAACACGAAAAAAAAATTGAACCAAACAAAAAAAAGCGAACGTCATAAAAATTAATAACCGTCGAAATTCACATTGGAAATCTCGGATATGCTCTCATTACAAAGCTATCGATTTTATACGGTCAAGGGAGTGGTAGTAGTAGTAGTACACATTAATTAGTACACAGTAGTTGTAGTGGTAAGTAAACGTCGTAAACAAAATCCGCCTAAGGACCGAACTGTTGGCCTTCACTGTCACCTATCTCGAACACACGCACACGGACCGAAAACGCATTTTAAAAGAGAAATCGTCGTAACCACGTGGTGAAGAGAGACGATTGATGGAGCTGACGATGCACCCGAAGAGCCATCATTGCCCTCGTTTATCAGCGACCTAACCGGCTAAATAATAAATAATTGCAATGACTCGAGCTTGTCGCTCGGCTCGTTTTACTTTCATCGTTCGAATTAATAATATCTGCGCGAGTCGGTCGTTTTCGATCGACCCATTAGCGAGTGTGCTTTTTTTCGTGCCATTTGTAATAAGTACGCGGTGTTTGAAAGTAAAAGAATCAAAACAATTTGGAGTAGTAGTCCAAAGACGTGTGCGAGACCGGAAGAATGCGCATTTTGATTTTTCAATGTTGTATATGATGATAATCGCAATCTGGCCGATTGTTATCTGATGATTACTTACTAATGCGAAGAACGTGCTATTAATTAAATGTATCAATTCGAAATGGACTGTATGAGGTAGGGCGCATGTTGAGTGAACAATTCACTATTCGAATAAGACATTCTAATTATATAATTACTATACTGCGTACTGCGATTCACATTTGAATTTTTTCAATCAAAATGTATCTACATAGTATAATTTTCACATATTTTTACATACTAGTTTGGAAAATCTTATATTTATATTTTAAGGTACACTTGGTATCAAAATAAACATACGAATACATAAACTTTCACACTTGTATTATATTAAACAATAATATTGCTAGGCTAAAAATCGCGATAAAAGTGTGCATGTTAGTATATATTTTTAAATTAGATAAGAATTTATTACCAAAATATTTAATAAGAGGGTATAAATTTAATAGTTAAGAATTTAAAATTAAGTAGATCAAGAAGAAGTATCTTGTACAGGGGTGTTGTTGAATATAATGGCCTGCCAGAAGTTCTCAGAAATATAAATAAAATTGATAGATTCCTGGCAACCTTAAAACAGCACCTCTGTACAAGTGCTAGTACATATGTATGTATAGGTAGATAAAAAGTTTATTTTGGAATTTTAGCTTTAAGTAATGTTTGTTTGTAATTAGCTTTGTAAGCTACCTTAAATAAATAAATAAAATAATAAATCAATAAATAACTATGGTTTACGAAAAAATATTAAACAAACGAAGTGTAAGTTCCTGCCGGGCAGATTTAAAGCTTTTATGTATAGTATAGTATTGCAGAATAGATATAGTTAGTGGTAATAAGTCGCGTACAATTGCAAAACATGTGCACTCTCGCCGAACGTAGTTTCGCAACGCGAGACGACAACGTTTTCAGAACAATTAGCGCGAACGATTACACTGTTGTTGTATTATAATGATTACGTTTAAGTATGTTGTTCGCCATTATATGTACATATACATATATATTTCCTCGAAAAATTTCGCATTACGCACACTTATTATGTGTATAATTTATTCACGGTTTCGTCTCCGACTGCATAATGCCTACTATTACAACAAAACCATCATAATAAAAATGACAACGAAAAGAAAAGCTTTTCCTTTCGTTTCGTCGAGCGGGAAATGCGAATTTTCACAACGTCCACGGGGAGAACAAAAGGAAACCGAAAAACAGAAATTACACAAACACACACACACGCACGCAATCGTGATTTGTTCTGCAATAAGAAAGTAAAACTCGTTTAAATCGCAATTGTGTCATATACCCATGACTAATGAGTCATATGAGTATGTTGTCGAACCCTCGATAATTCCCTTAAACGACTTTTCACATTCTGTAATGAAAAATTAAACATTTTAGTACTAACGTGAATTTGTATGATGATTCTAGTATTAAAAACTAGTACTAGTACTCTTATCTATGATTAAAATCAGTCACTGGTGATTAAAGCGTATGTGTACCGGATGATGTAAATTTGATTTGACGCTACAAAATATTAAATACAAGTGCTATTTATATTAAACTTTCTAAAACATTGGACGAATAAGCTGTATGTTAATGAGAAAGTGTACGTTAATTGCGGCGATCGAGTAATTTACAACGTGCACAAGCAATTCGCATCGCCACTTTTCGCGGAAAATCACGATTTTTCAAATTTTGGAAACGAAAACAACGAAAAAAGAGAGTACGCCCGCCGTGTCTGGCACATGTCATCTAGTATAGTCCAACTGTTGTTATTATGTATTTATTTTTGCCAAAACACTTTCAGTTGCGCACGACCCATTTTGAAAACAAACGCGATTATATTAGGCATGTGTAGAAAATATAATAATCTAAATGAATAAATAGTTGGTAGTTTGAATTTCTTTTCGTAGCACCGAATTTTCAGTACTATTGGCCCCAGCGCAGCGTGCTCAATCTTCTCGAAATGTTGTAAGACGAGTCGATTAATATTTTTTTGCCATAGACCATTGAGCAACGTCAGAAGGAACTGAACGATTATCAACATGTAAAGTATTATTTCGCCATGATCACTTCGTAATGTAACGTAATTAGTATAATAATCGCAATCGTCTTTTTACAGTCGTACATTTCCGAGTGTCTGTCCGCGTGAGATGAGATGACACATACAGTCGGTATAATACTATTACGTGTTTTTATTCGCATCGCATCACACGTGAATCATAACAATCGCCAATGTGGATAAATATAATGGTCATTGTTTGCAAAGAATGAGTCTTTAGCTAGGGTATGTAATATTCGTAGCGGACTTTGAAAATCGAATCAGTACGAACGAAGAAAAGCTCATTCGTGAAATCGTGACTTTTCATTCTAACAAGAATATAATGAATCTTCGTGCTGCACACGCATACTTTGATTCTAATCTTATAAAATTCTACATTATATATGTAGAACGTACTCAAAATAAGTTTCGTTCAATTATATGGCAATTTTTCATTTACAAGCAAAGGAAAAGTATTTAAAATTCAGTGTTATATACAATAACCCTTCAATGTATAATCAAAATGATACAAATAAACTAGCGCCACCTAGTGGCATTAAGTTTTATTAATTGTTTGTGCTTTTGAAGTAAAAAGTTATTATGTATTTATGTACATATATATATATATATATACATATATAATTGCTTTTATTTAGAGATTTAGACAGTTTACGAAGTTTTACGAAAATATTACTTTGTACCGTCTTAAATTATGGCGAATACGTTTTTTAGCACATTTAAATAGATTACAATAATAAAATTTTGTAAAATTGCACGATATGGTTCACTAGCACAAAGGCGTCGTTGTAGCTCGACCGCTAGTTATTTGAATTTTGACAGTTGGTCGATTGGCCATCGACACACCCTGCTGCACGCAAGAGGATATTTCACTTTTATCTCGACGAACTGTGCGTTTTAAAAATACAAATATATTTTTTTTCGATAAAATATAACAGTACTTTTATAAAAATATGTATATTTGTGTAGTGGTATGATTGTTGTGTTATGTACGATTAAAATCGGGACCGGAACGCGCACACTCGCCCAACAGGACCACCTTTCCGAGACTGAATCGTCGTTCGGTCGAGCGATGCCAAGAAATCAGTAGTGGCTTGTTTGCGCCTCGGGCCTTTCTTACCAGGTACTCTCAATCTGTGGCCCACTAGAGCCATGGCCGTTCGGTCAAAAAAAAAACTCGATATTCGACTGTAGTTGCCCGAATGGCAGAGTTGTGGTTATTCGCACTCAAATGATACAGTAGGTACAAAAGTACAAAGTATAGGTATATCTAGTGTAACTACCCTTTTCAACCTATTACTTTAAATTTTCATGGAGATTATTCTATTTTTACAGTATCAAAATACTTTTAAGCTTTACTCTATCCAGATCAAGAAGTACTTTTTTTTCAAGAAGGATTATCCTTTCATTTTCTTGAACGAAATTACTGACATTCATTATCACAAGTATCTAAGTTAATACATAAATAAAATGTGACTGAAAATATTACTCGAAACCAGTTATTTACGTAAGGATTCAAACAGCCACTACCCCCCTTTTAACAGCGCGAGAGAAGGTCCTTCTTGATCTGGACAGAATATAGTGCAATTCACAATTAATAAAAGTTGTTATTTGGGGGTTGAAGCTAGCTAATCTTCGGGAATAGAAAAAGGGGTAACGTTCAATAACAATCGGCTTTATTCATTTACAGAAAAAGTGATCTTAAAATTTATGTTTATATGCTGCTAAGCACTTGTGAGCAAAACTGTTTGCTTTGGGTGCTTACTTTGGGTAAAACTGGGTGCTTTAAGGCTAATTTTCAAGATTCGATAGATATGTACCCTAAATTCCTAATTAGATCACTGTGCAAAGGCAAATTGTAGCCCTGTACTATTTAATTCGGTATAAAACTGTCATTTTAACATTACGGATGAAAAATTGCGTTCAAAATATTCAATAGGAACATTGAATGTATAGCCAAAGTTGAACGAATTGTCAGGTTTTGGTCTAGTTTGCGTTAGTCAAAGTCGTATATTCTTCAATCCATTCAACTGTCGTACTGTCAATGGAGACTCTTGCTGGGTTCGATCGATATAAAATAGCAAATATCGATATTTGCTGGGCATAATGTGTAATTAAAGACATAACAGTCACTGATTTCAACCTTGACACTTGATACTTAAAACAAAACGTTGATTTCAGATAAGATATTTAAATCTTAATTTTTGAACTTTGATTATAATATTCGTTGCATAAAAATACCAGTGAAAGTATTCGTTTAGGAGCGTTCACTTGGTAACATCTGCTACAAGTTGGCATTATCCAGGTATGCGTGTCTAACTGTACGTGCCGGTAACTTTGTGATTTTCATCTGCACTTTACACACACAAACACACAGCAAATATAATCAAAATAATATTCACTCGCACAAAAGTATCAATCAAATGTCGAAAAAAAATCCATCTTCGTCGTGTGTGAATGAAAATGTGAAAGGTGTTCGATGTAAATACATACATATAATAAGAATCTACATATGTAGGTACAGTATTGAGTGTTACCATTTAATTGTGCCCGATGATGTTGAAGTTACGCTAGGAGAATTGGAGACGGCTCGTCCAGGCTGGGCTTAATTAACGTTTCGCAACGAAAGCGCCAAATATTGTAAGAAAACTCGTCCAACAAGTGGAGAGTTTCGGTAACGACTGGTGAAAGTGACGCAAAAGTCAACCGAGCGGACCATCGACTGGAATATCATAACGATTGGGATGATGGAACGATGGCTGAAGTTTTGAATCGTTTTTCGTGAAGATGTTGAGGGAAAATGGTTACCAGAAGTTGTGATGGGACACGCGAGAAGTGTCTCGTGTGTAACTTATTTCGCGAATTGAACTTTTTTGATACTAATTTTTTTGTAAACCTTTTGCACGCTCACTAAAGGAAATGGTGTGTGGAAATATACAGGAAGAATACAAATATTGCTTTCTATAATATGTTAATGTGATTATGCTGAAAACTCGGTTTACTTTTAGGTGTTTTTATTTGAATATGAATAGCCAGTATTGAAGGTAATAAATTACTGGAGTATGTAGATCGGAATGTGTCTAGTCAAATTATACAATATAAATTATAGCGAACTGTAGTTTTGTAAGTATTTAACAAAGTTTGAAATGCTGCATAAAAGGCCTCACAAGCCGGAGCGGATTATTATTCGCGAGCGGATAAATACGCTCCGGTTTGTGAGGCCCTTAAATTGAAGTCTTAACCTTCATAGTTGATAAGGTTATTAGATCTATGTATGTATATATGTACAAATGTAGGTAGTAAATTTTCATCAATTGAAAAGTAATATCATAGTTTTTATTCTTTATTTTTACTTTAAAGATTGGCAAGGTTTAATTATATTAATTTCTGCTAACTGGTATAAACAATTTATTACTTTATTAAAAACCTTACAAAATGACGAGCTTCTGATGAATTTCTTTGTGTTTGTATGTAATATTTGCTTGTTTTATTCTGAAGAAGCTAGTTTTACCTTTATTTACATATTATATTTTTTCTTGATTGATTGTTGACTTGCCAATTTTCGCCTTTTTTGTTATTAAAATTGAATGGAAATTTCACTGTATCTGAGCAGTATAAAACGACATATTCCATCGAAAACTATTTTCTATGCTGGATTTGTACGTTCTAACTTCAATTCCTGCCATTTTAATCGTATTAACAATGCAATTTTATTCCCAATCCCTATTTAATGATAATCATTATGGACTCGACACACTTTAAAATAACCGATAAGAAAAATTGTGCAATCCTATCGACTATTATTATTGCCCTTTGGATTTCGTTCGAGATGAATTTCACACATTGCCCAGAATTTATAATACCACATTAAATCCAACGATACAATTGAGAAACCACGTACGATTTTCAAATGCGCATACATTATTTCGATTGTGCCAAAGAGCAGAATTAATTTAATAAACACATAAACATACAACCTTATACTTACATAATAATATATTTTAAAAATTAATACAAAAATTATATAGATAATACAACAATGTCGGCAAACTTTTCAATTCCAAATTTGACAATAGAATCGCGCATAACCAGCGAGATAATAAACCAAACTTGTTAACACCTTGACGACAATGCTATATGTATACATAGAGGCGACTGCAGACAACAACGAATAATCGAATATATGTATTCCATTCGCCAGAATTAATACGGTACATATCTATTTGCTTTATACATACTAATAAAATTGAATAATGTGTGACACCGATCGACCATTTAAATTTACACCGCTTTCACCATCTCGTTTTAATATTCAGCGCCTACTTGATTCATCAACATCATCATCATCATAGTCGCAGTCGCCATTGGCAAATAGTACGTGTTCGTAACTTACGCCTGCGAGTTATCAAACAGTCATTGGTATGATCGATGACTACAAAGTCGCCTAATTTCTTTCAACGCTCTCTTTTAATCGTATTCAAATCAGTTATCAGATAATATTTGTTATGTGACGAGCGAGCGCGTGAAAAAAATTAACGAAAACGTAATGATTATTCAATGACAAAATGCAGTGGTTCAGAACCTTGAACAGTCGCGTATTTTCGTCGTCATTAGCTCGTCAGAGATATTTGGCAAAAATATAATCACACACGAATTATATAATAATCATAATCAAATTATTTTCAGTGGAATAATTGTAGTTGTTTGTGTTTAAAAAAAATAATTTTTTTATACACTAATTTGGAGAAGATTCGTGATTGCCATTATGTTTAGAATTTCCAATAAATAGACCAATTAAATAAGTGAGAGTAGTGTTCATACATTTAAGTACGTTTTGACCCGATACGATTAACTTAAGATATCAACAAATATCTGATTAAACAGATTCCTTTTCCCTTTTCGAAGACAGTGTAAAACATGCACACACATATTAAAACTTTAATATCCTCTATGTAAGCTAGTACATCGTTCACAATTGGTGCTCGCGAAAAATTTTAACATACATATGTATGTATTAGAAAATTATAAAATTTTTGAGGTACTGTTGTATCTTTTGGTGATGGTTAAGTTTGATGAAAATCGGCTCAGTATATTCGAAGATTTCGCGTCATAAACTTTTATACCCATATACATATATGTACATACATATGTATACATATACATATATGAAGATTTGGTATTCTCTTAGTCACTACTATTGCAGAATTTGTAACTTCATAGCTTATTTTCATTGTTAATAAATAAATCATTGACAATGTCACGTGCTCTATATATTTATACTACACTAATATTATAGGTGTTTATTGCAATAATTGCATTAATGAGATAAAATTACATCTTGTAAACTCGCGCTAATGCGTGCAATAGTACGGTGCTATTTATCCCGTACCAAAGGTGAATAAATAATTTGCTTTACTGCATAAAATGCAATTATTAAAAAATATAAATACAATATAATAAACGCGTTTTAATTGTGCGCAATTTTAAAAGGAAAAACGATAATTTTCCAGATCGTTCTAAACGATTATATGTATATAATAAAAACCGAGACAGGGTGTCTTTGTATTCTCGACGTGTCGATTTGTTTAATTTGCTATTGCAATTATTTTGAACGTTCTCTCGAGGAGACGTTTTCTCGCCACTTTGGCGTCGTCGCTTCTTATAATTCATCCAAAAATGCAAATTGGCAAACGAGCTTTTTTGAAGGTGGTTCGTGTAACCGGTTCAAAGCCTTTTCGTCAAATAAAAACAAAAAAGTGAGGCAAAATGTAAATATTCCACGCGCTTAAGTTTCTCAAATGATATTATGAATATCAAAAAATATTTAGAAAATGTTATAGGTACCCGTCGTAATGTATCGTAAAAGAAAATAATGTCGTGTTATCGATAAGTTTTCCTCTATAATCAAAAGCTTTCTACGCATGTATAAGATGTATATCCGATTTTTCTTCTGTAGAACATAGATCTACGCAATATTTATTTTAAACTATTTCTCTTTCTCAGTTTAATAATTGGACTACTGATATCATTATAAACAAAAGCTTAAGTAAACTCATCATATCTATGTAGAACTATTTAAAACTTAAACAATCAGATTAACATTTATAATTGCAAAAAAATATCAATATCCTACCTGTAGTGATGTCCTACCGAGTAGTGACACTACCCGGTCCTACGCTTATTTAACTCAATGGATAAGCTAATGACAACCATGTGTATCTGCTTATAAAATTTTAATGGATAATATTCCAGAGAAATCTTGTGATATCCCTGTAAAAAAATTCCATTGCGAGGTTTCATTTATTAATGTTATTTAGATGTCGGTCAAGAAAGGCGTTTATTTTTCATTCGAGAGCAAAATTCTTCTACACATTTCCACATAGGTCGCAATCTAACTATAAACTCATTTCAGTAAGCAGTCTCTCATACGATTCTATTACAAATCAATCCTTGAGCCATTTTTCACAAACATGAACTTTATGTCGCCAATTTGAAATTCGGATACGTCTCCTTCATCCGATCATCTTCGGTCAAAAATCCGTTAATTATGCACACGCACACATTCTTATAAGCCTATAACATATTTTTTTCTCGTATTATATTATTCGCTCGTACGTACATACATATATGCATCGAACGAAACCAGTTTCGGTTCAATGTCATCTCGCATGATGGCGACCGCGAAAGATACGGTGCGTTTTGTGTACATATATTGTAAATGCACGCCAACTTCGCCATATTTCATCGGTCGCGGGTCAATCCACCGGTAAAATTTGAGGTATTGTCCTCACCCGAATTTCATATCAATTCTGCGTGTCTTTAGCATACACGAAATTGCACAATTGGGACAACGAAGGTGTCCGTATTGTCCGTAGCCCGTTTCGATTTGACGGCCATCTCGAATTATCCGAAACGCAATTGCGATTTATATGCACGTGAACGTTGTGATTTTTCACACGGATTGTTCGTTTTGTGCGTACAATCGTACATAGCACTGGCATAATCAATTTATCATTCGAAAAATCGCACTCGCATACGGGTCAAGTCCGACTTTGTTCAAATTTTTATCTTTCAGACGTCGTACAGTAATTTCGGGACAAAAATTAAAGAAACTTTGATTTGAAATGATCTTAGCGTACAAATTCACATGTACTGTGAATAAAATGTAAATTGTTTACACATAAAATATACACCAAATTATATAGATTGGAATGGAATTGTAAATACGTGATAAAATAAGCGTTGTTGAATTTTGATCAACGTCAGCTTATGAAAACAATGAATAAATGCATTGTAAATGTTAGTCACCCATTCAATTTCCGGGCAGATCCAAAGTCGCTTTCCTCCGATTACACGTTTATGTAAATTCTAAGCCGATAAAAAATTTTTATCTGTATCGGTGTTATGATAAGCATTATGTAATGAAAATTGATCTATTCACTAAAAAGTTGTAGGAATTTGAAAAATGTAGCCGTCAAACTTTCTAACTAAAGTTTCTATGGCCTGATTTTTTCTGCTGTAAAATCTTTTTGTTAGATTTAAAATGGCGACTCGAGCGCCATTTGCGGTGAACAAAATAGAATTGTGCTGTTGAAGAAATTTTCCAAAGCATCGCTAGATGTCAGTATTAGAAGAAATAATGGAAACAATAATTGAATAGAATACAATTAATACATATTTGAAATTTTAATAAAAAATAAATAAAATATTCTAATAAAAATACTATAAAATGTGACATTGATATATTATATATATAAATATTCAATGATTAATTTTGAAAGTAATTTCGACAAGTACTACATACGCATGCTTAAGCATCAATGATACACTGACCTCGTCACTTACTTTCGCTATTATAATTTTTTATCGAAATCGCTGAAAAAAACCGACTGTTTTATAGGTTTGCCTTCAATCATTATATTTTAATTCGATATGGTCGTATATCTCATAATTTTATGTGAAAAGTTAAAAAAATGATGTTAATAGCGATCAATATCGTTGCATTCTTGTGATGTGTTTAACGCGATAGCCTGACAACAATAACACAGGAAAATTCTTTTACATTGTTTTTATGCAACAAATGCGGAAAATATTGGCAACGATAGGTAAAAGAACACATGGCGGAAAAGTCTCCGCTTATGTATTGCGAAAATATCACGTAAAAAAGTCCATAAATTAAAACAAGCGACGTTTTTTCGCACACTAATCAAAGGATGATTCATCTCGAACTTTGGAACACAATAAGCGTTCAAAGTATTAAATTTATAATTTACCTTAAATTGCAAAAAATTATACTTTTTGTCATGAGTTATGCTCGGATGTTGGCTCACGTTCATTTGATCTCGGGTTCAACATACGACAGTGACCAAATTTTATTTTCATAAATATAATGATTATAATTATTTAATAACTTAAAACTTACACACGTAAACTATCAATTCCGCTCAATTGTTTGGATGGCACTTTAATTATATTATTACAGTAACAGTAAACAAATGCTATTTTCAGTTACGCCAAAATATATATTATATATATGTATATGTATAATCGAATACCATGTAATTATAGAAAAAATTGTTACTTCCGACATAACCAATTTTCATTGTGAATAGTTGTAGCTTGTAGGTATTGTTAGAAATTCGATAAATATTGCACGATCGAAAATAGTTGAATATCAACAAAGTTGTATAAAAACTCCAATATAATACCAAAGTAATCAGTAAAAGCATTCACTTCCGGTGCTAAAATTTACGAATACTAAATTATATTCTCGAAACCTTAATATATTTCTTACAATAATTTCAAAACATCAAGGTTTCGCACTTTCCCGAATCAAATTTTCCATATGTGACATTTCACAATACCAACTATAAGTTGCAAAATTACATATGATGTGTATTCGAATTATTTTCGGAAACCTGATTAAATAAGTTTGGCAATGAAAACCATAGTCATTTTTCAACTTTCATGTTAAAAACTAGATGACCTTCCTTCTGTTTGAAATCACATCGAAATGAAGCTCGCGTAGGTACAATTTTCTAGATCAACGACAACTTCAGAGAAGTTCTTCTCGTTCCAAAATAATACAAATACAATTTGTTCAAGTATAACCAATTAATAAATAGATAAAAGAAATGCGGCAAAAATTCGGAACATTCCGTAAATAATTACAGCTGGCAAGTTCAATGAACAAGCTAACAAAATAAATAATAGTAAAATTTGTTACTTACGACACGCTTTTACGCTAGTCATCTTGCAGTCTAGATCACTGTAATATAGTCTCAGATAATCTTCAAACCGTGAAGATCTTCGATCGAGCTAGAAGAGTCGGGAAGCACACTTATTCAGAGACGATATTATAAGCAATCAATCACTTATTCACTGTAACTTGTTTTTATTCTTCTTATTTCGTATTCATATTTTTATTTTCAGTATACACTGTATCAATTATAAAATAATTTAATAAATATATATATGAATCAACTTAGGCATATAATACGGATAAATTGAATAAATTATGCGAGATCGCGATTGAGCGTGTAAAAGCAGTGTACGCTTTTATTGCGGATTTTGGTATAGCATTTAACCGACCCAGTTAAGCTCGAGCTCGAGTAAACGACGTTGAATCTTCGAGTTTATTCATCTCGGAGTGGTCCAGTCGCGGAAGACCACAACCGCATGCGTGAGTGCATGTTTCACTTGCACAAACAATGGTGTGTTCGTATATTACCCAACATTACATTTCAAAATGGCTCTAATTGGTCACGGTGCTGCGGCGTTTGGTCTAGGAATGCAAGAGCCTGCACCGCGCGATGTGCAATTCCGTTTTTACATTGCGAGCAATCAATGGACAGCTTGAGGTCGGCGAGATGAAGATGCAAATTGGACACGAGATGGTTTTTCAAGGCTTTTCCAGATGAGTCCAATGCCATGAACCCAACTGTCGTAAGACTACATCTCTCGGATAACGAAAGAGCATTTATACAAATCAGTAGCTAAAATGAAAACGTGCCTAATACAAAATGGCCACTTGCATGGCCATAATAATACATGGCCACTTGCACAAAGCTGAATAACACTTTTTAAAACGCTCTCCAATCTAAGGGGTAGAAGTAAAAGAAAATAACTACACGCCAAACAAGAAAATTTGATGCTATTTTGATTAAATCTATGTATTTTTTTCTTGGTCAAAATAGAAAAGTAGTGCGAAAAGTTGAGGTCTTCATTGATGATTAATAAGAGTACAAAAGAGAACAAAAACTAATAAGAGATGCAAAGAACTTGCTGGTTTTTTTCCAGGGTGAGATTAGGTCGAATCGTATTTTTAATACAAAATACAGATAGCCAATAAGTTTTTTGGTCGTTATAAAGTGTATGGCGTGGAATTTTTGCAATGTTAAAAATCATCATTGGAAGACTCCAAAGTTAGCCTTGTTTTCCATTATGGCGTGAAATTAAAATGGTATTAAATCTTATTGTGCTTGTCGTGCAGCCACATCTCTTAGCCCGTGCCACTTGTACATATGTATATGAGAGCATTCTAAAATGTGTCAGTCTGCTCGGCGCCGTCCTGTACATATCGCACGGAGAGATCGACGCTCATTAGCATTGGCAACTTAAAAATTCATAAAAATTAAATTACCCATTATTGCCGACCTCACACAATCATACTCATAATAATTGAGTCATAAAAAACGTTGTAAAAAAAAATAATATTTGAATTATTCATTGACATTGTAAATCCATTGAAATTATTGTTAAATCTCGTTATTGTTAACATAAGTATCTACATACGTACAGATCAAAGTTCCGTATTAAAAACGATTTAAAAAATGAAAACTAACAAAAAGTACATAGTATGTATGTATGTATAGTATACTATAATTTATGTAATGTTAATATTGGTACATAAAGATTATCAATTGTATTAAAATATATGTATAGCTATGTATACTATACATATGTACATACGTATAAAAGCATGCAAATATTGAAAGCAAACGTGCAAAATGCGATTTCGTAATCGACAAAACCTGCTGGCTCTTTCTAGAATACCGAGAACTCGTTCGCACTCGACTGGTTTGAAGCTTTTATAAGTAAACCTAAGTAAAGTGAATTCTACAGTTTACTCAATACTATAGGTATGGGATCGTAAAAACTATTTCGCAATCAAAACACTCATCTGTAAAGAGTAAACAAGGAAAAACTCTACGAAACTTACGTACGAGAATCTTCAATACTATACGCACATACATACATACATACAATGTATGTATACAATGTATGTATGCATGTACATATGTACTAGCATAGATAGATTATGGAAAAAATAGTTATCTCTATATTCATATGATTCATTCAATTTTAATATTATTTTCAACCATTAAATTACACAAATCAAAAGTTATTGTTATATAAAAGCATAATATGGACATTTTTTTTAAATGCTTGAACTGTATTGTATCATTCGTTTTGATTAAATATCACTATTGATGGTTTAAATTCACATCATCATTGTGACGCGTGAGTGATTCAAATCTATAATTAGTCGTATCTTATTTTGATCTAATAGTTTTTTTTTCATTTCTCAAACGTGTACATACGCAGTGAAAATTTATATCTTCAACGCTTAACTGCCTAACATTTAAATATATACTCTCACTATTTTCATGATATTAAAATCGGCTTAGAAGTGAAATGTCATTAAATTGAGTACAACTTATGTTTCGTCGTTGAATTCGTTTCCAAAAATTTATATACTTATACTGTAGTATAGGAGAGAGAGAGAGAGTTCAGACATACATATTGCGAAAGTAAATTCAGTAAAAAAAATCTCAAATGTTAACCGTTCGACTTGTATTTTTTAGTTTCATTTCACTTATAAATGATTCTGTGCAAAGTTGGTCAACCACAATGCACGACTTTAGATGTCGATACACTCACTTGCCTGTTACCAAATGAGGACCCGCGAAAAAAGTGACCTTTTCCAAATTAAGACACGTCAGATGGCGGCGAAAAGTGACGACAAATTTTCTAAAAGTGTCAATGGCGTGTTTAATCCGATTATCGGCTCAAAATTGGTCAAATTTGATTAGGAAAACCGTTGGCGAAACCAACTTTCAACGGTTTCGAAATCGCTCAAAATTTTCAAACGATCCGTTAACTTACAGCACACGTACAAGAATGGTTTGATTTTTTTTTTGTTTTAGGATCAAATTATATTTTTTTATTATTATACCAACCATTGAAGGTCTTTCCTGTTTTATACACGTTGTTTTGATTCAATTGAGCTCCAATCATTTTACGCACAGTTAATTCCAAGGTATCTGACACAATTAAAACGAGTATTTTCATATTCAGAAATTGTTAAAAATTTATCATAAACATTTTACACGTACGCGCACTTAGATTTATACTATCTTAATAGAAATTATTATAAATACGAGTATTCAAATTAAACGAAATTAAAGTCGGTCATAATAACTATCGCGAAATGGAAAAAAAAATCATTTCAATATTCACATTACTTAAATGCACTATAAATAATTCGTTTCAAAAATTTACATGCCTAGTTTTATTGTAATTCGGAAACGCTACGGTTTCTATGATATGCAAATATTTAATTAAAAATCCCCAGTTACTATTAACTGTAAACAAAACAGCAAACTAGCTTTTTTAGAGTATGGCAAAATTGTTAAGGACGGTTTTTGTTAGCTAAAATTCGTATTAAGTATGTATGTACTACATTGTGTAAAAAAATTATTATGCCTACGAAATTTTTCTATAAGCCGCTCACCGTCAAAAAAATTTCATTATATTTGGCATTGACGATTCAGTTGCGTAAACTGGGCCATTCATCCCTCTCACATAATCAAAAAGCGATTAATACAAATCTAATTTTATAGACGCAATTTTATTATTATCTTAAGTCGGAAAGTTCACACAGCTTTTATATTACATATTCAACGTTCACTTAATTAAAAAAAATTGATTCACCCAAATACCCCCCCATTCTCCCTTATTTAGATATATACATATATGATGATCTCAATTGTTTTTTTATAAAACCGGTTCGTTATGGCGTCACTAATTTAATCAACCGGTTTAAAAATAAACAACACAATGCATTGAATGTATGTATGTATGTACAGGCAAATGCTCAATTCACTGAATAAACCCGATTTTTTCATAACAGCATTATGAAAGAATTTAACGTTATTGATGCTATAATCGACACGCGTTCTTATTATATCCACCGGGGATACTTTGGTAATTGAAATTTAGTTTCCGGTTGTAACGATCGGGGTAGTTCCGTACGGGGGGAATGCAGTGCGTGAAAAATTGAATTTTCATCCGTTTGGCGCGGCACTGCGGAACTTGTTTGCTAACTTTCGGAAAGTCTATTGGATTTATTGATGCGTTTAATACGGAATAACTTACTGAACCGACATAGTGGCCGATATATGTTAAGGACCGATATATGTTACCGCGAGTGGTGTCGGTGATAGACTGCCTTTCGTTACATTCGCGCACTCAGCCGACACCACAATGCAATTTTTTGTGTACCTTTTTGTGCGGCAGTGCGATTGCTATACATTGCTGCTAGCCGGCCAGGGCTGCCACAAAGTGTCGACCGATTCAATTTAGACGTGTGCGACGTTTCGGGCAAGTGTTCGGAAAGAAACGTAACCCATGCGGGCCCTTGTTTCTTTAAAATCACGCCCGTTACCATGGCGACTGTGAACCAACCTTACCTTGTCGTTCTGATAAGTTGCTTAAATTTATTTTAAAAATTGTTTCAGTATAAGAAATTTCATTGGAGTTCTCCAAATACAGACTTATGTACATAGATAGGTGAGTTTTAGGGGTGTGTCAATTTTTTTATTTTGATTCAGTCTGAAGTGTTCGAGGCACCCCTGTCTGCTGACCAACGTTTTTTTTTGTCAATCGTAAACATTTCTGCAGTTATGAGCAAGTAGAGGAACTGAATGGTGTTTCACTTCCACATTATCGTATGGTCAACATACAAATAGGTCGACATAATATGCTCAAATGTTTAAATGAATCAAAATAGAACAAAAAGTATAAAAAAAAAACATTTATTTCTTATTATATGTATGCATGTACATATATATATACATATGTAGATATTTTACACAATAGCATTTGTATAAAAAAAAATGAAATCTATAATATCAATGGTGGGGATGAATTTATTTACAAATGAATTAATTTTAATATTATATATTAATATAAAACAATACTTTATCCGATATGGATAAAGTAAAAATACATCTACAATGTAAATAACATTATTTTTATAATTATTCAATATGTACCTATGTATGTATGTATGTATGTACGTACATACAAAATTAAAGTATATAAAAGCAAAGGAATGTTGCAAAAGTGATGCATATTTTATTATACTTTTTATGCATTCCACCAGTGCTTCATTAAAAACACAATTTGCTCATTTTTTTTAACACACCTTGCTTTATTTTTTTCTTTTCTTGAAAATTTCTTTGTTTTATAGGCTCTATCCCATACAAAGCTATATTAATTAATTATAAATTACATTCAAACTTATTATTCTGTTTAAAATTTTTAACCATCAAATTAAAAATTTTAGCGTATCGTACTAAACATTAATTCTAATTATTTTAAATAAGTTCATAAATATAATATCAATTCATACCACAATATCATAGTAGGTACATACATATTATGTTCTCACTAACTCTTGAGATATAAATGCCACAAAAAATGTCCATAGTTACTCTAATTAAGTAAATTGTATATTTAGAAAGAACTATTTCGCTGGTATAAAGAATTTGTGACTTGTTATTCGGAAGTGTTTTTTACTATTACATTTTTAGTAATACATGTTCAACACTTTAACACATCTGCCGAAAGCCTCGCTCTTATCGCTACCAATAGAAAAATTCCACAAACAATCATCGTCACGAGGCATCCCCATTTCATTACCAATTGAGCTTGGTGTGCGCTGAAAGTGGCGTGGTAAACGAGAGTGCGAATTTCTTGCGGTAATTCTGACACAGCCTGAAATTGTCATTGTATCACTATAAATGTTAAAATCTTCAAAAAAGCTGAAGTATTATATTAAAACAATCAAAGACCACTTACAACTTCAAGCCAAACGACCGGTAAATACATTTCATCAGGCAAAAAGTCAAATCCTGTAATGCCAGACGATTTTCGAACTTGTATGTTTATTTGCATTCTGAAAAATATTTAATCAAATGATTGATTATACAAAGTTGTATAGAAGAAAATGTTCAAATGTATTGTACAAAAATGTAAAGGGTTCTAGACTCACTTGCTACTGGCGCCCAACGGCATGCCCAAAGTTGGATGAATATCTATATAAGAATCGTGTTTTTCAGCGCTTGGTTTAAGTCCCTCAAAATGTTCTAACAATTCGGGATCGCCAAGAAAGAAATGTGGAAACGATGCAAAAGCTGGTGCCCCTACAATTACCATTTGTTAATTAATATATTTAAATTAACTCAGTTTTTAAATACATAAGTAATTTAGTACATACCGAAAGCACAAGGACTCGAATTAAAAACACCCCTTGGTGGACAAACTCCAGAGTCCATGTGACAATAGCATTGATTTGGTTGATAAGTTGATGGATGCTCAAATACTGTTCTTGGTGGGGCATACCTCATAGCTGGTATACCATTGAATACCTAAATATAAAAAAATACTATTTAATTTACATATCCTATTTCAATTCAGTTCATTTATTGTACCACTGGGACTAGAGTATTGCCCGTTGATAATCAATGGGTGTATGTATATTATTGACATGTGAGTGGGATAACCATTGCGGTAACAATGGACTACAGGAAAAAATAATAATTCAAAAATTTTATGACACAAAAGAAGTGTATCAAGTTGATACTCCTAGCACATGATTTCGAGGTTTCTAGTTGGTTATCAACAGCCCAACAGACTTAAAAAGTTTATATACATATAGTATGTATGTATATTGTACCTATATCAAATTTTACCTCTAAATCTTTCACATATGTCAATGGAAACCGTCTACAAAGATCCTTATTGAACACATACAATGTCTGTTTGCGATCAAGCTTCGATATGGGATATAGTGATCCATCTGTAGCATCAACTCTGAAAAATTGTATAATTATTACATCTATTTTTAAATTCTAAAAGTGATATATGGATCACATATATTGTTTTTAATACATAAAAATCATTTCAAAACAAAAATTTATCTCACCTATTACATTCTTCAGTTCCCCAGTGATCTAATTTATCCATTCCGTTTAATCTATCGATAACTCCAAGCATATTTAAATCCATTTCACCTGTATTAATTGTGAATCTGTCCGGAGATGTGCCATTTTTCTACATAAATTTATTTTATTTTTTGATCAGTTTATGTTTGGTGTTCTTTATAATTTATATAAATGAATTTTACTTACAGTTACCAATATTCCAAATTTATCATATACCATATCACCACTCAGATGCAATATTGGTTTTGCTAATGTTATTAATTCATCATCGTAACCCCAAAGAAAACGATGAGCAGGAAGAGGTCTGAACGCAGTCGCTCCAACGCTTTTTATAATTGCCGATAGTCCCATTTGTGCTATGAAATAGCTTTCCTTTGCCATGGACATGGCACTCTTATAAAAATAAAATAAAATCATATAAAACAATCATAATAATATACATACATACATATAATATATTCTTTTCATTTTTGCTTACCAACAATGGGAGATTAGGTACAAAAATTCTATCAAATTGTGTCCCCACAGACTCATTGGGCATAAATTGATAAGAACGTTTGAATTGAAATGTCAATGTTCCATTCGGATGAAAGACTTCATTTACATGTTCAAGGGTTTCTCTAAAATTGTGTAAATAATTTGTTAGTATGTACATATACATATGTATGTGTAATAATTAAAATTAAAATGTACATCAATATACCGCAAAACATTCAATTTATTTTATCTTTCCTGTAATGAGAAAATTTTTATACTTTTTAAAATAATCTATGAAGGTATACCTATATGTATATGGTCCTAAATCTTGAACTTTAAATTTCTTTTCGGCCCCGGACATTATTTCTTCTGCATTAGTGTAGTTGAAAATATGAACTTTCATCAGCGGCTGAACTGGTGGAGTTTTCCATAATCCGTATGCCATTGAATTATTCTTTAAAACCATATTCTAAAATAAAACATATAAGATAAAAAACTGGACCAACAATTTTATGTATATAAATTTAAATATTATATCAATTTATTGAACTGTATTGATAATTCCTATCAATGAAAAAATTTAGAAATTATTTTGTTACTATCATATAGGCATTTTAAACTAACTGCAAGTGTGCAAAAATACTCACCGAAAGCACCGAGTTGGAGAACACATTTGTAAAACAAAGTATGATAATTCCTATAAAACTTAATAGAGTAAGAAACGCTAGAATCCCTATCACTGAAACAAATAAATAATTCATACATTGTAGAATATTATGTGATTCGTTGTAATATTCAGGTTATTTATTTTCAAAATGTTCTAATGTAATACATTTATTATACATAATTTTAAGCATACCAAAATTGATACCCGAACCATTGATTTTCTATTAGCGCTGTATAATGTTTTTGTGAGCACTTACGTTGATAAGCAAATTGTTTGGAATTAAATTATCATTTTTTTTTAATTTTGTGGCGTGACAAGATACTAATTTCCATGTTTTCATTTTATCATTTTACATATGCATACAAAGTACTATAAAGTTTAATAACAGATATATGTATGTATGGTGCTAATCTTTGGTATAGATACATAGTTCATTACATACTATAAAAAAAATCATTAATCAGATTAGTTGTCAACAAAAATGATTAAAAATCATAAATTTAACGATTACAAAAAAACATAATTTGACATTCATGAACTTTTCAATATTGGATGATAGTACTGCAATAGAAAATTGTTATTATTGTCTAGCTTATTTCCTTCGATTATAATTAATCATAGAGCATAGGTTACTATGATAACATTTACGCATACAAAAATCTTAGATTTGTATGAGGAAGTGTTTTCAGCCGGACAGATCAACGCTAATACGACTGTCTACGTTTTTGCAATTACGGCAGTTTTTAAGCTTAGTCAATTAAAATTATTTGATAAAAGCAGAATATATAAACATGGAATTTCTAGGAAATAATAATATGTAGATATTAATGGATGCGTAATATGATTTGTGTACACGACTAGATTTTAATGTACATACATAAAAGCAAATTATTATAAAATTATCATAAAAGCTATTTATATCAATTTTACACCAATTACACCAATCGATCTTGAGTAAGATCTCTAAATAAAATTATATATTTACATACTTTTTTTTACATATACATATGTATTTACATACATATGTATATAGTATCTTAGGAATTTTAGCATCTACCCTTAAATTGTTTTTAACTTTAGTTATTTATATAATTATTAGTTATTAAATTTAAATTAGTTCAATTTGACTTTGTATTATATTGCTTTGAGTTTGTATCAATGTTTAATATGTGGATGAGACATAAGTAAATATTACAATTATTAAACGGTGGAATAAAAACACTATAGGGTTCAGGTGTTAATTTATAATATTATTCACGATTGTGTGACCTCCAGATGCTTGCTTAACTCAGTTATCGAAACAATGTGAGAGGTCGTGATATTGAATCCAGCTTTAGATTATATAAACCAAAGGAAAGTAAATTTTCAGACAGAATTTTTTTTTGGAGCACACAATTATTGACAGGTTTTATCTTTCCGAGTGAGTTTCAAAAATCGTTAATAAATACATAAAAAAAGACAGACTAACTCTTGATAAGATCACAGACTATTCTTGACCGCGACAAACCAATTAGACCAATAAACTTTAGATACTGTGTAAACAATTTAAAGTGCAATTTCAACAGTAGACTAAACAGTAGACTAAATAAACTTGCTATCAATAATAATTAATTGACTGGATAATTTTTTGCGTAATTTTAATGTAATGAAAAAAATTATATCTTAATTACTGCAGATATGACACTTAACGACAAAATCAATTCACTGTTAATTTTTGTTGGGATTTGTTACTAAGGAAATTAATGCATAAACATTTTCGCAAATATACCGTAACAGTAATATTCATCAATCTTTTACATTTAAAGCTATTCATTTCAAAAACTCACACATATGATTCACTCAACTCTAATGAGTTTTTCTGTTATTTTGTATTCTAAGAATATCTAATTGAGGTAAAATTAAGATAAACTAGTCAACAATTCCTTCAAACATGGTACTAATAATAGCACTACATTTTGATTATATTAAATGTTGATCGCATTAAGTGTTCAAAAAAACTATAATACATGCTGTCTATGGGCAAATGGATGTACAAGAGATTATATATGTAGTTATAATTATGTAGATAATATTATATATACATATATATTTATTATAAAGTTTAATATTAAAATATTTACTTATTCCTGATGGTTTTTTAGAAGTTTGTTGCCAGCATAGAGTAGAAGTACATTTTATCCTTGCGGAGCTGATCAATCTTCCTCCAGTACACATAGTACAACCGGCCACTACAGTGTTTTCCCTTGTGAGAATTTGACCGCGTGGTCCAATTAGGACCCTGCCAGTGTCCAATAGTCCTCTGCAAGAGTCCTGTCTCGCACACTCCTTTGCACTTTTGTGTATGTGCAACATAGTGCTGTTTATTAATTTGTTATCCTCCAATGGTGGGTCTTTCTGTACGTTAACACCGTTCAATAAACTGTAGTGCACTGCGTTTCTCAAATCACTTTTGTCATTTGCATTCATGATTTGATTTGAAAGCATACAGCTTTTAGCGTTCTCCTTCACCACTTGGGTCTCGTCCTCCCATTGAGATTCAGTCAAATTTTGGCTATTCTTATTGGGCAATAAATAATCATGACCTTTAGTTTGTTTCATAATTACATCATTTTCCACCTCTGGAATCATTTTGACGATATTGTCCAACAAATAAGTAATTAAGAAATCTTCCTTTTCTTTGTGTTCTACGGTGACATACCCATTGAATTCACAACTGTTCAATTCAAACACCTAAAAAATAAATTTTAAATAAAATATTTGAAATATATAGTTATTTTTAGATAAAATTTGGTTAATATAAATTATTTTGTCTTTTTATAAATTATGAAAGTGGAAAATCCTTACACACGCCTTGAATATTTCAATAAATACATACATCATATTTACAACCAGTTCATAAAGTACCTTCTCATAAAATTTTGTAATCGTAATTTGATATAAAAAAAATATCTTCCCAAACAGTTTTACAATTAAAGATTGATTTTTTAATTCAATACACTCAAATTTATTATATTTTGAATGATTTTTAGCTACATACATACATACTTTATGAAATCACAGTATTATTTTTAAAATTTTCGAAAGTGAAGGGCATGTAGATTATAAATTAGATGTAGGGTAAGGTGCTCTAAGAGTGCGCACTTTGGAGAATAGTGTCTATATCTACTAATAAAACAACATTTTTAATTTTTTTTATTTATTGTTAGGACAGAGTAAATCCTCAGCTATGAAAAGACGAACAAAAAAAAAAATATTACATGAACAATTTAGGAATTAAAAAAAAAATACAAAACGAATAATTTTGCGCACTCTTGCAACACCGTGTTACAAGAGTGCGCACTGTGGGTCACAAGAGTGCGCATACATTTTTCATGCCACCATTCAGAATATGAAATGCATTGGATCCAGTCTTCTGTGGTAGGCTTTTTATAAATTTTATGGCAACTACGACATTTCCAGATTTTTTTTTTTGCGGTATTTTGGTGGTATTTTTGGCAGTTTTTTTCACAATCTTTTTTGTTTTTCGTCCCTCTTGCTGTGATTCAAATGGTGAAATTCCACCTACTTTAAAACCTTCGATGGCATTGGCAATTGTGGCAGTTTTTGAATAAGCTGGTCCAAAAATCCCAGCCATTTGATAAACTGTAATTACTCTGCCTGGGTGGTTCTTCATCCATTTCTCGCATTCCGTGGAATAATATTTTTTCAGAGCGCCAAAAATGGTTTCCATGCTGCAATTCTGTCTATTCGTTATTTTTCGATTGTTGGTCATCTTAAGAATAATATTTTTGAAATAGAAAAGATAAATAACGAATAAAAAAAAAATATCAGTGTGCGCTGTATGCAGTATTTACAAGAGTGCGCGCGCACTCTTGGAAATTCATGCGATGCGCACTCTTGTTCACCACACGCTTGCATCAGAAAACATACAAATAATGCCATCTAGTTCAAGTTACGTAAAAATGCTTCCGAAGGCGGGTGCATGGGTTATTATGAAGTCATCATAACCAAACAAATACAAATTAAAGCAGTATTTACAAACGACGACGTTTTGAAATTTTAAAAATATTTTAACAAAACGACGCAAATATGAAGATCTTACCTCAAAGCCTGATTATTGGCACTATTTCCGGAACGCAATATTTGAAAGACCTGCACATCCACAACTGACAAAGTGATACTAAAAATTGTCGCTAAAGTTGAATTGGTTGAGAAATATGACCGGTGCGCACTCTTCGGGACCGCGCACTCTTTAGAGCACCTTACCCTACATGGTATTATACATATTATACATATTCTGACAAAATAAATTGTATTTTGTGTATGAATTTATTCAATGAACTCTAAAATCCATAAAGCCATCATAATAATACAATGTCATTCAACTTCAAACCATTATGACAATAGAAATATAAAATGAATGCCAATGTCGAGTGTTAAACACAAAATTAAATAAAATTCAATAATGAACTTGCCACTTACATACATCAATAATAATTCTTTACTATATTATCTTTAAATATTTACCGTTAGCTAATTTTTTTACCAAAATGCGTAGGTAACATTTAACAGTATTTTTTTCTTTGATTTATTTATACATTGAATTTACGCAGTCATCTTGCACGAATATTTTTTTTAAATTTGTTGTTAACCTTGCGTTTATATATTTATATAATCTAAAAATTGAACTGATTATATAAATGAAAATAAACGTTTGTGCTCACGCGATTTCTAGACTCTTTTGCATACTTGTACAGTTAAATAAAGCTTCACTGATAAGCATCTATTCTCAATTGCTGATAAAATAGAACGCTAAATATTTCTGTTTGTATTTAATGCATATACAGCCTTCATAAAAAGAATGCGCAAAGTTTCTGAACTTCAATCGGTAAAACTAAAGTTCCCTCTAATAGATAGTCTAATGTTAACAAATGTTTAGATCAAATTTGAATATTAATGCGCATTTCATGATTGCCTTGGGAAATAACAAAACCTTTTTTGACACGTAGTGATTATCTCATTAATTTCGCGGAAGAAATTTATAAATTCTCATTTAGTAGTAATATTATTCAAGACAGTTGTGAACTGGAAAAATTTCTAACCATTTTTATTTCATTGGTCCAAAAATGTTAAATTAAAAATGAAAGGACGTGAAAAGCAGCAATTAAAATAAAAATTAAAAAAGAACGTGTTCTTTATATTTTTAGATAAAAAAAAACGACAGGATGAATTCTGTATTCAAATTTCTATGCTAAATAACAACTTACATATGTAAAAGCTACGTTTAATTTATAACTTATATAACCCAAGTTAACTTTATAACGCAATCTAATGTTTAACTATAAAAAAAACCAGGTTGCAAGCAACCTTGAATATTTTTTTTTTTTTTATTAATTTTTTTTAACTGTTTCTATACATAAAAAAAAATATCAAAATCATATTACTTATTATTCAATGGAATCCTCTAGGAAGAATAGTCTTTATTTATATTAATATGTACATATATCCTGACTACAATAAGGCCGTCCAATACAGAAAAATGCATTAGGCTCAAACACGACTCAACTAAATCATTAGCAGAGTCTGCAATATTCATCTTAATCAGAAACATCATTAAGTGTTCACATAATGGGTACAAAAATAGTCCCACAATGAAAATTACTAATCTGCACTTTATTTCAAATAATATTTATGTCTAGGCATTATTTTTATTACACCAATAAAAAAATTGCTGAAAAACAAACTATTCAATATTATGTAATTTCATGCTATTGTGATAAACGTGGAATTTTCATATATGTACATATGTAGTTCTCAAGATGTTATGGTTTAAAATCGTCTTAGAAATTTTACTCCTTTAAAAATGGGCTCCTTGAAAAAATATTTTTATACTTCCATATTGACGAATCTGTCAATGAATACGAATATTTTATATCTCTAGAATTCATATTTTTTATCTGAATACATTAAATTTATACTCATTTTTACATATAGGTACATATGTACATATGTATGTAGTGGATTTTTTTTTGGAATTTCCATAATAAAATCACAAATCAAAAGTCAAAGTTGTGTTATTTCAACGGTAATTTGAGTTTAAAAGCTTTGATGAAAAGCTATCTTATCAATAGACATCTCTATGCAATAACCTTTTTAGTAGAACAAAAAAAATACATTTCAAAAGTCGAAGCACAACCTGTCTATAGGAAAATAATTTGAGGAAACTCTAATTGTCATGTAGCTTTCTCAAAATACTCAGCATTTTTTTTATATTTTCATCCTCATTTTTGTGTGGGGTAGACCTTTATATGACCGTCACGGCAAATTTACGCAAAATAACGAACCCCAATATGCAAATTATTTATTTACATTTAATTCCGTATAATTATTATTTCCTAGGTTATAATCATAGCATTTTAAATTATATAGCATTGAAATTTTTAAATAGCATTATACCCATTAAGGTGGCAGATGGCCTATTTACTTTGACAAAAAATGCTTTTAATTTCAAATATAATAATGCAATGATTTAGACTTTTAGAATGTAAACCTGTCGTAGATTAGATTATGATTTCATTGCCGAATGCAACCAAATCATACATACATATGTACATATAGCAGTAAAGTTACAAAGCCTAAGAGCGATATTACATTGAGCAACAACACCAACAATTACCGAACATTTCATTGTAAGTGCGTGAAATGTTCTCCCAATTTTTTGTGACGTTTCACTCATTGTGGCATTATTTTATAGAGTAACACGTACTCTTTTCTTCTTAAACTAACCGTCAACTGTTATCAAAACCATCTCATTACGACTTTAAATATAAGTCAAGTGCTCAAATTATTCAATTGTTGTAAAATCAACAAAGACCCATTGTAAACTATAATTAATTGTACATAAGTGCGTGAATGCTCTTCCAATTTTTTGTGACGTTTCACTCGTAATATATTTTAAGGGTAGCAAACTATGTAGAAACACGTGCTCTTTTCATTCTTAAATTAACCGTTGTCAATTGTTATAAAAACCATCTCATTTGCGACTTTAAATATAAGTCAAGTGCTCAAATTATTCAATTGTAAAATCAACAAAGACCCATTGTAAACTCTAATTCATTGTATGTACATATGTGCGTGTAATGCTCTCCCAATTTTTGTGACGTTTCACTCGTCCGACTCGTTCGACTCGTCGTCCGACATTTCGACAGAAAATGGAGCACGATCGAACACGGTGCTCGATGCGAGCATTCGCCGCGTCTTTCACTATGCTGTAATGTAACACGCTCGCCGCGAATGTTACATTACACTTACACATGGATTAATACAAGTCAGTCGCCGCCTTCATTTCATTAAAAAAAATTATAATTTTCGGCTAAACTAAAACCAAGTTAAAGTAAAATCTTTTACAATGAGCACCGTTCAAATCGAGGAATAGGTTTACATATATTTGTAGATTTACAGTAAGATTTATATAAAGGCGTCTACACATTTTGCGAGGCGACCTCACTTGGTGTGCCTCGCAATGTATGTACCATTTTGCCACGCGAAGCTTGCTCGCTACGTTGTACACACCTTTATAATATACATACATACATACATACGAGTGTAACAAATTAAAATAAAAAATCTTCAACGATATCAGAAGCTAAATTTGTAACGAAAACACATAAAATCGATTTTATTATTACTTGTTACACATAAATTGCATTTATGCAGCTATCCTATTTGTAAAATACTGAACAAAATAATATAACCGTATTTTTTTATATATTTTAAGTGGGAAACCCAACACTCATTGAATATTTTTTCATTCTAACTACGTCACCTATTCTATGACGTATTCGTAAATTTAAGTACATTTATTCAGAATCGTGATTGATCACTAAGTTTTAAAGAGCCTTTTGATTTTTTTTTTTAAATAATAATAATAATAAAACAAAAACCAAGAGTCTTGAACTTCACGTGCATGACGTCCGAACTGATCTTACATAACACATCGTTAAACCCCAACAGTCACGGTACATTAACTCAATAAATTATATAATAAAAACACGAATTAACAAATCGCATTTTTCCACATGTTTAAATTTTGCCCTTGTATATTAAGCATAAGAAGAAAATATTCATTATATAATGCATAACTTGTTTGACATCGATGTCATAGAGAGAATGTGTCTAATCCGTTAATATAAAATATTTCATCATTTGACATAACGAGCCGTTTTTATCCACATTTGCCGGCAAATGTGCGCCCGATCGTCTGACACCAAACACCATAGACCTTGACACAAAGAGCATTTTAAATTTTCTCACTGATTCTAAATATATATCTACATATGTATATGTACATACATATGTACTCCAAATAATAAATATCAAGTTTATTTAGTTTCATGTGAATATGAATGACATATTAATAAATATGAATATGGCAATTAACCCTTTGCGGGTCAAAAATCAAATGTGGAAAAGCCACACCGGAATATATCTAGTCATTCGCAGCTGTCTAAATTAATGTTGATATTTATATTTCTATAAATTTAATATTTACCAACTTAACTCATTTTATCCCGTTTGGTTTATATAACGTTATAACGAATCATTTAGAAGTTCAAAGTCAAGGCATAATCGATTCATATGTACATCATCTCATCAAAACTATTACAATCATTTACTATTACATCATACAAGTCATTTGTTTATCTTTTTTTTTCTATAATTGACATATAGATTATGTATCGAAATAAAAGTTTATACAAGAAACAGTTTAATCTAAAAATAACTTTTTTTTTTTTTACCTACATACATATACATATACATATGTATATGTATATATCAAAAAAATAGCACAATTAAGCAACGAAAGTAGGTTTAAAAATTAATTTTAATAAAACTAAAATTATGTTTAATGAATTTTGCACCCAAAACGTAGTCACGGTAGATAATCATATTATACAATGTAGAATGTATGTATATATGTATGTACATAGAGATAGTTGATAGTTATTTATACTTAGGACAATTGGTGAATATGACTGGATGTAAAGAAGAATAAATAAAACGAATAATGAAACTAGGATGGAGCGCTTTTGGAAGAATGAACATAGTTTTTAAATCCAACATCCCGCTATGCTTAAAAAGAAGGCATACGATCAATGCATACTGCCAGTTATGACGTATAGATGTGAAACTTGGATGCTGAATTCAAGAATATTACGTAAGATCCAGTACACACAGAGAACCATGGAAAGATGTACATATGCTTGGTACAACAAGAATAAATCGTAAGAGGAATACATGGGTAACAAGCATTGCCAAAGTGGCAGATATAGAAAATCGTGTGAAAAAGTCGAAGTGGCAATAGCGAGAAGAGTGGATGGCACATGGACACGAGAAATACTGGAATGGTATCCGAGAGAATGTAAAAGAAAGCAAGGTAGACCAAATGGACGATGGGCTGATGAATTGAGAAAAATGTGTGGAGTCAAGTGGATGCAGGTTCTTCAAGACAGACAGGAATGGAAGAGGATTGGAGAGGCATTCATCCAGCAGTGGATGGTGAACGTTTGAAAACGATGACCATATATCAAACAGTACAGTCCACTGACCTAATTCTAGCAATCGATTTATCAAACTGATTCAAACGATTTCATGGTGAAGTTCATTAGAACGTTTTACGAGTATATAATGTTAATTGAATTACCATTATTACATACCTTCTGCGTAAAATTTATACAGGTGTTACAGAGTGTCGTAAAATAGTCATAACAAAATGTTATTTAGAGTATTATGCGCATTTAATGTAGCCTCAAATTTATGTCATGTCTCATGTCTCGCCATAGTGACGAATTGGGGCAACCTGTCATGTCACTGTGGTATAATTTGTAAAATAAAAATATAATTAATGCAGTTGCATTAATTATACATTTGCTCGTAGTTACGATCCAACGCATTTTGCGTCAAATTAAATTAGAGGAAAAATATTTTTTTGATATTGTGTTCCTATAGATGTATGTAAATCATTATCATTTATCATTATTTTATTATTAATTGATCAAAATAAATAATGGTATTCCAAAGAAATAAAAAAATTAAACAAAATATTACTATGTATTTCGTTTTCGTGTTCTTTTTTTTGTTAGATGAAAAACATGTTGATGTATTACCAGTAGTTTTGTTACAAATTAAAATTGTATATATCTACAGGTACTGACAATAATATTTTAAGCCGCCTACCGTTTTTACACTCATAAATTGTGCCTCGAACTTGATAAAAGAATAATAAGCTTGTTTCGCACCACCGCACCGCACCGCACTGTACAATTTACCTACATATCTACATATAACAACTATAATTATCACGTTTATACCATATCATTATATTGTCCTCGCAATTTTTAACTTTATAAAATTAATCAAAGGATTCCTACGTAAATTCAAAATATTTTAAAAAACTTCATTTATAGACGTTGATCATTTAATTTACGGTCGTTATGAAAGCTAAATGACAATTTTCGTCAAACGAAAATGACAAATTGCCTTCGGCGAAGATCAACTCTAGTCACGCGACACTTGATAGAAAATTAGCACGTTGATAATAATTATGCAGCCGATGGAACACGGGGATTGATTGAAGTGGAAAAAAATGCGCGTTACAATATATTTTGTTGAAATTAATTTAAAATGTACAATTTTTTGTTCATGGTCATCGTTATATTAAACATCCTATCAACGACCGTTTTTATCCTGATCTCATTGACCCATCTCGGGTAATTTTTCACACCCACGTACATATGTATGTATGTGTACATACCGACATACTTCGTTTACTAATAGCAATTTTCACGCATGTAAAACTAAACCCGTTTGTATATGTTATATTATATATCACTAATAAAAACACTAAAAACGATCTTAATAGCCTCCCCATACATTCGTTTGTCGACGAAACATCTTTTTTTCATACATATATGTATATGTATGTACATACATATTTAAAAACAAATTTTCGAGATTTTATCAATCAAATTGAATATTTCAATATCTTCAAACGTTTGCGCTTATTAAAATATGCGAGGAATTTTAAATGCAATTTATTATTTATTGATATCAATTAAAGGTGTTGGTGCATGAATTTTATTAATGTTTTATTTTAATTACCATTCAATTTAGATTAATACTTATAAAAAATTGGGTAACAATTTTTTTTAAATTAATTCAATTAATATGAATACATAAGCGAATCGTAGACATTGGACGTATTGCGACATTTTTTAAACGAAAAGTGTATGAAATTTATCCCTGGTACTTTATATGCATAGATACATATGTACATACATATGTACCTAGGTAGATAGAAATCATTTATCTTCTCACGTTCCTTAACCTACTGATCTGTAAAGACTACGCATACAGTACAACAACTGATCTGTTTACAAATCCTCAGTCAACTATACAACTACATATTATATTCTTATTGAAACAATATACGATACCCGATGGCCGCCATTTTCAGTCTCAGCCTGTTCGGCTCTTTTGAAGGCATTTTCCACCACTTTTGTTAAGATGTCAGATCCTACCAAAGGTGATCTCTTCTCTAATGTTGGCCTTCAGCTGCTGAATGGTGGTTGGTTTATTCACATACACCCTGTCCTTTAAGAAGCCCCACAGAAAAATGTCGGGGGCCGTCAAATCGGGTAAACGCGAAATTAAAACGAACGAGGCCAGTTGTAGTCGGAAAATTATTGAAAATCGAAAAATGATTGAAATTTGTATATAGCCAGAGTTGGACAATCCAGAGATGTCGTTTCAGCAGGACACCTTATACAGCCTGACAAAGTATGGCTCTTTTGTGGGAAATATTTGGCGATTGAAAAATTTGGCAATTTTCCGATTTCGACTGAAAATGGCGACCATTCGCGGCATTTTTGAGAAATAAAAAATAAAAAATATTAAAAGAATAAAATGTTATTAATGATTTAAACCACAACGCCATATGTATGTACACATATGCGCCACCTTGTATATTACACACTTCAGGATATTCAAGACAATCCAATTAACATGTAACTGTGCAGTGTCATTTAAGTAACTCGTTTTAATTCATCACTTCCTCGGACGGATCGCATGCATAGTCTATCTATGTAACTTAAAATATGTATATACATATAATAAAATATCAGCATAATGTGATCAAAACATAAAATAGACGTTTCAGAACACCGAATAAATATGACTTGCTCACCTGTCGAATTTTCGAATTTCAGCTTAACTGTAGTTGAGACTTTTACGGGGATGGGTTTAAAAGTGAATATATTATATGTTCCAATAGCAGCAGCTCTCGACAGCCGACAAGAACAATGACTGAACGAGTACTGGAGTAAACGCCTGATCGCGCACTGTTATATGTGTATTGTAAATCTACACGTAATTTTGGCTCTGTAGGCTGATAGTGGAGCTATGTATAACGTAGCTCAATTTTTACATTGGAAGCGATAACCCGACGATGAACTCAGATGTCTGTTTAAAGATGTGTTGTTTAAAGTTTTTGTACAAGGCAGTATGTAGTAGTGAAAGATTTTTCCAAGACGTTTGAAATACATAAATCCAATTGTCTTTTTGCACGGGGGATACGTTCCAGGGACTACCGTGCAAAGAAAAAACCGTGTAAAAAAAAAAGATATGTATGTATGTACATACATCGAAAAAAAAATTCTCGAAATCAAAAATAAATAGAATTTATTTTTTATTTATACATAAAAATATTTTCATAAGTTACATACATAATGAAGTAATAAATTGACATGGTTTTCGATATAAATTTAATTTAATATAAAAAAATACATTCATTCCGTATCGCTACTTGACAATAAACGTGCCTGTTTACTGCTATTTTTTTTTTTATTTTTTTGTAACCTTGTTAAAACAAAAAATAATTGGTCCGTTTTCATGGACCGTGTTATTTCAAAACCGTACAAAAAGAGACTCGGGTGTATTGTCAATGCGCTGAAGTTACCTGAAATTAAAGTGCGAGAGTGAAAAGTCTCTATTCAAGCTGGTTAAGGAAACTGTGTGCTCCTCTTCATTATTCATACAAATTTTAATTTCCTTAAGTGTTCTTCTGAAGATCTTTTTGCATATTGATTGTTTGAAGTCACTGTAGAAATTCCTGATTGTTGTATAGTGTATTTATCACAGTTTTACCGTGCTATCCAAGTACCTTGAGAATACCTTGAGGATAAATTCAATCGATGATGGATTGAATGTGGATCTGGCATGGTTTTGCCTCCTTGAAGTACAAATTTGACAACATGTGATAATTCGATTTGAGGAAAGAGAATTTTTCTTAACTTTTAGTTCAAATACAACAATTTTTGTATCATTTCTGCAACTTTTAGGTAAATATTTTTAAAATGACATACATATGTAATGTATATCTACATATTTAAGATTTAATTTTAAAATTTTTTTGAAACTTGAAAAGTCAAAAATCAAATTCTGCTCTTGAGCCAAAGAATATTGCCTCGAACATAGCGAGCAATGAACGAACGCATAATATGAAATCACGGTGTGCACGTAAACAAACAATTTTCAACGCATACTGAAACACGATAAATCGTCATTTCTAGTATACCAATTTTGATAAGTTTTTTTTTTAATTTCACCATCGCTGCAATAATTCTAATTTTATAATATTATGAAGATTCAAAATATATAAAAGGCTGTAAAAAAAAAAAAAAAAACAAAAGATCGTGCAAGAGTAAACTACTACTTCCGGTAAGTGGATTTTGATTAAAACCTTATCAACTCTTAAATTTTATATGAAAATTATAAATATAAATTTTCAGCTTGATCGGTTAAGTAGTTTCGGAAATATTGCGTGGTAACAGGATTTTTAAATAAAAGAAAGGTTTCTTTAACCACATAAAAAATGTTTAATATTAAATGCTTATGTAATGTAAATTAAATGGTTATGTAAAAAAAACATCGCAGTTAATTTCAATGCCCTGATAAATTTGTCACATCTACCACCGTTCGATACCCTCGACAGAATGCTTTTATATATTTTTATAATATTTATAATATTTTTTATATTTTGTTTTATATGTATTTGATTAATAAATAGATACGACAAAAATAAATATTTTATTTTTTCCCTGTTCTGTTTTGTCATGGTTTTGTTACACATAGGTATTGTACATATATTTATGTATTTATAATATTTTGTTTTATATGTATTTAATTAATAAATAGATACGACAAAAATAAATATTTTACTTTCCACTGTTCTGTTTTATCATGTTCTGTTTGTCAAGTTCTCTTTTGTCATGGAACCATTTATTATGTATGTACATATGTGTTTGAATTTTCAATTTTGGTGTGCAAAAATGACTACATACTGACAATGACAGTAGAATCGGTGTCGATACTCACCACTGGTGGCGTTATGGTAGTCATTCAGGATCCGTTTTCCCCGACGTATCGATGGATGTGTTCGTACGAAGATAATAACGACCCCCATGAAAAAAATACAACCCCACTCACAATCGGTGTGAACCAAATTAATGTACTTTCACCAGTTTTTTTCAACAAAGTCACAACAAACACTGGTCGAAATACGGCTGGTGTACAATCACGATAGATTTTTGCGGAATTCAAGAAGCGTCAGATTTCAGTCTGTTGTCGATTTCCGCTCTGAAAACGGTCGATTTAGCACATTAGCGACCCGTTTTGATGAGACGTCTATTTTGTACGGCGCGTTAAACGGATCGTGAATGGCCACCATAACAATTGCCACCGCCACCGGTAACGTTTTGAACAACACGATTTTATTCATGTAAGAGGTCTTATTTAAGATACAATTTTGTTAGTCGAACATGTGTTAGACGTTTTAGAAGTAATAAATAAAAAATCAGACCTTGTTGTGACCATGTTCAATCGCTGATGTGAAGATCGACACACTCTGATATAACGTTGTCTATTTTCACCGCTGAAGTTAAGCATTTCTAAATTTAATTGCCAACTCAGTAAGTAGAGTAGGTACATGTATTATTCTACAGATGCCATTGGTGATAAGTTAGTATTAATTTATTTAAAAAAAAATCACCTTAAGGCAATTTAGTATGACGAATTTATGATTTTTGTAAAATTTTAATTTGTTCATAAAATAAAATAAAATTTATTGCGATTTACTTTGGTGTTATTTATTCCTGCAAATTTTTGGTATTTGTCAATATTGAAGAAGTTGGCTCCGTGAAAATTTAATATACATACATATGTATGTAGATCTGCGAATATAATTAAGCGTTTCAAATCTATTTTGATTAATTAGTTAAGATAATGCTTGTCTCAAATTAATCTAAAGATTGTATCTGTTAAAATATAATCTTAAATTCAATTCAATACTTGAAATAAAAAAAACAACCCAAGCATACACTTTTAGATCGATAAAAAAATTACATAATAAAAGAATGTACTGCATACATATATTAACAATAATACTAATTTCATTTACTTAATTAGTATTTAATTCGATTTTTTTTAAATTATTTTGGTGGGTTTTTTTTCAATTACATACACACATAATTATTTACAATACAAATACAACCATATTATTTCATATCAACCAATTAGAAGCCATGTGGGTAGAGTTAAATCATATCGTCAAACTTTTGAGCCGCATTAACGTAAAGGTATTTATTTACACGCTCGTGCTACATACATATGTAGGTTTGCACACATAAAATTTTTATTCATCATCATCATCATCATCATTTTCAGCCGTTCACCATCCACTGCTGAATGAAGGACTCTCCAATCCTCTTCCATTCCTGTCTGTCTTGAGCAATCTGCATCCACTTGACTCCACACATTCTTCTCAATTCATCAGCCCATCTTCCACTCGGTCTACCTTGCTTTCTTTCACATCCTCTCGGGTACCATTCCAGTACTTCTCGCGTCCATCTGCCATCCATTCTTCTCGCTATATGTCCAGCCCATTGCCACTTCAACTTTTTCACCCGCACTGCTATATCTGCACTTTGGTCATACTTCTTACCCATGTATTTCTTTTGCGATCTCTTCTTGTTATGCCAAGCATACATCTTTCCATGCTTCTCTGTGTGCACTGGATCTTTCGTAGCATTCTTGAATTTAGCGTCCAAGTTTCACATCCATACGTCATAACTGGCAGTACGCATTGGTCGTGTGCCTTCTTTTTTAGGCATAGCAGAATGTTGGATTTAAAAACTATGTTCATTCTTCCAAAAGCACTCCACCCTAGTTTCATTCTTCATTTTATTTCTTCTTCTTTACATCCAGTCATATTCACCAATTGTCCTAGGTATAAATAACTATCAACTATCTCTACTACATATATGATTATCTACTGTGACTACGTTTTGCGTGCAGAATTCATTAAACATAATTTTAGTTTTATTAAAATTAATTTTTAAGCCTACTTTCATACTTTCGTTGCTTAATTCTGTTAATCTATTTTGTAAATCTACTGAGTTACATGCAACTATAACTATGTCGTCAGCGAATCTTAGATGGCTCAAATGTCTTCCGTTAATCTTGGCCCCTGTTTTGTGCCATTCCAGCGACCTAAATATGTCCTCAAGCACCGCATTGATAATTTAGGAGAAATGGTGTCTCCTTGCCTAACACCTCTCTCAATACCGAATTGCTCCGTGTCTTCAAAGAGACGAACTGAGGCTGTTGCCTTTTTGTAGATGGCAGCTAGCAGACTGACGTACGGTTGTACCACACCTTGTTTCTGGAGGGCATCCAGTACGGCTGTTTGACTGACTGAGTCAAACGCCTTCTCGTAGTCGATGAAACCTAAACATAGTGGTTGGCGATATTCGTTCGTGCGCTCAACCAATTCACTTCACCTGTTCACCTGTTCACCCCTCAACCAATTCACCTGGAGATGATCCATTATGCTGAAATTGGCCCTGAACCCTGCTTGTTCCATGGGTTGATTAGAATCGAGCGTTGCCTTTAACCGCTGTGTTATTACCCTCGTAAAGATCTTGTAGACTGTGGAGAGTAAACTAATTGGGCGGTAATTTTTTATGTCCTCCTTGTCCCCTTTCTTATAAATTAAAATTATGGTCGCGTTGTTCCATAAATCCGGAACAGTTTGCCCTAGAATACATTTTGTGAATAGTTTCGCTAAGATATTGTATAGAGGGCGGCCTCCACACTTTAGTAGGTCGATTTGGATGTTGTCGTCACCGGGGTTTTTACCATTTTTGGAAGACCTGATCGCCTCCTCCACTTCGCATGGTAATACTTCAGGAACTTCTCTATCGTTAGTGGTCATTGTGATGTTGCTGCGAGGATTGGCTTCCTTATATAGTTTAGAGTAGAAGTCGTAGACCGTTTCTAATATTTCATTCTTATTTCTAATTATGCTCCCGTCTTCAGCCTTAATAGCTAACATTTTATTTTTTCCTAGAATTAGGCTACGTTTACATTTCTTATAACTAAGGTTTTTCTCTATGGTTATTTTAACCATGTTGACATTAAAATTTCGGACGTCACGTAAGACCTGCTTTTTTATTTGTTTGTTTAATGCATCGTAATCTTTCTTGTCGTTGATTCTGTCTAACTCTTTCTTACGCTTAATCAGATCTTTGGTTGCGTCCGAAATTTTACTATTTTTAATACTGTTGACTGTTCCGCCAATTTCCTTACCTGTTGTCATGAGAATAGAATTGATTTGCTCGTTTAGCTCATCAATCTCTATTCCCGTACTAAATTTGTCGAATCTATTTTGTAGGCTTATTTCGAGTTGGCGCTTGTTGTTGCTAATTTTATTGAAATCTAGCATCCTTTGGTCCTTTTTGATGGGTTTTGCCCTTTCGGTTTGAACGTTTAGGGCTACTTTGGCGCGTACCATCCTGTGGTCGCTGCCTATATCCACCTTATCAAGGACAGAAACATCTTTGACTGCATTTAGAACATTCGACAATATGAAATCAATTTCGTTTCTATCGCCTTTAGGGCTTTCCCATGTCCACTTTGAACCTTTTCTTAAAAAAAGAGTTCGTTATATATAAATTATTCCGTTCCGCAAACTCAACTAATCTATCGCCGCGTTCGTTCCTTTGGCCGGCACCAAAGTGACCGACTACTTTCTCCGAGTTTGCTCTTATTCCTATTTTAGCATTGAAATCTCCCATTATAATTTTGAAGTGATGACGGCTGGAGTTCAATGCATCCTGGAGTTTCTCGTAAAAATCTTCGATGACGTCGTCAGAATAACTTGTTGTAGGCGCGTATACCTGAAAAATTTGACAGGTGTACCTGTCTGAAATTCTTAATGTTAGGTAGCATATTCGTTCCCTTATGATATTAATTTCTAAGACCTTATTTTCTATTTTCTTATTTATAATAAATCCTACTCCGCCAAATCTGCCGTTAGTGGTACCGCACCAATATATGTAGACAGTTACCTGTTTTGAGGATGACTTGGTTCTCGCCTTTTCGTCGAACTTCGCTTAGTCCAACGACGTCCCATTTGATGTTGGCTAAGGCCCGGGCCTCACCGGGCAACTAGTCTGCGGCGAGTTGCATTGAGCAATTTGCTACGCCGACTTAGTTGCTCACATTGCGATGTTGATTATCTTTAATTATTATGGAAATTCACAGCCAGAACGATGAGAACACACTCACAAATGGTCAGCGATATCATTGTAGATACAACATATTTTCAATGCAATATTTGGTCCGTAATCTCGGATCTCGGATCCTTTTGTACTGTATGTACATATGTATGTAGATGCAAATAATTCGTTGAAAATAGTTTTATATACATTATTTCCAGCGCGCAACATTAGCGAGATATTTTTTTTTTATTTTTTTATCTTATTCGTTGAATTTAGTATAAAATTTATAATGGAATTGGAATTGTTTATTCAGATTTTCAGCCGAAGCGGCTGAAAATTAGAAATGGCAAACGTGAATTGACTGGCTGCTAGTGCGTGCATCGTACAGGCAGCCACATACATTTGCTTTGTTAAATACATCTCGTGTTGGCCGCGGCGGCCAGTGGCTGCCTGTCTGCCTGCTGCGTATCGGAGCCGGTACCTGTAGCCGCGCAGCCAGAGTTTCCTGGCTGCCTCAGTGCGTTGTCAAACAGGCAGCCACATATATTTTCTAACATCGTTGTGGCCGCCGCGGCCATGGCTGCGCAGCCAGGCAGCCAAGTGCGTTACGGGCCTAACAGGAGAGGGAATCTCTTGTAAGGTTGTTTGAGCTTAGGGTGCGGGGATTCACGTTTGCTCTAGAGGTCGTATTCTTTCGAAGCTTTTCGTTACATACTGATGCGTTTGTATTGGAGGAGGTCGCACTTGTTGGGGCCACCGAGTTCGGCTACAATTTAAATTTTTCTCGAAACTATTTGTTCCGGAGGAGGTCATGTTGTGAAAGACGCGTTTGCTCCAGATTTGTTTAAGACCCATGTTTTATATTAAGGTGACCATTTTTTTCAAATTTAAAACCAGTACATTTAAAATAGCTCAGTCGGCATGAGTAATAGTCGCTGTCTTAGAATATAGGTTGAAAAAATGAGGAGTATGTTTTTTTTTGTCTGCCACTGCCACTTCCGGTAGGCGGATGTTGACCAAAATCACATTATCTCTTACGGCTAATGTGAAAACTATACATAGATATGAAATTTTGACTTGATCGGTCTGGTAGTTTCAGAAATATTCTGTGGTAACAGGATTTTTGACTTTTCTACAAGAAACCACTTTCGGTTGACGAAACTTCCACTTTCCAAGAAACCACTTCCACTTTTCTACACTACCACTTCCGGTTGACGAAAAATTTTGAAAGCCTAATGGATTGTAATGGCCGGTAAAAAACATGCAAATATAAAGTTTCAGTATAATAGGATAAACGGTTTTTGAGTTATTAGCGATTTTACACACAGGTACACAGACACACAGGGCATACAGACACACAGCGTACAGACACACAGCGTACAGACACACAGCGTACAGACACACAGACATACAGACACACACCATATAGGCATTTTCCAGAAATCATGAAAACGTGTTCAATGGATGATACCTGATACAAATCAGTCAAAAATCAAGGTCGAATTTTCGCACGATCACAATACTTTATTCGATTGGGATAAAGTAAAATGACGTTCGGCAGGTGCATTGGTTCCTAATAAACAGAGAAAATATTCTACCAATTTTCCAATGTTTTTGTAGGAAACATCATTTTCACTGAAGGCTTTGAATATTTCAATCCATCTGTTCGATACTGGTACAGAATTTTGTCTCGAGTGAGTAATTCTTTCATCTGTAGTGTAGCGCAGTACAAAGCAGTTTTTATCAAACAGTTCATCTTCTACTACATGGCTGTCCAACCTTAGGTAGCCCGAGGGCCGCATTAAGAAAAAACATTCTTCCGCGGGCCGCATCCAGAATAACAAATAGGGCAAATATGTATGTTTGTATAGGTATATTAAATTACTAGAAGATTTCAAAACATTTCGTAAGAATAAAAAGTCATATCATATCAAAATAAAAACAACAAGTTAGGCTTCGTTTACTAATGTAGCTACTACATATATCAATTATTTGTCGTTACCAATCGCAGTAAATTCGAAAGAGATTTATCTTACAATGAACATGTGTAATTTTATTTTATTAATTTCATCGCTGAAAATGTACTTTCACACAGGTACGTATGTGCTCCCTCAGCATTGAGTACATCTTGAGTCCAAAGTTCCTCAATTTTGGGTATCTCCCTATTGGTAGTAATTTAAAAAATTCTTCTCTTTTTTTAATTCTGCTAACATAAAAAGGGTCTGATTGCAAATCACACAATTCCAGCTGTAGGTCAGATCTTACATTTTCAATTTTGATTGTCAATGGTTGAATAAAAAGTGAAATATTTTTTTCAATTTTCTTAAAATCACAAAATCGATTCTCGAAATCCTCAATGATTACTTCAATATATGTACATATGTACATACTTTACATGAGCTGAAAATGATATTACCTCAAAATTCTTCTTTTCTTCCAAATGTTCTTTGCAATTTGGAAAAAAAAAATTATTATTAGCCAGTGTTCATTTAAAAAGCTTCAATTTATTTTTAAAGTCATTCAGATGACCATATAAGTTGGTAATATTCTGTTATTTGCCATGCAGTTTTAAGTTCAACTCATTCAAATGGTTGGTCACATCTGTTATAAAGCAAGATCTTTTTAAAAGATGGGATCTTGCATTTGATTTTCAAGTTCTGTTGTGTCAGACGTGACTTCGTTCTTGAGAAATATTGAGATTATCGATTCACGATAGAATTTAAATTTATTTATTTTTATTTTTGCGCGTGAAAATCACAACCCACAGGTGGCAGGGCGCGCAAAATTAGCTCGCGGGCCGATATTTGGACAGCCCTGTTCTACTAAATTGATTTCAGAAAAATGCTGTCCTAAACTATACTGGTTGAATCTCACGATTAACCAGACAAATGTCCAAAAAACCAGTACTGTACTGGTAAAATCAGTACGTATGGTCACCTTACTTATATACGTTAATGAACAAGACGTATGGGATTCCTAAAATACTGAGCATTTGTTTTAAATTCTGGGCGATTTGATTAAAATACAGGTCTGTTACAAAAAAAAGTGCAGAAATATATGCTTACCGTGCAAAATTAAATAAAATAATGTGAGAATGATTTATTTATTTATTATTTTAGGCATATGGTCGTATTTAACTTCGTCTAGCAATGTGTCATGAAGTGTTTTTCAATGTGGCAACACTCCATACAATTCAAACATAACCGTCGTGGCGAGCGTAACTTCCGTCAGTTGAGGCTTTCACAGACCAAGATAAAAACAACATTCTTTCATTCAATGGTTAAACTTTAATCAAAACTACACACACAATATCAGGTTCAGGTAACAATATACTTATACAAATAAAATAATCAATTTGAGGTTATATTATATCGTTTTAATATTTGAAAATCTTATGTGAAAGTGGATGCTTTTACATGGGAGTTTAATAGCTATTAAAAGTTTTGACCGATTTCATTTAAGTATTGGGCTGCTTTTTGTTTGTACTTTTTTCTAATTTTAAATATTGTAGGTACATTGCGTCATACATATAGTGTAATAATAGTTCACAATACTCTTTTCAGAATGTGGTCTGCTAAAAAAGAATCTCACAACGCAACAATGAATAGTACCCGTATTGATAGTGGTTCGCCAACTTTTTTAGTTCCGCAAGTTCCCACATTTCAAGTTAAACGTTTGGCAGACTTAAACAGCGATTTCCTAACAATGTCCAATAAGAAACAACGTCGTAAGGATTCACGCTTACATAGTATTTTCCCAAATGATCATTGTCACATTTTATACTAATATATTCATACAAACTTTTGATTGTAGAAAACAATCACAGAAACATGTCCGCTACCACAAGTAAATATTCTTCAAGAAAGTCACTATCGCGAAATATGTCAACGTCAAAGAAATTAGCCGTACAAAAAAGAACCGACCACAGTATTGTTAAACGATCAATAGATTTTACAAATGCATTAAAGGTAAAATTTCAGTTTTGTTAAACAATAACACAACTAGCTAATTTGTATATTTGATTTTTTGTCTTATTTCAGAGCGAGCTTCAGCAATACACCAAAAATAATAAAACAGAAAAAACTCCAAGCAAACCCTTAGCGAATGGTAAATTTTGATACGAACATTAAAATAAAATACAATATATTGTTTCACCGTAATTCTTTAACTGTACTTTTTAGATACTTTGTGGAATTCGGCTAATAATTTACCTAGGTATTCAGTGCACAATTTTACAATTACAAATAACACACCATTAATATCGGATATCAAAAAAAAGGCATCGATCATTCAACCCATTTTGAAAAAAACGCCAAAATCGATCAAGAAGAATGCGATGACAGTATCATTAGATATTCCAAACGATAAACGAGAGAATTTGCCTGATAAAGAAAATGTTTTGTTTGCACTACCACTAAATGGGTTATCTTCACTGACTGATTCGAATATTAAGCTACAAAATAAATTTAACGCTAACCGGACAGTTCAAAATCCGTCTCATAGTTCCGAGATAAAAGACTTGTTGCGACAGAATTCAAGTATTATTAAAGATGTGATGGATATGATGACTATTCTTCTTGAAAATAACAACAAATTGACTAACCTAATTGACAAAAGTCACAATGGTTCGGAAAGTAACATCAATTCGTTAGTAAAAGAACCTGTCATTTCAAAACAATTAATATTTCAAGATAAGAAAGAAGAGAGCTGCAGTAAAATTACAAGCTCAACCTCAAAACCAAAGCCCGACCTAAGGAAATATGTACTTTTTAACGCCGAAACTAAAAAAGTCCAACCGATAATTAAAATTTTATCGCCAAAGGTGAAAAAGTCTATGAAAATGTACACCGAAATGAAATCCAACATGAAGTTTCTTAAAACGCCTATTAAAGACGGCAAATCCAACAGTTTGAATCCCGAAACACCGAATACCCGAGGAATGTCTCTCTTGTCGGCAAATCTTCAGCAGCAGCTTAAGCTACTGTACGATTCACCGGATAATTGATTTAAAAATATTTTTAACACTGTCAAATTATTGTAGTACAAAGCTTTATAATATTTGTCGATGGGCTTGTATAATTTTAATATATAACAAATGTAATGATAGAATAAGAGTTTTTTTTAAGTTTTATTAAAGAGTGCAAAAAAGAGAGCTCATCTGCAGATTAGTACAACTTTTATAATAACAATTACAAATACTTCCTTCTTAAATTCCGCATTAAAATCTTCTATAAATCGGGGGGGGCATTTGTGTATTTGAATCTACATATGTATCTCATAAACGATTAATAATATTTACAACTTTTTATTAAAAAATAAAAAATAATAGGCATTATACATATTTTCACAAGAAATATACATGTATTATAAGAACGTTAAACACTCGTTCCATCTTTGTATAATGAAATTTTTATTATGTACATATAAAAATATGTTATACATATGTATGTATATAGAAAAAAAATAACAATTACTCAATTTCAAAATATTTATTCAGTTGATTTAAATCTCTGCTGTCTATGAGAGCGGTCAATTCGTGTTTACCCATAAAAGCACACACCATCCTGAACGTGGACCATATCGTAGACGAGCTCACGTGCTCGTGAGAAACATTAGGAGTCATACCCTGAGCTTTGGCCTGCTGATTCAACGCCGTCAAAAAATGCTCGGCGGCTTCTTTGTACGCGCTCAGATTCATACATGTGATTCCGATATTGTACCGAGCTCTGATGAAACCTGGCTCCAGATTCAACGCCTGAAAATAAGCATCAACCGCTTCTTCAGAACGCTCCCCGTTTGCCAAGGTAGCACCAAGCTTGTTCCAGAGACGAGAATCCTCACCGCGCACCATCAATGCGGCTTTGAAGCAATCCACGGCCTTATCATACTCTTGGGAGATATTGAACAGTACACCGAGTGCGCATTGAATGTCGGCATCCACCTTTGTGGGATTCATCTGTGCCGCTCTTATGTAGAGCGATTGAATGTGCTCTTGTAATTGAGTATTGGTCATGTTGGAAATGTCGACGTCGGCCGGTACTAAATCGGAATACTGCCTGTTTGCTTTCAGCCAATCGTTAAACGCTTTGTAAGCGAGATGTGGATAATTTTCATTGGTGTACGATACGCCTAAAGCCATGTAAGCCGACAAGCAAGTGGGATCTAATTCCAAGCATTTGACCAGAGCCGGTATTGCTTGAGGATCTTGTTCGTTCTCGGCCTGAGTAGTGCCTAATAAGAGCCAGGCTTCGACGACAGTCGGATTCTGTTTCACAGATGCTTCAAAGCAAAGGACAGCACCCGGTACGTCTCCGAGTTTCAATTTCTCTTTGCCTATCTCCAAAGCGTTCAGATTCTCCAACATGTTGTTTTCTTGGGCGAAGACGTAAGCAGGATACGGATTCGAATTCAAATTGACCGACGATAGCCAAGGATGTCCTACGCCGCTATTCAATTTAGACCATTCCTCTTTGTTACTCTCGATGAATTGTTCCAATTCAGGATTTAAAATACTACTTTCTGCATTAGATTGCGACATGGTATCCTCCGGTACGTTAAGGGTCATTTCTCCGTCGCCAATTTTCTTCATAAACGATACAAATTGATTATAGGCCATATTTTGATCGACGACAGCGTCTACCAAACCCCTAGCCTTCTCCTGGACTTCGTTAGGAACCATAGCGTGATTTTCAACCATAAAATTCGACGTATCTACATTTTCGTCCAAGTATTGTAACGGTACGACGGGTCTGCTCTCCATATAGTTCATATTGGCATGGTTCGGCATCATCATGTTCTGTATTTGGTACATCGGTGGCGGAGCTGCCATACTCCACGTCGCGGGACCCATTGCAGATTGCTGCTGTTGATGTTTGGAAGCTTCTGAGAATTCTCTCATCCACTGGTTGCTCTGCCCGGCGTTCCCCATCGGCCCCCGATTGTCTTGCAATTCCTTGATACTCTGCAAGAGCATGTTCATTTGGAAGGTTTGAGGCGGTCCCGGTAAATTTTGCGATATGTATTGATTGACGAATTGATCGGCCTGTGAAGACGACGGCTGCACATTGATCGAGTTGTCTCTCGCTAGTATGTTCGAGAATTGAACCAAACTATTGTTACCTCCACACTCTCCACCGACTAATTGTTGATAAGACATTTTCGATCTGCAAACAAAGAAACATAAGCTAATTTCATCAAACCAGTAGAATTTCTGCATTGTGATATAATACATTCAAGTACTGTATTGATTCTTAAGATATTGTGTATTCAAATCTTTTGCAACACTAGAGTAATAACTTTTAACAAATTTCATAACTGCATTATAACAATCGTGTAATATTGTATACTATTATATATATAATACAAATTTGGACTAAATTAGATGGGATGACTCTTTATGTTCAAACCCAACTATACTCTGTCCAACTTAAGAAACACCCTAGTCTTGACCTATTTAGAACTGATCTGCACATATTACCTGGGTCTCAACCGATGAGCTTCGTCACCATCTCGGCTTCTTGGAATAAACATTAATGATAACCAACCAAAGTCGTAAATCTCGGACAACCTCTTTTTTTTAGTTGAGCGAAAACAAGATGCTTCTCAAGTTGGATGCAGTATATATGTGTATGAATCGATTATCATATTCGGCACAAAGAAAAATCCAATACAATGAATGCAGAGAACATTTTTTTTTGTTTTTGTTGAAAATAGTTGATGTGTCATCTAGACAATTTTCTTTAAATGACACGTTAATACGAATATCGCTACATCATTAGTAACAAAACAACATTACATAAAAAAAAAAGATAAAAATATGACTATCAAATTTGTTAATCACTTATTTTCCATTTAACAAGTAATACGTAAACGGACCAATCAAAAAAAAAAAAAAACCGAGATAATGTACCGGAAGTGTGTAAAAAGCACATGAAATATACCTTGAGAATTTCGAGTAGTGCTAGTAAAATCAATACAGGAAATGGCGCAGACAAATAGTGAACGTATTAAAATGCGAAATAAATTCAGAATATTACCGATGTATATTAGGTGTCTTAAAATGTGATCAGAACCCTGAGGAGTCACATGGAAAGGTAAGTCGAAGTCAGAATTGACAGAAGAATACGAGTATCGTACCAGCTGAGACGGACATCACTGACGTTGGCCAACTCGGTTATACTCGCTGTTATAACGCGTATCGACGCCATTTTTGGTAATCGCAATACGTGTTAATGGACGAGAGGATATCGCTGTATACAAAGCTGTCAGTTGTCTATGATGTGTCATATAGCGGTCATGGAATTGGGCAAAGGTCGAAATTAGTATTTTGTCTATTCTGGGCATAACAATTGAAAATACAGTCTTAGCCAATTTATTATTTCTACGTATCGAAATCTCAATAAATCTTTCGCGCAGTATTTTATTAGGTAATTTTTTTGTAGGAATTCTCTAATGTAAAAGCGAAGACGAAATGAACAGCTCTCGCACAATAGCGTGCGCTTGTACTAAAGGTTTGGTTTGGGAGTACTGCAGCCTGCTGTGGTGCATTCAACAGACTATAATGGAATATAATGGACTATCGAACAAACTGGAAACTGTTTAAGGCTGCAGTGCTCCCCAAACGAAGGCTTGGTTTCGCGCGTTCTGCAGCCTCTGCAGGTATAGGAACGACCGATAGCTTTTACTGAGGTCAAACAAACTGGGAACTGTTTGAGGCTGCAGCAGGCTGAAGCACTTGCCAAACAGAACCTTTAAGCTTTAAAGGGTGTTCACCCCACTCTGCGTTTGGAGATGGTGCGCAATGTTGCCATTTTGAATAAAGCGGGAGGAGAGAATTCATACAATCTTGTTTAATATTTTTTGTAAATGCTCAATATTTTTTATACTGAGCAAAATTGGAATCCATACTCAAAAAAACTATTTTTAGTTTGACTTTTTGAAATATTCGGAATTTAATATTGAGCGAAACTAGATTAAATACTGAGCGGCTTTATTACTTCCAAATTAAAACGTGTCTTGCGCGTAAAGTTGATCAGTTATGTCTAAATGTCATTTTGACGTTTGACAGGTTCGTGTCATTCTGCCGGATTTCTGTGTCTTTATACATTTTGGTACGTCAAATCAAATTAATCAACGTATTTTACAAGATTTGATGATGTTTTTAACCCAATAATATAACCCACTGAGAGAAAATGGCTACTCAACCAGTAGATGGCACAGAGTTACCTAGTGATTTAGTGGCAAAACCTTTGGCACTCATCGGTATAACTGGTCTAGATACTATTAACAATGCCATTCATAAGTCAATTTGGGACGCTTTTGGCAACAATCGTCGTCCGGACAGGGCTCCAGTTCATTTCAAATTGCTATCAAACGCTCACGAATTTCCCATCATCAAGCCAAAGAGAAATTCTTACGAGTGGTACATACCTAAAGGTATCCTGAAGAAAAATTGGCTGAACAAACACTTGAATCTAATTCCTGCTGTGATTGTAGTATTTTACGATATGGATTGGAACGACGCACAGTGGAACGAAAAGATAATTGAATGCGCTTCTAGAGTGCAGTCGATGAGGTTAGCTTTTGTATGCATGCTTATTATATTTCCTTTAGAGTTGTATTCAATTGATGAATTAATAATTTTATTTAGGGCGGTTACCGAAGGTCACTCACCCAGATTGGTAGTGGTTGTTATTCAAAATACAGCTCCGCTATCACCATCAGAAGATGTAGTCGGTGCAGAAAGAGCTCAAGCTTTGTGCGCAGCCTGTGAAATTCAATCGAAAGCATTGTTTGTTTTACCTCATGGAGATCATTTAATGGGTAGGTAATCTTCAAAGATTATGTATAACTAGAGTATTGCACGTTGATTGTATTTTCAATGAAAAAGAAAATCATTTACTATGTACAATGTATGTATGAGCTTACGATAGCGGTAATACAGTAACAATTCCTGACAGACAAACCAACAACACACAGACTATGCGTTTTTGTTGGTATAGTAATAGTGGGCTAACAATAGCAGTAACTATGGGATATGGGAAAAAAATTCAACACAAATAATTCCAAAATTTATATGACAATTAAAATAGTGTGTCGTGCGTTCCTGACGGATAGACAGACTCAATGCTTTTATGTATACATACATATGTATATGTAGGCTTACCATACGTCCCGGCTTGACCGGGATTGTCCTGGTTTGAAGGCGCGTCCCGGATGGTTGTCATTTTACGCATCTGTCGTTTTATTCTTTGGAAAATTGACAATTCATTCATTCATTCCTTGCAAAATTGACAAGTTTGGGAACTGCAACATATTATTTTCGGACTATACATATGTATGTATGTACATTTGTATATTCAAAATTAAATTAAATGTTACTCATTTATCAAGTGAATAGCTGTAAGAATTAAGTTACCTTCATGATATTTCTTGATGCTAAACAGTTTATTATTAAAAACAATCTTAAAGACTAAGATTTAGATTTAGATTTTGTGTAAATTGTGTGTCAAGACGAAGATGTATTTTAGATTTTAGAAAATTTTTTTTTTTCATTTTAGTTTAAGTCTTGGGGGGGGGGGTGTCCTAATTTTTTATTTAGAAAAATTGGGAGTCCTATTTTGGTAAAAGGGGTAGGTTGCTGACAATTGTTGATCAGGTAGTGCATAGCAATCAACAGGGTTTCTTGTCTTATTTTTACTAAATTCGGTAAATTTAATAACGAAATGCTGTTTTTTGAAAAAAAAACTCGCAGCGCATTTTATTAAAGTTTTGTATAAAATCTTGATTTTCTTATGAAATTCAAAAAGGTTCCTACGCAAGACTATATTTCGCCTACAGTAAATTTTTGCTCAAAAAACGAAGTAATTTTTTAAAAATTGTAGAAAATAAACATTTTTCCAAAAGAAAATTTCCCACAAAAAAAATCCTAAAGCGACCCAATTCGAGAGAAAAATGATACGGTAAGCCTACACAATAATTATATGTAATATATGAATATTCAACTTTTGTATTACAGGTTATGCGATCAGATTAGAGAACGCATTCTACGATCTAGCCCAACAATACTATCATCACGAAATTCGCAATATAAAAATGCACCGAGATCATCTGAACAAAACCACCCATCAATATTTGTTTGTACGTCATCAGTTCAAAATGGGATTCATCTATGAGCTGAAGCAAGACACAAACACGGCACAAAAGTGCGTAGCTGATTAAAATCCCATTTTTGACACTCGAAATTTCAATATAATCAATGATAACAATCAATTACAGGCACTATCTGCACGCTTACAACAATTTACTAGAAGTCCGAGTGGTCGACACTAACGCGCTAGAAGTTAAAACTGTCGCCGGTTACATCAATTATAAACTGTGTCGATTACTTTTTAACTTAAACCAACCACGTGATGCAATCGCTCAGCTTCGGGGACATATTGAACGATATTGCAATAAAGTGGGAATACGAGAAATAGCATTCGAACACCACGCTTGGATGGCCAGGCAGTAAATATCTCACAGTTAAAATTCACCACGTATTGGGTTAGTGGTTAACCTTTTCATGTTTACAAATAGGTACAGTACATTCGGTGAATTGTTCGACGAGGCTATCAGAGGCGGTCTTCCCGCTATACAAACTCAACATCCGGGATTTTATTACCAACAAGCGGCTCAATGTGCGACCAAAAGACGTCAAGCTTGCCAGATTTTGTGCAACGAAACTCTCACGTATCCCCAACCGGATCCTTTACAAGGTACTATACACTTTTATTGCTAATTTTTGCGTTTATTTACGCTTTCTAATGATACAAATTATCATAGGAACAGTTGAATTTTACGGCCAACACGTTTGGAGACCTGGAAAATTGAGCACCGATCCATCTGATCCTCAGAAAGAAAAGGAGGCAATCAAAGCGTCGCAATATTCAGAGTTGCATCACATCAATCATTCGGTTAGATGTCGTATCTGTTACATTACTGCTAGTTAAAATCATAGATTTCATTTAAATACACATGTTTGCAGATGATCATCATAAGTCTACTCGGAAGTGCGATTGCACAGTTTAAGACGTACCGTTGTCCAAGAATGAGAAGACATTTGCTTGTTCAAATGGCTCAAGAGTATTACACTTGTGCCGATTACGGAAAAGCTTTGACGTAATGTTTTTGTACATTATACGATACACGTGTATTTAATGGCTATAATTGAATTTTGTTCGGTGTTTCAGTCTCCTTATGCACATGCTTTGGGATTATAGAAAAGAAAAGTGGTGGTATTTAGTTTCGTTGATATTAAACAGGGCTTTGGCTTGTGCTTATTTAACGGCTAATATTCAAGATTATATAACTCTATCGATTGAAGGGCTCGGAAAGAATATAGCTGTAGAAGGAGACAAGAAAAGGATATACGATAACCTTTTAATGTTGCTCAATGTGAATATATTTTAATTACACTACAGTGTAAGCAGGGTTGGGTTATTTTAAAATGATTATTTTTAATTTTTAGGGAGACATACCTCAACCTGAACCAAACATTCCTGAAGTTTCCGTGCAAAGTGCTGTAGAGCAGTGGAAATCTCTGTCTAATAAAGAACCTTTGCCGATTACAATCGATATGTCTATGCTCACATCTTGCATTGAAGCGAAAGCTCGTTTTACCGAAAACAAATATCAAGTTGATAATAGTGTGACGATTGAACTGTTCATAAGGTACCATTTTAAAACTTTAGAGCCTCCCTTTAAGCGCAATTCGTATTGTGTTTTAATAATACTGTATATTTATAGGGTTCTTGCTCCGGCACCGCTTCAACTAGATAGAGTGAGTGTATGTGTGAATAATCCCCATTACAGTTGCGAATTCGCCGTTTGTGAAAAAAAATCGTCTCCCACTCTACTCTTTGAAGACGGAACAGTTAGAAAATTTCTTTGCCAATTTGTGCCTGATCCTCAGGACGTCGGCCGAAACTTACAAGTGAGAATTGTAAAAATAAATTTGAAGCACGTGTATTTCGATTCAATTGAATTGTTTGTTTTATTTTATTTTACAGATAGCTTCAATATCTCTACAATTAGGAAAATCCAGCGGAATACACGCTATACTACAATTCAACGGAGCTGGAGGTGTGATATCTGGTATACATCCGGAGATATTTCATTATAGATCGGTCGAGAAGGAAATTCCTAATTTTGATAGCATACAACCTTTAGCGATTGCTCAAATAATACCCAGGTGATTTTATCATATTGTGAATCAATATTTTTATCGTACTTATTTTGATAATTTATATTCTTATGGTTATCGTCGTTGTAGGGAGTCAAAAATGAGCGTCGTCATAGTACAAGCCGATCCAGCTTTACTCGGAGAGTGGTTTCCCATAATAATAAATCTAACCAATGAGGAGTTAACCGACGCACATCATATACAACTATCTCTCAATTTAATCAGTGCTATAGATGCACAACCTTCTGATTCCACTTCCAGTAAAATGAATATTAATTTTTTTATTATACATATATTTAATATTATTTTTTAATTTACCTAATATTTTTCAGCTGAATTGTGTTTCGAAATCGGTGATAAACTTTGCCAACTACCTTTATTGTTATCCGTCGGTACTTTAAAATGCCAATCCAAGTTTAAAAAGATTTTCTATCTTCGATCGAGCAAAGTCATATCGACTACCGTATTGATGAAGATCACATACGACATAACTACAAGTTCCGAAAGTAAAAATGAATTAAGCATAATCATGGAAGACAAGTCAATCGAAAACGACGAAAAGGTAGTCGACAAAAAGAAAATGGCCTGCTTTAAAGAGCACTCGATTAAAGTCACTGTCGTGAAACCTTTCGACATCACTGCAAAATATGTCACTATGCGTTTTGAAGACATAGACAAGTGCTTTTTCAACGATCCATTCATTGCTATGCCTCAAGCGAAAGTTCTCAGTCCGTGGCCTATCACCATTTTGGATTCACACCTCGAAGTCGTACGTTTATCTTCATCGCACCCACATTGAATTTTAACATAAAGGGATATCATTAAATGTTTTATTACACTTTCAGTCTGAAAACTTTGAAAAGATGGACAAAGACGTGCCGAGCTGTCTCAAAAATCTCACCGTAGAAGAAAACGTTATAACGAGTGAAGCAATTTGCATAAAATCTATCACATACCCAGATAGTCAACCGGTCAATCTCGGTACATATACGTTTCATTGGAAAAGGTTTGTCTGCCTTTATTATCTGTCGTATTATACGTTTTGCCATTTTGATTACATTTTGTACGATATTTAGGCAATCGAATGATTTGGCGACCGTTTCGAAGACTACGATGGCAGTCGTGGCTCCTCACATATCTCAAAGTTGGCTCCGAATCGAGATAGTATTTCCTTCTCACGGATGCTTGAGACGTTCCATGCCGTTCACGTTACGCTTTTATAGTATGGCAACGTGTCCGTATACTTTGTCGTTGAGAGTCGAAGCGAGTGATGCTTTTATGTTTGCCGGTCACAAACAGGTATTTTTCAATGTTAGTTATGATATTTTACTACATTTCGTTTGCTCGTGAGTGTCGGTTTATGTTTTCAGTGTACGATAAGTCTACTTCCGGACAGCAGTCGTGAATTTCTATTTAATTTTTATCCGTTGATCTGCGGTGCTGTGAGTCCTCCACGATTCCATTTATCACCCATAGAGACTGCTATGACTCCATCGACTGCAGAACAAATTTTCAAAGAAACTTCCTCGGAATATTTACAAGAGCTAATCGACCGAAGCATACCTAGTCAAATTTACATAATGGTAAATAATTTGATTGATTACTATACCGAATCAAATATAGGATTTTTATTTGTTTTATTTAAATATTTTTTGTATTGCAGCCACAAGAGAAAATTGACTCGTCGTTGGATAAAAAATTCAGCCCTTTAAAAGTTAATATTTAGAATTAATATATACGATTACATACAAAATTTTGTAAATATTCCATTGTAATAAAAATTAATTAGGAATTGATTTAATAATCAAACATGTCCTTAAATGTTTTATTTTGATGCATTTTATAAAATCTACATTATATTACACACATAAAAAAAACTAAGTTCAACTCTGATTTAAAAATAGGGAACTAGTTAATAACTACAATCTTATTCATATACTAATCTCAATATGACTTTATTATGTATTAAAATGTTCTGTATATTATTGCTAAATATAAATAGTAAGTTGTATATACCAGATTAAGTTTCAATACTACATACTTAAACACAAACTCCATATATATATTGAATGGGTACATTTTGAAGTGCTGAAGTAAATGGCTACAATAAACTCTCACAATAAAGCCTCACAAACCGGAACGGATAAATACGCTCGGTGGTATGTGGTGGGGGTTGTAACATAGTGTGTTGCATATTGTGTTACAACCCCCACCACATATTATCGAGCGAATAATAATCCGCTCCGGTTTATGAGGCCCTTAAAGTATGTACATATGTACATATTATACTATATTTGTGAACTACATATGTACATACGTTTATTTAGTTAAAATGCGAAGAATTGAACTGTTATTTTACAAGTCATAACACTTACAATCAACCACTGGTTTAAGCAAACAATCGTAGCTTTGCTGCTGTTTAAATTTTGAGTCTGTCTGTCTGTCTGAGTTTTGGGGCTCTCAAAATATGTCGAGTAGACTGTATTTTTGTCTTTTGACAGTGTCGTACCATAATCTGTGGTTTCTTCCGATGCTACAACTCTTACGGTAGTACTTTCGAGAAGTGATAAATTCTGTGTATCATCCGGGTCATCTCCTTGTTTGAGGGATATCTTCAATACTGTCATTTGTGGATATTTTGTCGGATTAAACACCTCAAAGTCTCGCCAAACTCTCGTATAATTTTGTGCGTCAATCTAAAAGTTATCAGTGGTAATGAAAAATTTGTTTAAATTTAACAAAATTAGTATTAATTAAGTGGTTTACTTTTAATCTGTATTTTCCTGGCAATAGTATGCGAAAGAATTCACCGTTCTTCTTTGTATAAAACGTCATATTTACATCTTGCACTTCGAGGCTGGCATTAACAAGTGGTTTATTTGTTTGTTCGTCGACAACGATGCCTTTAACTCCTAAACTACCTTGTAAACAGTACTGGATCAACGCCTGAAATCAATATTTTGCTATTAAATATATAAAATCTTATGAGTCTGTATATTCGTTCCAAACATATGACTAGTTTTCAAACTGTTGTTAAACTAGCCTTTAGTGCTTACTTACATATTTGTTTTCTTCCCACAATTCTTGCAGTTGAGAATCCGGTGGATATTTACAGCACGATATCTCTAAAGTAATCTCCATGCAACCGTGAAATGCGTAATTGTAATCTTGCATTCCGCCTGAAAAGGGATACCATGCGGCCCCATTGGTAATGCCATCTTTGAATTGACCTTTTTTCCCACATCCATCACCCTTGTGCATTTTTGGATGCGCTTTAGAGTAAGTCAACGCTAAATGGCGAAATACTGCATCATCTTCAGTTTTAGATTCTTGCGTTTGGGGGAACGACACTACACAAGAAAATCACATATTAATATCTTATATGCAAAGATACAATAAGTGGGACTATTCGGTACAAGCCTCAACTTACTTTCTTCTTTCAGATCGTCAAATGGATAGTTAGCAACCATTTCACCTCCGTGAAGACTAGCCGATAAGATAAAGTTGTTGTTGTTCATCCAGTTTATTACTGCTTTCGTCTCGGGTTGCATCGGTATTCGATTTGGGTGAAAATAGTCGGGAAAGTTCCTATCGTAATGAATAAATAAATAGGTTTTAACAGATTAATAGTATTGCTCGTTGACGATCAACTGGTGTGAGATAACAGTGGTAGCTGTGGGTACTAGTTATTAGAGTACAAAAATGACATTAATCTTTAGGTAACCGGCAAAATGTGAAATCTCCCAATTGTATAAAATGCCTAAGCGTTGTAGGCCAAGTATGAAATAAGTGAATTTTGCTGTATGAATCAGTTTTTATCTCACCAAGCTGACCCTGAAAAACAATTTGTAGTAGTATTTTTCAGACTTTAGTTTTAAATATGTGCTATTTGGCAACTTATTAATCGGTCAGTATTTAAATCAATAAACGGTCAGTAACTTTTCAGTAAAAAATATATTTTTGGTAAGTAACTTTTTCACAAATAGTCAGTAAAAAATATATTTTTGGTAAGTAACTTTTTCACAAATAGTCAGTAAAAATCGATGAATCGGTCAAATACCGACCATTTACATATATAAATTTGCTTACCGTTTAGTATTAATTACTGACCATTAAATATATTTACCAATCGCTTAAGTACTGACCCATTATAAAACTTACTGACCTTTTTTTTAAATACTAGACATTTGGTCAGAATGACACCCAATAAATACAGGCCCTATCTATTCCAGTTTTGAAACGTTGTACATTTTACGCTTTGCCTGACTATTATGGACATTATATATTTATACAATGCGAGATTTCATACTTTGACTGTAACGATATAATAAATATGTACATATTATATGAAAAAATAAGGCATACGACCAATACGTACTGCCAGTTATGACGTATGGGTGTGAAACGTGGATGATGAATTCAAGAATGTTACGTAAGATCCAGTGCACACAGAGATGCATGGAAAGATGCATGCTCGGTATAACAAGAAGAGATCATAAGAGGTCAAATGAGTAAGAAGCATGAAGCAAGTAGCAGATATAGCGAAACGTGTGAAAAAGTCGAAGTGGCAATGGGCTGGACACAACGAGATGAATGGATGGCAGATGGATGCGAGAAATACTGGAATGGTATCCGAGAGGATGTGAAAGAAAGCAAGGTAGACCAAGTGGACGATGGGCTGACGAATTGAAAAGAACATGTGCAGTCAAGTGAATGCAGATTGTTCAAGGCAGACGGGAATGGAAGTGGATTGGAAAGACCTTCATCCAGCAGTGGATGGTGAACGGCTGAAAATGTTGATGATATGAAAACAATGAAAAATAACCTGTTCAGATCTACTTCTTTTGCATTTTCTCTTCCGTGATTGGTCGCACACTCCACGGTTGAATTTTCAAAACCATCAGGATTCATCGACGGTAGAATATGAATTATATTATGCTTCAGTATGTGTTTAATTGTTTCATCTGTATTATAGTTCAATCCCAAATACTAAAATGAATAAAATATCTTTAATTTTTTTTCATATTAGGTACCTACATATGTATGTATGTATATATGTATCTATGTACATATGCACTTGACCGAAATTAAAAAAATTACCTCTATAAAATGCAATAACACTTCTCTTCCAACAGCTTCATTTCCATGAATGTTTGCCAATAGTTTTATGTTACCAAGGAGTGTTTCATTCAAATTAGAAGTTGAAATTTTCATGACCCACAATTCTTTTTTTTCTGTAAATTTTACTCATAATATTATCATTCTACGGTTATAATACATTAATATTGTGTTTTCCCATTTTTTTCTTATTTGAGTTTGCGGTTAAAAATATTGAAAAGGACACTTAATTACGAAATTTAACGATAAAAATTTGCATACTTTGAACTCTCGACGCTGATTCTCCAATGGAATACAACGTGGCCAAGTTCGGAAATCGCTTCACGAATCTTTTGAGGTATGTCGTCATAGATGTATGATTATGATAGTTGAAATCAAATCTTGAAATTTTGGAGACATTTCGCAAACAATTTGCGCACTCGTTGAACATCGCCAAAGCAACGAAAGTGCAAATGACACCCTTCAAATCAAAACACCACATGTTTCTCAATGTCTCTGTAACTACACTTCTGCAGATATTTTATCGACGCGTTTTAAATATTTAGATGACATTTTCTTAAAGGCACTTTAATCGTAGTGTTGAATACGATCGACCGATTGAACGACCAGTAAACGACTAAATTGGACAACAAGAATGGTGATTGTGAATTGCGGTTTTTCCTCATATCAACCACTAGTAGAAGAAAAACAAAGAAACAAATACTTCTGCGGTTTTCGTGAATCTGATATTGTCCAACTATAGTCCTCGTCCCAGCTAACAATTCCTCTTCCAGTTAAAAGACTGAAAGAGGATTGTTGTTTACTGAAAACATGTTCTTTCCAACATTCAATAAACAAATAATCATATTCATATGCTTAAAGTAAAAAACTGAACTATTTGATCACATACATAATTCAATGGTTAGATATAAATGAAGTATTCTACAGCTTTTGTGTTATTTCATGAATCCGACTATGACAAATTAAGGAAAATGCGGCGTAACAAAGGCATAATTCTTTATTTTTTTTTGTAAATTTCCAAAATTAATAATAACAATGTCACATCGTTGAAATTTGCGGTTTTTGTAAGTTCACCTACATTTTATCATTGCGGTGCTTCTGCTTAACCAAAAGGATAACGTTATCGAAATGTCTGTGTTTTCATAATATTATTATTGAAACAAACTTTCAATGGACTTAACGATAACATTATATTATTTTTGTGGAAAAATCAGTAATTTCTTTTAAGCACTTGATTTTTCCCTGAGATAATGTTTGTTTGTTTTTGTGTATCAGATCAGCTGAATCCAAATTTCTCCACATAAAATGATCTATGTACATAATTTCTTTTTGATTCATTGCAATACGTTTCTCGTGTTATACATATGTTAAATTCAAATAGTATAAGGTAAAATTATAATTTCTTCACATTATTTGAATCGAATGAATCCATCATCAGCTTATTTGTTGTGGTACCTATGTACTATGCACGGTTAAATAGATTTTCATACAGATTGATGAAACACAAAATGAAACTGGTTCAAAAATTGAGAATAAATGTATAAAAAGACAACTTTGTACGTATACCACAGTTACATACGAGCAAGCTGCAAGATTAATTCATATTTTTCACATCGATCGCACCGGATTTGGTCATTTTATCAATGTAAAGTAACCACAATTTATCGTTTTAAATTATTATTATACCTACGTTACTTGTCGACTTATACAGCTGCGCTGCACACATCGAAGTAGATACGTTCCATTATTATTTTACCAATTGAAAATCATCATAAACACGCAATTTACGACGAAGATAATTTTTTTAACAAACATTGCTTGTTTAACCGCAGAATTTTGTTTACGTAATGTACGTAATTAGAATTTTTCTTTGTATAAACGAAATTTATACAATAATATTGAAATAATGCATTATATTATACAAGCTATTTTAACATTCTGTCGAAGAGTTGTTACAGAGTCATCAGTAAAAAGTAATTTTACAAAACTGTTTTTGTTGGAATAAATTCTATATGTATTGTGATTTTTTGCTTATGATAATCTAATTAAGTTTCATAAATAGAGAATGGATTATTTTATAGCTTATAACATAAGCTAATCAAATCTTATAACTTAAAATAGCTTTTTATATCGAGATTTTCAAATCTACTGAACCCATTTTCGCCAAACTTTCTTTGAAAGATTCAGCAGTATTTCAGGCTATATTCGATAGGAAAATAATTAAGTATAAAAATTCCAAACGAAATTCATCTGGACAACTTTCATTATGAAATAAATACCAAACGATGAAAAACAACAAAAAACCTCAATAATATGAAATTCAACAATTACTGAATTTAACATCACAATATCATAAATTTATCAGTTTAGACTTATCTCTGTTGCATTGAGCTACTTTTTCATCGAATTTAAAAGTGTACTCAGTGGGGGGTAAACTTGATATACCTAAATTACAATTGAAATGAATGAAAAATTATTCAAAAATAAATTCGAATATACTAAAATTAAAATTGAGCTTTTTAAGCGTAAGCGATATGAATCAGCGTTTAAATATTAAATTCTAAAAATAAATAAAGTTAATTGTGACAAGTAATTTATTTTTATTGAGGTGTGGCGTAAAGGTTAGTTGCGTAACTGCGACATTGCTAGCGGCCGGTGACAACAAGAGATCATTCAGGTTAAAAGGCGAGGGGCGAAGCCCTAACTTGACAGACTCCGCCCCCCAATATGACGACCTTCTTCTTAGTCAAGAACGCCTTCACACCAGGTTAACCCTCGCTGCCTAAAATCTCCATTTCCGATAACCTCAAAACGACGTGCATTTATTGGTTATGTCGACATACTCTCCATTCTGAAATCGATTTTCATTATAGTCAAAACTTTGATGAAACTATTTACTATGAATTACTCATTAGTATTAAATCGCTCTTCAACTATTAGCTAAAATGTATCGATTGTTAATTCAGACCGCGTGAAATCTACATGAGTTCACATTACCCAAATTGGGGTGACCATATGTAGGTATTGCACTTTTCGGGACAATGGTGCTTTTTGTAGGCAATAAATACTTGGCATAGTATTTTATTCAATTGACAATTAATTTTGCTCAATAAAAAGACTTGTTCAATATAAATAGTGAATGTGGATTATTTTCTGTAACAACTCGGTTTAATAATAATTATACAATTATATATTTATGAATGTTTCAGCATTTAGACTAGTGGCGAAATCTCCTTTGATTGGATCATACCAAATATGCAATTCCTCGTGTAAGACTCTCACCTCAAATATATTATTTTCGAGAAACTATGCCGAAAAGGTAGTCTTCGAACGCAACAAACCCCATTGCAACGTCGGCACAATAGGACACGTTGACCACGGAAAGACAACTCTGACAGCAGCCATTACCAAAGGTATGTAAACAGAGAATGCCGTCGCCACACTATTTTCACTCTGTTCACTGTTTTATTTGATAAATTTCAGTACTCGCCGATTTGGATCTCGCGGATCAGAAGGCTTACGACGAAATCGACAATGCTCCCGAGAGAAAGCCAGAGGAATTACCATTAATGTAGCTCACGTCGAATACCAAACTGAAAACAGACATTACGGACACACAGATTGTCCCGGCCATGCCGATTACATTAAAGTAAATAATTACTGTTCAAGTTTAAATGTGGTATGCAAATGTGGGATACTTAATTTTCAAATTGTCTCTTTTCAGAATATGATTACGGGTACCGCCCAAATGGATGGTGCAATTTTGGTGGTGGCCGCCACTGATGGTGCCATGCCTCAGACCAGAGAACATTTAATTTTAGCGAAACAAATCGGAATTACCCACATAGTTATTTATATTAATAAAGTAGACGCAGCTGATCAAGAAATGGTTGAATTAGTCGAGATGGAAATTAGGGAATTGTTGACTGAAATGGGATACGACGGCGAAAATATTCCAATTGTGAAAGGTTATTTGGAAAAACTTGATAATGTTACCTATTACAATTATTCTGATGCAATATTATGCCGGAACTGTTCCTGATTAGTATCTAATTGTATATTATGAAAGCAGATAAAATATTTCATCGTTAATAATAAAATGTTCAATTATATATAATATATTGTCGGTTAATTTGTAGGATCTGCGTTGTGCGCTCTGGAGGGTAAAAATCCTGAAATTGGTTCGCAATCAGTTATGAAATTACTAGCCGAAATAGACAGATATATTCCTGATCCAATCAGAGATCTAGATAAACCATTCTTGTTACCGGTTGAAAGTGTCTATTCTATCCCTGGACGAGGAACCGTAGTCACTGGTAGATTAGAAAGAGGTATTATCAAAGTCTCACTACGTCTATACTCTATCCAACTTAAGAAAGACCTTTTTATCGCGCAACTAAAAAAAAGAGGGTTGCGGCTATCCAAGACCGACGACTTTGGTTAATTACCGTTAAGGTTTACTGCAAGAAGCTGAAATGTTGATGAAGTTCATTGGTGCAGACCCGGATCAAGGCTAGGGTCCTTCTTAAGTTGGATAGAGCATAATACTTTTCTAAACGACTGTAATTCAGATAAAACAGTATGTTTGCTATTGTAGGAATTATAAAGAAGGGTTATGAAGGTGAATTCGTCGGTTTCACCAAACCTTTCAAGGCGACCGTGACCGGCGTTGAAATGTTCCACAAAATTTTGGAAGAAGCTCAAGCCGGAGACCAACTCGGAGCGCTAGTGCGCGGCGTCAAGAGAGACGATATCAGGAGGGGTATGGTCTTGGCCAAACCCGGCACCATGTTTGCCGAAGATCAAATTGAAGCACAAGTCTACATTCTAAACAAAGAGGAAGGTGGCCGTTCGAAGCCGTTCACGTCATTTTTCCAATTGCAAATGTACTCCAAGACTTGGGATTGTGCAGCTCAGGTCATGTTACCCGAGAAAGAAATGGTCATGCCCGGGGAAGATGCAAAGTAAATGCAAAACAAACAAAAAATCATCTCAATAAAAAGGCCATCAATATTGCATTAATGACTGGTTTTTCTTTTACAGATTACTTCTAAAGCTATTCAAACCTATGGTTTTGGAACATGGACAACGCTTCACATTGAGGAGTGGCCCTGTAACTTTGGGTACAGGTGTTGTGACCAAAATTTTGCCCAAGCTTTCAGAAACGGACAGAATTAACTTAACAGAGGGAAAAAAAGCAAGAGAAAAGCAAGCAAAGAGAGAAGCCGCCGCAAAATCTGAGAACTAACGATCATATTAGTTTAAGACTAGATTAGCTTTTGAATGATTGGTGCCCTATGGTGTATCTCGGAACTCACGGTGCATGTTCACCCTCAGTCTGAATGTTTCATGTGAATGCATTTAATGGTAGTGATACGCAAATGAATTGTGTAAAATATAAGATAATTCCATGCAACTGTTTACATTTATCTTTTATTCTGCAATGTATAGTATTAATCATAAATAAATTTGTATTCGTTGTGAATTTGATTTTTATTCCGATTTCCTTTTGTTAGTTAAAGATAAAAAGTAAATAGAAAGCAGCTGATATTTGAACCAGTTAGCAGGAAACTCGTAATATTAGAGGAATCTTTGTAGTTCACTGAAAAGTTAAAAAGATAAGTTCACAACAAATAAAATATTTGATTGAAAAATATCTTTATTTCATTCATACTCGTTATAACTAATAACAATAATTAAAATATAGTTTGAATTGTTTATTAAAATTTATCCAATTACAAAGATCACTTTACATATTGTCTACTTTAATTTTACATGGCATATAACAAATTAAATACTATGAGTATAAAAAAATTTACATAGTCATATCATGTTATTTTGCAAGTTCAAAATGAAAAACACAATCTGTATTGATTCCGATGAGAACGAAATAAAAAATGGAAAAAGTGAATTTGATATCGTTAAGTCTTATCGTTAAAAAATGCTTCGCACATTATCAACCTCCATTGAAAAAAATCCACCGGTGGAATATTTGTCACAACGAAAAAAGTAACGCACATAACATAAATCACAAATCGAAAAGTTAAAGCTGGATTTTGTTTAAATCTATAGATCTTCATCCTCCTCTGGCAATGTAGTTTCTTGGGCCTCTTTGAGATCTTTTTCCAACTGCAACTTCCATTGGGGGTCCATTCGTACTTCTGGGGGGACGAGGGCGGGTGTGGCGACGAATTCTAAATTAGGATCTCCGATCAACTTACGTGCTAACCATAAGAAAGGTTTTTCGAAGTTGTAGTTTGATTTGGCTGAAATGTCGTAGTACTGAAACAAAAAAATACAACATGTTAAAAAACAGCACATTAAAAATTGAAAACATTTATCATTCACTATCGCGATAATAAGCCCTATTGGATATACATATTACACTAGAACTTATATAAGCATTGTCGTAATGATGTTACGGCTATTTTCTATACAATTACTTCACTATTTATCGAGAGCAAGTCACATTGGTGCTCATACTAACCGAGTTTCACCGTATTTATGAGATTATAAACACTATCACTCATTTTATCTTTGTAATCAAAGATAAGATTCATATTCGAACTTTTGATCGGAAGTTAGTCCTTTCCGAGCGATATAACCAAAATCTAAAGTCGCGTACTTATTGGTGAATATGAGCGTGTAATGTAACAAATGTTGTAAATGTGTACGCATTCGCGAGCATACTAAAGATGATGCCGTGTGAAACAAATTCGCCATCATGTAACATTTAACTTAACTATTAAAATGCCAGTTATATTGTATAGTTGCAATACAAACTTGGACTAAATTAGACAGGAAGACTCCTTTGCGTTCAAACCCAACCATACTCCGCCAAAGCTTGAGAAACACTAAACCTAAAATTCTCGGACAGTCACAACCCTCTTTTTTTAGTTGAGCAAAAACATAAGTGTACGAATTGCATATTTAGGGACGGCCGCGACTCTCCTTCGTTTTGGAAAAAGATGATTCTTAAGTCGAACAGACTCAAGACGAGACCGTTCCACTGTGATCCAAAAGTACGGTCGTCTCTCCGTTATCCGAGTGTTTCAATTCGTCTAACATATTCAATACGCTCGCGATACATAACCAACCTGTCGGAACAATTCACACAAACAGAAAGGTGAAGTGGCATCGGTATACCTGTAAGTTCTTCTTGCGATGAAAGACGATAGCCTTAGCTTTGACTTTCCTATCCTTGATGTCGACCTTGTTTCCGCACAAGACGATGGGAATGTTCTCGCAGACCCTGACCAGATCGCGATGCCAATTCGGCACGTTCTTGTATGTGACCCTGGAGGTGACGTCGAACATGAGGATGGCGCAGTTGCCCTGGATGTAGTAACCGTCTCGGAGACCACCGAACTTCTCCTGGCCCGCGGTGTCCCAGACGTTGAATCTGACCGGACCGCGATTGGTGTGGAAGACCAGGGGGTGGACTTCGACGCCGAGAGTAGCGACGTATCGCTTCTCGAACTCGCCGGTGAGATGCCTCTTGACGAAAGTGGTCTTTCCGGTTCCGCCGTCTCCGACGAGCACGCACTTGAACGAGGGCATGTCCTGGTCGGCCATCTCGAATGTGTATCGCGATTGACTAGTGTCAGTGAGAGAGTCGGTTACGGTTACGCGCCAAATCCACGAGCCGGTCGCGCGGTCAAACGAATTTGGCAGTTGTGGGTGTGATGGCTCTGGCTCTGGCCGGTCTGTCGAGGGTCGGAGCGCTTCCGGTTGCGGTCGAGGCGCTTCGCTCTCCTCGCGGGCTTCCGGTCGATCCGCTTAGAGATGTGTAGGGGTCGTGATGGTCGCTCGACGATCGGGTGAGCGCGCGCCCCTAACCAGTCGATACGGCTCACAATGGCGTCACTCTCGCCGGAACTCTGCCTTCGCAGCTGTACGCAGTGCCGACTTTTCGCCACGCTGCCTTATCGTCGCCGCCAACGGTCGTTTTTGCCTATTTTTCTATTTTATTTCACCTTTTCACATAGATATAAAATACCATAGATAAGCCATTCCAAACAAATTTGCCTGGAGAAAGCGTCAGAAGCAACGGGGGTGTGCGGGGAATTCTCACAAAAAAAAAGTCAAGCAAAATGCATGCATTTTGCATGCCCTTTTTGTATGTCATTTTTCGGGCGCTAAGGCCAATCTATGCTATTCTACATTTATGCCTTTTCAACTATTATTTGCAATGAAATCGAAATATTTTCTCGTCGATTTAATTCACTAAAGCGCGGGCTCCCAACTTATGGGTCGCGAAGGCCTTTCTGTGGGGACGCCAACTGAAACAGTAAACTAAAAAATTCGGGTGTGGCCAATACCTGACATCCATATATTTGCCGAATACTTCTTTGGGGCATATCACACTGTGGATACTCGGTGGGCCAATGGGCTGGGGTTAGGCATCACTGTCTCCCTGACGGTTGGCAGCCCTAGTACCGGCGACCGCGTATCACACAGGACACTCGCTCGGTGTCCGTCGCTCACAATAAACAGACAACCGAAACGTTTCCTCGCACTCCCAACAACACTATCAATATTGTCACGCGATCCACATCGAAATAATATTGATGATATTTACAGTATCTTGATAATATTGAGGCGAATCCGGATGTTTTAAAGTCCACGGTAATATTGACAATACTATGTAGAATCACGATCCGTATTGATAGTGTAATTTTTGAAACTTAAAAAGTCAATAATCAAATTTCGGTCTCGAGCCGGAGAATATTGGGTTCTTGTCCGTTAGCCCCACGCCGGAAGTAGGAAGTGCTTCCCACCGTTTGACAATCGCCTCCCTGAGAGTGTATTGGAGAAGCGTGTATATGTGCATTGTTGACATATTGAAACGTCAGTCAAGTGTGAAATTGACCAATAATTGAACTACGTTAATACATCAATGATTTACTTCTAGAGCAGGGCAGATAGTCTTATAACCTTCCAAGTATTCCCTGCTATGGTATACCTTGAGCTTGACGAGCTCAGCGCTCCCATGTACGAACGATGACAGCCGACAGCCGATACGATTATACTTAAAATCATTTGAGTTTAGGACTACTAGTTTGAATCCAATGAACAACCGAGTGAAGAATGAACCTTCACAGCAAACTGTAACTTTGCTATAGGCCAGTGAGTACATCTTCGATTGCGACGAGACATTCGTTTGGGTATTAGAGATTTTAAGAGACTCGGTTCAAAGTGGGCGGCATCCACCAGGATCGATAACCTAGACATAGGTGGTGTAGTAGGTGGTATAGGTGGTAGTGGTATGACATGCGGTATAGGCGATTACAATTTTCATTTATTTATTGGTCATGTTTGAAGGTTTACATATTTATAAACTTGTCAAGTTTATTTTTTACATATTGTCCATCATCGTTGAATTGACATTTGAAATTTTAATTGTTTTCAGACTTTGATGACATCGCTTCTTGACATCTTGGACTGCGACTAGACAAATTCTACGACGAGTTCGTTTTACTATCGCAGAATTCGCAATTCAAAGTACCGCCAAAGTACTCGGTTCAAAGTACCGCCAGAGCAGATCTGCGTTCGCCGTCGACCGAGATCGATAACGATTACATATTCATTTATTTATATACATGGGCGGGCGGCATTTCAGGTGTTTTGTGATAACAAAATACCTAGATCACTTTTATTTGTAATGCTACTTTTGGAATATTATTTGTTGAATAATGGATTTGGGGATTTGAGTGGCCTATGTGTAAATCAGAGCACTAATTGATGTTTAAAGACAATAGCTATTTCTGGCACCATCTGTTTATTGAATCTATAGCACCTACACAATTATTAAATTGCCAAATCGCTTCGAAAGTCTTAGCTGTTTCTTTCCATTTATTTATATTCAGTTGTAGGTATCTGAACAAAGCTATCAAAGGGATTCTTTGGTATTTAAAGCACCGGCTACGAAAAAAAAAATTCGCAAAAAATTTAATAAACAATCGGCAAGTACTGATAGATAGCATCCAAAAAAATTTTGTCACCTGAACCAGAAAGTGCGCCAGACACATTTGGGAGATATGTCGCAACACATTTGAAAGATCTAAATACATTTCAGCAGAGTATAGCCCTTAAATTTATTTCAAAATAATTTCTTATGCCAGGATGGACAAATTATCGCTTCAATCTGCTTTTACTCTAAACTCACCCCCCTCCTTCTATACCGTTTCAATCTCCAGCATAATCCACTTCATCAAATAGTTTCCGTACCTATAAATACTCTTCTTATCACAAGGTGTCCCCGCCAATAAAATTGCCTCTGCTACCCAACTCAATCAAGATATCATGAATAACAGCTACCGTACGTGAAGCTTGTGATGGTTTAAAAGATTTTATTGCATTTAAAAAAAAAAAATTATTTATGTAGATATACATACCTATAGATAGTATGTATGTACATGCTTTTTCAATACATTTTTTTAAGAACTTTCTAGATAGCCCAACATGTTTCAGGAATAATTCTTGATAAAAATTGTGACGATATTGCTACACTAAACTTCATAACTTCTGCCTCTTGCTAAATATCTAAACGTTATGACAAAAAATTGTATCAATAGAATACCTCCTATATCAATAGAATATCTCCTAGAATACTTGAAAATTTTCTTTTTCTTGGTTTAACATCTCTAGATAGTTTCAACTTCTGCACTGAATGTGTCATTTCGTCATTTTAACATACGCACTACTTTTAAGTCGAGAATATGTTTAACAACGTGTGATGATAAAAGGGACAATATATTTTATTTTTTAAGAAATATTAACATTAAAACTTTGTAAAAATACAAATGAGATTGAATTTCTAAAAATCTCCAAAAAATATTGAACGGCAAATGAATAATGACGAGATATTCGATGAAATAAAAGCAGTATGTCATATTACAATTGAAATTATTAGGCAAAGTCAAGAAAAAGCTAAGAAGCAACTGACGAGTAAAACAGGTAGTGAGCAGTGAATCACACTGTATCAGTGTAGTGAATCATTAAATTCGGGGATTTTTCGAGTGTCAACACAAAGCGTACATACATACTTGCCCAAGAGCGATTAAAATCCAACCATATTCCAACAGTGGAGTTTGTTAAAATGTCTTTTTATTGTTTAAGATGACTATTAAATGGTACGGGAAAGAGTTCAGTTTGGTTAGGTTATCATATATGTAGGTATTACTATAATATTTATAGTAATTACTATTTTATTAACAAATTATCAGTTTTATATTTAAAAGCAGTGATGTGCAGTTGCTTCAGCATTAATAACAATAGTTTATTATTTGCTGGACAACTGTTGTCTCCAACGAAAGGTCTATTCATTGTGGTTATTTCTCCAATGAAAGGTCTCTTCTTTGGGGGGGTGGTGGCCTCATTTGAGAGTGTGGTGGCCTCATTTGAGGGTCTTGAGGAGGCAGTATCTGACTGGATAGTGACTCCTCAAGGCGGGCTTAACATCTATTCTATTAATTTAAACATTCTGATAATAAGGAATCAAAGAGTAATATTCTTTGAATACCATTGAAACTCATTCGAGTTACTGGAAAAGAAAATTTTAAATAGCTTGATAAATTATTTGTTAAATCTACTTTGTATTTTATGTTGTTTTCAATCTTATGTGAAATATACTTTTAAAACTTAAAAATGTAATTTTTATTGTCTACATCTACTATATAAAATTCAATGTTTGTTTGTTTGTCGTTCCGCTATGCAAATCTACAGTTTTCAACTTGGAACCGCCAAACTTGGTATACTATCTCATGATACCCTAAGTCAGACCGTAGGTGGGTTTTGGAAGGGGTCGGGGGTTTTTTCATTCATAAACTTTCACCCGCTCGAGCAACACGGGCAATTCAGCTAGTATTATATACAATTTAGTTTAGTTTTAGTTTTTTGTTTAAACATTTTACTCATCCTGGGATTTGAACAATTGTGATGTTGATTAACTTAATTTTTTCAAAATAAACTTGGTGGCATATTTGGATTTCATAAACGATATTTATAATTATTCTAATTACTTTGGCTTGCATGTATTATATAACTCCATCTATGTAATAGTACAGAAATTTGTATAGAAAAAAAAGTAAATTTGAAAACCTTAAAATATATATATTTATGTATATAATATCTTCATACATATCGCATCCCGAGAGCACAAAGGTATCATTATACCTTTGAGAATGGACTACATCTTTGATGACCTATTGAATATGGTGAGGCCATTAATAACAAAACAAGATACTGTCATGAGAGAATCTGCGAGTACTGTAGAAAGATTTGTCATAACGTTTAGATATTTAGCAAGAGGCAGAAGTTATGAAGTTTAGCGTAGCAATATCGTCACAATTTTTATCAAGAATTATTCCTGAAACATGTTGGGCTATCTAGAAAGTTCTTAAAAAATGTATTGAAAAAAGCATGTACATACATACTATCTATAGGTATGTATATCTACATAAATAATTTTTTTTTAAATGCAATAAAATCTTTTAAACCATCACAAGCTTCACGTACGGTAGCGCTGTTATTCGCGATATCTTGATTGAGTTGGGTAGCAGAGGCAATTTTATTGGCGGGACACCTTGTGATAAGAAGAGTATTTATAGGTACGGAAACTATTTGATGAAGTGGATTATGCTGGAGATTGAAACGGTATAGAAGGAGGGGGGGGAGTTTAGAGTAAAAGCAGATTGAAGCGATAATTTGTCCATCCTGGCATAAGAAATTATTTTTTTGAAATAAATTTAAAGGCTATACTCTGCTGAAATGTATTTAGATCTTTCAAATGTGTTGCGACATATCTCCCAAATGTGTCTGGCGCACTTTCTGGTTCAGGTGACAAAATTTTTTTGGATGCTATCTATCAGTACTTGCCGATTGTTTATTAAATTTTTTGCGAATTTTTTTCGTAGCCGGTGCTTTAAATACCAAAGAATCCCTTTGATAGCTTTGTTCAGATACCTACAACTGAATATAAATAAATGGAAAGAAACAGCTAAGACTTTCGAAGCGATTTGGCAATTTAATAATTGTGTAGGTGCTATAGATTCAATAAACAGATGGTGCCAGAAATAGCTATTGTCTTTAAACATCAATTAGTGCTCTGATTTACACATAGGCCACTCAAATCCCCAAATCCATTATTCAACAAATAATATTCCAAAAGTAGCATTACAAATAAAGTGATCTAGGTATTTTGTTATCACAAAACACCTGAAATGCCGCCCGCCCATGTATATAAATAAATGAATATGTAATCGTTATCGATCTCGGTCGACGGCGAACGCAGATCTGCTCTGGCGGTACTTTGAACCGAAAGTACTTTGGCGGTACTTTGAACTTGCGAATTCTGCGATAGTAAAACGAACTCGTCGTAGAATTTGTCTAGTCGCAGTCCAAGATGTCAAGAAGCGATGTCATCAAAGTCTGAAAACAATTAAAATTTCAAATGTCAATTCAACGATGATGGACAATATGTAAAAAAATAAACTTGACAAGTTTATAAATATGTAAACCTTCAAACATGACCAATAAATAAATGAAAATTGTAATCGCCTATACCGCATGTCATACCACTACCACCTATACCACCTACTACACCACCTATGTCTAGGTTATCGATCCTGGTGGATGCCGCCCACTTTGAACCGAGTCTCTCTTAAAATCTCTAATACCCAAACGAATGTCTCGTCGCAATCGAAGATGTACTCACTGGCCTATAGCAAAGTTACAGTTTGCTGTGAAGGTTCATTCTTCACTCGGTTGTTCATTGATTCAAACTAGTAGTCCTAAACTCAAATGATTTTAAGTATAATCGTATCGGCTGTCGGCTGTCATCGTTCGTACATGGGAGCGCGTCAAGCTCAAGGTATACCATAGCAGGGAATACTTGGAAGGTTATAAGACTATCTGCCCTGCTCTAGAAGTAAATCATTGATGTATTAACGTAGTTCAATTATTGGTCAATTTCACACTGACTGACGTTTCAATATGTCAACAATGCACATATACACGCTTCTCCAATACACTCAGAGAGGCGATTGTCAAACGGTAGGAGGTACAATCACTGGGGTACCACTTCCGGCGTGGGGCTAATGGACAAGTACCGAATATTGTCTCGAACATAGCGAGCAACGAACGAACGCATCATAATATGAAACAAACAATTTTCAACGTATACTGAAACACGATAAACCCTCACTTGATAGTTTCGGAAAAAACGTTAAAGTTAAAAAGTACACAGACACACAGTTTGTCAATAATAACAGTCCGTACAAATTGGCTTTTTGTTCTATGATTAAAGATCAATAATTTGATATCGCATACAGAAGTTATTATATAAAATTTTTATGTGATTTTCAATTCGGAGATGCAAGTATTATTTCAAACAGACGCAAATGTTCACTCTTAGGCCCGTAACGCACTTGGCAACCTGGCTTCGCAGCCATGTCCGCGGCAGCCAGAAAAACGTGCACCTATTTCAAGCAGCCAAAGGAGCAGCCAGAACGATAAGAACACACTCACAAATGGTCAGCGATAACATTGTACATAGATACAACATATTTTCAATGCAATATTTGGTTCGTAATCTCGGATCTCGGATCCTTTTGTACTGTGTGTATGTAGTTGTAAATAATTTGTTGAAAATAGTTTCATATAAATCGTTTCCAGCGCGCAACATTGGCGAGAATTTTTTTTTATATTTTGATTTTATCCGTTGTATTAAGTGCGCAGTGAATTGTTTATAAAATAATTGGTATAATAATTAATTGGTAAAATAATTGAACGCCATAAGATAGAACAAGTGAATGCTTGGTTTCAAACGTGATGCAGTTCACAGCAGCTTGCTATGCTATGCGCTGCAGCTGGAAGGAAGAAACTCATCTCGCTCTATGACATTCGAGCGAGATGCACTTCTACAGGCGATGGCTGCAGCTGCTGCAGAACTTGCCAAACCAAGCAGTAAAACATATTCAAGAATATGCTCAAAACGCAGCTATATTGTTGTTTGTTGAGGATGTATTGTGTACAATTTTCTTAATTTTGTGCTTTTGTGAGTTCTTGAATAATCCACAACCGAAGAGAATTGAAATAAATCTTTTAATCAAATAGCTTAATTTTCAATTATCTAAACGTTTAACATTTTTGAACTGTGGAATCCGCTGCCAAAACTTGAGTTTAGCAGTTTTTAGAAATAATTTATTTTGACGACATTATATGGTTTTACAGTTTATTGAAGTAATTTGTTTAACGACTTTACTCTATATCAGGGCTGTCCAAATAGCGGTCCGCGGGCTGATTTTGTGCGACCCGCCACCGGTGGGTTGTGATTTTCACGCTCGAAAAAAAAAATTAAATTTAAATTCTATCATGAATCGATAATCTCAATATTTAATACTCAATACATATTTCTCAAAAACGAAAACACGTCTGACACAACAGAACTTGAAAATCAAATGCAAGATCCCATGGTTTTATCAGATCTTGCATTTATAACTGATATGAACAACCATTTGAATGAGTTGAACTTAAAACTGCAGGACAAACAACAGAATATTGCCAACTTATATGGTCATCTGAATGGCTTTAAAAATAAATTGAAGCTTTTTAAATCAACACTGGCTAATAATAATTTAAATTTTTTTCCAAATTGAAGAAAAACATTTTGAAACACATTGAAAATTGAAAAATATTTTGAAGAAAAGAAAAATTTTGAGGGAATATCATTTTCAGCTCATGTAAAGTATATTAAAGTAAACATTGAGGATTTCGAGAATCGATTTAGTGATTTTAAGAAAATTGATGAAGATATTTCACTTTTTATTCAACCATTGACTATCAAAATTGAAAATGTAAGATCTGACCTACAGCTGGAATGGTGTGATTTGTAATCAGACCCTTTTTATGTTAGCAGAATTGAAAAAGGAGAAGAATTTTTTTAAATTACTACCAATAGAGAGATACCCAAAATTGAAAAAGGAGAAGAATTTTTTAAATTACTACCAATAGAGAGATACCCAAAATTGAAAAAGGAGAAGAATTTTTTAAATTACTACCAATAGAAAGATACCCAAAATTGAGGATCTTTGGACTCAAGAAGTATTTAATGCTGAGGGAGCACATACCTGTGTGAAAGTACATTTTCAGCGATGAAATTAATAAAATCAAATTAATGATGTTCATTGAAAGATAAATCTCTTTCGAATTTACTGCGATTGGCAACGACCAATATCGACATTGATATAGCTAATTAGTAAACGAAGCCGGACTTGTTTTTCTTTTGATATGATATGACTTTTTATTCTTACGAAATGTTTTGAAATCTTCTAGTAATTTAATATACATATGTACATACATACATATATGTTCTATTTATTATTCTGGATGCGGCTCGCGGATGATTTTTTTTTCTTAATGCGGCCTTCGGGCTATCTAAGGTTGGACAGTCCTGCTCTATATGATATGACGAAGTGAGTATGAGCGTAGATGGAATGCTCGAATGCTCTCGACATGCGTGTGCGATGATATTTATCGAAGTTCCCCACTCTGTTCGAAGTTCCCCACTCCCAAAGTGCGTCTGTGTGTGTAGAAATGCTTTCACATTTAAGAATAAGAAAGAAGATGATTCCTACGGAACTGAAGCAAATGCTTTTTTTTTTACGAATTCTCTGCTACAGCTTCCGCATTCTTCACAATGTCTATAATTGGTGATTACCGACTACCCAAACTCTCTGCAGGCACTCGCCGAACCCGAACGACTGAACGACTACTCGTCTTCTTACTGGACGGCAATTGAGAAACAGAATACCTCACCATCTTCTACGGCTAATGCAAGAGCTGTTCGGTCTGCAACAAGCAAGGTTACTTCAGAATTCGAGAATTTCCACGTCTTTAAAATATCGTCCACGCTAGAGGGGGAACCATGTAGAAATTCTCGACTTCACTGTATATGAATATATCTATGTATGTACATATGTATGTATATATTGTAGGAGAAGTTTGTGTGAGTGAAGATGGAAAGAATATCTCGCGAACAATAGCGTGCGCTGGTAATTCTCTCCTGCCCCTCGCCCCACATTGTTAATACTGATTGGCTGACTTGGCCGTTGTGGCCGCGACCGCTTTCCAGGCATCCATCAAATAATATACAAAAAAACTAAACGACTTGGTTTTTTTCCCCTCCTTGACGGTCCACCTCGTATGGTGTCGGCTATAACGCCGCGTCAAACTGACGCCCCTATCGTCGTCCCATTCGCACCGATACAATTAGGGCCTCAGCACACTTTAGCACACTTTAGCATCGGTGCGAACCAACGACGATGATAACGACGCGGGCTCAGGCTTTTGAGGGCCTCGCAAAAAGTACACGAGAAATATAGCGAAATTCTTATAAGATTCTAACTAGCATATTACATTCAGACATCCTGCTAAATTCTGGCACCAAAGTCGATCGCCGTACAAATTAAAATAAAAAGTAGCCCCCAAACTGAAAAAAGATCGAGCTTCATCTCGACTGCAAGATCTAAAAAGGAAAACACACAGCAAAACGGCGCGAAGGGATAAGAGTGGAGTGGAGCGGTCGTTAGCAGTTGGTGAGCGCGCGGTAGAGGGTACGGGCGCGTCGGTGCAGCAGGAAACTGCCAGAGCGGCCGGCCTCATCGTCGCTGGTATCGATCTTCGGTCGTCGCGGTTGTCGGCGTTCGCGTCCAACTCCGACTCCGTGTCCGTGTCGGATCGCGGATCGCGGATCGCGGATCGCGGATCGCGAATCGCGAATCGTGAGTCGCGACTAGCGAACGCCAACACCGACTCCATCACGAGTGATCACATCGACGCGGAACCGACGCAGCCATGACCAAGGACCGGCTGGATGCGCTCAGAGCGGTGAGTCTCCAACTCCAACTCCTACTCCTAGTTTACCTTCACCTCCACGCTCCACATCGACCGCGTACGAGGCTGAACCCTTTTCCCCGTCGAGGCTACGCCCCTTCGCCCCTTCGCCCCTTCGCCCCCCCCTCCCCCCTTTCCCCCCCGCTTACATAAGAGAAGGGCGGCGCCCCTCTGCGTCTCATCGATCTGTCCGTCTGGCCTCGCGATATCCGATAACGAAACTACCGGCGAGCCTCGACTTGCGAACGTCAAAATGTACGCCCACGTCTCGCTCTGCGAACGGCGCTCGTACTCGTTCCACGTTTTTTCGCCCCTTCAAGGTTCCGGATTTGCGAAACGTCAAAGTGCCGGCGTTTCTCGGTTTACGAAATTGTGCACGTGACTCGGTCGCGCGCGCGGTCAAACGTCACACTCGTACCGTTTTCAAAAAAAAAATTTGATTTTGTAGTTTCGATTCGTCAAAATTTGGCGATTTTTGTCCGATCTGGCGTGCGTAATGTAAAAAGTAGGTTTGACGAGTTGTGACGGAACGGAAACGAAGCTCGTGCCGAAATGGCAAAAAAATCGCAAACGGACGAATTCATGTCCAAATTTGTAATTAACTTTTAAAAAAAATCCGTACCAAAATGGCAACGAAATCGTCAACGGCTGATACAAACGGATTTATATTCAAATCATTATTAATTTTTTAAATGAATATAGGGATATCTATGTAAAATTCGGTACAAAAATGGCTGAAACAAATGAGTTTACGTACATATGTATGTATATTCAAATCGTAATTATTTTTTTAAATAAAACTCGTTCCAAAATGACTGAAGCATATGTATGTATATTCAAATTATAATTAATTTTTTTTAAATATAAAATATATGAAATTTGGACCGACTTAATTATTTTGTATGAAAGTGAATGAATGTACGATGATACATGCATAGTTTTGAATGTAGTCATAATTTAAATATTATACATGCATATGGCTGTTTTTACTTTATCCTAATCGGATAAAGTATTGTGTTTCATATGCAGCGATCGCGTGGGTCGTATCTTAGAAAAAATCGTACGTACGTATATCATTTCGCACACAATTGCCGTGTGTGTATCATGTGCTATTTTACGTTATCGCTAAATAAAATAATACAATAAATCCTATTGTAATAGTGGCGCGAATTATGTTACGAATAAACTTCTATCTGTGCGAATTGTTTATTTCCATGATAAAATATCTCGACTTAGGAAAATGTATTACGATGAATCATATTATAGAATAAAATAATAATGCAAAAAAAATAAATGTTATTTTAACCCTTTAGGCTCGCGCGCATATAATTTTGCATGTGAAACCTTTGTTTCGAATATAGGCCGTTCGTTCGATATGCGAGTACATGTGTGTATAGGCTTTCAGAAAAGTTTTCAACACAATCGCACATACGACGCAATTCGTAATCGTTTCCATTGTTGTAGATTTCCGTAGGAAGTTGTATAATAATTCTAATAAAAAATAAATAAAACAAATGTAAAGAGGGTACTGTGTTTTTTTTTTTATTTCCACAAAATTAAATAATTCGATTAATGTGAATGACGTATGCGCGTCAGTAATGAAAGCGTTCTGAAAATTTAATTTTGCCAGTCGAGTTTGCGCAATATCGATTGCGGGGATTCGAGCTGAAATAATTAATTTCGCATCGATTCGTATCAATTTTGATGAAAGTTCCGTTTTTATTCTTATTTTGTATCCGGCCTGTCCTTTCGCTCGATTATTTCGTATATGAAATGACCTCGCCTTGTCCATATTTCGCTTTTCAGATACATATTGTATCACTTTCGAATTTAGCAATAATCCAGCAAGGATAAACATTGATCTGGCGATTATGAACCCATTGTTTAGTTTTAGTAATTATCGATTCTAATGTTAGTTATCTGAAAACAATCTGGTTGGATTATCGTCGAAAATATTTCGGCAACAAGTTTCGTATGATTTTTTCAGCTTTTCCGATATTGAGTAAAAAAAATTAAGTGATGGACCGTCTCCTCGCTGTCGATAAAAAGCGCAACAGTTTGATATATTACATTATACCCTTGCTAATAAAACTGCATAAATTTACCTCAACGATATATATTTTCGCTTTAAGACTTTTCGAGATGTTCGTTTCATGAAAAACTCTCTAATATAAAATTCAGCTTATAATGCAATTCTCAGCTATCGCCTGTTAAACTGTTGCGTGATCTATCTGAACGATCTCGTCCCGTTTTCAGTGTACAAGAAGAGTCGTCTCTTCAGAATTTATTATATCGTCGAGTCTTCATAAATACCCGGTATTTTTTTTTTGTATACTCGATACGTTTAGCTATGACTTTGTTTTTTTGTACAGAATTTACAGACGGGAGTTGTCCGAATAGGAAGGAGCGAAAATCCTCCCGCTACTTACGGGCGTATATGTATACGGGAAATCTCCGAAGATTTTTCCGGAAGAGATTTCTACGGGACTCTGCACTAATCCAGGATGCTTAAGCTTTTCCGTTCGCACTGGTAGTAATATATTGCTCTCCGATGTGTAATTTATTAGTCGAAATGCCGCAGGACATGAATTGTGTTCGTAAATGCCGCTCGGATTCTTAATCAATTTATAACGTTGACCTGAATTATAGTCGGGTGCGGTCGTTATTCAATTATTTAGTCTATGATCTCGATAATTTTTCTAGCGACAATTTTCTATATGAAATTTTCATTTCGTTTGATGCATAATTGAAGCCCAATTTCAGCTTCTATACATAAATCGCCCAACTATAGATTAGTACATATGTATATCTAAAAGTGACTGAAATATCTACATACATATATACATATGTATATTATAAAATCCAAAAATTACACCCATAACTCGCTACAGCGGCCCTTTTACTTTATCCATATCGGATAAAGTATTGTGATCGACGAAAATTTGACTGAATTGTATCAGGTATCATCCCCTGATTATTTTAATTAGCTCAGTTTCGATTTACGACCCTAAAATTGTCGATATACGTCTCGGGGTATTTTTTTAGGTGTAGTTGTAGTTGTATGTAGTTTGATTTCGAGACAAAATTTGTTTTGTAAATGTATCGTATCGCAAAGAACCTACCCGTAAAGTCACCGTGAAGATTTCGTTGAAAAAAAAAAACCGTAGTTAATTTGCCGAAGTAAATGATTCGTTATACGGTATTTCGCTTTACGGCCAATTTTGTATGTCAGCCGTAGAGCGAGGTATTGGTGTATCGTAACAATTAACCGAGTTTTTCGTGGACACTATTTAACATTTAACATTTAACATTTAAATCCGTTTATTTGGAAAGTTTGAAATATTACTATAAGTAGTAGCGCACGGTTCTTCCTGGCTGCCTGAGTAACTCTCACTTACACTCACGATACCCATTTTTCAACTACAATTTGAACTACAGGTACATACATATGTACACAAATGATTACCACCCGATGACACTGTCAACTAACAGTGAACCAGTTGTTATTGTTGATATTTTTTCACTTTCAATGTATTGTGTTATTAAAAAGTAGGATTTTTGCCATCAGCGATGATATGACATTTAAATGCGTTTAGTAAATTTAAAATGTCAAGCGTATAGGGTTAAGGAACCGTTATGAGGTTATGACATTATTTATTTCCCGAAAGAAATTTTCAATTTTCTTTGGATTCACTTTCAATTCCGTATACTTTTAACATTATATTATACATATGTATGTACATCGCAACAACGCCCACCTGCGTGTTTTCCGATCGTCATTATTTTGAGTGTGGAAGTTTTTTTCTTCCTTCTGTGCACTGCAAATATATTTGATATGCAAATATGATCACTATCTGACTTTTTCTTTCTCTTTTTGTATTTTGCAGGCGCAGAGCGATGAAGACGACGTTGGTCCCGACGATGTCGCCGTCAACGTCGAAGGGCGTGACGGCTTCATGGACGAATTCTTCAATGAGGTAAGCCTTAGACTTTGACTATCATCATCATCCGAAATCCCCCCCTGTCAAAAGGAAAAACGTCGCAAGCCAGAAAAGCGAAGATTGATGAAAACGATCCGAAACCTTCGTGGCGCAACACAGAGACACTTTTTTCCATCCCTTTCGCGAGATATTGTATTCCGTTTCGCCGTATGTACCCACGCCTCTCCCTTTTGGGGGTACGTACATATAAGAGGAGCAGCCACCCCCCCCCCCGGAATATGTACCGACCCACCTCACCTACCCTCCCACTGGTTCCCCTCCTCCTAGGGGTTGGTTCCATCGGTATCGCCTGTTGCTGATCTCCATCGAGGTAAAGTAACCGCCCTCAAGGTCGACGCTTTTCTCGAGGGCTTTGTGCTCTGTGCTCTGACCCATTTTCTCGACGAAGAACATTTTCCTAGACGGATTAGCTTTTAGCCTCTTTGATACGTCGACGTCATTCCATGTGTGTGTGTGTGTCAGTCAGACTCACTCGACGTTGCTTAACCCGTGTCCATCGTGTGTTTTGAAACTACGGGCTTTCAAGTTGACTTAAGATTGTCTTAGTATTTTGAGCCAGACTGTAGCTCTTCGTATGTAGCTTGGACTAGACTAGGACTAGGTTATATTCATAGATGGATGTATAGTTAGCTGCCTTCCGATTAAAATATGTATGTACATATAAGTTTTCTCTAGAATAATTGAACGGGTCAGTTCCAAAGTGTCAACGTCAAAGCATTTCTTTTGGCATTCAATGAAATATTGAAACGCAATTCATAAGGGGGATATTACACTATCAATACGGATCGTGATTATAGTATTGTCAATATTATCGCGGATTTCAAAACATTCGGTTTCGCCTCAATATTATCACTATACTGTAAATACCATCAATATTACTCCAAATGGATCTCATGATAATATTGATAGTGTGATATGCCCCATAGCGACTCAAGTGATATGATTTTCCGTAGTCTCAAGTTAAATTAAGTAAACTCTTCTATGTTAATTTTAAAATTTCCTCATGCCAGTATTTGGATTTCTTTGCTTGCGGTATCATTTTCGCTTCGCGACCCAGGAAACCATTTTTTCATATCTCCGTGTCAACGGTGTTTACCATCATTCTTATCCATTATGCGACAGCGTTATCGCATAAAATTTGTCGTTTTTATCGCGAAATGGTTTATTTACGTTTTTAATGTTAATATTTTCCTAGTCGCGTTTATTTCAGTCTCGAAAGTATCCACATTTGTTATTTTTTAAACTTGTATACATGATACAAGTTTATAAATTCGAACACACATGGAATTCGTTGGGGTTATCTCTCTCGGTTCAATTTAACTGTTGTACGTTTGAAAGTTTTGAGATGAAGTTTTTTATTTTTTTTTAATGCACGTGACAGGATTACAAATAGGATTTTCTCTGTTTTTACTGAGCCGTGAAAAAGTTTGTTTTTAGACTTTATCCGTACTTTTTTTTCCTACGTATAGTTCGATTTATCTTAAAGCTCTCTCTCCCTCTCTCGAAAGTGCTTTTACCATCTAGAGTTGGTGCTTCTTATTTTCGACGTGAATTCATACGGTTTCATAAATCAAAAATGCTACAAACACTAGTAGGTACATATATCATTTAATTTCGCTTTCATGTGGAAAATCCTTCATCAAAATATATATTTGCATGCGAATTCCCATAATTCTGTAGTGGAAATGTTTTAAAGTCAATACTCAAGTCTCCAGAAAGCGATTAAGGCTACGATTTACGACCGTGCATTAATTATTCACACGTTGATTTTATTGATCCCCTTTCGTGTGAATGCTACATATTTATTTATTCATCGATTGCACTTTCACGTTACTTACGAATTTCGTTTTACAATATACTACATTAAATGGTGTATTTTTGTTTGCTTTCAGGTGGAAGAAATTCGGGAGATGATAGATAAGATTCAGGCTAATGTGGAAGAAGTTAAAAAAAAGCATAGCGCTATTCTATCTGCGCCGCAGTCAGATGAAAGTAAGTAATTTTTTAAATAATATATCGACTATCAAGATTGCGGTTCTCAAATCTCAATATTTTCAACCCGTTGATTCTCTAATTACTGATATAAATTTGATTTTGAGAACTTTGATCTTGATTGATAATATTCGTGTTAACATCGCCAGCGTGCGTATCCGAATTTGATTAATTAACGTTTTGTGGAAATTTCAACGCGATTTCGTATTCAACAGAGCGATTTTTTTTTTGCGAAATTATGGCATCGTTAAAACGCTTCATCAGTTATCGTAAATTGCACTCGACGAGCGGTTAACAATCGAAAAGAGATTCTGTACTTCAAATTGCGATCGTAAATGACAAAATTTTATTTAACGTCCGATATTAATCGGGTTTACAATTTTTTTTTTTGCTGCTTCCACTTATCGAAGAGTGTGATTAATTAGTCTGACATTTCCGGATGAATCAAATTTTCCGTTTCGAATTTATCTTTTAAATGGTACGATAAATAATGAACCAAGTTTGTGAATTTGCATGAAATTTCACGCAATGTTTTACATACATATAATGCTTGTCAACCTCGTTCGTCCCAGTTACAGAGGTCGTGTAGCAAAACTGCAAATTACTCGTACCGCGAATTTTCGTTCATAATATGTACATATGTATGTATGTAGGTTTATGTCAATAGATTTGTCTATTTTGTAGGATTTCCTAGAAGTTACAGGCTTTTCAGCTGTTACTTTTTGACGAACAAAAGTTACTTTTTTTACTAATAAAAGGATGATATTTAGGGATCGCGAATTGTTCAATGAAATTTTTTTTTAATTCGTTCCAGTGAATTTCAGGAAATTCCTCCTGTCACGATAATTTCCGCTGTTATAATCGCTGTGCTTTTTGGAAACGCGGTAATATGTAACTACATATAATATTTTATAGGAACCGAAGCAAAGATAGAACTCGCTCCAGAGCTTTGTGGCTCGGCGCATAATTTATTCACGGTAACCGTAGACTTGGCCGCGGTTCGGTTTTCGCTTCGCTGTTTCCTCTTCAAATTAAGCTTTCGCCTTCCGTTTGAATAACAATGAAACGGAAAAAAAAGTAGAGAAGAGCGAAATACACCGCCAAAATAAAAAATACACTTTTACATTCTCATTCGCACCGTCAATTTGCCTAATTGAATTTACACATTATGTTCTGTTAAAGTTTCGCAGTTTCAATCATCGTAATCGATCGACTCGGCATTGTGTATGTGCTGTGTATATAGGGGAATTTGCGTAGGGGTCCTGTGGGACGTTTGTCTCGGTCGGTAAATATCACGGGGTCACATCCGTAAAATAAATAAACCGCCCATACACCCTCCTCCTCCCCTCTTATCACGTGGAAAATTTACAGTTTTCCTCGGTCGAGTGTTCGGATTGATTTCCCTCGGCTACGTCACATATGACCAACTACCGTATTAAAGTCGGATTTTCGGCAGCGAGACTCATTTAACCAATTTATATGTTATAAAATATACAGGTAGTCGTATATGTACATATGTAGGTATAATCCAAAATTTGGTAAATCGAACAATTATCCGCGGAACCAGAGCGAAAGAATCGGAAGTTTTCATTCGAGTATTATCCGAACCGAGCTTCTCTGCTTTTGGTCTTATTTGATAGCTTGCCAAGTTAGGCACTGCTAGAACCTATTCCATAAATTTATGTTGTCTGAAAACTCACACCGCTTTTCCATATAGATACCTATGTACATGTACTTACAGAGGTTATAAGTTGGTTGCTTGATTTTCCCCATATTATAATTGATATACATATTTGTATGCATTGTTACTACTATTCTATACAAGCCTGCAATAATACGTCATGCATTTCCTAGCAGTTAACATTACTATACATACATATGTACATACAATGAAGCAGATCAGTTCTGCGACTGTGTCAACTTCCGCTTTATTACGGCACCCTCGCGTACGATAAACGTAGCGAGTTTTCTTTTATTTAATTCTATTTGAGTTTGCTGATACGATATCTGTGGAAGAAATATAAATACCGTATATTTGAATTTAATTTTCTGTTACAAACTTCCGAAGAATTCGTTGCTTATATATACATATATGTTTAATATATTCACGCAAGTATACGAACATGTATATCTAATACAATTTTCTGAATGAAATGATCGGTTCGAATCTATTAACGAAATTGCGTGTAGGTTCACTTTTAAACTTTCTTTACGTACGTATGTATGTATGTACGTACTCGAAAATAATGTTCTCGAGAGTTGTAGTGTACTATTAACCCTCATTTATATTTAGAGATACAATTTACATTTCAGCACATAATTAATCTGGCGGTGTCTCGGTGTGTGTTTGTGTTGTTTAAATGACGCTTTTAATGTAAAGGTCGTTCGTTGCGTTGCCGTGACCTAATTTAAAGGGGTTGTGATCTACGTTACGCAAATTGGCAGCGAGTGTCGGTGCATTAAGCGAACCCCTTCACCGACGCTATGTGGGTATGTTAGCCTGTGGCGATCGGGAAGAGGCGGTGGCTAAAAATGTGCTTTAAAAAAAATAGATCAGCGACGAAAAGGGGACTACGGAAACCCCTCTTCAAATATTGGGAAAGGCGTCGCTTTGACAGCTCCATTATACTACGAAATTTACTTTGCCATGTTTAGGTATCCCTTTTAACATTGTCTAACGGGGTAGGTTCTATCCCATTCCGTTCGTTTGTAGTATGTACATAAATTGTGTATCTGGATTTTAGATGGAACATTTTGAAAAATCGCATTTTCTTTGTAAGGATTAAACTTTCGTACGCGCTAATCCAGGCATTAAATTATTTATAGGCACCATTTATTCGTTTTTCCTTAGAATGTCAGTTACAAAATGGCTTCAATTATACGGCCAAAATAAATGATAAAAAAAGTCGTCGTATAGAAGTAAAACGTATCTACATTGTTATGCTTTCATTCGTATTATGTACTCCCTATGGGCCTTTAACTATATCTGGTAAAATAAAGTCAAAGCGTTTCTTCTCAATTACGTCTTCTATCCAACTCAATACTCTGAATGAATATACAGGATGTGTCGGACATACATATCTGTCTTTAAGGCTGAATAGATGAATTCATTTCGAGTAAAATACACTAAGTTTGAATCTTTGTTAAGATATATCTCAAGAAGTCAGTAATAATAATATTGGCTAATTTGTGCAATATATTCGAGACATTTATTCACACGGGCCACGGGTGATCAACCAGTCGATCGTGAAACAAAATTTAACCGATCCCGAATACACTGCAATGGTTCAGTTTTGTTTACCTATACTTAGCTCCGGCCAATGTCTAAACGGCTTTCCTGGGCTCGTGCTTACCTGTTAAGGAAAAGGATTGATGGTCAAAGGAGGGAACAGTTATTTTTTCGTGGTATTCATTTGTTTAATCATCGGTTACACTAATAGCTAATTTGTCAAAATAAGCAGCATATTATCAACAGCTATATGTATTACAATACCGCACACTTTCTATGAAATTGCTAATCCAAAACACGTCTTATGAGAACCTATATTTAAACGACAGCATTCAGCAATGCGGACACTTTTGACTGATGATCACCTTGATGACTGTTTGCGTTTTGAAACAAATAAACATAAACCTAATTATTTGAAAATAGGTTTACATTTTTATCGATAGCTTTAAAAAATTAAAACTAGTTAAAACTAAAACAAGAAATTTTAAAATTCTTAAAAATTTTTTATTAGTATATTATGTATATCCGGACCTTCCCCTGAAATTATTTAATTATTAACCGCCTATGAAGTCGATCGCCATGCAAATTAAAATGAAAAGCATCTCTCAAACTGAAAAAGGTTGAGCACCCTGAGTCATAGGCCATTACGTCGTCGTCTAGCAACTGTATCAACTTCGCTGACCGACGCAAGTGAGAATCGATACTGTCAACAAGACGCGACCGATTACATCGGCCGAAATTTGCACGAAATCACATGCAAAGTGCTCGCGGTGGCATTCGCCGAATTCGCACACAGATCCGTTTGATTTATGCCGTTTCTAGCCCCCATACTATGTCCATATAATATAAACCATATAACATTTGCGGGGGTTGCATCTGAAGTGACTCATCCACATGGCGGTCACGTCTCACCGCCACACAAATTAATATTAGAGCGTCCCTAATGCCGCCTCTCATTACTTTCCCGGTTCCTTTGATGCGTCACGTCCTTTCGCGAAAGCCCGACGGGAAAAATTGACGAAAAAGCCTTTTCATCCCGACGCCGATGCTGCTTTTCAATAACGCTCTACATTTTCCTCCCCCGCATTTTCAATAGGCCGCGTCGATAAATATTCATATGCGGCGCAATGAAGTGATTCAATTCGCCGTTTTGTATATTCGAGTTGTGCGAATGGTCGTCGTTGTTGCAGATAAAGGCGGCCGCCCACTCACTGCACGGCGCATTTTTAATATACATAATTATTATCATTCGGATGAGTCACCGTATAACGTAACGCTTTAGGTACGTTCTTGACGTAGTTTCCGTACGTATGGTGTGTGTGAAGTGCCTCGCTCTTACGTCACACATTCTGATTACTATTATGCTCCTGATGTGAATTTACCTCTTCGCACTGGGAGTTAACCCATGTTCGCCCTTTGTGGCTGTATTTTCTATTGTGAGATTCGAGGCTTTTATTCATTTTCGAAAATTTCTCGAGAAGGATTAACGTATGAATGAAATTTGTATGAATATGTGGATGAATGAATCGATTTTTACAAGCAACCATCTCAAATAATGGTAGTTGAATCTTCAGTCATTTTATTCAAACAATTTTACCAACTGGATTTTAATTATTCGGAATTGTCGAAATATGTAGACTAAATCTTCACCTAGTGAAAGAGCAATTTGCATCATTGAGTGTATGTGTGTATATATGTACATACATAGGTACAATTGTATGAAAAAATATCGGTAGCAAGTTTAGAGCGGATAGATTGAATATGACTGGTTTATAAATAAGAACTAACAAGAATAATTTAAAGTCTTGTCGGTTGATGATAAATCAAATTGAACCATTCTGGTTATCAATATCGAAGTTTTGGGTTCGCTAGTTCAGTGCCCACTAACTAAGCTATAGCGGGGCTTAAAACTAACCGCTCAACAAAATTAAATTTTAATTAAAACGATCCATGCGGAGCGGACAAAGGTTAACAGCGCGTTCGTGCTAATGTCGACCGTAAAGCTTTCACACATTTTCTCCTTACGAGCTTTTCCACTGCTGATTCCCCGACTCATTTTCATTCTCACTCGCGACGTTTTCGCTCAACGCGATATATATGCGTGTACGTTATTTCGGAGGATATGTCCGTTACCTACGTATGTATCGGAAAACTCGACGTCGTCCTCCTCGGTAATAGTTTCCTGGACACGAGCCCCGACCTAGTAACGCAGAGTTTAATTATTCATCTCGGTTACACGTTACACCCCCCGGCTAGCGGGGAAGTGGCAGATTTCGCCCGCACGCCTTTGCCCTCCATTCAATATATTTTATACGTTCAAATTATGCCATTTCGGGATTTTTCATTACGCGAAACGTTCCAAAACGAGGTAATTTATTCACCCCCCCCACCCCTCCGTTGAAATATTGCGTGCCCTTATGAGTTTATTTCGCTCGAGTCTAATAAAAATTCTGGATCGATTCGCCGGATAAACCGGTGATGTGGTCGCGTACAATTTTATTTTGTAAATGAGATAAGTTTTAATAGAAAAAAACCTTTTGTGTATGTGTGGGTAACAAAAAAATTCTACCTATTTTCGTTTTTGTTAGTCGTGCGGAATTTTGGCAATCGTGACGAAAATCCCTTATACAGTTGTCCTTTTATATTTGACGTGACTAATATTTGGCCGCGCTTCGGAAGTTCCGATTGCGTGAAGGTTTTACCGATGAAGGGTGGGTCCAGCTCTCTCATACGATGGCACTTCGAGGGTCTTCTGACATCGGCATAAAAAATGTTTCATTCGAATTTGGTTCCAAACGAGCCCGTTCCGAACGTTCAAAGTCGCGTGAGCCCTTCTTTCTCTCGATTTCAGATTTCCTATTACGTTAGAAAATATGTACGTGGTTTGCGCACTTTCTTGCATAACAATTTTACCTCCACCGTACTATTCCGCGTATCTGAGGTCAAACCTTTTTCTTCCTTCTAAACGTAGCAGTAGTGTGCACTTAAACGTTTATATCGTTAAATAGAAATTGAACACAGGTCGTTAATTTACGAAATGTTACGTACGTATACTAAAAGTATTTTTACGATGGGGCGTAAAGTTTGACGATGGAATCATTTTTTGATTGATTTGTCTATGTCAGGTATCGTCTCTCCGAGTATGTGTTGTAGCATTCGTACATGAAACAAATGAAAAATCTATGGATCATACTGCCTCATGAGCGGAAAATTAACCGACAGAATGGGATGAAATTCTCCTTAATACTAGAGAATGGTTTGATACTACATACATACTTAACATTCGTAAATTTTACTTACATATAATGCAGTGTTACAGTTAAAAGTTGTACTTTTATTTATATTCTACATATATCACTTTGAAAGTACGTATGTATTATAAATTACAATAATAGTTCGATCTCTTGTCATGTTTGATTTACATATGTACATATGTAGTACACGTGTACGTTTACTTCTATCGTATTAAATAATAAAAATCGTCTCTTTATTTACATAGATATTATGTTGTGTGTATGTATGTCAAAATGGAATTAAATATGAACGAAGTCGTTTGTTGGTCGGGGTGATTTTCCATACAAACATATTTTTCTTCGCATTGCGTCCAAAAGTTTTTCTCTTTTTATTATGACCGTTGTTATTCATTGAGGGGAAAAATTGCGATAAGGCATCTATTAGTCGTTCGTTTCTTTTTATATTTCCGAATATGATAAATAGTAGCAGTGTACGTAGATTTTGATCGATTGTTCTATTAATAATGAACGTACGCATTTTACACATACATAGCGTTCGATTTTCAAATAGAGACATTATTTTCACATACACACACACACACACACACTTACGAAGTTGCTATGCTAATGTTAATTATCGTTTCATATGTACTCGGAAAGGGGAATCAATACTAATTTTATATACGCTCGCAAATGAATTTCTCAAGGAAAGCTTACAAACGCTAGACGTCTAAACCATTATCGACCGTGAGATTCGATGATGTCATACTGTCGGTCGACGTTCGTTCGTGTGATTTCACCTTTATTGTATCTTCACTAACAAGTCTTCATTCAATTTTCTCGTTGACCTTTTACATCCCGTTCGTGCGATGATCATACTCAATCGTGCTCGCTAATGACGACAATGTGGCCAGGAGCGAATCGATCATTTCGTTCGCGCGCACCGCACCTACTATTTATTTATTCTCTCTAAACGCAAACGTTTTGTTTGCTGGATTTGCAGCGTACATTTGTCGCTCGAGACGAAACGTGACGTTGCCTCTGGTTTTTGTTTCTTCGCATTTTCGTCACCGTTATCTGTATAAAATTCGGATTTTACTCTTGTTTTGAATCAATTTCGCTCTCGCGTGGAACATAAATTTCGGAATCATCGCCCACCTCGTCGATATCGCACTTTCGCTCGAATAAAAAAAAAAGAAAGGGGTTTCGATGTTTATTTCTTTCTTTCTTTCTTCTTCCGCTTGATATATTTTTTTTTTTTCTCAGAGGTGACAAAGAATGCCGGTGTTACGCGGTCTCTGCGAAAGGTTAATACGGTGGGGGCAACAAGCTAAATCTACTTTTTCGATACACAAAGAACTGTAACCCTCCCACGCCCATAGCCACAGCGTGGGAGAACTAATTAATACCCTTCGTCTACTGTCACCGCAACGTCTATTTCATATCGGACACTTTTCTCCCCTACAGCTTTCTTCCAGATCCTTACAGCTTCATAAATCTCGGCGCTATCGATCGCGTACTAACGCTGATATATTATATGTAGTTCCGTATTTGATTTCCTTTCCTCAATTTAAGTAAGTAAGTCGCCGGTGGATAAATCTGTAGATGTTGCTCGTGAACTGTGTAGTTGACAACAATATTATCTGTCAGCCGCTCCAATTTAATCTTTTCCTCCCTTTGCTATAATTATTATATCACCGTATTCTCTATGACGCAGTAGTCAGTAGCTATATATTATTCGATCTCAATCGAGATAATAAACCTGATTTTTTAAAATAATATATATTAAATAACTTGTCTGTTTGTTTATTCCTTATATGTACACTCCATCACTGTTGTACTAATCGGAACCAAACTTTGCAGAGGTGCTTATATATACATATATACATATATGATATTTTTCTTTATAGGAAATTACAAAGTTATGTTTCCACTACAGCTACCAATTCATACAAACAATCTTCACCGATACTAAATAATTGTATGTGACACATTTCAAATTATCGTACGTTACATGTAAATATATTGCCAACGTGATTGAACTTTTGACACGCATGTTTTGTTTTACATTTAAAGTTCCATTACAAAATATATTTGTAAATGTTGAATTTGAGTAGCGTGTTGTTTGTTAAATTGACGGTTATAAATAGAGAGTGCAATTTGGAATCGCGCAAGTGGAACTCTTTAACCGTATAACTTTTTCAGTCCGTTCGCATCTTGTAATTGTTTTGGCGCTACTTAACATCAGAAACTTCACGAGTAACCGTGACAGCCGCAGTTCCCCTGGCGTGAGTTACAGCAATGGTGTTTTAGAAACTGTTCTTTTCCGTTGTGCAATAATAGTAACAGAGCGAAAAAGGTTTGTCTCGTCGTACGTACCCAGACTTTCGCCCAATTTATAGCGTCGTTTTTCCATTTACACGAGTAAAACTGCCTCATAATCCGAATACGTATTGTTTATAATATTTGTACAGTGATGCCGATGTTAAAAGTACGTTTACGGTTCGACCTTTTTTCTTTCCACTTGGAGATATCAACAGGTCGAAGATGAGGGTTTTCACGCAACCGTTGGGCCAATGGCGTTCATTGCTTTTTAATTCATCCAACGAGGAAGTATGGCAATTATCATTATTTCAAACTTCTGACGGAAATATTCGGTTTGAGCAGCGATCTGCATTAAAATGAACCATTTTGTAAATTTCCTGGATAACGGTGTAGTATTTAAGACATATATTGATAGGTAAGCGGTTTAATTAAATTTGATGCTCCAAGTAGCAGGATACTTGGGAATTTTTCCAAAAATTATATAAAAAGACGTATTAGTGTCCATGCGTCAAATGAACTCAATCCACCTCTAATATCGATGCAATTAAAAGGGTTCCCCGTTGAAACTGTGTGACGTCATTATTAGTACGTACGTGTAGATTGGCCGTATCCGATAATTTTAATAAAATCTAGATATACCGAAAGGTCCTAGGCCGTTTAATAAACTCGGCTTTGTTTAAAATCGATAGAGCCTTTTCGGTCAGACGCGTTGTAATAAGCGTTCTGCAGGATAGCGTGTGCGAAAATGAGTCGCGGAATGACCCACCCAGGATACTCTCGCCACGGGGGTTGGTTTTCCTTTTTATGCCCCACCATTCATCGTGTCTAGGGTGCTGGGGCTCCTCTGGCTACACTTTGACAGGCAATATAGGCCTCGGTTCAATTTATCTTGCGAGCAACAGGATAGAATTAACCGTCTGGCCCTCCCCCTATCCCACCCATCGCACTCCGCCCTTCAAAAGATCGCATCGCGTCCACCGGAAGTATTTCGTTAAGAACGACGAGTGCCCTCCGATCAAATGATTGAATTAATTATTCGACCTATGCGTGTAAATTTATTTGTACAATGCCTTAGGTTCATTTTTATTATCGTAGGAAAGTAGCCATTCAAGAAACATTCAGGCGGTTGAATATTTCTGGCATTCAATGTCTATTAAGGAATGAACGGGATCTAAATTGATTGATCACGGCAATTGAACGGATTACGATTCTCGTGTCTAATGTGGTGTCATCGCTTGTAGAGTCTATTGAGTTAATCTATTATATTATCAGAAAAGAAGAGTACGTTAATTAAACCATTATGTAGTCAAAATGTCGATCGATAGTTTTTGATTAAATTTAACGAAGTGTTTTTAATTTTGAAAAAAATATGCGACACGTTCCGGAAACAATCCATCAAAGTTTCGCTGTAAGTAAGTTGAGCCTGAAAAAAATCAATAATTCCCCCTTTCTTTAAACAAAAATTCTCATTTTGGGCGTTGCTTTTACAATATTGGTTTTGCAATGGTCTTTGGATATGTCCGATCTGATGAGCGTCGTATATACATAAATCCTACGATTAGCTTTGAGTTAGATATAGACTTGGGTTTGAACTGAGGCACTCCGACGTACAAATCCAGTGTGCTTTGCGAACTTTACAATTGCCGTGACCTTTTTATACCCACTGTAGGTATGTATGTATCAATGCTTCCACGTACCGGCACGTTTGCGTATGAAATATTTTGTACACATTATGTAACGAGCGAAAACTTTGAGCTCGAAATATTCTCTAGAGACGACCCCTAGCTCTTGGTGCGCTTGTACAAGCTCGTTCGCTTTGGCACTTATGCGAATAGAACTGGATATATTTATAATAGGTGTTATTTTTTGTATGAAATCTACACTTGACTTTATCAGTTAATTACTTACCGAAAAACTTTCTTTATATCGGTGGAATTTTTATGTGTGCAGTTGGTTATCTGTAGCGATTTTAATTTTAGCATCATATTTGTCGAATTATATTCCGTCGAATATTGTGCCAATGTGTGAAAGAGCAAAGTTTACAATAGGAAAATGTTGATGTTTCAATAACGCTTCGCAGTTTTGTACTGCGCGATGTGCGATATGGATAAGAAAAGTTTTATAAACGTACACGGAAAATTTTCCGCATCTCGAATTATAACGTGTTTTTGTGTCCACACCAGACGCCGATGAAAAATATTCGGAATAATACACTCGTGTATATATACAGGGACTACCGACGAATTAAATTTTTTTTTAATGAAAAAGATAATTTCTACCGATGATAAGGTTAATCTAACTGATGGACGTTTCATACGATACGACTTGTTATTTTTCGATTCGTTCGTATACAAATACGGATACGGATTTCTATGTATATACATATATCTATGTAATTCATTGTGATAAATTCGATTGGGTACCGAGCAGGTATTAGATTTACACCTAAGTCGTTTATCTGTGTGGATTTTGTAGATTTAACCGGTTACGATTATCCGAACGTAAAATTGTTCACCTTCGTATATTCGAGGAGTTTTCCTCGGTTTTCCCGGAGAGATTGGGATCATGCGGCTCTTACGTACCTTCCAAATGGGAGAGACGCTTTTCCGGACATCGACGCACCATAGATTTATGGGCCCGAACCCTGCGTCCCATTGCCACTTGATTTATCGCCGTGAAATTCTCGAATGTAAAGCCATGGCTCTTTTCGAAAGCAAACATTTTCACGCTTTCGTCATTATTATTACCCACCGCCACGGCCGCCATCAGTTTTGCGAAAGGAAATTTTGCGCGACCCTAAAGTAAATTTACATACGTTTTACATTGACTCGTATGCGTGTCCTTACTTTTTTTTTTCGATCGGAATACCCTCTACTTTAATTGTCGAAACGTATGTATATCTTAATCGATGTTTTTCAGATTTTATCGTGATATATATTCCCATGAACAAAAAATAATATTAAAAGAGACTACATTTTTATTACTGAGTTGACTTACGGCGTATTGTAAATAATAGAAATTTTACTGAAAATCGATGAGAATTAGATTTTTTTAGCGTGCTTTATAAATTCAGTCGCGTGCCAAAATTGGCACGTATCATTGATTTGCCATTACTGGTATATTTCTATATCTACGTATTGTGCTATTTTAAAATGAAATCAATTCAGTAAGCTGGGATTCTGTCGATGATGTCGCTTAATGCGGTGCACGTCTTTTATCTATAATCGCAAAGCTCGCCTTGAATGAACTAGGGCGAACACGTTCTATTTTCATCAATTTCGACGAAAGCTTCTTAATTCAATTTTAAAGTGAATGACTTATTTACGTTACGACCGACGACCCTTTGTTTTTCGTGTTTTGCGTAGAACTGAAAATGCCGAACACATTTTTTCAGCGAACGCAAAAAAATGAAGATTTTTCCAACAAACGCCAAAACAGACCCCCGGGAATTCGCATAGGGTGACAGATCACGTTTTTTTTTATATCGAAAAGAAGACAGGAGAAAGCTTTTCCTCCCCACCGCCGGTACGCTTTCTTTATTTTTCACGTTGTTGGTTTTTTTCCCCCCTTTTTTCTCTTTACACGGTGTGTGTGGGGCCTATTATTAGTGAGTTACACGGTAAAAGTACAAAGAATATGTGAATTCCCATATGGATTTCATCGTGTTATATTATTACGCGTGTTCGTTAGCGAAACGCTGTTTCGTATGTATTTGTATATCTATCAGCGAATCGAAATCGCTTTTTCTCTAGAATCGTATCCGATGGGTTGTTTTTTTTTTTTGTTCATCTCATTTTTTTTTCGTTGGGTTTTCAAGGAGCCATCGCCGACGCCCACATTCTCAACCCCTACGCTATCTCTTCGCTCGCTAAAAACAGCCCTCGAAGAACATGGATAAAATCACACATTTGATTACACCCCCGCTGAAAACCTCCCAAGGCTTCTTCCGAAGATCGTTTGGCTAATGTGCGAACTCTAACATTTAACGAGAACGGTTATTATTATCATCTGATATACGAGTATGCTCACACGTACATAGGTAGCCAGTTTTATTGTACTTTGACTATATTGAATTTCAGTATGGCTAACTATTAAGTGATCCGGTTACAGCACACTTTAATTAAAATGAAACATAAACGCATATGTATGTAAGTTTTTCCGCTCTTAAACCGAGATTTTTAATATATTATATGTACATATATGCTATTCTCTTTATATATTATGAGATCGTGAGTTAGATATAATGGATATTGTGAGCACGTTTACGATTCGCTCTCGTACTCTATGCATTCGTTCTAAAACGACCGCTGGAACCATTCGAACCGTTTTTAAGCCCAACCGGTTCGGTTCGTGCATTTACTGCGACGACAATTAACACACCGTTCACGCAGGAACGACAAGGTTTTAATTGTGCCAGTGTTTCGACACTGCGACTTCAGCGCAATAGGCGTCAAATTAACGCCTATTAACCCTGAACGCCCACCAGTCAGACGATCTGTGAACGAACCGGTGATGATGTGGAGAAGGAGACCGATTGCTGCCGGGGGTGAGATGGAAACGGGGGATGAGTGAGGACTCTAACCCACCCCGAAGAAATGAATAATTGAGGAGGCTACGCCCCTCCCAAAATACTAGGGACTCATTTATGGTCACGTGCTGGGGTTTCGCAATGACGCGCGTCTAGACAGACAGACAGACAAATTGTTATGAATTCCGACGACATTTTTGTCATATCCGGGCGCGCAGATCGATTTCCGAGCATTTCTCGGTCCGGTGCGATTTTCTCGGAATTTCCCCGAAACCTTTTAATTCCGATGAGATTACGGAAGAATTTCAAAACTCCCGAGTGGGGTCGAGTGCTTTGATTCACCGAAAGATCCGATTCGATTAGAAAATATTTTTATGCGTTTTATATTAAATTTCGTGACCGTCGAAATTTCACATTGTTTGTACGCGTACGCGGTTGAATGTTTATATGTATCTGAAATTCCGAAGGGTTTTATCGTAGATATTATTTGACTCGAACGGTGGGAAAGAGACGTTGTATTTTGTATACGCGTGGGGTATCGGGCTTGATCGATGGGCTGATTAACTCGAAGAAGGATTAAATTTTCAATTTAAAACTTTGACTTTGTCGAGAGGTGTCTGGTTCAATTTAGCGGAAACGCAAGACCGGAAGCGGTCGTCTCCCAAAGAGATTGAACGTAATCTAATATCATGCGCTTGAAGTGAAGTGTATGTTCGTTTGCTCGCTAGGCTTATTGGTTTTCCTGTGTGGAAAACCTACTGAAAGGAACTGGGTAGCGCACGAATCAAATGTTGTAGCATAATATCAATTTATATAACGTATAAGGGATGGTAGAGAACGAAGAGCTTTGGATTTATACAAAATGATTTTTTAGATAGGCATAACGAGTATTTCATTATTTATTTTATTCGAGTTCCAAGTCTAGTCTTCTGATTTCATTCAAATATTAAAAAAAAAAAAAATGGAAACCGAACTAGAAAGGCATCGTCACCGATACAACCTCCAATAATGTGACTCACTGCAACAATTCGATCGATAGTCCTCAATGACACTGCATTGCGTTTTGGACCAGTTCGATACACGTTCACCGGGTACACACGATTCGACACGGTCGTACCGAGATGAGCGACGAAAGTCCACGTTTTTTTGTCAGCCTTTCTTTTATTCGATCGTAGCCAGAGCTAAAGCAAACGGATTTTCACTTCGGGCCGGTACTTGGGTAACTATTTGCGAAAGCCCCACGTATTAGGAGCTGGAGAGAGAGAGAAAAGGGGGAAGTTAGGGGTGCGTGCTCCCTGCAATCTTCCCATTTACGTGTTTCTGCGAAGGTCGGGTGCCGTAAAAGAGACGGAATGGCCGACGCAGGGTGGTTGTGGGTCTGGATGGGGTTGGGGTGGAGTCGAGGGAGGCTCGAGGGTAGCTGGGAGTGACGGAGGCGCGCGGCCAAGGCCGAAATTCACCCCCTTTTCCTCCTCTTCTAAGGGCGAGGGACCCCAGACAGCCTCCCGGCGAGGTTTCCACACCAGGAAAATCCGCCACGACTTGGAAGCTTTCTCGATTTTCGTCGATTTGTCAACAACACCGCCGCTCCCCTCTCTCTATCGCCCTCAACCGATTCCGTTCTTTCTTTCCTTTCGATGTGAATTTCATCATCGTATTTTCCCATTGCCACCTCGTATGAATCACACGTTACAGCTTGTTTTGCGTGGAAAGCTCATTTTCGCCACTTAGACGGTTGCGCTATTTTTACAATGTATGTATGTAGGTTATTTGAGTATATGTATTCCTCAATTTTTACAGCTAAATTGATTGTTCAGTTTTATTTAACTAACTAGCCGGTCTTTCCCGTCATACGACGTTGAAAAAACACTCACCAATCCCCATCCGTGTGTTTGTACGATAACAGTACAGCGCCTAGTCCGTTTGACAGTACGTGAAACAATTGTATAGTATACCGTTGAATTGAATGGATGTATGGCCAATTGGCCATACGCCGCGTAGTCGACTCTATCCAGCTTTGACAGAGAGCGATTTGTTGCCGACACACCGCTAAAAAATTTAGTTTGTTATGTTGGCAATGCCGACGTGACAACGTGACAAAATGCCCAGACAGGCAGACAGGCGGGCCGATTTTACGCTAGTATGTACATATTTATTTATAAAAGATACATATACCGCTGTGGCATTACAGGTTTCCCCAAATCGCCACAGCGGCAGATACATACAAAGCAGATACATGTAACAGCAGATGCATATAAGGCAAAGAGGAAAAAATAATAAAATAATAATAAAAAAAAAATCAAGGAATGTGGCAAGATGTTGAGGGTTTATAACAAAAATGTCAACATCTTGCACAACGTCATTTAGTCCCCCGATGACTCTGGCGATGGGCGAGTAAAATAGCACACCAGTTCTCGCCCGGACCGAAGAGAAAAATTGTCGTGAGCGAGATCCATGAGGATGCTCCGGAGCAAAAAGTTTGATCTCCTCTAAGACTACAAGATTAGAGGTGTCACCTCTTCAGAGTTTGTGGAAATGACAAATGAGGTGAGCATCCCTTCTAAACTTTAAAGTTTTATATCCCACTGCTCCCAGAACAAAAGCACTGGGATAGAGAAAGGGACAATAACCGAACTCTCTCATATACAGATATCTCAATTTCCGCTGGATCCTTTCAATCTGTATAGAGTATGTAATGCAACTTGGACTCTAAATAATGGAACCAGATTCCAAGATGCTGCGGACTAATGACTAATATAGTATTAATACTCGCCTTTGTAAGAAATGACTTTTCTTTCCTTTTCCAAGACGACTGTACTCTACTTGAGTATCTCTGTCGGTAAGCTTTTCTACGAAAAATAACAAATTCGAGTCAAAGTGAAATAGGCAAAGCTCGAAATTGTGTTTGCTACTACGTAGTACTAAATTTGACTACCAGATTATTGTCGAGACGGTTCATACAAAATTCATATGTACATATGTATGTACCACTAGGTTTGCCATATTTTAAAGTATTCAAGGAACAGTTTAAAAGTTTAAGATTAATTGCATAATATTTTGGATAATATAGGTACAAGGGAGTCGGTTGGGGCTGCGGTCGCGCGTACACGCCTTTTGGTGTAGCTCCTCGAAAATCGCTTTAAACCGCTCTTAAATCGAAGCTTGTGCATCCATAGTCAATTAAATCCTAACAAATAACTCGCGTAGTGTTTAACCGCAACCAGTGTAGTTTTTCAGTCTATTTAGATCGCGGTTTTATCGTAAAACGCATTTTAATAGTAAAGATTTCGTAAAACTTGATAGCTTTGTTTCTTTGTGTTGTGCTAAAAGTTTCACATCTGGTTGATTTTTTGCCCTCAGCTAGACCCTTTTCAATCTCGGCGTCACGGTCTATAATTTTACGACATCCCAAACTTTCTGCCGAAAACGCATTTTACGAACACGTGTTGATTTTAATAATAACAATAACCCACAATTAGTTAAAACAGCTTGCTTTTATTAATTACATTGCCTCAATCCGCATGTGCACCCAAAGTGTTTGCCTGTGATAATAAGTCATAAATTTAATAATTAAATAACCATAGTGAAGTGAATAATTAGTATGCTCCACCGGCTCCCATAATTCTACAAGAAGGACCTACTGAACGGTATGGTCCATTTCAATACCGACGACCAGGTATGTCCGAGGGCTTGCAATGAGTCACCGTTCTCGCACCTTAACGTACTGGGCCCACGAGGTGCGAACACTGCCCAACCCTCCAATCAGGTAAAAATGGTGACGAATGAATGTGTAAGAAACCGAAAGCCTCTTTATTTAGGTACCTACAATGTGAGAACACTTTCGAGTGAAGGCAGCGTAATTGCACTAGAGAATGACCTAGCCAACATCAAATGGGACGTCGTGGGACTAAGCGAAGTTCGACGAAAAGGAGAGAACCAAGTCATCCTCAAAACAGGTAACTGTCTATATTGGCGCGGCAACACTAACGGCAGATTCGGAGGAGTAGGATTTATTATAAATAAGAAAATAGAAAATAAGGTCCTAGAAATAAATAGTATTTCGGAGCGAATATGCTATCTAACATTAAGAATCTCAGACAGGTACACCTGTCAAATTTTTTCAGGTATACGCGCCTACAACAAGCTATTCTGATGACGTCATCGAAGACTTTTACGAGAAATTTCAGGATGCATTGAATTCCAGCCGTCATCACTTCAAAATCATAATGGGAGATTTCAATGCTAAAATAGGATTAAGAGCAAACTCGGAGAAAGTAGTCGGTCACTTTGGTACCGGTCAAAGGAACGAACGCGGTGATAGATTAGTTGAGTTTGCGGAACGGAATAATTTATATATAACGAACTCCTTTTTTTTCAAGAAAAGGCTAGATAATAAGTGGACGTGGAAAGCCCTAAAGGTGATAGAAACGAAATCGATTTCATACTGTCGAATGTTCTAAATGCGGTCAAAGATGTTTCTGTCCTTGATAAGGTGGATATAGGCAGCGACCACAGGATGGTACGCGCCAAAGTAGCCCTAAACGTTCAATCTGAAAGGGCAAAACTCATCAGAAAGGACCACAGGATGCTAGACTTCAATAAAATTAGCAACAATAAGCGCCAATTCGAAATAAGCCTACAAAATAGATTCGATAAATTTAGTACGGGAATGGAGATTGATGAGCTAAACGAGCATATCAATTCTATTCTCATGACAACAGGTAAGGAAATTGGCGGAATAGCCAACGGTATTAAAATAGTAAAATTTCGGACGCAACCAAAGATCTGATTAAGCGTAAAAAGAGCTAGATAGAATTAATGACAAGAAAGATTACGATGCATTAAACAAACAAATAAAAAAGCAGGTCTTACGTGACGTCCGAAATTTTAATGTCAACATGGTTAAATTAACCATTGAGAAAACCTTAGTTATAAGAAATGTAAACGTAGCCTAATTCTAGGAAAGAATAAAATGTTAGCTATTAAGGCTGAGGACGGAAGCATAATTAGAAATAAGAAGGAAATATTAGAAACGGTCTACGACTTCTACTCTAAATTATATAAAGAAACTAGTCCCCGCAGCATCATTACAATAGCCACTAGCGATAGAGAAGTTCCTGAAGTATTACCATGTGAAGTGGAAGAGGCGATCAAGTCTTCCAAAAATGGTAAAACCCCGGCGACGACAACATCCAAATCGACCTACTAAAGTGTGGAGGCCGCCCTCTATACAATATCTTAGCGAAATTATTTACAAAATGTATTCTAGAGCAAACTGTTCCGGATTTATGGAACAACGCGTCCATAATTTTAATTTATAAGAAAGGGGACAAGGAGGATATAAAAATTACCGCCCCATTAGCTTACTCTCCACAGTCTATAAGATCTTCACGAAGGTAATAACGCAGCGGCTCAAGGCAACGCTCGATTCTAATCAATCCATGGAACAAGCAGGGTTCAGGGCCAATTTCAGCACAATGGATCATCTTCAGGTGGTAAGTGAATTGGTTGAGCGCGCGAACGAATATCGCCAACCACTATGTTTAGGTTTCATCGACTACGAGAAGGCGTTTGACTCAGTCAGTCAAACAGCCGTACTGGATGCCCTCCAGAAACAAGGCGTTGCGCAACCGTACGTCAGCCTGCTAGCTGCCATCTACAAAAAGGCAACAGCCTCAGTTCGTCTCTTTGAAGACACGGAGCAATTCGGTATTGAGAAAGGTGTTAGGCAAGGAGACACCATTTCTCCTAAATTATTCAATGCGGTGCTCGAGGACATATTTAGATCGCTGGAATGGCAAAAATCAGGGGCCAAGATTAACGGAAGACATTTGAGCCATCTAAGATTCGCTGACGATATAGTTATAGTTGCATGTAATTCAGTAGATTTACAAAATAGATTAACAGAATTAAGCAACAAAAGTATGAAAGTAGGCTTAAAAATTAATTTTAACAAAACTAAAATTATGTTTAATGAATTCTGCACGCAAAACGTAGTCACAGTAGATAATTACATTGTAGAGATAGTTGATAGTTATTTATACCTAGGACAATTGGTAAATATGACTGGATGTAAAGAAGAAGAAATAAAACGAAGAATGAAACTAGGGTGGAGTGCTTTTGGAAGAATGAACATAGTTTTTAAATCCAACATTCCGCTATGCTTAAAAAAGAAGGCGTACGACCAATGCGTACTTCAGTTATGACGTATGGATGTGAAACTTGGACGCTAAATTCAAGAATGCTACGAAAGATCCAGTGCACAGAGAAGCATGGAAAGATGTATGCTTGGCATAACAAGAAGAGATCGCAAACGAAATACATGGGTAAGAAGTATGACCAAAGTGGCAGATATAGCAGTGCGGGTGAAAAAGTTGAAGTGGCAATGGGCTGGACACATAGCGAGAAGAATGGATGGCAGATGGACGCGAGAAGTACTGGAATGGTATCCGAGAGGATGTGAAAGAAAGCAAGGTAGACCAAGTGGAAGATGGGCTGACGAATTGAGAAGAATGTGTGGAGTCAAGTGGATGCAGATTGCTCAAGACAGACAAGAATGGAAGAGGATTGGAGAGGCCTTCATCCAGCAGTGGATGGTGAACGGCTGAAAATGATGATGATGATAGGTACAATAAAGTCGATCATATTTTTGTATATGTATTCGTTATTTTGAAATAATCGATAAATATAACGTATGATTTACTCCGAATATTATACAGTACCGTACGATTATATGAATAAAGTTAAATATACATTTAAGTTTGTGTAAAAAAAAATTGTGGGATAATTTTTAATTTATGTGATACACACGAATAAAATAATGCGTGTGGATCTTTCTTATTACAACGAGGGCCCGTCCCACGTGCGGATTACAAGTTTATTAACGTTGTACGGGCTGGCTGTATTACCGTTGTGTTAAGACCGTACACGTTACATTTGTGCAATTAATTACCCTAATATATACACGGGGTATATTATCCACGTATGTTGTATAATAATTTACCATCTGTCGCAAGCGATTCGCGACGAAACTACGTTTTCAGAAGTGCCTACAGTCTACACACACACACACACGCGCTGAAACAACTCTCGTTCGTTCGTTCGTTCACGAACGGTTATGAAAACACATTTCCTCCGCGTTTGATTCCACTCATCGATTTGCTGAAACGTTTGTCCCCACATTCACCACCCTCACGTCATAACTTCGTCGACGTAAACCCGTTAATCCGAAGTCACGTACATACATAGAGAGGTATGCGACGTCAATGGAATTGCATACGTATGTACATACGTAGAATTTTTCAATCGAACACTTGTTGAACGTTTTTCCATCGGCATCGTTTTACTCTGTAAACGTATTATATGTAGACCGCTTCTGCGATATGGCTAAGGGCCACTTCAGAGGGTCAATATTACGTTTCGCTACAATTGCCCGATGGTAGGTATAAAAAAGTCTATGTAGTATCGATTTATAGCAACCGATGGACCAAAACTCTCGTAAGATTATTCGTGTGGAATATGGCGCACTGTTCGATGTTACGAATGAATTTGTATTGTTTTGCAAACACATGTATTATATGTATGTATGTATGTAGATGGCTATTATATTTATTTATTGTATCGTATCGTGTGTGGTGTGTATTTTTTACTCGCACGTAAAGATAATTTCGATTTACTTGATCTTCACATTCGGGACTGTCTGTAGACACGTGTCAATATTGATCAATCTGAAAGTTCTTGCATAATATTTGTGATTTCACGCGGTTGAGATTACATTAAAATCGGTCAACCGCAAATGACAGTTTGTTTCTTTGTCATATTTTTGATTACTTCTTATTATGGAGGTGGCGTACTTGAATATCAAGCTTTGCCTCTTCACTATTTGACAAATATTTTACCGCTTATCATAATAAAATAGCTAGGGAAAGATACTCTCCACTGGTTTCCCGTTGCCTTCTGGAGGGCAGGAAGCAGGGGCGGATTAAGGATGTAATTCGGCTCAGGCGATTTTAAATAAACCGACCCACATTTGTAATCATATATTTATTCCCGATTATTATTATATGGATTGTCATGAGTTGGCTGAACCCGATTCTTTTTACGAATAAACTGCTTTTAATTGACAAAGGTTCACTGACATTTTTAATTTATATAATTTTTTTTTTAAACATACATATGTAGTTCTTATCTGAAACTGTTAATAATTGTGAGACGGTTCCATAAAATTAGCACTGCCATATATGTATATTAAGTTACATAATTTGGAAAATTTTAACAGGAGACGACCGATACGAATTTAGTAATATCCAGATCTTAACAGTGACGATATTTTTAAGGTCGAAAAACTTTTTTCTACATGTGGGGATCTTTTTACTTTATCGTAATCGGATAAAGTATTGTGATCGTGCGAAAATTCGACCTCGAGATTTTGACTGATTTGTATCAGGTATCATCCCCTGATCATATTTTCATGATTTCTAAAAAATGTCTGTATGTCTGTGTACTTATGTGTGTGTGTGTGTTTTCTCCGAAACTATCAAGTCTATCATTATTTTCACATAAGAAATATTTGGTCATTTATATATTTTTTCTTGTAGAAAATATATTTTTTATATATATTTAAACGGCTAAAAAATATCTATAGTTTTCTATTTTTTTCGAGCAAAGTAAGAACGATTTTTAACCTTTTAAATATGTAGTATCCATAATGTTGAATTTGAGAGAAAATGATATTTAAAAAAAAAAAAAAATTAAAATTAGAACCGGAAGTAGGTTTTTTTTTTCGTCGAAAGGTTTACGACAGAATATTTCCGAAACGGCTCCGGGAATTTTGTCGAAATTTCATATCTATAGTTTTTACGTTAGCTGTAAGAGATACTGTGATTTTGGTCAACATCTGACGACCGGAAGTGGCAGTTTTTCTAATTTGAATATATGCCGAAGATCGTATTTTACATACGCGCGCGCACTCAACACAGTGATTTCATGATATGTATGTGTGTATGTATGTATGTTGGTTGGTGTGGTGCTGTGCATGCGTTTTATTTACTTGCGTATTTAAAAAATTAATTTCGTTACTGTTTGTATTCCTCAAATATATGGATAAAGTCATGGGTTGGCCACATCCGAATTTTTTCTATAGAAAACATTTTCTTAGATGATAAATTTTCATTCTGTTTATAATGAAATAGCACCACTGTTAACCACGGATTTTGAATTTTCGGATAATATATCTAAATAAAACTTCATCCAAAAAAAAACGAGCAAATCTTTTTTCCTCAATAGAACTACACAGACTGTAGATATGTATGTATGTGTTAACTGTTAACACTTTGGATTACATAACGTGCATGTAGGCAGAGTGATGTTTTGAGCTCGTTCGCACGTCAAAAGTCCGTCACGTTGCGGTGTGAATTGACCTTTACCGCTAAATTAATTTCGACCACACACCACCTAGGTATATAAGGGGTGTGTATGTGTTACACAGGGTATGTGTGTTCACGTATTTTCGTCACGTTTAAACTAGCAAATAATTACGCTTTATACGGTCCATTTTTATAACGTCAACGTACCATCGAACGGTTAGAAATAACCTAGAAGCGTAACATACGTACGCCCCTCCCCCCACACTATATTCTTCAAACTATTTTTTTTATAACGACACCCGTAAAGCAAACTGTCGTAAAGGCGAACGCCCAAAAGTAATGGGACTATGGCGTGTCCGTCGATAACGTTCAAAAGAAAATCTCTTGTAAGGGTTTATATGGGAAAGTAAACGCTTTATTGCACGGATGAACCTACCGATTTGAATATGGAGACAGAGAGAGAGAGAGAGAGAGAGAAAGAGATGGGTCGATTTGTATATTATGTGTGTGATATATTGAAATCCGCATATTTTTCCACAAATCTCTTCGTGAAGCGATCCTTTTATAATCCTCTTCTCGCGCTCTATCTTCCCAGCTTCAATTGTTATGTCAATTCACGGGTGAATCCGATCCCCTTTCCTCCTCACATATATTACACACATACACAGGTTGCCCTTTCATCCTGCGCTCCTCTTTTATATCGCACATTATCAGATTATATCCAGATGTATCCCGAATCTTTTGTGTACACGCTCTCGTCTCTCTCGCTCTCTCTGCGTTATTAGATTTCTTTGAATTTATACGGTTATAAATTATAAGTTTGCACGAAGAGACAAGGATCAGGCGACATTGGAGTTTCGCCACATTCGCTAATGATTCGTCGAAAGGTGAATGAGAAAGTTTTAAAAGTCGCATACATTCGCTAACGAGTCAAACAAAAGATCCGATCTTAGCGCCAGCTGAAAGTGCTAAAACGCACAAGACATTAATTACCTTCTCGAGAGATTTTCATACAAATTCAAGGTAAATTATTACATTTTATTTCAGGGTTAAATGCGACAGTGTAGCACGAACACTAAAATGTTAATTTTATCAACGTACAATAATGAATATTCACGTCTCCGTGTCTACTAGGTAGGTATGCCGAGTATCGATCGTATCCGCGCGAAACAATTTAAAACAAAGATATCGTCCATTTCACACAATATAAAATGTAGATTAAAAGGAAGGAAACCCCCGAAAGGTTTTTTCGGGCCCAGGAGTATCGTTCCGGTTACGTCGATCTCAGAGCACCGTTAAATATGGAATTATGTCGGTGTGACGTATTTCAGCGAATATTCATCGGAAAATTGTTCGAAAGTTCCGACACTGGGTCACAAGCGGACAGCCTCTCCTCCCACAAGACTATTTATATACTTTGTGTACTGTGTACTTTTTTGAAAGTTGCAAAAGTTGCATCGAAACATCCGACAAGTTTGCTATTACCCGAGAGCGTTCACATTTAGGGCGAAGTTTCTCAAAAGTTCAACGTGACCGTCCGCCGATTCACGTGCATTTTCGATTTTCGGCGCAATTCAAGTTTAAAAGTGTATAAGTAAGTCTAGATGGAGGTATATTAAATTTCCTCGAATCACTCAATAAAAACGAGGCTCAAGATGCTTTAACGAAATGTTTACTGATAGTGAAAATAAATTGAATTTCCATTACTCTCGGTAGCTTTTCCTTTTTTTTTTTATATGAAGGTGTTCCCGTAATTGAGAAAATCGATTTATTTATACGCGTGTTTGTTCTACTGTACAAATCTGGGCAGTTGATCTTAAAACATCCAAACTTGGCATTCTATCTAATACGCCTAAAAGGAAGAGCCGTAAATGTTTATGTTTAGTGTTCCATTCCGGTTAATTCAATAATCATTATTCGTAGGAATTAGATGTTTTCCTCTCTTTGGTTTTTGCGTGTTCAATTTACTTCATAGTGTAAATATATGTTTTTGTAGGGGACATAATTGACATAACAGATTCTGTATACTTCGGGCTAAAAATACTCAGCTTGAGTCAGTCAGATTTGATAAAATTGAGATAATAGCATTAGAAAAATTTTTCGTTCGTCACATTTAGGGCTAACAAAAAAAAGTAAATTTTTACACAGATTTTATATACAGAAAGCTAATTATTTTCAAATTCCATGACTTAATTGTTTGGCCCGCAATGACATTCAAATATTTACAACCAAAAGTAGCTTTTTTTTGTTGGGTGGGGGGAATTAACCAACGGGTCTAACAACACAAGGATCCAGATCCAATAATGGATAGGAGGAGCCAATTGTTGGCGGAACCGTTTCACAACTAAGTTAGATAAATTGGCAAATTCTAATGGGAGACGGTCAATCTGGATGTCCATATCTTGCCAATGACGATAATTACGATCGAGAATATATCAATGGGTTAGTGCACAGATATTGTATGTCTAGTTTTTAAAAAAATTGAGTTATCATACACAAAATGTCCATCTGCATCAAACCTTCATGTTTTACAAGTATTATATGTCCAAATAGTATATTTGAGAAGATATTGCCTTATTTTATTTTATATATAAAACACTAAAGTTTGTATGTATGTATGTACGTATGGTTCATTCGTCAATTACCAGGCGTTGCTCGGGCGCGATTAATAGAAACGACGTAGAGTACACACGATAGTAGATGTTTTCGGCAGATTTAAGTAGATTTAAGCAGATAGTGTTTCGGGAGTCCAAAAAGGGACCGCCGGGGTAAGAAGGAGGGTTTGAGGGTTGGTAAAGGGCCGGCATTGCTTTTCGGGAGTCCAAAAAAGGGGCCGCCGGGGTAAGAAGGAGGGTTTGGGGGTTAGTAAGGGGCCGGCATAGCTTTTAGGGAGCCCATAAAAGGGGCCGCCGGGGCTTGATGGGGGTCTGGGGGGGGGGGGGGTGGTAGGGGGCCGGCATGGCTTGAGGGAGTCCAAAAAAAGGGCCGCCGGGGTAAGAAGGAGGATTTGGGGGTTGGGAAGGGGCCGGCATTGCTTTTCGGGAGTCTAAAAAAGGGTCGCCGGGGCTTGAGGGTGGTCTGGGGGGTGGTAGGGGGCTGGCATGGCTTGAGGGAGTCCAAAAAGGGGGCCGCCGGGGCTTGAGGGACGTCTGGGAGTGGTTTGAGGGCCGTAATGGCTTTTGGGGGTATCCAAAAAAAGTTGAAAAAATCCAAAAAACTCGAAAAATCCTATAGTGACGTCATAGCGTTACTATACTCCCTAAAATCTATGTCGGCCCCTTACCACCCCCCCAGACCCCCCTCCTGCCCCGGCGGCCCCTTTTTTGGGCTCCTGAAATAATTTACTAAACAAACACTATATTACATTATATTAATTACACCCCGGGCAAAGCCGGGTAATAAAGCTAGTTCAAATATATAATATGTCCATTTCGTCTATAGTTTTCATGCAAAAGAGATGTACATACATACATAAACTGGACATACAATATTTGTGCACTAACCCATCGATATGTTATTACGACATACATATACCTTCGCTCGCGAGACTAACATTCATTTTTTAACATTGCTCATGTTCTTTTCAACTCATTTTCGGTATACCCATCTGACAGAAACACCTAAAGCTCTCCTACACTGACATCGCAAATTTCCGTATACATATTATTTTTCGGAATAGTAAAACCTCGGTATAAATATTTACATACTCTTTAAATTATTCAACCACCACTCTTTATAATCCACGAAACGAACTCTAGTCCGGTATTAACGCAAACACAAAATTTTATCATTTCATTCTAAAGCCTCGGTCGCACTTAAAATTTTCGACGTAACGAAATCTGAATAACGCCATATTATTTACCTCTTGAATTTAATTTGCTTATATGCGTGAAAAGAGGGGAAGTGGGTTGGGTTGTTAGCCCTCCGATTAATTAAGGGTTGGGGTATTTTTGTACCGTGGCGTTGCGGTTAGTTGTGAATGGAGAGCGCGCGCGGCCGACAATGAAGCGGCTGTTGCGGCCCGGAGAGCCCTGCTATTGATCCCCTCGGCCGGGGGGTAAAGGGGGGCTCAAAAGGGGGCAAAGGGGGCAAACCCCTTCGAGAGGCGCCTCCGCCCCCTCGCCATTGTTCCACCCGGCCCGTCTGCGGCGCGTGCAATTTATTCAATTACACTTCTTGCGTCGACCGACTCTGGCTAAATGGCCTCTGCCACCCCACAAACACTCGATGTCGTGTCGCCGACAAGCCGCCGAACATTTCGAGAACGTCCCTTTCGAGAAATGAGCGAGAGGGAGATCCTTAAAGGCCCGTAACGCACTTGGCTGCCTGGCTGCGGCAGCCATGGCTGCCGCAGCCAGGCAGCCAAGTGCGTTACGGGCCTAACACTTTACGGCCGGCGACCCAGATTAGGCTTACGATATTCCAGGGCGCTCGGCTCTCGATTACAAACCGAAATACGCCCTAATCGAGTGTAATTTAGCTTAAGGGTGCGCCGGTCGAGCTTCGGCTCGTGCACATATTATGTATGTAGCGAGTTTTCAGCGGCGATACGAAGTCAGCGCGACGCTAGCGCCTTTTAATCGCTTCGACGATGACAGCATTGGAAAAGTTGAGTAATTTACCGAAATAATACACTGCACAGAATATAACAAATGTGTACATATGTACGTAGGTATGTAATGATGGAAAATGTACACTCGAACGAGAGTATATATGTACATATGCTTAAATACTGCAGTTTCAGAAAAATGTGCACATATCGCACACTTGGAACGACAGTAGATACGTGGAGGTTTCTCCGAGTAGTTTCCACTATTCGAACACTGAACGAATCATTTTCAATAAAGAATAACTGTAATTTCGGTACGGCTTACGATGAGTATACCCGATTCTCTTTTTGCATGCGGGATACGTTCCAGGGACTACCGTGCAAATAAAAAAACGTGTAATATATGTATGTACATACATCGAGAAATACATATATGTATAAGAAAAAAATTCGGGTGAAAATTTGAGGAATACAAAAAGTAACGAAAAAAATTTTGAAACTTGAAAAGTCAAAAATCAAATTTTGCCCGAGCCGGAGAATATTGCCTCGAACGTAGCGAGCGACGAACGAACGCATCATTATATAAAACAAACAATTTTCAACGCATACTGAAACACGATAAACCGTCACTTCTACTATACCGATTTTTTTAAACTCACCATTGCTATAAGAATTATAATTTTATAATATTATGAAGATTCAAAATATATAAAAGGCCGGAAAAAAAAAAACCACTTGTCCAATAAATTGATTTGAATATCACTGTTTACAAATTCCAATGCACAGTTTATACTCGTTTAAGGTGTCAAGTAACTTAATTGGATTGATCTGATGTAGTATGAAATTTATCACTGGTCGCAGTTGTGTTGAAAAACTTCGAACTTGCAATAAAAAGCTCCATTTGGCACCTGAGCCTTTCGAATGGGGAAATTGGTTTCAGAACTAGCCACCTGCCAAGATATGTGGTATACCTACATACATATGTACATACACATATATACTGTGGGAAAAATGTATTATTCTGTTATGTTTATTATCGTTTAGAATGTTTAGATGTTGTCTATCCATTGTATGAACAGCTTTCGGAAAATATTCATTTATATAACTATTTGACCCGGTCTAGACTTCTAGAGCATGCGTGTAGTGCCATTTCCGTTGACAATCCCCGCGTCCGGTTGCGCTATTTCCGACGAAATTAACTGATACAACAACGAGCTAAGGAAACAAATTTTCTAGATCTGTGTATGTATTTATGCACGCCCCTCTTTTGATGGTTTCAATATAGGAAAAACTGCGAGAAATGGAAAAAATATCCCTTTATCACGCATTGGCGCGAAAAGTCTCCACTTCGCAGTTACGTTTCCGCCAAAAATTAAAACGCGAAGCGAAGTTTTTATGTTTGTCATAAATATTTGAGTAACACGTGCACAATTATTTCTGTTAGAACAAGCTCGATTATGTTTGATAACGACCAGAATTAATCCTATGGGTTTTGACACGCTACATCGAGGATTTATTATTTTTAACAACTTTTATAACTTCCCCAATGAATTCTACATCACTTCTACATAATTTAAATTATCAAGTTCAACTACCGTTGTCGAATTTGAATAGATTTTTTTTTTACATTAACGAAAGTTTATCAGTACTTACTAATTGTTTATAATTCGGTGTGGTTATCTTTACATTGACATACTTTTGTATCCTTGCAACAATTGTCACCTCAAAATTTGTTATCGTCAACTATCTGACTCATGTTTCGTCACACATGCTAATGAAACTGGTTTTGTTTTTATTTATTTTTACTAAGGTAAAATGAAAATTAATTAGTGCAGCAATTAATATTATTTCCGGAACACCCTCTTATTTATAAAACTTGAGAATCTCGTTAAGAGTGCTTATAGATTTTAGTCGTCAGCATAAAATCAAGAATAGAAGCCGTCAAGTGCTATTATCTATCACCGTATTGAATATTACGCTATTATTTATAGTACAGAATAACTTTAACGTGTTTGTGATTGATTATTTTTAATTTTTATTTTATTTTCAGAAACCAAACAAGAACTAGAAGATCTAATGGCAGATATTAAGAAAACAGCCAATAAAGTTCGAGCAAAATTAAAAGGTAAATATTACACATAATGAAATTGAAATGAAGAATTTTGAAGATGTTCTTTTATTTGATGATTATTTTCTTCACCGCTACTAGCGACCATATGGTCCCCTAATATGTATATCTTCAATCATTCCTGTTTTCATTAAATCGCGTCTATTCGATGTAATCTTATCGATTTTTAATTTGGTGGTCTATTTTGTGTATCTTGCACTTCCTGAGTTGAGAATCTCCATGAACAAATAATATATTTACCTCTATATTTTTATTCTTTCAATATTACATTTAGCTATCAATAATTTGTAGTTTTAGTATTTGGATTTCGACATTCTGATTTCATATTCGTATTTTTAAATTCCAGTCATAGAACAAAACATTGACCAAGAAGAACAAACAAATAAATCATCAGCAGATTTACGAATAAGGAAGACACAACATTCAACATTGAGTCGTAAGTTTGTGGAAGTGATGAGTGAATATAACCGCACGCAAACGGATTATAGGGAACGTTGTAAAGGTAGAATACAAAGACAATTGGAAATTACCGGTCGTACAACCACTAATGAAGAACTTGAAGAAATGTTGGAACAAGGAAACTCTGCCGTTTTCACTCAAGGGGTAATTGATTGTAATTGTATTTTTCTTTGTGAAATTCAAATATATGTGCGTACTTTCAAAACTTCATATTCGGAAATTAAGTTGTTGTAAAATGTACGAAAGACCTATGAGTATCTTTGAGTGTTGTATATTTTTTAATCACCAATTTATGTGAAAAATAATTTTATTTCAGATCATCATGGAGACGCAACAAACAAAACAAACATTAGCCGATATTGAAGCTCGTCATGCGGATATTATCAAGCTTGAAAATTCAATCAGAGAATTACATGGGATGTTCATGGATATGGCAATGCTTGTCGAAAGTCAGGTCAGACAGTTTTTATGTTTTTTTATTTAAAAAGTTATTGTTTACATAGAAATATACTTTATGAATATATGAATGAACACAGATATGTATGAATATGTGTGCTGTTGTTTTTACAATCAATTTGGATAAATATGTGATTTTAGACTTTCAGTTTATGTAACATTTTAATTCAATGATACAATGAATACTGCAAATTAATGTGTTAGCAATAATGTGTTGCTCATTGAAATCGTGCAAAGCTAATTCTTTGTAACAAATAATAGATGACTTTCAAATTTGGTTCTTGTGAATCTTGGACCTGTGAATTTGCAGTTATCAAATCGCCCCAGCTTTGCCGTGCCACTCTTTCATAATATAAAATTATAAATGATCTGTAGAATCATGTGTAGTTTGTTTTTTTTTTTTTTGATCGTTGATTTATTAAAGCTGGATAAATTTAAATACTTTTTGTAAATGATGAAATGAAATCCGACAGGGTGAGATGATAGATCGCATAGAATACCACGTGGAACACGCTGTAGATTATGTGCAGACTGCTACCCAAGAAACCAAGAAAGCACTAAAATACCAAAGCAAAGCTCGTCGGGTGAGTCTCACACCCGATCAAAATCATTTTTTATATGTGTTGCTAATTTCGTTTTTTTTTTGTTTTTTCCACATCCGTCACTGTCCTGTTCCAAAAACTTCATTTTCATATCATATCATGTCATGTCATGCTTGTTGATATTTTTATGATGTCTGCTACATGTTGGTTGTGCATTTTTCATCTTATGTGTAATTTCCATATTATTCATTGGTCTTTTCCTATGTGTCTCTCTATCATATTATTTTAATTTCATCTCTACTTTCTCACTGCATAATACTATTTTATTTATAAACTTTTTAATTATGTCGAACAAAAAAATTAATACCATATTTTTGATATCTATTATTTATATCTAACAATACATATCTTGTGAATTTGCCTTTGTCTTTTTCTGGGTATACGTTTATTATAAATTGGTGCTTATTTACTAATATGTTAACTCTATGCATTTATGTCAATAACACTTTAACATGTTTGTTATTGCTTCTGTATTTATGTGTCTAACAACATTCTTATTATTGTAAAATAAAATTGTTTCGTCAAATCACTGGTCACTACCCTTAACCTTCATCACTTTACTTTCACAATTACCTTACCAATCTGCTTTCCTATTTAAGAAAAAATATTCCAATTAAAATCTACTTGTTTTTTTTTAATGTTATGTATATTTCTCGTAAAATTTTACTAATCTTTTGCATTCTTTACTTTCGAACTCCAAGTTATTACTTTCGCTTACAAACAACTTGAAAATTGTGAGCGTTGAATCGCTCATACGTCGTTTTAACTGGATTATTACTATAACTATATCTTTTATCCAAAGTCCCTCAGATAAATTCTATCCCGAGTATCGTTTTTCCTATCCTATCCCTTACAGGGTGAAATGGTGAACAGTATAGAGTATAATGTTACACAAACGGTGGACCATGTTGAAGATGCACATGGTCAACTTCGTTTGGCTGAACATTGGCAGCAGAAAGCTCGAAAGGTAAAAGGTTATGTAATGTTAAGGAATCACAGGTGCTAAAAATGCTTCATTTGCTTTATCTATGGATTTTTTGGTGCTTTAATATTATGAAGGTATCTCATTAGCATAATAAATAGTAATTGAAAGTGATTTTTATTTATAAATTTTGCTTCATTAATAAATTCTTTCATTCATTGTAACCCTTTATCTCCGAAAGTTCAAAAATAGTGTTTTTATTGATATTCATTAATTATATTTTAAGTACTCAATACCTACATGCATACTATGGCATATTATATACTGGCTTAAACCGTCATCTGTTCTACGAATTCGGCATGTTATAATTACATTTCGACATATGACAAAGCTAAGAGAAATTGAATACAAAATTTATTTTTTTTTTTTTTAGTTTCCTTTTTATTAATGGAAGAAATTTAACGGAGAAAACAGCAGTATTTCAGTCATTTTTATTCTACATATGTATGTGCATAAGTGAAAATTCTGATGGTGAAAATTATACTGGACAGAAATTGAAAATAGTATTTAATTGAAAAATGGATTATTGTATTAGAAATCTGTCAAATAAACCTTTTATCAAATTTATGTATTTTTAATTTGTTTTGTATAAGTATTCCAATTTTTATGTTTGAAATACTTTACATATGGAAATATGCTAATGAAATTTTTTGTTTGTATTCACATTCTCCTAGAATTCGTATTGTACCACTGGTAATATCCCAGATGTATGCCACAAAAAATGTTTTCTTAATAAAAGGAGATAAAGGGTTAATTTTATCTTTATGACGATTTAAATATATTTTTAGCTGATTGCTTATATTTAATAATTATAAAATTTATTTCACTCATTAATTAGTAATCATTTTTGAAACAGTAAAAAAATTTGCTTTATAAAACTTGTAATGAAAAATCTCCAATACCGATCATAATTCACTTACTTAATAAACAAACTAACATCGTAGTTGTAAATACTTTTCATTTCGAAATGTTATTAATTTAACACGGTTTACTCATTTGAATAAACCATACATTTGTAGTTTTAGGTTTGTACAATGTAATTCAACACTATTTTTTTTTTAATTTTTACACTAAATTAAGATAATTCTCACATTTTACTAGTTTTTGAAACTTATAATAGTTGAACTTAAATTGCATGGCCGCTATGGTTCAACCTCTAGCATTCCTATCAATAAAATGAAGCATTGTAAACCGTTCCAAATAAACTTTGTTCACAGTCAATATAATTTTTTTTTTAATTCAATGCAAACCAAACTTCAGTAATTGTCAGAGAACGTGACCAGTAGCAATAGCATGAAAACAGTGTACAATGTATTCAATAGAAGTTAAACACTCGATTCATATTATTATTTTTATATTGGTTTTTATTTATTTTATTTTACTTTTAATCACTTTTGTAAAATTTGGTTTTGGTTTCAGAAAAAAATCTTCATCATTATCTGCCTATCAATAACACTGATCATTTTAATAATCGTCTTGGCGGTTACCTTATCTTGAAAGAAGTCCTAGTGAATGCCGACAAATTACCAGTTCATCATTGTTCAACGCAAGCACACCACATTTTTTCCCATATACATATACATTCATCACACAAGAGTATATATCATTTACGTCTTTGTTGCATATTTATGTATGACTCAATTCGTGCGTACATAAACACAATTATAAATAATTTAAATGTTTATAAGTTTGCACATATGGGCTCAACAGTCAACAAACCCCCCCCCCCCCCGTTTATTACAAATTATTATTATTGAAAATCACTTAGTTTTTTTTTATGATTTTACATAAAAATTTATTAGCAGAATACTAAATCTGCTTTGAAATACCTACTACATTGGAACTCACAGTACCTATCATAACCATAACAGGTAATATGTGACAGAGTATATATGTATGTATGTAATCGTAATTTATTCACCATAATTTTATAAAATTTTCTTTATTGTAAAAACTTAATACAATTTTCGTTTTATTGTTATATTTTTATTTAAAGTATTTCTTTGATCAGGTATTTAGTATATAGTGAAAATCGGCAATATTTCTTACGTTATTGACAGCAACTGTTATAGGTCAGTAGTTATTTTGTAGTTCGAAATTTGATTACACCACATTAGTTGAGTTATTTGAAGTCTATATGAATTTTAATTGATAATTTCAAACATTTGACTTTTCAAAAATTTCGTTAGATAAACTACTTATTATTTTAATATTATATGTACATCGAATTTTATAAACGCTTTATCCTCTAAATTTTGTTTATTGACAATTTCTGTCAAAATTTTGTTATTATTAACTAGAACAACCCTAAGTCGCATTGAACTTTTTTTCAATATAATTTTGACACCTATGTTTCATATGAATTAATCATTTTTACTTTTTAAGTAAAATAATACTCATTTTATTATTTTTTCTTGTCGATTGTAACTGTAAAAATAATTTCATTCCATAAGAAATAGCTCATTGGCTACACAAACAAACTTAAGTTACTTTCAGTTACAAACATAAGGTCAAGTCTAATATTAGTTTCACAAATAATATTTCAACATTTTGTGATTACAAAAGTATTTTAAATATCAGCTTTGATTTTTATTGCATTTTTTTCATTCATTTGTAAGCCTGGCTTGTATTATTTTAAAACATCGTATTATTTAATTTCTTTATATGCAACTTTAGTTTGTTTTATAAATATCGCTACCCTAACTTGTAAACCTCGTAAATCCAAAACGGTTTCTAGATTTCAAACAGACGAATTATATTTAGCGATTGTTTTTCCTGATTTTTAGCATTATCCTTATTTAATTGGCAATTTTGGATTTACGAGTCTTCACTTCTATGTGTACTTCTATGAAATCGTTTTTTTTTTTTTAAGGATTTCCGAGGTTTACTGAAAATGTTTTGAAAAACAAGTTTTTATTTCTGCCAATTTTTTATTTATGATAAATAACACACATTACAATCTGGTTATTGAGGTAAATTATTATAAAAATCTCGACATAAAACAGACTTCAGTTCTTGTAAATCTTGAAATTTCCTGGGCTTGGATTTTCAGGCGGCTAGTATGCAGAGGTGGAAGAGCATCCAATATTTGTGGTACGTCATCCATGTCTCTTCTCTGAGGCAGTGAAATCCAATCATCTGTGAATCTTGATTTATATTTTATCTCACCATTTGGTTCGTATTGTAATGCCCTAATATTAGTTACAACTGGATCGCCAACTCTTTTGCCAGGTCGAATGCTTTTAACGAATCTAACTGGATCAAATTTTTTAAAAAAACTGAAATAAATTTGAAAAAAAAAAACTTTCAATAGTCGAATGCATTGAGTCAACCTGCATCTGGGTGTGCCCCTTTTCTAAAATTTTTTGCTGAATGCTTATATTGCATGTCATAGAAACATTCAATAAGGCATTTGCCATGGTTGAGTTTCTGTTTTGATATGTACATCCATTGCTGTATAAAATGATTTCCCTTTTGGCATTTTCGGACAATGAAGGGAACAAAATATGTTTTAGATATAAATGTTGCTACTATTGTGGCAAACTCCTCCGCATTCACACCTCCTTCACTTTCATTCCACAAATAGCAAAAGCCGTCGTTTGTATTAAAATTAAATAAACAAAAATTATGAACTGTGAGCTTGGTTTTATAATATAAGCTGGAAACCTTTGACTTTGGGCTTAATAAAACCACTTGCAGATCCATCGTGAATACATTATTCCCCTTTTCTTCGTCTAATCTTATCTCATCTCTGGCCTCTTTTTTCTTTTCTTGATGGACTTCATAAAGAGTCTTCGATAAGTTTCCTGTTTCTTATTGGACACAAGTCTCATATTTGTCTTTTTTTGACTAAATAATGAAAAATTTTCTTTGTCCAAACTTCTCGAAAATTTACTCATTGAAAATGATGTTGCATTCTCACTCTGTTCTTTATAAAATGAGTATAGTTCCGATTTCGAATGCCATTCTGGTAACAGGTACACTTTATTAGACCTAGCTCTACAATTAGTGAGATTCCATTTAAGGCAGAGAATTTAAAAATTCTTTCAATTTTATATTGTCGTCTTCAAATGTATTTTATTCAAAAATACACGAACTATTTCTTCAAAACGTAGCAGACAGTTGATGCAACACTGTTATGCCGGCTCCCCACATGCGGCGGGCGACCGCGATCACCCATGTGTGGAGCGGTCGCCTGTGTGCGCCCATGCGCCCGTACTCACCCGTGGAGCAGCGGACGATCGCCCAGCCAAACATTCGTGCGCATGTGGGGAGCAGGCATTACATATGTCTGAACATGAAATCAACAGTGGCGTGGATTTACGAGCATTACATAATTGTTTTGTATATGGATAGGATTTACGAGTTTTTTTAGAAGGGTTTTTCTCCCTTATTTTTATAGTTATAGATTTATAAGTTTTACAAGGAGGTGGACATAAAAAAATTCTACAAGAAAAACTAAAAATATCGATTTTGACCAAAAGTGGATTTACGAGGTTTACAAGTTAGGGTAGCGATACGTAGAAATACTATCTAGCCACATACAAACATAATGCCATTAGTAATTGTTCTTTTCGTTTTTATTTTTATTATGTGATTTGTTATATTTGCTATTTTCATTATTTATATTATGTAGTATTTTATTGTCATTTTTGTAATTTAAAATAAATATATTGTCAATTTAAAAGTCTTATTGAGATCTGGTAGTGACTGACTGTGATTACAATAATTTTCCTGCATTTAATTTTTTTTCATAGTACAGTATTTCTGGTACATACTTTTCGAAGGTGTTTAAATTCTAGAGAAACAAATTTATTTTTAAGCAATAATTATTGCCTGGTGATTTATGCAATGTACCTAAATGATAGGTGTGTCTCAAAATATCTCAAAACATAGTGCTTGGATATTAGAAATCTCAAATAACTAACATTTTCCCCATTTTGAAAATTTTGATTGCTTGATTAATTTAAGATATAACTATATTTACTACGACCTTTTTGTGAAAATATGTATGTTTAAAGATATATTATTTATAGTCATGTTTGAAATGGCAAGTAGAAATTTATATTTGAATATTAATTTGGTATAAAATATTTATTTTCTAACAAATCCAAACATATTTTGTTTTTTAGATTGTAAAAATCATTAAAGTGATTTTTACCATATTTAATTTTTATAATTCTAATAATATAAACTGATTCTTTAAGTAAAATGTTTGGATTGTTGCACTATTACGCTGTAAACGTAATCTAATAAAATTTTCTTTTCTAAATTAAATAATATATTTATTGTTAAATATCTTGAACAAATTAGATAGTTAGCTTGTATGTATTTTTATTGAATATAAATTTAGTATTTCATTCGCCTGTGTAATAAACTAGCACAGTATGCGCTCGTGTTTAGCAGCCAATGTGAATACTATTAGGTAAGAAAAATAATCGTAGTATTTACTCTTACTCTTTTTTTTATATATAAATACATACTTGCGATCTGTGATTCTTATAACAATTAATTTAAAACAGTAAAGATATTATATAAATGTACTTCCCATATATGTATTGTTTTGCTTGCTGTTTCAATTTTCTACATTTTTGCACCCATCTTTATACGAATAAGTGTTGTATTGAATTTATATTACAAAGTTAATTAAATTTAAATATAGTTATTGTTGGTATAGTGGATTAATTGTTAACAAAGAGAGCTAAAGTGCCCGTACTTAAATGCATTTTATAATTGTTCAAATATATAATATTTATATTAATTATTTACTAATGTTACATAGCAAAGCAAACCTATAGATTATTACTATTATAATTTAAGTAAATATTATTGCATATTATAAATGTATTCAAAATTATAAATTCTATCACATTCTTTTACACACATATTTTCATTTTGTTTTTAATTTTTTATCGATGTTAAAAAATGGCTTTTTATAAATTTTCAATCATGTAATACTTGAAAATTCGTAAAGTAATACTTTCATGATAAAATTCACATCATATATATGTATAATACTATGTTGTATACCTATAGTACTAAATTTGTTGTCAAAATGTAATTACATTTACGTGTTTCGTTTTATTTGTGAAGTATGACTTTTTAAGTTACTATATAATTCACGGATAAATTATTTTATTTTGTAAATATATATTTCTTACAATTATATATACATATATATATATATTTTTCCTTTTATTTGTTTTTTTTTTATCATTATCATTTTATCAATATTTATATAACATATATTTCGACACTTAGAGTAAGACAAAGGCAAATATTATTTATGTGTATTTGATCTTATCAATTCTCTTCAAAACTGGTGCTGTATGTAAGTAACATTTATTTTCAATTTATTTTGCATATGAATATTTAAGATATTTTCATTGGAACAGATTCATTTCGGAATGTCAAATCAATGAACATAACTATAAAGTTATGTAATTTTAGATTTTTTTTAAAGTACAAACATACATATGTATGTATGTGTATTTACGAGAGCATTCCATTTGATATGTAATTATTCCCCTCGAAGAAAAAAATTATGATCCTAATCTGTCTGACGGTGTTGGGCATCATGGTGGCCGCCTATGTCTCCAGTTACTTCATATAAGAACATCTTCACCACTTGAGGTAAATGAAATATTTTCGAACGAGACTAATGTTTTTTTTTCTTTTCTTTTTTTTTCCTACTACTATTGTAACGTGCAGAAGAAGATAATGATAATGATATGCTTGGCCATATTGGCGGTGGTTCTCGCTTCTACCATCGGTGGCTACTTTGGAATGTGAATTTAGAGGTTTGGTTCGTCTGGGATGAGTATTTTATTTTCTTCACATAGCAGCACTCCACAGCTTTACATCCCCTCGTGTTGTTAAAAAATAATAATATTTACAGTACAAAGTTTGATAAATGTTGGGGTTTTTATCTGAAAAGTTTCCACCTTTGTAATGTATTATATATTGTACGCGAGTATATGTACATATGTCCTTCCCTTTTGTAAGAAATGGTAGTTCATGTTGATAGCATAATGATATACATAATCGTAATTTTTAATATATTAAATTAATACAATTACGAAGACAATCCAGATGGAATATATTTTTATTATTAGCATCAATCACAAATGAATAATGCCTGCGCATGTATCCACCACTTACGTTCAATATACATATATGTACTTCTATTTCCTCTATTAATTGTTGTAACCTGTGTATCGTTTGTTTGTGTATTCAAATTCCAAAGAAAAAGAAACGAAGATTAAGTACACAATTTGCCTGTGTGTGTGTGTGTGTGTGAGAGACTTCACAATGTTTTATTTTCACACATTTTTAAATCTACAATAAGATAATTCATCGTATTTCAAAGCAAAGGTATGCGAGAACCTTCAAAAAGTTTCACCCTGCATGTTTTATCTCGACTTGACATAAACCCAATTTGTGAAAATTTTCTGAGGGACCTTCGTACATACTATTACATAATATATATTTGCACATAATTTACATGTACCAGATCACTCGGTGCTATACTTTTAGCAACTTATAAGAAGAGCGTAGAATTAGCCTTACGAGCTATTCAACGATTTTACTTTGTATCGGTGATAGTATAGCGTTGAGTGACTTCATACATGCGAATCTCAATATATTATAGATGTATGTATATAAAAAATACAAACATAAAGCGTAAGTAATCCCGGTGACGCGTTTATTGAATATTTCAAGTGCCCGCATCGATGATTGATATACATATGTGTATAATATCTAGTACATGTAGTGTAAAGTATGTTAATGGATGAACGTCTCTATTGTAGGCACATCACCTTTACTGCTGGCGTTCGGCTCCTCTACCATCACCTCTGTTTGTCCATGTCTATTACACACAAATGACCCAGTATCTGGCTTCACTTGACATTGCTATTGTGCCATTCAGCGGTTTCACTCTGTGTTCCAACTCAATGCACACCCGGTTCTACATATCTTCAAATAATAAAAAAAATTCAGGATTTAGTGAGAGTCCGTAGTTTATACACAGCACTGTCCCTTTTCCATAGAGAATATAAAAATAATCCTTTTGTGATATTATATGCACATTGTTTAGCAAGTTTTTGAATACAATTGCCACATGTTTTGTTGTTAGTGGTATCATTGAGAACGTAATCCTTTTCCGACAAAAGTATATTATTATTATATTAACTTGATAAACATTAAAAAAATTACTTGTTATGTATAGTTATATTCATATATAGCAGATATATTATGTATTGTTTTGAGAGATGTTCGACGGTTTTGGGCCGTCGATTCTTGTAAAAGCATGAAAGCAGTAATATCAAATTAAACCCACTGCATATTTCAAAATATCATCTTCATGAATAAAAAATATACACAAAACTTGCTATAGCAATAATTTTATTGAAAATGACAATTTGTAAAATATTTATCTTCAAGTGTGATATTAATTGAATGATTAAAAAAAAAAACTATTGTTTTTCATACATACGAATATACATACATACACATACATAAATATGTATTAAATGTATTTATGTGTGCTATATATGTATATATGTAATATACTTGATAAATTTTAATATTTAAATGAATAATTTTATAGGAATTCATTATATTTGAATAGGTGACTATTTTGGTTGTAATGTAATTACAATATAAAATGTATTTATTCAAATATTTTGAACATTTTATAAACTGTACAGTTATTAAATTGTAGTTGTTATAGTTAGATGAATTTTTAAAAATATTCTCTTGACTAAATTAAATTACGATCGGTCCTGGTTCGAGCTCGTGTCAATTTGCATTGACAAATTAAAAATTGCTCTCAATGGACATGTTAGAATTTTTATGGCATGATTCCAATTTATGTATTTGGCTTAATTCTTGATGTATTTCAAAAGAACATATACATAATGTTACATAAATATTCTTTTAGACGTAATTGTGGTTATAATATAAACCTGTTCTATAAATTGTTACGTATACTCACAAAGTGTTCTACCATGGATTATATTTAATATTACATTATATATGATGAATATTTATTATATTTCAAAAGATCTGCTATTACAATATACATATATATATATATTTAAATTTCATCGCCATGCTTGAGCATGTATGAAAATAAAAATTGTTTATACAATATATCGACATAATGAATATACTGATTACATTTGAATCCTACAGAGGTAAAGCGGCCTAAGTATTACAAAACTCTAATACTTGACCCTACATACATATGTATGTAATATTTATTACACACTATATCAATGAAAATGTGATCCGTATTCGATGCATTTTTTTAACAAAGGCGTCTATGTCCGCTGGAAATGCACTTTTTACTCGTCTTATTTCTGTGTTGTCCGCTTCGAAATGTAGAATATCAAATTTTGATTCTCCATGTGTGTTTCACATATAAGCAAAAAAAAATGCTGAAAGCAATCGCATAGAAGTGTTTAACATTTTGAATTAAATGTAGACTTCTATCTAGATGCCTTTATATATATATAGGTTTTAAGAATAATAATGTTTATAAAAATTGAATGTTGAAGTATGCTCGTTGCAATTGGATGAAGCGAAAGAAATCTGCCTATGTTGCCATGTCAATTTTCGTCCTGCTGTGTCCCGTCTTCCGCGTGAGGCAGGATCCAACGGTATTATGATTTGCTAGTTACCCACTCTAAGTACTAACTTGTGAGTCATAATGCACAACTGCCTCGTTTTGAGGCATATTTAACAATTTGCAACTCGTAATATTGTGCTGTTTTTTTAAGTTACGATAATTACATTTGTATCATTGTACAAAATTGTTACATAATCCCAAGTGAAAATATTAGTGTATAGTTTTTTAGGTTTGTACATAAATTAATATAAATATGTTCTCTAGTCAGCTTTCAAAGATCTCATATATAATTTCTATGATATTATACATAGACTAATGTTATGTACTTAAATCAATTATTATATAATAATGATAATAGATGAAAAGAAAATATTATTTATAATTGGCACCTTGGTTCTTTTATTATTTGATTTTCACAAAAATACGAATGCCTTCATTGTGAATCATCAAGAGAGAATCTTAATATATAGTGTGTAAGAAACAGCCCATTTGTTTGCTGTAATTATAAGAACGGGGGGATACTCAGAACTAAAAAAGAAAAGTTTTTGAATAAGTAATCCTAGTATAGTTCACATTCTTATGTGTCAATTTTGTAGCATTCATTGCATCAATAGGAGATAAGTTGTTGACATACTACAATGCGGCTGGCTGACGATGATGATGATGAATTGATGATGATGCGCAATAACTGGTAGCCTCCATGTTCCACCTCGACGTACATATTTATATTTAACTTTTCTCTACAAATCAAATATTTGAGCCACCTCACTTGGCTCGAAAATGGTATTGGAATTTAAAAAAAAATACACTACTATGTCAAATAGTTGATTTTTATAGGAAAATAATATGTATTTAATAAGACTACTTCAAAACATTCTCTCATTTATAATCATAATAAACGGTGTTTTCTGCCTATAACTCTCTCACTGTTGTTTGATTTATTTTCACCTGTTTAAAGTTTTATCAACAAATACCTATACATCCTGATTCTAATTTGATAATGTTTAGTGTTACATTGATCAAGTAAATAAAAAAAATCTTCTAATAAAACTCAACACTTTGACATGAAATTCAATTTAAAATTTATTACTATAACTAATCTTTAGTATATTTAGTCTTCTGTACATGTGTAGACATATCAAACTATTCAATATACAAAATAGCACCATACTTTTGTGACAAAAATGTTTCTATTATACAAAATAATTTAGGCACTTAGTGTTCTGGACATAAATTATCATCCGATTCGTTCGTTATAATTTCAGCATGTTTCATCAATCCGTGCGTGTATTGGCCATCTCTCGCAGTTTGTTCAGGGCCGTGCAACGCAGCTTCTTTAATAAATTCTACGACCAGTTTTTGTGAAACGACTGACATTTGAATTCTTCTCCCCCATGCGACGAGAGCCAACGGCTAAAATTCACACGAAATAAAAAATTATACGGATCTATATATGGTTATTCAAATTTAATTTCAATTACTCACCCTCACTGGAGACAATAAATTATAGGGAGTTATAACATGTCTATACAGACATCCTCTAACTAATGATTTCAGCTTTAGTATTTCCAATTTATCTGCACAAGGATGATATAACATTACTATTCCGCCATGCTCCATACTATGCAACCATCTTTGTTTCGGTAAAAATATGTATTCACCCCATTGCGGCCAAAGTGGTCTATGTGTACCGCTTAAAAATAAATCATAATACTATATTTGTACAAAGTCTGTCTGTCTGTTGATCCGTCCAGAACACTTTAAATTTTGTTCCAAGAGAATGAACGCTCGACACACTTCTTTTGTGTTGGAAATTTGAATTATTTTTTTCTCGTAGCTTATAGTTACTGTTATTTTCCATGGGAAATACTCTAGTAATCTAATCTAATCGATCGTTCCGAACTCATTGGTGTACTTAGTTTTTAGCTACCACGTCACGCATGAAATCTTTCTCACGGTTTCTGTACCAAGCAAACGATGTTCCCGGAGCCAGTAGATGTTTATCCCGAAGTCTTGATCTCAGAATCTGTGCAGCATCCTTCGGAAGATCTAAATCTCTTATCAAATCATTCAGTTAGATTTGCATGAAAACTTCCGGTTGCTGTGTTTCAATTTCGAAAACGTCCATTCTATCACATCAGTATCATTTTCAGAATACAAATCGTGGCTTAAACTGACGAATGGAGGTGGAATAGGGACATCAGGTCTATGAAGAACATGTTTTGCAGATGGTATATCAGGATAAGAGATATTCGTTTTATTTTTAGAGTTGAAGCCCCTTACGTTACTTAAAAATAGCAATCATCGTGAAAAAACCTTACGTGACGGATAAAAACTAACATCATATTCGTGATCAGCGACCCCAAAGTAGCAAAGAACCCAAATCAAACTTAAAGCATGTCGGATAGTGTTATTATTGGGGCTCACACACACTTACCACACTATACGTGATATGATTGCGCGACACGACGCCGTTGCTATGAATTGTGACGTGGGGTGGGGTGTTGCAAGTGTGTATCTACACAATAGAAATTCATGCGTTTAGGATTTCGTCAAAAGACGTGTGGCAAGTGTTTGTGAGCCTGTAATGTATGCGTGATTCATTTTCTTTTTTCTGTTTAAAATGTTTAGATATATGAAGCAATCGGAAAATTAATATAATTTATTACAGTCAATTCAACACATTTTATCATTGGCCATTAAATCTTTTATCGCGGTAATGTTAAAAGTTTATACTTACAAAGTCGGAATAATTTCGTGATATGTTATAGAGTCGTTCATACAAGCGTGAGCGGCCTAAATCAATAATAAATAACAATTAAAACGAGCTCAAACAGTAATTGGAACAAATAAATGTTTATTCCTACTTTGTATGCTAGAGGAATATTATCAACTTCGTACACAGGTCTGACTTTGTAGTTTGGTATAAATGACAGTTTAGATTGTATACATGTATAATTTTCCGGATTATCTAACCAATCAACCTCAAGCTTTGTCTAAAATAAATTTAAAAAAAAATATACATACATATCTATATATTATAAAAAATTATTTTATTATATTATATGTATGTACATATTAATTAAAATAAGCAAATAAATGCCTCACAAACCGGAGCGGATAAATGAGCTCCCGAATAATAATCTGCACCGGTTTGTGTGACCCTTAAGACTTACTTTAGCATCATCACATTTGGGGTTTACCACACCCATTGGAATATGTTCATGGGCATCTTTATTTATTGTAGGGTGTGTAGTATGTTCGGGAAACCATCTTCCAGTCCATGGTGTTTCCTCTTCAAAGGATTCTGTATTCAAACAATTAGATTCAAGTAGATTGTTAGAATTATCATTAGATAAAATTGATTCGTCAGTACCTGAAGTTGCTAAAAGTGTCAGAGGAATGAACAGCGCTAGCAGTCGCATTCTGAAGCATCAGTCAACTGACAAAGCACAACTGAAAGTCAATGACAATAATAACAGTAATGACAGCTGTGACCGGCACTTGACAGGTGCTAAGGCCATGTTCACACTTGCCGACATGCGTCGTGTGATACGGTGAAAATGTATGAGAGGCCATTTTGGGTATCATAACCTTCTATGATTTTCCCATACATTTTCTAATGTCGCAGCTGTGTGAAAATGGTCTGTTGATAAAAATAAAATGTAAGTTTGATTTCCGTATCGAAATACATAAATTAGCAATAAAAATAGGCATAAAAAAATAAATTTCATACTTGAATGAAATTTAGTAAAAAGTATGTAGTTCAAATTAAAGTTTTAATGATGTCATGGAATTGGAATTGGAACCTTTTGTGGCTTACAAAATGCCAGAAACAGTTGAGTTTGAACAGGACTGGAATTTTAACGTATATCTATATGAATCTACTTATATTTCTTATACTCCAATTTAAGAAGCACCTTGTTTTCGCGCAACCAAAAAAAAAATAGAGTTGTGGCTGTCCGAGATTTTCGACTTTGGTTGGTTATCGTGTTTATTCCAAAAAACCGAGATGGTGACGAAGCTCATTGTTTGAGACCCAGGTAGTTTGCGCAAATCGATTCTAAATCGATCAAGACTAGAATGTTTCTCAAATTCAATTTGAATACCAAAAAGTTGTGAACTCTCATTGCCGATTATTTGTCCACTTACATAATTAATGCGATTGGATTTATTTTAGATATAAGTACTGAATAAGGTACAAATTGTGTCACTTTAACCATACACTTACAACAAAGTTACTTGAACGAATGTTTATTCATTACCACCTTATCACTTATCGTTGAATAATCATTTTCTATATGCAAGTATTTTCATTTGCTGTGGGTAAACGACTAGTTGAATCATAAAGTAAGCAATAAAGCTGCGTGTGAAAACAAAACTCGAGAAGATACATAGTTACTCCTTTCGGTATCTACGAAAATAAATATTTATCTTCAACTATATAATTATAAATTATCGCATTAACGCACTAACGGTGTCAGTACTTCACGATAACTATAATTATCTGTTAATTGTTTTATTTTACTGATTTAACAGAAAACAATGTCATTACAGAGTAAGTAGATACCTTAATGGGTTTGTACGTGGTTTAACAATCAGAATATATGGAGACGCCATTTTGAATATCACAACCTAAAATCGCAGTCAAACCTAATTGTGCAATTCGTTTTGGGCGCAGATCGTTGCGCAAACTGTTTTTGTATGAATAATCATTTGGCTATCCAAAATTGCTACAATGATAACTTTTTTCTCCGTACGTTTCATCCCTTCAAGTCTGGTGAAAAATCTAATTGTAGACAAGCACATAAACATTTTTTCTGTCGTGTGTATATAAACATAGGATTGTTGTAATTAATAAAACTTTGTTTTGCAGTTTATTTAAGTATTTATTTTTAACGTCTTTACAATAATTAATTATAAGTGTGTACATACATATGTATATAATGTACATAAGTTATAAGCTTGGTTTCACGAGTGTATCAGCCTGGCTGATGCCTACATCGTGGTTTTTTTGTATACAATTTGAAAGATAAATGGAAAGTTGGCCGCGGCCACAAAGCTCCCCGCACCCCTCCTTCTCTTGTGGCGGTGGTCAGCTTTCCATCCATTTGTCAAATTCTATTATAGCGGAACGGATGTTTGCGTGGTGTGATATCCGTCGCTGTGGTAGTAGTTTAAGGATGTTATTTATTTGACGACTTTATATACATTAGGTGGTACAGGTTTGATACAGTTATGTATATATGGCATAAGCGAAGTTATGATGACGTAAGACGTCAGTTGTTGCGCGTTCCGCTCTAACCACTAGCGAGTACTTCCCTGTGATACGGCGATGAGGTAACGTTCATAGTCGGTGATAGCTGCAGCAGCAGGTAGTAGTGCTGGTCCTCGATGGAGAGTGTTATGATGGATCAGATGACTTGAGAGAACGGACGATGCTGGAATGATCGCCGTATTTTATATTCCCCAAATGCGTGTTTAACTTTCGAGGTGCCAGCAGGAGGAGGATGTCAATTGTGGTTAGATGACGCTGGCAAAGACAATTTTATATAAAACTTCTAGACGGTTCTAGAACGTCTTGAAGGTCGTGGATGTACTCCTTCGGGAGAGGTCACCTTTGTTGAGTTCACAATGACAACTATTACGTTTGTTCGTAAGGTCGCATTCTATCTGGAAACTATTCGTTCCGGAGGAGGTCATGTTGTGGAAAGCGCTTTTGCTCCAGATTAGCTTATAACGCATATTTTATATAATATGTACGTGTAATTTTTATACATATTTTTAAATCGTGATTCCTACAATACAAAAAAAACCCCACAGGGTTGGCGTCGGCCAGGCTGACGCACTCGCGAATCAAAGCCTTTATAAGTTAAAATAGGGTTGTCAGATTTCTTGCAAGTCAAACCGAGACACCCCCTGAAAAAAATCAAAAACTTGATTTTTACCACTTAATTTTTGGATTAAGTTTTACTTCATTTTGACCACTTCATTTTTATATTAAATATTAAAATAAAATTTATAAATTTGAATATTAATCATTTATTAATAGGAACAACAACAGTCATAAACATTTAAATTTAAAAATAAATGACAATATAATGTACAGATGGGAAGAACATATTAATAAGAATAAAAACAACACAGTTTTTTTTTAATTAATAGGTTTCACTTATTTTTTTTATACTTTTCACTAGATTTGGCCTTTTGCAAGAGTACTTTATATATAGATAATCATACATTTGGCAACAATTGAAATCATAGTTTTCAATGCAATGTAGAATACTTTCAACAGTACATATCCACTGAAAGCCAATTTCTTTCATCTGTCCGTTGAATCTCCATTAATGAAAATATTCTCTCCACGTTACCATTATGCCCTGGTATGGAGAAGATTTTTGTCTCGATTCTATACGTAGTTCTCCAAAATGTGTAAGTGAGAGACAAAAAGTGCATCGCTGAATGCGTAGTGTGTAGAAAAATTTGTAAACCGGGACTTTTGGGCATCTCGAGAGGTTTGTTCGGGACACCGCGATACGAGACTTAAAACCGATGACAATCCCGATTAAAAATAAGTTTATGTGAGCGATGATGGGAGAAAGCTATTGCACAATGGAGTGCGCGGGTATTTAAGGGTGTCCCCCCCCCGCACACTCTGCGTTTAGGGAAGTTGCACAATGTTGCCAATGTGAAGAATGTACGAGTAGAGAATTCCTACACGCATTATGAAATTTATATCTACGCATTGATCTAAGCAAAGTTCAAAATTTTATCAGACAGTACGGCGAATTTTCAAAACTGACCACAATTTGAAATCTAAATACTTTTCTCGCCTGATTTAAATCAACTAACGATTGTACAGTGAATACGAAAATATTGGACTCGTTCACTAGAACGCAACTATATTTAGAAAATTTTTAGTCGAACAAGCTTACATTGTGCCGTGATCTATTTATACCGCGATAGTAAATTAAACCCTACGACACAGTACGATAAGGTGTATAATTGCGTATCCCGATCGGCGTATGGTCGTAACCTTGCACGAACGTTGGCCAACTACCGGCACTGAAATTTGTGCTTCGATTGATTTTTGTTTGACGTTTGACGTTTTGCCACACCGTTGTTCCCATTCGTTACTATTCGTTCATTTTGCAAGTGTCGTATTGTTTTGTCCGCGAAATATGTGTTTAGCGTTTAGTTATTGATGTAATGTCATACACGGAGCTGGAGCACGGCTACCAGGACCTGAGGCACGCCTCGCACTCCCCGCACTTTTATGTCGGTGACGATGGGAATATTATCACTATAAAAAGCACGGTTAGTGGCTCATACGCCTCTCGTCTCCAGCTAAATATATGTGCGTATCGTTAGCGATCGAGAAAAGTGGCACAAGTCAACTGATTAACAAAAAAAAACATGCCCAATGACAATCCATCAATGGCGAGGCTCATGTGAAATTGTGAAGTGACAGCTGATGCGAAAATAACACGACGTTTAACGACCATATGCATATTGAAATTTTTTCATGCATTAATTCGACAAATTCAAACTCGAAACTGGATAAATAATCTTTGATACATTTTTATAATGTTTAAATGTGTGTCACTTTTCTTGCTCGCGATCGATATTGTGTTTTTAACGTTTTTGCATTGTTTCCCTATTTACTTAAATTACATTGATTAAAATTGCACGCATTATTATTTACGCACCTATTCTGAGCACTTATACCACTGTGTAAATTTACGAGCCAGTAATAGTTTAACAAACAATTTGGATAAATACTCGTTCGCAGCTTTAAAACTTTATTAGTAGCCGTCCGGTTTTTTTTATCATTGCGTAAATAAAACTCGTTCTTCCTAATATAAAGATCGGTTAATGTTGAACTCTCAACCGCAAATTCCTCATTGTATTGAATCATTATTATTTATTTTTATATAAAAGCACCTATGCGTGCTATTTAGAGGTCTATTTTCCAGGCAAATTTTAATTTTTCTCCACATTCTTCTCGGTGTTTCAAATACTTAAAATAGTCCCCGAGAGCTGTCTTCATCTGTTGTTTTGATTTCTCCCTTCACAATACCCCATATGCTCCTTTCCATCCATACAAATTTTTATTTGTATACAACATACAGACTTCTAAATAGCTTGCATAAGGGAGTATACTTTTTAGATATGATTGAACGAGTTTATACTTAGGCTTACCATACGTCACAGTTTGAAGGCGCGTCCTGACCGGTTTGTCAGTTTTGGTAAAAAAAATCTCGCCTGCGGCGCATTTTTTTTTCATTTTATACTTTTTTTTTATTCTAGTAATTTTCTTATGAAATTCAAAACAATTAAGATACAAAATGTTCCTATGCAAAAAATTATTTCACCTGCGGTGCATTTTTACCCAAGAACCAAAGTAATTTTTTTAAACAACAAAAACGTTTTTCCGAAACTAAATTTTCCTCATGTAAAATCCTAAAGTGTCCCGGTTTGATAAAACAATAATATAGTAAGCCTATTTTATACTGAGTATAGCATTTTTGTTTATATTATTTGATATTCCATATGTTTACATTTCCTTGAAAAAGTTTTGTACTATATCATATTATATACGATACAGTAAATGACAATGCTGGATTTTAAAAATGTATAGTTTCTTTTTCATATCGTCTTTATACATATTGAAAATTAATTTTTGCTTCCAGGCACATCCTATGTTGTGCATGTGGTGTGTATGCAGAATATGAAACAAAGTAAAACAGTATAATAATAAATAAACATGCCACAAGTATCTCGTATTAGAGTAAATTAGTATTTCAAATATAACATAATAAATTTTTGTAGTGGTTTTGATTAGTTTTGGTTGTAGATATTGAGTCTAACATTATATTAAAATTAAATAGTTTTTTTTTGTAATTTGTAGATCAGTAGTCATGCAGGAACTTTGGAATGAACTTTTTGTTAAATTCATTTCACTTCGTGTTTTGGAATAAACTCAATTAAAACTTGAGAAACTTTCTTGATTATCTTTTATAACACTGTTGGGTTGAATGTTTGCAATTGCTATGGATTAAGTCATTAAGCAATATGGATATTGCGGTTGCTTGTTTCTTCTGATTGTAATTTTTCTCTTGAACACCCATAATGTATTTTTCTTCAGCGAAGTAACATTGTAAGCGATGAGACTCAACATTTGTATATTTCCGAATAGAGTATGTATTTAAATTTAATTGTTCTTAAACATTTATATTATATTTAGTATTTTAGTATTCATATTCATTTTGTTGTAAAATGTATCTAAAATTGTACGGGGTGAAAAAATCATGAAAGTTACGAAAGCCTTATCTTTATGCACCAATGTTATACATATGTATGTATCTGTATGATTTATTTGATTTGGTATTCATTTATACGTAGTTGAATGTGTGTTATTCTCTCGTGGTTTATGAATCATAGGTGATAATAGCTCAGTCATGTTTTACTATTTTAACCGGCGGTATGTTGTTGATTTCGTGTCTGACAATTGTGGAAATAACTAGCTAAATTAGGCTAGCACTTAGACACTTCAATCATTCTAGACCTGTGTGTTTTATATTGCGATAGCGAATTGTAAGATAAAAATCTCGTTACATAAGCGTGACAAAACATCAAATACTACAGTTCCAGTGAAACGCATATATATTATAAATATTGTTAATATATATATGTATGTGCCTTAAATGGAGTGGACTTGGTTAAAAGATTGGTGGAGACTCAAAAAATGGAAAAAAAATCGAGCCGTTTCCGAAGAAGACGATATATGTTACTGCGATGAATGTTTTCAAAATGTCAGTATAATTCATTTCGCTCAGTAATATAAAAGAATATATTACTGTAGTGTCGAACCAAAGAACAAAAAAAAGCAAAATAAGCATTTCTATACCATTTCCATTACAATTTCTTGTTGTTTTGCAAGCTATCGACTAATTATTATTCAACGCTACAAGTTTTTTTTTTTTAATTGTGCTACTTGTGGTTTACAGGGTGATCTGGAAGGCGATGGATCCGAATCGGACAGCGATAATGGCAAGAAAGTGGTTGTGGGTGTGTGTGCGATGGCCAAGAAGTCTCAATCGAAGCCGATGAAAGAAATCCTCACGCGTCTCGACGAATTTGAATACATAAAAATGCTTGTGTTTCCCGAGGAGGTTATCTTGAAGGTTCTCATTATAAAACTCTAACTGAACTGGGTGTAACGGAATACCGAACCGATACAAAAAAAAATTTTCCTTCTTATTTTACTTTTAGTAGTATTTTTAAAAAATAAATATAGGATAATTCTGGTGCAAACGAACACATTGTAAAAAACATTATAAATTGTCCATGTGCTCTGAAATTTTCCTATAGTATTATATTTTGTTACACCCAAAATGCATCATCAGACTTACCGCATCAAACTACTTTAATCAAACTAACACATTTTATTTTTACTTCTACTTATCTATTACAATCATTTTGGTATAATTTTTCTATAAAGTATGTATATTGTAACGCTTAAATATATTGAAATCTTTCATTTGATTATTTTATAAGTGCAATAATACGTATGAATACACTTTTAGACGCCGGTCGAAGAGTGGCCTATTTGCGATTGTTTAATCTCATTCCACTCCAAAGGCTTCCCTTTAGAAAAAGCTATACAGTATGAAAATTTAAGAAATCCATACGTTATTAATAATCTGCACATGCAGTACGACATACAGGTAAAAGTCTAACAATAAATCAAACGATTTTTATATTATTTTTCGTATACATGTTATTTTATACTCATAAATTTTTTAGGATCGTAGAAAAGTATATTCTATATTAGAGAGTGAAGGCATTGAAATACCTCGATATGCTGTCTTAGATAGAGACTCTCCTGATCCTAAACGTAAGTATTTACAAAAATCATACACGAAAGTAGCAAAAAAGAATCATTTGGCAGCTTAAAGATAATTTATCCTGTAATCTACATATATTGATTTCTAGGATAAACGCATTTTAATATAATTTTTTCCAGATCATGAATTAGTAGAATCTGAAGATCACGTTGAAGTTAACGGTGTAGTTTTTAATAAGCCATTCGTAGAAAAACCTGTGTCGGCAGAAGATCCACAATATTTATATTTATTATCCTACGTCCGCTGGTGGAGGTAGTCAACGTTTATTTAGAAAGGTATTCTATATTATTCATATTATATTTAGAAAGGTATACATATTATTAAATAAAATGTATAAATTTTTATTCTGTTATTAATATTGATTCTATTCTTTATAGATTGGTAGTCGTAGTAGTATTTACTCACCGGAATCTAGAGTCCGGAAGACTGGCTCTTTTATATATGAGGATTTCATGCCAACTGATGGTATGTGAAATGCTTAGCAACAAAATCAATTTTTAAACCATTTTTTTCAATTAACCTAATTCTATTATAGGCACTGATGTCAAAGTATACACGGTCGGTCCAGATTACGCTCACGCTGAAGCTCGAAAAAGTCCAGCGTTAGACGGTAAAGTAGAAAGAGATTCGGAAGGCAAAGAAATAAGATATCCTGTTATATTGTCCAATCAAGAAAAGTTAATTTCGCGCAAAGTCTGCTTAGCTTTTAAGCAAACTGTTTGCGGTTTTGATTTGTTGAGGTATATTTTTAAAGAAAATATACTATTGTTTCAATAAATATGAATTCATATTACATATGATGTCTATGTGTATGTTTTAGGGCTAACGGAAAGTCATTCGTGTGTGATGTTAATGGCTTTAGTTTCGTCAAGAATTCAAACAAGTATTACGATGATTGTGCTAAAATTTTGGGGAATATGATTTTGAGGGAACTCGCTCCTACTTTGCACATTCCGTGGTCGGTGCCTTTTCAATTAGACGATCCTCCGATAGTTCCTACTACTTTTGGCAAAATGATGGAATTGAGATGCGTCGTAGCTGTTATTAGACACGGAGACAGAACGCCAAAGCAAAAAATGAAAGTCGAAGTTAGACATCCAAAGTGAGTTATTTCCGATGTAATTAACAGCTATTTTGTTAGATCTTTTAAAATAAAATACGACTTTTTAGATTTTTTGAAATATTCGAAAAATACGATGGATATAAACACGGTCACGTGAAATTAAAACGACCGAAGCAGTTGCAAGAAATTTTAGACATTGCTCGTGCTCTTTTAGCTGAAATACACACTCGCCATGCTGATCCCGAGATTGAAGAAAAGCAAGGAAAATTAGAACAATTAAAAGGTGTTTTGGAAATGTAAGTATCAACTCTATCAACGCTATTAATATTGAATTTTAAATTAAATTTTATTTGCTCGTTATAATTGAAATATGTACTATAATGTTACAGGTATGGACATTTTTCTGGAATTAATCGAAAAGTTCAAATGAAGTATCAACCGCGTGGTCGCCCCAGAGGGTCCAGCTCTGATGATGGTAACACTACTATCAGTAGTATGCACCTTTGTTTTTTTTACTTTTATTTTTTTTTATTTACTTAGATTTAACCGTATCTGTGAAATTTTTTGAAAAAATATATGATTCCTCTTGTACAAAGCAATATTATGCATAGTAACAATTTTCATACTTAAATATTCATACAGGTAATGTTTTGTCTTTATTCGTGCATAATTATATCTTGTACATAATTCCATGAAACATTTTTTGTAGATAACGTTAAAGCATAGTACGATAGGCTTAATCCTGTAGTTAGCTTTTATTTATTTTTACTACTTGACATGCATTCTAACGTGTAATCAGTTATAATAATATGCATGTGTTGTAGCTGACGCTCCGGGTGATCCGTCTCTTGTTCTCATTCTCAAGTGGGGCGGTGAGTTGACTCCAGCCGGTAGGATACAAGCCGAGGAATTAGGAAGAATATTTAGATGCATGTATCCAGGAGGACAAAGCAGACATATCGGAGGTGTGAATTAATTATATTTCAGTTAATTAAAAACATTTTACAAACATTTATGTTACACACATGGGTATGCTAAATATACATATAAATAATGTCAATTGCATACAAAAAATTGTTGCGTAAAATGTGCTGTCTGTGTATATGAAAATCGATATGTTATTCATCTCGAATTATTTACGATTTCTTTGTATCGGAAGTTGGTATTAAATCTGACACAGTCCTACTAGCCATCTCAAATTGTATCAAAAATACTAGATACGTAGTAACGGCTCCAATTATCATGTACAATACAGAAAAGTCAACGGGAAAAAATCCACAAGCGGTAAATTCGACCTTTTGGTGCAACATTTGCAATGAAAACATTTCAACCTGAAAGTGCACATAATTTAACATTACAATACCATTTTAAAATATAAATCAGTGGTGCCTATAAGATCGACCGCCAGTGAATATGTTAAAGGATGTTTTGTTTACTTAAGTACTCTGAGAAATAGATAAATTTTGTAAAAAGTAACAGCTCTCACTGTTGTGAGAGCTTAGTATCTTATGTCAAGGTGAAATATTTAATAGATATGTATATTAAATTTCATTGCCAAAGAAAGGAAATGTGGAAAAATATTTTAAAACAGTACATAATAATTATGAGATTAACTATCCATGAAACACTGAACTACGGAAAGTTCACAATTAAAAGATTTAAAACAGCAGTTGATGAAAGATCTTGAAAATTATTCAGCTTTTTTTTTATAGGCAGATGAATCCACTGACGTGGTTGATATGTCTCTACTAATCATATGCATTTGAATGGTTTTCAAAGACTTTTCCTCGAAGAAGGAACTTCTTACAATTATTTCTCTGAAAGGAAATACTCGAGAAATACTGAAATATCTATTAAGTTGTTTATTTTTAAGCTTGTATCAATGACTTCAGCCGGAGCCTCAGCAATGAAAATGCTTCATAATGGTTTTATTCCACTGTCTTGAAAAAGCATAATTTTTTTTTCAAATTAGATTACCTTACTATTAACATTATTACTATGTACCACCTTTTATTTACCACTTTACACAAGTAGACCGCAGTTAGGTTAGCATATGAGAAGTACATAAACCTTAGTGGGCACCACTGATATAAATAATAGCTAATGTCTGTTTTTATACATACGCTAGTCCTCGTAAAATCGTCATCATCATCGATGGCCATTTTATGCAACAAAATGCTCGATACATCCGCCTGTAATTTTACAACATGTACATCACTATACCAGTCAGTATAAAAATAACAATAAAATGAACGCTACGACTGACCTCTTCTTTAGTTTTCGAGCAAGCGAAGGATATCGAGTACAATACCACGAAGTAAATGATCCCCCAAATGGCCGCCGTCCAAACTTTTGCATACGTCAATACGTAATTTTGATTTGAGCTGAGCATCAAATAGAAGAAATACAATTGCGTTACCAAAACCACAAAAGTCGTGCTCGTCGTAAACAGCATGTGCAAAGAGTACAAGGAATTGATAGTCTTTGATACGTTGCACAATTTGTCGTGCATTTCGCTCAAACTGTTGACTTTTTCGTTGTTCGAAGATGTAACGTTCACGTGTTTGACTCGTAGTGCTTGCTTTGCGATTACACTTATGTCTATAACGCGATTGTTGTTCTTTTTCCACGTCCACGTTTTCATTTTCTTCGTGCTTGTATCAATTTCCTCCTCCGACAAGTTTGAAATGTAAAGATTTAGTGTTACAAATCTGAAATATTTCAATTACATTCGTTAATGATCCTATTTTGTACACATCGGACGAGTCACAGAATGCCTTACCTTTTGTATAGCATATAAGTGAAACTCAGTAGTTGGCACGTCGTTGTTAAGTTTATCAAACTTATAAGAATGCATCCAAACCAGTAGATGTAAGTTATAAGATCCCGAGACGATGCAAATATTACAAAATCCGCCGTGAATATCAAAATTAGCAATGCGTTTATTAAAATCGTAGCGCGCAGGGTAGTTTTGAACATTGACTGGTTATCCATTTGAATGCCCAATTGCTTGAAATCTCTGTCGAAGTCCACCATTTGGCTCATCATTGTGCAATATTCGTTTCTATTTATCAATGTCATTAAAAGTACGCACACAGCCATTATTATACCGTTGCCAGTTCTGAATATGTCCGAGTAAATTGATATAAAGTCGATTTTCAACTCTTCGAAATTCGTTTTCTGATAATGATACGTCGGAATGATAAATCCGATGCAGATCGCGAGGTATACAACAGTTTGCATGATGCCAAATGTCGTCACACTCCATTGTAAATTTGTCTTCGTACGTTTGTATGAATACGGAGCCTGGCCCATGATCTTCGTCATTACGAATAATGGATACGCGACATGATATGCGCTGTAATTGTGTTTCTTCAGTGTCGTTGTTTTGCTCATTGTCGAGCTTAAAAGCTCTTCAGCGTACTATACGGAAGAATCTGCTTATTCTAGTATTGATTTTTTTTGACAATGAAAAATGTCCCCTTTGCTGTCAAACCAAATTAAGCGATATTTTTTATTACTGAATTATTCATTGATTGACCATTATTTATATTTTGATAAAAAAAGACATTAATGTAATGAGATTATTATCATATACTACACATTTACCATCAAATTGTACTATAATAAATAGAGTTAAAAGCGCTTATAAATTTAAAAGCATGTAAACCATTAATCACCCGTACATGTTGTTTCAAAATATTTTCCAAGCAATTAATTAATAATACTGTGCAACGAAAAATCACGATTTGAGTTACCCAAGCAGGGACCCGAAAATTATTACTAATTCTGACCCACACTGAATCTGAATATGATAATGAAATTTGTTGGTTCGCTCTCGTTTATGAGATATGAACATATGAACATTTAAAAATACGGACAATTTTTACATTTTTTTGGCTTTTGCGGTTTGTAACTCAAAATTTAGTAGTTCTGCGCTCAAAATGAGTATTAGAAGCAAAAGTCAAATGTTTTGCTATTAATTGTGATGTTTAAAGTAAGTAGCTTTAAAATGCTTATAAGTAATCGTCTAGCAAATTTTAAATAACAAAATATATTTTTTCTTTCGGATTTTTTTCCAGTGTTATTATGCCTTAGGTTGGCCATTTTTTTTTATTTTAACGCTATTATAAGGATTGGTTCTCTATGTCAGTATTTTTTATTTTTGTCTAAACGTGTAAATTTGAGCTGTAGATGATATCTAACCGCCCGCTCCGGGCTCAGCCACTAACGTAGCGAGGCGAGGACTCCCCCGTCCCGTCTCACCATACCATAACTCTATCGTTAAGCGCGGTGTTGTAAACATGTAACATAAAGACTAAGAGTATGTAGGTCGTTGGCCCAATAGAGGCCAACGTCAGCACTACTAACAATATTATACACTAGCTTAAGACTAATTTAAAATAAATCTTAACCTAAACATAAGTAGTAAGATTAACCCTAACTATAGTTTACTAACACCTGCGACCGGGAGGCTTTCACTCTCAAAGATCGACCCGTTCGTTCTCTGAGGAACGAATCCTTCCGGGCAGTCCTTAAATTCTCGCTCTTGGAATGAGGCAGGGGAATTGCAAAACCCCCCCCTCTACACAGTAAATACCGTCACGAGCGAGCACTCCTCCGTATAGAGGAGAGCTCGCGCGTGGCGCAGCTTTGGCACAGTTGAATAAACTCATGAGTCCCTTCGGCAGAGCGTACTCCATAAGCCTAGGGGCACACGTGCCGGGTGGATCCGTCATGTCTGTAGATGATTCGAAGTCGCGTTTAGACGTGTTTGTGGCGGCTGCCGTTTGCGAGGTTATATTCAAGTCCCGCCGAACATCTTCATGTTTATTTTTTACGATTTATTTGTAGTGGCTTAGATGCATAATTTGTAAAATTACGTATAATAAACAATTAAAAATTATTAAACAATTTAATATAAAAAAAGTGGGTCAAACTCAGTGAGTAGTTTTTTTTTGTTGCACAGTGTAATAACTTTAATGCACTATCATTCACAAATGTCTAAATGTGTGAAAAGCTAAAGTGAATTTATAGTGAATATAGAATTTATCGTTTTTTTTTTTACATTAAGGATCATACTCTTTTGATGTTTGTAAAGATAAGCTATATTTTGTCACACCTTAACCCAAATAACATTAATACGAACTGGGTACTTGTGAATAGCACTGCTTCGATGTCCACGTAGTAAATTCTGTATAATATTTTCAGGTGATGGTGCTGCTCAAGGTCTAGGTTTACTGCGACTTCACTCAACGTTTAGACATGATTTGAAAATATATGCTTCTGATGAAGGTCGTGTACAAATGACTGCCGCTGCTTTCGCCAAAGGGTTACTGGCTTTAGAGGGTGAATTAACCCCAATATTAGTTCAGATGGTGAAGAGCGCTAATACAAACGGACTATTGGATAATGATTGCGACTCCAGCAAATATCAAAACATGTTAGTTTACAATAATTCATAATGTAAAAGTTTTTAATAACATTGTCTGAAGCTTTTTTTTAAATAAATTGATAGGGCCAAAGCTCGTTTGCATGAGTTGATGCAGGAGGACAGAGACTTCACGCTGGAAGAAAGAGCAAAAATAAATCCCGGAGATGCGCTCAGTATAAATCAAGCTTTGGATTTCGTCAAGAATCCTGTCAAATGCTGCAAACACGTTCATAACCTTATCCAATCGTTAATGAACATAGTTCACGTTAAAAAGGACGATCCGAAAACTAAAGGTGAATTTTAAATATGCATTAATCTTTATAATGAAGAATCACGATCATTTAATGATCTTTTAAATGTTTTAAGATGCTATTTTGTATCACGGTGAGACATGGGAGTTAATGGGACGACGATGGGGTAAGATCGAAAAAGATTTTTGCACCAAGAACAAATCATTCGATATATCAAAAATACCGGATATCTATGATTGTATTAAATATGATTTGCAACACAATCAACACACGTTACAATTCGAACAAGGCGAAGAGTTGTATATTTATGCAAAATATTTAGCTGATATTGTTATTCCGCAAGTAGGAATATTTCATTAATTTTTATTATTAAGTGTTTTATAATTTGATTCATCTTGATTTCTTTATTAGGAATACGGTTTAACCGTTCAGGAAAAATTGACTATCGGTCAAGGTATTTGCACCCCGCTATTGAAGAAAATACGAGCCGATTTACAACGAAATATAGAAGAATCCGGTGAAGAGACGGTCAATAGACTTAATCCAAGGTTTTTATTAAATAAACTACATTCAATAATTTTGTATTCTTTATCATCTGTTGTTAAATATACATATTATTTAATATTTTAAGGTATAGTCATGGTGTTTCAAGTCCAGGACGTCACGTCAGAACAAGACTTTATTTTACTAGTGAAAGTCATGTTCATTCACTTCTTACAGTTTTACGATACGGTGGTCTACTAGATGTAAGAATATATTTTCGTTTATATGTATATTTTAATGAATAATGTAAAAGTTTCAACTCAAAATCTAATAAAAACAACAGGTATTAACAGATGAACAATGGAGACGTGCTATGGAATATGTATCTATGGTTTCCGAACTTAATTATATGTCCCAGATAGTTGTAATGCTTTACGAAGATCCAACAAAAGACCCATTTTCTGAAGAGAGGTGATATAAACACTATTCAAGTAAAAACTGTCATTAAATATGAATATTAGTTATAAATATTTTTTCCATGTAGATTTCATGTCGAGCTACACTTCAGTCCCGGAGTTAATTGTTGCGTTCAAAAAAATTTACCTCCCGGTCCAGGATTTCGTCCTCATAGTAGAAACGAATCTGCAAATTCCAAAAATAACGTTAGTTTATTTTGTCAATTTTATATTTTATTTTATAAGCAAGTTAATAATAAAACATTCATTATAGGGAGGTGAAGAGGTTAAATGTATAGAAGAAGAGAGTGAATTAATGTTTGACGATGATCAAACTGGTAGTCAGGAAACACTGCGTGGAGTTAGTAACAAATATTTGTTTGGTTTTATTCATTTATCTCTTATCCAATGTATTTACATTCTCGTTTTGTATATAGGACAATATTGATGATTCAAAACCGAGTCCTGTAATTACACCAGTGAAATCTCGAAGTCATCTTAGAGCTTCAAATCCAATTCCCATCTGGTATTTTCGGATACAACAAAACGTTTCTCAAATTTTGCATATCTTTATTATTATAATTTTGTATTGAATAGTAATTTTCATCACACTGTGAGCGGTCACGAAGCTATGGAGCTTGCTAAACGTTTAACCGAAGAGTTGCAAAATTCCAATCAGGGAAATCCAGAGACAACATCTATGTTGAGGCAAAAGAGTCAGGGTTCACCCGAACCTCGAGCCCGAAGTCTCGATCAACAGAAACCCAATCACGAAAACACAGGTATTATTTAACAACTGTATTTAATCTGTATATTTTTTGAATATTGTAAGTATCGAATTGAAATCGAAATATCTCCTTTTAAACAATCAATCACAATATATTAAATACAGAATAAATATTACGCATATTAAAATCTTGCTTAATGCAGTGAAATAATGATGATTTTTGCCCCGATTACAGATTTCACATTTATGTAATATGCCATGCACTTGAATTTTCTGAAAATTTTATATTTTGTGTCTCTTTTCCAGCATGTTTTTGATGTCTCTATTCCATTTATTTATACCTACATATATATTTTTATATTATACCATAAAAATAACTTTACGTCCATCATTAGTGAAATGATCGGCGAAAAGTGAACGTCGTTATGTACGACTAGTTTCTCGATGTGATTTTTGTTTGTTTTTTTTTTTAATGGCATGGATTTAATGTATAGTGGATGCAGTTTGTCGAGATAACCAACTTTCCTCTACCAAACGTAACGTTGCTTTGGATAAACTACATTATCAAAGTCTTCAATCCGTAAACAATCAAGGTATTCATTTACAAATGCCTTATATTAGATTATTTTGTTTCGTTATTGACATGGTAAAATTTGATTCTATTTATTAACCACGATGTAGTTTTTCTTTTTACTCAACAATATTTATACCATTGAAACTCACATACATATATTTTATTGCGCTATTTGAGTACAATAACTTACTTACTGATCAGATTTTTCTTTTTGTATCAGTACATACATACATACAATTTGATGTACAAGGTGAAATTTTGATACATATACGTATTTATTATTTATACCCGCATGCTATTTCTGGAATTTGGTGTGTTTACCCTTCCTTTCTTTGCTATGATGTTATTTATTCTTCATAATATCTATTGAACTTTGATTATGCGTACATACTATCAGAATTTCACCAGATATATGTATGTATTAGGTATACAATTTTTCTTTTATTTTGTGTGTTTGTGTGAAGACTGTTTCAAGATCAATATTGATCTCAAACTATTAAATCAAAATGCAAAATTTGATAAAACCAATATAAAGGAAGAGTTGCACAATTAGTCGGTTTACACATGCATATCTATATGTTTTTTCTGGCAAGTATATGTATATTCAAGTTTAGGATTCCTATGCTTATGTTGCTTCTTATATTTACTGTGAAGTTTCAATGTGACATAATGAGTTCTTCTGTCTACCTTTATTTCAAAAGAATATTAAGCAAAATTGAAAAACATACCTTTAAGTATAAAATCAAAATTGTCAAGCTACATTTAGTTTAACTAATCTGTTAATTATTAACATTAATTTTTCAGCTGCAGCCTTTTTAGAACTATTTTGTATACTATAGTTTCAAGCTGTAACTATTATATTTAACACTTTCAACGACTTCTATAAGACTAACTGTGAACATAAAATATTTTTATGTTGACTATTTGTGGTATTTTAATAAAAAGTAATAAAATATCAAAACCAAAAACGAAATTTGTTAAAAATTTCTTCAGTAAATTCTCTGCTTATTTTAACACTAGGAAGCTGTAGTGAATTTATTTGAAATTTTAATACATATATAGCTTCTGTACTTTGTATTTATTTCAATTTTATTATTATATATTTTTTTTTAAATTTGCTTGTAATTCTTTAATGTGTGCTGACCATTTAATTGGCAAACGCAGAACAGTGTTTGTGAACTAGCTTCATCTGACCGATACTGCCGTTTTTCTGATTCCCACCGCTACTGTGCTCATACTAAAAATTGTTATACACACTTACTAATCTTGAACATTTCGTATATACATTTGTACATAAATATTATTTGTATCGAATCGAACTGAAAAGTTCGCATGCGGTGTGCTGTCGCAAATATTTCCGCCGGTAAAAATAATAAACTCTGCCTTTTTGTTTACTTTCAATTTGTTGTAATGTAATTAGCTCGTGTCATTTCCTCTAATCTGTCCAATGTAAAGTTCGACAGTTGTACCTTTTAAGTGTTAGATTTTCACCTTTATTATATTTCCAAGCCCTTTAGTGTTTTTGTTGTTGGTATTTGGATATGTGTTGTAGAACTAAATGTGAATGTCAATAATAAATACTATCGGTTTATTATTTACTTATAAATAGAACGTTGCAAATTACATTCTTGCACACAAAGCATGCATGCACATGCCTTTGTGCGTTGTGTTGATCTGCTAATCTAACAATCATAACGTCGATTAATAACCGATATCTGAAACGTGAAACATTTTGCACAAAAGTTTACCCCTTTACAGTAATTGTAAATAAAATTTTACATCTATACTAAAAATTAAGTATTCTAAAGTAAATGCATACAATAATTTATATAGACTTTCGTATTTTGATGTTGTAAATTCATCTATTATACCTTCATATACATACATATAATTGCTAGTTAAATTTTTATTTTGCATAACTATGTATATGTTGGAAGTTTTCTTTAATATTTTCATACTTTAAATATTTCTATTGTTGAATTCGGCTACCTTGCAAAATTAATTTGTATAAAATGACCCTTATTTTATATATATGCTCAATTATATTGTTTTTTTTTTCTTTTCCTCGGCGCTCGTTCCCTTCACAAAATTAAATAACATTTTCTTCTTACCTCATTTCTACTAAATATGCTTATGCGCTTTGCTTTAAAACTTTATTACTCCTATATTATACTCATCGTGTGTATGCAAAATGTTTAACAATACTATTAAATAGAAACTTTCAATCGTTTCACCAAAGCTTGCCCTTATATCAGACTGACGTCGTTGCATAGTTATTACGACAGTTGCGATTCAACCCCTGAGATTAATATTGACGATGTGTTAGAGTCTTCCACCAACGAATTGCCATTGTCAGCGTTCTCGTTCAAAAAAACCAGTAAAAAAAAACATTCTTCACATAATAACAACAAAAATTCGGTTAATTTTAACGCACCATGCATAACGGCTGATTCATACTTCTTATCACCATTTATTGCACGGCATTCGATAGCCCAACTACCCCAGTCCAAACTCGACACTAACAATCGAAACCGGTTCGGGCGCCTCCTGAAGGCAGCGTCTGACTCCAGCATTCATATATACGAGACCGATTCTTGCATTAGTAAATTAAATAGTATTAGAGGCCATAACACAATGTCGCAACTAACATTCGAGCACAGAGTAGTGAGTAGTATTGTGTCTCCCTCCCATTGCCCCCTCACAAGTACTGCCCCCTTCATAGAGCCGGGATCGGTGCGGCGTCAGAGACACAGCATTGCCGGCCAGATGAGCTATTTCAAAATGCTTGGGTTCGGTTTCGGTGGTGACTACCATAAAACGAAGATGGCCGGAGGAGGTTCCACTAGTTCCCTCTTCAGCACGGCCGTAATTAGCGGCAGCTCCTCGGCTCCAAACCTGCGCGATATGATTCCGAGCACCGCCTCCGTCTCCTGTAAGTCTAACTTCACCCGATACATTTCATTATGTATTATCCCAATTGAAACACTTGCCCTGTTAAATGATTTGTATTGTAGCTTTAGACGGGTTTGGAGGTGTGCCGCCGATACGGCCATTGGAGACGTTGCACAACGCACTGTCTCTGAAGCAATTGGATATGTTCTTGGAGCAAGTTACGTTCACGCCGTTGTTCAGAACGCCGGCTTCTTCGCCTCCGAAGCATCCGTCGACTCCGTTGCCTACACAATCTCGTAAGCCTCCATCTCCCACAAACAGTATGTTACATTTTTCCTTTATTATTTTATTTAAATTGTACTGAATACATTTTCATCCGTTTTGTTTTGGCGCGATCTTTGTTGTAAAAATATGCTACAGATTTTTTTTATTTGTAGGTACTGGTTGGAGCGGTCCGCCTAGTTTAATGTCGAGCTCCGGTGGTCCACCGAGCGGTGTATCATCAAGCGGGCCATCGTCTCCCAATTGCTTTTCAGATTTTTATTCGAGAGGCTCTAGCGATATGTCGACCAGTCAAGTTAGCACAGAAGGGTTTGTATACCAACACTTAAAAAAAACTCTGTACTGGTTTGAAATATCCCATCATGCACATCGTTTTGCCCCATTCATACTTTATTTCACCATTAGATGGTCATATATTTTAAAACAGGGGTTAACCTATGGTGTTTTCCTCCCTAAGGGAGGAATGAAAGGCCTGCGAGGTAGGAATGAGGTGTCTCCCAATAAATTGCAATAATTCGTTAGATACGCTTCCAGATCGGATTCAAGATCTTTAAGTTTGGGAAATATAATGAAGTCCTTTGACGATTACTTTCAATCTGATTTAAAAAATGAAGAGTGGTTACAAAATCCTTGGATGATGGATGGATGATGTTGAAACACTGAAGGACGACTTCATCAATTTACAGAGCAAAGCTCTGCTGAAGCAAGAGTTCTCAAATCAAAACCTAGATGAATTTTGGTGCTCTCACAGTTGCCTATCCAGATTTGTCAAATAAAGCACTTTCAGTCTTGATTTCCTTTGCTACGACCTGTATTTGCGAATCTGGATTTTCAAAATTAGTCAGTATCGAGTCAAAAGTTAGAATCTTTCAGACATACTAAAAATATATCTGACTTTCTGAAAACAACACTGTTCGACACGAAAAATGCTTCAGAGACGAGATATGACTTTTCTTATAGATCTATGCCCAGTGTACACGAATCTGGTAATAAAAAATGTTGATTGGCTCGAGATTCGGAGATATACATACATATGTGTTTTTTAAATCACGCGATTTTTCTATTTCTTGGTGTTGTTCGTTTGATGTCTCAAAATCTGTCAATTTCTTTTTTAAAATTTATATTGGAATCTATAGTCTGGTATTTTATCTTTCATTTGTAGTACTTTTCAGCTTTCAGATCTTTCCAAGTAGTCGTCCAGTCAAATGTATGACTTGATACATATGAAACAAATATACATATCTCGAGACAATGGCGAGTGCATCACCTCTGTATGATTTATTTACTTTCAAAATAGACAAATCTTTAAAAAAAAAAATACTTATTTTTTTTCGTGTTTCTTATATAAAATTTCCTAATAATCATATTATATTCTCGTCGGTTTTGGCCTCTTACAGAGCTATACACTTTTATGGAGATGTTTGTATGCTATGATTTGAAGAATTTGAAGATTTGACGAATCTTTGAAAATAAGAAGAAAAATAAGCATCTGGACTGAAACTTTCCTCGGAAATCACTATCTGTGTGTAGTGTTTATCTCGTAGTATGAAAAATTCGTCTTTTTTTTTCGTTTTTCGTTTTTTTTCAAAAAAAACCTTTTTTTTTTTTTTTGTTACCTGTACAAAATTGTCTAAGAAACCCATATTTGAAGTCGGTTTTGGATTTCCATGCCTATATAAACGTCCTTTCGGGTCGTGAAAATCGTGAGTCTCCCAGAGTTGCCGTGGCGGCATGTAGTCGTCGGTAGTCGTCCATAGTTGCGGAGACTGAGTTGCCCATGAGGTCCGCTCCGTCTAAACGCTAACATTTTGACAACACAACGACTAAGGCCGACTAGTCGGCAGATTAGTTGCCCGGTGAGGCTTGGGCCTAAGAAAAGTCATATCTCGTCTTTGAAGCAAAAAAAAAGTCGTCATTTGTCGAACAGTGTAATCGGTTGAAAAAAAAATCAGTAATTATTTTAATTAGGTCTTGATTGGTTCGGTGAATTTAGGATAGGGGGAGGAATGAACATCATGTTCCCTTCCAAGGGAAGAAAGGCCAAGAACCCCTGTTTTAAAATTTGGTTTGTAACCCCACTAAATACATACTCAATGAGACTATGTATTCCAATACTGTACTGAAAACTTAATGTTTTAATAAGTATGAAAAATATTCCTTTTTAGATACGGCAGTGTGGGTATATCTGCAATTACTCACATATTTCCAGAGTTAGATCAGGAATTAAACGCTGTTAACGTGGAATTGGATACAGATCTGTATTCTTTCGGTTGTCAAACGCACGTACTTACACTGACAAATGCAAAAGGTAAATTATTATAAAAAAAATTTAATAGCAATATGCAAAATTGTTTAACATGCATTTATTCCTTTTAGGAATAAATTTAACGGGAGTTAGGAATAGCAGCGGAGACGTAACCCCAGTTTCTACTAGTTCCGATTGGGAATTCAATACGAATGAAGCGACGATTGGTTCCACGACCGAACATGATATCTTGGTACTTTCTATATCACTTGAAATTAATTTAACTTAATTATTCGCAGTTGTGTAATTATTTGATTTAAATCAGGTAACCGAAGAAGAGGAAGAGGAAGAGAGTACACTGTCAATTGAAACGAGCTTTCCGGGAAACGAACAAGACTGCAATCTAAATAACGTAGCCAACGTTGTTCCTCCATCGATTAACAAAAAATATCGACGATGACTCGTCGCACATCATCAGAAACGACCTCAGCGGTCCATCGACGAGCTATTCAAACTTCAAAATATCTGATTCTAAAAAATTCGTCCCCGTCAATTTAGAAAAAGTCGCAACCGATGAGTCAACATCTAAAAACATCAACACCATGTACCTGAAACCGCAACCGCTGAAGAAAATCAACAATACGAAAGCGGCAACGAATCCCACCGAAACAACGGAAGTAAAAACACCGAATGTTGCAAAATCAGATGATGGCAATATCAGCTCGAAACTCAGCCTGTCCAGCTCGGAGACGTGCGCTCCTAAGATATCACGGGTGTCTAAAAGTTTCCACGGACAAACTCAAACCTCAAATATGGCTAACATGCCGAGGAGAGCGAGCGAAGGTCTAGCGAACATTAGAACTTGTTCAACCGATGAGCAAGTTCCATCAGAGTTTGCTCCGTCTAATGAAGCAAGTCTCAAGCGTCAAGTTAGTAGATTTACAACCACACCCGTTACTGAAGCAAAACACTGCTCTCAGCAAATTTCACCAGCTTCCCATTCCGACAATGAACAAACTCGGGATAAAACAGATTAGCGTTGAAAGAGTGTCGGTTGTGACTCATGCCATAATATTCGCGTCCACATAATTTTTGTTGATGTCAATTATTGTAATAGGAGTACATACTCCCGTTAGATGTTATATAAATATATAAGCTGCCTTGGGGAGAATACCTTCAACTTCTTTCTCACATGAGTCCACCAATGAATATAGTCTATTATAGATCTTTCCGTTGGAGACGGACGGTTGTCCAACAAAGCCAGAAGAATCGTAACCCGTTAAATGTTGTGGAGACTATAGATTCTTGTCTTTGCGCACAATATGTATATGTAATATATTATCCGATACAAGTGTTACTTATTGTTATTTTGTATTAACCGTTTTGTTGCTAATATTTATTCCATAAGACTAGATTGTATAGCGAGTCCATATTATTATGTACGTTAAGGTTATATAGTTGCTTACTGAATGGATGCTGTTACTTTTAGTACATATACATATGTAGAATCAAAATGTAAAGTTGATAATTTACTTTGAGATTATTACTTTTTAGTTTTTACAATTCAATCAAAATTTGAAGTAGATACATAATTTATATTGAAATTGTGTGATTATTTTCAAAGTACATACTGTAATATTTTTGTAAATTTATTTTCTAAGTGTAATTTACTCCGCTAATAAAAAATATATAAAATAATAATTCTCATTTTTTTTTTCATTATTGATATCTAATTTAATCCTGAAATTGAAAAGTAATATATGTAAATTCAAATCAAAAAATAAATTACGCACACTAACATTTTTTAATTAATATAAAAAAAACATTTACACGATATGCACAAATATAAAAAGCAAAATTATCACATAAATACATTTAATGAGATTCTGTTAACAGTTAATGAATTACATCTAGAAAATTTCACATATATTACGCGATACTACAATATATTATATACTCACATTTTTTTTTCGGAATAATATAAAGGGGAGAAAGGGAATTTTATCTAGATTTTTTGGGGTTGAATGAGCCGGTTCGATGAAGATAAATTAGATGAATTATCACTATGGCCAAAACAATGAAAGGTAATAAAAAATTAATGGAATAATATCGGTTAAGGATAACGTTATTATTAGCGAATCCCCTTCAAATTCATTGAACTAAGGTTAAATCCCATATAAGGAAAGAGGAAACTAATTAATCAATTAAAAAAGTCTATCGGTTAATTACTTTTGACAAGAAATTGTTGATGCACAAAATTAGCACGGAATTTTTTAAATAAAACAAATACACAAGTCATAAATTTAAACTTTGGCACAAGTCACAACACTAAATTCACAATAAACGACCGAGTATAACAAAAATCAATAATCTGCCCCGACAATGAAAATCGTACACATACAGGTGTACAATTTTGAGTATAATATATATTTCAAGCTATTACTATTGACGTTTAGGCGTATTTAAGAAGTACAAGAACGGTCAAAAAATTAAAGCGGTGGGTGCATTGTTCACGAACGCTGCTACATGCATATAAAAATTATAACATAAATTTACAGAACTTAACAATAATGGGTATATCAAATCAATAAATAACCACTAGGCATTAAATTATTTTTAATAATTAAACGTCTAAATTGTCTCAGATCATAATCTCGAGCTACGCATAGTAAAAAAAAAAAAATAGACTTAGCTTATGGACAAATTTCGACTAAAACCTAAGTTAAAATATAATTTGTATTTACAATAATTTTTATTTCAATTAGGATAAAATGCTTCAACGAAATATATAATAATGGGATATTGGAGATCAATTAAAACGAAAACATTAAAACGTTATGGGTCAGTTTAGTCTTTCTTTTTTTGGGACTGTAGAAATCTATTGATGAAGTGAATGAACTGTCCCATGTAAACACTGAATTTTTCATTACAAAGGAGCCCAGGCAACAAACCGATGAAAAGTGTTATCATATACATAATGAAGACATTGTTGGTCGTTGCACCGATCCAGGCTGAAACACTCAGCATACAAATCAACAGTACGTAATACTGAAACAGAAAAATAGCATCGTGATAGACAATACACATAATTTATTGAACCAGAGTTGGTCAAGAAATCAATAATCAAACATACGACTCTCGGACTGGATTCTCTCATTTTGTAGAACGAGTGAAACGTGATGTACATCCAATTGTAGTGGTACACGATACTCTTGCAAATTTCCTCAAACAGTTTCTCCTCGTTTTTGGTCCATGAGCTCGACGGACAAAATTTCGCTATTAATGTCGGGACGAGGAAGTCCATCACCGATAACATTACACCCAAGGTGGATAGCATGGTAATGATGGGTGGGTCGAGACACCACAGGAACAAGTAGATGACGCTTACGGTGCCGAATGTGACACACGGATACCATTTTTGATCCCACGTAAGTACAGAATGCAGAGGTAAAATCACTTCCCGCCAACATTCTAGCTTTCTCTTGATCTTCTTCAATTGCTTTTCCTTAAATTAAGGATAAAATAATTTTTTCTTAGAACAGAGCCAACTCTACAAAGTCATAAAATCTAGGCAAAGACGACTGGTTCCATTCTCAAAATATGTAACATTTGACGAAACCAATTTTTTTTGATTTTATCCGCTTGTCGCGACATATTTTATTTCACGACCCGCCAATGGGTCGGAACCCAGTTTGAAAAACCCTGGTTTTATTATAAAGCTTGGCTTACTTAAATATAATTTATTAATTTCGAAAGATTATATTGATTACAATCAGACTTCAAAATGGTGAAATTTTACGAAACTGTCGAGTTTAGTCACAATGGTGACAATACACTGTTCTTACTATTCATCAACACCTTAATAAATTGACTCAAATGCTTTATAATAAACGATATACAACATAAAAACAAAAATATCTATACAGCTTAGATACATTGATGGTTTTATAACAGCGAATAATTGATTTTCATTGTTTCATCTAAAGAGACGCAGTTCAATGGCGCGTTAACTACGCACTTATGGCAAATATAAATTACAAGTATATGTTTACTTACAGACGTTTCTGGTTCGGAAAATGAAGAAAATGTGGTGAAAAATTACCTGATCAGCAGCGAGCGGCTCCATTGCAATTTTGTTTGACGTTTCGAGAGGCGCGCCGGTCTAAACAACTCTTAATGCGGCCATCGACCGTTTTTTCAGCAATATCACATAATTTCAATTGTGCTCTTAATTTGTGTTTTTAGCGTCTTAGTAATATCTCAGATCGTATTTGGTGCTATTTTAGATGGGGGCCGAAGTGTGGGAAAAGTTTAGCTTATCTAACAGTAAGAAACACCAAATGGGTACTTTTTTTTATTTCAGGTAGAAAATATCAGTCGATTGTATATTCATTAAGAAGGTGGTCCTAAGCTTTATTTGTACACCTTGGTCAACTTTGATAAGCATTGCAGTAAAGTAAATTTATTTTTGGTTTAATTAAATAAAAAAAACTCCCCTTTTCATTCTCAGATTTCAGTCATAAATAAAATTCAGGGATGCGAGCGTAGTGAATTGCTGTTACTATTTATATATATAGTAGCGGAGGAATCTGCCTGACGGGTGGCTGCGTCATCTACTCACAGAACGCTTCGGCGTACCCGGCATGGCACTTATACTCACTCACACACACAATGACACTGTCAAAAGGTAGTTACTAAATAAGATAAGAGAAAATGAGCATAAAATATTAATTTGTAATAATTTTATTTGTTTAACAAAGCTAACTAAAACTCTTCCATAAAAATAGGTGTAACAATTCCTTTTATTTTATTTTCCAGCCAGTAGTGTCCTTTGGTATCTACAACAGCCTTTGAATACAAAATTGAACCGACCATCTTGGTTGTTATTTTAATGTACTTTTGTGTTTCTAACATCAGCGCTGAAAATAAACAAGACAAAGATTAGATCGGTTGAAATTAACTCGTCTGAAACTTATGTTGATAAATTTTATTACCTAATTGCTTCCACCAATCTTCGCACTTATTTCCACCTACTCCAAAAAGTTTATTGTCATTGGATATATCCAATACATTTTTTCTCTTTAGTCCTAATAGTAAAGAAATTATAGTTTTGATTCCATAAGTTTTGGGGTACAAACTTGTAATGGTTTTCAGAAATAATTCTGACTCGTATGTACAATCTCCAATTACTCTTTTTACAGAACTTAAGCTAAAATTAAAAATTATTCACATATAATGTCGTATATACGTATGTACATACATACATACATACATAAAAAAAAAAAAGAAACACTTACTGTCGAGTGCAAATGTCACAACAATTATATTTGAAAATTGTCTCATCATAGCTAGATTCTTCAAAATGAGATAAAATAAACTGTCTACGACAAGAAGTGGACGATACATAGTTTTTCATTAAATTTGTTTCTTCACCGTCAATTGAAATTTTAGGTTTATTTATCGTGTTTAAATATCTGTTATGAACAATAATTATGACTAAAATCATTTGTAATACGTTTAAATTTATTCAAAACCAAAATAAAAAAATACCTATGAACTGAAAAATCATAAACGGAATAAAATAAAACGCAAAGAGCTTGTTTGCCATCACGTCCCGCTCTTCCAACTTCTTGAAAATAATTTTCCATATTCAATGAAGTACCGTAATGAATAATAACTCTGAAAACAAATAATTCATCATATGTACATATGTATATCGATATCAGAGTAAAAAATGACATCCAATTAAAAAAAATCTTCAACCTCACGTTCGTTTTGTTCACACCTAAACCAAAAGCTGTAGTGGCCACTATAATTTTGGTTTCGTCGTTCATAAAGTTGTTTAGAACTTGTGACCGTTCTTTAGAATCCAATCCAGAATGATAAGCTTCACAATGAATACCCATTGCTAATAAAAAACATAGTACAAATATTAATCATGAATATTTATACTATACTCCACAAAAAAGTTAAATCCATACAATTGAGTATGTAAGCTATTTTTGTCGTGCTTCTTTTAGTTAAACAATAAATAATAATTGATCCATCAGCAATGTTATTATTCGACACATCCGTAGCCAACACATCTAATATATCGCCGTATGGTTCTTTAGTCATTTTCTTAGCAGCAAAATATAAATTCGTTCTATCGTACCCATCATGTACGTTTTGTACCTTTCTAAAAATACAGCACAATAGAACTCTTGTAATATCAAAACTTACATGGCACGTCGTCAATGTATAACCAACTACCTTAATCTTAAATTATTAACTATAAATTTCTTTTCTTCGCTAGTAGCACTAGCCGTCAACGCTATAATTGGAATATTTGGGATAATTGATCTAATTTTATTTAATTTTGAATAAGATGTTCTAAAATTTTGACCCCAGTGGATGATGCACTGAGCTTCGTCTATGGCCACTAATGTGATTTTTACCTTGGTGCGCAATTTCTTCAAAAGTCTTAATCCTAAAATCAAAAAATGTCTTCATTCATATATTAAATAAATCAATATGTGAACAAAATATATGGCATGTATTTATCGAGTCAGTAACTTTTTCGATTTTTTCGGTCAGTTATTTTAACTAAATGGCGAGTAATTTTAATACACACTGGTCAGCACTTAAGTACATTTATATAAACGGTCGGTATTGTTACTGACTGCTTATAAAAAAGTTACTAACCAATAATATATTTTTACTGACCATTTCCTTTAACAGTTACTGACCGTTTATTGATTTAATTTACTGACCGATTAATTAGTTGCCAAAAAGATATTTAAATAAACAAACCGTTGGCATTCATAGCAGATTCTGGAGTAATATAAAATATTCTATAATATCCATTGAAAAGTTTTTCAACAATATCATTTTTTTTTTTTTGAACACTTGCTATGTAGCAAGATGTTATATTATTTTTCTAAATTTAAAACATTTTTCTGAATTAATAAAATAAATTAATATATAAGAAAAACATTTTTAAAGCTTACCTGTAATAATCTAACTTGGTCTTGCATTAACGATATCAATGGTGATATAACAACGGTCAATCCATTTGTATAAACAGCCGGATATTGATAGCACAATGATTTTCCATAGCCGGTCGGCAGGCAGACATAATTATCTCTCTGGTCTTCTATGATTGATCGAATCACGGGCCATTGCGATGGTTTGAAATCTGTATGTCCAAATTTTTCATACAAAAACTGTAAATGATGTTCTGGTGGACGCTCTATTCAAAACAATGTCATTCATCACAATTAAAATACATTCTAATCAAAACGATTATGAATCAACTATCAATTATGAATGGAACCTTGATTAAATGATGTATCACAACGAAGGGATGATGAAAATCTATATATTTTATGGAAAATCCGAAGTTTACAGTTCAGTAGAAACGATTGTTTCAAAATATAAGATATTTGACGTTTAAAGCAAAGCGCCATGCCGCTCAACTGACGTTACAATGACAGATTTGGCCATAACACTTTTCAAAACGAAAAAAAAATCTTTTATTGTATAAAATTATGAATAACAGATAATACACTATTGCAAAATCAAAACATCCAAAATTTCCATTTTTAATGAAAAATTATTACATAATATATCATTATTATTTTCAGTTATTTAACATCCACTGCTGGATGAAAACTTTTCCAATCCCCTTCCATTCTGGTCTGTCTTGAGCAATCTGCATCTATTTGACTTCACATATTATTTTTAATTCATCAGCTCATGCATTGTCCGTTTGGTTTTCCGTCTTCTTTAATAAATGGAATAATCCAATTTAAAAAGTAAATTTTCATAAAATGGTATATGCGCGCTTTTTAAGGTCTTACGACCTAATTTATAAACGTTTCTGCTGTCACTCGTGCCGTTATATCAGCTGTCAACTTGAGTGAGCTATTGTTAGTTACTTTTTCATTTTATATTAAACTTATTTTATATTTTACATTTTATATAAAAAAGTTATTTTGATCTATAAATTATTATGATATATTTGATGAACAGATGCCACCGACAAAAAGAACTCTGAAATCCAAAGATGATAAATCTCCAATATCCAATAAAAAATCCCGCAAAGATGTGACAATTACTGAAAAACCTGCACCATCCAAGCGAAAACTTTCAAAAAAAGTCCCCAAACCGACGAATTCTAAATCCAATGGTAATAATATAGATGTGGATTCGTCGCTTTCAGAGGACGATTGCATGATCATAGACGAATCTGAAAGTAATAACCGTCGAGATTCGATAAGTGGAGATAGCAATGAAGATAATTTTAATATACACGAAAATGAAACCATTGACAGTGGTGAATTTTCGATGTGGGACAGTGCCGAAGTACTCGCAAATATTAGCGGTGTAAGATTGGACGTCGCCCAAAATGTCGTACAACTCATTAACGAGGAAAATACTCTTCCTTTCATTGCAAGATATCGAAAGTCAATGATCGATTACATGTCTCCAGAATGGTTAGGATTGTTTAATACACATTCTAATTTGGAAAATGTGATATTAATGTTGTTTTACAAAAAAAAAATTTCAGCCTGCAAGATGTGTTTGATTCTTATGAAGAAGTTTGTAAATTGAAGAAGAAATCTCTGTCCATTTTGAATACACTGAAAAAGGCTAACAAACTAACGGATCAAGTTCAGCAGTCTGTAATCAGTGCGAGAAGTATCGACGAGCTCGATTTATTGGTATTGTATGCTTTTGTTATGCGTGTGAATTTTTTTGAATTATGAATTATCCACTTCTGGATGAAGGCCTCTCCAATCCTCTTCCATTGCCATCTATCTTGAGTAATCTGCATCCACTTGACTCCACACATTCTTCTCAATTCATCAGCTCATCGTCCACTCGGTCTACGTTGCTTTCTTTCACATCATTTCAGACACCATTCCAGTATTTCACGCGTCAATCTGCCGTTCATTCTTCTAGCTATGTGTCCACTCCAACTTTTTCACACATTCCGCTATATCTGCCACTTTGGTCATACTTCTTACCCATGTATTCCTCTTACGATCTCTTCTTGTTATACCGAGCATACATCTTTCCATGCTTCTCTGTATGCACTGCATCTTACGTAAAATTCTTGAATTTAACATCTACGTTTCACATCCATATGTCAAAACTGGCAATAGGTATTTGTCGTATGCCTTATTTTTAAGCATACCGAGATGTTGGATTTAAAAACTATGTATTTATGATTTTAAGTATGAACCGTTCAAAACGCGTACTAAAACGCTAGCCGAACGTGCATATAACTTAGGCTTGAGAGAACCGATACAATCAATCCTCAAAGGACGAAAAATTTCAATACCATCACTGTGCAATTCCGCGATGAAAACTCCCGATGATGTTCAACAGCATCTCGTACACGGATTAGCGGATGTGATACACAAAGATCCGGACGTTCTTGAAACCATAAGAAAATTGTAAGTTGTACTTTTATCCTCGATCATTACATGGATATTGGGTATTTAAATTTTTATTGATTACTTAATTCTAGGAAGAGTACTATGAACGTTTCAATCGAATGTAGCAAAGCTCGTGCAACCAAAAAGAAGACTACCGACGAGTTGCGTATAAGTTCAACTTCTAAACTTGGCAATAAGAAAGCTAGAAGTGAAAACAAAGAGAACAGTAGCGACAAGTACGATTTATATTTAGGTTTTGTGATGAGGTGTGATGCTGTTAAACCTCATCAGATCTTAGCAATCAATAGGGGCGAAACTGAAAAGGTTTTATCCGTCAAAACCGTCATTTCGAATCAGTTTTTTGATCAATTTTCAAGGTTGTTGTTGTGTGTATTATGAAAATCCTACTAATATATTCGCAGTATTGTAAAATATGTAACGATTGCAGATTTTGTTTGAACAAATGGTCGCACGAGCTGATTCACGAAGCCGCATCGGATGCGTACAAACGTTTCTTTCAACCATGGCTAATAAGAAAAGTGCGATCCGAAATGACGACCAGAGCGATCAAAGTCTCAATAGGTATATTCTGCACGAATCTCAAGAGGCTGTTGTTGACTTCACCTATCAAGGGTCACAATATCGTCGGCATCGATCCGGGATTCGCCGCAGGTTGCAAAGTGGCCATTATTGGTTCCGCCGGACAACCTTTAGAAACATTCGTGCTTCATCCTAATTTCCGAAAAGCTGGCGAAAACTGTAACGATAGTCAAACCGGTACACTGTGCCATTTCATCGAAAAATACAAGTAAATCACCAGAACCGTTTTATTGCCGATAATAAATTTTGCTTTGAATAATATGCAAAAATATTGTTTACAGATGTGAAGTGATTGCGTTAGGGGATGGAACAGCTTGTCGAGAGACCGAATTTTGGCTGCGAAACATTGATGAAATTAAGCATCTTCCTTTAGTTATCGTACCTGAACAAGGTGCTTCAGTTTACTCGTGTAGCACCGAAGCGTTCAAAGTAATCAATTTATACATTTTCAGTCAAGTCTATCGAATTCCAATTTTAAACTGTCTTTTTAAATCACAGGAGTTTCCTAATATGGATCCAAACTTAATATCGGCGATCTCGTTGGCTCGCCGAGCATTAGATCCGCTCAGCGAATTGATCAAAGTAAATCCAAAGCATATTGGAGTCGGAATGTATCAACACGACATACCACCCAAACTGTTAAACGAAGCACTCAATAACGTAACTGTTAATTGTGTTAGTTTTGTCGGAGCAGATCTCAATACGTCGTCTCAGACTTTATTAGTGTACGTACTTGCAATGGTGCTATGTTTGAATTTTTTCTGTTAGTAAATTAATTATATACTTTTTGTATTGTATATAGAAAAGTTGCCGGATTGACCGATACCAAAGTAAAGAATATTTTAAAGTATAGAGAAAAACACGGTGAATTTGAATGTAGAGAAGAATTGCTGAAGATCACTGGAATTGGACCCAAGACATACAAACAATGCGCCGGTTTTCTACGGGTTCCTAACAGTAAGAATAAACTAGATAATACGTGGATTCATCCTGAAAGTTATGATTTAGCAAAAAAGTAAGACACAGTTCATTAAAAATATAATAAATTTGTACAGTTGTACAATATGTACTAACATTAGTTTTGTATATTTTCAGATTTTTAAAAGAGCTCAACCTACAGCTGTGTGATATGGGTAAAACTAATTTCATAGAGAATATAAAGCAAAAGGTTTTATATATTGGCACGTCGACGTTAGCTCACACGTTAGATTGTGCTGAAAGCGACGTAGAGCTATTTACTGAAGCTCTGAGCCAATCTCCGTTAGACGATCCACTTAGGAACGTAAATCCGGTGTATTCTATGTCGATCAGTAATAAGAATCAAATTGCTGAGGGAGCTACGCTCACAGGTTCAAACATTGTTTATGTTTTTGTTGATGTTTATCTACGTATGATATAATAAATTATGTTTTTTTTTTATTGTAGGTGTTGTTCGGAATGTAACGTCTTTTGGTATTTTCGTCGACTGTGGAGTTGGCCAAAATGGTTTAATACATATTAGCAAAATAGGTAATTCGAGGCATCCACAATTAGGCGATAAAGTATCGGTGATGGTTATTCCTCCCCTGACGGCCAATCGAATACCATTAAAATTATTAAAAATAATATAATTGAGTATTAAAAAATATCAATTCGATTAATTATTTTGTAGTAATTTCTGAAAGTATGTATGTATTTTACAGATAAACATTCCAAAAAATTTTACAAACATCAAGTTTTTTTATTCAATTTATTGTGATTAGTCAGTCAATTTTTTATTCACATATGATACAAAAATAGTAATAATTTATACAAATACGAAAATATACATTCACTAAAATAATGTTGATTTCAATATTGTTCATATCAAAAATAAAATTGTATCAAATATTATCTTATGATACAAAAAAAAAAAAAAAATACATGAGACCAATAAGAAGTATCTCAAATTATATATTAATGTAAAAATAATATCATATGAGGATCGTTTGAATTCAAAGGTTGAACTCGCACTCATTTGAGCATATGAAGGGGGTAATCATTCATAATCTAAAAATTCAACACAATACAAATCACAACATTAATGTATAATATTAAAACGTGATACATACATTATAAAAAACTTAATATAAAATTTGGACGGGCATGTTTCGATTGAACACATATTGTCGAAACAACAACCATATCTCATTTTTACGTTATACATATGTAAGTCTAACCGTGGTTTATATATCGACGGTTTACTGCCTCCTGTCCTCTATCTAGGTTTTGAACTTATGCCTGCTCCCCACATGCGCACGAATGTTTGGCCGGGCGATCGTCCGCTGCTCCACGGGTGACTACGGCGCACGGGCGCACGGGCAACCGCTCCACACATGTGTGATCGCGGTCGCCCGCCGCATGTGGGGAGCCGGCATTAAAAATATCAAATCTGTCTTTCAAAGCACCTATAAATAACGTCAGGTTCAAAGCAAATTACAAAGCACTAAAGGAAGTTGCTGATTTCCACTATAATACACAAAATATTGACGTATAAATGAAAGTGTGCACCTGCATTACTAATTTTCTATAAAAATTCTTTTAATTTTCATTTCTTAACATCTCCATTGATTAAGTAAGGCACAGTTATTCCAGATTTTGTGCATCGTAGTGTTACGATTCGGACGCATGGAATGTTCCAATAACCCGATTCCCCTGTTTTTACATGTCTAGTATCTTAAAACCTAGGGCAAAATTCAAGAAGTTAAAAGATATACCTATCGTAAGAAGAACATAAATGAGTTCAAATCAAAATATTGAAGTATTTATTTACAAAATACTGATATTAAAATATTCAATACTTTAAAGCAGTGGTACACATTGAAGTTTATACTGATGTGAATATATTATTATTGACTTTGGTGTACACCACTGAATTGTTACTTATTATGACTAAATATTAACCATGCCCGTGAACACAATCAAATGAAATTATTGACATGCAAGACTAAAAGAATTCTTTTGACTTAGTATTTGACTATAAAAGTTTAATTTTAAAATTCATTTAAAAAAAGAGTAAAACGTTCGTAGCACCAAGTGTATATTTATGTAGATCTAAATTCATTTTCAGTGATCAGAATAAAGATTAGATTTATTAATGAATGCACGTACATGGCAAGACTAGTAATTGCAAAATTAATGATCAAACATCAAACTTATAATGGTGTTTACAAAATATTCAATAAAATTACTTAGTACACGTTAAAAATACATACATATATACAATATGAAAAAAAAAAATCAGTGAATGATCTAATATAAAATTATCACTTAAATGGTAATCATCAAAATCAATTCAGAAATAATCATAAAATATATGTATTAATAACGCCTATTATATGAGATTAAAAATATAATTCGTATGTGAATTTCAAGAATGTGTATATATAAAAAAAAAAAATATATATTTAACTTTTCACTCGTGTGTAATATTGCTAGTGACCACAAAAGACAAAAAAACCTTGCATAATTGTTATATAATTTTATATATACCGGCACACACACCGGCACGGGGAAAAAACAATTGTTTGTGCATCGGTCATGTGCTTATGGCATTTGACGTGTTAGCAACAGTAGCATCCGCGGCAGAGTTATCACTCTGCATGCTAACATTTGTCACACTATCAATACTTGTACTATGAACTTCAACTTCTTCGGTCGAATCTGAGGTACTGGACGACTGTGGCTCCTCAGGTTCGGTGTCTTTATTCAAATGCGGAAACAATATATTGTAAGATGGAGGAGGCGGTTCAAGCTCGTCGTACGTTGGTGGAGGATATGGCCGCCAATGCTGAGGCGAAGAGGCGCAGATGATGGCTGCTGGTGCGACGCAGTCGGGCGGCATCCCGTTATCTTGATTAGGCCTTGAATAATGACAAAAACACTCTGAAACATGACAAAGAACGATATGAGTATAAGATAATACAACGTTGACTGATTTAAAGTAGTCGTGTGTCGTTAATTAATTAGTTACCCCAAACGCCGAATATGATCAAAACCGTTGCACATATGAGTGTTCCCAGCATCAGGTATCCCCATGTGCCATACGGTTCTAGTGCAGCATCTAAAGCCGATTGTCTCTTTCGTGGCTTTCCATCTTTCGTTACTTCGACCATTCCTTTTGATGTTGTAGCTGTGAAATAAAAATTTACAAGATTATTTATATAATTACCAGAGTATCGCCTGTTAACAATCAACAGATGTTAATTATTGACAAATGAGTATGCTAATAATAGGCTACAGGAAAATATCATGTGTACAGTACATATTATATTGCCCATTGATGTTCAATGCGTGCCATATGAATCAAATAACAATAGCGGTAACTACAGTAAAAACTGGTTAAATACTGCCTCTTTAGTATTAAATGCATTCTAAATTGCAACCCATGAAAATATATAGAAATGGTCAATGTCCATTGACAGTGTCATTGGGAGGTTATCATTTTGTATACCTATAGTGTATTTAGTAGTTGAAAAATGCGAGCGCTTAGCGCTACCCGTGCTGTGAGTGTATGCAAGTATGTTTCGCAGCTACCCAGCCAGCCTACTACATATACATATATAGTAATGCACTTTTGTAAAAATCACGATTAATTGATGACAATCAAATGCTTAAATTCTAATAGGATATTCAATGTGGACAATTCTAAAAATTGATGTAAAAAATATAATTGCGAATTAATAAATAGCACTGCATTGACTTTTTACAATTCGAAATTAATAGAAATAAATCATAATCTTAATAGAAAGAAACAAAACTAAATTTGCAAATGATATACAGTGGAACCCCGTTGCATTGTTCTCGCTTGTATTGTTTTTTCGCATACATCGCTATTTTTTCATAGTCCCGGCCAAACACCCATAAGAACAGTGTTAAATAATCTCGCTTGCATCGTTCTCCTATATATCGTTATTCTGTATCAATCGTCTAAATATTACGGTCCCGTCACAAATTTTACCATGATAGATCGTTTTTTTTTCTTTGTCACACATGCGAGAACCCAGTCTAGACCAAAAGTCGGAAGCACCCCATTTTTTCTCCAAATTTCTAAACAATTACACTGTAGATTGCAATCTACACCAAAGTGGTGGAAGCAGGTATGTAGTTGTGCCTGACATTCCAACAAAAAATCGCTGTAGACTTCAGCCCCATGTATGTAATAGAATAGAATCTAATAAGAGTGATTTTCACCTAACTTTCAACTGAAATATTCAGCGGAACCTCAAATAAGTTTTAGGGTTATTTTGGATTTTTTCAACTTATGCCTTAATAATCTGATGGTTGTGTGTGGCGATGGGACCGGTGTCTAAGAATAAATCAGATTGAAGTTTAAAGAGAAATATGCAAACCGTTCATCGGACGGTTCGTTATCATATCGATTCCGAGCAGTTCACCATGCTTGGAAGCGAGACGTTTTATCAGCTCCTCCATCCAACTGGTATGTTGGGACGCACAAAGGGAGCTATCTTCATCACCTCCGCTCTCGGCGGGACAATGTTTCACACCGTCGCACGCCAAAGCATTCGAAACGCACAGCAACGACTCCAAACCGGCACGCAAACACGTTATTTGATCTTTAGCGAGACACGTTTCACCTGAAATAGAAAATTCACACGTATTAGACACTAATTAACGTGCGGCGGTGAAAAAAGTGTAACAGACCACTTGCGCAAATGCATTATGCAGATAATGACCCAACGTCTGCACAAATACAAACCTGAATTGACGGCGGTGACGACTAGTCGGAGATGATCGGTACGCTTGGGCCAGCGCGGCGGCCACCATTCGATCTTGATCGGCGGAGACATCAACTGTGGTAACGATCTTACTAAAGAAAATTCCGAAGAGCACGGCGTCGTCCTCCACACCGGTATGGTCGCCGATTCATCCTCGTCTATATAAAACTGAAAGCAACAAACATTACGATACACTGTTACAATAACATTTATGTACATATTTCAAACATGGCGATCGAAGAGGTACGCACGACGTTGAGCAGGCAGTCCGGTATTGTTTTATTTTTTTTATCGGCGATAGTCGGCTTGTCCGATTTACGTTTGCCATTCCACTTTTGCGGCACCAACTTTCCGAAATCGACGAAAGGATCCTGCAACGTATAAATTAGAGTCAATATAAGTTATTCGCACACGTAATGTCCAATTCCAAAGGACTGTGTTTTACCTCGGCGTCGATTAATCTCAAAGACAGTGCGTAAACGTTTGGAGCGTATATGCTAAGTGTGCATGGTTCGTTTTCGGCATTTATCCCCTCGCTAGCTAGGGTGAGGGATATTGCAGATGTACGACCTTTCGGTTGCAACTTTATTTCCTTTAGCGGTCCACACAGTAAGCTCTCGGCTAAAAAATGCAAATGTAACGTGTACGTAATTGTGATTTGAAAAAAATAAATCAAAGAACAACAAGTGGATGCACGGTGTGTGTGTTTGCATAGCTTTGTGTGCACGTAGTACATATGTATTCAGACATTCCAAATACAAACAGCGTCAATGAGAGGAACTGGAATTTTGATATATAAACGCGCAGCCTTGAAATTGAATTAGCATATTATCGAGTAAAAATGGAAGAACTGTATGCGTGGCATAAAAAATGACGCTCATAACTCATATGTATTAATAGATATAACATCATTAAGATTCTAATGGCGAAAACTTTAGAATTGTATCAAAATTTTAAATAGAAGCAAGGTGTTGAGCTGATATAAAACTGTAAGGCCCGTAACGCACTTAGCTGCCTGGCTGCGCAGCCATGGCCGCGGCAGCCACAAACGATGTTAGAAAATTTATGTGGCTGCCTGTTTGATGACGCACTAAGGCAGCCAGGAAACTCTGGCTGCACAGCCACAGGTACGGGCTCCGATACGCAGCAGCCAGACAGGCAGCCACTGGCCGCCGCGGCCAACACGAGATGTATTTATAACAAAGCAAATGTATGTGGCTGCCTGAGCGATGCACGCACTAGCAGCCATTCACATTCAACGAATAAGATAAAAATATTTAAAAAAAAAATCTCGTTAATGTTGCACGCTGGAAATAATGTATAAAAAACTATTTTCAACGAATTATTTGCATTTACATATGTACATACAGTTTGTACATAGTGCTTGAACTGGGTGCACGTTTTTCTGGCCACCGCGGCCATGGCTGCGCAGCCAGGCAGCCAAGTGCGTTCGGGCCTAACATTGATTTGTGTGAAATAAATTTTACGCTTACTAATAAATAATAATTAACAAAACAAATATCAGTTTAATCACACCATTTGATGGGAAAAATTAAGTAAGGGGCTTCACAAACTGCATCGGATTATTATTCGTGAGCAGATTGGCGTATTTATCAGTTGCAGTTTGTGAGGCCCTTAAAGCGTAGTGAAATTCCTAACGTTATTTATAGAGATTGGTTTTCTGTGGCAACTACCATTAGACTGATTGGAGGGAGAGACCGGATTGCAGGGCATGAGAAATTTTTCGTAATATTTAATACTTAAATTCCTGCAGAATGCATAGACATAGAAATTAAAGATACATATGTGTGTAGTTTTTGGAAAATAGAAACAAAATGTTCCTTCTAGGAATTTGGCTCAGATGCACCTACATAGGTAAAAAAAAAGTGAGCGGTTTTTTTTTAGATTTTATTATTAGTATTAGTATTGAAATTAATTTAAAAAAAAATTGGTCAGAAGAGTTAAAAAGTTGAATCATATGTTGAACCGTATTTCTAGCGATATAATAATTGTGAATATTAAAAATTTTTCTCAATTTGACAAGTTTTTTTTTTGCCAATTCCTACATAGCTGCCACCAAAGCAGTGCACTTTAGTACGAATCGGCAATCTGAGCGGAAAAAAGGAATTTTTTGATCGCATGTTTTTAAAATTTTAAGGTTTAGTTTTGTTCTTTAATAACTGAACAATTTTTGTACATTCATAGTTTTTTTTATCGTGGCAACATTATTTCGTATGAAGGCGGTGATGTTAGTGATTGCGCGGAATAAGTTATTTGTCTGTGTGTCCGAGTCTCCATTGCCACGTGTAAAACAACTAGTGTATTGTCCGGGAACTGAATATTAATCAAATTTAAAATGGAAGCTTTAATGGAAGGTAATCAATTTAATTTTACCGTAAAAAGTATTTTAAATTTCAACGCTATATATATATATTGTAAAAACTTAAAAATCACTCTATTAAAATGTAAAAAAATTCTTTTGATTAAATTTCAAATAAATTTTTAACCCTTCCAGGCACGGGCCGATACAATGATTTTTTTTTCAATTCATAAAGTTAATCTTTAAATTTTAGACACATCTGTTTTTGTCTGCAGCCACTTGCAGCCCAATGATTTAAACAATTTTTCCCCAGATACGTCCCCGGATTCCGGGCACCTCATCACTCGGCGCGAGCTCTTTGAAGCTCTACACAATAATACGCTCACCAAAAATAATATCAACAGTTATTTTATTGAAAAGTGGAATCTTCAGAGGGTTCCAGAGGATTTCACGAATATTATAAAAAAAATTATTTGGGAATTTGAGAAACGTTGGAAGATTTGTTATCGTTCTAAGAAACGTTTTCTAAGTAAATATTGGTTGAATGTAACTTTGAATGTTTAATAGTATGTAATGTTACATTGGTTGGGTTATATGTAAGTTTACTCTTGAGAAATATTTGTTTTTTTTTACTTTTTCAGTGTTAATTTTTATTTTTTGATACTTATTATATTTCACAGATATAGAGATAGAGTAGTGGATTGATCCAGTCATTTTTTTTTTTAATGTAAAGAATTTTAAAAATATTTTAAAAATATTCATATAATAAAATTAAATTTTTTTTATTGCCATATTATTGTAAGTCAATAAATTTTAGATAAAATTGAGGCATAAAAAACTTTTTTCCGCTCAGATTGCCAATTCGTCCCATTGTGCAGTGGCGTAACTACTATGTAGCGGGGTAAAGCAATGCTTACGGGCCCACGGAGATAGGGGGCCCTAAATCTCATGCCAATATTTTTTTTAAATAATGAAATTTTGTTATTGTTCACAAAGAAATAGTGGTATCGAAATAAAATATATCGCTTAAAAATTTGAAACCATTAAATGAGTTCACACAGCTTATGACACAATTCTCTATTTGAAGTTTATTATCTTTGAGTCATAAAATATTAGAGCATGTGTCGTAATTTAAAATCATTTACCGCTCGAATTAGTACGTTTAGATAAAATAAAAAAATATTAATATAGAAAACCAATCCTTATAAACGTGGTGAAATAAAAAAAACTCGCCAAATAAACGCCAATAGCACGGGAAAAAAAATATTTTTTTGACTTTAAAAATTCGTTAGATAATTAATTATAAGTATTTCAAAGCAATAAAAAATCACAATCAATAGGAAAAATATCTGACTGTTGATTTCAATACTCACTTTGAGCACATCAATACTATATTTTGAGTTATACCCCGCAAAAGCCAAAAAAATAGATAATTTTTACACTTTTTAAATCGCGAATATCTCATAAACGAGAGCATTTCAAGAAAAATCATTATCGGATTCGAATTCAGTGGGTCAAACTTAGTAAAGATTGACTAATCTCCGCTCTGGGTATTTTTTTTTTGCTCAGTGTTATTATTTAACATAACGATTTCATAAATTTTTACGTTAAATTTCAAACAGTGACAGACTTCACAGTCGAGATGGCCAGATTAAACGATTTTAACTACGTTTTCTAAATCGAAACAGTAATCGTTACAAAAACTGAACGTCTGTAGGGTTCTTTTTTATTTTTTTTCGAAAACAATACTTTTCCAGTATTCATGTAGTCACCATCGCATTGTGATCTGATGAACCGTGTTTCGTTTATCTTTCATAACGGTCGAAAATTCATTCGAAATTTGCACCAAATATTTCTAATAATATTCTTAGAAATGGAGGGTTCAAAAAAAGTGATGAGTGGGCATAAAAAAGAAAACCTAAAAAAGTAAAGGAAAATCATCAAAAAATTGCCTAAACTTGATCAGTTCATAACTGTTCATAAATTAGAAGTTAAAACATTAACAAAAAAGTGTGGTTCAGACAGTGATTGTCAAATTAAATGACAAAGAAACGTTAAACGACATTTTGATGAATTAACTTCAGATTATCGATTTGACAACATAGAACATCTATTCAGAGTTAATGTTTTTTACTATGTAATCGACAAAATAACTTCAAATTAAGACACGTTTTGTATTTTTACTCATGTACTTTTAATTTACTCTTGTAATTTTATTAATAAAGAAATATCTTTCTAAAACAATGAACATAAGGCAATTTTCAGAATTATTTATTACCAAGTACAGTTGTTTAAAGAGTGATTTTTAGAAGTATATACTGCATTCATATTATTTTTTACTCTTCCGGTAACTGTGGCTAGTGTAGAAAGAACATTTAATAAATTAAAAATAATTAAAGGCTACAAAAGAAATTCGATCGGTCAAACCAGACTCAATGAACTCTCTTTACTTACAATTGAGCACAAAGAAGCAGCCTAAATGGACCTCAAACAACTAAATCATGATATTGCAAACAGTAAGGCTCGAAAGAAAAAAATTTAAAATTGGTGAGTTAAATTAAGAAAATTATATTATCTACCTATGTACATATTAACAATTATTATAATTATACTGCGTTGCGAAAGCAAAAAATTGGTATTTCGATTTAAAAATTCGAGGGGGGGGGGGCCTTGATGATTTTTTTTTTACGGGCCCAAAATTCCAGTTACGCCACTGCGACCAAAGTCTAGTTATTTGCATTAAATAAGGAAATTGTGCATCGCAATTTAATTACACACTCATTTCTACGTGCATTAAATGAAATTTTTAGAATACTACGGCGAAATTACACGATTGCCTGTAAAAAGCGAAATTTTGTCAATCAAAAGGTATTTACTGTTTTTAGTAAATTGTACCACAAACGTGTGACAAAATTCAACAAATTCGACACCCCCAAAAAAAAAAACTCAGGGATAACAGTGAGACCAACGTGGAAATTAACTAAAATTAAGTTAAACGAATTTCGTATGCAAAACGCAAAGTTAGTATGTACATACATACATAGATTTGTATTTGAGCGCTTGTAGAGAAAGTAGATAACTACGTATGTATACCTAAAACAATTTGTTGACATAAAGGAAATTAAAACGAAGAATGAAAATGAACATTGTTAAAAAGGCTTTTGACGAATGTGCAGTGTCAGTTATGAGTCACAATATTATGATTATGACATACGTATGTGCAATGCAACACCCAATTTGCACTTTTAGGAAAACGGACGGACCAATTATTTTTTTTTTTTAATACGGTTACAAAAAATTAAGAAGAAAAACAGCAGTAGGTGGGCATATTTATTATCGAGTTGCGACATTGAATGAATATATATATTTTTATATTTATTTTAATTTAAATCGTTGTCAATTTATCACTTCGTTATGTATGTAACTTATGAAAATATTTATAGGTATAAATAAATAAAAAATTCGATTTATTTTTGAGAATTTTTTTTTTACACGATAGTCCCTGGAACGTATCCCCCCGTGCAAAAAAGAGAATCGGGTATACCTAAACCGTACCTGAGAGGACATGGAATAAAACGACTGACCAAACGGACTATGGGCTGAGGAATTGCTACAGATTGCTCAAGACGGACGGGAATGGCCTCGATCCGACGAGAGCTGAAAATGATGATGACGATCGATTACTCGAGACGATGCACGTATAACACGCGAGCGCACGTGCGCCCAAAACCAGTTTTGTATGACGTTCTCGCTGCTGAGAAAAATTACCGAGCCGACGCGAACGAACTATACACCGCTTGCAAAACAAACTTGAGACCGATCGATCGATGAAATCGTCGAAAATTGTAATTGCATCGTTAGCGCGCGTTATCAAACGATAAACTTTCGACTGTTTGTATTGTATGTGCACACAAATGTCAAATGTGACAGATGGCGCGAAGGGTGGGGAAGCGGGGAGAGGGGCGGGGAAAAGGGGGCGTGTCTACGTTCGAGGTGTCAATATGGTCGAAGCGATGAGTGGTGTTGGGTGTTGGGTGTTGGGTGTTACCGATGGGTGTGGTGGTGATAACAGGAAGCAGCAGAAGCCACAGCCATCGAGATGATGGTTGGCGGTGGCGCGTCCCAGTTGGGCCGCACCCCGTAATCGCCATAAGAACATGGGGGCGCTGCCCCGAATCAAAAGAATACGTTAAATCCCCCCCCAACCCCAAAACGCAACTGACAGGCGACAGATCCCACGAACTGCAACCGACAAACTGACTACGGCGCGGCGGTCGCACTCAATACTGCCAACGCGATCGGTACAACTGCTACCAACAAAACTGATTACGTATCGAAACGTCATTTTTCACCGAAAAATAAATTAAAAGTCGCTTTAAAAATTTGTAATAAAATGCACACATCATTATGATGCACTTTTAGCAGTTGATAAATTAGCGACGCGTGTTAATATTCGTTGGTTCGTCGGTGAACGTGCCGTTTTTACGCGTCGTCGTTCTTCGTTTATTATTTGTGTGACGTTATTGCTATCGATTGTGGTACGTTGATGTGGGGTGTTGCACGTACGTTTCTACGCCATATGAAACTATAGAAATTCACGCGTTTAGGGTTTCGTCAGAAGACGTGTGTGGTTAATTTGTGTGAGCCTTTAAGCTCGGTTTCGTAAGTGGTCTGGCCGTCTTGACTGTTGTGGCCGCGGCCGCTTTCCGGCCATCCGTAAAATTCAATACGAAAAAAACCATTACTTTACAGGTGCTATTTATGCAATGTCACACAAACAAATTTATGACCATCTAAGAAATAGTTTTTATTTATTTATTTTAGATAGCTTAAAAAGCTGATTACAAAATATACTTTATAACTATTAGCACTTGTACAGAGGTACTGTTTTAAGGCTGCCAGGAATCTATCAATTTAAAGTTAATTTTATTTAAGATAATTCGGGAATAGCTCAGTGATTAAGGTTTGGTTTCGCAAGGCCACAACAGCCAACACGTTTGGTTTTTTTGCTATTAATTTTTTTATATAATGTGGTCGCTCACTTTCATTAGTTCTCTCTATAGGAGCAGTTATTTGCTATTATATTTATTTGCTATTATAGCAGAAGTAATTCACCGATACCCTCTCTTTACCTGATTTAAAATTCGGTCCCGCTGTTCAGCGTTGGTTTTGGGAGACCTGTACGCTTCAGGATTCGTTTGAATCCACTTCGAGTTGATTTGAGCAAAAAGTGTTCGCGAAATCTGTACACATTGGTTATCACGTACGCATGGTCCAGTTTCAATGCGCGCACGCTTGACTTTCACGAACGAGGTCGACTAGTCGAAAAGTTCGCGGAAAAAATACGATAAACAAGTGTGTATAATGTTATATTGATCTGAAATGCACGAGTAATGTAATGTAATTTTCAATTGATTCGGATACTAATAAGAATTTCAGTGTTTCGGAAAAATCATTACTAAATCATCAAACAGCACATAATCAATAGCGCGACTAAAAGTACCCGTCGTCATGGAAAAATGTTGCAACTAACTTGTTCTTCCTCAAAAATTTTCCACTCGGAAAATCTGGCGATCGTTTGAACTTACATATGTACATATGTAGGTACATTTAGGTGCGTGGATTATAATCCACGCACCTAAATGACACAATACACGAAGTTCCGTACATATAAAACTTTCAGTCGAAAATCAAAATAGACCGATTAATCGATCTTTTGATTAATTAATAATGAAAAAGGTTGAGCTCACCTGAAGTAAGGGATGTGATTCGGGAAAGTTGTCCAGTGGACTTCGAGTGGGGAGCAGAGTAGCCCTCGATGGCCCGTCAGTTCTAACGGGCTACTCTCGACGATCGCACGCGTTTCGCTCGCATTTTCCCACGGTTAAATACTACCGCGAAATTTTTAAAAATTATATACAAATCGATGGAACAGTCAAATGTTTATCGAAAAAAAAATCAAAATCGATCGTTGAGTGCGTGTGGGTGTGGCTGTGATTCCTAACGTGTTGTTTGTGTTTCGAGTGTGTGGTCGTTTACGTGTTGGTCATTACCAAAAGTTCAAAAGTGAATTTGTCGAACATTGTGCGATAACAAATTAAAGGTAATTTACTCATGTTGAATTTATACTACATTTAATATTAGTAAGCATTAACATAATTTTTATTTCTTATTTACAAATTGATGCCGTATAAAATAATTAAAAAAGTCATATTTTATTAATTTGTTGAAATTACTTTATAAAATTTGAATTTTTCCCTACACTGGGTAATTTAGTGAATTTATGTGGGTTTTTTTTACCTATACAATTTTGATAAAATCCTCTTATGTTGATGTCATTTTGACAATTTTCCGACGGGCGGAAGTGGGTAGTTTATTCTTGGGTCATATTTTATTTTTTGTGTACTTTAATAATACTATGTGTTTTGATCGACGTACATAATGCTAAGTACCAAAGGTAAGTACTTCCAACAGAAAAAAATCGTTAAAATCATTCGACCCGATTGATTAATCGTTCTTGTAATATTTTTTTCATACGCACAGTTTTTCAATATATTCGATCGTTAGCCCCTTTTCTCCCCTACAAACTACATCACCGCAATTTTGATCCGTAAACAATAAGAAAAGGTTAACGCACTACAGTGGGTAGGTACATACATAGTGGAAGACCAAGATCGTGATGATAAATAATCTAAGCCTCGACTATACTTCACGAACATGATTGATATGCATAGCACTTTTTTTTGAGTCGATGTTATCTCGATAGACGTATGCCCGAATTAATTGACTTTAGCAGTAAACAAGACACGTATGTTTGTTTTATCGTACATTAAACTATTATATATTATTTGTATACAAATTACAAGTTGGGCGTCAAGTTTTTTTCGATCCACCTATATACGAATTACGTTGGCGTCATTAATAAAATTAAAGGGGATGGTTTATATCTTCGCATTATAAAAGGGAACCACCCCTGTTGTACCTTTATTTGGCATTTAACGAACCCACTTCTGTTGTGCTCCAGCTGTCCTCAACATTTCACCGCTTGAATTAAATTTTCGATCCCATTGAGTCGCAATTTGAATGTTTATTGTATTCACAACTGTGCCAGTTTATTTTAGCAATAATTTCAAACATCCCCCTCGTCTCGATGGCGAGTCCAGTGTAACGTTATTTTACAATGTAATAATACCAAGGGGGATATTTCGGTATACAATTGACATCAACGGCTACCAACGCAAGTTCCTTTTGTTTGATATAAACCGGATTCGACCCACCCTTTTTATTATTTCGTTTGTTCGATTTAATCACCTGCTTTCACGCTGCATATGGGTCAAATGCGTACACTTTTTTTCTACTACGAAATATACATGGCCAATGCAATCCCTAAAAGCTAAAAATATTTGTACACAATACTTACACGTATCAAGTTTTATTTATACATAGTAAAATATGAGCTTTTTATTTGTTAGTTATTCAGTGTTGCATACGTTTTCGTTATGGGTACGTATTCGCAACACGTTTGCGGATTTAATTGTATCTATTTCTTTCAAAGTCAAAACATCTGATAAGAGCATAGAGTACTGCCGTCAGAACTCGGAACTCGAACTGGACACATTTATTTGCTCGTGTTTCGTATACGAATTGCGCAATCATCATAACTTAAACGCGGATAATGTTGTTGTAGCTTTTCATGAATATCTCTCGCATGGAAATTGTGGCGTTAAACGACATTTCGAAACTTTTAATTTGAATTTATACTTCATTAGGGACATTTATGAAGATTTCATTCAGAAGATGCGTTTTAACTTTTACCGAGCGACCTTCGGATTCCGTGATAAGATTTTATAATTCGTTCTGATTTGGCCGTTAAGTAATTACAGCCTTCTAATTATTGACTGGGATTAACATTACACGTGCACTTACTATCATTGTATTATGTAAATAGTTTTCAATTAATTTTCCCTCTTGTATGATCAAAGAAGCGTTTTGATATGCATACTCGTAGTTGAACAGCCAGAGGGACTTTCACGACTTGACGTGTGACACTGACAATGTAATCCATCAAATTGAATGGTGAGCGTTTAATTTCTTCATCAAGCTCGTTCATGTTTTACAATAATCACGCGATGAACCCGTTGATTGTGAACGTCTAATCCTTCAGTATGCGTCCTCGCCTATACACCAATAGTTCTAAAGCCTTGAAGTTTACGCTTCAAAAATCATGATTCATAAGCTAGCCGCAGTCTCCCCGGAACAGTGCGTTTATTATTTTATTTTTTACATTAACGACTTAATCACCCAGCGTCGCCTCGGCGTTCGGCGCCGAAGAAATCAACAATATCATCGCGTATGAAGAATTCGCCTTTTTTGTTCCGACTAGACTTGTTTCGTACGCGTAGATTAGATCTTCGGCTACGAAAGCGATTGTGTATAGGTATATATGGGTATATGTGTGTATGTGATGAGCTCGTGGCTGACAGGTTAGGGCCCCATCAAAGTGCTTATTTCGAATCTTGCACTATAAAGGTTAACAAACCCGTGTGACATAAAGGTACCCTTGTACGCATTTGAAAATTATCGATTTCTATTGCGGTTCTATGATATTGAAAAGGTCGGGTTTGTATGTAGGTGCTAAAAGCTTTCTTTAGTGGAAAGGTTGAACTAGTACTTTACCGAAATTCAAACTTTTTATAATCAATTAGAATTAATGATACTCGTAGAAGAGTAATTTGACATGAAATCACTTGTATTCTCATACACTCAATTTATATAATTGTTTGTATGCTAGAAACTCTTAAAATGATATGGTATCATGGTAATAAATGATATCGTTAGATTGGCGAATCAGTTTTAGTGTGTGGTATAAAAATTTCAATCACAGATCGAGTGTACATACATATGTAGGTACATACTCTGTATGAAGTTTTGAATTATTTTAATTGAAGTTAGTTTTATAATTAAATTTATAAATTGAACTCGAACCGGTTGTGATGTTACGTACGTGTTCATCGTGATTAGGGCATGACATTGGTCGACAACCTGTTTCTTCGCGAACTAGTCAAAATTACAATCCTCAAAATGATGCGCTCGACAGCATTGTTTTCAATTAATTTTTATTGCTTAACTTAAGCGGTTTCCAAATTATGCGTTGCAACCCACCGGTGGGTCGCGAAAAGTTTTTGAAATGTGAATTTCTTTTTAATTATTCGAAAAAAAAAAATGAAAAAAATGGGAATTAAAAACGGAAAGAAACAAAATTAAATTTTAAAAAACATAGTATAACATAAGGATGCAGTGCGTTATTTGCTGCGACGTACTCGTGAGCGAGAGCATGCGACCGAACAAATTGCGTCGGCATATTGAGACGAAGCATCCGGACAACTGACAGACAACTGGGACAGCTTAGCCCTTCGAAAACGAAGCTTTCGTATTACATCAGCATTAATTAGTTTGTGAATCGCGCAAGCTGGTAAGCACACAATTGGCCAGTCTTTAGTGTTGCCAGCAATAAAATGGAATTCTTTGGTGATAAGAGTAAGAAATTAGTCGAAACGATTTCGGCTTAAAGTAGCACGGTTGCACGCAGAATCGATGAAATGTCCCACCAGGGCAGAAGATAAACTGATCCAAAGGGTTGGTTCCAGTAAATTTTTCTCTTTGCAACTGAACGAGACCAGGAATGTACATTGTACATATGTACATACATACAAGGTTTATTCCAGCTGCTTGTTTTCGTTAATTATTCTGGATATTGTTAAGTATATAAACATTATTATAAATCCCCCCCCTCATGTCCAATATACATATGTGGGTCGCTAAAGTTTGGCGTTCTAAAAAGTGGGTCGCGATACTAAAAAGTTTGGGAAGTACTTTCTTAAAGTACTAATAAATTGTATAATATTTTATTTTCGTTTTTGTAGAGACGTAGCCCATTATTTAGAAAATATCATATCAGAACTCTCTACCTTCTGTTATTTTCACACAGATAATATTAACTTAGAAATTATCATTAAAGCCAAACGGGAGTAAACGTTTGGTACCAAAGGGACTAAGGGTGCGTTGATGTTGAAGTCTTTAGAGAAGGTTAACATACATAGATATTTGTATCATTCTTCTACCCCAAAATTAACTGTCAATGTCAACGACGAGTCTCGTTAACGTCAACGATTGTAAGCAACGGCTATGTGTCATAGTGATTTAAAATATGCCATGCGTGTCGCTGTAATGCATTGTGACGAGTGTAGCAATTAATTTTCAACGCGATAAGCAATAACAACAAAGACTGACACATACGAAGATTTTGTAATAGGTACTATACGCATCGCGTACAATTAGCACAATACATACATCGTAGGTTTAACAATAAAACAGCTTTATTCGGTAACAGTTCGAGGGGTTTCTTGCGCTAAGTGGTCTCGCCGATAAATAATAAATAAATGGTGTTCGTTAACAGTTCGCTGTTATCTCAGAGCGGTCAAAACGTAAAGGTCGGCCTCAGGATGACCGGTCCTCGTCGGTGGGTCCCTATTCGAGTTGCATTATCCATGGATGTGTGAGTGGGTATGTGTGTTTGTATGTATATTGTATGTGCACGGTCTCGACTCGGAAACACCGTGTATAATGATGGGAAAATCAGCGACGTGTAAAATTGTACTTTTGTATACATACATACATACAATATTTTTTTATATTTATTATTCCCGGCCACACAAAGGGGGAGATCTCTCGATGCGACCGCGAAGTCAGTGGTATTTTTCTGGCTTTGGTTTTACATTCCCGTCGCTAGCGCGTTGCACTTGTACATATTGCTGTTTGATTGATGCGAGTTGCAGGTATTGCTAATTTGTACGATTGAGTTTTTTTATTAAATTTTTACAGCTAAACTGGGTTGAATGATCTATTTTCATCGTGAATGTGAATGTAGTAAGTTTTGTGGTTGTTTTTCTGTCGCCAATAAATAATTAATTGATAAATTCTGCAATGAAACCATTTTGTAAGTTAACTTGGTTATTATAGGCCTGTATTTAGTGAGTCAGGTACTTTTCAGTCAGTTATTAAATATATTAAATAGTAATTAATACTAAACGGTCGGTATTTATTGTTTGTGTAAAACTTACCAAAAATATATTTTTTGCTGATTATTTGTTTCGAAATACAATACTGACAACTTTCTTGAAAAGTTACTGACCGTTTATTGATTTAAATACTGACCGATTAATTAGTTGCCATTGTTATAATGATACATTTCCACGGTTCAAGAGTTCTTATGTTTTGGAAGTTTGCTATTCCATTAGATTAAAATGTTCTTAATGTGAATGTTGGCGAAATATTTATTATAATATACATACATACATATGTATGGTAGACAGGGTAATTCCAAGGCAAACGGACACTGAAGCAAGTGAACAGTTTGACGATAAACTTATGGAAATGTCCGCTTGCTCCAGAATTAACCTATTAATTAAAATACGAGTGGGTAACTAAATAATTGTAATATCAGTTTTTTAATGTAATGTTTAATGTATGTAGGTTACATTGTATTTTCTTCTATTTAATACAATTAGTAAGTAGACGACTTTTGATATCAAATTTTACGCTCAAGTCAAGCCGTTGTGATTGACGTTGCTATACGCAAAAAAAAACAGCACTATTCAGTGGAAAAAATGTGGTCCGTCACACAGGGGGGTTCACGCGATTAATATGCCGCAAATATGATAAGCTAGCAACTTACAACTACATACTGTGCTGTATATTATAATATAAAATACAGCAAGTTGTTTATTTTTTCAGTTACACTTCTAATTAGGCTTTGTTCTAAACGTTATATTTTTTTGGGATAACATTTCAGTGTGAAATTGCAAATTTCATCAAAATAATAAGTGTATATAAAAATGTTTGTCATAATATATTTTACGTTAACGACATTCGATGAGCGAGCGTTAGCGACTCTTTTGCGCACTTTGTTTATCTCAAAACAATTAAGGTTAACAACCTGCGAATGTTTGATTTTTTTGCATGCGTACAATTGTATGTATGTACCTATAATCGAAACACATACACGGACATGGATTTGTAAGTTATGTATTTTTTATATATACATTATACACGTCATGCAAAAGCGCAATAATAACTGTAAGAGCGCCGTGTCATTATTCATTTGTAAATAGCGGTGTCAAGCCCTTGTTGTTAATTCGTTTTTTTCCCATAGTAACTAAGTAATTGATGAAAATGTGAAACGAGTGTCAGACGGGTCGTGTCTGTGGTTTGTCTAATGTGGAAAAATCAACGTCGGTACAACCATTTCTTTTGGCATAATTATTACGAAAGCGTATTTAAATAAACCTACATAATCACAATAAAAAAAATTATAAATAACAACCAGGTGTATGAATAATTGTAGCGTCTGATTCACAGCATTGTGAAAAACTGAAACTATACAGACTGTTTGTATGTATTCGGTATTCCTATTCAATGCTCACTATTTTGTTACGATCGGTTGGTTAATTGATGTATCATTTCCGATGCCAGGTTCAAAATATACACAAGGTAACTCAAATTCAGTTGGTTTATTTCCACACAGTCATACTTATTTTATTGACTTATTGGTAATAATAATACGTTTACCATAAAACTGCATTCAATATACTATAATTAGTCGTTGTCGTTATCACAAGTGTACATACATACATACATACAAAAAGTATGAATATTTATTAAATATTTTTTTAATGGAAAACTTCGTTGGTACGTACATATGTATGTACCTATCATTATGCATGTCAATGTATAACCAAGTGCTACGAGTATAATTACGCATGTTCATACCATAAATAATACAATACCATAAAAGCACATTTTGAATGGATTCTCAATATAAACGAAGACATTAGCGCTAGTGGACGTCATTAGACCTATTCCGTTTTCATTTTCCTGAATTGAAATTTTGAATACACTTCTGGGTATACTGAAAAGTTTGTCAACCACTGCTATATAATAATGTGAATAAAAAGAAGATCACACACATACGAGATCCCAAAGTCGTGACGACACATCGTGCAAAGTCACTGACATTACATATAATGTACCTACAACATACATACATACATACATACATACTTTGATAATCGTATAAATATTTTCCTAGGTACAGTACATACATACATATATAGCGCTCGCACAAATCATAAGCATAAAAATTATCATTATAACCGTTCAAAGAAACCGACGAAAACTGTTATATACATATATTATTAAAATGTCAATAGCCGGCACAGTCTTCGTGTTGAAAATTAACGAATTGCGAGCAAGTCGTTGTTAACCGGTTACCCGACCAAGCGAGCGTAACCGCAACTCGGTTACGGTTTTCAATCACTAAATAATTCATCAACCCTATTCACTTTAAACGCGAGTTCAGAAAATCTAAAACCATACCTGATTATAATTTAGGTATACAGAACACGACAAGAATACTGAAAATTTTATTTTTATTGTTTCAGAAGACTGTGGGTGTGTTTTAAATCAATTGGAGGATGAAGATCAAGTAATGTGATCGGCGTTAGGGATGAACACACCAACCGTTCTCAGCGACTGCAGCTCTCGTCATCGTCATGGAAGGAAAGGGTAAATCTAACTTTATAATAATACATTGTATTGTGAATGAAAATGCTGTATGATGCGTCGTCAATGATAGGGAATGAAAAGAATACAAATATAGCAAACTTCTGCTATTGTCGAGTGTGGTATCTGATGGACATCAGTGTCGCTCGGATTGCGGAGTTCATCATCAACATCAGCCGTGTTCAACACGATCATCACGATCGTATATAGAGAATAATGCTGATCAGGGACACGGACTCGTGATGACCTCAGGTCATATCATTTTTTTTGTAGTAGTATTTGTTCTGAGAACGGATGTGTAATTGGAGTGCTTTGATTGAATGCGGTGGTAAGCTGATCTAGCGTTCGATGATTATTACTATGATGATTGGAAAATAATTGACGTTTTCAAATGCAGGCAACGGTAGTCGATTGCTACTCTTAGATGTATCGATTTAATATCAATTCTGGTAGTAACTAACTGTATTTGAGCTACCATTCCTTTCTGCCCCTCATTATCTCTCCTTGTCTTGTGCTTTAACAGCAATTTCTGTCACATTGCTCAAATTACACTCGGTAAAAACTGTCGAATCTCAGAGCTTATAGAGTGCATAATAATAATTATGCAATTAATTATTATGGATATAAATAATTGCTCTACGTTTTACACGATGATGCTATTATTTCATATTATAATTAATATGATATCTTTTGAATTAATGTAATGCTAATCTAAAGAAGCTATGATTGTATCTTAATGATATAATATTTCATTTCTAAATGTATCAGTGTAAATATTATTTTTATGAATGTGCTTTTTTTAAAATCTACTATTACTGTTGTGTGTGTTTAAATTAATTTGAATTTTTTAGATATATTTGGTTAAATTTATATAATTTGAAAGTGTCCACTAAAAAATATAATATTGTAGATTGAGATCTGCAATAATAATAATCAATCAACGCAATGAATGTGCAAAATAAATTATGTGCGTACAATCGCGCGCAAGCAAATTCAGATCGCGGTTCACATTGCAATAAAATTAATCGCATTATCAGCGACTAATTACGTATTGCTAGATCGTCGTAACAAAAGATTGTAAAAATTCGCATTTTGGCATTTTATTATTACTTATTTATATGAAGATGAATGACCGTGTGAGAAATTCGGAAAAACTTCCTGATTTTGTTTTTGTTATATGGAAAATGGAGTGACCCAATTTCGCACGCATAATGATAGCCATCTGCGAACTTGTTTAAGTGCAAAATCTTACATCGATTATTTAGTGTTATAATAGTGAAATCAGATTGGCAAATTAAAAATTTAAATGCGCGTATACATATATTATCTTCTTGTCTGATTGAAAGATCAACGTTAGAAATACACAACACACGTTGAATTATTCATCGAGCTAAGAAAGCGACAGATTTGCTGCAGTTGACCATATCAATATGTAACGTTACAATGTTGCATGTATTTTTTAGCATAAAGATCGAAGAGTGATTGAGAGTACATATTTATTTATGTTGAGCTCAACTTAATTAATTCAACATAGGACAACGAAACTAACAAAATTAATCACGTTTTATGATTAGCATCCTGCTGAAAAGGAAACGATCGCACAGTAATAATAATACAGTGCGTATTAATTAAAAAAATAAATTCTCGGAAGTATTTTTTATTGCCGTAATTCGTATTCAAATTTATTTTCTAAGGCAATGTTTTTTTTAATTTGTGTGTTTGTGGTTGTTGTTTTCAGATCGTCTAAGAAGTCGTTAGTTGCGCTCTCTGATCACTTTGATGATCTCGAAAATTTTAATGACAAGGACCCCGCTGGACCGCGATCCTCATCATCTGTAAGTACTTTTATTTTACATAATAAAATAAACTTTCATACTAGAGATAGACTTGTTTATCTCATATAATATTTTTCCATATAAGGTACAATAAAATTTATGAACGTCGTACCTCACAAGTATTCACACCATCCACCTTATAGTATTCGATTTATATACTTGTACATAATCGGTATGCTTAATAGAATAAATGTTTTATGAATAAAATGGGTCTCAATTGAGAATTTCGTCTAAAAATTTATAAATAATTGTGTCGATATGTTGAATCAGAGAGATTTTGGCGCATCCGTGTCTTGCGTATACACATGTACCTACAGCTTCTCTTATCGATCCGATCGACTTGTATCATTACCAAATTAGTATTCCGCAAGAACGTCGCTGCAGATTGCAATCATACACACGCCGAATTTTTATCTGAAACGAAATTATAGTTATCAAATGCAAAAACTAAATAAAATCACGTAGCAAACACGTTCGTCCAGCCGTCACACGTCGAACCGGAAACGTGTCGTGTGTTCAACAAACAGTACTCTTACGTCTTCTCGACAGATGAATTAATAACACCGAGACATACACGACGAATGTGTGCTTTCAACGATGGCACCAATAAAGCTCACCATACATACAATCCTAATTCGAAAAGTTATCAAAGACGTGAAAGTTGTCGAAGCTCTACCGTTGTCGGTTCGCCATACATTTATATATGTAGGTATACCAGACGCATTCTCGTGCGTTTCGTTTTTATTAAAAGTTTAACTCTCTGAGTGCGGCGCGTGGGTCGATTTCTTTTTTTTTATATTATTATTTTGTGTTATTTTGTTACCGAACGCCTCAGGGTCTCCTCGTGAGGTCTTTACTCGGCCCTTGATCTCCCCCCTGTCGCTATACGGCCAACCCAACTGGCGGTGTTGGTGTATAGTGCCATTAATGTATACTTATATTGCACACCCGAATGTTTCCATTTACATATTGAATTTTTTTTAATGGGGTGCTAAAATGACCGTTTGAAATTATTATTGAGTTGGTCTCTCAACATCAACGACGTCGCAATCGTGTTCGTCGTAAATGCTTGTAAACATTGTGTTGTGATGTTATTTTTATGTACGCATATTTTCATTGCCCAATGTTGTCCGTTTGTTTATTATTAAATAGCTAGTTGTATGTACTTGGCGTTTGAATTTTTGTCGATTCAATATAGCTATTATTTTGATGACATATTTTATATGTTTGTTCATTCCTGCGAGTGTTTTCCTTGTATGATAGTTTTCTTTATAATTTTCCGACAAAATCCAATAAGAATCTGCGAAAAACAGACTAGATTTTCTTCTTGTATTAGACTTTCGATAGTGGTACTATGCATTTGATTACATTAAGTCGGTTTTTCTAATAGAAAGCGAACGTAATATCTGTAGATATAAGTTATTGAATAATACGTGTGGGTTTCGTCCCAACTGTGCGTCGAAGTCTCCGTGTAATAAAGCGTAATGTAAAATATTTCACAGTAAGCTGACGATATCTGGCGTAACATACGCCTTTCCGGTATATTTAAGCGATAAATTCGCAAAAGTAGTTCACTCTTTTGTCGCATTTGATTCATATAGTAAATTATATGATGGTACAATACGTATATTTCATGCGAATTGCTGGAAAAATTGACGTATTTGTAAATAATACCCTGATAATTATACTATACCTGGATATACATAATTAATGATTTAGAGTTATACATTTGAAAAATGGGTATTTCCACAAGTGAACGATTTGTATTTCGCTGGGATTTTTTTAGCCAACTGTCACTTTTCACTGTAATAACGACGAATATGCGGAAATATGTGTTTACTTTATATGTACAGAAATTTAACATTCAATCAGATTAACCTCCCGAGGTGCCGTTTGTAAAATTAATTCGCACAGCGTTTAACTTACTGCCTAACTGAAAACTGTTAGCAATGCGACTGTTTAAACTGCGGAAGCATTAAAACCGATAATTACATACAATTAGCGTGCGAACAATAATGAAGAAAAAAAAACAGGATTATCGCTTTTTCGCATAAATTCAGAATCGACTTCCTTCGCACGAAACGAACATTTGCTAAATTAGAGCTATAGAACGCTCTTTTTTTTTTTTTAAATTGCATTGCAAATTAATACGATGAACGCGTTGCATGTCGACAATGCAACCGATCGAATTAAGGTCAAACTGAAAATGGAAAAACCGAATACAAAACTCCACTATGGCGTTTCGAATCGATCGATGGCATGGTAATATTCAGGTTTTGAGCTATAAACTCGATTATTTTACTGGTGTCGATTTGAGATGATGATGTTTTCTGTCACGATATTGTGATTTGAGGGTTTGCAAAAAAAAACTGAAACTTTAATGGCGTATTATGTAGAACGCTTTCAGGTGCGTTCATGTTGGTCGACTGTTGGGGCATGGCTTTGTTCGGCCATCATCATACATTATTCGCCGGCCAGCAGCGATCGCCGAGGGCAAACCACATGCACCTACCATGGTTGACCCCTTGACTAGGGTGACCAAAAGCTATATATATATATGTACATATATATATAAATATATATATATACATATATAAAAAATAGTTCGTTTTGAAAAAAATTCTAATTTTTATATTTTAATATTAAAGATAGGCTTGTTTAAAGTTATCTTGCTATTGCACGTATACTAAATCTATATTTCAAAGCGTATATACTTTAATAGATGTATGTAGCTCGGTTTGCGAATTTGAGGAAACTTGAGGATATATCGCCTTGGGGAGTGTTTTGTATGCAGTTTCACATCAATTCCGTTAAGAGGTGTAATCATGAAAATTATAGCGATCATCAATTGTGAGTATAATGGTTTAATAAGTGGAAGTGTATAGTTTTGCTTGACTCCCAACGTTTTCTTTTATATTATAGCTACATAGTTTCAAGTGAGCAAATGTGCTACTATGAAAGTTTCGATGTTTACTTTTTAAATGTAGTTTACCTGATTACACGAATAAGCTACAAGATTGCATAAATTGTTAAACTAACAAGCTTAATAATCCCATAATGCTATTTTTCTGTCTATCGTCAAAAAGTTTTCCTTTAGTACATATGTACTGTAAGAGTGTAAGACGACGTCGATTATAAGACGCACCCCAAATTCTGAGACATTAAAATAGGAAGAAAAAAATATGCGTCTTATAATCGATGCAATACGGTATATTGAGTTTTCTTTAAAAGTATCGAATGATTATCAAAATTGCAACGATTTGTCTGTTTAAAATGGCATCGCATGGCCAGCCTAGTCTTTCTTCTCGTCTTCCGAAATAAACGTCAGCCGTTTCGCTTTTCCCATGTAACGATTTACACGAACGATTCTTCTCGCTCGAGACGCACTGTTTTTTCGAAATTCACTACTACGTAAACGTAATACGGTTAGTTGTACACGTCTATTACGTTTTTTGTTTACGCTGTATTTTTTTGTTGATTCTTATTATTTTCATGCAATGAAACTGCTTGATTTTAGCTCAAAGCAAATTAGCATACGTGTAATTGGTTAACTGACGAGCTCCCACGTACATCATCGATGTCATTCGACAGCTGCAACTTTAATCTCTCAATTATTTTTTCGATTGACTTTGATCGATGTGAATAGTTTATTTATCTTTAATAATTGGATTTTTTAAAAGGAAATTTTCACAATCGATCGCTGAGAATAAATCAATACGGATTGAACTCAAATATAATAATAAATAATAAAAAAAATACACGTGCGAATGATTGATGCTCAGCACCTGGTAGAGCAAGAGTTTCGAATGACCCGAACGATCTGCGCTGTTGTTTAAAATTAAAGCAGCTTTTGTCGAAAACAATGCGACTATAAATTACTATGGTTAGTTGTAACTAATTTTAAAATTTAAATTTTCCCATGATCTAGATATTTTCAATGCCTAATCCTTTTCTTCGATGAATGAACCGTTAATTTTTAAAATCATACCCAAGCGCGTTTACCTCAAAATATTTTACTAATAAAAAACAAGCACGTATGTATGTACATATGTACATACATAGGTCAAATTTAATCTTGTCGAATTCCCACTAGCAACCTTGTTACAAAATTATGTCACTAATGATGTAATAAAAGGTGTAATCATAGAGATGATTATTTTTTTATTCACATTCGTTTCGTTTATGCATATTTAATAGTTGACGTAACGTTCGATCGTTTTTTTTTTCGTCTGAAACTGCAATATTTTGCACGTCACGTTTCAAAACTGCAACGAAACGATTTCAAACATTGCCGACAATTTCTCCGTTTGCTCATATCGCATCCGCTTATGCACTTGTCTATCCTTTATTCACGCGAATAATATGTTACGTATGCGCGTAATCGATTTACGTTCGCTCAACGTGAGATAATACATAAAATATTACAAATTACCTTGGGAAACATTTTGCCCATATTAATCCAACACACCTGTATAATCTTTTCCATATATTACTTTTATTTTTGAATAAAAACACTCATACCCATTCAACATGGGAGAGTATAACAATAAAGTTGGGCAATAAACGCGAGATTAGAATACGCTTACACGCCCATGGGGGCCGAAGCGTTCCTCCGGTTTTATGTCGCATAATTATCACCATTAGTCAATCGTTAAAATCTTGACGAAAAAATAAAAGGTAACATCTCGCATAATGGCAAATCATCGGCACACCTACCGGCACGTCCTTTATAAGCGGTTCCTAATGACACACAGCCACCGACCGTGCTGTAATCTCCCAATTAAACAGTATTTCGCGGCGCAGAAACTGGCAATAAATAAATGCCGACTGTTGATTGTGAGTTTCTGACCGGTTGGAGTTTAGGATTGGGTTATAGCTGCTGGATTCTACGTGCACATTCCCGTCGCTCGCGCGCTGCCTCGTGGGTGAGTTAAGAATTGAACGATTGCGTAAAGTCGACGGTTTAGTTCTACCGATGCGTAAGAGACTTCGACACCTATCCCACGCACGTTTCTATTAGGGTTAATTGGTATTTTATTTGTCGGTTACGGGTGAATTTGGAATAATTACAGTGGTCGTCATTCGTGGGGGCTGGAGTGTATATTTGGGTTCGCTGTCTCGATGGTATTGCACATTACTGCATATTTTATATTCAGTTTCAAAGATATTAATTAACCTAGTCTGGACTACCTATATCTTTATATTCCTATGTCGTTTTCTACTAAATAAAGTATTTATACGACCGTAGACTATCCCTAATCCAATTTAAGCTAACTTAGCCTAAGCTAAACTAACCGAACGAATGTATTTTTATGGTGTTTTCCTCCCTAGGGGGGGAATAAAAGGCCTGAAAGGGAGGAATGAGGTGTCTCTCAAAAAAATTCTAATAAATAATTCATTAGAGACGATTCCATTTTGGATACAACGTGATACTTTGAGGCATTTGGAAAATCTAATATAGTCCTTTGACGATTACTGATTTAAAACATAAAGAGTCGATACTAAATCCTTACAGTTTTGACGATGACGATGGTGACATGCAGAAGGACGACTTCATCGATTTGCAGAGCAAAGCTCCGCTGAAGCAAGAATTCTCAAATCAAAACCTTAATGAATTTTGGTGCTCTTATACAGTTGCATATCCAGATCTGGCAAATAAAGCACTTTCGACCTAATTGTATTTGCTACGACTTAAGAATCTTTACTAATCTGGATTTTCAGTATCAATACAACACAGCTAGGAATCTACATACATATGTATGTATGTATTGGACGTCAGACATGACATGCGCTTAGTTCTATCCAAGAACGCCTCTCGAATTTCTCTCCTTGTTGATCAAAAGCAGCAACAACAATCTCATTATCTTTATCAATTGTAGGAAATAAATCATTTATTAGTTTAATTAACTTTATGGTAAGGAGGGGGGAGGATTGAACATTGTCTTCACTTCCAAGGGAGGAAATAAGCGCGTAAGGTTAAGAACCCCTGTCATAGACCATAGAACGATAACTTCAAGCGACTTACATTTAAACACCGCACTAAACCATCATCAACGAGTCGATAAACCTTTTAAATGCGGGCACACACTGCTCAACATGAAATTAAACATCAAACATTGCACGGATCAACCCATCTGCCCTCATCGTATGGAATTCGCTTTAATTGACGTTTTAATTGCTGCAACATCGAACACAATTCCGTTTAACAATTTTATTGCCAGACTATCCATCATTTTTCCGACGCGCTCACAACATCGTTCATCATCAAAATAATAAATTTGCGCGCGCGAAAGAAAGTGCAATTGCGTGCATAAATCACCGGCGATTTTTTTTCGTTCTCTTGCACTCTGCGAGAACGCATCAATCAAGCGGTCTTTCCTGTTCAGTGGAACTCGGTTATTGAGGCACATCGTATGTGCCGTTCTAACTGTCGTATACGTGGATCGAGTGAGGATGACCCTGACTAATTTAGCGAGCTTTCGACGTCTCGATGCTGGCAGTGAATCGCGAACTGTTAGGACGAAAGACTGCCGCAAAATTGATTAACCGTTGACGGTTAACGTCAATCGAACACATGTTATCGTATGCATTCGCATTCCAGATGAAGCCGTTGAAGTGGCTGTCGACGATGTAAATTCAATTAATCAATGCACTCTATGTTAAGCGCCTGGGATAGAAAGTCAAAATGTTGACGATTGTTGCCTCTGTGTATGCTTAGGCTTTATACAGTCGGTTTTAGATGCAAATTGTACGGCACGATCGATCGTAATTTGTCTGTCAGTTAACCATTTTATTGTCATTACAAAAATTGCCTCGTCCTAACCGCGACTGTTTTTAGAACAATGGTTTCTGTTCGGCCTTGCAACTTGAAATTATATTCCGATCTGATATGTACGCGATCGAAAACAAAAGGCTTGATCAGATTACTCTTCAATTTCCATATACTAAAAATAAACTGTATCGAAAGTTTGTCAATAGTCAAATGTTTTTATAATAATAAAATAGAAAAATAATTAAATAAAATCTAAACGTTTCCTCAATATTGTGTCTAAATATGCGTGTGCGATGCGATATGAGCTAATTTGCGTGTTTTTGTGATATAATTCATCTGCAATAATTATGTTGCCGTTATACGTTCTTCTTTGTTTCTGTAATTGTTGGTTATGTATCATATTGAAGAAGATAAAATCGTAAATAAAAATAAGTCATGCTCTATTGTAAAGTGTTATAAATTGGATGTCTGTTGTTTATGATTATTATTATTAAGAAGAGCTACATTTTTTTTAACAATACATTTTACGTACAGTAACTCAGTCTCATTTACAGTATCAAAATTGGGTTTTTTTTTTGATTTTATAGGATTTCCTTACCGTTATAAATTGAGTTGCCCTTCATTCGACAATGCGTAATAAATTCATACGTTAATTTTATAACACACTCGAGCGTTTCAGACGATTGGCATTCAAAATGCTCGCATCTCAATAAAATACGTGTGAAATTTTCCATTGCGGCTCGTTACGAATTCATTGCACAATTTACCATTTCATTTCGGATCTTCCGCGAGCGGTGAAATCGTGCACTCTTTTACATAACAAAATAAATATAACAAATCGAATTTTTCGAACGCGGTCCAATCGAGTTAACAATACCATTCCTTTCACAACTAGACACCGACACATACGTGTATGTATGTATGTATATTGAATATATAGGTATAATCGCATTGTTCTCGTCCGAGGATAAAATAGCAAGGATGTGCCCGTCGATCTATTTATAATACGAGCACCTAAAGGCATGCGGGAGAGGGGCGGGATAATTTATTCATCACGAGTTTTGTTCTTCGTTCGCTCGGGCCTATATGTAGGATCGCTCTGACATGGGCAATTTGTAATTGCAGATATTGTAATTGTTGCTCGAGTACAATACCATTATAGCGACGGACAAATTCCTTGACATCGATCATTGAAGTCTACTATCAAAGTCAGTAGTTTCAGTATCAGATGTCAAAGAAAGACTCGCACAGTAAGTGTTGCTTCAATTCTATTGATTTATTATGCTTTCAAAGGCCCTCGAACTTTTGTATACGAAATCAACCACAATCTGTCTGTGGAACAATGAATTTTTACATAATTATTACTTGCGATTCGTGGAATTTACTCCTTTGAAACAATCGCGCTACCACTTAATCGACATGAGAACAGAATTTACCACTGTCGTCGTTTTGTGGTTTTTCTAGATCGACACCTTCGAGTGTTTTGACACGTGGGTAGTTCAATAGGCTTAGGCGCCAAGGTTTGCCTTGCTGTCTATAATATGTATACGTGTATTATAAGGTGGAGATTGCAATGCACTTCCACATTAATATGAAATGCACCCACAATCGAAATCATTCGAGACGTGCCAATAGCGCTTGCATTAATTGCATCGTGAGCCACGAGTCTGCAAATACCTAGCTTGAGTACTCCGCATTGATACAAACTTGTTAAGGGTTAAAAAACAAAGGTTAACTTTAACCTCATATATGTATGTATGTACATCTTATTTGTTTACTCGGTTTGCCCATCATACATACAATGGTGGAGTCTAACCCATAACTCATAACCCCCATCCGTGTGCGCTGGTTTGTACAAATACAATACAGTCCATAGCCCGTTTGACAGTACGTAAAGCAGTTGTATGGTGTACCGTTGATTGAATGGGTGTATAGCCATAAAATCGCGTTGTCGGCTTTGACAGTGCTTAAACAAATGGTTTGTTATGTTGGCAATGCGAACGTGATCCAATGACTCAGGCAGGCAGACGGTTACGCTAATATATAGTATTTAATCGCATGACTAAGACCCAGCTATGCCGAACTACTCCCCCGTTGTACGATATTTTGTCGGGCAACCCTTGGTACTCACATATAGCTTGCAACAAAATTAGTAAGATTATTATAATAAATCTTTGATTCTGATAGTATTTGGAATTTTATACAAATTAAAATTGAAAGGGAGATCAAAAATAACAGTAAACAATCTGTTACGTCCATTGGCTAATTTACATACTAAACGAATTATTCGACTCAAAAAAAATTACTATCCGAAGAAACAGGTTTTTTTTTAACATTGCCGACGTTTTGAAAAAATTGTTTGTTGACATCGAGAGCTTTTATTCTTCGACTGTTCGACCAATTTGAGCAAACATTCACACACAAATAAAAATAAATAAGGCATAAAAAATAACGATTGCACTTAAAACACGATAGGGTCATAAATCCTCGGAGCTTCTCTTCAAAACGTCCGCGCGTTATCTGTACGCGTGACGTTAACGCAATTTATAGTAAATATTTTATATGGTTACTGTGCCTTAAGCTATATTCGATGTATAGAAAGAGAGTCCTTAGATATTACGGGAACATATTTTTTTCAACGATGCTTTATAATCAATTAATGAACTGTAAGATAGGAGCGCGAGCGCGCTGTAAACGTTAATTTCCCTTTAGGCTTATTTATCTATATGCGTTTTTGTTTATAATTACAGGCCTCACTAAAATGTACCATAAGATATATTACGCAATAAACGAAAGTCATGATTAAAAGCGTCGCAAATTATCGTACTAATTTTTTATATTGCATTTGCTTCCTGTCTTCGTGTATTCTAACTGTTTTGACGTCAAAATGTATGATGAATTATTCGGACTAACGCTGTTTTATGGGTTCAAAACACATGAAAGTAAGTTCTAGAATTTAATTAGTTTGAATATGTTCGCTGTTTTTATGTGAAAATGCGAATTTTCCACGCTTGATTGGCGCCCGGGGTGATCTTCTGATTTATCGTCTCTTTGACACGACCCTGCTCCGCCATTTCATTCCGCTTATAATTTATTGTGTAATTAATATTCAGCACAATTGTTCGATTAGTAAACTCCTCTTTTCTTCAAAACTATGTACGTTACGACAAAAAAAAAAAACAGCAATGTCGAAAGCAACGTGACCGTGAATAGGTGTTCAAATATTGGCAATATCCCACACGCTAAATTAGCTCATTATCTTGAGGCGTGTGTGTTTGTGTTTTAATGTGTCATATCTTCTTGTGTAACTGCATTGTTACAACACTAATCAAATCTCAACTTGGCTACCTTTCGGTTTCGACGAGCTCAGTGCTGAGATTATCCTACGCGGAATAACAGGTTGTGTTCCTCACCGATCCTTTTGGCTCAATTTGAATTATAAAATAGTGATAATTTTATGTATTTAACTCGTTTAGATAATCATTACAGTCGTGTTAACCAACAAACCTTGAAATTTAAGTTGATTTAAGAATCAACATAAATCATATTTATATATTTGCAAACTTTATTTAACGAACAAACGTATCGAGTTCAAGGTTCATAAGGTGTTACCACTAATCGGAAGTGAAATTTTATTAGTGTCTCGTTGTATATTTATGATATTGTAACAATGCTCGAGTATACAAATGTTGCTCAAATGTAGTCAGATTTGTTTAAACCCATCTGCATAACATTTATATAGTGTTATTGTTTTTTTTATACAATTCTGCTATCTACAAAAATGGAATTGAATTTAGAGAAAGTTAGGTGTTGATTAATGCACTTGAATTTTTTTTTGTAATCAATCTCTTACGTATATCGTGACTTGCCGATAGCCTTTAACACATTTTTTCAATCAAAAATAAAAACAATAGTAACGTTATGCCAGAACTAACGCCCCCATGCATTCGTCATTTGATTCGGATTTACCCACTGATCCCGAACTAGTTATTGTACGCATTGTTTTCGCTTATTTGCTAGTATCAAAAACCAAAAATAAATAATAATAACAAAAAACTGGTACAACTAGAACGTCCGGCTTGTCGTTTTAATCTCATTTCTCCGTCGTATTTTATTTTTTATTCGACTCGTCAATCGATGCCTTTCATATTGAAAAATACGCATCGCTGAATGGTATGTCGTTGACGTTTATCTAAACTGATGATCTTATTATTTTTTTTTACAGCATTCTCATGCACCTGGAGGTCTAGTTCCACCGAGAATGGCACAACTGGAAACTTTAGAAGCTAAGGTTAGTGTTGTCTTTGTTTTTTACAGTCTCAATCTTATATGGGTGCATAAACCGTTGAACGAACACATTGTTTCTAAGCGGTTATAATAATAGATTAGTTTATATAGGAAAAGTAACGCAACAATCGAAAGAATTTCAATGACAATGGATATCATTATAAACTACAATATATTTATGTACGCATGGCAGTAAAAAATGTACAATTCAAAACGTGCCAATGTCAATGCCGGCCAAAAGAAACGCTCTATTCACTAATGCAACCGCAACATTATAAATAAATTACATTTTTTTGCGTTGAAATTATATTCGCTATATGTATGTATGTACTTTAGGGTAGGTATGTCGTTTTATTTTCACGGGATTCGAATTTAAATTGTACCCGTTATTAATACGCAACGAAAATGTAATTTCCTCCGTATTAACATAATAAACCTGTTTTTTAACAGAAATTAAAGTATCGTGTGTGTTTGTGTGCTGCACTTTTCGGTATATGTAATACCATCGTACGTTGAAAAGTTCGATAAAACGTCGGATTTTTTTTTTCGAATCTTCTGTAGATCTTCTTATTGGAAGATAAGTTCGTTCGAAAATGGACCTTAAACCGCGACGGCGGTGATTATAAAACGTTGGTTCGACCGTTACGGTTGTGCGATGAACCGTTAACATAATAGAATCCCATGTCTTCGACAGGTTGTTTCGCCGACATCATATTTGTTTCTCATGGTGAGGCCGGTCGAACTGTTCTAGTCGGTCGCTGGCATCAATGCAATAATCTATTGGAGGGGCAGCAAGGTCAAAATAGGCGTTGAGAAACATAATGGCAATAATAGTGAATTTTTATAGGATACAAATACATCGAAAGTTTGAAAATCATAGTATTACTACTGAAACCAATTTATTTTTGTCGCTATAATGAAAAGTACGTGAAGTTTTTCCGTGGAGACATCAACGAATAATCAAGCGCGAAACCCAAGCATGCAATATTCACACAATAGGGGCTCCTGCACACTGGCGGATCTTCCGCCGCGGATAAGCTGCCGCGGAACGCCATGGCGCGCCAGTACATTGATTTTCATACAAATGAGCGATAGCCGCCACACTAAGTGGGCGGTCCGCAATTTCGGCGGGCGGAGCGCAGCACTCCGCAGATGTTTTAATTCCGCAAACGGCTTGATCCCCTAGCGGAAGGGCTACGAGTTGCATCCAATCTGCGATCGAGGCGGATCGCCCAATGCAGCAGCGATCGTCCGGAATGGTAATCCGCGGAGAAATATCCGCTGCGGCCGGACCGCGAGGTGTGCTGAGGCCCTAAATAGGCCTCGGAATTTCGGATTCTCGAACCTTTCGCCTTTGTTCTTTATTTCGGCGTTGCCGTTGCCTTCCTGATTTTTCGTTCGAAATAATGAATATTATTTATTTTTTTGTTAAATTTTATGTTGTAGGCATGTATGTACATATGTATGCATGTGTATGTATAAAATAAATTTTCTATTTAGCTTAATATATAATATAGTGTTCAAGTTAATAAAATAAAAATGTTCAAAGAAAAACTCTCATATTTCAGATAGCGAGCATTTCGCAGAATTTGCTAGATTTCACAATTGGTAAAAAAATTTTAAAAAAAATAAGAGTGCGTTAAAATAATGCATTAAAAGCATCTTCTCGGTAATTGGAGACACCAAAACACTCATTATTTTTGGGTATGAAAAATTAAAAATAATATACAAATAATATTATTGAGTATTTACATATTATGTATTTATGTTATATATTATAGCCTAAAATATGTTATAATAAATAATTGTTCTGTAAAAGATGGAGAGAATATGTTAATGTTAGAGTACGAACGTGAGTTCGGGTGGGTAACGGAATATCCTAAGAAGTGTTTAGGGTCCAAAGGTCGTACGTTATCAAAATCATCCATCTTTCCACAGCTATAAATAAAAATTCTAGGCGTTGCCTGATTGCAAATATTTATATATTCTTTCTTATGTTGTTTTTTTTTTTTTAAACTACTCTATCTATCATTGGATGAACTCATAAAATAAGTTTGTATGGTTGCTCGAAAGAAAAATGGTATTCAAGTAGGTATCGTAGTTTATAAAACGACGGATCATATGAAGTACCTCTGCAAAGCTTGGTTTCGATTAGATAATCGGTATGGGAATGTATAGAAATTATTTAATAGCGAAAACGTGTGTCAAATTCAAACAGCAAATTTAATTACAAACGGATATTCTAACCTACATACATAGCATAATATACCTATGTACATAAATGTATCTATATTGTACATACATACATATGTACAATACTAATCCAGTTTTTATACGTATCGTATCAAGTTCACGCGATCACGAAATCGGATCATTTGATCTTTTTGTTAATTAAATTTAAGTATACGCTACCGGTTTGTATATCTATAAATATTCAACGTAATCCAATAAGTACAATTTTTGGCACAGCGTGTAATTTTTTTAACGTAGTTTTAAATCGTCCTCCACATACATATTTACACATATTTTTAGCGTGTTTCGTTTGGAATAAATTGGTCATTATTTTAATTGGGTTTGCGTGGTATTTCGTATTAGCAAATTTCTGTCTGGAAACTTAAAAATGTATTATTATATTATAAAGTGTTGCTGTAATCAACATTTATCTCAATTAAATAGCTTAAGTGTGTTAACTCGAGCTGTACTGTATATATATGATCACTGGAAACTTAACTCAAATCTTCATTTGTACGAAAAATATGTATGGCTTTCATTATCCCGGCACGTAAACCTCTTGTTGATCATCGCTGATGCGATGGATTCCAAACACGCGAAACCCTGGAACGCCAAAGGCTCGGCGAGATAAAAAAAAAAAAAATTAAAGGGAACGTGACGTTATAATGCGGAGATACACGAGTTGAAACCCTAACGAAACGTAATTATACAAAGCGAAACGTAAAATTACACTAATTTCAGTAATTGTTAACGGCAGATTCTCATCGTGGTGTACGTTAATGTTATAGTTGAGCCCACTCACAAAGGAGAGCAATCAGAAAATATGTACATAAACAGCATATTAGGGAAACTTTGATAGACGATAGATATACGCTTTTCTGCGGCAATCTCACATTTCATTATATAAACGGTTGTTCTTTTTTTTTTTTAGACAATCGGCTCTGTTTTGCCGCTAAGAGAGAAGATAAGAGAAATGCCGGTAAACAATAGGTCGAATTTACACGGGCCGTTGAAACGAGATACTAATCTGCTTTTCTCAGACGTTCGGAAGAGATAAGACCTTCACCTTCATCCCACTTTGCTAATCTAATTAACGGAATAGACCCCCATTTAATTACAACTGTAACATGGCCAAAGAATGGAGATCCTACCGGCTCAAGACACAAATACAATTAGATAAAAAAAACTTACACAGTTCCGTAAATATTTCATAAGCTCTAAAGATACTGAGGGTCATTCGGGCCGTAGTTTTATCATCATTATACTTTTAACAGCAATAAAAAATCTCATAATAATAATATTTTAAAGACATTCCTAGACATTTTTATTAGAAAAGAAAAAATGAAATTTATATCAAATATATGAAATAGTTAAATTGACAGCTAAGAATGTTCACTATATTTAGATTCTAACGCAATTCAATGAAATAATCATTTTAAAAGAAAATTACGCAAATATAAAACGCGCTGATCTTATTGCATTTTTGAAGCGATCGCACAATTTGAAATGTATAGCGCAATACATAAATATAATACGAAATGTGTGTCGTTTACTTTCTATTCGCTCAAATCGCTCCTAAAGATTAATGAATATTTTTATTCTCATCGAACAAAACAAAATTTATATATTCCGTTCTACTTTTTTTTATTTATTACATTATACATTATACAATACGACTAGTGCATTAAGATTTTAACACATTCTTCGTTGAATTTGAATCGTTCGAGTGCGTTTAATTACCGTCATTGTGTATTCGTCATCATTTACACTATCGTCAAACACACACTCGATATACCCGTTTAGTCCGTTTTGCCGCCACACTATACATACATATATATGTATGTACATACACTCAATAGTTCGATCGTCATTGAAATAATAAACAAAATTGTTAACAGTCCTACTCTAAACGTTTACTTTCAACGTAGGTAATCAATGCTTTTCAAGGGCTTCCAATGAAAATTCGATCGATTAGCACTTGATAGGATTTTCACGAGCACCTTGAACTTAAAATCGTCAGATCCGCGTCGGCGAAAAACAACAAATTCCCGTCAATCGAATAGTAAACAACTACGTTGTTCCGTCAAACGCTTGACGTATCACACCACCCACTCTGCATTCGATTCACGTACGTCTAATCAATATTCTCGATGGCAAGTTATCATATTATTAATTTATGTATCGAGACAGCACGTCTGTGTGACGAGAGTGATTTTTCACATAACACTTTAATGAAAGTCTTGTACCCGAGATAAAACTGTCTAATTACCATAATGAACGGTCGTACACGTGAGACGTATCAATTACCTATGTGTGTACGTTCAATTTACTCGTAAGTGTATAATTATGTACTTAGTTTTAATTTGTCATTGATTTTGTGGGGTTATGTAGAATATGTATGTAATATGCTAGTAAATGTCAATCAAAACTTTCATAGAACAGTGACAATGATAACGGTCAACTAAAGCCAATAGATAAGGAATACTTAAGTTGTTGATAATAATCGCTTTGATGGTTTCCATTCGCATTTATTACCTCTATGGAATTATCCCAAATGTTACATTTTACACCTATTCACGACTTACAATGTATAATTGAAGTGGCGATAGGGGAATTAATTTAAAGAGAAAATGCGATATGAACTATTGGACATACCTATATAATAAGCCCAATATACCATTTGTATCTATTAACAAGAATAATATACCTATATTGATTTACCAATGTTTGAACCTTTATTCGTGTGAATTTTTTTCTACATACATATGTATATGTACATACATATGTATGTATATTGCTACTACTAGGTATATGTATATTGAAACTAATGCAAGCGAGCCCTTCGAAAGGTTTTAAGATCAATAAGGTCCATATCAAGTGCCCCGGAATTATCCAACTACATATGTACGTATGTAGGTACAGTAAGGGTCACAGAAATCAGCCCACCTTAAAAAATGAGATTTTTTTCAATTTTAGTGTTCTATATTGTGATTTAAGTTACTTTATTTTTATGAAATTTGAAATTGAAATTTATTTCTGAAGTTTAAATATGATCTGCAGGTTGATTTGTTTTGAAATTAAAATTTTATTCATATTCTTGTAAAATAGAGATTTTCGACATAATTTATGTAGTTATCAAATTTAATAAGAAAATGATTTTTTCTAAAAACCAATTTATTAAAAACTTAAACTTACATGCAAGATTAAAAAAAAGAAACATTTAATACTTTTTTAATACATTTGTTGCCTCCTTTATTTTTTATCACTTCTTCAACTCTGTTAGGCATAGAATTAATTATTTTTTTTAAATAATCTAGTGTTACATATTTCATTATACCACACTTCTTATAAAATTGACAATAATTCTAATTTACTAGTGGGATTTTTATTACGAATTTTTGAACCCATTATGCTCCACAAATTTTCTATGTGATTCAAATCTGGACTGTTACCGGGCCATTCCAGCCATTCCATATCAAATCCCTAGTATGATTTGATGTATGTTACTATTACCTTATATCTCAAATAATTTTATTTCTATTGGGGCCAGTCTCTCTTGACTTCTAGAGGCCCGGTTTGGCGATCGGCGCTACACAGTCTGCACGTCAAAACAGACTTTTATCATTACAGATGTACCTATGTACATATGTATATTGTATTAATCGTGTTCTTGTGCATTACAGATGGCCAACATTGAAGTGTCGCTGTCGACAACCCCGCGCAGGCGAAAAAGTGGCCCCCTGGGAATTCGCCCCCGCGACCCCCCCGCCAAGGATCAGGACCCAGTTCGCTCCCAGCTCAAGGATAAGGAGAACATGATCCAGAGGTAACGAACGACCGAAGGTCTGCCCATCCAGCGTCGTTAACGTCCAGACCGAGGCGATTTATTGAACCACCTCACGGCCGCGACCATGTTACGCTTCCGCGCAGATAAAAATCAACCCAAGACATTTTGAACAATTTCTTTCTTGGAAGGACGATAACGTCCAACACACTCGCGATCGACGATTTCCAAACATTTACCGTATAATAAATATTACAATTTTTCAGTGTACATATGTATAATAGAGTAAAATCTGTCTGCCCGTCTAGATCGTTACGATTACGCTAGCATTACCAACGTAACAAACAAAAGTTTTAGTGGTGTGGTAGCAAAAAGCTCCTATCTGTCAAAGCTAGTAATGCTATTAAGAACTCGAGTTTCGAACTTTCCACTCCATTGTAAAAATGGGCTTTTAACTAATGTATTGATAAAAGGATAGGGACTAGAGGAATATGAAACTGTCCTAAGAGCTTAAGAACCTTGTTATCGTAGGGCTACTATATGAATCATTTGCCGTAACGGTAACGTTCATTTTGGTTTGAAAATATGTCCTGAAAAGATATATCCAAACAATTTCTATAGGATCGATGTTACCTGGGTCACAATATTAAAATAAAAATAAAATAGCTACCTTAGGTGGCCGTTCACGATCCGTTTTTCCAGGGGTACAAAATGGACGTCTCATCAAAATATATCGTGAATGTGCTAAATCGACAGTTTTCAAACGAATGTGCCAAATCGTTTGCAAACGGTCGATTTAGCAGATTCACGATTTTTTTTGATGAGACGTCCGTTTTATAGGTCGGTACTACGGGGAAAACGGGTCGTGAATAGCCACCATTTACGTCTTTCAATGATCATTATTTCAAGTCATAGTCGAATATATAAAATTATCATATGGCAATACCATCGTTATTATGAATTTTTATAATTACAAAAACTTGTGGATTTTCACAAAACGATATAAATATAGGAAACGCAAGCTTAGCATTGATTCCCTCAATTGATTCGTTATATAAAAACTGAGAATGTATACGGTACTTATATGTATTTTAACTCGACATTTTTTACTTTATTTTTTTGTTGTTTCAGTCTGAAGGATCAATTATGTACGACGATGAACATAAATCGCATGTCGCACAAGTACATACGAGAAGGTGGATCTGGAGCACCTCTGCCCGAAGGGGAAAGACGAGCTGCCGAAGAGCGAACGAAAATACTCCATCAAGATATAGACGCCAAACGAACGACTATAAAGAATTTGAAGAGTGCACTAGACAGACTGGATATAACCGAGTATGTATTGTTCGGCCTAAATTGCTCCAATTCATCGAAGAATGTTATAATGTGGGCTTAATTGCTCATTTCAGCAACATTGATGTAAGGATACAACAAGCGGAATTGGAATACCAGCTGGGTAGGGAAGAATTGGAGCTGTTGACTTTACTTGAACAAATCAGGGCGTTGCAACTGTTGATTGAACAGGACGACTATGCTAAAACCAAACAAGACCAACAGACCATTTATAGGTAAGTCGCACACACAATAGTTATCAAAGCGAATACATATGTGAATCTTATATTAGAATAGTTTCCGTTGGAAGCAAAGACTCACAGTAGAAATATAAACTGCACTGCTTATCTGCGATGGTTGTAGATTATACGAGTATATATGTATGCTATGCGTATAGGTAATATTTATACCCATTTTTATTAAATACCTATAAACGTGGGTGCATAAAAATATGCCGGTTTGACCGCTTGAATAATATTCGCTCGAGTGCAACCAGCAATGTGCATTCTGCATACAAATGCATCCTATTCCGTAAAGTTCATAATATGTTAAAGTCGAAGATGCAACTCGAAGCATTATAGTTTCGACTGACCTCTATAAATTGTGGTCTCCTGAAAAGGATATGGTCATTTTTAGTATGCTATAATACGCAGGGGTGCGTGTGATTGAGCTTGGGTCATCGTATAAATCTTTGTCTTAAAACTGGTTATATAAAACAATCCATTTTGTCAGAAAGGAAGGGGAGTATGTTGTTTCGTACAACGTAAGTTTTATGAAAATTTAAGCTAGTGCTGATATTTTATACTTATTTGATTGCAGTTGTGTGAACGATTCCGATCTTGTGACGTTGCATGCAATTCAAGTGGAATACGATCCTAAGAGTCCTCAGTTTGGAGCTGGATCCAGGCAACGTTGTCCAGGACTTTGGATAGAATGGGCTTTGGAACATACAGGAATGTGCAAAGGCGACAGGTAAATAATATCGTGCAAAAATGTGCAATTCGAAATAAATTCGTCGAACGATTTAATTAGAGTGCAGTTTCGTTTTGTGTCTTCGTCTCATATATGTATGTACATACATATATACTATTTTGAATACATATTACATAAAATAAGTGTGGGAACTTGCGCAAATATTTTCCGCATGTAAAAACACTCATATTATTTCACGTATGCTAGTATTTAATGGCGATATCAAAAAAGATAAACCGTAAAAGGTGTGAGCGCGTCTGTTCGCGCTATTCTAAAGTTACATTGTAATTCTCATGCGCGAGCACAATGTAAAATGAAGTGCAGATAAAATGCTGATAGATGTTTTTTTTTTTCATACTGTGTAAACGCTACCTTTTCAATGTCGGACAAGTGCTAATAAAATGCATACACTTTGTTATATACAAGTGAATAACTACTAATATTAAAATTGAAACGGGCCCTCTGCGCTTGAAATGCTTTGATCTGTAACGTGGTTTTACTTCAATTTCGTATGCATATTAGCTTCAAAAGATTTAAAATAAAGACCGTGAGTAAGTGGAGACTCTCTCCATCTTGGAAAATTAGCATCCATCCAGAACAATGGTTGGCGTTGGGTGTAAAACTCAATACGCGGTGATAGATGCTCTCCGTTTCCGGCTGTGGCGCATTTTCAGATAAGATCTTTCACACAAAGGCTTGCCTGCCCAACTTTGAGAATCACTGCTCCTATTATTATCATCGCTATCGACCCAATGTTCTAATTATTTATTGACTGCAACAATTGAGCCAGTACGCATTGTACTCTTATAGGTGGATCTGACGCTGACATCCGTAGCACGCAAGAAAATGGTTAAAACGAGGAAGAATGACTAATGATTTATTATTATTTTTTTACGAAACTACGTCCGTCTTTTGAGGTCCTCGTACTACAAAAGAGTGAATACAACCCTCGCAACTAACAATATAACAACTTTTTTTTTATCGTGCAGTAGACGGAGCGTGGTTCCGGTCTTTCCATGCAGTGACCAATTTTAATTCGCTTTCGAGCGAGAAACGGCGACTTACGGAATTTTATATCCTGCCTTTGTAAAGTGGTATTCCGTAACTGCTAAAATACAAAAAAAAGACTGATCGTCACTAATGCTTTGAATCGCTTCGCCGTCTACAATCAACTTCGTATTAATAATCAAAATAAAAATATATGTGTGTATAGTAACGTTTCATTTACTGGTAGATAGTTTTCTCATTGTGGTAAAGTAAGTCGAAAAGAAAACGCTGAAACAATACGTCAACGTTTGCCGTATTTTTAATGGTCATGAAGTCAATTCACACGACTCTTAGAGTTAATTTCAATTAAATCGTTAGAAGATTGTTTTACTTACTTACTTACTTAGGTGACTCTCTCCGGAAAAGTGTAAACAATAAAATTATCGACTCATTGTCTTTGCAATACCCTCGATTCAGTGAAAATACGTACTAGAAATGAAAACGCGCACAAAAAATTAATAAAGTTCTCACTTATGTACACAACAATAGTTCATTTTATAAACTTTGACCCTAGGTACCTACATACATACATACATATGTCTCTTTTTCTACACGTACAAGTTAATGGGGTAACACTTGTTGCCTCTGTCTCTCTCGGGCTTAAGCGAGTAAGAGTAGAGTGAATTTTATTAATATTATATCAATTACAGATTGCTGGAAGTCAACGGTAAACTAGTCCTATCTAAAAGTAAAGAAGACATGGTACGACTGTTGAGCATTTCTCCATCGCCTGCACAACTGGTAGTCATGAGAACTAGACCTTCTAACGATTTAATGTGCCTCAATATGCAAGCGAATCAAACAAATTCTCAAGCACCATTAGCACAAGTATACATTCAAATACGATTAAATTATTTATTTATGGTGCTTTAAAACGTTGATTACGATAAAAAATTCATTGCTGTTTTCAGGTCGGTTCTTTGCGAGCAGAGATGGACGCTTTGAGGGAACAAGCCGAAGAAGCTAAACGCACCAAAGACGGTCTTCGCAGTGACAATCTTCGTTTGACCCATCGAATAAGCTATCTGGAGGAGCAGGTTTCCGATTTGCTAGATAGGAATAAATCCAGCGACGCGGAAGTAATTCAAATACTATTAAAAATTCAATGTATACATTACTCGTATTCGCATTCTACATTATTTATTTGATTTTTCAGATTAAAGTAGTTTCTCAACGTAAGGTTATGACGTCTACTGTAAAAACTCAGAAGAATGTCACTAATATAAACATCACGTCTGATCCCAATCCAAAAACAGGTCAACAGAAAGCCGACATTCAAGTTTTCCAAAAAGGACCCGACGTTACAGCACTGGTGGCGAATTTACCCGGATTGGAAATCGGAGGAAAGGACACGGTCGAAGCTAGTGCCAATTTGCCAATTATTCGACCCAGATCCAACCAATCTAATATTAGCAGCACACAAATTGAAATAGGATCCTCGCCCAAGTCTAATGCTTCAAAAAGTTGTAGCAATTCTGTGGAGCATAACGAACCGACAAAGAGACCTTACGTTCCCGCCAATCACATTCACTACAATCATAAGTATAATAAGAATTCGAATAGTCGTTACAGTTTGCAACCGTCGAGGAGTTCTAACTTTTTGAGTCAAGGAGAGGAAGATATAGATTCAAATTCGGAAAGAAGCAGTATTGTTTGAGGCAGTCAACATCGCATCACTCGATACACAATTCGAAAGAGCATAGGAATTTTGATTACAACAGTGAAACTTCAGCAGCTCTTGAAATCATCAAGAAAAATCAACGACAGTACATAGAAGCGAACTATAGACTGTTGAAAGAAAAGAAATCAAGAGCTGTTCACAGTGACGATAATTCGGATATTATCAAAAGTTATAAGCGTGATCATCGAAAATCGCTAATGGAATGTTACTCCAAAGACTCTAAGGATTCTTTGAAGCTGCTCAATAATCCAAAAGCTATAGAAGCTCTGAAATACAACGGAGACTATCCTATGAAAGACGGCAAAGTTATAGTGTCGAATGACAAGTGCTTAACGCACAACTTCATATCGCACAATGACGAATATTCAGACTTTCATCCTGAAAGGGACTACATTGACCATCGAATCGACGGTAAAATAATTCAAAATGCGCACAAATCCAGCAGAAGATTGTCCAAATTACACATGCGTAATATAAAATCGCCAGATTGTGATTCGGAACCGTCGCAAATCTCAAACGAAGACAAGTACAAGAAGAGCAGAACGAAACTGATCGATTACACGTCTGAACCAAACTCGATAATAGGTGGTTACAATAAGAAAAATCTTCAGTATTTGGATCGACCGAGACCCACTCCTCCCAAGAAACCTTTGAGATTATCTTTACATCGAGCTCAAAGCATGCAATCCGTAGAACCTGATGGTAATCAGTCGGAGAGGTTTTATCTTCATGATCCACAAGAACGTTTGAAACTATCGAGCGATAAACAGAACGATGAATTGAAGTATTCTTTAGCTAACAGCAAAACTATAAGCGAGGATGTGTACAGCTATGACAAAGAAAACAAAAGTAAAATCAAGTCATATCTGTACCAAGATCATGTGCATATTGATAATCGTTTGAAACACCAGTCGAAGGAATATTCCAAGAGTGAAGAGATAATCGAGCACTCGGATAAAGAGCGACGTGCAATTTCAAGTGAGAACCACGTGTCTAAAAAGCGTCCAAATTGCCACAATCACGAAGTGGAACAAAACGGTGGTTATGCAAGTTCCAGGAGTGAATCACTGTCTTCTATACCCAAAAATCCACGAGTGAAACTGACAAATCACGTGCACTTAAGTGAAATTTCTCCGGCTCCGAAGCCGTGTGAAGAGCTTCATTATAATGGTATAAAAAAAGAGTTGCATATTAAGTCTCATAAAAACGGTACAAATGGACACATCAATGGTAAAAAAGAATTAGTATCTGAAAATACCAAATCCAGTTCACATCATGGTTTCAAATGGTCGTCTAACATTTTCAAAAATATTCGTATCGATAGTTCTCCGAAAGTCAATGGCCATATGAGTGATGGATCAAAGAAATAATTTTATTTGAATGTGTTCGTAATTTTTTTTATTTATTATTATTGCATCTGTGATATTGTTTAATAAAATTTTGTATGAAATTAATATTATTACGAGTATAATATTTTGTAGATTATAATAAATGTGTGTAATAAATTTAACAATCTAGTTAGTAGTTATCTGTAAGTTACACAATATCTGCCATTTAAATGATCTTCACTACTGTTTTCAAAACATATTGGGATTTTTTTATATTGCAATTGTAATACCTTTCAAATTGTATTTATTATTTATATTTTAATAATATGTATTGGTTTTTTGTTCGATTTTGTGACAAATAAATATATGAATAAATAAACCTGTATTTAAGCTTTTAGAATGTTGACCTCTATTAATAGTAATTTTATATTGTAGCAAAATTTCGCACAAAACAAACATCCTATCATTAAATTGATTTAATTGAAAATCCATATAATGTTAGACCTTGAAAATAAATTAACCTTTCCCATTCTATACTATTCCATTTTCTCTCTCTATCTTGTTATACAAATTAAACAATATTAAAGAACTAACACAATAAAATAAATTATTCACAAATTACCCAGAAGCCATTAGTTTGAAAGTGCTATTTATATAATGTCACACAAACTCAGAAGCGTATAAAATTTATGACTATCTAAGAAACAGTTTTTATTTCAGAAAATTGGCAATATCTCAGTACAGGTCGCGCAACCAGAGTTGAGGCGAACCACACACACACAAATTGTGTGTCGGTGAATAGGTGAATAATATGATTTTTCTCTAAATGCAACAATAAAAACGCTCTATCTCTTTCGTGCGCGTTCACGTTACGAGTGTAACAGACACACTATTGTTTTGTGAAATACAGCATGTCCCTCATGTAAAATGTACATTCAGTCCAATCATTCAGTTTTCGATTTTTATATCGTCTGTTGGTTTAGTTAGAGTAGTTAGTTTAATAGTTTAGTTAGAGTTTAGTTAGAATATACCGTATCCAGAGAAAACACAAAACACATTTTATATGACATAATACTAAAGAATAAGCCAAATTACCAAAAATTTGTAGGTACTCGAAAAAATCCTGGAAGATCACGGACATAGTGTACTGCGCCTACCACCCTAACACCCAGAACTAAACCATATAGAGTTACTGTGGTTTATTATTAAGGGTAAAGTTAAAATTAAATATTAAAAAATATTTTCATCACTGTATACTAAAAATGCATATGTGTGTGCAGTGGCGGACTGGCCATACAAGCGACATTGCCTGATGGCAAGTGGGCCCCGCTATCTGTTAGAAAATATGGGCACTATGGGTATTATTAACAACTTGATAATGTAAACACTTGTAATAATGGCCTAGCCCCAGGATTCCGTTGATCGCTACACGCGACCGCACGCATACATGGCCAGATAGCGCTTCTCCCCCTTCTCCGATGGTCTTACGTATATGCGGTCTCCCTCGCACCGCGGCTGTGTGCATTTTCGTTTAGATATTTCCAATAAGCAATCGTAACGCACACCAATGTCAGTAGCGGTCTGACAATAGACGCGTCTGCATGCGTTTATATGCAGTCTTCATCTTTATGATGTTTTTTCTAGTTTTTAGCACTTATATTAACACCATTGATGTATATATTTATTTATATAGATACGGACTACTACTATGAACATTAATAGAAGTAATAATCGTTAAGTATTCGTATTTATCTGACTTAAAATCACAAATATATACATGTAAACTGAGTTGACATCATCGGAGCGCGCGGATTTTTTAGCACCATAAGGGAAAGGTTAATAAGAGCTGGCGCGTTCACAGTACTCACAGATGCATTTTTGATGCATGCGCAAGTACAGATGATGCACACACAAGCACAGATGATGCACAGATGCACAGATGCATGCACAAGTGCAATGTGTCTGTGTGTCTGTTGTACACACCAGCTCTTATTAATAGACTTGTACACACTGCTCCAAAACACTCACACGGAGGCGCTTGTTAAATGGTAAAGAGTTATTTCATATGGTAATCTCTTGCGGTGTTAGTATTTCAGACCTGTACCTATTCCCCTTTTAAAATTATTATTTTCAGCTTACAAAAAACTAAACAAAAATTCATCTACTATTCAAATGACCATTTTGAGTATAAAAATGAAATATTTAACGATGTACGTTTAAAAATAAATTTTATAAAAACAATTCAGCTAGAATGTCATGGCCGTAAACAACGCGTGCTTGGGCCAATCGTGTTGTGTTTGCGGCGAGTGACAGGTGCGGCCGGACCACTTTGGTACACCAGATTCCAACATTCTGGTCTTCCAAATGACTATATCCTCAAATCCTACTTACGTCATCAACACACACACACGTTCACACACACAAATCATCACAAATCACGCTAATAACTCCACCGAATATGCGAATATCATTTTCCTCAATTAGTTGTCGCGCACTACCTTTCATTACATATTATACAATCGCGTACATCCTAACCTCACTTTTCCAACATTTAAAAATATCACTGTATTGAAGTTCTGATCAGTTAGCTCTCGGTCTCGCATCGCTCTGTGTGACACACATACTATTTACCTACTTTCAGATGTCTCGATGTTCAGCTAAATTATGAGTAGTCAACGGGGATTCCTCCACAGGGGGACCGTAGCTAGAACCGGTGATAATGTTACGGACAATACTGGAGATATAGAACACACAGGTAATCTACCTAATAATTATCTAACAGCTCTACAAAGTTGCTCGAGCAGTATTATTTTAGGTAGGTATATTAATGTGGACAAAAATTTACCTAATCTTAAGAAACAGAGAGGGTAGTCTAAGCTGATTACGTGATTACAGTTAAAATGGCCATATCTAGTAATAACGAATTCACTATGGCCGAAAGAGAACTTTATCTAAATTTGGCTGTGGTGACGAATTGGGGTAACTTGTTAGGTCATCACGGTATATATATTTTTTTTTAATAAATGTAAAAATACATCAAAAATCTTAAATAAGACACGAGGAGTAATTATTTTAAGCTTTTAACCAGTGGTTTTCAACCTTTTTTAATCGAATTAGTTTTGAAACTAATCGTTTTTCGTAAATGAAAATATAAAATCTAAATAAAAAATGTATAAGATCCAATACGAATTATGTAGAAAATGGATTTGATCTAATTTCTAAAATATCGAAAAAGTACATCGAAAATCTTAAATAAGACATTTTGAGTAATTTCTTTTTAGCTTTTAACCAGTGATTCTCAACCTTTTTAAATCTTAGACCTCGTTTGGCCATAATGGATTCGTTCTTATTAAATTTGGCCATTTCAACGCCACCCATCGAAGCTCTATAGATTTACAGAAAAGGTGGTCCTAAGCCTTGCGTGTTATACATCAAAGTAGCTGTTAGGCAATACCATGTATAAAAGTCTTCAGTCTGTCTACTTGTCTGTTTATTGTCCAGGATCGCTCTACATACTTCTTTTGTGTCTGCTATTTACATGTATTCCAATTATCGTTCTAGGCTTTCTGTCAGAAGATGTCGGTCAGCTGTGTTTATCGGTTGAATATTCAGATGTAATGCTAGTAGTGGAAAATCAACACATACCTGCTCACAAAGTCATTCTTGCGGCGAGGAGTGAATATTTCAGAGCTCTCCTCTTCGGTGGTATGCGAGAAACGAGTCAGGTATACTAATTGGTTTTTAACATCCTGAATAGGGCGTATAAATCAAATAAATCAACGTGTATTATATTTTCTCTTAGACTGAAATTGAATTACAAGGTGCCCCGCTGCAAGCTTTCAAAGCTTTATTACGATATGTATATTCAGGTATTTTTTTCTCGATATTGCTTTTTAATCTGTTTCAGAAAGGCTATGTAACAAAATATTTATGTGATTACAGGACACATGGCTCTGTCGACGTTGAGCGAAGATAACGTATTAGATACTTTAGGTCTGGCACACCAATTCGGCTTTCAAAAGCTCGAATCGGCTATATCGGAATATCTGCGACAAATTCTAGCATTGCGAAATGTCTGCGCAATACTCGACGCGGCCAGGTAACGTCCACATTGCAATAAATGTGTATATTAGTATTACCCAAAACAAAGAATGAAACTAAGCTGGAGCGCTTTTGGAAGAATGAACATAGTTTTTAAATCAACATCCCGCTATGTTTTATAAAGAAGGCATACAACCAATGCATACTGCCAGTTATGACGTATGGATGTGGAACGCAGATGCTAAATTCATGAATGTTACGTAGGATCCAGTGCACACAGAGACGCGTGGAAAGATGTATGCTTGGTATAACAAGAAGAGATCGTAAGAGGAATACATGGGTAAGAAGTATGATCAAAGTGGCAGAGTATGAAAAAGTTGAAGTGGCAATGGGTTGGACACATAGCGAGAAGAATGGATGGCAGATGGACGCGAGAAATACTGGAATGGTATCCGAGAGGATGTGAAAGAAAGCAAGGTAGACCGAGTGTAAGATGGGCTGATGAATTGAGAAGAATGTGTGTTGTCAAGCAGATACAGATTGCTCAAGACACACAGCAATGTAAGAGGATTGGAGAGGCCTCCATCCAGCAGTGGATGGTGAACGGCTGAAAATGATGATAATTAGTATTACCTGTACACAGTTTGGTGTTTAAATTTCAGATTGTACGGTTTGGAAGGGCTGACGAACGTATGTCACAATTTCATGGACCGAAACGCTCAAGAAGTCCTTCAGCACGAGTCGTTTTTGAATATTTCAATTGTAAGTTTGCTTGGCGAACGATATTAAACTGATTAATCTATGTTGTACTTATTGTGTTGATTGTGTGTTCAATTAGGAATCTTTGAAGGAATTATTAGTAAGAGATTCCTTTTTTTCACCCGAAGTGGCAGTATTTAAAGCCGTATGCAACTGGTGTAAAGCCAATCCGCATATATCAAAGCAAAATACCGAACAGACAGAAGCTGTATGTACAATTTTCTATTTGCACTCTAAAGTACGTTTGGAAGTAATCGGTGAATATATATTTTCAATCGACATTTGCAGGAGACGATATTACAATGTGTACGTTTACCATTAATGTCGTTAGAAGATTTGCTAACGGTCGTCCGACCTTTTATATTTGTCACACCCGACATGCTTTTGGATGCAATCCAGGAAAAGACTCACACTAACAGTTCAAATCTCAGACATAGGGGTCAACTCAGTATGTGTGATATTCTTACGTGTATTTCATTATGATTATCGGTATGTTGTCGAATGAATTTTTAATCTTAATCGACAATTCAGTACCGGAGGAGAATGTCGCCACGTCCAAGTACGGCTCGGCGGTGATACAAGGAGAAATGAGGACAGCTCTCTTAGACGGTTCTACCAATTATGATATGGAACGAGGGTATACTCGGCATCCAATCATCGAAGGCAGCGATAACATCGGTATAATCGTGAAACTCGGCACCCCGAGTATTATAAATTACATAAAATTGCTACTGTGGGATCGAGATATGAGGTATCTACTTTGCTGCCCTTATTGTTATCAACATCTGATATTATTTTATTATATATTTTTTTATTTTCAAGTTTAATTACATTATTACTCACTGACAGTGATTGTTCTAGATCTTACGGATATTACATAGATGTATCGGTGAATCAGATCGATTGGGTGCGAGTTGTCGATCACTCTACTTACTACTGCCGATCTTGGCAACATTTATTCTTCAAACCGAGAGTTGTACAGTACATTAAAATTGTCGGAACCAATAACACCGTTAACATGGTAAATATTCTTCGTGTAACGTTTGTGCGATATTGCTCCGGCTTTTAATTATTCATTATTGTTCAAAACTAGGTTTTTCATGCGGTGTCTATGGAAGCTATACATACTCAAAATATTCCACCGTTGGTTGATGATCTCGTACAACCCAATTACAATGTTGCTACATTAGCATTATCTGCCACTGTTGTCGAGGGCGTAAGGTGTGTGTTCTATGTTTAGTTATTTTATTATTAACTAGTCACTGCTCGTTGACAGTGTATATATGTACATGTGTAGGTGGCCGAGTCGCGCTATGTGCTCAAATCTACTATTAATGACATTTAAAATATGAGTCTATTTTAATTTAATACACGCATATACATGTACAAATACTTGATGAGTCTAAAGCTATCCATTATCGAGAGCTAAGTAATATACATTATAAAATTCCACGTATTAAATATTAAATCTAGTCGGTACATTTACAACGCTTATACATTTTTCAACTACCGGGAGTACATACGTATATAGTGAGGAGCTATTTAACAAGTTACAAATTTTGTTTATTTGGTTGGAGTGCCTATGATTGGGGCTCACTTATACGTATGTACATATCGCACACCTAGATCTAAACGGTATCAACTCAAAAAAACACTTTTCAGGAACGACGAAAAACTTGTTGTCATGTCTAGTGTTGTAAGTCGAGAATATTCTCCAAAAGATTATTCTCCGAGAATATTCGACAATTTTCTTTTTTCTTGGTTATAAAATATCTCTAGATAGCTTAATAGCTTTTTAGAAGATACTAGGATATTTTCAGATCCTAATAGGAGTAATAAGACTTTCTAGAGTGTCTGAGAGATTTTTGAATGACATTTTTTCATTCTGATGACACCGAATATGTCATTTCGTCATTTTAACATACGCACTACTAACATGAACGTTTTCCGCGAAATTCTAACAGGAATACAATGCTTATTAACTCTGGAAGCAATAAATTATGTATACATATTTTTATTGCTTTGGTTATGATATTCCAGTGAAATTGTTCCAACTTATGATATAATCATTCATTTAAACTTAGCACAAAAGATCGTAAAAAATTTGTCATATTCACGCCCCATCAAATTTAGTTTTTGTCACGGATACTAAACTAATATTATTGTGTAATCTGTACAACCCTCCCAGGTATCAGCCCAGATTAGAGGGAGTTTACTGTATATTTAAGCAAATACAGTAAGAGTTAGTATTTATTTATTTAAAATACATGGTGGCCGATGGTGCCCAGGGTACATTGCATTATGTACTACAATTTTAAACAGAAAATTCTCGGTTTGGAGAATATTGTCCAAAAGATTATTCCCGAGAATTTTACAACACTAGTCATGTCGCTATAAGTGATAGGAATTTACTGGGTTTTTTTTTTAATGAAAACAAGCATATTAAATAAAGTTCAGATTAAAACATTTCATTTTGTTTTGTTGGTTCATGCAGCTTCATTTGTAGAATCCGAATAAATGATTAACTAAAAAAATCTAATTTGAGTTGATACTGTTTTGATCTATGTAGGTGTGCGATATGTACTCCTGGTAGTTGATAAATGTGCGAGTGTTCTGTAGCTAGGCTACCCAGCCAACCAGGCAGATTCCTGCGCTACTGTATATGAGCCGTTATTTTTGAAGTGGTGAAATCCAATTTTCAGTTAATGGTACATATGTAGTTTCGGTTACAAACAAACATATACATATGATATATTTATTTGTATAGAATTCACAGTCAAGATAAAAAATGGACTTACACTACTTTCATATAGTAATGACTACAAACCTTACGTAATTTAATTTGTAGTCGATGCCGTAACTCTCTTCTGGATGGAAATATTGAAAATTATGATTGGGATGCTGGTTATACATGTCACCAATTAAGCTCTGGAGCTATAGTCGTTCAACTAGCCCAACCGTATATTATCAGCTCGATGCGAATGCTACTTTGGGATTGTGACGATCGAAATTATTCATATTATATAGAAACTTCGGTGAATGATTGTCGTTGGGATCTAGTCGTAGATAGAACTCGCGAAGCTTGCAGGTATACCATTGAGACATTTAATATGTAAGGATTGCGTTTTATATGGCTTTAAATAATCTACATGTATTTCTTTAAGGTCTTGGCAAGTAGTCCGTTTTGCTCCAAGACCAGTGGTGCTTATTCGAATAGTCGGTACGCAGAATTCTGCAAATGAGGTTTGTTTTTATGGGTATTGTAATACATATAATGTATTAATTAATTTATTTATTTAAATTCATATGAATGTCTTTTTAAGGTCTTTCATCTCGTTCACTTTGAGTGTCCCGCTCAAGAAGACTTTCAGAGTTCTACGATGAATAGTAAATCTAGCGTTACGAGTAATCAAGTTGGAGAGGCTTCCGGTGTATCTCAACAGTGGAGACCTGCATCACCAGATGCACCGCTGCTGCCGACGGAGACGGCTCTAGAAGCTGAAGAACACGAACTTAGCGACTAAATACCGCATTAAATTTCTAGACGGAATGTTGAATGAATCGATGAATCAATAGGGTATCATAGTCAAAAATGACGTTGCTGTGATATTGATATACCGTAAAACTTCATTCTAACATTTTCCAAAGTAACAATACGAACTGATAAATAAATGTGTTGCACATTTTGATCAATGGTATGGTTAAATGTTCGGTTGTAGTTTTACGGTAATTATGTTAAACTTTTATTTTTATATGTATATTTATCCTTTTGATGTTAAATGTTATGAAAAATTCTTTTAAAAAAAATTTGTTACATTTCATCTTTTTATATTTAGAACGAAAATAATATAAGCATTTATGTGTGCGTCATTGACGTATATGTAGGCTAATAATATTTTGTTGCATAAATATTTGTTTTTTGAATAACTCAGTATTAGAATGTGCAAGTTACCCCCCTCCCAACTATATAACGTTAATATATTTTTTTTAATAAAATGTTTGCGCTTAAATATTCTTACCCCTTTATTTGTACCATTTTCCTGTTTGTAATAATCATATTTTAAATCAGTGGAATTCAACCTTTTTTCAGTCAGCGCCCAGTTTTTCAATATTATTTGATTTGCAATATGTTAACGCCCACCTATGTATATAATATACAAGGTGGTGCACATATAGCATTATGGTTTAAATCATTAATATTTTTTTTCCTTTTAATATTTTTTATTTTTTATTTCTCGAAAGTTCAACACATTATTTGGAAAAACTTAAACATTAATTATTATTAAAAATAGAACCCCGCAAATGGCTGACGTTTTCGTCCTCAACCTGTCGTGCTCTTTCGAGGACATTTTCCATCACTTTTATGAGGATTTCAGGTTTTTTCAAATGTGATCTCTTTAGCTGCTGAATGGTGGTTGGTTTATTCACACATACTTTAAGAAACCCTACAGAAAAAAGTCGGGGGCCGTAAATCAGGTGAACGCTATGACCAGTTGAAATCGGAAGATGATTGTTAATTGAAAAAATTTTAAGGGCACCGGTGGCCATTCAAATGCATTTATTTTAGCAGTTGTTATCATCATCATCTTTTATTCATAACAATTCTGGCAATTGATGAAATTCTTACTGCAATATATTTTGCTTGAACAGAGCTAATTTATCAATAATCAGTCGATCGATAAGTGTCACTAACTCACCCTGAATATGCAGATTAATATCATTGAACTTCATAACTATCAGATTTCTTCAATATTGCCCACTGAAAATCTAGAAACGTCCAGAACGTTAAAGACCATTGTTTCAAAATCAACGGGCAACAAGCTCGTATAGTAATCCATACAAATTGACTATGTCGCAATTGTAAAACTGCACCGAAGCTAGTGTTGAATTGAAATAGCGCCGTTTAACGACACAGTGCTGCCAGTCCACCTTACTTCAAATACGATTTGCACAAATTTCTCAAATACAAAAATATCCATCTGCGAATATTAAAATAATGTCCAATAGCTGTAAATGTAGCGAAAAATACGCGATCGAATTTTAAAACAGACTCAGTCGGTGAAATGGCAAAGTTTGGTGTGTATGGGTGTAATTGCACAAGCGACGTGTGTGTGCGATTGTGTGTGGTGTATAGTGTGCGTGTGTGTTGTGGAAGAGCACGTGTATCCGTCACCGGTATCGCATGTCGGTCGCCTGTTTAAGTGACAGGAAGTGAAAGAAAGGCAAAGGCAATGTCCTCGGTTGAGGTTTGCGCCTCCGCCCCTGCGCCCCCAATCGCCCCCCAGGCCTCCGCCTCTCTCGTCCCCCTCGCAGATGCCCTCAAAGATTTGCCAATTCGCATTCAGACGGCCAGCCTCAAGGAGCGCCGCCAGTTGGTCGATGCCGTCTGCGGTGTGCTCTCCAGTCCAGGTTACATTCGTCCACTCGTTCTCAATCACCCTGTGTATTCCTAACCTATAATAATTCATCAGTTGTCTCACTTTTTTCCATCGCGCAATTTCATGTTTGCTGTCCCATATACATACTGATTGCCAATGGGAACATCTTTGCACAATACATAGTGCCAACTTGAAAAAAAAAATACTCTTACGTTCAAATTTTGATTCATTGAAAAAAAAAAAAATGAAAATAGTGGTCGATAATTAATTAATACTGAGGTTTCATTGATTATCATAAAACCAATTAGTATGGGTTGATATGCAAATGTTTTCAATGTTTTTTACAACTGTTTGTAGATCTTTAGCTATCTCTGTCGGCATGATTTTCAATGGGCAATAAATATTATAATTATACACATAAAAATCTGTCTGTCAGAAGCGCTCTATACATTATCGTTTTTATTGAAAATTTTAATTATTTGTTTATTTATTAATTTAATTAAAATAGCTTGATAAGCTAATTACAAAAATAAACTCAATTATCTATTAGCACTTGTACAGGTGTTGTTTTAAGGCTGTCAGGAATCTTTCAATTTGATTTATTTTTCTAAGACCTTCTGGGAGTCCATTGTAATCAACAGCACCCCCGTACAAGATACTTCTTCTCGATCTATGTACATACTTAATTTCAAATTCTTACCCCTAGTATTATGACTATGTATATCATACCCCTGTATTATGACTATGTATATCATACCGCTGTATTAAATACTTATTGAAATAATTTGGTAGTAAATTCTTATCTAGCTTAAAAATATATATGATATTTATAAGTGTGCATATATATATGATGATGATATAAGACACAAGTGTGCATATATATATATGTATATATAAGCACACTTTCAAGGTTTCGCTTACATTCATTCTCGGAGCAGAAGGATGACATGTCCATAATAGTAAACTGTTCAGGGCAGCTGTTTTAAAGTTCGAACTTGTCGTCTTAAATCGGGGAAACTTTATATAAAAATGATAATTGTACATATTTTTCTCTGGTTTTTTAGATGCTATTTCATTGTTATTGAATTAACACAAGTATATTTTTAAAATTGTATGCAAAAAGTCTGGACTCGTAACTTGTGTGCTCCAAGAATATTAATTGAACTTTGGTACTTTGTGCCGTGCCGTCATTCGGATGTGGCACTTGATTGTGATAGAATAATTAATGAGGAACAAAATTACATTTGTAACTCATTTTCGCAAAATCATGAACAGATCACCTTTGTGTTCTGAGGGCGCGATATGTGACTAAACAATGGTATTGGCACACGAAAATATACATATATTCATCTATTCATAAAAAATAATTAAATAGAATTTCTTCGTGAGCTATGGGGCTTCTATAAAGTGGTTTTCTATAAGACAGAACCTAACTACCGTATTATACTAGAGTTAACTGTATTATCTTTTGTATACTGTTTTTAGAAATCACCGAGCAGATTGTAAAAGGCGTATGCCGTGCCATCCAGAGCACTCTTCTACGCTACCGAGATTCAACATCACAGTCGTTGGTCCTCAAACTGGTCGAATGCACCGTCAAACATCACAAAGAATGGATGCTCAAACACTTCACGCCCATACTCACCGAGATCGCCAACCAATACATCATTCTAGTCCCTTCGTAGGCTCGCCTTCTAATATAATGTAAATTTGAAATGTTGCTCTCCTTTCTTAATTTCTTTATCGCATTATTACAGATCCAGTACTAGTCAGAGTAGCTTGTATGCTTTGAAATGGTCGTGTGCACTGATTCAAAACGGACTGGGAAAAAACACAGATGTCGTCATCGTTTCCACTTTAGTTGCAGCCCAATCGGCGCTTCTCACGGCCGTTAATGCCCATGGAAATTTCAAAAAACACAGAAAAGCTTATCTTTCTGTATGTCACCAATCTAATCTCGCCCAGTTAAATGTTTTCATCTCACGTTAATTTATTATTTTTTATTTGATTTCTAGCTACATCACCTGTGGAATAAATTAGGACAAGGTATCGAAGAAAAGTGGTTGAAAGCTTTAAGCGAATTTGATACAGACGGCCCTCAAATATCTATCATGGTTGGAGTGCTATGCAAGCATTTGAAAAGTCAAGGAAAGTTGGCTTTATTCAACAGTTATAAAGTTAGCACTATTAACAATTTTCGTACAATATTAATTCTGTATGATGTGTATGCTCATGAATGTTTATAAATTTTAGGAAAAGAATATTGATGTGTTTATCAAAAATTTTATCAGTACCAAGATTCGTCCAAATCCGCATTTGATTGAAGCCTGTCATTCGTTTATCTACGAATTTAGTCAAGATGATGTGAAAAATAAAATTTTACCAGCAGTTCAAAAGGCTATGCTGCGAAATCCTGAAATCATCATTGAAACCGTGGGACTCATCTTAAATAGTCTTTCGTTGGATTTAAGTTCGATTGCTTTAGATATTTCGAAAACCCTAATAGGTTGGTTTTTGCTGCCATTTTGAATATTTCGTCATTTCCGAATATTGTTAATTAAACTTGAATATTTTGTAGGATATTTACATTCCAACGATGAATCTGTAAGAACGGAAGCAGCTACTGCTTGTAAAATATTATCGTTGAAATCTTCAAATCCTGATGTAATTATATCAATCATGAAACAATTGTTTGATGTGTTTAACGGAGCCAATGGGAAACTTACTTTGGCTGAACACAAAACTGGCCTTTTATTGGTATGCTTGTTATTTTGTTTAACACAAAATTCATCAGAAAATGTTATAAATTTATATTAATTTTAGGGTGCTGGAAATTTCTCTTATAATAAAGTCAACGATATTGAAACCACAAGAGTTTTTAACGAAATATCTAAGCTATTTTTCAAGGTATTAGAAACTGAAAGTCACGAAAAAATATTATGCTATTGTCTTGAGAAGTTTTCTTTGTGGAGCGGTAATGTTTCGTGCGATTTGCCTGAATATGTAGCAGATGCTTTTAAGGTATAGTATAATTAAAGTCACTCAATTTTACCACCACCATTTATTTAATTACACTGAGCAACAACAAAAATACCCAGAGCAGAGATTGGTCAATCTTTACTAAGTTTAACCCACTGAATTCAAATCCGATAATGATTCATATCGGATTCGTGCGAGAGAGAGCGCTCGAATGACCGATATGACCGATAATCGTGCCGCCGAGAATATCTCATAACGTAGCTTAAAATCATTTTCCGTTCGAATTAGTACGTTTAGATAAAATAAAAAAAATATTGAGATAGAAAACCAATCCTTATAAACGTGGTGAAATTAAAAACTCACCAAATAAACGTCAAATAGCACAGGAAAAAAATGTGTAAAAAAAATATATTTTTGACTTTAAAAATTCGCTAGATAATTAATTATAAGTATTTCAAAGCAATAAAAAATTACAATCAATAGGAAAAATATCTGACTATTGATTTCAATACTCATTTGAGCACAGCAATGCTATATTTTGAGTTATAGACCGCAAAAGTAAAAAAAATGGATATTTTTTACATTTTTTAAATCGCGAATATCTCATAAACGAGAGCATATCAACAAAAATCATTATCGGATTCGAATTCAGTGGGTGAAACTTAGTAAAGATTGACCAATCTCCGCTCTGGGTTTTAAAAAACGTGATTTTTTTGTTGCTCAGTGTTATTTATTTGTTCATTTTATTATTACAGAAAGGTACTACTCTCAAAAGTGCTACGCCATTAGTGAGGATTGGTTATCTACAATGGCTCAGCCAATGTTTGAATAAAACTGTGGCAACTCAAAAAACTTGCGACACACTTAACCCAATTCTTATAAAAATTGTAGAAAAAGCTATTCAACAACCTTTACAAGTATGTAATATTTTTTTCGGTCTGTAAGGATAAGTACTTAATTCAATATTATTAAAAATATATATATTTTCAATATAGAGTCTTGTAGTCAGTGAAGGACTATGTGCGGCGTATGTTTTACTAAAAATTGACACACAGTGTACGACCCCGAATAAATATCCTGCAATATGGTCATCATTGATAAACTCGGACAAGCAAATTTTCCTCCAAGAAAAGTTTTTAGCATCCAGTACGGAAGACGGTAAATTTCTTTTAAACGCGTAACCAGATCAGTTTGTCAGTAGTGTTTGGTAATCTAATGTTTAATTCTGTTTACAGTATTGATTGTCATAATCCAAGTCTGTCACTATATACTGGCTAATTACCAATTGAACAAAAGTGGGGATTTGTCAATCATTGCGAGAGGATTAATTCATTGTAGTCTTTCGTCGGTGAGGTCTGTGAACTCCGCTGCAATCGAAGCCATCAAAGAACTCGTCACCGAATCAAAAAGTGCACCTTTGGCAATGCTATTGATTGCACAACTGACCGCATACTTGGATGGAGTTAAAACATCAAACGGTGCGGCAGACTCCACAGAGTCTTCGTCAGACATTACCGGAAAGGCGATCGCCGATTCGGTGTTTGCAATTTGTGCCTATAATGGTTTGTTTTGTTTATTTTTATGTGCAATTGCAAATATATGTAGAATACGACTGAATGAACGTTGTTTTAGATTACTCAGTGAAGGATTCTCAACTGCTCGCTATAGAAGTCTTACTTTCCAGTCATCATCCGTTAGTAGTGAATACTAATTATGGCCTATGGTTAAAAGTTGCGAAACATTTAAAATTACCACCCAAACAACTCATAAGCCTTTATGGACAAATTATCAAGGATTCGTATATACTTGGATTCCGTTGCACTGGTGTTAGTAACTTGTTTTGTGGTTTTTTTTTATCACAAGCTTTACTGTTTTTCAATGTAGATTAATTATTATATTAATCAAACTTTTTTAGAGTTACGATAATGTAATAAGTACGCTAGTAGCCCAAAATCCAGACGTTATTCTACCGAGTATTATGTCATACATTGTCGATACGTTGGATGATCCCGAACTGCTTAAAATATCCCGAGATGAATATTTTACCTTCCTAACACCAGAAGGCGAATTGTACGACAAGAGTGTAATTCCAGGGTAATTTTCTATGATTTATTAAAACTTAATGTTAATATGGAGCTATTATGTAAATTGTATTTTATGATTTAGAAGTGAGGATAACTCAGAGATGAATATGAAACGAGAAAGTAAAGCGTACTCTTACAAAGATCAATTGGAAGAGTTGCAATTGAGGAGAGAGTTAACGGATCGCAAAAAAAAGGATGGAAAAAATGCTACCCCGAAGGAACTTACAGCGAAAAAAAAAGAGGCTATCAGAATTCAAACTAACAAGGAAAATATTATCAGAATGAAACTCACCGAGGTATACAAGTCTTGCAATAACTTGTATATATTCATAATTATTTAATTTTGGTCTACGTAGTAATTTAAAACAATTGTTTAGCTGGAAGGAAAGCTTAATCGCGTGGAACATTTGATAACAGCCTCGAGTGTAGGAAATTCGAATGCTTTAGGTAGACATGCATCTGTACTCTTACCTAAAATATTGAATGCATTGCGTTCTCCTCTTGCTGCTCCTCGTTTAGCATCACTTCTAATTCACTTGCGCTCTGCGTTTTGGCCTACAAATTTAGAAGCACTCGGAGATACTGTCGCTCATGTAACACTAAGGTAAACCTGTTCTTAGATACACTTTCAATTATTTTTATTATACATATGAGTAATAACTTAAATGACTACAATTGCAGATTGTATAAACCTCAGTGCGACCTCGATTCAAATTGGGAAGAGGAAAGTATCGATAAAGCTATATCAAGAACCATCGAGTTATTACACACGCGCACGGTATTCATTCACAATGTGAAAAACAAAACTGAGATTACAACGTTTAACAACACGGACACACGCAATCATCAATACAAGTATTTCCTGTCGTCACCAGCTTTATGCTATTGCTTTCATTTAATTTACTTGAGTTTGACGTCGTCGTACGCCAAAAACAATTCCAAAATGGTGCAAGACGGCTTGCAGATTATCTCGCACCATTCCAAGATGCGAGGAATCAACGCGAATAAAAATGACCTGCATCATCCCGAACTGTTACCGATCCAGCAAATGTTCCGACTACTCATCGATATAATAAGTGAGTTTCGTTTCATTAGTGATCTGTTTGCGTTTGAATTGAATTTTATATATATGATTCGTTTGTAGGTACTCACAGTGGTCGTATTCAATCTCAAAGCATCGCAACGCTGTTGGAGGTTTCTATGGCTGTTTCAGGCGGTGAAGGTTGTGGAAGAGCTTCTAACGTTGAAATTGATTGCTTATTATCAGGATTGCAAAATCCATCGGATGTATGTATTATATATTAGAAGATTGTCTATCTCTCAAAGTAATATTTATTTGTATATTTAATTTGAATGCTATTTTTAAGGTTGTCAGAGATGCCTCCCTTCGAGCTCTCACGAATCTTGTGAAAGTTTTCCCAAATAATCCTGAAGATTTTGAGCAGATACAAATACTAACCAAACGTTTGTGGATTGCTAGATTTGATGTCTTAGAAAGTAATAGGTAAATATTTCTTGTCAATTATAATGAATGTCGTAATACTTCGTTATTTTAGTTTCTATAGTGGGTGAATATTTTAATTATTTTATAGACAAATAGCCGATGACTTATGGCACGCCAGCAAATTGGAAGCGGGAGTGTTTTTAGTCGAAACGGTCACCGCAGAAGTGGCACATCCGGTAGAAGAGATCCAGAAAGCTGCAGCATCAGCACTCGCAGCCCTACTCGAAGTGGATCGCACTCTCGTCACTCCCATAATGGACACTCTCTTAAAACTTTACAGTGATAAACTGAATGTATGAATAAAAACTAAGTTTATACGGTGAAATGAGTTTGGATCGTGTTTAACAATGAATGTTTTCAGATGATTCCTGCAAAATTAGACGAATTTGGTCACGTTGTAGAACCTCCGATTGATGAATGGGGCGGTAGAAGAGGTGTCGGTTTAGCTTTGAATGCTCTCGCTCCTCTGCTCGAACACGACGCCGTTGGCAAAGTTGTTAAATTCTTCGTTTCGAGTGGTCTCGGAGACAGAGCTGAAGAAGTTCGCAAAGAAATGTTCAACGCTGCCATGACGGTGGTTGAGTTGCACGGAAAGGTGCTTTGAATGCAAATTGAAATCGAATATACAATATACATATGTACATTTTCTAATGCGTCTAATTTTTCAGGATACAGTTAGCGATCAGTTGCCTGTTTTCGAACAATTTTTGGATCGAGCACCCAAGACAGGTAGTTTTGATGTGGTGCGTCAGGCTGTTGTTATACTCGTGGGATCTTTGGCTCGCCATCTCGCACCCGAAGATGCCCGAATAAAACCAATCACATTGCGATTGGTTACAGCTTTATCTACGCCCTCTCAACAGGTACAAGAAGCAGTCAGTAATTGTCTACCGTATTTGATTACATCTCCGGTGCTTCGCGATGAAACGGCTACTATTGTGAATAAATTGATGCAAAAATTACTTAAAGCTGAAAAGTATGGCGAAAGAAAGGTTTGCCATTATTTTCATATTGAACGTGATTTCATGATAAATACAATCATATTATAATATAATATGCAATTCTGTAGGGTGCGGCTTATGGCTTGGCAGGCATTGTCAAAGGTCTTGGAATATTAGCTTTGAAACAACTGGATATTATGACTCGGCTGACGGAGGCTATTCAAGATAAAAAGAATTATAAACATAGAGAAGGTTAATTGATTTTTTTATTTCTAACCTAATCTCATTAATATTTTGCATTAAATATATTTGCATTTACGTTAGGTGCCCTCTTTGCATTTGAAATGCTTTGTACCAAGCTCGGAAGATTGTTTGAACCATATATAGTTCACGTTTTACCACATCTGCTACTCTGTTTCGGCGATTCTTCACAGTATGTTCGCACAGCTACAGATGATACTGCCAAAGTAGTGATGGGTAAATTATCAGCTCATGGTGTAAAGTTGGTCTTACCATCACTATTGGCCGCTTTGGAAGACGATAGCTGGAGAACAAAAACAGGTATATTCAAATTTTACTAAATATCTACCACTTTTACACAGGAGTCTGTACATAACTATCGTCAAAATATATTATTTCAGGTTCTATTGAACTTCTCGGTGCAATGGCTCACTGTGCTCCTAAACAACTATCTTCATGCCTTCCGAGCATCGTACCCAAACTCATTGAAGTTTTGAGTGATTCACATATAAAAGTGCAAGAGGCTGGAGCTGAAGCGTTGAAAGAAATCGGTTCTGTTATTCGCAATCCTGAAATTCAAGGTTCGTCTCATTATATTGTATTTGTATGCTAATTGATAATTCTCGACTAATTTATTATATTTGTACAGCTATTGTTCCGCCGTTGTTGGAAGCCTTACAAGATCCATCCAATAAGACTTCAGCTTGCCTCCAAACTCTTCTCGATACACAATTCGTTCATTTCATCGATGCACCGTCTCTCGCTCTTATAATGCCCGTAGTGCAACGTGCATTCATGGATCGATCAACAGAAACTAGAAAAATGGCCGCTCAGATTATTGGAAACATGTACTCTTTAACCGACCAAAAAGATCTTATGCCGTATCTACCGAATATTATACCCGGATTGAAGATGTCTTTGCTAGATCCGGTTCCAGAAGTCAGAAGCGTTTCAGCGAGAGCTTTAGGTGCAATGGTACGCGGTATGGGTGAAGCGAGCTTCGAAGATTTATTGCCCTGGTTGATGCAAACACTAACGTCTGAAACTAGCAGTGTGGATCGATCGGGTGCAGCTCAAGGCTTGTCCGAAGTCGTAGCTGGACTTGGTGTAGAAAAATTACACAAACTTATGCCCGGTACTAATATTTTGGATTAAAAAAGCTATATTATCTCTATTTATGTATATTAACATTATTTTTATTCTCCTTTTATTTTTTAGATATAATAGCTACCTCTGAAAGGACCGATATAGCACCGCACGTTAAAGATGGTTACATCATGATGTTCATTTACATGCCTGGAGCTTTCACCAACGAATTCACACCGTACATTGGTCAGATAATCAATCCTATATTGAAAGCGTTAGCGGATGAAAACGAATACGTCAGAGACACGGCGCTGAAAGCCGGCCAGAGAATAGTAAATTTGTACGCTGATTCAGCGATCATGCTTCTTTTACCCGAACTGGAGAAGGGATTGTTCGATGACGATTGGCGTATTCGTTACAGTTCGGTACAACTGTTGGGAGATTTATTGTACAGAATATCAGGTGTATCGGGTAAAATGAGTACTGAAACGGCATCCGAAGATGACAACTTTGGAACTGAACAATCCCACTCAGCTATCATGACAGCCCTGGGTCAAGAACGTCGTAACAGAGTTCTAGCTGGTCTTTACATGGGTCGAAGTGATGTAGCTCTCATGGTCCGACAAGCGGCTCTGCACGTATGGAAAGTCGTCGTTACGAATACTCCTCGTACGTTGCGTGAAATTCTGCCGACTCTCTTCGGTCTGCTCCTCGGTTGTTTGGCATCGACGAGTTTCGATAAGCGTCAAGTTGCTGCACGCACTTTGGGCGATCTGGTACGTAAGCTGGGAGAGCGCGTTCTTCCAGAAATTATTCCTATTCTTGAACGCGGTCTACAGTCCGATCGTCCCGATCAACGACAGGGTGTCTGCATCGGCTTGAGCGAAATCATGGCATCTACGTCGAAAGACATGGTCTTCTCGTTCGTCAATAGCTTAGTACCGACTGTGAGAAGAGCTTTATGCGATCCGTTACCTGAAGTTCGTTGTGCAGCTGCGAAAACCTTCGACAGCTTACATTCAACCGTTGGAGTTAGAGCACTCGACGATATACTACCAGCTATGTTGAACGGATTGAACGATCCCGATCCTGATGTAGCCGAAGCTACACTAGATGGACTACGACAAGTCATGGCTATAAAATCTCGAGTCGTTCTACCGTATTTAGTACCTCAACTGTCCGCACCTCCAGTTAACACCAAAGCTCTCTATATATTAGCGTCCGTTGCTGGGGATGCTCTCACAAAATATTTACACAAGATCCTTCCGGCTCTCTTGAATGCACTTTGCGGTGCTCAAGGTACACCGAATGAGGCTCGCGAGCTGGAATACTGCCGTGGAGTAGTGTTGTCCGTTAGCGATGAAGCCGGTGTGAGAGCTGTGATGGATGCACTGTTGGAGGGATCGAGATCATCCACAGCTTCCCAACGACGAGCCGCGGCTACTTTGCTCGCCGCCTTCTGTTCGCACACTCGTGCCGATTACACCCATTATATACCCCAACTGCTTCGCGGTTTGATTCATCTGTTTGGCGATACCGATAATGACGTGTTGCTTATGGCCTGGGAGGCTTTGCAAGCTGTAACCAAGAGCATGGATGCGGAACAGCAAATACGACACGTTTCGGATGTCAGACAGGCGGTCAGATATGCCGTGAGCGATCTGAAAGGTGTGGAACTTTTACCCGGTTTCTGTTTGCCCAAAGTAAGTTTGCTTGTGATGTTACACTTTGGTTTGTGTGTACGTTATAATGGTTAACATTTTTATTTTGGTTTTAGGGTATTACTCCTATACTTCCGTTGTTCAGAGAATCTATTTTAAATGGCCTACCCGAAGAGAAAGAAGCTGCCGCTTTAATGTTAGGGGAGGTTATACATTTAACGTCTGCTGCTTCACTTCAGCCATCGGTTGTTCACATCACCGGTCCATTAATTCGAATTTTGGGTGATAGGTTTAACGCTAACGTCAAAGCAGCTGTACTGGAAACTTTAGCACTACTTTTAGCCAAGGTATGTTGACATTGTTCAAACAGAGTATAAGCAAAATTTTCGTTCTTTTTATTAAATAGTATTAAAATATAGGTTGGAGTGATGCTGAAGCAATTTTTACCGCAACTTCAAACAACGTTTTTGAAAGCGTTGAACGATCCCAATAAACAAGTCAGAATAAAGGCTGGATACGCTCTTAGTCAATTAGTGGTCATCCACACGAGGGCGGATCCCCTGTTTGTCGAAATGCACAATGGAATTAAGAATTCCGAAGATGTCAACGTGAAGGAGACCATGCTTCAAGCGCTACGCAGCATTATCACTGGCGGCGGAGATAAAATGTCGGAGACTTTGGCTATGAGCGTTCTTGTTACATTGACGTCTCCCAACTTGTTGGGACATTCGGAAGATCCGCCGAGAGCAGCAGTCGGAGGCTGCTTAGGGGCTCTGCTTCATTGTTTACCAGCTGCAACGAGAGATTCTGCTTTACAGAATCAATTGTTGTTGGAGGATGCATCAGATTGGACGTTGCAACATGGTAGATCGTGCGCGTTGTTCGTCGCAATTAAAGAACATCCAGATACCATATTCACTAATCAATACAAGGATAAGATATGTAAAACACTTTTAAGTTATTTGACGAGCGATAAAGTACCCATCGCATGCAATGGTATAAGAGGAATAGGCTACCTTTTCAAGTATTTGCAAATTGAAAAATTGCCAATACCTCCGGTTCTAATCGTTCCTTTTGCCAGGGTAAGTGTTTATAAACTGCTTAGTATTTACTTTATGATTTGTGTATTTAACTGTTGAATATCATTATTGCAGACGATGAACCATGCCAACAATGATGTAAAACAACTCTTGGCTAGGGTATGCACAATGCTCGGAAAAACTGTACCACCGGAAAATATGGCACCAGAATTGTTGAAACTATTATTGCCTACTTTGGTGAACGGTACAAAAGAAAAGAATGGTTATGTGAAAGCCAATTCAGAGATTGCTCTTATTTCAGTTTTACGATTGCGACATGGAGATGAATTTCAAAAGGTACGTTTTGTTTCATATTTATTATAATTAATATATGCTATGAAATAATTTTATGAATGACAATGTTTTATTTCAGAGATGCCTTCAATTGTTGGAAGTCGGTGCATGCGAGTCATTAAATGATGTAGTCAGTAAGGTTCTTAAGAAAACTCTCAATCAACCCGAAGGAAAAGAAGAGGAATTGGATTGTACTCTAATTACCTAATTCATCCCAAATTTTAAATTTCATATTAAAAAATTGTAGGATCTTAAAATAATTAACCTTGTCACTTGGTCGAATGTTATTTTAATTATTGCGAGTGTGCCTGTTTGTTGTACTTTTTTGTAAATATAATATTCACTTTTAGTACAACAATATATCTACATACATACATACTTTTGATATTTATTATGTCAACTATAAAAATTCACCATTACTGTCAAATTTTATAATCAACCAGTGCGTTATTTAAACCTGCACACTTTCGAAAGGTATATCGTCATTTTGTAAATCACTTTAAAAATATAATTTATTACATACATATTATTTAATTTATGAAATTAATTTTATGTTAATTATGATATTAAATTATTTATGGAGATATAGATGATGTGAAACAAATTGTGATATGCTGATGGTGGAAAAATAAGTAAAATAAACCATTTTATTTCAATTTTTTTTTATTATTATTTATTGAAATTTTATATACAAAGAGCGATCCTTCAAAACGGAATTACTATAATTTGCATATTATGTATAAATCAAAATCACAAGTTTTACTTTTAGGTTACTGTCTGGCGGTCTAGTATGCTTTGATTTTTGTCAATGCCATAGATGGCCTAATTGTCAGAATGTATAAACTGGTTTATAAACATAAGAATTATTTTTTTGAAATCGTAAAATCAAAATATGCGGTGTTCATATGCCTTACATATTATTGAAGATAAAATATAAAATTAGCCTATTCGATTCCATACAGCATCAACGTGCGATCCATACTAGTCGATGCCAAGTATTGGGCATGTCGTCCGAACCGAACTCCAGTTGCGGCCGCTGTATGGTCGTTGAATACCTTCAACTCTTGCCATTGCTTGCACAAATACACCCTTATATCGGAGCCAGCTATAGCTAAATACGTACCACTCTGATCGAAACACAAATCCTTAATTTGATAAGAATCCTCCAACTGTATCGTTTTGAAATTCTTCAATTTCCTCAAATCCCACAATTTTACGCAAGCATCGTCCGCCGCTGTTGCCAAATAATATCCGTTTTCGGAGAAGGATATTGTCGTGATCGGTCCTGTATGACTTGCGAAATTGGCCACGTTGCTTTGCTCCTTAAGATCCCAAATTTTCACCAAGGAATCTTCGGTACCGGTGCCGAAGATCAAACCGTCGGGGTGGAATTGGGCCGTTGTCAAGCCGACTCCCGAAGAATCGGATACTTTAGTTAAAAGTTGCCCGGTACGTATATCGGAGAACGCCCAGTGCTGATCGACCGACGTAGATAAGACGTAATCTCCGGTCGGATGCAGTGATAAACCGGTTACGGGTCCATCGTGCGAACGGAGAAGTACAGTAGTTTGTGACCTATAATAAAAATAAATACAAATGATTTCACCGATATAACTGTATAACTGTTAAGGAATTAATAGAACTGTACTAACGTAGGTATGTTCCAAACGCGTATAGTAGAATCTGGAGATGCAGTAATGACAGTGTCTTCGTTTGGATGATAAATAACTCGGGTGACTTTTTTAGTATGCCCTTTCAGAATTGCGACAACCTGCTCCGTATCTTTGTTGAAAACAGTGGCATTTTTGTCATTTCCACCAGTCAAAATCTTACTATGATCAGATGGATTAATATCAAGAGCCAATATTCCAGGAACACTAGCAGAATGCAAGCCCTATAAAATAAAACAATTGCATCACTGAAGAGTATAAATATGCAGTTTAATTGTAACGTGATGATCTTTACGATTAATTACCGGATGAGAAGCGAGCGTAATGAAACTGCGGAGCGAATCCGGAGATACGAGACCCTCGGGTACAGTCCTGCCTCGTCTCTTTCGCTCCTGTGTTAAAATTGTGGCACGTTCTTGCAGTCTTTGAACAACGTCTGGACCCATACCGGCCTGGGCGACCGGTTGAGCCGCCCATCCACCAGATTCAGCAGCAGCCGCCTATACAAATTTCAAATTAATACACATTCCTTACATAGTGTATAACACAATAATCGATGTAAACTTGTACTTGTTGAGGATGCGGTGGATTTGCAGCCGTAATTCCGGCTTGCGGTTTCAACGTGGCCAAGGCTTCTCTGGCAGCAGTTACTTCTTTGGTAAGACGAGCTATTACTCTGCAAGCTGCATCGTGTTGATACAGTGCGTGACTCAACTCCTGTAATTGTCGGTACTTTAATGGTACTGTATTGAAGGTAGGTACGTATTTAATCAGCGTCGCATTTACCTGTCTTGCAGTTTGTAATTGTTGACGTTGAGTAAACGCGTGCAACATTAAGGCGTCCCATTCATCTTGCATACTCTTCAGAGTTGCTGGTATACTCGTTCCGCTCGGCGGTTTCGGTTTAACAATAGGCGGTGCTAAAACATCAATTTTAAATTGTTACGACTTATAACGTGACATATTTCATATCATTTTCAGCCATGCACCATCCACTGCTGTATGAATGCCTCTCCAATACTGTCTGTTTTGAACAATCTGCATCCATTTGACTCCACACATTCTTCTCAATTCATCAGCCCATCGTCCACTCAGTCTACCTTTCATTCTTTTACATCCTCTCGGATACCATTTCAGTATATCTAGCGTCCATCTGCCATCCATTCTTCGCGCTATGTGTCCACTTCAACTTTTTCAAACGTTCCGCCTGAAAATACTGGAATGGTATCCGAGAGGATGTGAAAGAAAGCAAGGTAGACCGAGTGGACGATGGGCTGATGAATTAAGAAGAACGTGTGGAATCAAGTGGATGCAGATTGCTCAAGATAAATGGTAATGGAAGAGGATTGGAAAAGCCTTTATCTAGCAGTGGACGGTGAACGACTGAAAATGATGATGGTACCCTGTTTGATCTGCGAATATATACAATAGTATTATAACACCATAGGTGAAAAGTACTAATTCTTATTGTATTGCTTAAAACATTCTACATGGTTTAACACAGTCCATCATATACGAAAAAGGTTGTGTATCCCATGAATTTATAGAGCTACTTGTCGTTACCTACTTACATATACCTCCGGAAAAGAAGGAAACTATTTGCTGTTTCTAAAGATTGACTACACCTAGAAACTAGACTACACACCAATACTAGGTAGTCCCGAATGATTATATTCAGTCATCTAAGCACCGTGAAATAACAAAGAAAGTCTAATTCTAGCATTTTCATGTTTATAAGTTCCATATGATCATATCAGTTGGTACTGGTGACGTATGAAATGGCGCGAAAGACACCAATCTCAAGTGTCACATTGATGAGAGGGGGTTAATGAGCATACTTTTGATCTCGATGAGTTCGTGCACTGCCAATTGCTTTCCGTTGAGAGGATCGACTCCATTCTCGGTGATGTACTTCTCGATGAGTCTTCGTTCGAAGACACCGCCCGAAACTGGAGACACCATGGGCTGCTCCGGCACCTCGCTACTGACTGCAACAGAAAACGTGCACAATGCATTGCAATTACGTGCCAAATTGGGAAAAAGGACACGAAAGGGGTTGAAAAAAACTCACTAGCGCAGCAGAGTGACATTTCGAGGAGATTTGACAGCTACGTTGGTTCGCCGGTTAACCTAAACGAGACGCGCCGCACGAACATACGCGTCCTCGACGACCTAACAACAATAATTACGACCATTACACACTAATGCCAACCTACTTCGATTAGACAAAATATCAATGTAATTTTCGATTTATCGCCGCTATACACCGCATAATATACATATTTCCTCCAATTATTTTCCATTCATGTTAGTCCTGCGCAATTTCAATCAATAATTTATTTGATCGTTTCATTATTATTTAAAAAAAAAACAAAGCTTGTAAAGGCTGCGGTTTTTAAATTAATACAATACCAAATAAACTCGAATTAAACAATGGCTGATTAATCGCATGGCTTTACATACGTCAATTTTATTTCATTCTTCTTTTCAAAGTGGAGTGGTTTATTATTAAGGCATGGTTTGGCGAGTGTGGCGACTTGGCCGCGGTGCGTTGGCGGCGACCGGAAGGGGGGAATAGGTGTAGTGAGGAAAAACGTGAACTAAATAGAAACAATGGTACTTGTCTGTTAGCCGCACGCCGGAAGTGGTACCCCCAGTGATTGTACCTCCTACCGTTTGACAATCGCCTCCCTGAGAGTGTATTGGAGAAGCGTGTATATGTGCATTGTTGACATATTGAAACGTCAGTCAAGTGTGAAATTGACCAATAATTGAACTACGTTAATACATCAATGATTTACTTCTAGAGCAGGGCAGATAGTCTTATAACCTTCCAAGTATTCCCTGCTATGGTATACCTTGACCTTGACGAGCTCAGAGCTCACATATACGAACGATGACAGCCGACAGCCGATTAACTTGTATTTATTGAAATGCTCCGTAAAATAAATAATTTTTCTCGAGTATAAGTACCTTGGATGTAAAGAAGAAGAAATACAACGAAGAATGAAACTAGGATGGAGTGCTGTTGGAAGAATGAACATAGCTTTCAAATCCAACATTTCGCTATGTTTAAAAAAGAAGGCGTACGACCAATGCGTACTGCCAGCTATGACGTATGGATGCTAAATTCGAGAATGTTACGTATGAGGAGCATGGAAAGATGTATGCTCGGTATAATAAGAAGAGATCATAAGAGGAATACATGGGTAAGAAGCATGATCAAAGTGACAGATATAGTGGAACGTGTGAAAAAGTTGAAGTGGCAATAGACTGGACACATAGAGAGAAATACTGGAATGGTATCCGAGAGGATGTGAAAGAAAGCAAGGTAGACCGAGCGGACAGTGAGCTAATGAATTGAGAAGAATGTGTGGAGTCAAATGGATGCAGATTGCTCAAGACAGACAGGAATGGAAGAGGATTGGAGGGCCTTCAATGAAAGCCTCTCCAATCCTCTTCAAACTGTTCACCATCCACTGCTGGATGAAGGCCATTCATCCAGCAGTGGATGGTGAACGACTGAAAATGATGATGGTCACGATTAAGTACCTAGTTTTCGTCAATTTAGTATTGTTTACTGAGCGTTTTCCATTCAATTCTTGACATTTATTTAAAATACCTGACAATTACAAAAAATACTAAGCAAAAATACTTGGAAGATGAATAAAATAGTGAGCGGCGTACATATTTGTTGGATTATTTAAATAATATTTATATTGTTTTTGTTCAATAAAGTGCAGTTTGGCACAACTGTTTCTGTTTAGGCCACGTCTTTCCTAAGAGTGACGTCTACCATTTGACAGCTGACGTATTCCTGTTGAAGTTGAGCTGTGACCTTATTTTGAACTAAAATGGCACACAAACCACTGGCTTTCCTCATATTGGGAGCTCTTGCTCTTGCATCAGCTCAAGAGTACGACAGAACAGTCGTAGCAGCTAGAGTAGAAGTAAATATACACAATGAATATTCTACATACACTCTTCTTCTCTAAATATATACATACTCCTTTGTTAAGCATATCTATGTGGAGCAATCTTATCAGCCTTCTTTTTCGTCACTGTAGAGTTGTCGAGGTTGTTCACTCAATCGTCTGCCAGAAGTGAAACAGTTTATCTACCAAGATCTACCCATGTACGAAGATGTCGAATTCAAACATATCCAAGGTGCACCTCCTGAGCTGGTATTGCTAGCTGCGACCGGTGAAGAGATTCAACGTTTACCGCTGTCCAAGTTGACCCGTCTCGAATGCAATGAATTGATGGAGACAAGGGGTTTCCCGAAGAAGGCGATAGACAATGCCAAAACTGAATTTTAATACCAAAAAAACTTAATATATTTCCATTTGTATTGTATACGTTTCTTAAAGCCAGCTGCATTTACTTAATATTGTTGTTATTTGAATTTTAGGCAGTTTTTTAATATCTTTAGATGTAATTTTATTTTAGTGATGATCAGCGTTGCTCGACGGCTTTGATGATTCTTGCCTGATTATAATGTTTAATATTTTTTCTTATTATAATTGTTGTTCGTTATATGCTTTCGGGACCAAACTATACCAGTTGTCTCAGACTTTGATTCCTATAACTTTATATTTGTAAGACATTCTATTGTATCAATACCGAATTCCATTTTCCTTTATGTAAATGTACTTTTGAATTTTAAAAAGCTATTATTTTACTAGTAGTAATTATTTAGATGTATTATATGTAAAAACTTATCGAAATAATAAATATTATAGTACATTTTTAGTGTCGTTAAAAAAAATAAGACTACCAAATGTGTCCATTATATATAATTTTATTACCCTACACATAAATAGTGTTAATACATAAATGTATTATTGTTTACATTTACGACAAAAAATCAATTACAATACATATACATATAGATATAAAAAAATCAAACCCAAGCTAAGCTCAATAGATAGAGAACAAAAAACGACATATGTAAGTTTAATTCATTGTCAAATATTTAGTACATACTGTATATATTATATTTTTGAAAAACTTAAAACACCGATTAAACCACGTTATTGTCCCCTGTTTACGAAAACGTTTAATTTTTATATAACTTTGAAAATACATGTATTTGAAAACTGTAGATTGTAACTACTATGACTAGATCGTTATTTTTCAATAATATAATGCCCCAATTATAGCATAAATCTTATTCTACCTATAAAACTATAGTTAAAAAAAAAATCTGGTTTTTAGTACGTGCTTTGCGCAAATTTTAGAACAAGTTTGTAAGTAATATTTTTATGAAATGTATTATATTATATATACATACATAGGTATTACATATATTAACTCGATATGATTTTTAACAAGGTATTTACTAGAATCAAATTCGTAAATATTATACAAAATTAAAATCTCACATGCATAAACAAAATTAATTCATCTTATTAACTTCGCAAATAAGCAAACCGTTAAACATCCATAATAAAATTTTAAGCTTTTATAACTAGGAAATGAACCAAAATGGTTATAAATAGTTACAAATTAAAATCTGACCATTGAAAAGAAAAAATAATATTTAAAATTGGATTTGACTGAAAAAATAAATATATTGGAATGTTTATAGAGGATAAAGTACAATCAGTTCATAACACATATTTTCAAAATAATTTCTATAAAGCTTTAATAACCCTTGGCAATTTTCGTATTTATGTACATTTGACATATTTGGAGTTTCTATTACCATCCCAGTGAGATAAGTAACAATTTTTTATCAACGCGTCTTGAATGTCTAAAAATTGGCATGCAATGAAAGAAAACATAACATACTAAACAAATATTTAAGATTTAAAAATTTACACAAAACAATATAGAATTAACAGTCGCTTAAAAGCAACCTTCTAATTAACAAATGGATAATGTTAATTTTGGATACCGTGTCTATGTATTTACAAATATTTCAACGAGTTAATTGTTAAATAAACATCTTTACGAACTATAAGTGTTCAAAATATTACATCCATATAAATTATTTACATTTTTTTATTTTTCCAACATAAATTCAGAATCTGAATATTACATTTAATACAGATTGAGAAACATATACATTCAAATATAAACTGGTAAAATAGTATGAATGAAATTGCACATTTAGCAAAACTTTCACGAAAACCTAACATATTCATATACATTAAATTTCAATACATCATTTCACAGTGTACAACATCAAAAGTGCAATGAGACAATTTTCACCTCATGGTTAATTCGGTTATATTTAAATTTCGATAGACCATTAACTTTCAGGTCCAAGAACCAGCAAATAAAAACTAAGTGATACGTAAATAAGTCCATAAAAAATTCAATAAATTTTCAGTCACTACAGATCGAACTCTGAACTTTAGACTATCGGCGCTTTGAGGTTGAAGTCCGTTACATCAAACATAGTTTGAAAATTGTATCTATGTATGTATCAACTACTAATAAATTGCATCAACGCCTTGACAAAACTAAAGAATTGTGTTTAAAAGTTAAATTATAAATATTTAGCAGTTGGGTTCTCTTTCAAAAGTGGTTCACTAGAATGGATACTTTTTCAGACACTGCAAAAAAATAACGGCCGCTAAATATTTAGGAGAATTTATGAATGATTTTGCAGCTCAATATTATGCTAAAATTAGCCAAATAATGAAAAGTATTGCCACCCAAAGAAAGATTTTAGACAGAAGTTGTTCTTCTCCGTATTGAACTGTACCACGAGGAGCTAAAAAAAAATTAATAATAAAAATTAGTACAATTTGATTTTGTCACATCTTATAAGCATGAGATGGAAAGTACCAGCACTCGGGCGAGGATCTCCAATGTTAAAAGTCGACGTTATAAATCCAAACGGAAACGCTCCAATGCCGAACGACATATAAAATCCATCACCGAAACCGAAACCTGGAAAGCCTCCAGTACTTTCAGGTTCTGTTCTGTGACCAGCTGGCCTCGGAGGTACCTGAAACATTACCGGTTCCATATTTAGCAACATTTATAAACAAAATACACAAATAAAGCCAGCACATGTAATTTTAACACTAAATTTAATAGCCGAATAAATATGCAATCATTTATAAAATGATGCAATAGCGAAATTTATTTATTAATTTACCAAAATGGTTTTGTTCCAAACATATCATCAGTACATACTGACATTTTAGTACAACGATAACGGTGAATGTTCGACGAATAAGAATTTTCATCGTCAGTGTTACAGATTAGAATACCGATTGGCAAATTCTTATAAAAAGATATAAGAAATATTTAACTAGTTCTGAAAAAGTGAAGAGACTGTTTTTAAGATTCAATTATACTCTGACCCAAATTCTAAATATGTACATATGCAAATGTAGACATTTATAGATAAGATTTCATCATCTTTTTATAGGACCTGTATTTATTGGGTTAGTTATTTTAACTAAACGGTGAGTATATCAATAAATGGTCAGTAAGTTTTATAGAGGTCAGTAAATAATACTAAACAGTCGTATTTTTGTATTTTTGCTGACCGTTTTCTAAATATCATCATCATTTTCAGCTATTCACCATCCACTGCTGGATGAAGGCCTCTTCAATCCTTTTCCATTCCTGTCTGTCCTGAGAAATCTGCATCCTGTTGATTCCACACATTCCTCTCAATTCATCAGCCCGTCATCTACTCGGTCTACCTTGCGTCAACTTTTTCACACGTTCCGCTATATCTGCCACTTTGGCCTACTACTTCTTACCCATGTAATTTCTCTCACGATCTCTTCTTGTTATACCAAGCATGTTTCCATGCTTCTGTGTGCACTGGATCTTACGTAACATTCTTGAATTCAGCATCCACGTTTCACATCCATACGTCGTAACTCGCAGTACGCATTGGTCGTATGGCTTATTTTTTAAGCATAGCGGAATGTTGGATTTAAGAACTACATTTGTTCATTCTTCCAAAAGTGCTCCAACCTAGTTTCATTCGTCTTCTTTACATCCAGTCATATGCATCAAATGTCCTCTATCAAGTTTTCTAAATATAATGCTTTGTTGATTTAAATACTGACTGATTAATTAGTTGCCTTTCTATAGTATTTTACATATTTTACATTGGAAATATCCGTTTTCTAAGTACTAAAAAAATACGATATAAAGAAAGACTCGATATACTTTTTCATATGGATTTTATCGATATTGTCTCTTCTCAAAACAAACATTCAATACGATAACAAAACAAATAGTAAACGAGTTTTTTGTCTGTATATCATTCTCGAGTACAAAAAAACTTTCCAAGGTACAAATCTCATTCAGTGATAAAACGACCCATTCCAACGGTGGATACAAAAGGACTGATACAAATACCTTATTTCTCGGATCCTCTTGTTTAGAACTACCACGTCCATACAACGGGATAACCTTATCCTTGCCTATAGCAGCCTTGCAGACAGGACACACCTGACGATTGGGCCTCGTCTCTAGCCACTGGTGGAGACACGGCCAACTGAAACCAAAACAAACCATGTATCCGAGGACTCGACAACACAACAACCAGCTCAACGGGACAACTAACCAGAAGAGATGACCGCAAAGGCTGACGACAGCATCCTTGGCAGTATCCAAACAAATATTACACTCCAACATACGTTCCTCGGAACGATCCTCTTCGGGAGCCGCAGCCCCCCCTCCAGTGGCCCCCTCTAGTCCCGTTCCCACTTTTTTTGTTTTTCCCCCACTGGCAGGAGAGCCTTCGCCCCCCGCACTGCTGCTGCTTTCCCCGCTGGCAGACATTTTTGCGATCTGCGATCTGCGATTCCCCTGACTCACGTCACAGTGCACACAAACACGGACACACCTATACACACAAACACACACACGCTGCCAAATAAATACACGCAAGTGACAGGCGTGATCAAACGTAACATGCGTTTTTACGGCCATGGTCGATTTTTATTTTTTGTTTGTTTTTTTTTTCTAAAAGGGTGCGCTTTGTTGTTTCGCCTATTTTTGTATAAAAGTGTGAGATTGAATGGGTTTATTTATATTTATTTGTGTTTATACTTTAGGTTAATGTGTGAACATTGCAGCTAAATAGACGTGTATTAGATATTGAGGGCAATTTCATCAAAATGAGATCTGCAATCTGAAAGGAATAGGTTTAGTACCTTAGTATAAAGGGGCTCTTTAAATTTACATGAGGGTTAAGGCGTAGTAAAATTCATTTATTGAACAAAAGCAAAAGGGAAAAAAAACAATTGGTTCCATAAAAGGGTTTTAATATACCTGTTCATTTAATATTATGACAAATACATTGTCTTGTGTAGGTAAGAAATTGGTTTCAGACATGCAACTCTCATCAATTAGTGAAAAGCAAGAATTGTCAGCACGTTTCCATTTATTATTCAGTAGACCTTCAAAATTATATGAATGTGACCTCAAATAGTCACAAAATTAATGTAACCACTGTGTACTAACCAATTGTTGTTTTCAGTCGTTGAAATTCAATTCGCGACACTCGCGTTTAGCAATTTATTTAAAATGTGTTGATCAAGTTTTTGCACAATTCTTTAAATAAAATCGACACACATAAAATACTTACATAAAATTAAAAAGTTGGCAAGAGTTCGATTTTTTTTAAAACATTTATTTTTGAATTTTACATTTAATATAATCCCACAGATATCTTTCCATATTAACAGACAAAACTTCTAATCATACAGACACATCATAATATATAATATTAAATATATAGATACAATATATAGTTAGTTTTTTTTTATGTATAAAACGACCACATCCTAAATTTTACATTCTAAATAAACAATACAATAGGTAGTGTTGAAAACAAACTTTTTTTTGTGATAAATAAAACAATTTGGCAGTCTTACAAGTATTGATTTTGCCTTTAACCAATAGTATGTTTTACATTTTTAAACAATAAAATAAATACATTTATTCTCGCTTGCGACGGCGATCTTGTTCTTCCTGTAAAAATCAAAATAACAACATTTAGTACATCATCGATCAATTCAACGAATTGACAAAACACAATATGTACACACCTTTTGTGTGAGAATGATCAACAGGCGTTTCAAAACACCGATGAAATCCAAGAAGAGATCCAAAGAATGACCAATGAAGTCCTTGTTACCGGCACGACGTTTTTCAATAATAGCTTGTGTATCGTACAAGATGAAACCACACATCAAAACGAGGCCAAGGTATAAGTGAGTCTGAAAAATGAAAGTTGATTTGCATCATACACTACAGACATCATTACGAGTTTCAAGACTTCAGAGAAACTTGCGATGAAAAGGAACAGGATGACGTATAACTGAACATAACAAATGGACATTGTTATACCTGATACAATAGTTGCGATCTGAAGAAAATATTGGCAAGTGAAAGTATGGCGATGGTGCTGAGTAATGTCATCAACGTCCCGCCGAGGAAAAATCAACGGCCGCGATCGGCCAACATTGAAGCGATTGTGAACGAAACGAAGATCAGACAGGTACCGGCTAATGCTGTGGTTACAATCGACGGATTCAACATAATGGCGTACTGAAGTATCGGTCCAATTCCCATTCCTTGAAACAAAAAACGACATTTTAGTTACAAAGAAATACAATCAATCGGACTTTTTTATATACAACGAACGAATTTTATACCTGATAAAAATCCAAAGCCGAGGAGATATGCGAGTCGCTGTTTAACATTCTTGCCATTATCGGGGGTGTACATGAGCAAGAATATGAGTCCTAGGGCTCCGATATTCGAGATGAATCCGGCTTTGAACCAATCCGTGTAAATGTCTAGGAAAGCTCCGGCCGAAGCCGAGATTGAAGTCATTGTTAAGCAGGCGTATACATTTTTTAAATGCGATCTTACAGGTTCCTCTCTGAAACAAATAATTGCATATATAAAAATAGCAGCCACGGAAAAACTACATTGTATGTAATATGCAAAGTGAGATTTCTAAAACTGGTGAATATTAATGATAAGAATTTTTACTCGTCACTTGAATACATTAATAAAATAAAGATTATCTGGATTTTTTGTTTTGGGTAAAAACTAACACTTTTTCTTCAAGATGTGTGTGGTTACGCTACTTAAGAATACATACATACATAGAAACTTCCATTGAAATTATTGATTTGTTATTTGTACGATGAGTCATTGTAGACAACGTTGTAATCAAAAATTCTATACCACATTCAAAATCATTTATATTCAGTGCTCATATGAATTGTCCTTATTGTATTAATAACAACATCGTTGGTCAACTTGAAAAACAAGGATAAATAATCCTACAGGGAAACATCTTTTAAATATGTACATACGTACATATATATAGTCATTTTTGATATTCCAATGATAAGTTCAATACAAAACTATGTCGATAGATTGCATCATTTGGACAAAAAGTCCAAATATTTTACACCTCAGATCAAATTTAGTGTACGAAGACACAAATCCATGACTACGTTATCAAATGCAAACAAAACGCCATTCGCAAAGTACACAAGAGGAAATCAACAGAAATTTTAAACTGCGTACATTTCCACATACACACAACCACAAATGACAAGATAAATCTATTGACACGACATAGATTAAATCAAAATTGGTGCATAACTTCGCCAAACAAAGTACCACATTCAATAAGCATATGTAGATACAAAAACTGAAATTTTGCATCAGTCATACGTGTGCAACTTCGCACGAGTGGGTCAGTGCCAAAGTCGCCCAACTTGCAAGTAATTAAACAAATAACAATTTCCAAACTTTAGCGCGATATTGATGACAATTATAATTCAATAGGTTCAATATGTAGTACATATTACTAAGAATGAAACTACATAGAATGGGGCGCTTTTGGAAGAATGAACATTTTTAAATCCAACATTTCACTATGCTTAAAAAATAAGGCATACAACCAATGCAGTGTACTGCCGGTTATGACGTATGGATGTGAAACGTGCATGCTGAATTCAAGAATGTTACGTAAGATCCAGTGCACACAGAAAAGCATGGAAAGATGTATGCTTGGTACAACAATAAGTGATTGTAAGAGGAATACATGGGTAAGAAATATGACCAAAGTGGCAGATATAGCGGAACGTGTGAAAAAGTTGGAGTGGACACATAGCGAGGAGAATGGATGGCAGATGGACGCGAGAAATACTGGAATGGTATCAGAGAGGATATGAAACAAAGCAAGGTAGACCAAGTGGACGATGGCCTGATGAATTGAGAAGAATGTGTGGAGTTGACTGGATGCAGATTGCTCAAGACAGACAGGAATTGAAGAGGATTGGAGAGGACTTCATCCAGCAGTGAATGGTGAGCGCCTGAAAATAATGTTGTAGTACTAGTCGATGCCTGTTGACAGTATCATCGGGTGGTTATCATTTATGTATTTACATAAAAAAGAATATATACAAGTGTACATACATACATATGTACATAAAATATTCAATTTAATTTTTCATTAAAAACCTGCTTGCGTAAAATAGCTCCTCACGACATTGTGTACTCTTCTTGGAATATTAAATTTTCCATATATTTAACTTAGTCAATGCCCGTTGACAGTGTCATCGAATGGTTATCATCTATGTACTTATATGTTACGCCGAATTATTATAACTGGCTCTTACGTGAAAAAAGCAATATTTTGCCGAATTCGTAAAATAGACAATGAAGAGGTGATATTTACGAAATCAGCAACATATTTGCGGATTACGTGCAATTGCAGCTGTCAAATATAGTTTTGATTTGTAATGCCTATAGATATTTTGACCGTTACCGTATTTGTAAAAATGATGGTCATTATTAATCAACTTATATGAAATCAACCGGTATATATTGACAATCGAAAACGCTGCATTCGTAGCATCACGGCACATTAACTACGGATTTACATATACATAAATTGCGGAATTAAAATAACCTCATATTGGGTATAAAAAAAAATATTAATTGCAAAAAGTCAAGTCGTTCAAATTGGAATCGATCAGATTTTTCCTTTAGGATATATTGATTTTCCAAATTAAGTTTACATTATTATTTCTAATCTACTTTAATACCTTCAAACTCCACTTTTGTAATTTCCACCATGTTATACATTGCTAATTGATAAATTTAAATTTACGCAAAAATAAATTAATGTTAACTATACATACACCAACATTTTCGTTGGTGTTGGTGCTACCCGCAACCCACATCGTACGCGTATACGAGCGTTCCACGACCGGGCCACCCAGCTAGTTGGGCAGATTTCCGACTATATGTATACAGTAATTTGATACTCACCTGAAATCGGCTAGTTTCTTCCTTGAACTTTAACCTCGAGCGGTTTGTAGTGTTAGACGTTTTGTGCCATTATTGATTTTGTGTGCATATTTTACGTTCGTGACGAATGTTCGCCCCGGATAATGTACTTCCGGCTTAAATAACCTAAATCGTGACACTCGACAGCCGGACTTTGACTGTGACCAAATTGGCAACAACAACCACAAATAGTACTGGTTTCAAGGTTAAAGCACATCACCATATTCATCATCACAAAGACGATTTCGCCAATATGCTGATGCAAGTCTATACAACACAAGTGCCATTTACCATAAATTTGTATATGGGACAACTCGGCCTTGATATTTGTTTTGAAGTGATTCGTTGTATATTTGTGGGGTTGGGCAACTTCGGCGTTGACCTACTCACACACTGAAGACCCATCTTCACCTGGAAAGACATCTACATAGCAACACATGCAATAATAACACACGGTGAATGTGAGCGATAAGGAAGTGACGTAGGGTGTTTGTGAGTGATTCGCGAGGTGATAAGTGAGTTTAACAATGGTCACGTGACACTCACAGCCTGTTGTTGAAGGAGTTCATGAATCCAGTGACTGTGGGCGCCATGACGGCTGTCAGCTGCAGTCTACTTCCGGTTTAGAGGTTCTACTTCTGACTCTTGGGAGTTTTCGCGATCTACTGTGTAGAGAGGAGTGTCGATACGGTTTGGCAATCGAGTGAACTATGGTCTTTGGCCGATTGGCGATTAGTGCGACTCGGAGTGGTCCACGTCACGCTCCGTGACGTCACTGCGCTTTACTGAAACGCTATTGGTGGGATTCAAGGCTCTCCATTGCGTTCGCGTCTCGCACATAAAAGCCTTTCCAGCCGTCTCCATTTAGCTAGATTTACGTTCTAGAAATCTTTGGAAACACAATTAAATTAATGTGAAAAAATTCGTATAGGAGTCGTTGTTTATTTGATGGTGTAAGGCCCGGGCCTCACCGGGCAACTAGTCTGCGGCGAGTTCCATTGAGAAATTTACTCCGCCGACTTAGTTGCTCACATTGCGATGTTGATTATCTTTAATTATTATGGAAATTCAAAACTGACCCGCAGAATCGGTTTCTTAGATAATTCTATAAATGAAACTCGAAAAAAAAATTATGAAAAATTCGTCTTTTTTTTCGTTTTTTTCTTTGTCCGAATCCAGCTGTTTATTGTATGACGTAGTATCCGTAGTATGCGACGAGTGCAAGGGACTGCAGCGTCTCTCTCTCGCGCAAATAGAGTGCAAGCGAGACAACGGCGAGTGCATCACCTCTGTATGATTTATTTACGTCACTTTCAAAATAGACAAATCTTAAAAAAAAATACTTATTTTTTTACGTGTTTCTTATATAAAATTTCCTAATAATCATATTATATTCTCGTCGGTTTTGGCCTCTTACAGAGCTATAGACTTTTATGGAGATGTTTGTATGCTATGATTTGAAGAATTTGAAGATTTGACGAATCTTTGAAAATAAGAAGAAAAATAAGGATCTGAACTGAAACTTTCTTCGGAAATCACTATCTGTTCCGACAAGTCTCTGGTGGTATTCGGTGAGGTTACGACCAAGCCGTGTTTGTTATTGTTATGACCGGGACGCGTTGCTATGCCCCAGGCACCCCGCGGGATTGGGTGTCCGGCATCCGAGCGGGAAAGTCGCTTGAAACGCTCTCTCCGCTTTAACTGTTTCATCCTCCCACGGTCGGCTGCTGAGTGCGCGTGAGTCCCCTGAAGCTCGCGTATGTTGGCCCCGGCCTAGGGCGTAGTGATTCAGCTGCGCAGAGTCCAGTTTGCAGTGACAACTCCTAATTGAAATGGATAACCTATCGCAGATTGCCTCTCTGCAAAAGGAGATCGAGAGGGTTCTGGCCGAGCTCCAGAGCGAAAGGGAAAGGACAGCGGAGCTGGAGGCTCTTCTGGTCGCTGCCGTAAACCCGGAAAGTGGCGGGTGTCCAAAGCGACCCCGCCAAGGTATACTTCTCCTCCACAGGGAAAATCCAAGGCGGCGAAGCAGTTTCCCGCGCTTTCAAACAAAAGGCAACGTAGCCTTGAAAGGTCTCCACCGGGACTTTCCAACCGGTTTTCAGGTATTGACGGAGACCTCGAAGAGGCCCCCCCACGATCTCTTCCAGCCCACGATGCTGATTTCCGTGGGGCTCGCGAGTTCTGTTACAGAATGTCCGACGTCCAGAAAGCAAATCGTCAGCCCGCGCTGGATCTGCGAGAAGTGGGAAACCACGAAAATGCTCGCCTGCGCGAATCCGGAACCCGTTTCCGAAAAAATCAAATCTCCCAGGTGCACGGGTAAAATTTCCCGCCCTTTTCCGCGACGATCACACGTACGCACACTCTCCACAACAGCAAGCACAGGTGTCTGGCACCTGTATAAAAACCCCCAGATCCCCACCAGCCGCTCCCACTCCACCTGATGCCGCAGGTAGCAGTCAAAACCTAACACCTGACTTGTCCGGGGAACAACCCTCCCCCTCTCCCGATTCACCAGTGCTACCCGCGGACGCAGGTAGCCTACCCATCCACAAGCCGGTACCTATTGTTCTCAGGAACAAAAAACAATACCCGGAAATCCGCCGTAAGCTCCTTGCCGCCGGATTCCAATTCACGGCCACCTCCAAAGAGGCCACTATTAAACTCGTCGCCGACAATGAAACGGCGCACCGAGAAATTACAAAACTACTAGAAACTCAAAAATACGAGTTCTATACTTACACGGCTGCCTCGGATAAGCCGCTCAAAACCGTTATTAGGGGGTAAACACCGACCTCTCGATCGATGAGATCACCGAAGATCTCAAGTCCTTAGGACATGAACCAACCCCTCAAGGTCGTCCGTCTGATGAGGAAAACAACAAAGTCCCCAATGCCCTTGATACTAATCGAGTCTCCTCGAACGCCGAAGGGCAAAGAAATATATAACATATAATACCTCTGCAATGAGGTAGTGAGAGGGAGGCACTCCGCAGGAGTAACTCCATCCCCATTGCTTTCGCTGCCTGAAGCACGGGCACGTCTCAATAAACTGCAGAATGTCACCAAAATGCATTAAATGCTGCGGCCCTCACATGACACAAGATTGCGAGGCCATAAATCCCCACGCAAGTGCGCCAACTGCGAAGGAGACCACTTCGCTTCGTACGGAGGATGTCCCCTCAACCCAAACAACGGCCGAAATAGGGATAAGAGGAAGCATTCCCATGTCCCTACCCCCTCAAAACGGGTCCCAACAACCCCCTCAACCTGCCCCCGCAGAGCTGCAACGACTAGCTTGGCCTCGCCTCTCCTCTCCTACGCTGCAGCACTGAGCCCTCCGGCTACCTCCTACGCTGCCTCGATGGGCCTTCCCTCCCTAGAGCACTCCTCCGAAACTGACCTGGATAGACTCACGCGTAACGTGAATGAAATAGCTAATGCCATGAACTCTAGATTCTCAATCCTAGAATCAAAAAATAAGTCAATTAGCTTCCCTAATCCAATTTAATGGCTGAACGCGAACTAAGAATCCTCTTTTGGAATGCGAACGGACTCGCAAACAAAAAACCGGAACTAGCCGACTACCTGCAGCGACACAACGTTGACGTCGCATTAATAAATGAAACCCACCTTACGGCTGGAACCAACCCGCGTATCGCAAATTATAACCTATACCGTACTGACCGGATGGGAAGGAGAGGTGGCGGAACAGCGGTGTACGCAAAACGTTGTCTCTCCCAAAATCTCATAAATGACTCCTCCCTCACCGAAGCTCTCAACTGCACCTCGATAGAAGTATGGATCGGAAAATCCAAATCAATAATCCTTCACGCAGTCTACAATCCTCCAAACCGCACCATTGCTCCCGAGGATTTTGCAGACATTCTAATCCCCGACAAACCCAACATCATAGCAGGTGACTTAAACAGCAAACACCGAAACTGGCATGCCAGACGCAGTAACCGTAACGGCAGACGACTCGCGGACATCTCCGCCGAACTAAACTTCCACATAGACGCTCCTCCGAGCCAACCTACCACAGACTCACTGACGGATTTGCCGACGTACTCGATATAGTAATTTTAAAGATTATGTAGGTGGCTACAACCTCATAAACCATAATGACCTCTCATCGGACCATAACCCGATCCTCCTAGAACTTACCAACAGCTCCCCGCTGGTGAACCCTCTCAATCGCAAAACAATCGACTGGGGCTACTTTGTTTATTTAGTTGAGCAAAACACAACGTACCCTACCAACCTTGACTCGGAAACAAGGATTGATGCGGCAGTTGAGAATCTAACGGAATCCCTAACGGTGGCAATCGATAAAGCCACGACCTCAACTACCGAAGATAACAGCTCCCAACAATCACTTCCGAGACAAATCAGACAATTAATTAGCAAAAAAATCGCGCCAGAAAAAATGGCAAAGAACTAGGGACCCGGTCCACAGATCCGCGCTTTGTAAACTTCAATACGAAGTCCGAGAGGAACTTTCTAGCCATCGGAACCTTCTATGGGAAGCGAAAATAGAAGCGTTAAACGTAAAAGAAAACGCCTTCTGGAGGATGGCCAAATTCTTCAAAAGCCAACCGGTAAAACCCCAGAAAATCCTATCAGCCACCGAAGGCCTAGTCTATACAACGGAGAGTATGGCCAAGGCTTTTGCCGACAGTCTTGAACTCCAATTCGACATCAACCGAACGGACGCTAACCCAGCGACCATAATCAACACCGAAAAGCTAGTCCAATGCTTTGCGGAAACCACTAACTCCCAAACGTTTACCGGCTATGCGAGCCCCATAGAAGTCTGTAAGATCCTCAGATCCCTAATAACAGGAAAGGCCCCGGGCCCCGACAACATACCGAACAGAGCGCTAAAAAATTCTTCCGGAAAATGCGATTAGCTCATTAACAGCTATCTGTAATGCTTCCTTCCGCAAGGAGTACTTCCCCAAACCTTGGAAAACGGCCAGCGTGGTTATGATTCGAAAACCAGGTTCAGACCCAACCTTACCCGTGAACTACCGTCCTATTAGCCTCCTCTCATGCCTCGGTAAGGTGATGGAGAGACTTATCCTTAATCGCATGTCCATGCATATGGCAGAACACAATATCCTCCCTCCTGAACAATTCGGGTTCCGCGCCGGAATGTCGGCGGTGCACCAGTTACAGCGGGTGGTCGGATTCGTGAAGCAGGAGACCTCTCGCTGCAGATCGGTAGGAGGAGTTTTTCTCGACATCTCTAAGGCTTTTGACAAGGTGTGGCATGCTGGCTTACTGCACAAAATGATAAAATATAACTTCCCGCCCTCGTTAACTAAAATCACGCGCTCTTTTCTGTACGGCAGAACATTCATGGTCAAAATAGGCAACACCTTATCACTTCCACGCAAAGTACGCGCTGGTGTCCCACAAGGGTCACTTCTCGGTCCCTCTTTATTTAATATATACTCATCAGACTTACCCCGCCCAGACGGTGATAACCTACTTCTAGCCCTGTACGCAGACGACACCGCCATCCTTGCAAGCGCTGAAAGACGCGGTGAAGTTAACCGACTCCTCCAAAACTATCTAGACCGCCTAGAACAGTGGTTTCACAGGTGGAGGTTCTCAGCAAATCCCGCCAAGACACAGGCTATCATGTTCCTACCCACAGGGCGGAACTGTCAAATCAGTAAACTTCATACGGTTACCCTAAATAACGTAAGCTTACCCTGGGCGAAACAAGCGAAATACCTTGGACTCACCCTGCAGTACAAACTTAGCTGGCTTCCACACTACCGGAATATACATAGAGCAGCTTCTGTAGCCCTCGCACGGCTCTACCCTCTCCTCAAGAGGAAGAGCAGACTATCACAAAAAAATAAAGTATTGCTTTACAGGTCCATGGTGAGGCCGGTTATGTCCTATGCAGCCCCGGTATGGGCCCACGCTCTAAACCACACCTGGCTCAATAACCTCCAAATCCCTCAAAACAAAGCCCTTAGAATGGCAGTAAATGCCCCGTGGTACGTCCGAAACCGCCAAATTCACAGAGACTTGAAATTCCCGACAGTCGGCAATCACCTAATAGACTTGTCAAAAAAAATATTTTCTGCGGCTTGAAACAGATAAGCACGCGCTCATCAAGGCACTGGCAATTCGATTAGATTGCAGTGAAAGCCAACCCCAGGACGTCCTGTCCCCACAACACTTGTGCAAAAGATTTAACTTCTAAAAAGAAGACGGCGAATCCGACCGCCAACCCAGGTGGGACTCCGCCTGCCGACTTGAGGCAGGGAGGTCTCTAGTATTTTACGGGACCGGCCACGCGTTGTGGCTGCAGCACCGCCGAATTTGCAGAAAAAATACTTAAAAAAAAAAAAAAAAAAAAAAATCGCGATGTATCCTTTCGCAACCCCAAACATAATGTGGTTGACGGACTGATTAATTAAAAAAATCAGTACGTTAGCCTTTTTATTTTTGCTTTCAGATCGAAGTCAGTTCCTAAATACAAACGTTTGATAGCGCAGTAAAAGCACATGGCTGTAAACTGCGTTGCATATAGACCAGATCACAAGAAGACGAAGGCACCCCGCCCTTCCGGCGTTGGCGCTGGAAGCAATGCGTCCCGTTACATTCTTCTGAGTGGGTAGCAGCCCCTCAGGAAACTATCTTGTTCGGTGCGGATCGCAGTGGAGAGTAGACCTCTCTCCCCTGCTTCCGCACCCATACCCGCAACACTCTTCGCTGATCGACGTTTCGAACTACTCGTTCGAAACATAACCACCAGGGGCTTCGCCCTCCCCGACCCCCTTTACCACTTGCCTCGACGGCAACGTTACTGTACACTGTACCTTATTTACTGGGAAATAAATGATAGTGAAAGTACATGAATCTGTGGTTTCTATCTTCAGCCAAAACCTAACCTCAAACGTCAGAGTGAAGCCGGCCAAAGACAACACCGCGCTCCGACTACGGCACCACTCTGTGCGCCGGAGTGAACTGAGCTAATTCGACACTATCTGTGTGTAGTTTTTATCTCCTATACTCCGGCCGTTTTAGGAAGACTTCTGGGTAAAACGTACATGCTGTCCCTTTCGTTCATGCGATGCAACATTGTAAAGACGTAAAATAATTTCTTTGTTTTTATTTATTTATTTATTATTAATAGATAGAATATTATTAATAGTATGTTGTATCTACAACATACTATTAATAACTTATTCTTAAGGCTTGCTACACCCTGTTACACATTTGATATTGGGCACAACGGTCCGCCATTGTCTCTCTCCTTTTCAAAATATTCACGCAGTTTAATTATAAACTCACGACACTGTCCTTTAACAACTTTTCTATTATTAATTGAAGACATTATCAGACTCTAACTCCAAAAAACTAACAAAATATTAACGTTAAATTTTACCGACGCACGCACAATGTTGTATCGCTCGACTAAAATGCAACATGAAACTGAAATGTATTGCAATTGGTCATTTGCTGGTGGAGAGGGGGTGAAAGGGACCCACCCTTTTTTTACCCAGAAGTCTTCCTAAAACGGCCGGAGTATAGTATGAAAAATTCGTCTTTTTTTTGAAAAAAAAAGCATTTTTTTTTTCGTTTTACCTGTACAAAATTGTCTAAGAAACCCATATTTGAAGTCGGTTTTGGATTTCCATACCTATATAAACGTCTTTTCGGGTCGTGAAAATCGTGAGTCTCCCAGAGTTGCTGTGACGGCTTGTAGTCGTCGGTAGTCGTCCATAGTTGCGGAGACTGAGTTGCCCGGTGAGGTCCGCTCCGTCTAAACGCTAACATTTTGACGACACGACGACTAAGGCCGACTAGTCTGCAGACTAGTCAGCAGATTAGTTGCCCGGTAAGGCTCGGGCCTTATGGTATCGATCGATGCCGCCGATTTTATTAGGTGTCCGGCAGGTGTCACGATGGACAAGGGGATAAGCAGGAGAATTATACACCAGACTTGTTTACAGTCTTTTAATATTGTATAATTCACAGAACACCAAACACTATTGACTATTTAACGAATAGGGCATATCACACTATCAATATTATCACGCGATCCACGCGTATCGCGATACATATTGAAGTAATGTTGATGGTATTATATATAAGCCGCCTTGAAGAGAAACACCTCCACGCCCTTTCTCCCCAAGACCCTCACATGAGGCCACCACCCCCCCCAACGAATATAGTCTGTTGACCTTTCCGTTGGGGACAGACGGTTGTCCAGTAAGGCCGGAACAACCGCGCATCTCTGCTGAAATAAAATAAGACGCAAAAAAAGTAGAAAAAAAAACAAATATTTTTTTTTTTAGGAAAAGGAAGGGAATTTTTCTTTTACTTTACTTCTTATGGGCTCGGACCATAGTATTCCCCAACGGAGCACTTTTTCCCGAAAGATTGGGCGAAAGTCTCAAAGGCCCTGAAAGACCCCTTATCCGCAACCAAATTGCCATGGTACAAAGGGCCAATCAGGGACCCTCTGATAGCTCTTAGGAGAACATCACGCTCCAAACCCATACCCGGACAGGACCACAGAATGTGATCCGCATCCTGCTCTGGAAACGAGCACCGACAAACAGAAATGGCAGACAGACCCAAATAAGCCAATTTATGGTTGAACCTCCCATGACCAGTCAAGAATTGACTGGTCCAAAAATTGGGCGTCAACCAAGTTCGCTTAAATCTTACTGTAACTAGTGGAAAAAAATTATATGTCTGTCTGCCTCGAGGCGAACGATCCCACCGATTCTGCCAGACGTCAAAGGCAGTCTCTTCAATGCGTAACAGTAAGCTCCTCCAGTACTGGGGGTTGGCGTACTGTTCTCGGGTGGGTGAGGGGAAATGAATTCCCGCCACGACGGCGTCAAGAGACTTTTTGAGCCTTGACCGAGCAGCTCTGGCCTGAATTTTCAGGTCCAGAGGAAGAACCCCAGCGAGAACCGGTAGCGCATCAGTCGGTGTAGTACGGTAAGCGTTTGTCAGAGCAATGAGAGGCGCACGTTGCCCACTATTAAGGGCTCGACGTACAGTAACCAAAAGGGTACGTGATGCCCAAATGTTAGATGCATATGCAACACAGTTTACGAAAATGGCCTCATACCCCAACTGCCTCTCTCGGAAGCCCAGACCCCAGGTCCGGCCGCAGAGTCTATCGAGTCTGCAAAAAGCAGTCTTAGCCTTCTCCAGGATGAATTTAATGTGTGGACTAAAATTTAGTTTTTTGTCAATTGTTACGCCCAAATATTGAACAAAGTCACCAAATTTTACTTTGGAGCCTCCGAACCTTATCGAAGGCTCCCGACAGAGTGAACCCTTCACCAAAAGACCTTCTGTCTTGGTCGGCGAAAAAGACATTTTATTGAGAATTGCCCAATCATTCAAAGAGTGAAGGGCAGCTGTTGCTCTAATCTCGAGCTCACTACGCGACTTCGCATGCACAATGAGCGTAACATCATCCGCATAAGCGACCAAACGCTGTTGATGATACTGTTGATGGTATTTACAGTATCGTGATAATATTGGGGCGAATTTGGATGTTTTGAAATCCGGGTTCTTATCTGTTATATCACCGCCGGAAGTGCTCGACCAATGAAAGTGCTTCTCACAATCCCTTCCCTGAGAGTGTATTGGAGAAGCGTGTATCGGTGTATATGTGCATTGTTTACATATTGATCTGACGTTTGAGCTTCGATATTTGGCAATAATTGAACTACGTTAATACATTAACGATTTACTTCTAGAGCAGGGCAGATAGTCTTATAACCTTCCAAATGTTCCCTGCTATGGTATACCTTGATCTTGACGACCTCGGCGCTCCCATATACGAACGATGACAGCTTGACCGCCGATACGATTATACTTAAAATCATTTGAGTTTAGGACTACCAGTTTGAATCCAATGAACAACCGAGTGAAGAATGAATCTTCGCAGCAAACTGTAACTTTGCTATAGCTCAGTGAGTACATCTTCGATTGCGACGAGACTTATTAAAAAATTATAATTACTATTACTATGTATTACTATTCTATTAACAAATTATAGTTTTATATTTAAAAGCTGTGATGTGCAGTTGTGAGGTGCATTCACTGGGGGTACTACTTCTTACAGACTAAAAGACTTAAAGGGGGACTTAACAGACAAGTACCGAAATCTGCGATAATATTGACAATACTAGCGTGAGTACTGGGTGGAAACTCGGTAACACTCGGTCGTCGGTACTAGGGTTGCCAATCGTCAGGGAGACAGAGATGCCAACCCCAGCCCATTGGTTCACCGCGTTTATCACCAACTTTATGACGCATGTTTTGTATACGAATATCGCGAGAGTCGCGATTCCTATGTACATTTATTTCAAATTGTTATTGTTGCGTGCGTGAAATAAATATTCTTAAGGTTCCATTTAGCATTTATTATTGTTGATCTGTCAAATGTATTTTATAATGAAAAGAAATTTTCTTTTATTGATACTTATGCTAGATTTAAATGTATTAACTGTTTAAATTTTTTTAATACTGTACAAACATAAAAATTCAGCTGCACGATCAATTTACAGTTTTAGACCAACGTAATATTCTGTCAGTTGGCACTAGTGGTTGTCGGAAAGTCGCATGTGAGCTGTGAACATAACCTGGTTTGACATAGCGAGCACGTTTGTTTTGGTGCTTCCAAAATGGGGAAAAAGGCCAAAGTTGGAAAACAGCGGAAAGATAAATACTACCAATTAGCCAAAGAAACAGGTAAATGCCTTTTCAATAAACATTTCACTATGATAGTATCCAAATTTCTTAGTTGAATTGGTTTCATATTTGTGGTTATGTTGTTGCTACTAATAACAGTCACCAATAAGTTAAATAACTGCGTTCTAATTGTTCATAGGCTATAGATCTCGTGCGGCGTTCAAATTAATCCAATTAAATAGAAAGTTTGGCTTCTTACAAAGGTCGAGAGTATGTATCGACTTGTGTGCCGCTCCTGGTGGCTGGATGCAAGTGGCCCAGCAGAATATGCCACTGTCCAGTATAGTCATAGGTGTGGATTTGTTTCCGATAAAACCGGTTCCGGGATGTATCGGCTTAGTCGAAGATATTACCACGGATAAATGCAAAACCGCCATCTCGAGAGAGATCAAAACTTGGAAGGCCGATGTTGTATTTCACGACGGTGCACCCAACGTAGGAACGAATTGGATCCACGATGCCTATCAACAGAATTCCCTGACGCTGAGTGCTTTAAAACTGGCCACACAGTTCCTGCGTAAAGGTGGTTGGTTCATAACTAAAGTGTTCCGTTCTAAAGATTACAATGCGCTTATATGGGTGTTCAAACAATTGTTCAAGAAGGTTCACGCTACGAAGCCTCAAGCTTCCCGTACGGAATCGGCTGAAATTTTCGTAGTTTGCCAAACTTACATTGCGCCCGATAAGATAGATCCAAAGTTTTTGGATCATAAGTATGTGTTCGAGGAGTTGGATATGAAACCTAAAACTAAATTGAACGTATTGCATCCCGAGAAGCAGAAGAAAGCACCCGCCGAAGGTTATCCTGAGAATGATTACACTCTACATCATGCCGTTTCGGTTGCAACTTTTGTAAACAATGAAAACGTTATCGATGCTCTCCAGTCGTGCAATCAAGTATGGTTGAATGTAATTTACTCTCAATTATTCAATTTTATATTGTTTGGTACTCATAATATTTCTTATTTTAGATTATATTTGATGACGAGGAAATATCTTCGCATCCAAAAACGACGCAAGAAATTAAAGAATGTTGTAATGATATCAAAGTTTTGGGCAGAAAAGATCTAAAATCTTTAATAGTTTGGTGGAAAGCAATGAAAGAATTCAAAAAAGAACAGGTGTGCAAACGTAGATTGATTGAATTCTAACCAGTTTTCTAAATTTCAACTTTTACTGAATTAATTGTATTTTAGGAAAATGATGAAACTGGAAGTATAGCCGATGTTGAAACTGGAGATGCCGGTGAACGGATACTTACGTTAGATGAGATAGAAGACAAAGAAGATGAGGCGATATCCCAACAGATCGCAGAACTTGAGGTATTTTTTGAGACATTTTTGTATTTTTTATGTGGCATCAAATGTGTTTTTTTTAAACGAAATTTTTTAATCATATTTAAGGATGAAGAATCTAGGGAAATGAAACGTAAGAAGAAAAAAAAAAAAAAAGAGCGATTGAAACTCAATGAAAAGATGAACCTCAAAATGGTTCATAAAGGTGATGATGGACCTACTGAAGAAGCTGATGATCTATTCCAACTGCAAAAAAAAAAGAGTAATCAAGTATGAATTGTATTTATGTTTAAAGATAGTCTCGTTGATATTTTTATATTTCTATTGTAATCAACTATTTTTATACTTTCTTAGGTATTGAACAAGATTTCCGATCAAAGTCCTGATGTTGTAGCGGAGTCGGATAATGAATCTGATGATGACATGAAAATGAAAAAGAAGATTGAAAGGTATGATCCAGAAACCACTAGATTGGACAGTTCAGGTCTCTATTATAAGGATACTGATAGTGAATTGGAAATGGCATCTGAGTCAGAAAGTGAAAATGATAAAGAAGGATTAGGTTTGTAATATATTATTCGAATTAACTATAAATAATTTAGCACTTTTAACAAATATATTATTGCAGGCTTTAGTGATTCAGAAGAAGAGGATAAAGCTCCTCCGAAAAAACAACAGACGAAACAGGCAAAAAATCTTCAAAATGGAGATGCAATTCAAGAAAGAAAAAAACCTGCCAATAATCCTCTATTGGTCGATCTTGACAACAGGGATGCAAAAACAAAAAGAGTTCACAAAGCTGAGCTTTGGTTTCAAAAAGATGCATTCAAAAATTTGGAACAGGATGATGATGAAGATTTAGAGTTAGATAGAATGGCAGAAATACACAAAAAGAAAGGTTTGTTTGATTTTATTTGTTTTACCATAATCACACTTTACGGTTGATTTATTAATTTATTCCGTCTATATTTAGGTGGCACGATAATCGGAGAAGACTTGTCTGATGATGACGATAAACAAATTAAAAAGAAAAATTTCGTTAGTCTTGGAAAAAAATTATCAAAAGATTTTGATAGCGATGAATCTGAAATTGAGGATAAATCTAAAGAGGATATTGACGATGATAATACTACTTCCGATAGTGATAGTGATTATGACTTGGAAAGGCCCAGTAAAAAAGCCAGACGCGCAGCAGGCAAAGTTTCGGGAAATGTTAAAGATCCAGTAAAAGATGAAGGTACTAATTTTTATTATATATTTTTTGATAAATTTATTTTCAATATGTACTAACAGAATTATACCAAATGTTAACATTTCAGAATTGAAAAAGCTTAAAAAGTTGGTTAAAATGGATGAGGAGGGACTCGCTCTCGGGACACTTTTAGCATCATCTCGTAAAAGAAAACGGGATTTGGTAGATGCTGCGTGGAATAGATACACTTTCAACGACACCAATTTACCAGATTGGTTCGCTGATGATGAAAAAAAACATATGAAAAAAAAAATACCCGTTCCCGACGTATGTAAAGTTGCATTGAAATAAAAAATTGTGCATTTTATTTGTGGTGCAAACTATTTTCAATTACATTTTTTTTCTCTAGGAACTTGTTTCTGAATATAAAAAGAATCTGCAGGAAATTAACGTGCGTCCAATTAAGAAAGTAATGGAAGCGAAGGCTAGGAAGAAGAGACGTGTCATGAAAAGAATGGAGAAGGCGAAGAAGAAGGTTGAGACACTTATGGAGAACGAAGATGTTCCAGACAGAGAAAAAGCAAAACAAATTAAGCAGTATGTATACATATTTGAGCATCTTAGGAATTTTTTCATCACAAGGACTTGTTTTAACATCTATTTATAAATTTTAGGTTATACAGAAAAGCTAAAGCTACGGGCAAAAAAGAAGTAACGTACGTGGTCGCCAAGAAATTCAATTCATCGAAAAGAATGAAGAGGCCTAAAGGCGTAAAAGGTCAATACCGAGTTGTAGATTCGCGACTTAAGAAGGATCTTCGCGCCGAGAAAGCAAAAGAAAAGACAAAGGGAAGAGGCAAGGGAAGAAGCAGCAAGGGAGTCAGTAAAGGACCTCGCTTTCAAACAAAACAATCTAAACAAAAAAGCAAATCTCGCGGTAACAAAAGGAAATAGAGACTAGTTTATGCAAAAATTTTATCGTAATGATTTTATTTATATATTATTACAAATATAAAAATTAATTTTGTACTGCTTTTTTATTATGCACATATACGAACATATCCAATCCATTGTATAGCACAAAATGGTCAAGTGTGGAATTTCCAATGTCATTAAGATAAGTTGGAACATATTCATTAGATCAAAGTACACAATTACTCAGTTCATAATGCAGATGTTCGTCATGTTTACTTATTTAGAACTTTATTACTGTATACAGTACTGCAAGGGTCTGCCTTGGTAGCCGCGGAACGTTCGCACACATTCGGCACGCGTAGTGCGAATTTTTCAACTACCTACTAGATTTTGAACTACATACTAAATACACTAGGTATACATATATGAATTGTAACCACCCGATGGTACTGTCAACAGACAGTTACTAGTACTGATATAACATGTGGATATGTTTCAAATATATAAAATTGTAGTTTTTTTTATATTAAAACAAAAAAAAAAAAAAATTTATTATGCAAGTTTATGCGGGTAAAAAGTTCATGTGAAATATTGTAGGGGTTGGATAGTATGTTTGCCAAATGTGGGGGCGAGGTTTAACCCCCGAGCTGGGTTCGGGTCGAGGTCGATCTTCAACATTGAAAGCGTCACGTTCACGGACATCCTGCTAAAAGCTCTACCCCTATAAAAGAATTTATGCGCTTTCAGAGAGCAAACTGCATATTGCTCGTTATAAAGTTAACCGAGGTGACGGTGATATTCAGATAAATAATTGGTTCCAGGAGAACTATAAAATTTCCATTGAATCGCAAAAATTTTACAACGTACGAGGAAAATTTGGATGCCCTCTGCGTGCAAGTATTATTTTGGCATTAGTCTGCGGCAGATAAGATTCTTTAGTTTCGCATTTTTCGAGGAATACCTACATGGTGGCGGGAGTCCAGTAGGTCGTATCGGCTATTGAGTCTGACGCATTTCCAGTAGGAAATTGATAATAAATTATTGTTTACGCTCGAGTGAATTGCCACACAGTGCGAAATTGGCGAAATGATTTTATGGGAATTTCGCGCTGTTGCGCCGGATAGTTAAAAATTACTTATCTGGAATTTTATCTCATCGAATTAGTTGTTTATCCAGAATAGGTTAAGTACTCGTAACTCATTAAAAAACATACTGTTCTCCCCACCACTACATACAGGCAATTTTTAGTTTTTAGTGAAATTAACTAAACTCTACAGCTATAAACACGCAGGCATATGCGACAAATAATCACTGCTGAAAATTTCCTTTCTTCAGGACTTCATCAATTAAGTATCTATTTATTCTGTCCAACTTAAGAAGGACCCTTTAATTTACCATTTTGGAGAAGTTCTGCGCACGTGTTACGCCCCTATTCAGAATCGATCAACTAGAATTCGATAAATAATAATACAATTTTTATTATCGGAGTACAAGTATTTTATTTCACTTTCCTTTCATTTCCTTTGACGAAATTACTGGCGTTCATTATTACAAGTATCTAAGTTAAGAAAAATTTAATACGTAAATAAAATGCGAAAGAAAATATTACTCAAAATCAGGGTTAGTCATAAATCTCGGACGCCACTACCCTGACTACTCTCTTTTTACTTTATCCTAATCGGATGAAGTATTGTGATCGTGCGAAAATTCAACCTTGAGATTTTGACTGATCACGTTTTCATGATTTCTGGAAAATGTCTGTGTGTCTGTGTACTTGTGTGTAAAATCGCTAATAACTCAAAAACCGTTTATCCTATTAAACTGAAACTTCATATTTATATTTTTTTTACCGGCCATTACAATCCATTAGGCTTTCAAAATTTTTCGTCAACTGGAAGTGGTACTTCCCTTGGAAAACCACCTAATTTTTGTGTAATCTTTGTAAGGTTTTTCCAGCAAAACTATCATACACATTAAGCTGAAAATTTGCAAAACAACCTTCAAAATAATATAATTTCTCTCTTAACTCTTGGTTTTTGGAGTTTTTAACTTTTTCTCCGAAACTATCAAGTCTAGCAAGCTGAAATTTCATATCTATTATTTTCACATAGGGTGTAAGAGATATTATGATTTTGGTCAACATCCGCCAACCGGAAGTGGCAGTTTACTCTTGAACGCGATTTCGTTTTTCATTTTTTTCGGCCTTTTACATATTTGGTATCTTTATAATATTGCAACAGTATAATCCTTAAAGCAATACCTAGCTACATTATCATTAGTATCAGTCAACCGGAAGTAGGGTTTTTTTCTTGTAGAAAAGTCAAAAATCCTGTTACCACGGAATATTTCCGAAACTACCGAGCTGATGAAGTCAAAATTTCATATCTATAGTTTTCACGTTAGCTGTAAGAGATAATGTAATTTTGGTCAACATCCGCAAACCGGAAGAGGCAGTTTACTCTTGAACGATTTTTTTTTTTTATTTTTATTTTTTCGGCCTTTTAAATATTTAGTATCGTCATAATATTGAAATATTATAATCCTGAGAAAAATACCTAGTTACGAAAAAATAAATCATTAAAATCAGTCAACCGGAAGTTGGGTTTTTTCTTGTAGAAAAGTCAAAAATCCTGTTACTATGAAATATTTCTGAAATTACTTAACCGATCAAGCTGAAAATGTATATTTATAATTTGCATATAAAATTTAAGAGTTGATAAGGTTTTGATCAAAATCCGCCGACTGGAAGTGGTAGTTTTTCCTATTTGAATATATGCCGAAGATCGTATTTTACATACGCGCGCGCACCTCAACACAGTGATTTCATATGTACATATGTTGGTTGGTATGGTGGTGTGCATGCGTTTTATTTACTTACGTACTTAAAAAATTAATTTCGTTACTCTTTGTATTCCTCAAATATATGGATAAAGTTATGGGTTGGCCACACCCGAATTTTTTTTTTTTTGCGCAAAAGATGGTTTACTATGTATGTACATACTTAAGTTGGACAAAGTATAGACTAGCCCTGGGCTAATTATAGCCCGCGGCTCTCAAGCTATAATCTCTACGACAAAAAAATACCAAAATTAAAAAAAAACATTTTATCTATATAATTATAATTATACAATATCAATTAAACACAAAAAAATGCACTAACTTAGTTGTTGAAAGTTGGCGTAGGAGTGATATGATAGATCTGCAGTTCAATCCTGAATGAGAATTACATCGTCGCGAAGAATTTTGTACTTGATAATGAAAAATTCGCAAACTTTCAAGATTTTGCTAGAAAATGCTAATTGTTTTTTGGATCAACCTATCCTACCTATGTATCTATGTAGGTACATACATATATATTATGTGAACAAACACTATCTATAATGAATCTCAATAAAAAAAACAATACTTTATCCGATTAGGATAAAGTAATAAACAATTTTAGAATCTCAAATATCTACTCGTTACATTGAAAAAAAAAATGATGAAAGACATGAAATAAATTGCATTCATCTCATTAAGTTGTTTTATTGGAGAATCAGTTACTCATTTCTTTAATATAATAAATTGCGTCTACCGAAAAATCGTATTTTATTTGGCGGCCAGTTCTCATATTTAAATTATCAATGCGGCCATTCAGCTGAACAATTTGCCCAGGTCTGGTATAGACAGTTGATTACACGATCTTTCACGTTAATAAAAGTCAATCTGCAATTTTGCATTTTTTTAACCGTTCGTCATCCACTGATGGATGAAGGCCTCTCAATCCTTTTCCATTCCTGTCTGTCTTGAGCAATCTGCACCCCGTTGACTTCACACATTCTTCTCAATTCATCAGCTCATCGTCTACTCGGTCTACCTTGCTTTTTTCACATCGTCTCGGATACCATTCCAGTATTTCTCGCGTCCACCTGCCATCCATTCTTCTCTCTGTGTCCATTCCAACATTTTCACACGTTCCGCTATATCTGCCACTTTGGTCATATTTCTTACCCATGTATTCCTCTTACAATCATTATTGTTGTACCAAGCATACATCTTTCCATGCTTTTCTGTGCACTGGATCTTACGTAACATTCTTGAATTCAGCATCCACGTTTCACATCCATACGTCATAGCTGGCAGTACGCATTGGTCGTATTTCTTTTTTTTTAAGCAAAGCGCAGTGCTCGAATTCAGCGGGAGCGGCAGGGGCGGGCGTTCCCTTTCGTGAAATTTGAAAACGTAGCGTACCCTTTCGTTGAAATGAGTAAATATAGCGCTCCCTTTCGTAAAAACCAAAATTTCCGTGCTCTTTCAATAATTATTGCCGAAAAAATGTTAGAAGGTGAATTTTTTTTACATTTATGACTCCTAAATCACAATCTTTGAATGGAAGTTCAATTCTGACAAAGGCATCTTATCTGTAGCCAAAAGCCATTTAAAATATTATTATGTTTTGAAAAAGCTGGATGCACGTGTGTTACTTGAAGATAAAATTTAGAATTCGAGGGTTTTTAGATTCTATTTATTTTGGTCGGTTATACGTAAAAAGTTTTATTGCTTTATGGTCGGCACTGTCTGTCACACTATGTTCGAACTGCAACGGGCCTCTCTCGATAATTTACGGTATCTTTCTTTGAATTGTCGGCTTTCTTATTTTAACAAAATTTCAAAAGCAGCTGTACCACTACCTTTATACTAAAGGAACCAAAATATCAAATTAGTTCAGTCTTGCCTGTCCCTCTGATGAGAGAACTTGAATTTAGCGAACGTATTTGAATTTAGCGAACGTATCATGCTGGACTCAGACACAATTTGATCATTTAAAAATATTAATGAATGGTTAATTGTAGAAAATAAAGGTTTAGGTTGCTTTTCTTGTAGATCAGTTAAAAATTTAGGAATCGATTCTGATAAAAATTTACGACGGTCAAAATCGTGGCAAAACTGTTCTGTGTTTCCCAGGCAGTACGAAAGAAAATTAATAATCTTGTCTAAGGAAAAAAATACACCTACATAAAATTTCTGATGCCCATATAAAATCGGCCAATAATAATGAAATCGATAAATTTGTACAGAATGCTCATATTTTAACGACTGAAAGAGTTTTCAGAACAGTGTATAGAATGTAAAAAATCAGAGACCATTTTCAGATCTACCTGTTGAAGTTGACTTACAGACATTAAACGGTATTAATCTCGGTAAGATTTTGCATTTCGATAAATATATACATATGTATTGGTATATATGTATATCTACATACATATACATACATAGTTAAAAAAAGGTCGTTTGATATTTTTTGAAAATTATTGACCGCTCCCATTCGTGAAAATATCCATTTCGAGCACTGGCAAAGCGGGATGTTGTATTTAAAAATATGTTTATTCTTCCAAAAGCGCTTCACCCTAGTTTCATTCTCTTCAGTACTTCCATGCTTCTCTGTGTGTTTCCACATATAAAACAATGAAAAGCCATTTACAGTCTAAAATGTAATCTGTAAAGGGCCTTACAAACCAGAGTGGATTATTATTCGTTGTGTTTCACCCAGGGGCGGATTTACCGATAGGCAGAGTAGGCACGTGCCTAAGGTGGCAGATTTGAGAGGCTAAAATTTTGATGACTTTTTTTCTTTGAAAAAAAAATTCTAGACGTGAATCACTTAGCGAGTCAACTGAAACTCTTTTGACACGTAGTCATAAAAACCACATTCTACACTAAACCGTTTTTACCTAAACCTACACTAAACCGTTTTAACGTTTATTTAAAAAAAATTCAAAATTATTTATGGAGGGAAGGGGGCGGCAATTATCTTATAGCCTATAAGCGGCAAAATGGTAAATCCGCCTCTGGTTACACCCCCCCACATACCGATTAATAAAATCCGCTCCGCCTTGAGGCCTTAAACCAAACCTAGACACATCTAAAAAGCCTACAATTTATTGTTGGTCATATTACAAGTTGGATAAGCCTACTGGAAAATTTCTAGAAAATCAAAGTAGAGCTAGAAAGATTCAATTAAAATTCAATGTATTTTTATCATTTCAATTGTTTGGTAGATACTGGCAGACTGGAGACTTGATTAGCAGGTAGTACACTATCGTAGTGGCGTGTACGTTCACGTGTTCACGTTGATAGAAAGTTGAATGAACCGACGTTAGGCGAAGTGGCGTGAAGATCAGCCGATGTCGATGACGCGGCTCGCGTGCCGACGATTAAGTGCCACTGGGCGTGTGAGTGTTGCGTCAGCGGTCGACCTTGAACGGTGGCGGGGCCGCGTGACGTATTACGGTAACGGACCGCGTTCGCGTTCTTCTTACATCACGGTCATCATCAGCATCACACGGACACACGGACACACGCACACCCCCTTTCCTCCCCACTCCATTGTACAGATCGACCGGAAGCGGTGAACTTTAAATTTCATTTTATTTTCATTAAAGTCTTCGCACGTGCACAAAATGGCACCCGCCACCATTTCGTGCATCCCCATTCAAAATGTCGGGCGCGCGATGAATGTCAGGGTAGCCAACTGCTCTTCGCCGGCATTGGTATCGCGACGTGTGTCGCAACGAGGGGTAGAAAGCGACCATGCTCGGTTTTATATCACGTGCGAAATTGTAATGCGAATATCAAATATGTATGCGTGTGTGCGGTGGTGGTTGCTATTTGAACTGCGTTCTTTAAATGTAAAACTTAGCTACAAGGTCGAAAAATACGTATTTATAATATCACACACATACATATACCTACCTACTGGTATTTATCAGAAATTCTAAATGCGCATTTGTAGGGTAGTGAAAATTTTTTTACTTTATCCTAATCGGATAAAGTATTGTGATCGTGCGAAAATTCGACCTCGAGATTTTGACTGATTTGTATCAGGTATCATCCCCTGATCACGTTTTCATGATTTCTAAAAAATGTCTGTATGTCTGTATGTCTGTATGTCTGTGTACTTATGTGTGTGTGTCTCTGTATGCGTGTTTTCTCCAAAACTGTCAAGTCTATCAAGCTGAAATTTCATATCTATTATTTCCATGTAAGGTGTAAGAGCCATAACGAATTTGGTCAACATCAGTAAACCGGAAGTAGGGTTTTTTTCTTGTAGAAAATACTAAAATTCTTTTACCACAGAATATTTCCGAAACGGCTCCGGGAATTTTGTCCAAATTTCATATCTATAGTTTTCACGTTAGCCGTAAGACATACTGTGATTTTGGTCAACATCTGACTACCGGAAATGGCAGTTTACTCTTGAACGATTTTTTGTTTTTTATTTTTTTCGGCCTTTTAAATATGTGGTATCGTCACAATATTGTAATGTTGTAATTTTGAGAGAAATTTGTATTTAAAAAAAAATAAATTAATAAAATTAGTCAACCGGAAGTAGGTTTTTTTTTTTTGTTGAAAAGTTTACCGCAAAATATTTCCGAAACCGCACCGGGAATTTTCTCGAAATTTCATATCTATAGTTTTCACGTTAGCTTTGTATTCCTCAAATATATGGATAAAGTCATGGGTTGGCCACACCCGAATTTTTTTTTCTTTTTTTCAAACACGACGTAATTTGATACGAATTTATGGTTTTTCCCCTTTCAGTCTACTAAGTAAGTTTTTAAAATGGACTCGACGGCAATACCACGTTTACACACACGCCTTCTGACAAAATCCTAAACGCGTGAATTTCTATAGTTTTATATGGCGTAGAAACACACGAGCAACACCCCATCTCACGTCACAGTTCATAGTAACGGCGCGTCACGTCGCGAATTAACATCAAGCGTGTGCGAGCCTTAATGCTAATGATTTTGATTAAAAATTTACATACTAATTTTATGAACCTATCCACATCTCGAATAAACTATGTGCTAGCCGTAATCGAGCAAAATTTTCGCACTAATTTACGGCATCGTTTAACGATTAACAGGAATGATATTTTCGGAGTTGTTTCGCTTAAACGTTTACAGACACGTTGAAAAAATGTTGCTCATAGCTTCCATTCGACCTTGACAATGCCGAGAAATAATAAAGCTATTTTTCTCGCGTGGAAAAACGTGTGTATTTACATAAACAGTGACTAATTAGAAAAAATATTTCGCGCACTTCGCATTTACAATTTTCCTCATAAATAGACGTACTTTTTTTTTAAATTTACATTGTGTCGAATTGCGCACATAATTCGATCATACAATTCGACGCAGACGAACTATTAATAAAAATTGAAATCATAAAATGACAAGCGTCATAATAATTTACCATTTTACATAATTACAATATTTTACTAAATACCATAGATATAGAATTTATATATATAGAATTATTCTATATCTATGACTAAATACGCACATACACAATAGGTAACGCTGCCTCTGGACGCATTATGATATTTTACAATAAACCACTATACATTATAATTCTTTCGCATATGTAAAGATGAATGTCTGTGTGCAACAATCTGTTTGAAAACAATGATTCGATTGTTTCCCCGTCAGGAAGTTATCCACTTGCTTTTGCACACTCAAACCAAACACTATGACTATAAACTTTATTGAATGCTCACGTTCAAAGCAATGATAATATACGATTGATATTGTTTGATTGGTATGACCTCGTGGGTCAGAATGACCGCAACGCGGAAGTCACAGTATATATTATTATTCGCACACATATTATTACATACACACCTCGCTTTGGCGCGTTCTGCTTTTGTCCTTTATTAATTAATTGCTTATCTTTCCCGATTTGTGCTCTGTTCGGGTGATTCGTTTGCGATTAATTGATAAATACATAGACGATATTTTCCCTGACAAGTAGACTTTCGGATTACTGGGGGGATGGTGATACGATACGTGGTCGTTTTGTCATATCTAAAATTGTAAATGGCTTTTGCTAATAATACGCGAAGGTCGACATTAGGTGACTCAGGTCGTAGCGTTACGTCCATCGGGTGATTCAGTACATTACGATTGTGTATCACCAAATATTTGCCCGTTGATTATATTTATTGACGAAAATTTGCACGAACGTAGTTATGAACCTACGTCATCGGGGGTGGGATGAGGAAAATTTTTTAACAACTTTGACCTTCGATGGCTCCTTGCGATGTGTTTGATCGATGATGTCAAAGGAGACTATTAGGGAAAATTGTTTTGCTCGTGGAGTATTCTATGTATTGTAGGTTCGAAATCTTCGATAAAATTTTACGTTTGTCATTTCAAGGGTTTTGTTTGTGTGCGCGGCTATTTTTATTTTTGATTTTCAGTCACGAAAACTAAATAAAAATTATATTGTCCAATTTGTGTATCGACGTAACCGAGCTTATGAATATGTAATTAGTAAATTGTATCCTGAATTTGGACAAGGTCACGATGAACTTGGCAAAAACTAAAAGCAAGGCAAAAACGAATCGGCGATAAAAATCAACTTTGATTTTTGTTCGAGGCGAATTAAAAAAAAGGCGCTTAATTTAATTTTCGAGTAAATTTCTGTAAATTAATAATAATATACATAATTTATTTGCGACGTTGTTTTAATTTGGCGAATCACGCCATTTCGACGCACCAGATCAATTTTTGCCAAAGGTTACTTGTCCGAGCCGCGTGCCTTTTTGGCATTTTGTAAATTCGACCGCGGTTTCTTCGTGTCTGTTTAGTTTCAACCTTGATTTTAGGTTGCTGTTATGATTTCCTGCTTTACAGTTATGTATATACTGTACTGACATTTAATATGCAATTAACGCTAAACAAAACATTCATTTATAAAAAACCAGCAAAAAACAATACACGCATTTCATACGTTTGATATCCAACAAACATTCGAATACGAAAGGTCCTTGTGCAAAAATTTCGATCGTAAAATTGCGTATTATTACAAAATTTTATCTACATACAAGTAAATATTTTTCAAACAAATGACATAAAGGTTAAATTTTTTTTTGGTGTTGTTTTACAATGGACGATTTCGCTTTTTTTTGCAAATTATTTTTGCACATACCCGGTTTGTTGTAGCTCGTCACCTTCATGAATTTAAAGTCACGGTTGACCGTGAATGTCCCAAGGTCGAATGTTATCCAATTTGGACAACCTCGTCAGCGTATTTCCTGATTCAAATGCAGATCAACTTTTTCCCCTAGCAGACAAGAGTAACATTTCAGTCACAGCTCGGTAATTAGTCACGGCAAATGAGCACACACTCCCTCTATTCTAGATTAGACAGTTTTGTAATAGAAACCACAAACGAACGTTTTGTAATTTATGCAATCGTTGACCACATTGTCTTTAAATCCTTGTTATGTCAACCAGTTTGATTTAAAAATAATTTTTGGTTCCAATCAAAGTATGTATGATTTTTATTGAACTACAATTAACAAGAATAGAGGATGATCCTTGAAAATGGAAATTCTTGCCGGAGTGTACTAGAATCTAGATAGAGAAGTCGTATGATAGTCCTGTTCATTATGAATGCCAGCTACAACGCATAAAGTCTAGTACACACAAAGGCAAAATTTTACTATATAGCACACGGGTGCTTAACCGGTCGCGAAAATTAGTCGAAGCAAAATTTAGTCGATCCCGATTTTGAAAAGAATATTGCTTTCCGTTTTTCAATATTATTTACTAAACCCCGGCCAATGACTAAGAGATAATTTTCCTGAGCTCGTGCTTATCTGCTAACGAAAAGGATTAATGGTCAAAGGAAGGGAACGTTATTTTTTCGTGGTATGCATTTGTTTAATCATTGCATCATTGATTTTCAGTTGAACTAGCTAATTTGTCAAAAAAAGTTAAGTGGACTTCTTGAAACTTTTAAAATCTGCTTTATTACAATGCCGTACACTTTCTTCGAAATTGCTAATCTAAAACACGTGTTCTTATGAGAAACTATATTTAAACGACTCCATTCAGCAATACGGATTTGTTTGACTGATGATCACCTTGATGACTGTTTGCGTTTTGTTGCAAGTAATTATAAACCTAATTATTTTAAATTAGGTTTATATATTCATCGATTTATGTATCGCATATTTAGTTTTCATCGTTTTTTCTATCGCTTTTTTTAGTTTTGAAAAACTAAAAAAAATTAACAAGAAATTTTGATAATTTCTTATTAGATTCTTATTAAGTGCACACAGCATGGGAAAATGCATGCTTGGTATAACAAGAAGAGATCGTAAAAGAAATACATGGGTAAGAAGTATGACCAAAGTGGCAGATATAACAAAACGAGTGAAAAAGTTGAAGTGGCAGTGGGGTGGAGACATAGCGAGAAATACTGGAATGGTATTTGAGACGATGTGAAAGAAAGTAAGGTAGACCGAGTAGACGAATGGAATGGAATGGAAGAGGATTGGAGAGGCCTTCATCCAGCAGTGAACCTCTGAAAATGATGATGATGATATTATATCCGAATTTCCCCTTAAATTCTTACATGGAAGTGGATCGCCATGCAAATAAAAAAAAAAGTAACTCTCAAATTGAAATAGGTTGAACACACTTGTTGTAGCAGATTTCTGGTTGTTACTTTAAAGTATTGTGATGGTGCGAAAATTCGACCTCGTTTTTTTTTTGTTTTTCCATGTTGTACTTTACAAGTTTACTTTTGTGTATCCCCAGCTATACGTTCTATCCCATTCCACCACATTACAAATCCAAGATTATATTGAGTAGACTGTCGCTATCTCTATCTCATGTTACGGTAGGTATTTATCTTCTGTTTCTAAAATTATCTAAATTTTATACACATCTCAACACGGAAATGGTATTCGCAAAGAACACTGCGCTAGTTTTTGGATAGATGAGATTCGTTTAAAGATGAGAGGGGAGTTAGGTTGCCTCATTAGATCCACATCCACATGGAAAAATATTCACATTGTTGAACAGTGGTAGTGGTCATTTTTTGACCATGATCGCTCCAAGGTTGTCAAGCACGGGGCAAAAGCAGCCTTGTCGTTGAGCGGCCATCGCTTCCTGGTTCAGTCTCATGTCACTCCATAACACGGTGTTGACACAACATCGGCCAATTTCCTATCTGTTTTGTTGTCGTCGAAGGCCGCCGAGACAATATCGCAGTCAGAAGATGAGTATGAAATAATAAAATTAAAAAAAAAAATGCAAGCGCCAATATATGTATGTATATTCGTTTTAACGATAATTTATTATTGCGTCATTCCGAGTCACAATAATGATGTCGTTATAATATCTATTGTACATTACGCCAATATCGCTCTTGCAATGTCACACAGTGGACACATTTAATGTTAATAAGTTCAAGGTCACTCGGGGGATCAATGTCAATGGGTTATTACTTACGATTAGTCTTGCATAATAAAAAAAAAAAAAACTTACACTTTTTTCAAAACAAACCACTAGAATTTTAAACGCAAGTATAAACTTATACTTAAATGGATGCTCATAATATAATAGAATAATAGATCACGAGGAGTTCCAAAATTGCTTGGATACACAATTAGGAATCCAAAATGTTATACTCGTACGGTCGATTGAATCGCGTTTCTAGTACTAAGTATTCGATGCTAATCAAACTTATTTGTATCATTAGATATGAGTATTTTTCAGATGAAAATATAAATTACATCATCATTTTCAGCCGTTCACCATCCACTGCTGGATGAAGGCCATTCCAATCCTCTTCCATTCCTGTCTGTCTTGAGCAATCTGCATCCACTTGACTTCACACATTCTTCTCAATTCTCGGTCTACTTTGCTTTCTTTCTCATTCTCTCGAATACCATAACATAACTGGCAGTACGCATTGGTCGTATGCCTTCTTTATAAATTACACAATCGCCTAATTTTATCAGTGTGGATTTTTTTACAAAATTTACAGATGGATTTCCCCCAAGTGGTACGACTTTTACATAAGCGTACGCAACATTTAAAATATTATCACATGCAGAAATACAGATAGAGTGATCAAACTTCCGCGTGGTTTGATTATGTCATTAAAAAGTGAAGGTTACTCGTTTACTGTGCGAATACTAGTATCTCGACCGCTTGAACCGTTTCGACCTTCGCGAGCTCGCGCGCCGCATGCAATTTATCGCGACCAGATGTACCGTTATCCGAAAGCGGTTTCATTCGATATCCAATCCAAAATGTCGGAAGTGGATCCAGCCACCCCCGTAGACTCCTTTCGGCTTCCGGAAAGCCGTGGGGTGCGTCGTGAGAGGAGATGAAAATTCGGTCGCGCGTCTAATCTCGTTTCGGACACTTTATGGCTCTAGCGCCGATGCTCATTTCCCCCCCGTGCGAAATTTAAATCTGGCATTTTCAAGGTCACTCGCGCTATTTTCGAAGACACGTAAAATAAGAATTGTTTACGCGATCAAAATCGGGGTGGGGGAGACGTTGGTAAGGTAAAGAGCACGGAGGGGGCGTCTAGTTGGCCGTGGAAGGTCATCCGGAACGTCATGGTTTATTTTTAGCCATGTGGTCGAACATTATTTGGACCTGAAGACCTGAGACTTTTCTGTCACTCGTTACTCCAATTAGGACTGATTATGTGTCCACTTTCTCAAGATGAATGTTTCCATGCGTGATAATATTTTGAACTTTGGCAATGCGAGCATTAGCAAAAGCTGGAAAATCATGCGCGTTAAATAGCTGTAGTTTGAAGGAAATAGACAAAGATGAGGAAAGAGAAGAGTGGGAAGATTTTAGAAGAATCTAGAAAGTTTTTCCATTTTGACGAAATCAAAAGAACGTACAATTTTCTTTTGATCTTTCAAAGTTTTCACCGAAATTTATAAATGTGAATTTTCATTACGACTCGTAGACTTTACCTTCGGTTGTCTTTTGTAATTCTTTCAGCGACGAATAAAGTTGAACGTTCAAACAAATTGCAAAGGTTCAAATGCTCATGACAGAACCCAATTGTCGTTACAAAGTTTACGAAGAAATTTAAATGAGAATTGTTATACACGTGTGTATGTATAGTGCACGTACAACGCACACACGTAAGGAAATAATGATTTTTTTTGCCTTCGACGCGGAAAATTGTTGAAAAAGCGAAGAACTGCGTCAGAAACCGGAAAAAAAATTGGAAAAATTCAAGGTCGAAAAATATTTATGGCATTATGGAAAAACAAAATGTTTGAAATGTTTGCGTAATACGTATAGGAATATGCACGTAACACATTGTGCGAACGCGTAATCACCAGGATTGACGTATTTATTACGACCGCTCAAATCGGACTTTTCCGGAAAAAGCCTTCGTTCCGAGATGCTTTATAGTTTTTCCAGACTGATTAAAATGTATTCAATGTTTAATACGGATATGTAAAAAATTATAATTTTTACATAAACAAAAATTCGGATAATAAAGAAAGCTCATTTTCCTTTATGAGTAATTACGACACGAAAGCTTATAATCCGGTATGGTCTAGTGGCTAGGATACCTGGCTCTCACCCAGGAGGCTCGGGTTCGATTCCCGGTACCGGAAATTATTTTTTCCATTTTCCAGCAGATTCATTTAACTATTACTATTATACCACTTTTTTTTCCATTTTTTCCAATGACCGGATGTTAAAAAACAACAATTTTCTGACTTTTCTTTAACATAAACCAAATATATGTATTTATATATGCTTACACAATTCCCTTTCATCTTTTTGTTTCGAATATAAAGCTGGGACCACACTATTGATTGACGCTAAAATAATAAATGATCATCGCCTGTTTCTTGGAACTCGATCGACTTCCAACACCATTGACATTTGTTTAGCTTAATAATCGATCAGAAATAGACTGGAGAGAATTTATCTATAATGTTCATCTTTTGAGAACAAACGAGCGAATTTTGCGACGTACGAATTTTGATCAGGGACGACCTTGACCATGGACTGAGATCTGCGCAATACACTAGTGCCATATTTTATCTACAACTGTCCCAAAATTCAAATCACCAAATTTAATATACATATTTTATCTAATAATACCTATGTATACACATTTTTGTCTGTCTATCAATATTTTGTTTTTCCTTGTGCATTTGACTAAGCGAGACGAAACATTGCAGAGATACTTACCACGATCCTGCCGGTCTTACGTAATACTTTTCTTTTGGTTAGTTACAATTCATAGTATTGCCAGTCTTACACCAGTTTTACGTTTCATTGCAAATTACATTTGTGCCCGGGCAATGCCAGGTACTTGTACTGAGGTGAAAAATAGAACAATATATGTACCTACCGAGGGACTCGTCGGAAAATTGTCGCTAATTGTTGCGTCACATACGACTTTTTGTATCGTACACTGGTTTCCGCGAGTGTGGGTTGACCTCCACGGCGGGCACAGGTGAAGCATTGCGACTCCAAATCTAGTAAAATAAATATATCTTGACCTTTGCTTGATACGTACGCCATTTTGACCGTTGTGTAATTGGGAAGGTGCCAGGGCGCATCCAAAAAAAGAAAAAAAAAAAAAAACACAAAATACAAAGCAACCACTCGTGCATCATCACGCCTCATTAAAAAAATAATACAACGTATTTATACGAGTTCATAAAGCGCAATTTGCACTAAGTATATATGTATATCTGGGTCACATTCAGGGAGTACAAAGAAAGGTGGCATTCCTGAACTTGACACCGCTGGGCGTTTGACCCTGACCCACATCGGGTGAACGACTATAACGTTTTTATATTGCATGCGAAACGATAAAAATGTCGTTCGTGCAATTCCATTATAAACGTGCATATGTGCATATTGAACTAGCGGGTGTGCTGTGCATTTTGCGCCGAGTTTGATTGCTCACGTTGTCAAAGCTTTAAAATCGGGCTCCAATCAAATTTGCATGTGCAGTTTTCACACTAGGGAAAAACTCGTAATGCGAATTGCGATTGGTGTTGCATAAACACGGATATAAAGATTAAAATAATAATTTTGAATACACAATCACAATAGTGAGTGCGAATCTTTTTAGATGTGGTGTGTATTCGTATGTGTGTGTAATGTTTAACTTCGCCAACGTTTGAATCTATTCAACATACCAATCATATAGTATTCCTATAAATAGTAGCGCAAGGGTCTGCCTGGCTGGGTAGCTGCGGAACGCTCGCATATACGGAGTGGCACCTACTACAATTTTTATTTATTTATGTATTTAAAATACATGGGCATAGCCGATAGAGCCCAGGGTTCTGTTGTAATTTGTGCAAACAATTGTTATTTATATTTGAAGGATTACAAAAATCCATTTACATATATTCAAAAACTTGTTTAAATAAAGAGATTTATACTTTTAGAAGTTACTAGTTGATTTGGGAGACGGTTCAAAACTTCAACCACATATTTGAAAAGAATTTTGAACTACTAAATACACTATACATAATTGATAAACCACCCGGCGGTACTGTCAACGAGCATCGACAAGTACTATATATATTAGCGTAAGCGTCTGCCCGCCAGGGTCGTTGCGGTCACGCTGGCATTGTGTGTTGGCAACAAGCCGCTATATGTATGTCAAAGTTGGTTCGAGTCGACAACGTAATTTTACGACCATACACCGATTCAATCAACGGCACACTGCACAATTGTTTCACGGGCAAAACGGTCAATGTGCTATTGTAAAAATCAGCGCGCACGGGTGGAGCTAGAATCCACCATCATATGACGGGCAAACCGGCTAGTATTATTATAATCATTTATACGAATATGTATGAGAATGACGAAACAATGCATCACCAGCGATTGTTTGTTCGCGTTTGCAAATTAAAAACTTTTCCAAACTTGAGCTAGCCCAATCAATGTACATATGTATGTAAATATCAGATTTGTATTCACATTCACGATTGCATTTTCTATTAAACTTGTAGTTTAATATTGCAAGATAGATATCGTAAGAGGAGTACATGGGTAAGAAGTATGACCAAAGTGGCAGATATAGCAGAACGTGTGAAAAAGTGGCAATGGGCTAGACATACATGCATATAGCGAGAAGAATGGATGGCAGATGGACGCGAGAAATACTGGAATGGTATCCAAGAGCATGCGAAAGAAAGAAAGGTAGACCGAGTGGAAGAGGGGCTGATGAATTGAGAAGAATGCGCGGAGATAGGAATGGAAGAGGATTGGAGAGGCCTTCATCCAGCAGTAGATGGTGAACGGCTGAAAATGATGATGATGAGATATTATTTAAAAATAAAAATCAATAAAATGTCATTGTGATCGTAACTTTAGGTTCGTACATATGTATGTATATGTACAGATCCCTGTTTTTTATTACCAATATAAAAGTATGATAGACAATTTCGGCTAAATTGAACGGAGTGAGATGAGATAAGAAAAACACGTAAAGATGAAATGTGGAAGTGGTGGGGGGGAGGTCTTCAATCACCTACTCCTCCCTTTCCCCACCCTTGAGGAGATTAAAAACAAAATTGCTACTAATGCTCGTTAATTAAGCTTCTTCGTATATTTTCCTTTTTTTTATTTTTCGGGTAGGGAAAAAACTTTTCTGGATTTTGAGGGTTCAAGGGCTATCGACCGGGCCGAACTCCCCGTGACCCTGTACTGTCGAGAGTTCCGGGTGAGGAGCACAAAACCCACCCCATAGGAGAATCCACCTAGCCACCTAGCCACCTAGCCACCTAGCCACCTAGCCACCTAGCCACCTAACCACCTAACCACCTAACCACCTAACCACCTAACCACCCTGGCTCCGAACAAGGTCGGGGACTCGACCCACCCCCAAATACCCCACCCACCCACTCGCTCAATCACATAATGTGTTCGACCTCGGAAAATGAACGCAATTTCATTTGGTGAGGCTTTAAATGCGAACTGACATTATTGTCGTTATCATTTCCACTGACAATTCCCCGGTAATTATTATTTTTATTATTAACGCAGCCCCATTGTTCTCGCCGAATTATAAAGCAATGCGAAATTTCGCAGCGGCAACTGCATATGTATTAATTAGGTAAAGCGAAAAGAAATGTCATTTTTTTTTAATACGAGGAAAAATTTATTTTAACTATACAATATTACTCCGTTAAATATTTTCCTTCATTAGCTATAAATCTTCCTCCACAGAAAAGACAGTTTTTCAATACCTCTTTCGTAAAATTCTGGAAGTTTTTCATTAAAATATGACTCCAAATGATTTTGAACTTGTTCAACAGGTGTAATTTTTTTATCTCGAAGCGAATGTTCCAATAACTTGAACAGGTGATAATCCGAAGGTGCAATATCAGGTGAATATGGTGGATGTTGCAAAACTTCTAAATCCAGCTCTCTTATTTTGTCCTGCGTGATCCTTGCTGCGTGTCGTCTTGCATTATCATGCTGTAGAATGCGTCTTTTCGTGCGGGACCCTAATTCCTTGTCTATTTTTTTCCCGAGTCTTTACAAATGATCTTTTAGGCCCGTAACGCACTTGGCTGCCTGGCTGCGCAGCCACAACGATGTTAGAAAATGTATGTGGCTGCGTGTTTGATAACGCACTAGGCAGCCAGGAAACTGTGGCTGCCTAGTGCGTTAAAAAGTAACATAAAGCTAAATTTACAAAATAAACGTAATTATCTATTAGCACTTTATACAGAGTTGCTGTTAAAGGCTACCAGGAATCTATAAATTTTGTTTATATTTCTGAGATCTTTTGGCAGGCCATTGTATTCTACAACACCCCTGTTCAAGATACTTCTCCTAGATCTACTTAATTTTAAATATGTAGATTACATAGTTTGTTTTCATCGCAGAAAAATATGTCTAAAAATAAATTCTATATATAAAATTGTTACCGATTAATATTAAATTCAACGGTCGCAATGCATGCACATAATACATATACTCGTAGCCCACAACGTTTTACTTATGATATAAATAACATTCAAGCATCATATTTTCTTAACTGAAATTGACACAATATTTTTAAATTATTTGTATTTGAGTTAAGAAATACACATTTAAATTGTGGGTCACACCACTTCTACGCTAAACGTTTCAAATGCGAATGCACGAGTGTGAGTGTCACGTGTAACACTGTAACATGCCAAAGTATTGTAGAAAAACTTATTAAAATAACAACGTTAATGCACAGATTACATTTTCAACCAAAGTGTACATCGATAAAATGGCCGATGAAAAGTCCGTAGGCGGATTTCCATCTCGATAAAAATTCCGACGGTTCTATTTAAAGGACGTCCGAAACGCTTATGTAACGTTGAGAATTCAAGACAGTTACTACACGTATTGCATAGGAGCTACATACATAGTGTATCATGTGGAAAGTTTGTTATGAAACAATTCAAGGATTTCTTAGCGGGGAGTCGTTTAGTGTCGAGACTTTTCACGCAACGCTAATTTCGTTGGGTAATAACCGTTAACGTGGCACGGTTAAGGTCAGCCGCCAACTTTGGCTCCGGTTAGTGCTCCCAAATAATCCAACATCAGATAAACATCTCTCGCTTCTAAAACGGTACCGATAACACCACCATTTTCTATTTTCACGAGCTGAAAAAAAATATAGTTTTCCACCGGAAAATGAGCGATTATTTATGCTTCTGTATTACATCGTCGCGTTTCGTCGAGCGAACGTGGGTGGGCGACAATTGATATGTCCTTATTTTTATTTAGTCACTTTTGTTTGCACCAAGTTTAAGGTCAGCCGGACGATTACGGTGAAGATTCCGAGAATGCATTCAACGAATTGACCTTCGGGGAAACCAGCTCAACTGGTGGATAAATGGCGTCAACAGAAGACATCTTCATAACAATCGATAACCTGTCATCGAGTACATATTGTTATGGCATAAGCAAGATTTATAGAATTGTATACCCACAACTTACTTGGTTTTGTTTCAAAGAGGCGATGACCTTTTGAACTAGGGTTTAGACCGAAAGCAACCCCTATAATAAAGAAAAGGTCACGGGTGAGTGTGTGGGTGATATCAACATTAGAGAATGCAAAAAGGTCAAAATAATAACGCAAAGTTAAATTGTGACGTTTGGTTTTAATTTTCTTAGTGTACTTGTACATACTTAGGGGACTATAAAATATAATATAGGTATAAATAGGCAAGGTCAAGGTACAAATGGACTGATTTATATAAATAAATAATACAACACTAGATGTGTCTCGAGGAAAAGACTTACAATACATATGTATGTAAAAATATATAAGAATTTCCATATTTTTTTTAATAAGGATTTGTAAAATGATTGTATGTAAATCTTAAGCGGAATTGTCTCCAAAAAATTACATTAAGTTCTTAGAAAACTTCTTGCTCTTTCAACATTATTTTGAGAATTGCTTCTAAGCCGGAAAATCCCACTACATGTCCCACCCATTTCGTGAAACTTTAACTACATGATTATTCATCATAATATCCCTTTGTTTGATTTGATTTTTATTATTATGTGTAGATACAGATTGATCCAAAAAAATTTTACAAATTTAATAATCTTCTGATGATAATAATGAACCTAAAATTAATATAATATAATATTGGTTGTAATACATTTTACATTTACATTATGTTTTTATTTTATCCACATAATGTTAGTAGAATGATACGTAAGATCCAGTGCACACAGAGAAGCATGGAGAGACGTATGCTTGGTATAACAAGAAGAGATCGTAAGAGGAATACATAGGTAAGAAGCATCACCAAAGTGGCAAATATAGCGGAACGTGTGAAAAAGTTGAAGTGGACACATAGCGAGAAGAATAGATGGCAGATCAGATGGACGCGCGAAATATTGGAATGGTATCCGAGAGGATGTGAAAGAAAGCAAGGTAGACCGAGTGAATAATGGGCTGATAAATTGAGAAGAATGTGTGGATGCAGATTGTTGCTATGTAAAAACCCTAATGAGCGTTTAAAAATTAACCAATAAATAAATATTGTATTTATGTTATCTATAAAATGTATGTATAAAGTAAATATTGGGCTGACGGAATATTTTTTTTTATATAAAAATAAGTTTTTGATTAATTTATTTCGTAATAAAATTGTGTGTTGAAAAACTATGTATGTACCTATAACGAACAAGAAAGGTTAGAATGAAATTGAAATAAACGAACCAGACGATACGTAGAAAATGTAAGTCACCTTCACAATACACAATAAAATATTGAAAATGATTTACCATGTAATTTAACGCGTGTTTTTCATTTTATAATTGAAATTTTATATACTTGTTTGAATATTTTGCGCTTCGCAAGGCCGATTTTATTTTTCGTTTTTTTTTCGAAAAGTAATAAATAATCAGTGGATTCAAAGAATCTCGATAGAAACGATCTCTTTACAGAATTTCCATTTACTCAAGATGATTAACGTTACGTCGAAAATGATATCAAACGAGTCCTCAAACGAGATCTCGTTTAAATTTGTATTTTTTTTTTTTAAAAGAATTTCATTTGAATATCATTCTTTTTCCATCAAAAAAGAATCGGCAAATGTTTGTAAAATCAAATTTCTCATCAATCTCACACAATAAACAAAATTAAACATTATTCTTTGTAATGTGAACGTCGGAATGCGCAAAATTATACTTATAAATATTATATTTTTTCACTCTCGGTTAAAAATATAATTTACATACATTTAAATATCGCAGTTCCAACATTTTTTTCAACATCTAAAAGAGGGGTTCGTTTTTTTTTATTTATTTTTTGAACGTTACAAGGATACGAATTCCCCTATCGGCTCGACGGGGATTAATTTCGGGTAACTATTTTGCATGCATAATGTAAACTTTTCAATTTGTTATTCCGCACGATGGAAACCCTCGATCTTACTTTCGGGATATCTAATTTAATTTAAATTTTTTTTCACGAAATCGCCCCGTGTGACCTTGCCTTTACTCGAAACGCGATTTATTTCAAATTCGTGTGTGACGTATGAATTAGCACGTTTCTGCAGAACGGATGCTGTTCATACATTCATCATTCTGCGTCCATCTCCGAAAAGTGAACAAGTGCGAATACAATAAAATACAAACGAAAGCTAGCCACATACTTAATTAAACATTATTAATATTCTTCAGAATACAGATACACTTGTTAGATTTTAGAACACATTGTTCGAACCTTTCAGATCGATAGCTGAACTACCTATGAGGATTTATGTAAATGTCCAAATTCACAAAAATCTTGACTTTTGTACGTTAATAATTACACTTCTTCGTTCTACTTGCATAAAGCTGTGTCCACATACATGCGCCAGTACAATAAAGGAATAAGCGCGGCATTAACCTCTTCGCTGCCACACTATGTCAAGTGCGATCAAAGTTAAAGTGAGAGTTGTCAAATATTGACGCGTCGACGACTTCATACATACGTATTCGTGTCCGACGACTTTTCAAAGTCAAGGATTGTTGATTTATTCTACATTTATGTACATCATAAAACAATGTCTAGACACTTATCGCGCGCGTCTCAGGGCGATTCCGCTGAATAACATGAATTTAATGTGTCACCTCTCGATTTGATTTGACATTGACTAGTTCGCGCCAAACGTTCGCAAATACTACAATAAGTCTTAATCGTTCACCTTCAAAATTGTTTAATTGATTGAATTGAATTTGATACGCAAACGTTGTAATGGCAATCTTCGATAGTGTGAAACAATACCGACTGATTGAATTTGAACCATTTATTAATCGACGTATTTTTATCGAAATAGATTTTAAGTCCCAAGAAAATTCGTCTTTGGATATGCGTATATACGGATGTTAAACGTTTACGTCGGCGAATAAATTAAAGTATAAATGTCAATGTCAACCGGGTGGGTGAGTTTTCTAGCCACCCTATAGGTAAATATTCAGGTGGTGCGCATATCGAGCGAACAAATCGCCAATAAAATGTGTGTGTTCATCTAAGAATGTGTCCTAGAGACGGAAGAGCACTCGGGAGTTCGACATTCAAGACATTTATTATACACAATGGTGGCGGCCATGTGAACCACGCAGACTTAAAAACCATTTATTCAATTGCATGACATTTTTTTTTTTCACCACATTATCACTCGATTATCATAAATGAATGTTAAACGATGCGCCTTGAAAAGAGTAACATTTCAGGTGTTGCCAAATTTCGTGATTCTTTTGGTGGCGATATGGATCATTTTGAGACCACGCGTGAAGAATGTGCGCTCTTCAGTTTAATTTCGTCGTAAAAACTTTTTATTTTAAAAAGTACGCAAAAAACACATCTAAAACTAAAACGAAGATCATTATATCAAGTTGAAGATTTACTGTTGCTAAAGATTATCTAAATTTTATACACGCCTTTTGAGATTTCATGTACTAAATTTACATCAAATTGGAGATACGATAACTTAAATTTAAACCTACCTTTTCATCTGATATGATCTTTTGAAAAGAATTCTACAATTTGGAAGTAAATATTTTCACGATTTCGAATACGAATTTGTCATAGTTTTTTGGATTAACAGTACTTTATTTACTTAATTCGCTTATTACTATTTCTCGTAGGTAAGCTTCTTCAATGTACTGAATGTCATTCGGGAAGTTGAATTGATTTTGTACTTAAGAAATCTACATACATATGTATAATATCCGATACGTCCTTATAGTCGATACGTCGATATAGGCTTACCATACGTCCCGGTTTGACCGGGATTGTCCCGGTTTGAAGGCGCGTCTCGACGCGTCTCGGCCGGTTTGTCATATTGTCCCGGTTTGCCATTTTGTATGCGTCTATCGTTTCATTCTTTGGAAAATTGACAAATGGCGTCACGTGACATAAGTAACTATTGCGATACTAACTATTCATATGTAATTTATGCTTTTGGCGGAGATGACAGGCTGCTAACAATAATTGTTGATCAGAAAACGGTTAACAGAGGTTATCGAGAGATTTTGTGTCTTGTTTTTACTAAATTCGCTAAATTTTACAAGCGATATGCTGTATTTAAAAAAAAAAAATCGCACGCGGCGCATTTTTTAAAAGTTTTATACAAAATCTAGTGATTTTCTTATGAAATTTAAAATAATTCAAATGCAAAATGTTCTCATGCAAGAAAATATTTCGCTTGTGGTGCATTTTTGCTAAAACAAAAATGAAAGTAAATTTTTCAAAAATTGTACAAATTGAAAAATATTTTAACTAACTTGTTAGGTTAAAGGATACAGTTGGCAGATCAGTTAAAAGAAATTCACTCTTTAAGGCGCTCACATACCTTAGCGGTTTCGCTACGTCAAACTGACGCCACTATCGTCGTCCCATTCGCACCAATATAATTCGCATTGGTGCGAATCAACGACGATAGAGTACGAAAACTTGACGCAGCGATATCGCTCAGGTTTGTGAGTGCCTTAACTTTACGTTCTTGTTATATATGTATGTATATCAAAAATCAAAAAAAAAAAATAGAAATTCACTATTTACTTCACATTCTTGCTAATACATATGTATATGTATATCAAAAACTCTCCTTTTATAGAAAACTTAACAGAATACGTCCAGACCAATAATAATTCTTTCAACATACAATTTCTTCGTCATCAACTACATATTAGAACAGTCGAACCAAACGCAAACATTCATAGACTACTTTAACAGGCAATGTTGACTTGTTTCCAATGGTTTTTTTTATTTATTTTTATTATAAGATCGGTCCGCGGTCCCCTGATTGATAAGTGGTGCCTCCAGCAGCCGTCTGCTCGGCGACCTTGACACTGACATTCGCTTATCATTGGAAGTCCGACGGTTGCGTCACCACCACTGCCAGGAGACTCCGCCAGACGAGTGCCAGGGGCTACAAACACCGGTTCAGGTGTTGTCATATACACGCCCGCAAACATATAATACCGCACGTCATTTACTAGGCCTCCTTTACGCACTTGTCAACTTTTAATACGTATTGGCGATACGTCTACGACGACAGCAGAGTTAGCTAACCCAAATGTCCAATACAATGTCTTCATGCTTAATAGATTTTGATAGACGAGCTTAAATCCGCGAATCACATTCCGTTTTAGTATATTAATCGCGGACGATTGCTAATGTCGGCGTTTTCAATTGAATCCGTGTGAATAATGGTGGCATATGTACACTACAAAGTGTAAAATTGGAGCAATTCCAATGCGTGTGATAAATGGTCGTATTTGCCATGATTCCTCACTCTAGGTTTTTGTTATTGCAATTAATTTTAGTTAGTTTGTTTGTATTGTAGATTTATGCTTTGATATGAATTCGGCGAACCTTAAACGAATATGAGGAATGAGGAATGTTATACTGTGAATCATTGGGCGTGGGAGCTCTTAGTGCGACATTAGCCAAACCTTAAAAGTTAATTTTTGAATTAAGAAAAATTGAATTTATATTATGGAAGCTCTTAAAAAAATGTGTGATGGAATATTTTTATACATCGATTTGTAATAGTTTGAGAAGCAATTTTATTTTGATGAATTGACCCAAGTCAATGTCAAAATACATATGTACATACATACGTAGTGAGTTTATTTTATTTGTGTGGTTTCGGAGCGAAATTGCCTAAGTGATATTTTGTCGAAAGTTAGATATCCATATAATCGTATTAAGAAAGATAATTTATCTTGTCATCTATATAGGTAAGTAAGTATACATGACTTCAATAAATAGAAAACGATTGTGTTTCATTATAAATGTAGTAAATTACTACAGTAGTTTAGTCTGGAATTATCCAGACTAGCTACACTAACGACAATGGTATTTAGATTATATCAATTGCCTAAAAGTTATATGTATAATTAAAGCGGCTAGGGAGTTCGTTGTACATATGTATGTAGATATGTAAATGGAATAATTTGAAAAGTTTTGTACCGTTGATCATTTTGATAAAGCGTTTTCGTTTTTTTTTTCGTCGGTCGGAAAAAAAGTGAAAAAATTTTCACGGGTAATTTTTCATCGGTCCTTGTTTGTTTTCATCATTTTCGAAACGCGTTGAAACACACATACACACTCACACGTTGAAAACAACACATACAACGAAATTCAACCTTTGCGTCGTTCGGTGTCTGCGCGCCAAATCTTTATAGGACGAATAGAGATCACCCGAAGGATACAGCAAGAACGTTCCAGGAGCGGACGAAGGGTGGGAGAGGAGGGTTTCGTATTTCGTGTAAACGTAGCCCTTATACCTCCAAACCCCCTCTCTCTCTTACTTTCAATCCCCACATTTGCGTCCCTCTTTTTCGGAGACTTTTATTAACACATTCACTGCGACCTAAAATACATGATATAACGCTTGGTGCTGAAATTCGGTGGTGTCCTGGAATCGTCACATGGCCTCGAACGTGAAGGCTAGCGCTTAATGCACCCTACACGCTCGATCAAACTTTTTACGTGAATATGTACGTCTGTACGCGGACCAGTTCGTAATCGGCGGTGCTACGTTTGGATGGGCATACATTCCGACACTATAACTTCGTTACTAATAACACGATTGACATGAATGTTGTTTTATTCGCTCAGGTATACGTCTACAATGAATTTATGATATTGAGTTGGCACTGTGCATGTGCGAGGCGTGGAGGAGAGGGCATATCTTCCAACGGCTATTTTGGTCGTTTTTGGAAATTTCCAAGCAGTATATCTCGCGCTCTGACGTGCTAGCGCAGTGATTTTGCTACTAAACGAAATTTCTCTTCAAAATCGGTTGATTTTTTTTCAGTCCTTTTCTATTCTTCGGTTTAATTTATTTTTTATAAAAAATTTAAAATGAGTATATATTTGTATTTACATTATTAAATATATAATAGCCCTAATTCCGTCTGTATGTGTGTGTGTCTGTCTGCTGATAACGTTCTCAAGTGTTCGCGACTTTAGTAAATTGTTATTAGCGCCATCTATGTATACAACAACTATAAAAACTATTAAATACACATACATATGTATACTCAACCACACAAACACTCGGGTACAGTACGGTGATGAGAAACCACTCCATTGATATTCAACGGGCTTACACTAGTATCTATATACATAATTATATGTAATACATATATCTCTCAACACATTGTGGTGAGATGTGTTTGAAGAAAATACCAATACTGGAACAAAAAACATTATTGAATAAAAAATTTGCATATGAATATTCAAATTATTTATACAATTAGTTATAAATAAATAAATACACTCTCCATTTACTATTTGGGTTTCAATATTGTTGAAGAAATAAAATTACATATAAAGTTTATATTCAACTCATTTCTACAATTATTTATAAACACATGTAGAGGAATGTTTGAATGCTCATAAAACAAAAATCTGAACTTTTTAAAAAAAAATCGGGTGTGGTCAACCCATGACTTTTTCCATATACATATATAATAGCCCTATCCCGTCAGTGTGTCTGTCTACTGATAACGCTCGCCTCGGTAAATATTAAAAAACCAGAACATCGCACGAGTGGGATTTGAACCCGGTACCGCTGATTCGAGCGCTTACGCGGTGAGCCAAACCAGATGATAATAGGTAGGTTTCAACGTGACTATTTAGTATAAAAATAGGCACGCGACTTTGCTAAATTGTTACGTTGTTGTTATTATAACGCGCCATAAATGGCGCTTGGTTGCATAGATGCAACAACTATAAAAACTATTAAATTTAATATTATTTTTTAGTATGAGTGATGGGAAACCACTCCGTTGATATTCAATGGGCTTACACTACATAGTTGAGGAATATAAAGAGTAACGAAAACTGACACACACACATACACACACACACATCATATGAAATCGCTGTGTGGGTTTGCGCGCCGTACAAACGATTCACGAAATCACGATAAACTACCACTATCAGTAAACCAATTTTAATAAAAAAAATCTAATAACTCATCAATCCTATAAGGATTATAATTTTAAAATCTCATGAAGATTAAAAATATTTAAGAGGGTGAAAATAATAAAAAACGAAATTTTGCTCAAGAGTAAACTACCACTTCCAGTGGGCGGATTTTGATCAAAACCTTATAGTAAAAACCTTATGATAGTTTTACTGGAAAAACCTCCCAAAGATAGCAGAAAATTAGGTAACTTTCCAAGGGAAGTACCACTTCCGGTTGACGAAAAATTTTGAAAACCTTATGGATTGTAATGGCCGTCAAAAATCGTATAAATATGAAGTTTCAGTGTGACAGGATAAACGGTTATTGAGTTATAGCGAATCTACACACATCCGCCTAACACACAGACACATACATATGTAGGCACACAAGCATACAGACATTTTCCAAAAATCGTGAAAACGTGATCAGGAGATGATACCTGATACAAATCAGTCAAAATCTCGAGGTCGAATTTTCGCACGATCACAATTCTTTATCCGATATGGATAAAGTAAAAAGAAGTTTTTATTCAAGTAACAGGAATCTTTGGCTTTATAATTACGAGATCAATATTAAAAATCGAGACGTGAAAAAAAAAATAGAATATCGCGACAACTCAATAGTTATGATATTTTCCGAAACAGGTCATCAAACAAAATCCTGGTTGATCAGGACATTCCGGACAATAGAATATGGAATCCTTCCTTTCGTGTGAAATTGTCCAACAATATTTACACCGTTTTTTTTTTTTTTTTTTCCAAGATCGACTTTGGACAAAAAATCGGAAGATGCGTTCCTTTTATTGATACTATAGTTGAAGATGGTGGAGGCCCAAGTAATTTTTTTTTTTTTTTTTATACTTTATTTTATCTATTACCCCAAGCCTTAAATCATACAACGTCATCTTCTTCTCTTTTTTGGGAATTATATAAATATAAAAAGAATTTAGCAGCATTGTTTGAATAAGGTGAATTCCTAATTTCTTATACCATCTTAAAGTTTTATGCCTGCATGAATAATAATACATCATCTGATCATCATAATCAACACCAGCCATGAATTTATTGTATTGAATTACCATTTTCGGCTTTTCGGATGAAATCCCCCAACGATTGGTTGCTTGTGTTTTCTGGCCGTCAAATTCCGATGACAACACATATGTACATCTTGTGCAGTGTACTGACTGACAGACTCCTTAGGTTTGATTTTCTTTTCCTTTAATTCCTCCGGATTTTCTTTTCGGTTTGCTTTTAATGTTCCTGTTACATAAGTTTTTTGTGCAAGCAAAGTCTCTGCTAGAGGAACACTGGTGTAATAATTGTCAATATATAGAGAGTGACCAACTGCGGTTCTTCCCTTCATCAACTTGTGCACAACTTTATTGGTGTGACCTTTGCCACCTACCTCAAGATGAGCAGAACCACATATATTTTAATGCCAAACCATTCGATTGTCCCAACATATACAGATTTATGCCATACCTTGCTTTTTTTCCTTTCATGTATTGGCGAATAAATAGTCTCCCTCTCCATAGAACCAATGACTCATCAATAGTCAATTCTTTTTTGGAGCATAAATCTTATCCATTTTATCGTTGAAAAATTTATTAGAGGATTAATTTTGGCTAAAGTGCCATCATCATCATCGTTATTATTAAAATGTAAAATTCTTAAAATCAATAAAAATCAATCCCTAGACATAAATTGTGAAAATGCTGTCAAATTGAAGAGGGAATGTTTTTCCAATAATCACTTATATGTACGATTCAATCGTATGGTCCCTAGCCACACTTGAAATGTTTCTTTTGTTAGATCTTTCCAACGTGTTGTGCGACTGTGATCTGATTTTGAATAAGCCAATACGTCTATTGCATATGAATTGAATTGATTGATGATGAGGTTATAAAATTCACTATTGGCTAATAAATTGAATCGATTGGTTCATTCCCAGAAACAGCAACTTTTATTCCTGGTCTTCCTGTAAATAAAATCTCCTGTTGCTGTACCGAAGTATTTGACCATGCTCTTGAAGTCGTAGGCCGATTGAATGTATGTATGTAGCATTAGAAGTAGATGGTTGATCGAATGCATCGGAAGATGTAGAATACTGATTGATTTCAGCGACTGAAGGCGCGATCGTTACTGAATGGGTAAATTCTGAATGATTTATTGGGTCAAAATGGTCAATTATATTTTTAATTTCATCGTCGTCACTTTCGCTTTCAGTATCAAGGTCGGAGTCAATTTCGAATTCGCTTTCTGTTCCGTACTAATCATCAATATCTACTTCTAGTCTGGGACGCTTTGGTGGAGGTGGACCACTCATTTTAGGGCAGGCTTCTAAAAAGCATAACATACACATATTCAAAAACTTGGTGTGGGCCGAAGTCCCAACAGCCAGTCCCGATGAGCCGTGGTCCCGCATATCTGCTACCATTAAAACAAAAAAAAAAAACAAATTTCGTTCAACAGTAAACATGTTAGGAAAATTATAAATATAAATTTTCGACAAGATCGCCGGAGCAGTTTCAGAAATATTCTGTGGTAAACTTTTCGACAAAAAAAAATCTACTTCCGGTTGACTGATTTTAATGATTTATTTTTTTCTAAATAGCAATTTCTCTCAGGTTTACAACATAACAATATTGTGACGATACTATATATTTAAAAGGCCGAAAAAATAAAAAAAAAAAAAACAAATCGTTCAAGAGTAAACTGCCACTTTCGCTCGTCAGAAGTTGACTAAAATCACAGTATCTCTTACGGCTAACGTGAAAACTATAGATATGAAATTTCGACAAAATCGCCGGAGCCGTTTCGGAAATATTCTGTGATAAAAGAATTTTAGAATTTTCTACAAGAAAAAAACCCTACTTCCAGTTGACTGATGTTGACTAAATTCCTAATGGCTCTTACACCTTATGTGAAAATAATATATATGAAATTTCAGCTTGGTAAACTTGATAGTTTCGTAGAAAACACACATACAGACACACACACACATAAGTACACAGACATACAGACATTTTCCAGAAATCATGAAAACGTGATCAGGGGATGATACTTGATACAAATCAGTCAAAATCTCGAGGTGGAATTTTCGCACGATCACAATACTTTATCCGATAAGGATAAAGTAAAAAAGAAGGCATGCAACCAATGCATACCGCCAGTTATGACGTATGGGTGTGAAACGTGGATGCTAAATTTAAAATTTTTTTGAATCTTCATAATATTATAGAATTAGAATTCTTCTAGTAATGGAGAGTTCAAAAATATAAAGTGATCTTGCGACTGGTGTCTAAGCAGCGGACCCAATACAAATACACTAGGGATAAAGTAAAAATGGCGCACGCTTGGATTGGTGGATGCGGGAATTTCGACTTGTCTAGATTTTGGCATATCGGGTTTAGGTTGTCGGGATCTTTTACGTTAAGTAATACTGTGAGTAAAAAATTAAATAACATATAAATAAAAAAATATATTTTAAAAAAAAAAGTTGCATGCGTGTGTGTTGGCTTTATGTGAGGAAAAATCTACAATCCAGAAACGATCGACCAACCCGCACCACTTCCTGGCGAGCACTGTTCGAAAGTGAACGCGCCTGGCGCGTTGTGCGCGTCAAGAGCTAGCATCGAAGAACGCGCCACGCGCGTTTTCAGCGTTGGACGTGTTAATTTCGCAATAAAATGTTAAAATGTTTGCGGCGACGTAGGATGGGGGGACCGAGGAGGTTTTGCTTCGACAAATCGCGCAATTTCAACATTTCAAAATGTGACTGAAAGTTGCATACATTTAACTTTAAACTTTTAATCAAATATACTAGAAACTGTACAGTGTATGTATGTATGTATGTATGTATGTACATATGTACACGCTCGTGCTTGGTTCGAGGGTAGCATGTACAAACTTGGTTTGTACACGCTTATACTAATTTTATGTTTGCAAACTTAGCACTAACAGGTTTGCGCAGCCAAGCACGAGCATGCACCTTTAAGGCTCCCACACACCGCTACGAAATCGCGTATGAAAACCTATCGCGGCAAATAGTGCGCGCGACAACAAAGTTTGCTTTAACCGCTAAATATTCGGGCATAACCACTTTTTGGTTTTGTGGGCACAATCAACTTTTCCACAATCATCATCGAAGTCGGCGAATAGCCGGAATTCGACGGCAAACCGTCTTGGTATAGACGCGCATTCAGTTATTCTATTCGAGCATTAACGCCACAAACGCGTATCAACATTATTTATTGCGAATTTGTTTCAAACCTAGCGAAATTCGCTAGGTTTGCCACGCTAGGTGGCATACACGATTTCGTAGCGGTGTGTGGGAGCCTTTAAACACTACTTATCCAAATAAACGCAAATACATTCAAGCACGTTCATCTTCTTAAGTTATTAAACGGTATGTGTTTGACAAGCCGTTTCAACTTTTTTGACAGCAGAAAAGACACACAGAAAAAAAATATTGTTGCGTGGAGCGGGGGTGGAGTAACGGGCTTAAGATAACCAAAGACGACAATTGGCTTCACTTATCTTTATTCATATCTGTACAACCCGAAGGCTGAACTGTCAAAACTGGTCGCAAAACCAGTCTTGCTAATCATCTAATCATTTTTTACAAGTGTTGCTGCGGCATCACTGAGAATAACTCTTTCATGGGCGCTTAAGGTATTTTTTTAGGAGAGTCCAAAAACTAAAGAAAATTAGTACTACATATGTACATCGTATGACTACATTTATTTTGAACTATTCATTTCGACAAGTTCCCGATGTGTGCTTTGGTGTGCTTTGGTGGAAGTCAACTTGAAAACTCCAAATATGCACTAATCCTGTTTTGACCTAAATTTGACTTATACTCCCTAGGCCGATCAAGAAAGAACGATCAAGAAAGAACGATCAAGAAAGAACTTAAGAAGGTACCGAAAAATATCCATAAATTATTCTTTAAATCAAAATGTTTACACTTAGTTGGTGCCTCTGTCTGTAGAAACATATTTTTATAATTTTTTTTCATTCTCTGGAATAATTGCTTAATATTTTGCTTCAAATTTCAAGTAACTTCATCAGTTCGAAGTGTATTGGAATATTTTAATATAATTTTTTTAACATTTAATGGATCAAAACTAACCATTTTTATCATATTATGTTGAACCTGTATTTTTCGCGTCCCTGTTTGACTTCTTGAAAAGTTGCCCACTTTATTTTGTACGTATAAGTAAGTATGTACTATACATATATGAATAAAAGTATGAATGAAATGATCGTTTTTGTTAAAATGCCAGCTACTATTATGATACTACATTATTGCGCCGCAAGAAAGGTGTCAAAACGGTGCATCGGGTGGTGCAGTGACGTCATTGGCTGCATTGCAATGGTCAGTGTCAAGGTCACACGTCTACAACCACTAAACGTGTGACGTCAAATTGATTGACGTCACCGCCAGAGTGTCTGACTATATTTAAACCCTTTCAATGATGCGAATTCGCCGTTTAAACAACCCAACCACTCACCTACCCTACCCATTCCCTTTGCGTTCTCATAATTCGTTGCGCAACTTCAACCTATTTGTCAGTGTCTCGTCTGCGATCAGCGCGCGGAGATTGTGTTTGCCAACTAATGGTTTTTACTTTTTTTCCACTCTCTCATTCTGGGGTCTGAAAAAGTCTGTGTTATTCAATCGAGAATGAAGAATGAGCTTTTCACCTCGGACTTTTAAATAGGTTCGTCCTCGAGCAAGGGCAAGGGTTACGCTGAAATAGGTCTGCCAGACACGTCGAATAGGGTTGTTCAATTCGCTATTTGCCTTTATTACTTTTGGTTTGTGTTCAGATACAATTGTTAAACCCGAGCGCTTTGCCGATAAATTTGATGTATAATTTCCAAATCATGAATCGCGATTTGTAATCTTGGTCCTAAAAGAGTCAATGTCAAATTTAAAGAGAATTCAGTTATGTGTGGTAAATGAGTGTTTTAGTGCCAATCTGATGAAAAGCTAGATATTTTGAAATTGGCTCGTTTAAAACCAACCCAAAATATAAAATATATAAATACATAGATATTCGAGTCGTTTTGCCCGTTATATAATTGTGGTGGATTCTAACCCGTTGTAGCCCGTTTGACAGTACGTGAAACAATTTTATAGTGTACCGTTGATTGAACGGGTGTATGGCAATAAAATCGCGTTGTCTACTCGAACCAGCTTTGACAGCCAAAAATATTTTGTTTGTTATATTGGTAATGCTAGTGTGACCTAACCACCCAGACAAGAGGCTTGCGCTAATATATATGTATTTATGCATGTACATAGTATGAGGAGTATATAGGTCAAGGTGCATGATAATATTGTTTTCGTCGGGAGGTGAAGCCGCATAAAGTCGCCTTCTGGTTCAAGTTCATTCAAGCGTATTGTATTATAGTTTTTTTCAATTATAAATGAGATGTTTTCTACGGAGAAAATTGCGATTGAAAGGGGATGGTATTGAAAAGAGAGGGTGCGTGGGTCAAACAAGGACGATGAATCGAGGCGGTGACCTTTGAAGCCGCTCAGCCGGGACTATTACGTCTTTGTAAGTCGGTAATTGAACTTAACGTAACACGTTGCTTCAACCCCTTAATGGACATGTATAATAAAACGTGACGACAGATTAATTTTCCGAGTGAATTTTACGAAAATTCCCTTTCGATTAGAGTGTTTCGAGAAAGTTTTATTTTTTGTTTTGGTTTTCTGAAAATTTACATCAAAACTTTTTTTAATTTTGTTTAAAGATAAGAGTTTTCGGACTATGTCTAGAGGTCTAGACGAACGGCAGCGGTCGCGCTAGTTTCTTTAATTTGTGCAAAATTCTATTGTACAAATGAGATTAAATCCAGATGAAAAACTCAATTCGAGATTTTTCATTTCAAGTTTATCTACACGGAGGCTACGCGCGTAAAAAAAGCACAGAGTCATTATAATAATAATATAAAAGCGAGATGAAATTCAAAAGAGCGGCATAATCGAATTTGCATCTCGCGATATACATACATACATACATACATACGTAGATGGTGACTTTAGAGCTTCACACACAAAAGAGCTTTTAGCGTTAGATGTGAAAAGTGCTTACGCTCAACAATTTAATTATGTCTAGCCGTTCAAACTTGCTGTTTATGTCACCTGAAATAATATATTACACAAAGTTTACCTGTGTGTGTATGTGTATAATTTTTCTTTTTTGTTTTATATTACGCCTCAGACTGACATCGTATTGCGATGTGGTTCGGTCGACCCAACACAGGTTTTATTTATACATATGGATTTTTTGTACGCACTGTGCTAAAGGGCACATCAATGCCAAAAAAAAATGCGGAACCTTAACCTTGAGAGCCTAAAACTTTGGGGTGGGAAAATTTGGATATGATGCTACTACGTCACAAAAAAGGAAAGAAGAATGGAAGATGCCGGTCGACAGGGTAGAGCTGACGAATAAATTTTTTTTGGGGTGTATGGGGGCCTTAGAGGAGTGAGGAGGTTGGCGTGCAAGCGATGGGGACTTACAAAAGCCTCATAAAAAAATTCTCAATGTCAAACGTATCGGTGCGATGACAAGTTAGGTTCGTAATCGCTAACATTTATTTTGATAATTTAATATTACAGCGAGGTTTTCATATGTTGACGGTGTAAAAATGTTGTACCTATACGTACAATTTTTCACAATATAAAATGGAATGATACGTGTATTGAATCGCGTAGGCGAGCATTATAAAGGTTAATATGAAGTTTTCACGATGCGGGTCCCTTAATGGTCGTAAAATTTTTTTTTTGCCAACTTTAAAAAGTTCGGCGACAAAAAGTTAATGACAATACTCTTCCGTTACTGTCATGTCAATTTATGGTACCGATAACCCTTTGAGTGCATCGGGGGTGGTATGTGGAGTTCCAATTTTGACAGGTTAACGACGGCGACAATTTTTCTCACTCGGGTATAATTAAAATAAGTTAACCATATCAATAAAAGTAACTATCGCTATAAATACAATCGTTATGTCATCGCTTAGAACATTCGATGTAGATTTTAATTTTATCGCTCGATTGTGTTTCCTCTTCCAATTGAATAATCAAACAAATGAGCTGTAAGCTCTCGAAGTAACTTCGCTTTATGATAAAATTAATGTAAATTACTATATGTACATACATCAGTACATAAGTACATATATGTATATAGTAGCGCAGAAATCTGCCTGGTTGACTGTCCGACCGACTGGTTTTGTAGCCTCGCGCTACATAGCATAAACGCACAGGTTACGCGCTAAGCCGCGTACTCATTATCGAACAGCGCGTGTAATGCAACGTGTAATGTAATGCGCCATGTACAAACGCGCCGCGCAACCACTGCGAACAACCCCCAACCGCCGCGCGCCCTTTTGTGTTCGCGCGAAAAGCCGACACCGAGTGGATCGCCACGAACGCTGCAGAGCGCGCGCGAACGCGTACACATTTACAAACTTTGTCGCATTACACGCGCGGTTCGCTAATGAGTACGCGGCTTTACATAGCCTCACTAACTCACACACACACACGACACGGGCTGCTAACCACCCGATGACACTGTCAACGGGTAGTTACTAGTTGTGAAATAAGCAAAGAACCACGAATTTCTATTTGTTTTTAAAGTAGAAAATAGTATATTGTTGATCCAACTTCAAATTATGTAAATGGTATTTAAATATGTATGTACCTATACATACAATTTGCACTATGTACATATTAATATCTCGAAATAATTTTGATCGCCAAATGTAGGTATTTGAACGTGTAATTTAAATCAAAAGATAATGAAGCAGCCGAAAAATGTATATTGTACGCTTCGTAGCAAACGTAAGAAATAAAATATCGGATGAATTACGAAACATTTCCTGGAAAATTCCACTTTTCTTGCTTTACTTCATTTATATTACTTACATAGGTTTTCCCTGCGGCAATTTCCAATGAAAAATTACATCAGATCAACAACAAACTTATCCTAATTGGACACAACGCCAACGCTGAAAATTTCCGGTCGAAATTTTCGATTTGCGACTTGACCTCGGCGACTTTTGACCCCTCAATGTCGCGGCCGCAAACCTCGACTCGTCGCATAATCGTATTTACTACTTTACTAATTACGTTGATGTGAACGAGCCTCGCTCGAAGGAATCTCGACTTGTGGGTGGTGGGGGGTTGGGGTGGTTTAGGGGTGGATTTTGTTGGGGCGGAAGTGGGCTTCAAGTTCAATGGCGGAGGTTGAATGGGGGTCGAAACAGGGGAGATCGTGAAGCGCGTGTGACCTTAACCGCCGCCCCCGGTTCAGGGTTCCCTACCCCTAGTTTGAGAACCACCCCTAGAGACCCCATTCTCCATGGGGGTGAAATGGTGCGACCTTGCCTATCAGATCGCGAGGCTACAGGATATAGGCTTCGCACTGAATCATCGACCCTCAACCTTTTCGATGGAAAAACACACGTGTTGATGTGAACGTAATTTATTTAGCGAATGGGTGCTTCTTCCATTAGGAATCGTGTCATTGCGTAATGGAGTATCGCACCCCAGAAGTGGCCGTATAAATTTATATTCATATCGAAAAGGCTCCCGCACACAGCTGCGAACAGGTAGAAAAATCTCAAGGGTGGTATGGTGGGGAGTTGTATCGCACAGCCGTGATTTATTCAGTTAATAAGTCAAACAGAGCGCGTGACAGTAAAGTTGGCTTTAACCGCTAAATATTCGGGCATAACCACGTGGTGAAAACTTTAGTTTGCCTTGAAACGGGCGTAGGGGATGGCGGGGGCGATTACATGTATACTGCCGTCCTAAGCCCACTTAACGTAACTGACAAAAATTACGAAAACGAGTTAGATGTGTTTTAGGGGTTATGGGAGTGTATTCTTGCGATTTTTTATAACAAAATTAATGTAGGTATCTTCATCCAAAAGTGACTTTTTTAAGCTATTAAATCTAACGTATCTGCATGCGCAGAGAAATAGTATCACCAATTCTAGCGAAAATAACGTATCCAATATTTACTTCGGTCACTACCTTATCATGAAATATTGAAAAGACTGAATCTCCACACATTAGAGACGATGAGATTAAGAGATGATTTAATTGAAGTATTCAAAATAATAAATAATCATTATTCATGTGAAATGACCAACCTCATTATGTTCAATGAGAACCCTCATCTAAGAGGTACTCTTAGACTCCGAAAAGAAAAATCAAATAAGATTGTTAGAGATTCATTCTTTTCAAATAGAGTGGTTGAAGTTTGGAATAGTCATATGTATTAATAATGAATAATGAAGTGACGTAACTATTGAAGTATTCATTTTTTTTTAATTTTTCCTTAGAATTATCAAAACACAATAGAAAATAACCTTATGCACTTAAAAAAAAAGTTAAATAAATCAGTAATATATGAAGAAAAATACAAATTTAGAAAAAACTTTCAAGTCCATTTATCTCGATATTGTTGTTTTGTCAGTTACGTTAAGTGGGCTTAGGACGGCAGTATACGTCCATTATATATTTGTTAGCTGTTATAATAGATATATTACGCAAAGTAGTGCAAAAACAATTGATTATTAATAGAATTGAAACAAATTCGCAATAAATAAAGTTAGATGCGCGTATGTGGCATTAATGAGAGAATAGAATAACTGAATACGCGTCTGCACCAACAAGGATTCTCTGCCGAATTCCGGCGATTTCGCCGATTTCGATGACGTTTGTGGAAAAGTTGTATGTAAATAACTCTGACTTGAGTCTCTGACTCGAGTCTCTGACTTGAGTTGACTTGAGTTGTATGTAAATAACTCTGACTTGAGAATCGTGAGTGAAATACAAACGTTGCGAGTGCGAGGTGACAGATGGGAGTTTGATAGGTTCTGTCAGAGTGACAGAAACCGACGCTTGCGCAGGCCGGTAGACTTGCGAAATTCGCCAGGTTTTCGTACACGAATTCGCAGCAGTGTACGGCTGCCTTAAGCCGAGCCGCGCACAAGAGTGTATGTACACTGTAATGAAATTTATATAATATTCGTACACGTGTATTGCGTGTGTCGTGTGTGGTTGTTTTGAAAAATTTTAAAATTTTAAATTCACCTTAATTTATTGCTACGATTATAAATAACCTTATCGCCGTTTAGACGGTAGGTAAATGACGGTTTCGTACAATTTAAACCACCGTATTTATTCGCAATATAGTAACGCGCGCTGTAATTTTTATTTTAACATTTTATTATGCATGCTATAAACGCGGCACTTAGGAAGTTCTAGATAAATTTAATAAATTTAATATTATAAATGTGAAGCAGTTTAAAATGAACGGCGAATCTTAAACTTCGGTAAGAGATTTGATTAATATTTTAAATTAATTTTTTGTTATGTATGCATGTATAACGCTCGTAAACAGTTTTTATTATTATTTTAAGTCAGATCCACAAGTCTGTTACCCGTACAATAGTAAAAGAAAAGTTCAGTTGAAAAGTACATATCTATGTAATGTATGAGCTTATATCCAAAAATAAATAAATTGGTTTATAAATATTTGATCAGTCTCTATTATATACATTTGTAGGTACATACATATGTACAATCAAAACGAATACCACTTATTCCATTGCTGAATACTTAAAAATACGATATTTATTAGAATGCTGTTGAGTATGTACATAATTATGTAGTATCGGTGATTCTTTTTTTCAGCATTGTACGTTTGGGGAAAATGGTCTATTTCGAGTTTAAAAATAAAGCGTTTTCAAGGTTGCTTTTCTAGTACTTAGACTACTAGGAAAAATATGTTTTTACAACGTTCGCTCGAACATTAGTCCCGCTAAAACGAGTGAGAGAAAGGCGATGGGGAGGAGGGTGAGGTTCAGATGAAACGTACGTCAGTCTGTGGCCATTATCGATTCTCTCGCGGAGGGGTTGGAAAAAGGGCCCCGGGAAGTACAGCTATTTCCATTTCTTTTGTGGATTCACGAGAAATAGGAGTTTTCCATTCTAGCTTTATATCGCGATATTCCCCGAGAGGCTCTATTGAGAATAAAAATAGGCGGGAATGGGAAGAAGGGGGATGAAGTTCCTTTAAGCGTTATCAGGTTTATCGAATGGTACAAATGAAAATGCCTATACGTTTTTCTTCTTCGCTTAAAAGCTCCACCCTATACGGAATAAATGGACTGATGGTAACAATAGCATTTTTTTTTCGTCTTCTTATACGATATATCGGTTTTCCGCGTACATACAGCGAGTAGGCGAGTACGTTGTCAGTGGTGGGGTGAGTGTGCTGTGGAATTTCAATAAAACTCGCATTTTTCAATTTTGCACGACGCCTTCGCCTTTTTTTTTTTTACAAAGGCTTTCGAGGCGCTCACACGAATTCGCTCTTCATCGTCAAAGAATAGAGCAAAAACTTAATCGTTATTTAAAAAAAAATTATACATATACATATATACATATCTATTATATTAAGATTTAGGTATGTAAGAATAATCATACTATGCTACAAGTATGGATAATATTGAATCGAGTAGAATACGGTGTAATAATTCATGTATGTAATAAATATATAATTCAAGTCAAACCAAAACGTAGTTATATAATGTAATTGTTAATTTATATATACCTAGTATATACATATATATACATATGTACATATATACATATGTACAATATACATTATATGTACATACATACTCTACGACTCTACATAATACAGCTAAAATGTATTTTTATAGACACATAATACGATACAAAGTTGCAAGGGATATACATATTTAAACTACACACGAGCTACATAATAAAATGAAACATAAGCACAGAACTTCGATCAAATGTCTATGGCTTTGGAGGAAAAGCGCCAAAGAAAATTCGGGCTAAAATGGTGATATTGATGTTTTTGTTTCTGCATCCATTTGACACGACACACTCTTCTTAATTCGTTTGCCCATTGTTAAGTCTTATTTATTTTCTTCCCCATCGTCTGGCGTACCATTCAAGTACTTGTCGCGGCCATCTGCCATCCATTACTATCGATACATGTCCCATCCACTGCCACTTAGGTCATGCTTTTCACCCATGTATTCATCTTTCGATCTCTTCTTATTATTCCGTAACTGGCAATACGCATTGGTCAAAAGTCCTTTTCTTCAAAGCAATGTTTATTTTACAAAAAAGCGCTCCATGCTATGTAGTTTTAATCTTCGTCTTACTTATTATGCTTTACATCCAGTCATGTTTAGGTGCAAATATTATTTATTATATGTATATTATTACTAGCTGACCCGCCATGCGTTGCAATGCCCGATTCCGTTCCCGTTCCCGTTCCTAGTACGTTTTCTGACGCGTGAGCAGGCCGTCCCGATCCCCGTTCCCGTTCCCGTTCCCGTTCCCGTTCCTAGTACGTTATCTGACGCGTGAGCAGGACTGTTCCCGTTTTTTCTCGATTTTTTTTCACAGGAACCATCCCCGGCATGATCACAATAAGTCCTGAAAGTTTCATCGCGATCGGTTAAGTGGTTTGGGAGCCTATAAGAGACAAACAGACAAACAGACAAACAGACAGACATTGATTTTTATATATACAATATAGATGACTGAGTTTTGCTTGAAAAATTCATTAAACATAATTTCATAAGGGATGATAAATAAATCAAACGAACTGAAGTCGGAAAATCGAATGCACACAGATACAAACCCACGTATAGGGTAATTTTCTTTGTCGTGTCTCAAAAACAAAATTTGCCTAATTTGGCGCATTGTCAACTTTGTACACTCTTCGAAACGAGCTTCTACGTATAATTTTGCCCTTGTGTGAGGGTACGCTTCCAGGAAACGACCCTCCACTACCTTTATATAGCCAACCTTTACCGACCCGTGCGCCAGGGTCAAGGGCGAAACGCTCAGCGCACCGAGAAACTACCCCTCTCACTCGGACTTGTTTTCCTCATGTTATATCCATCCCTCTCGCGTTTATTCAGCCCGAGGTTCGGATGGGGGTGAGTTGTGGGGTTGTTGGAGTTGGGGTTGTTGGAGTTGTGGGGTTGTTGGAGTTGTGGGGTTGTTCGCTCACCCTCGTGACGCCCCCGCACTTTGAGTCCTCTCGTGACACCGACGGAGGTTATTCAATTCGCGACGTGATGCAACAGTTTGCAATGTCGTTATAAAAAGCGTTTTCCTTTTCGCCAACCGAACCGTTAAAAGCTTTATTGTCGAGGGTATTAAATTCATTTTAATACAGGTACTGTCGTTTGGTTGAAGGTTTACGGCTAATTTATAGTAAATTGGTTCTCGATTTTCTTTTGAACTGGAAAAAGTTACGCTATAGGCCAGCGTTTCCCAAACTGTGGGTCGCGACCCGCTTGTAGGTCGCGAGCCGATTTTTAGTGGGTCGCGAAAAATTCAAAGTTCAAAATTCACATTTTCTTAAAATTATTTAAAAAGTAAAATATGAAAAAATGGGAAAGTAAAAATAATATGCAACAAAATTAAAAAAAAAAAGACGGCACTGCACAACAGAGAATAGGATGCGTCTGAGCAAATTGCGTTGGCATTTTGTGACGAAGCATCCGGATTTTAAAAATAAGCCACTAGAATTTTTTGAAAGACAGCTTAAGTCGTCGAAATCGAAGCTTTCGCATTACACCAGCATTAATGAAAAATCTCTACTCCTCCAACCTGATTAGTTGGCAAATCGCGCAAGCTAGTAAGCCGCACACAATTGGTAAGACTTTAGTGCTACCACAAATAAAATACACGGTTGGAATTATGTTTGATGATAAGAGCAAGAAAGAAGTATATAAGTCGAAACGATTTCGCTTATACATAATACGATTGCACGCAGAATCGATGAAATGACCACAGTGGGCAGAAGATGAGCTGATCCAAAGAGTTAGTTCATTGCAGTTAGTGAGTTCATTGAGTTAGTTTCATTGCAGCTGCTTTTTTTCGTTAATTATAAGTTATTTAAAAATAAATAAAACTCTGGATATTAAGTATAAAAACAATATTGAAAATAATTTAAATTTTACACCCCCCCCCCCCCCCTTCATCATGCCCATTAAAACTAGGTGGGTCGCGAAAGTTTGTCCTTCTAAAACGTGGGTCGCGGTACTAAAAAGTTTGGGAAGCACTGCTATAGGCTATAGGTAAGTGTGTGGAAAATGTGTATAAATCTAACCTACATATATTTCAACGTTATTTAATTTTACAATTGTTACTATTAATACATAATTAGACGGCGGACAGGTGGATGATTTTGATATCGCGCTACCTTTAAACGCTCCTTGAGCCGCGTACTAATTGCCGAATCGAACGCGAATGCAACAAAATTTGTAAACGTGTTCGCGTTCGCGCGCTCTGCAATGGTGCGTACACACTGCCGAATCGAACGCGAACCGAATTCGGAGCAAATTTGTAGCGAACGATAGGATTTGCTTCGTTGGTTGTAGGTATACACTTAAATCTTCGGACCGAATATCAAGCGAATCTTGACCCTCGAACGGAAATACAATAGGCAGAATTAACAAAAGAAAATCTTAAGCAATAGCCCAAATACACTATTTGCGTTCGGTTCATCTTCGCTGCAAGAGCGGTCCATCAAACGATTTTTTTTATAAACCCTTATTTTTTCGTGCATATCGTCTTTGTTCGTAGCATCTTGGCGAGCAGTTGTACTTATCAACAATAGTAACAATAAATCACCAAACAATAAAACAATTAATTCACTTTCGAAAATTTCGTACACAATTTTATATATTTTTACGTATATATAATCTGCCGGGTAAATATTGTAAACATTACAAAACTTACCTCGGGGAATCGTACATAGGAACATATACATACATACATATGTATGTATGTACATACATAGGTACATATTATATAGTACGGGTTCCCTCGTATGTACATATGTATGTACATATATGCGCCCGCGAATACTTTCAAGGCTTGATATCATAAAAATGACACACAGAAGCACAATTTTATTTCAAATTCAGTCAAGTTTCAGCCGTATAACTGCATTTAAAATTTACCTGCATACATATTCACAATTCATGTTGATCTTGATTGTACGTCACACTAAAAACGTTTATGTAAGGGCCATATGAGTGTTTAAAATTCAAATAAATAAATACATACACAAAAAAATTGTTTTTGTGGAGCAGCAAAGCGACAAAAAACCATTCGCTGTGAAAGATCGCTCCGATCGCTCCGAGACCTAGCGAAGCGATCGTTCGGTTCGCATTCGCTGCGACGTCCACATAGCGTCCAAATAGCCCGAATTCGCTTTCGCTTCGCCTTCGGTTCGCCTTCGATTCGTCAGTGTGTAACCACTACAACGTTCGTGGCGATTCACTCGGTGTCGGTGTCGGTCAAACACAAAGGGGCGCGCAGTGTGCGTCCACATTAACGTGCATCAAACGCGCATTACATTACACGCGCTGTTCGCTAATGAGTACGCGGCTTTAGGATATTCCGTTACCCACCCAAACTCACGTTCGCACTCTACCATTAACATATTCTATCCACCCTTTACAGAACAATTATTTGTAATAACATATTTTAACCTGTAATATATGTAGATATAACATAAATACGTATAATTACTCAATAATATTTGTATATTTTTACATATCCAAAAATAATTAAGTTTTACTGTTATAGTGTCACCAATTGGCGAGAAAATTCTCTTAATGCACTCTATTTTTTTTTTTCCTAATATTTCTACCAATTATGAAATATGCCAAATTCTGCGAAACGCTGGCTGTCTGAGATATAGAGGTTTTTCTTTGAACATTTTTATTCTGTTAACTTGAACATTATATTATGTGTATATGCAGCTAAATATATAATTTATTTTATACATATGTAATTATAAAATTTAATTAAAAATATGTATGTAAATAATATTCGTTATCTTGAACGAAAATTCAGGTGGGCAACGGCAATACCCAAATATATACCTGCGGCAAAAGCTTCGAGAATCCATAATTCCGAGGTCTATTAATAATATTCTTATACATGTATACTCTTCCTTCTTAGGAAGCTCTACTGTAAAAAATCCACTAATTTTGCTCAGCCAGGATTTATGTAGATTTCGTCCGATTCCTTTTTTTCCTCCAATCATGCCCTCCATTATTATCAGTCACAGAAACGAGTAGCGAATATTATGATGATTGGTTTAAATATGTACATCTGATACACAAACATACAAATAATTTTAGACCTTGAGACGTTTTAAGTAAGATTAGCGTTATTACTCACCGCTGACGACACTATGAAACTCATTGCCGATCCCCAAAATTAGCGTTGCTTATAAAAATTAGCTTTTTCTGATTAAATTACAAACAAATAAATATGTATATTAAAAATGATATCGTACGATTTTAAGATACGAATAAATCTAATTGTCCTTCAGAAATTTCACCGCAAATTGTATGTATTTACCAAATACCGACTTTTAATGCGAAAGATAAATCTTACTTAATTCGACGTTGACAAAAAGGACAAGGATAATAATAATCATTAATAGGAGAGCGTATTCTTTTGACGAGCGTAATTGAATTTTGGAAAACTTTTGTTACGCAACCGCTGCCACAGCAGATATTAATCACATTGTGGTACCAGATTTGGGTATTCTTTCAAAAAGAGAGGGAGGTTTAAATTGCCGCAAATACCCAATTAAATTAGAGACCCGTGAATCCATAATAATTGACAAGGTCGAAAGGGGAAGACGCCCCCACTCAATCGACGTTCAGATTTTAGCCTTTAATGGATGACGCGTCGGTAAACGAGCCCTCTTTTCCTACCCTCGGTCTTGTGGGATTAATGCCTCGTTTTAGGGTCGTAACGATTCGTTCACCTTTGACCTAACCGCGGTATTCGCGAAAACTTAGCGACCCCTGTTTTGTGTTCGCGTGGGTGTCCCGAAACTTCTTTGTAGCGTAAGACACACGTGTGATTTGTGTACGGTCTCTTCTTTGACTTTGCCCTTCCGAGAACTGTTTGTTGCCGTACCTTTATTTCGCATTTAATTGTATTACGCTTTCAGCTCACGTTCGCTTCAGCTGAAACGACGGCCGTATAATTTTGTACGTTTTAGAGAGGTAGTCGTCGGTGTCACATCCTAGTATACTCTGGCGGATTCTCGTTACGGCAAGTTAAATATTGTCCCGATTTTATTTACACGTTTCTCGTTTACAGGTTGTAAATTTTAAGGGTTGCAGTTTGATGAGCATATATCAAAAGGACATACATACATACATATGTAGGTAGAGTGTGTAGTCAGATGCATGGGCAAAAAGAGGTCAAATTAAATATCTCGTCATTACAAAATACGCACATCGGTGATTTGAGTGTATCGATTGACTGAGTCATATTGTTCAATACGCAATCAATGTGGCATCTGGCTTATGTTAGTCTATTTTTGCGCATTAGATTGTATTGCGTTTTATTCTTATGAAATTAATTTATTTTATAATAAAATGTTGAGCATTTGCTACATATATACATATGTACATACATATAAGCAAAGCATGAAATTTATAACGCATTTTAATAATATAAAATAAATGTTAGCTTTTGACACTGGCAATAGTGTCGGGAAGATTTTTCATCATCAATGATAATATGTAAAATCATTATTTATTGAGAAAATAATTTTTTTGTCGAACGTTTTAAAATTTTAAGAGGAAAAGGTAATCATGATTTTCAATCAAGTTTGACCCATGTTCAGATTTCGTCTCGTAAAGTTGCTTACCCTGGTCGGACGGTCCAAGTCTTCAAATAATTTATTTAAGAAACAAAAATCAAAATCCCCGAAATTATAGTATTTTCAAGTTGGTAAAGGTTAAATGGGTATGTTCTGTAGAAAATTTTGAGAAGCACTGTTTCGAAAGATTCATATAATGGTTTTTCATCTTCTACAATGCCAAGGATATGTATTTCACGGATTTATAGATACTTTTTGCCCCAAGAGGTTAAAAATATTTTATTTTTGTAATTGACTTTCATCGTTTGGAAATTGAAAAATATAAAAATTAATTCCGAGTACAAAGAGTTGACATGTATTATACAATAACACAAATCAATGGTATACTGAATGTCGCAAGTATGTATGTATCTACATATTATCTACAATATGTACATATGTATATATTTACGTAATTGCGATTCAAGTTCATCGTACATACATAGGTATATTTCAGTCGATTTATTATTTGGTAAATAATTTTTGCGTAAATACCAAAAAAATAAAACGTAGAGGTAGAAAAGGTAGGGGGTGCGTAATAACGCAGTGTATGTATGTATGTATGTATGTTTAAATTACTCACCACGCATTTCGACAAACAACGTACGTATTTATTATATTAATAGAAACCTCGAGGCAAAAACGAACGATGGGGTGTGTAAGGGGATGGTGTGACAAACTTACCCTACCTCCGACCACCATCTCGATTCTCCCTCTTCCGCTTACTTCAACCTCCACAATAGCTCCACGTGTCGCTCCGCAGCGCAAACGTAATCGAATAAAACCGGGATTAGAGCGGAGCCATTTCCACGAAGGTGGGAAAACCGGGAAACCGAGGATTACTTCAGTGGACGAACGTACTCATCATCGTACTACGACGTGTACTAAACATCGCTAAGTTTATTTTCAGACGTTTATTTTAGGGTATCGGACTATAAGGTTAGAGAACTAGCCGTAATTCAATTAATTATAAGATTACGTCTTGTCCATTTGCCGTCACACGAGAGGGTCTCACTTGCTCTACCTGAGGTATTGACTACCTTCGAAGCCTCGAGCCCACGCCCTCGGCCTTCGACCCTTGCGGTTAAAGCCCTTCAATCCCATCATCATTCGCCTACGTGTCCCTCCCACCGGGCAGGTTTTAAAATAAACTCTACTATGAAAATTGCTCGCGTGCCAAAACTTTTCAAACGACCGCACCTCTGCCGTGGAACTTCGCGACATTAAAACAAAAAAAAGCGCAAAATAAATTACGTCTCGTACGATGGGGTAGTTACGTTACCACCCTACTCATCATCATTTTCAGCCGTTCACCATCCACTGCTGGCTGAAGGCCTTTCCAATCCTCTTCAATTCCCATCTGTCTTGAGCAATCAATCTCCACACATTCTTCTCAATTCATCAGCCCATCTTCCACTCGGTCTACCTTGCTTTCTTTCACATCCTCTCGGATACCATTCCAGTATTTATCGCGTCCATCTGCCATCCATTCTTCTCCTCTTGTTACACCAACATACATCTTCCCTGTGTGCACTAGATCTTACATAGCATTCTTGAATTTAGCATCCACGTTTCACAACCATACGTCATAGCTGGCAGTATTGTATTGGTCGTATGACTTCTTTTTTAAGCATAGCAGAATGTTGGATTTAAAAACTATGTTCATTCTTCCATAAGCACTCCATTCTAGTCTCATTCTTCGTTGTATTTACTCTTCTTTACATCTGGTTATATATACACTAATTGTCCTAGATATAAATAACTATCAACTATCTCTACAATATCTACCGTCACTACGCTACGCGTGCAAAATTCATTAAACATAATTTTAGTTTTATTAAAATTAATTTTTAAGCCTACTTTCATACTTTTGTTGTTTAATTGTGTTAATCTACTGAGTCACATGCAACTACATAACTACATATACATACATAACTATGTCGTCAGCGAATCTTAGATGGCTCAAGTATCTTCCGTTAATCTTGACCCCTGTTTTGTGCCATTCCAGCGACCCACTTCCCTACTATGCCTACTAAAATAATAAGTTAGATGAAGATTCAATAAACAGAATGTCGCAATCAAACTTTACATTTGTTCGTTTTTGAGTAATGTTTGTATGTTAAACCGGGGGTTAAAAAGTGTCAACATCTCAAGAACAGTTCCATAAACAGCATGTAGCAAGACGAAAAATCGTTGCATCCACACATGAAAATATGTTGCTTATATCAGATATTCAATATTCAAATATTCAACGTGAAATATTAAACTGAAATTGATAACGAATTTGTATGAAATTTAAATTTTGTCAAAATTTTATTTGAAGGTAATTGCATCGCTGAATTTGAAACCTTTGTCATTTAATCCAACTACACGTTATATAAATAAACGTTCCAAGTACAAGGTTTTCCCGATACGACAAAAACTAATAAGCGTGACGCAAATCGCCGTTGAAGAGTGTCGATCAGGATGAAACATTAGTCACAATAATAATAATCGTCATTATGTACGATAGTACAATGTAAAATAAATAATTCATAAATAAGAATATTGCTCACGCATACGTACACGCAAATAATACGCATTCATTTCGCGTTGCATATTTGCGGTGAACGCTTTAAACGTGTATCACAATGCAGTTTTTCGAAGAATCGACCTGGACCACCGACGATTAACGGGGATTCAATGTAAAATTTAAGCAAATTATACTCGTGGGTGATCGATTTGGTGATATTTTTTGGCGAAAACTTCGTGTTCTTTTATGTTCAAGGTAACTTTGTTGACGCGATGATGTTTCCCAGGGTAAGAATGTGACATTGACATTCGAAACGTAACAAGAACTAATTCGCATTGAAGCTGATATAACGTTGTATCTGAATTGAATATTTTTTTCAATTACGATCTTTTAAAAAATTAACTTTTAATACGAAAAACGAGTAATCAATGTCGGACATCCACTAATGTCATTATGGTTCAAGTGCATTATACATATGTACAATAGTTTTGATTTAATATTAATTTGCAAATCTTCGGCAAACCTCGAGTTAAATGGGTCGAGTTGATATTTTAGCAGACTAAACAAACTCCAGTTAAAATAAACTCGATTAATTAAATCTGTCCGTCCACAATCTTTATGGACGGACGTGCTAAAATGTACTCAATGTGTATATTTTCAATGCGAATATATCAAGGATTAGTGATCAAATATTTTTGCAAGCTGTGTCGTAGTTGGTAGGACACTGAAGTGATGAGTCAAAAGTCATATAAATATGATATCTTTACCAATAGAAGAAGATATTGCAGATTTTGATAAGATGTAAATATCTCAAAGTTCAATTCTTACACAAAAGAGAAGTTAAATTTCAATATGAAGAATCTGGCATTCTAAAATCTGTCTTTATCTTTAGAGTGTGCGGCTTGCTTTAGACTTACAGACCAACATTTTGTACAATAGTTAGAATGTCAAGGCAAATCGTGCCAATATTAAACGGTAGGCTCTAGTCAAGGTCAGATCTACCGTTAAATTTAAATTTCATCAATGGAGCCGGGAAATGGAGTAATATGAATGTTGAATGTTGTGTGTGACCTTTATTTTCGCGAGCTAATCCATCTACATACATACATATGTATGTACATACAATGTACTTCCTCGTTCGAGTTGTAAAATTGAAGATGTCGTAGATGTGACCGTACAATTTTTTGATGAAAACCATTCCTTAGATTATTATTGACCATTAAATATGCATTGTAACTTCCTTGCACATTCGGCTGTACCAAGGATCAAAGATATAATCAACCTTGATTTTGATTAACGGTTAACGTTAATTCAATCACACACACACACACACACACACACACACAGTTTTCAAAAAATAAAATTCATATCGGCTACAAGGAAGTGTAGCTAGTCGACTGTGTTAAAACGTTGAGACAAACTAGAGTCGAGGTCATATCAATATGTATACCCTTGTCAATTTACATGTGAATAGTCCTGTTCTCGGTGTGTCAGGGGTCGGAAACCTTCGCAACCATCCCTTCACATTCCAAAACATACTATGATAGTAATATGCGTCCCTGACCATACTCAATACGCTGGTGATAGTTGTGCATTTGAATGCAACGTGATATGCAATACGATGCGTCATGCGAGTCCGGTTTTTCGGTTTGTCCTCTGGCGTCGTCATTCATTTGGTTTGCTAACGTTTACCAAAATAATTCTTAAAACGAAACAATCCAGTGTCGAATTTTCGGTATGGTCGGATTCAAGGGCGTCCTATCGCGGGACTCAATGTTGGATAAGTTTCCCAAATTGCAAATAATCATCATCAGCTCGATGATCGTATTACTGCAGCTCGCTTATCGCTCGCGCTATATATATTTTCCATTGTCACGTTGTTGTAATTGCGTCTCTACGATATATAATTCTTTGTTTTGTTTCATTGGGGTAAAGTTATCCTTTAGGTCTAAGAAAACAAGGATTCAGACCCAATAACAGGTTAACATAGGAATAATGGATAGGAAATGCTAAGTTTCGTTGGACCCATCTCACAACCAATTGGTAAATTCTAACAGTACCTATGTAGACAACCGATCTGGATTAAGTAACGTCCAGATCTTACCAATGACGATAATTAGATCAAAAAAATCGTCGAGAAAATCATTCGACACGCGAGGATCGTATTCCGGACCTTAAGCGACTAACGCTCTAACCACTGAGCTATCTATAACCTGGTTATATACATATTTAAAAATTTTATATAATATAAATTTTTGAGAAACATCAACTTTATTTTTAATAAATCTACTAAATATTTATGTTATGATTCTCTTCTGTTAAAATTGAAAATTATAAAATTAAGTATTTAATAGAAGAATCATACATATTCGATGTAATTTGTTTATATAAAATATTAAACTCTCTAATAGATAGTCCTATTCTTGTTCATTCGACTCTTCGCTTAAAGGTACCGGTGCGTGTTATCCGTTCTCGTTTTTCATTAGATTGTGAAAATATTTCACGTAATAATTATTACCTTCATTCTCCCATCCCCAGAATGATTGGATATGGCAATAAATACTCCGAATTTATTGATTTTTTTAACATTAATCTTTCGTCCCTAAGGGTGATATTTTCCAAGAATTTTTTTATGCAACTGAGAATCGCATCGTCTAATACGTAGCATTGGAACCTGTATATCTATCTGGTCGTCGAGGTTCAAAAAAAATCTGGTGTTCCGTTTGGTTGCTCAGTGTAATATCACCCTAAGGCAACGACTTATTATTTATTTTATTAATTCAACATAATTTATTTATTAGTCTTTTGTTTTTTCTAATCTACTATATAAAATTCTATGTTTGTTTGTTTGTCGTTCCGCTATGCAAATCTACAGTTTTCAACTTAGAACCGCCAAACTTGGTATACTGTAGATGGTTTTTGGAAGCGGTCGGAGTCCGCGCTCAAGGGGCCCCCATACAAATTTTTTAATCAATTTTTGTTTGTACTGGAGAATAAATGTTTATTTCGATATTCATTTGTTTTATTATTTTAATTCACTCGGCCGAGCAACGCCGGGCAATTCAGCTAGTTTAATATATAATGTGTTTTATATATAAAAAAATGATCAAATAAATTATTTGCTATATAGTATAAGACCGGTTGACGAAGTATAACATGTATGTAGTTGAAAAAATAATGCGTAAAAAATAGTATTGTTTCGTATCAAATCGTATGGTTTTTCTCAAATTCGGCAATTTTGATATATTTTTAAGATTTTCAATATCTAAAGAATAATTTGTCACCCAAAAATTAATGTTAATATTGTTCAAATTAAATTGAACCATTAAAGCAAAAGTAACTGTGGCAAAGTACAATGACGCAAGTTAGAAGCGTATCAACTTACCTACATAAGTACAATTTTTTTACTTTTTTTTTTTCGTTCTCCAATTGAAGTGTGTCTCTTTTTCGACGCTACGGTGATAACACTGATAACATATGAATATGACAATAATTTCGTAATGTATTTTGAAAACTTTTGTAGGCTCAAGAGTCGTGAAGATATGTTTCGATATTTTTACTTTATCCTAATCGGATAAAGTATTGTTTATATGACTTATTACGTATCATATCATCATAATTTGGCAGATATCATCATAATTTGGCAGATTTTCCGCCCTATTGTTATTGTGAGCGATTATAAAAGCCATCATTTCCGATGCTCCTTAGTGTGTGGGCCGCTTTAGATTTCGCAGGAACCCGTGTGCGTAATTCGATGCTAATTGATTTGGCGGACAAAAAGGCGATCGTCTGCACGACGACACAACACGACACCCGTTCGTTCCAATGTCAAAAGTTGCCGTGGAATGACGTGGATACCGTTGAACCCTGGCCACGTCTGGTAGGATGTGGTCATGAGCTGGGAAACGACCTGGTCTAATCTGGTCTTGGGCTTAGTTATCCAAAGCCGCAAAGCTTATCGCAACTGGGAAAATTCCCCTCACGTTCATCGACCACACACACGCAGAGTTAATGTCCTTGCACAGGACAAATCTCGAAATAAACTGTCGTCGTGCTATTTATTATCGCACATTTGACGTTATTGTAGACCTTGTATGGGAGGTTTTATTAGTAATAGGCGATTACATATATGTGTTGCGTATGAAAATTATTGCACCGTTTGACACTCACAAACTTAATGGTTTTATGATAAGCCACGATGAATTTATCGCACACTAAATGACTTTGTATACAAAATATCGGTATGTTGGAATCACAATCAATTACAGGCAACCCAATGCATCTAATTTCCAGATTGCTTAAGATTTACAAGAATAAATATTTGCAATGCATAATCTCAAGTGTTTGGAATAAGTGTATGCTCGTCACGTTACAGTAGTGTCGATTTATATATACATACATATGTAGGTAGTATACGACAACAGGAATTTTAATACTTATTACGCAAAAAAAAAATGAGAAAAATAGATGAGATACGACGACCTTGAAATCTGTATTCAGACACATTTCGAGGTTGTCTCTTATGCGTCACAGGTAATTTATGCACACTGTTTCAATTGAATACAGTAGGTACCTACTTGGCATATTTTTTTCTCTTGCAATTTTGCATTCGTTCAATTCAATGGTGAAATTCTACAGTTCCTACTAGGAAACTAATATATAATATAATATGTAACACTTCCTATAAAAATAATGCGCACTGCCTATTTGAAATTGTACAATGATCAATGCTATCCGCGAAATAGCCAAAGAAACATTCTGTATAACTAAAACTACGAAGCAAATGTGTTCGATGATGATTTTGCCAAGCGATAACTTTTATTTAACCCTTCGGTTCACTTTATTCAAATTAATGCTAAGTTCAAACTTTGCGAAACGCACAATGAGATACTTAACATGTTCGAAATGTGCACAGACGCGATAAATATTCATGTATTTATCATTTCGCTACATTGTGGTGTGTTAATTTATTAAATTAACTTTCAATGTCATCTAATTAATATTTTAAATTGCAATATTCAATAGAAACCAACATTGTACAGCTATACTGCATTACTACTTATACAATGGTATAATACTTGTAAATTATACATACATATGTATGTATGGATTTCTGTGAATTGTAATTGAAACTATGTATAATCATCATCATTTTCAGCCGTACACCATCCACTGCTGGATGAAGGCCTCTCCAATCCTCTTCCATTTATGTCTGTCTTGAGCAATCTGCATCCACTCGATTGCACACATTCTTTACAATTCATCAGACAATCGTCCACTTGGTCTACCTTGCTTTCTTCCTGAAATACTGGAATGGTATCCGAGGATACCATTCCAGTATTTCTCGCGTCCATTTGCCATCCATTCTTCTCGCTATGTGTCGAGCTTAATGCCACTTCAACTTTTTCATGCCACTTTGGTCATGCTTCTTACCCATGTATTCCTTTTACGACCTCTTCTTGTTATACCAAGCATACATCTTTGTGTGCACTGGATTTTGTGTAACATTCTTGAATTTAAGCATCCACGTTTTAAATCCATGTCATACGCATTGGTCATATGCTTTATTTTTTAAGTATAACGGGATGTTGGATTTAAAAACAATGAAATTATAATATTTACTACAAAATAAAAATATATTATTAATTTGTAAATATTTATAATATAAAGTGCGAATTCATATTAACGCGTGCAGGATGACGTGATCACCTCCTACACGCTCTGTATAATATTTGTTCAAATTTTATGACAATATTTTGCGCACGTAAAAAACGGTTTATTCAACATCCTCTGCTATCTTTATAGCCAGTGCCAAACGCGCATGAAATATTCAAAACGAAAAAAAATAAAAATAAAAACGGTTAACATTTTCCTTTAGGTAGATTCAAGGATTTAAATATTGTTAACTTTCAAAGCGGAAGAAACGCGCTCTTATACGAAAATATTTTACTACCACAAATATAAATAAACAGTTGAAGTGTTATATGTACATATGTACATTAACATCGACATGTTATTATCGCGTACAGTTTAACCTACATAGTTTCGTTTTAAGAAATGCGGAAAAGAACGAGCGTATAGTTGTGATGACAAGCGCCACGTGGATTCGCTTCGTTTTCGCCAAAATATTTACAATTCACTTTGTGCAAAAATCTATGTATTATTGGAATACAGCCCGCGTGTAAAGGTCAGGTTTTTTTTTCGATCACACCGGCCGGCATAATCGGCCGATAAATAAACGTAGTCAAGGTTTTCGCAAATGCCATTGTTTGAAGGCGGGCTGAATAAGAGGCGGAAGCTGCGAAAGTTGGAGGTCGCTAAGTTAAAATTAACATTGCCAATGTGGCGACGACAACACAATGGGATCGAATCGGTTAACCAATTCGATTAATCGTATCTTTGGAATGCTCTGCAGAATGCTTTCACAGTTTCTCCTATATATGCGCTTGACAAAACTCCGTATGTAGAACGTTTCCTTGACATTGGGATTCAACCGTGTCGTTAAATTAACAAATCTATAGTTACTTCAGTACCTGTTATTTTATACAGAACACATTATTCGCGGTATGACATTACTCATTGCCTAATTAGGAACACTATGCACACGTCAACATGGTCGTTTTTATTTACATATCATCTTACTGGTAGACAAATCATATTTTTATACCCATGTATGTATGCATATGTAGAGTGGATTCTTCTTCTTATCCTCCTTCTGTAATTAAGGATTAGAGTTTGTGAGCCTTTTTACAACTATTACGGTCAGTGGAATTTATGTTACGTTATTTTTCATGATCTCATACTTCGTAGAATGACCATTCTATTATCTAGTTCATCTATCTATTTATCCTCTCTATAGTTGGTTAAAATTAAAAAATTCAGAATATAATGGAATTGGTTATTTATCAATACAACAATGCCATAACAAAAAAGGTTAATTGATTTAAAATACTTTTTTTGCACTAATATGATAGATTTTTACATTGTCGTCGCCTCTTGATTAAGGATTGTGAACATTACAAATGTTATAGGCTAGGTTAGGACAGTTTTCGGGAACCATTTTCATTTCAAAAGTCAAATCGGGGAGAAATTTGCAAAATTGGCAAGCTTGAGAGCCGCAGCATATAATTTTCGGAGTTTGTATTTAAAATAAAATAATTATATACCGGAAAATTATAAGGCATTAGTAATCTTCGCGGTATTATTCAACGATAGACAATTTATTGCTGAAAACTTATTATGGTTATTAGGTTAACTTAATAATAATTTGATAAATATCCAAATGTTGCGCTTACTATTTATCATACATACGTTGGTTGCTTGCGCAATTTTCAGGAAACGTTTCAGGTATTACCGACAAACCCCGGTCAATCGTTCGAACATGGATCGTCAACCTTTCACCCCTTGGCCCTTGTACACATACACACACACACACACACATGCTAATAATAGCAGAAGCATGCGTGCCCCGCAGAACGGTAAAATCGGTTCGGTTCGTGACGTTCGAAATGCCGTTAAGCGATTGCATATTGCAGCGAAACGTCATCGAGCGGCTGCTGCGGCGAGCTCGACGACCCAACAAAACTGGTTTTTCAGCAATCCAGAAATGCAGATCCGTAGCTAAGGTCACACATAGTACGAGCAGAACACCAGACCGTTTTCACAGCTTCGATATATGGTGAAATTTTCGCACATTTTCACGTGGCGACCTAGAGATTCGTCACGTGCCGTCGAACCACGTGGAATATGGCCGAATCATCGACCCGTCGCTGATGTTTGTTGGTTGTATTTTTTTTACTATTGTTGTTGTCGGCGTGGGCTCGACTTCTCAATGAATTATGTACCGCTAGAAGTGCCTGAGGACTTTTACCGTCAGGTAACAGTGAGGTATCTCAAGGTCACCATGGTCATGGCTTCCAAATGCCAAACGACCTGTGATCGTTGCGTCTTCCGCATGACGAGTTTGTCGATTGCAGTTTGCAACTGTGTCGTTTCCGCCATTACATCACTGACATTATAAAACAGCTATTTGCATATGCATATGAGTGTCGTTTGGAGATGTTACCCAGTGAGCGAGTGGGCATTGGCATAATTAGCAATAGATCAAATTTTAATGGCACCAATGTATTGCGCTATCGCAATCGATACTTGAATGTATCATGTGTCTGAAATATATGTAGTTCCACAAATTATACTATAGATAGTAGCGCAAGGGCCTGGCCGGCTGGTTGGGTAGCCGTGGAACGCTCGCATACACTCACATAGGCATACATATACTCACGGCGTATGTATAGCTAGACCTCGGAATTACAGGTTCTCGAACCCTTTGCCCAGATATACCCATTTGAGTGTTGCCGTTGCCCTCCTGAATTTTCGGTAAACTTTTTATGTACATGTGTTGTACACACGTATATGTATAAAATAAATTATATATATTTAGCTTGATATGTAATATAATGTTCAAGTTAATAGAATGAAAATGTCAAGGAAAAACCCTCATATCTCAGACAGACAGCATTTCGCAGAATTTGACATATTTCGTAATTGGTAGGAATATTAGGAAAAAAATAGAGTGCATTAAAAGCATTTTCTCGCCAATTGGAGACACTGAAACACTAAACCTCATTATTTTTGGATATGTAAAAAATATACAAATAATATTATTGAGTGTGTGTTTATGTTATATATTATAGGTTAAAATATGTATCTACTATATAAAATTCTATATTTGTTTGTTTGTCGTTCCGCTATGCAAATCTACAGTTTTCAACTTAGAACCGCCAAACTTGGTATACTATCTCATGATACCCCAATCTAGACCGTAGGTGGGTTTTGGAAGGGGTCGGATCAGGGGGTCGACGGGCCCCCATATACAAAAATTTTTAACCAATTTTTTTTTTAACTGGAGAATAAATGTTTTCATTTGTTTCACTTTTTCATTCAATTTTTGTTTGTACTGGAGAATAAATGTCACCTACCCGAGCAACGCCGGGCAATTCAGCAAGTGTTATTATAAATAATTGTTCTGTAAAGGATGGAGGGAACATGTTAATGGTAGAGTGTGAATGGTAGAGTACGAACCTGAGTTCGGTTGGGTAACGGAATGTCCTAAGAAGCGTTTAGGGTCCACAGGTCGCACGTTATCAAAAGCATTCATCTGTCCGCCGTCTAATGATAACCACCGGATGACACTGTCAACGGGCAGTGACTAGTATCCAAACAATAGTAATCAAAATTACATACTCGCACTTAAAGTTGAGTGAAACTTTGTCTCATTGCATTTAATGTGTAATGTCCGTTGAAATTCTAGGTATAATGTTGAAATATCGAGTTTGTCAATCTTTTACAACCCAAGAAAAGTTTAAATGGGCCTTGAAAGGACCTACATATCTATAAAAGAGGACCATCTTTTCAGTGCTTTCACAGCGACAAATTGTGATGTATTTAGGTTATAAATACACTTTTATAAGTGTGATTGTATTTAATGTCACTTTCCCAGTAATAAATTAATTATATATCATAATATCTATAGAAGAAGTTAAAAGCACTCAATAGTGAGTCTTTTATCTTTTCTCGTTACTCCTTTTCCCTTTCAACTCTACCTTATCGTCTTTCCCGCCTCTCCTTTTCCTCCTATAGTTTTGCTATGAGCACTTAAGTTAGAGTTTTTAAAATACATAAACATACATTAATATGTTTGCTATTTATATCGCATATTTGGTTCAACACGAAGACCGCAAACTTCACCCAAAGAAAGCTTGATTCTTACAGCTATGATAAAATGAGAAATAATAATAATTGAACGTATATATGCGACGAATGAGCGAATTCGGCACGAAATGTAATATGATATAACGAACAACAAAGAAAAGGAAGAAATTTCTTTCTTCCTTCTTTCGAGAGACACGTGCGACAATTCTTTTGATCTTAATGATAATTTAATCTTGCGAGATAAATATATATACCTATTACATGTACGTTTTCCAGGCACAAAGTCATATATTACAAGCTAAAGAGAAACAGGGAAATCCTGGTGGATTATGAGCGACCTTGAAATATTTAAAATATATTTCATGGTCACCACACGCGTCCTAAATGTTAAATACGTACGCCACATACAACAATCGCTTTTAAAAAGCAATATGAAAAAAAATTAAGAAATATCAACATAACGGTACATTGGCAAATACGACAATAGATATTGCATCATTTTTATTGTAAACGCAATAAACATAAAGCGGTGAAGGTGAACCTACATACACAGTTGCGAATTTGGGTCTTCCGTAAATAAACATTTACGATGTGACATTTGGCGATTCGTTACAATTTTTTTAAATTTTGTCCCAGATTAAAACTGTTTTATGGTGGTCGTGAAAACGTGCCGAGTTTGCAATTGCGATTATTCTCGATTATGGATCATAAAGTTACCCGATCCTTGGAGCTTCTTCTGTTGCGGCTTGCGAAGGTTGTGAGATCGCATCTTCGAGAATGATGAATCGAGGACACACTTCGATGGGAGAAGACGAGCTGGACCCAAAAGACACGCACAAGAAATCGAACAACTTGAAAATCGGCCATGGGCAAATCCAGTGGTTTCGCAATGGCGTCCAACCGTGAAGACTGAGGGCGAAGGTTACCATTGGCAAACTATACCATTACATACAATTCGACTTTGCCTTTTTTATTGTTATCTGTCGAGGTGGAAATAAAGTGTGGTTAGTGTGACCAATACGCGACTTTAATGTTTTAAATTATATTAAATTTTCCGAAAAGAATATGAACAAAAAATGCATGTCAATTTAAATGTTTTCTATTTCCGATGTATTCGTAACAATTTCTGGTTAGTAAAAAGTTTTACATATGTATGTTTAGAATATTGTTGCGAAATAATAGATACATTGTCGGTTTCCATTAAAAGTCCAATGTTCTTTAAGAACATTTTCCCGATGTTCCTTTGTTCCCGGTTCTTCACACCACCATTCGGGTCAAGGTTGAAATAAATCGCTCGTTAAAAGCAATATCTTACAAAGTTCCCATTACGAAAGTCATTTGAAAGTTTTCACTCGTTAAAATGTATTATTATTATTATGCGTGGTACTGAAAAGTTTTCGTAGAATTTTAGCATTTAAAATGTCCATTTTATACCATTTTCATTATACATAGACAGAACTGTTTCATTGTAATTTTACGAATTTTTTCATTAATTAAATTGTAAATCTAACATTTGCATCGTTTGTTATGCGCGATTGTGTTTCAGCATATGGAGAGACCTTGTATGGAAAAATTAGTTCAATGCGATTTTATTAATAGTTAACATATCGCTGCTGTCAAGAATTAGGTCTTAAAAACGACCTAGGCCTAATTGTGTGCGAGAAATCTCATAAGGACGACACGACGATTAAAATTGTGATACTTTGACCCTTTTAAGATCAACGATCCGCGTATTGATCGTAAATTGTTTCGAGGACTATAAAGAATGAATTAAATACAGCGCGTGGACAAAGTCCTAGAACTCTGATTATAAATTTTATACATCGTTACAAACACTTTGAGAGTGAGCATTAGGAATGTAAATTTTCATTAGCATATTTTCTTTGTATGTAGTCATTTATCATTCGCTTTATGGAACTGTTTTTTTTTTCAGTGCATTGACTTCGCTTCATCAAAGGATGACAAAGACATATTATCTCAAAACAATCCCATTGTGACGACAGCGTGTCATATTTCTTTTCTGGTGAGACATGGCCATGTAGTGATTGTGCAAACACGAACTCGATATCAACGTTCATAACATAACAAATGCGCGCACATCATAAACGATTTCTCGGAACCGAAGTACCGAAAGCACAGCGCACAAGTTGCCATTTATACACTGTTTTCGGAATCGAGGCTATGCAATGTGGCTAACTCTAGATAAGGCGTCAACAATGGATCAAATATAGAGCGTCTCTGGTGTATCAGCCAGGATATTGCAGGGACGGGTTGCGGTCTCCGACGTCACAATAGACGCACAAGTCTAAAACAAGTAAACTTATCTATATTTGTTTTATAGTGAAGGTTACAGGAAGTGCTGTTTACTTTAGGTATGACATGAGAGGAAAAAATTCGCCAGTGACTAAATTCCCAGTAATGTTATCTGTGCTAACATTAGTTAACAAAGCACAAACGGGCAGATTGCGCTCTAAATGAGAAATGATTTGGAATATTGTACATAATTTAAAGTATTTGGGGATGAGTTGTTAAGAGATTAAGGTAGATAACGTTATTTGAAAGCTTCGTGGCCTTAAAGTGTAATGCAAGTATGTTGCTGTACACATATAATTATGTAAATTTTCTATTTTCATTTCAATTGATTTCTTGTATTAACCTAACTATAGCCGCTATAGGTACATAAAGTAAAAGTCTATACTCTATAGTGTAACAAGTAACAAGAACCTACACAATTTCTTTTTGTATGAAAAAAAGTATCAAAGAGGATTATTCTGACTTTAACATTGAATAAAAAAATAATGGAAAAGCTTAATTTTTATTTAGATGACTTTAAGATTAATGGATTTTTATTTACAAGACGATCAATTTTAATTAAATTGTTTTCTTTGAAGGAACTTCTTGATAGGAATTGGTTAACTTAAACATGTGTAAATATTGTCAAAAAGCATCAATACTTGACATATGTATATATAACATATGTATGTAATGTATGTATCATTTTGTGTATTTTTCAAAATGACATAAAAAACTTTTCAGTGAAATTTAAAATAAGTTTTGTAAGATATTGATGGGCAGTTTGGCAAGTTTTTTTTTTTAATTTTGTTTCTCTTTTAACCAAGGAAAATTAAGATACATATGTACATAACCAAAATCATAACAGAAACATCTAAGTAAATCAGAAAATTTATCGTAAGTTTATCGTATGTACTATGTAATTGAAAATAGAAGAATATAAAATCAGCACATAAATTTCTTATTTAGAATGTTGATAAGGGAAGTTGATAGCACGGTGGATAGAAGCAAGAATTCGCTCAATGCGCCGGAGCTGCTGGAAAATCAATTACTGAGCATCTGGCCGTGGAAACTTCCATACACGAGACCTTGACACTGAGGGGGTGGTGCAAATGCAGGTTTTCCCACCCGGGTTTTCCCGGACGGGGTGGAAAACCGCTCCGGGAAAACCACCCGGAACCACCCACACTCACCCACCGTCTACCTCGACGGGCGTGGCCGGGAAATGCAATATGATCTGGCAAAATGCATCACAAAACCGAGCTCTCCTGAATATTCATCTGACGATAATTGGATTGACGCTGCACTACGATGCAGCGCAGTTTTGTCAAAGGGAAATCGCATTCCGCTTTAATCTAATATGAAATGCACCTAGCTTTTACCACTTCCGCGTCCAGTGATTGATTAATCTAATTTCCTTACTTTGGGGTTCGACTGTGGATACTTAATTATTTATTTTTTGGAGAAAGCTAACCAACTAAGAACACAAGGATCCAAACCCATCAACAGGTTAATACGAGAATAATGGATAGGCGGTGCCAATTTTTGGTGAAACCGTCTCACAACTGTTAGATAAATTGACAAATTCTAACAAGAGACGACCGATCTGGATTCAATAATGTCCATATCTTGCCAATGACTAGAGACCCGTGTTTTTCGCATATATTTTTTATCGATTTTAGCATTTTGATTTGTCATTTTAGCATATTGTAGCGAATAAAGTGTTTGATTTTAGCATCTATTTAGCATTTATTTTTATTAGATAATTTTTTAATACATATCAATTTCAATACTCTGTAACACAATTTATTATATAAAAACAATTTAAAACTAACATGACACATAAAAAATCATTAAGAAGTAGCAATATGGAGAAATACAGAGACAAAAATCATGAATAAAAAAATAAAATATAACATTAATTTAAAATTTATTAAAACTAAGCATGGAACATATTTCCACAGACGACTCTTTTAAGTTAGTGCGACGATCAGTTACCACTAAATTATATTTACTAAAAAATCTTTCTGCATCCACACTATTCACTGGACACCAAATTGATTTTATTGCAGCAGAACCAAACTCTTCATATTTAATTTTTGTTGCCATTAATAATTCCAATATATCAGGTTTTAACCTACTTTTTAAATTTGCTTTAAGTTTTTTTAAAAGTGCTCATACCCTTCTAAACATTGAGCCTCTGTAAGTAAGGTAAATATGGGTATATTGTTAAATAATAATATTGTTTCTCTTACATTTATGCCACATTTTGAACACGCTATAGATGGGTTAAAAAGCTCACTTAACGTTTCAAAAAATAAATTACTATTATTTAAGGTTGAATGGGATTTAAGTTTGAGAAGACTTTTCTCAGCAACCTCTTTGAAATTACATTCCAAGTCACTTCTTTTACGGTCAACAATTGATGAAAGCAGTTGTTTGGTTTCGGCGGGGAAAACTCCATCAATAATATTTTGTTGGCATCGTTTCATGTCCCCAATTTCTTCCCATAATAAATGGGCAAAGGGATAGGAAGATCCTTCTAATTTATCAATTAAACAAATAAATTTAATGCAAATCTCACCCACATATTTACATTGCGTTCTTATCAAAATAGGGTCTGAATAATAGAGTTCAATAATTTTATCTTTATTTGCATTTTTTACTCGAGTGATTTGGAAAAATTCTATTAATGGCTCAAAATATGTATCCAAATATTTCACAGATTTAAACCATGACTTCCAACGAGTAATAACAGGACTTGGAAACAAAATAGCTGTAAGATTAGGATAATTTTTCTTCAAAAATGTAACATATTCTGATTTCATTTTTCTTGAATGCAAAAATGACATTTTTATTTTGGTTATGAACTCATTAAGAGCAGGCAACTCTTTCATGAATATATTACCCACCAAACTAATTTTATGTACCCAGCACTGAAAATGCAATATATTATTTCCAATCAAAATTTTAAAACTATTGAAACATGAAATCATGTATGGCGCTGAATCGGAAACAAAACCGACTATGTTATTATATGAGATGTCAAATAATCAAATTACGGTCGATTTTCGTGAATTTTATAGTTAAACCAAATTATGAAAATGATAAATACGTTAAGTAAATAAATACGAACCTTTTTAATCTGTCACAAGTCCAAAAAAGTCTAAAATCCTTCACGTTCACGAATCTTCAAAAATTCACTACTACACGTAAGAGACCGATCACGAGACAAGAAGAACGACTCTTTTTTTTTGTCAAACGACGAACTGATTTTTTTTATTTGCAATTTTTTTTTTTTTTAATAATACTGCATTCTGAATAGTTTTCGATATTTCCCATCAATACAACTTCTTTGGGTAAAACCATCTCAATTTTACCTCCAGGTAAAAAAACTTATTTGGGTAAAATTTTCGTATGGGTTTTTTCGTTAACTCATAATTTCCGTCCCGGGTGTTCACGAGCCAACGGTTAGGTGTCAATATGGACACGACTGTTCTAAGAACTCAAAAACAATATTTTAATTTAACTTTCAGTTGTTAGTTCACTAGTTAGTGTGTACAAACAAGTCTCAACGTTGTTTTAGTAATATTTTTCTTTAAAAATAATTAATTTTGTATATTTTTTTTTTTTTGATTTTTTAGCATCTATTCGCATATTTCAGGATTTTAGCATAAATTCGCATATATCCTGAATTTTAGCATCTATTTCGCATTTATCGCAATATGCGAAAAACACGGGTCTCTACCAATGACGATAACTAAGGTCGAGAAAATCATTCATCGTGGGGGAATCGAACCCTGGACCATCACTCAAGAGACTAATGTTAACCCTCTATCTCTTTAAAATTGTGTTACATAAATCGAGTACGATTTTATACGCAGTATTTTTTACAACTATGTATTCAAATCACATTATATAGGTACATAGTAGACTCCCGATTATCCGGACTAATGGTGGGGAGAGGCGGCACGGATAAACGAAAAACACGAATAATCCGAACTATGGTTTTTCTTTTTAAAATACAACATACATATTATACATTTTTTAAGCAGAAAATTATTTTAACATGTACATATATACTCACTATTTACTAAGAAAATCTGTGATTTTGGTTTGTTTGCAGGAATCTTTTAATGAGTTAAGTTAAATAAGTTCGAATTTTCAATTTTTTTCCAATTTTCCATCCAAAATACATGTTTTTTAAAAATAAAATCACGGATAATCGAGAGTTTACTGTATTGTTAATTTTTTTTTTGAACTTCGACTTGGATTTCAATTAAAATGATGGAATGACCATAAGGCTTGTAATTCTAAAAGCATCCAAGCGTCAAAATCAGATCTTTTATACAATATGCAGCATTTGAAATACTATTCAGCTTTTTTCAAATCAGCTATTTATTTGCATTTTATTATAGTATGTAATTGGTAGAGCACAGATTACCATCAAACCATAACTTGAACTTCGACAAAGGGTTTACTCCAATTTAACCCGATAATCTTTCAATCCTGCATTTGATATGCGGATTTCTATTTTGACTGACGCGAATGAATAAATTGACGAGCTCAACTGATTTTTAACGAGCTTATACTGTGAACACTCAGACTTTCAATCTCAAAATCATGCAATTGATTATTATTCTATTAAAATTATAACTTCAAGAGATATGTAGTCTAGTAGGTATCTACGGATATGATACAAATTTACGATGGTAAATTTTCACATCCGGTAGACTGCTTCCTGATACTACCAAAACCTAATGCGATAATACAAATTTTCCACTCACCGCCTATCTAAATCTCATTTCGTCAAAACGTAATTTTCCACCCCCTCAACCCCGTCTAAGCCCACAGTTGGAGGGGCACGTCGAAGGGCGAGTCCGCGCGCGGTTATCTGGGGTCACCCTCTCTCCTCTTTCAGTTCAGTCCCACGTTTGACCTTAAACTTGCCCGGGCGGTGACGTCACGCGGAATATAATTTGATTTTGTACAGCTCCAGCCCTTCGGTTTAGGGCCCCCGGGCCGCCCTCACACTCCATCCGCCCACGGCAGCTCTCTCCTACGCACGAATACTACGAAACGTCAGACCCTTAGACACGTGCCGCGGTTTTGTGACGTCATTTACACGCTATTGTTGCCCGTCGAAGGTTATTTATATAATGCGTATTGCCTGCTTACTACCGGCGTCCAATTACCGAAAGGCATTTGTATGTAAATATATCGCAAGTGACGATTATATTGCAATAGAAAAAATCAGCGCGGTAGTTTACGACTATGCGTCACATTAATTCGGCAATTCGATGGATTATTTATTGACGGACGTATTGGTCGGTCGGATTTGGCCGACGCAACGGTACAATTTGGCCTTTGAGCCGAACTAAATAAGTTTCCCTAAAATTATAATAAATCCCTATAAAAAGAGGCAAAGATACCAATAAAGTATAAAAAATTAAATAAACCCCGGCCTGAATGCGCTCGGGCTGCCCGCTTAAAAATGAAATAAACATCAAGACACCGATTAAAAATGAAAATTGCATTATAGTCAATATTGTTTTTTAGTTTACTGTTTCAGTTCACCCTTTGCCACCCCATTTGGGGTCGCGACCCATAAGTTGGGAACCCGTGGACTTTAAAGCTAGCAAAGGTTGGTTAGAAAAATTTAAAACACGTCATAAGACTATGTGTAGACACACAACATTAAAATGATAGGAGAAGCTGCAAGTGCCGACAGTGATGCAGCTCGTGCATATCCTGAATATCTCAGGTCAGTTATCTTCTTTAGCAAGTTTTTAATGTTGACGAGACTGGCCTTTTTTGGAAACGAATGCCTAATAGAACATTTATATCACAAGAGGAGACATCTATCTGTTCCCGGCTTCAAAGTCTAAAAAGAGAGGATAAACACTTCTTTTTGGTGGCAATGCATCAGGAGATTTTAATATAAAACCATTAGTGATATATTTTTATGAAAATCCAAGGCTCTTTAAAGGTATCGATAAATTTAAATATCCCGTAATTTGTAGATCAAATAAGAAGGGATGGATGACCATAGTTAATTCGCAGATTGGCTTAAAAATATCTTCTCCTGAAGTAGAAAAATATTTTATTTTATTCACGCATATTTTACATATAGGTATGTATCTAATTATGAAAAAAATTCGATTTACCGACAACTTTTCAGGGATTACGGATTACTTCCGTAAATCGAGGGATGGGTGTGGTGCGAATCGATTCTGTCATATTGGATTGACCCAACTTTTGTATGCGTTGTCGGAGAGGATGCATCCATTCGAGAGTCGGTCACCGTGGCAACGTATGACGTACATTATGCATTCAGGCGAGGTCTGATCGAAAAGTTCACTGACTGAATTTTGCATAGGGTGATATGCGGCACATACATACATACTATGCACATACACATAAACACATTCAAAGAGTCATTTGGAGAAAAAGGTTACATGAAAAATTTAATATGGGGCTAAATGCGTTGAAAAGCAATCATTATCAATATACCGTTGAATCTCTTAACTTTGATAATTATCAATTTTGGAACCTACATACATATGTTAAGTACATTTAACTTAATTTCGTGAAATACTTTTTCTACAAATCGTTACAATATTTATTACACTGACATAATAGCTGATGTATTATATAACTAACTATCCACGCTCCCAGGATATTCTATATTTAGCCAGCTCCACCCAGGGGTGATTCTGGTATTACCTTTGACCTTTGCGCTGCAGCCATGCACTTCACCTCGACGAGAGTGCACTCGATCGATACGATGCGAATTGCGCACGATACAAGTATGCATTTAAGTATGTGTAACTATGTATGTACGTGCACTAATATTAATAACACACATACGCGTATAAATAGCGGGTTGTTCGCGTCTATATATGTATGTATTTACAGTTATAAAAGTCCGCCAAGTCGTGAGCCTTTATTGCTGCGTCATCTCGAGTTCCGTTAACCCGCTAGAGTTCAAGTTCAACGACGTACGACGCACGCGTGCCGCACTTTGCGACCGCTTCTGCGATTCGGATCGGTCCTAGAATCGTTTCCGATTGTGCGAAATTAATTTTTGTCCGTGGGAAGATGTGATGAGTGTGATGATTCGTTTCGCGGAAATTATTCTCATATATGCCAATGACTAAATGACTAGAATGTTGAATCATCGTAAAATTTTATTGTGCAAAAAAAACCTATGGTACCGTTATAATGTGAATGTTGTTTGCCCTTCTAAATGTTTCAATATTATTTAAAATTGTGACGCATTCCGATGTATTGAATAAACAAATTATAAATATAATAGCAGCGTATATGAAATATGTACATGGTAATTGTTTGAAAACATTGCGCGTATAAGAATAACGGTAAAATTGAACGTTGGAGACACATTGTAATTGATTCGATTATAAAACAGTAAAATTTATTTTTGATACAAGTATTAATTTCTCATGGTACTTGGATTGAATTAATAAGTTGTATTTTTTCCTTAGTTATAATGGCGAATATTTAGATAAATTAAATGAAAGTATGAAGGTCTTCTGATTGGTTTAATAAAATCACAATTCGGAATTGATAGTGGGTAAATAACATTGTTCGAGATTGAATAAACGTACATACATATATAGGAAAGGATTAATTTTAAATTTTTTGAAAGATAGTGAAAGTTCCGAATGCGGGTTGTCGTATCGAATGATAAAGTAGTTCATATTACAGCTGAAAGCCTTTTATACAACAAATGTATGTATTGAGTTCGACGGAAAATTTATTACGAACGAAAGGCTATATGTTCCACGGTGTTCACAATTTTTTGCAAAGCTTTCGTAGATCTACTTTTTTTTCAGATTTGTTACGGTATGTATGTATGTATACATATAGTTTTATACATATGTACATACATACATACCTATAGATTTACCAAAAAAAAAAAACTATTTTCTACGCGAAGAGTTTTTGCAAGCGGGTGAAAAAATATATGTTTTTATTATTTATTGACGTGGCTTTTGCGATTTCGGATGCAAAGATTTAAATTATTTATTTGAGCTTATTTTCACCGGAAGCATTTTCCATAACAAATCTTTTCCATCATATATGTACATACATATGTATGTACATACAAATGTATATCAAGGGATAAATTTCATTTAGGGCACTGAACTCTTCTGAGAAAAAACTTATGGAAAACATGTTTGTACGGATACAGATCCTTCTAAGAAAATTAAAATAAATATTCGTAACGACAACAACAATAAGTGATTTTAAATAAATAAAATATCTGATTTTGAAATGTGTCATTTTACAATAGCGATATGTATGAAAGGAAGATTGAATTTTCAGTTTTGTCTTGAAGGGAAAAATTACGTACCGAGCAAACACTATATTCTATTTATGAGTAACGATGTTATGCGAGCACTTATTTTGTTGGTCGGAAATGGAAATGTGTACCGTTTTAATTGGAAAACAAACGATATGTTATCGCGAAAGCCCGATGCGCCAATTTTCCATTCGACTACCGGTACAGTTCGCTTCCTAAACAATGTGACGTTTGACCGGTGAAATGATTATTTCCTGTTTGACGTGTTTTCTTTTATTTGTTGTTTTTTTTTCACTGCTTATTGGGGTCATCGTCATCAAACGTAATCAATTGTGTACGTGTGTGTGTGTGTGTCGGAATAACTGTAAAATGTGAACAAAGTGACGACACGGAGACGAGTCGAGCGGAAGTGTCGGGTTCACATACATACTGTGCATACGTATGGACAATCATTACCAATTGGGTCAGATAAGAGGAAATAAAGCAAAATAACGGTATGCGCGAGTGTCATTATCCTCAGATTGACCCCGATGATATATTATGCATTCATTGTATACGCGTATATTTATTTTTTTAATTTAATTTTCATGCACCAATAAGTACTATTCAGCGAATTGTACGTATTGCAACTTTCAGGAAATGAATTCGGGTCGAATATAATACCATGTGCACTATCCGTATATTTATGACATACTAACTTACGTGCTTACTTTGAATAGAAAATAGTCAATCAATTTCATTTTTTCGACTGGAAAGTCTCAATATACTAATTAACGCGTATGTCAACTGTCATTAGATCATTAGATCAAAGTCGTTGATACAAAACTTTGTATGGCCCTATGACTCTATGTATAAGGGAAACTGTTCTGTAAAAATCAAGTATCATTTAATACCTGCTGAATCATTGGAAGTACTTCTGCAAAGTTTGGTACTGATTAGTCGAACCGTGTGGGAATTTTTAAGAAAAAAACAGACAGGTAAGAATTCAATTATCAATTATTAAGAATTATCATTGTCTTTGTAAAATAGGGAAAAACATAATAACTTTCTAACAGTTTAGTAACAATATACATATGTACATATAAAGTGTAAGTTACATTATATACATAAGTACACATGTATGTATGTATGTAAGTATAGTTTCCATTTTAATTTGTAGATAGGTAGGTATTCATTTATTTATTTCTATATACTTATACAAAACGGGCAAATCCTTGGAAAAATCTCGTATTTCCTCCGGTAATGGTTTTATCTCAAGTCAGTAGCAAAAAACAGAAAAATAAAGGATTTTCACGGATACGTACCCAGACTTAAATAATACATGAATTTGTCGAGCTTTCGCCGGGTCAAGGACTCGCTCTGTGTACGAATAGGATGGAGATAGGGTTCGCTGGCCAGAAAGTTTCCCACGGAATAGGCTTTGTTGGCAAACGGGCGTTACCCCGTTTTCTCATTCCCACTCGGGGAAAATTGCGGCTTTAATTCGATTGCCAAACGAGGCTTTGAACCCGAAGCGGCAGCGGCGAAATCGTACCTGACAAATGACCACCTAGAGAGGTTCAAGATTTCCCAGGTAACACTCAATCACAGTAGAATTCAATTACATTTTAAATAAATACTATCAACAGTATCGTTTAGTCACAGAATGAATTTGTTTGAGAGAATAAGTAATTAAATCAAACAAAGCCCCTCGTAAATGCCTCACGTGACAAACGTCTTTAGCTTTAGACAGCTTCAACGAAAGATCAACACAAATCTAGAGTTTACACAGACGCACACACTGAGCACAGAAGTACCTAGAACAGACAATCAGATCGCAATATTCGATTGAAATATACATCTATAAAAGACAATCTGTAAACGAAATTTTCCTACTTTCTTTGCTTCTTTTATCCATTGTGTACGTGAATGGTAATAATGTGAGCCTTCACGTAAATATAAGATTTTATCCAAGGCCTATAAAACTCGTGATGCCTAAGCACACAGTCACACACACACACACACACACACACACACACAATAAACACAAACACATGGGTACATGCATAGGCGAATTGAAAGCTTCCAAGAACTAAGCAGAGTGAGCAGATGCGTAGTATGGCAAGAGGAAATGGCAAGGTCGGCCTTGGGAAAGTTTGGTGACGTGCTTTCGGCACTGTAGAGCAAGCACCCCCTCACACCCCCAAAGCGAATGGATTTTAAGTTTTATACAGCCCCCGTCGAAGAAGGCACAAGGACCCCAGAGGGAGGGCACTCAGAAGGATAGAGAGAGAGAGAGAGGATAGGCAGTAAAAAGGCGAAGACAGGCAAGAGGGGCGAACGTTGAAATTTAACGACCCACTCGGAGTATTATGATAATTTCGCATCCATTAAACATCACCTACGAAATTGATAAGCGAGCGCGTTCGTGCACGTAAAATGGTAAATATATGAGTATATAATACAATATAACGGGATAATGTCTTATTATAAAGTGTGTGAGGGACGCCTCGGGGGTAAATTTTGGTCCCCCGCAAGACGTATGGGGATTTTGTATTAGCCCGGCCTCGAATCCTGCCATAATTTCGAACTATGTACATACAATGTATGTACATAATTGTGCCCTTTCTCCTCAATTGTGTTTATATGTGTGTTGTTATTATATGAAGGGCAAGTCGACAATGTTTCATTTTGGAGACCTTCAAACACCGACTGACAAACATGTTCCGTTATGATCGTTTGATGGGGAAGGACATTGTCAATTGAACGAAATTAATTCCATGATATATTGTATGTACCTATCTATGTATATACATATATACTATGGAGAGTAATTTTTTCATACGCATACTTATATCAAATTGGATAAAAATATATCATAAGCTATTTATTTGATATAATTTTTTTTTTAACCTTTCTTGACGAAAGGTGGCACAGAAACACTGTACATATAGAGTAACACACATTTCAACTTCTTATCTTCTTTGAGAAACTATTACATATTTGTTTTCAAAAGTAAGGGTTATATTACTGATAAAGTCAAAACGAAATTGTGCACATATTGTACGTTATATGGCAACCATCATATTGACGGTATTTTATTTCTGAAGCTTTCATAAAAAACTTTGAATTTTTAGAAATACTATTAGCCGGTTTGCTCGTCATATGACGATGGATTCTAACCCCACCCTCACCAGTGTGTGCTGGTTTGTACAATAGCAGTACAGCCCATAGACTGTTCGACAGTACGTGAAACAATTGTATAGTGTACCGTTGATTGATAAAATGGCGTTATCGACTCGAACCAGCTTGGACAGAAAAGTTTTGAATTTTTTTTTGGCAATGTTAGGGTGACCGCAACGACCCAAACAGACAGAAGTACCCACATCCTAAATGTACAAAAAACCATTAAATTCATATATTACTATGCATACATATGTACATAGACTTACCATATTATTTTTCTCTCAACCAGGGACACTTTGGGATTTAACTTGAGTAAATTTTTTTCTCCGAAAAATATTTTTCAATTTGTACAATTTTTGAAAAATTTAGTATAGTATACACACGCAAACACACGGGTGGTAATTGCGCCACCCGCGTCGCAATTACTAAGGTACACAATACGTACAACGTACACAATACTCGGTAATCATCTGGTGACATTGTCAACGGGCAGTTATTAGCTATTATTTAATCATGTAAAAAGTAATCGGAACCTAATTTCGAAGAACTTCTTCCTTTCATTATATTCATTTGAAAATCCCTTTGAATTTAATTAGCTATTCAGAAGTTAAGTGTATACAACGGCGTTTCTTCCTACTCATTCGACGAGTTCTCAAAAGAAAATTATAAAAACAAAAAAAAACAAACAAACAAATGAGAGCGCGGCCTTGAAAATGTTAACTTTGTTGCCTTTGTTTGTCACTGTTTATTTAGTCCGGAAAAATTGCCAACTCTTACGCAAAATAATAAATACGAATTTTCGGGTCAATCGGCCCCGCAATGTCGACATGTGGAACAATAAACCGGAAAAATATTCTGTACGATTATGCGAAAACTTACATACATACATACACACGTATACGTTTGTATGTAATATCCAAACGCTCGTAAATGTGCGTATGTTTGCGTTGCGAATTTGCGTATTTTTGCGGAGAAGGGGAGCACGGAGGGGAGGAGAAGAGGGTGGTGGTGGGGGAGTGGCGTTCAAGGTCGCCTGAATGGGGCACCATTGACACGGGGCGAAGTCACCGTTCGCGGTCGACGCCCTCTCCCCTCTCTCACACCCTTTCCCCCGAAAATGGGATGGTGAAAACACCCACCCCTCTATGGGGGCGCAAGTGCCGTGCCGCCCTTATCGCCCGCGTGCCTACTGCCGGGCTAGGGGTACCAAAGAGTATTTTTCTTTTGTTTTTAATATTAAAGTCACTTCTTTCATCTCGGGAATTCTTTTGCTTTTATATATTGTTTTTTTCGTTCGGTTGGAATTGTCGAAAAATATTTTGTTTCTGTTTTGTTTTTGACGGGTGGCTTATTGGAATTGTCTAAACGAGACGGGGCACAGCCGCGGTGCGAGGGAGACCGTATATACGTAAGACCATCGGAGCGAGCGAGAAGCGCTATCTGGCCATGTATGCGTGCGGTTGCGTGTAGCGATCAACGGAATCATGCGCCGCAGGATTCCGTATATATGTACGGTACGGTACATACGGTACCTTACGTATATACGGTCTCCCTCGCACCGCGACTGTGCCCCGTCTCGTTTAGACAATTCCAATAAGCTGACGGGTGAGATGTGTAATGTGGCGGTGTTGCTAAAAACTTATCGCACGTGTGACGTGACAAACGTCAAGAAAAAATTATATCCCCGCAAGTTTATAAAAATGTAAAATTTTAATCATAATAATTTAGTTCAGCGACTAGTTAGTGTTGTAAAATTCTCGGGAATAATCTTTTGGAGAATATTCTCCAAACTGAGAATTTTCTGTTTTAGAGCATCTGAGGGGAAAAATTGTATGTACATACCTACTGCAATGTACCCTGGGCACCATCGGCCACCGTGTATTTTAAATAAATCAATACTAACTCTTACTGTATTTGCTTAAATATACAGTAAACTCCCTCTAATCTGGGCTGATACCTGGGAGGGTTGTACAGATTACACAATAATATTAGTTTAGTATCCGTGACAAAAACTAAATTTGATGGGGCGTGAATATGACAATTTTTTTACGATCTTTTGTGCTAAGTTTAAATGAATGATTATATCATAAGTTGGAACAATTCAACTGGAATATCATAACCAAAGCAATAAAAATATGTATACATAATTTATTTCTTACAGAGTTCATAAGCATTGTATTCCTGTGAGAATTTCGCGGAAAACTTTCGTGCTAGTAGTGCGTATGTTAAAATGACGAAATGACACATTCAGTGTCGTCAGAATGAAAAAATGTCATTCAAAATGCTCTCAGACACTCAGTCTAGAAAGTCCTATTACTCCTATTATTCTGAAAATATCCCAGAATCCTCTAAAAAGGTATTAAACTATCTAGAGATGTTTTAAAACCAAGAAAAAAGAAAATTCTCGAATATTCTCGTAGAATAATCTTTTGGAGAATATTCTCGACTTACAACACTAGGCCTAGTACACTCGACGCTTTCAAACGCGCGTTTGCGTGCTGTGTGTACGTAAGCTGGCGTTGGACGCTAACCGGCGTAAAGCGCCGAATGTTTATTAGGTAACTAGGCCTTATTGGCCATCCATCGTTTTGCGTAATGTTATGTTCTCACTGGATAGGGGTTATTTGAGATACGCACACCGGTGATGATGTAAATTGTAGATCAACCAGTGAGAACACAAGAGGGGATTAAAGCAGCGATCGAAAGTAAATGTTGAAATTATACATGCAGTTTAGATTTTATACGTTTATTGAAGAATAGTACAATTCGTATTCTAATAATAAGTGGTATAAAAGTTGCAAATCTCTTTTAAAACAGAGTCCAAAAAGTAAGAAGGTTAAAAATAAATTGTAAGAAAGGAGCTTTGCGCTCATATTTATAAACTTTTGATGTATGAATGCGGCGCTTATTCCTCATACTAAGCTTTTGCTATTATGTACATACATACATATGTACCATGTATATACGGCACCCCGATATTAGCGCGCGGGACTTTAGCGCGTTGACGTTAGTGCGCCGACATAAGCGCGCCGGCATTAGCGCGCAGTACAACCCCGAAATAAGTGCGTGGGACTTTAGCGCGCAAAACAAAATTATTTTGTATTGTTGACTGCTCATTTAAAGAAATTTACTTATCCAAGATAACTTTTCTGTCAAAATAACATCTTATTTAAAATTAATTGGTACTTTTACAAACCCATCCATGAAAATTTATCTAACCTATCCATGAATAAGAACATTCCACCATGTGAAATTTCCAAATATTATTTAATGTATATGAGCGTTTCTCCACTTTGTTTTTATTAGTTAATCGCTTAACCCATAAATGTTTGGTTTCCAAAATGTTTATTGATAGAAAGTAGAGTTAACCGTTTGAGGACGACGGCGATTTTGCCGAAAGGGTATAAATAATATTTAGCAATAAAATTTGAGCTTTGTCTCCAGCGGCAGCGGCGGCGAAATGAAACAGTTTCGGTCCCTTTATGTACAAAATAAAGGTCATTGCGACTTTAACTAAAAGCCAATTGTTGTGAAACCGACAAAGACTTATTGAAACAACTCGTGCCACTTTTTTTCTTCTTAAACCATTATATGTATGTACGTACATAAGTCAATTGTTATAAAATTAACAAACATTGATTGTTATTGTTCTTATTTCGTGTACATATGTGTTTTTAGTTTTTAGAATAATTGTTTTCTATTTTTTTTTATCAAATATAAAAATAATAAATTGCGCGCTAACGTCGGCGCGCTAATGTTCGCGCGCTAATGTTCGCGCGCTAATGTTCGCGCGCTAATGTTCGCGCGTTAATGTCCCGCGCGCTAATGTCGCCGCACCGTACATACATACATAGTGCGACAATATACGTTAAGCAAAAAACGTTGCGTAATATTTCGTTTGTCATCAGTGATTTTTATAATTCGGGTCGTAAGGTTGTAAAAAAGACGTTCTAAATGTTATACATATTTATATAATTTGTTGACATTACCTTGACTAGCTGAGACAAAGAATGTTCTAGAAATCTGGAGTGTTAATGTTTGAGTTGAGTCTATATATACATATGTTGAACATATTTGTATTTAATAAATTATATCATCAAAATCTGATGTATCGAAATCGCAAAAGGTGTTTGTATAATTTACACAAAATAAAAATCAATATAACCATATTTTCATATGACTTTAAATACAAACTTAAGTTATACATATGTACATACATATATGTATGGCTATAAAAAATTGTTCTTAAGATTAAACTTTATAATATTTTTTAGTAATAAATATCGTGAATACATGTACATGTGTATGTACATAGGTAACTAAATTCTTTCAGCTTTCCGGTACATAAAGATGTAACATCAAATTAGTATGATTCTCTCTAATTTGGCTCTTAGATCGCAAAAGGTTCTCGACCACTCCACTGACTAAGTTAAGTAGTTTAAGTACTTGTAAAACAGTGATGCAAACGTCAACGTCATAAAAAACTGCTATTATTGCATTCTCAAAAAAATTCAAAATTATGATGCACTTGTTTTATGTACATACATATGTAGTTATTATATGATTATATTATTATATGATATATATTATGGATTCTTAGTTTTTGTCAAGAAAGCGTTGTTCATTTCCAAAAAGGTTATCAACCCCCGTATTAGTAGTACGTACAAATTCACTCGCAAACGTATCACACTCGCACTTTCGGGCCAACGCTGTTATATACATAATTGAAATTTCAGTACGGATTTGATTACACAATCTACATATACATATGTAGGTATGTACATAGTATCGATGATCGAGAAACAGCGAAAGGGATAATTGGAGAAAATGGCGATTATTAAAAATAATTCGAATCGGCAAATCCACCCACCCATCCTTGTTCGTCGTTTAATCGAGTCGATTCGGATTCGCGAGTCCTACGATGGGGGGAGGAAAAGCGAGAGAGGAGGATCTGGTGGGGTTTGGGGGTTTGGAGCTGGTAGATTCGCTCAAGGTCGTAGCCCTAACCCACGCAATCGTCGCCCACGCTACGCTCCGTAGGTCGTAGAGACCCACCCTAAAGCTGTGGGCCGTGAGGGTGTTAAAACCCACCCTACGATTGGGGTAGGGCCGGAGAACCGCCAACACCATTCAGAAAATATCACCACCCCCATACTCTCCTTGCGATATGCCTCCGAGGAAAATTATCACCCATTCCGTCTTACCATCCCCTCTTCCATCTCAACACCCCAATGGGCCTAGGGGCTATGGTCTTCAGCGTTTGACGACGCCAAAATTCCCAACGACCATTAAATCCTGCGATGGTTAAACGAACGTCGTCGATTTTTCATGATGCCACGTCAACATTTCATTTTCCGATGAGTGTGCAAGTGGGGAAAACTTTCAGCGTCATATTTTTGTCAAATCTACTTATGTATGTATGTATGTACATGTTTCGTTTACTGTCAAACGGACTTTATCGTACAAAAACCAATGCGCACGGGTTGGGGGATGGGGCTCGAATCCACCGTCGCATGACGGGGAAACCGGTTAGTTATTTCATACATAGATATTTTTCACCTCCGTTTGCTATGTAAGGTTAGGTTAAGTTTCACGTTTACATCTGTGGCTTGTGTGTGTATGTACAATAGGGTGGAGCGACGATGTATGGAACTTTTTTTTTTTTTGGGATATTCGTTTTGAAATAAATAGTTATAAAAAGTTGCCTCTACAATCTACATCATACCTCTTCTGTCTAAAATAATCTGCTTAATTAAAAAAGATTTTCTGGTCTCTAGCAGCACTTTTATCTCAATACTTTTACTTGTATGAAAATTTCCAATTGATTGTTTCCAATCTCTATAAATAGCAATTTTAATTGGAAAATTAGTATTTATTTTTTCATTTAAGGAATTTTCCTCAAGTAATTCGTCGACATCATTTTGAGAAAATGTATCAAAACAGTCCGAAACACATTTTTTAACAAATATTTTGAACCGCATAACTTCAAAAACGCATAAAAAAGTCCACATAAAAAGACACCTGGTATGTACATATTTACATTTTTAATATTCAATAAAGTAAGGGTAATTTTATGAGCATGTTATCTAAAACTTAGTATTTTGTGTTCAGATTTCGAAATTAATAGGCAAATTTTCATTTTTCGCCTTCAGGTAGAGGCCTGAAGATATATTCACAGATTTTTTTCAGTATTTTTACGAGAATATGGATGATACGATGAAACTCAATTTACGCGGTAGATACTTTCCAGGAAATATCGCGTAAATCGAGGTATAAGAACGCATACGAAAATGGAAGATACATAGGTACCAGAAAATAAAAATTCGCTTAAATCGAGACTTAAGGTTGATATAAAATAGGGAGATAGGTTCCAAAAAATCGCGTAAAACCGCGTACTTATTAGCGAACAGCGCGTATAATGTAATGCGCGTTTGATGCACGCTAATGTGGACGCCATGTACAAACGCGCCGCGCAATCATTGCGAACGACCCGCAACCACCGTGCGCCCCTTTGTGTTCGCCTGAAAAACCGACACCGAGTGGATCGTCACGAACATTGCAGAGCGCGCGCAAAGTGTGCGCGCGAACGCGTACACATTTACAAACTTTGTTGCATTACACGCGCGGTTCGCTAATGAGTATACGCGGCTTTAAACGAGTACATACCATATACATATATCAGCATACATACCATATATGTATGTATGTACATATATCGCTTTATCTACATACATACATATGTAGTATGTCTTGAATGTTGAAATCACTCCTTGGTCTAACGGTTGCATTATGGAAGTTGTATTTGGTGGTAAAAATACAATTTCAACATTTGGATGATGTACATACATAGTATGTATGTATATTTTGTGGACGACCAGGCGCATTATCCAAAAGTAAGAGAACTTTGAACGGAAGGTTTTTCTCCTTCAAATAAATTTCGGTTTCTGGGATAAAACATCCATTAAACCATTGTGTAAATATTGCAGCAGTCATCCAGGCTTTTTTATTAGCCATCCAATGAAATAAAACCAAATATGTTTGCTTTGGAGTATTTAAAAAAAAAAAAATTTTAAATACTTCGTAAAATAGATACGTTTTTTTAACCGCGTAAATCGAGGGATGAGTGTACATGTGAATCGATTTTGTCGGTGGATCTCCTATAACAATAATTTACCCTCGTAGAAATTTATCTGTGTGCTTAGATATTAGTTCAAAAAGGGTCAGTGTTAAATTTTGCGTCAAGTACTTGCATGTGCTAATTTTATAATGTCTAAAAAAGGGTGAATAAATTATTAATATTATTACAATGGAAAATATCAAAATTTATTTTCACATTAGCTACTGACCGGAATATTGCATAAAATATGTTATAAAGGTCAGATTATATCCGATTCATTTTAAGATAGGGATGTTTGATTTAATTGTTCCACTTTAAATTACTCGGATATTTTGATATTTATACTTATAAGACTACGGATGTAAAACGCGGATGCTGAACTCAAGAATGCTACGTAAGATACAATGCGCGCAGAGAAGCATGGAAAGATGTACATATGCTTGGAATAACAAGAAGAGATTGAAAGAGGAATACATGGGTACGAAATACGCTCGACGAAAGTGGCGGATGTTGCGGAACATTTGAAAAAGCTGGGTGGGACACACAGCGAGAAGAATGAATGGTAGATGGACTCGACTTGAATCGTATAATCGAAGAATATGTGTAGTCGAATGGAAGAGGATTGGAGACGCCTTGGAGGACAATGATGATGACAAGACAGAATATCCGACATTAAAAACAACAGGAAACAAATAAATTTTAGATTTTTTTGAAGGTTCGGAAAATGTACATGGAAAATCAGCGAAATATATTTCTTAGGAAAAGAAGAATTTATTATGTAAGTACATTGTGATGATTTTGGTAAAAAAAAAAAAGAGGACAAAATTCGACGTATCGCCCATTGTTATGGTTTTTTAAATATTTATTTCAAGGATTTTCCAGTGACTCTTTGTGATATGATACAATGTATTGTAAAGGCTGTCACAATGTAATTTCCCATCGTGGGGTGAAAAAGGAGTCGCACGTGTACATCCCCATACTGCTCCGAGCAGAGATCGACAACCTTTCCTCGTACGTAATCCAAGTGCGCGCGTGCGCTACCCGCTGAGCCTCCGGGTACCTCAGGTCACGGTCACGGGAAACTTCAATATACATTCGGAAAACTCGTGCTTACGGGGAAAAGCCGGGAAAATTTCACCGCCGAAAATAATGGACATAGGGAGCTTTTACGCGAGCTCGGAAAATTTAAGGTCGACTCGTAATATTTTACGAATTTAAAATACGTAACGTAACATACACAAACATTACCAATATTAAAAAAAAATATTGTACCTCTATGTATAAAATAATATAAATACTTTTCAACAGTGAATCTATTTTTACTTTATCCTAATCGGATAAAGTATTGTGATCGTGCGAAAATTCGACCTCGAGATTTTGACTGATTTGTATCGAGTATCATCCACTGATCACGTTTTCATGATTTCTAAAAAATGTCTGTATGTCTGTGTGTCTGTATGTCTGTGTGTCTGTGTACTTATGCGTGTGTGTGTCTGTATGTGTGTTTTCTCCGAAACTATCAAGGCTATCAAGCTGAAATTTCATATCTATTATTTTCACGTAAGGTGTAAAAGCCATAAGGAATTTGGTCAACATCAGTCAACCGGAAGTAGGGTTTTTTTCTTGTAGAAAATTCTAAAATTCTTTTACCACAGAATATTTCCGAAACGGCTCCGGGAATTTTGTCGAAATTTCATATCTATAGTTTTCAAGTTAGCTGTAAGAGATACTGTGATTTTAGTCAACTTCTGACTAGCGAAAATGGCAGTTTACTCTTGAAAGATTTTTTGTTTTTTTTTTTTTCGACCTTTTAAATATGTAGTATCGTCACAATATTGTACTGTTGTAGTTTTGAGAGAAATTGATATTTAAAAAAAAATAAATAATTAAAATTAGTCAACCGGAAGTAGGTTTTTTTTCCGTCGAAAAGTTTACGACAGAATATTTCCGAAACGGCTCCGGGAATTTTGACGAAATTTCATATCTATAGTTTTCACGTTAGCCGTAAGAGATACTGTGATTTTAGTTAACTTCTGACGAGTGAAAATGGCAGTTTTTCTAATTTGAATATATGCCGAAGATCGTATTTTACATACGCGCGCGCACTCAACACAGTGATTTCATGATATGTATGTTGGTTGGTGTGGTGCTGTGCATGCGTTTTATTTACTTGCGTACTTAAAAAGTTAATTTCGTTACTGTTTGTATTCCTCAAATATATGGATAAAGTCATGGGTTGGCCACACCCGAATTTTTTTTTCTTTATCAGCTACATATATGTATGTATATGTATATCTTTTCTCTCATTCCTTAGTAGTATTTCTTACTAGCTTCTTAAATCGTTTATTATGTTGGCAATGCTAGCCGCTATATACGAAGGTGGGAAAGAGGTGGAGACGCAAAACTCCAATGGGTCAAAGACTGTTGTCCGTCATGATGGCAATGCTAGCGTGACCGCAACCTAGGCGGGCAGGCAGGCAGATTTATATGACATCATCATCATGATTTTTAGCCGTTCACCATCCACAGCTGGATGAAGGCCTCTCCAATACCCTTCCATTCCTGTCTGTCTTGAGCAATCTGCACCCACTTGACTCCACACACAGCTATGTATGTTGGCAATGCTAGCAATGACCCAGGCAGGCAGACGCCTACACTAAGATGTATACGTACATACATATCCGCGATTCACTTCATCGTTGAGTGAATCCGATCAATTGAGTTAATTTATTAACAAATGAATATAAAACTATAAATGACCGAATGATCGTCGTTGAAAGTGGAAATTAATTATTTATTTATTTATTTAATAATTACATGGAGAGGCGGCATAGCCGATAGGCCCATGGGGTTTGGTATCAGTTAACAAGAAAAAAATAAAAATAAAAAAAAAACAGTATTATAAATGAAAAGAAAGAGAGGACAGTATTGCCAAAATTGAACAAAATTAAAATAAAAAAAAAAACAAAGATAAAAAACAAAAAAATAAAAAAAAAAAAAAAAATAAAATGAATAATGGTCCATATATTAAAAAGTTACAAATACCCATTGTTTTTTAAGAATAAATCTAGTTGATTTTTATATAAATTAACATTTTTTTTAGTGACTATTGAATCCGGAAGACTATTCCAAACTTGAACTACTCTATTTGAAAAAAATGAATCTCTAACAATCTTATTTGATTTTTCTTTTCGGAGTCTAAGAGTATGACCTCTGAACATAATGAGGTTGGTCATTTTACATGAATAATGATTATTTATTATTTTGAATACTTCAATTAAATCACCTCTTAATCTCCTCGTCTCCAATGTGGAGAAAATTCAGTCTCTTCAATATTTCATGATAAGGTAGTGATTGAAGTTTGGATGGCATTTTTGTAATAAAATTCTAATAGATAGATTTTCTGTGTTATAAATAAAATATTGATTATTCTTTGAACGCATTGAGAATCACTGCTACAAGCTTTGAATTTTACTTCTTCCATCATTTACAAACTTTATTGCCAATTTCCTAGAATTTCAAGGTACGAAAATTTCCCTTTGAAAGAAGGTTTCATAAACAAATAAGAAAACTTTTCTTCATCACAATGTTTATAAAGAATCGTGCGATAAACGAACAAAATTTCGTCCTCTCTTCACAGTTTCGTAGATATCAAAGAAACGTTTAGAGCTTTACGAGTGTTATCTTGAGTCGTCATTGTGTGTGAATCACATGGAAGTAAATCATTCGAATCGTATGCTGCAATTAGCATGACGATCCCGGGTCAATTGATCATATCCTGAGACGCGACAGTCGATTAATAAGTTTTCGTCATACCAATACGTATGTATGTATTTTGTAATGGAAGATGTTTCAGCAAAGTTTCTGTGTCGAACCTTGTGCTAATTCGGCTCGAACAATGGTCAGAAATAAACCTTGGTCGTGTTGTAGGCGATAAAACAAACGATTGAAGGAAAATGCATAAATCGGCGTATGCCGATTTATGCATTTTCAAGATGACCTGAATTAGCGTCGTATCAGTAAAACTGAACTGACACGTTGCATAATGACAACTTGAAAAACGATGCAATTCAATTCGAAATAACCTTTAGATAAATTTAGATCGATGTACTCATCTCTCACACATTAGAATATGAAATGTATTCTCACTTAATGCACAATGTCAGAATATTTGATTTTGGAACTGAAATCAGTGAATATGATCTTCTGCTGCATTGTTTACATTCCAATAGATTCTGAGGCTTTTATGTCAGTAATATGTCAACCGATTCAATGAAAGAAAAACTGGTCAAAACAATAGATGAAACCGATCAACCGTTCAGTTATACATAGATCTCGTAGTACAAAAACCTTCGTCCTGAGTCATTGGAATTGTATAAGATGCGTAATATCAGAGGTCAGTGTTGCGCAATGAAAGGAAAATATGGCCTTGTGTATTTGAGACCCTGAATTGACCTCTAACATCTAGCGGTGATTTCCGCGTACGTCATTAAACGGATTTACCGCGTCGTCACATACGACTGTGAGCGTTTGTTTGATGTTATAATTTTCGCGATATTAAATCAACAGTTTTAAGCTGTCCGGTGTTATATTCAATTTCGATACACTTGTATACATACGTAAATGATTCATAGTCACCTTGAGTGTACTAGTTAAGCTTTGGTCGCGTTAATCATTCGTTGATTTTATCGTGACAAACAAACAAGACTAAAACACACACATATGTAGAGTAAATAGAGATAAAACTTTCGATTGTGCGTTATCGTCGTTTTCAGTAGGCAGGATTTTCAGACTGGTTTGGAATTTTTGCAGTTTTATAAAAAGGTCGTTTGTGTCACTGACAAGATACCGTTTATACAACAGTGTTTCTAAATTCTAAAAATATATCAGGTACATTTATATAGAAATTCACTAATAAGGAAAGGTACATATACTGTCTTTTACATATTATATTTTATTTTACAAATTATACCATAGTGACATGACATTTTGCCCCAATTCGCACTGACGAAACATGAGAAAAAACATTTAAAATCAAATTAACTTAAACAATAACATAATTCATATTAATATAAAATATAATCAAATTTGCTTAAATCAAATAATTCCATAAATAATAAAAAAACAATAAATTTTTCAACCTCATCACAATTAATGACTAATATAAACTTTCTTGCAAATTAATAGTATAAGTTGATAGTAAACTCTTAAAAATTAAAAAAATGTTTAGCTTTATAAATAATGCATGCATGATTTAGTATAATATAATCAGAAAAAAATTGGGAAATGCCAGAAAAAAGCGATGACATTGCCGGGAATTGAGTCAGACATGTGCGTTATTTGTATAACCTCTGTGTCATTCGTGTCAGATAAAACCAACGTACAGACAAATCATTCATTAATATTATTTTTTACAAATATATACTGCAAATCTACTGGATTTAAGTAAAAAAAATCTTGCCATGTTCAATATAAATCTATTTATAAATATAGCATTAATGTTTGTATGCTATTTATCCAAATAAAAATGGCTTTATGTGTATAAAATTTTGTACAGTGCGCAAACAGGTGCATTATGTGTACTTTGTGAGTCATGTTTAAAAAAAATGTAGTAGAGTATCCGCACATAATAGATTGCTAAGGTCAAATAACGAATTCTGGGTACACACGTTGATAGATAATAGTAGCACTGTATTATCTATCAAATCGACCTTGACAATGATCGTCACTTTATGTATATCACAAAAGACTGACCAATCGAGAAACTGATAATGGAATAATAGAATTAAATAAAAAGTGATAGCAGGCATTGCGAAGTCGAAGCCGTATTAAATTTTTCTTTCTGCCAATTTTTTGGTTTTTTATACATAATTATATTTTTGGTATTGATACCGTTGAAATTGACCGCGGCTTGACCTTTTACACATTTCGATGAAACTTGTATGACGCGCGAGTGTAAGTGCATCTAAAATACATTATTTTTATGCTCGTGCGCAAGTATTGTGCACGACTTCAAGGTTTTCTTTGCTGATAATGATAATACACTACCGTGATAATGATTAATTAATGCACATTGCAATCGTTTTGACATTTGCACGTCGTTTAAACGTGATCACTGTCAAGGACGAGCAATTAACACACGCGCAATTTTTTTCCAACAATATAACAGTCATGTATGCATTGAATTTAACATGTTTTCTCAAATTGCCATTGACGCTTAAAAAGGGAACATGGTGCGATACACTTTATTCTCAATTATTTATAAATAGAATTTAATCGAATCACAAATGATTAAATGAGCCACGAAGGAAATTGCCACTTTCAGACTATCGATTTACAACAAAAAAAAAGTTAGCCCGTTTTAACATGAACTTTAAGTGCTTGTCAAAAATGACTGAGAGTGATCCTCTTTCCCTCCAACAACCCTCCTCTTTCTCGCATAACACACCTTTGGCTTTTATTATGTACCTAAATATAGGTAGATAGTGTGTATATACATAAATAAACGGTTAATTAGAGCCAAAATGAGGTACCTTTTTTTTTACTTTCTAAGGTAAACGAATATGTACAATTGAAATATATTATAATATCACTACATACATACTGTGGTGTGAAATCTGTTATAAATTGTATTTACAAATTTATTTGGAAAGTAATAACATTGAAATATAACTTGATGTTAATACTAATACGAGGATAATTTATTCTGAATTCACACGCTTGTTGGAAATTGAAAAGTTCATATTGAATTTTATTTTATTTTTCACTTTTCTCCGAGGAAAAAAGTGGAAAAAAAGGGAAATTTTATTTGAGAGAAATCCAACCGAAGGTGGTAAATGATTTACATTAGAATTTTCGTCGCTTTTCAAATTTCCATCTAGACCTTTTTTTTTACTCCAAGCCTCCGACGACAATGACCTTCGTCGACTTTCCCAGTGTGGACGATTTCATGAATATTCCAGCTTCCCGACCTTTGTATAGGGGTGAGTTTTCCACATACACTAAACGTCCTTGAAAACAATCCCTCACACCATACACACGCCCATATTGTCTAATGATCAGTTTATTAAGAAAACAAAGCAGTTGTCGCCGTACACCCCACCGGATAAATATCTTCGTTAGCTCGAAACTAACGCTCAGCTTTCGATGGGGAAATCTGTTTTCCGGATGTACGTATATTAGCGGCGTAGGACCGGGTTTATAGGGCCCCAAGGAAGGGCTGTTAACACGCGAAGAGACGTTGCTCCTAGAGACCTTGGAGAGCTGGAGACCTTGGAGACCCGGGTACGTGAGAGACGCGAAATTCTATCCCTCGTGAATATTTAAGGGTCGAAAATTTCCGGGATAAACTCGCATAATTTCTTCGGCGCGCGCGCGTAAAAATACGAGCACTTTTTTCGGAGCGAATCTGTCATATTCGAAAATTTACGCTCCGCGAAAGATAACTTCTTTTTTTTTGCGAGACGGAAAATTTATGGAGATTCTACAAGTTGCTAAAAGCGATAGGTACTTATATTTACATACTAAGTTTATTTTACGTTGACGAGTTTCAAACGGAAAATGCTATCAACCAGAAGAGAGTACTTTAATATGGAAATGACGTCATCAAATTTCCAAAAGCTCGCTTTATCTCTAGAAAAGCTCATCAACTTTCAAGAATCATAATGATTAAAACGTAAAACCGTATGCTAATTTAGCCCCTGGCTAAAATTGGAAACTGTATAATTGAAGGCTTAAAAGTCTGAAGTCTAATTTTATGAACTAAAATATATGAAATGTCGTTATAAGATAACGAAAAAAGCTACTAAAATACTATTGTATTAACATTGAAGGGTTTATTTGGGTTTATTTGTGTCTCTTGTTTATCTCCATTTTATATTTAATACACTTAGGACCCTTTGCAATTACCGCTCTTCAATTAACGTCCACGTTTCAGATTTTAACGTCACATAAAAATTTTTTTGGCCCTTTGTTCTATAATATTTTTAATTCAAACAAAAAGTCCAGAAGCTCCGCCAGGTGGTATTTTTTTATGTCGTTCGTACACTCTATAAAAAGTTTGCGTACACTTTTATGCGATGTTTTAATTAAAAATTATATATTTTATTGCCGTCGTAAAAACGAAACGAGTTTGCACTAACTAGTACGTACAAGTTGCGCTCGAAAATGATGACAAACGTCTTGACAAAAAAAAAATGTAAGTATGATAAGTACACACACCGCTCACATTTTATTTTGTGTACGTATTTATTTTTTACGGTCACCTTTCGTCCTTCCTACGCGAAATAGGCTTTTTAATGCTCGTTACCGAGGAAAAAAGGGTAAGAGGAGGGGATCGGAAGGAAGAGGGAAGGGGGCTGGAGTCGGAAAACGAGGCTTTATAGTGCTGGGGGTGAGAAAGGGGCGAAGAGGAGGAATGAGAGAAGGATTCGATTCCTGGAAACGAGCCGAAAGTTCATGACGTCAAGACCGACGTTCCCTTTTTACGACCCTTTGTTCTTCAAGGGCATCAGAACTCATACACTCGTACAGTTTACTTGCGAATCTGTTTACCCAAGCAATTCACTGCTCTAAGCCAGTGACTTTCAAACGGAGGTGAGCGTACTATTGAAGACAAAGTAACGTTGTCCTGTATAAATTTGACCTTGAGATTTTATCAATAGACGTATGCATTGTATACGACTTTGATCTATTATACATAAATCAAAATAACGTCGGTAAATAATCTCGATATATTATAAATTCATTAGTTGTTGTTCGAGACTAGATTGTATATTGTACATAAATAGTATTTATGTATGTATGTATTTTCATAAGAAACAATCAAAGTGTTTCCAAGTGCCGAAGATTGTACTCGTTTTTGTCTGACGCGAGTAACAAACGATTTCCTACAGTATATTGCCCCTAATAACAAAGTTTATATGTTTATTATTTATCGTAGACATTAAAACAATCTCTGGAGGGGTATAAATTTCTTGTAAGCATCGTTTCGGTTCGCCGCGTATAATTTAGCCATTATTTAAATCACCGTTGCCGCAGATTCGAAATATTTACAAGTACAACCTAAATCTAGCAACGCGAAGTGTGAGCACTCACTCCTTTCGTATTTATTGCAAATGATCCGATTCGAATGCCGTGGGTTGTTAACGTCTTTCGTCAGTCAACACTTGACAAGAAGAGCACGGTGCAAACAAATTTCGTCGACGTGCAAAAGTTCAACAAAACAACCAAATTGTTTTGACCATGAAACAGGGCAACGGCTGATTTCCAGCTCCTCTGCGTCTTCTTTTTCTTCTTAATTCTTAAGTCTTCTGAAGTGTTTTCTTCTAATTTTGCGACGTTGACGTTGTTTGGAGTTGAAGCGATTGTCTCATAACTTACCCCTGTTAGTCAGGTGGTATTTGGCAACCGCAGAGGAAACTCTCGCTGTCGTCTTGTTTTCCATGAATTTTCTCGAGTGCCACATTCATGCTTTTTGAAATGATTTTTTTTTAAACAGCGTTTGTGTATTATAATAGCAGTAACTAAATTTGTAAAGACATTAATCTTTTATAAATGCAGGGCAATTCACGGCTCATTATACATCCATCGTAAAGCAAACGATTACCTGTTAATATTCCGCATAAAGTTAAAATAATAAAACAATTACAATTATTCTTTTTTTCATTACTACATATATATGTAGATATTTGCGTAAGAGTCTGCCTGCCTGCCTGTCTGCCTGGTTCATTGGGTCATACTAGCATTGCCAACATAATAAACACAAAAAAATTAGCGGTGAGTTTGGCAATAAGCCGCTATCTGTCAAATCTGACTTATTATGGCCATACACCCATTCAATCAACGGCACACTATACAATTGTTTCGCGTACTGTCAAACGGACTGCGGACTATACTGTTATCGTACAAAAACCAATGCGCACGGGTTGGGGGATGGGGCTCGAATCCACCGTCATCGACGGGCAAACCGGTTAGTTATTTCATACATAGATATTTTTCACCTCCGTATGCCATGTAAGGTTAGGTTAAGTTTCACGTTTACATCGGTGGCTTGTGTATGTACAATGGGGTGGAGCGACGATGTATGGAACTTTTTTTTTGGATATTCGTTTTGAAATAGTAATAAAAAGTTGCCTCTACATCATACCTCTTCTGTCTAAAAAAATCTGCTTAATTAAAAAAGTTTTTCTGGTCTCTACCAGCACTTTTATCTTAATACTTTTACTTGTATGAAAATTTCCAATTGATTGTTTCCAATCTCTATAAATAGCAATTTTAATTGGAAAATTAATATTTATTTTTACTATACATACTTACTTTACTCGTATATACTTATATTTACTCGTATGTCCCCACCCCCCCACCGCTCTCACAAATTCACACTTATTTGAATAATTCAAGGAAAACGTATGTAAAAATACGTAAAAAATTGTGTAAATGTACGTGTAAATGTACGTAAAAAAATAACTTATAATATTCAGTAAAGTAAGTATGTATAATAGTAAGTAAAATAACTTATAATATTCAGTAAAGGCCCTTGTACCTCGATTTACGCGGTAGATACGTTCCAGGAAATATCGCGTAAATCGAGGAATAAGAACGCATACGAAAATGGAAGATACATAGGTACCAGAAAATAAAAATTCGCTTAAATCGAGACTTAAGGTTGATATAAAATAGGGAGATAGGTTCCAAAAAATCGCGTAAAACCGCGTACTTATTAGCGAACAGCGCGTATAATGTAATGCGCGTTTGATGCACGCTAATGTGGACGCCATGTACAAACGCGCCGCGCAACCATTGCGAACGACCCGCAACCACCGTGCGCCCCTTTGTGTTCGTCTGAAAAACCGACACCGAGTGGATCGTCACGAACATTGCAGAGCGCGCGCAAAGTGTGCGCGCGAACGCGTACACATTTACAAACTTTGTTGCATTACACGCGCGGTTCGCTAATGAATATACGCGGCTTTAAACGAGTACATACCATATACATATATCAGCATAAAAAAGAAGTGCATACATATGTACATACGATATACATTTGTATGTACATATATCGCTTTATCTACATACATATGTATGTAGTATGTCTTGATGTTGAAATCACTCCTTTGTCTAACGGTTGGATTATGGAAGTTGTATTTACATATTCACAGATTTTTTTCAGTATTTTTACGAGAATACGGATGGTACAACGGTTTTGGTAGGTATTACAATGCCAATTTTAATTTTTTGCAATGTCGCTCCACCCTAATTAGTATGGAGCGATATCTATCAATTTGCGGACATGTGAAATGTTCATCACAAAACCTAGCCTATCGTTTTCCGTACACGGGTGAATCACTATGAACAAAATTCAAATACAAAAGAAGAATCAAATTGGTCCAATTGAAATAATATTTTTTCACCCGCAAATAGTCGCGCGCGACTCCGATCCATTCATAAGTGATTTATGTCAAGAAAACACGACAACGCACGGTGAAAAATTGGCATTATTTCGCGTTGAGTGGTGCAGCACGTTGCGGTGCATTGACCGGTGCATCCGAGAGCCGCGTTGACTGACTAAACGCGGGCGTTTAACGCGTCCATAAATTTGTGGCTTTTGGGAGCACTTCGGCTCCCGAAAGCTCGAAATAAGCGGTTGAATGGCGTCGACGAAAGGACACCCCTCCTCCGACCTGCCCGGCCATCAATCAGACAGGCAACTCGCAAAGGTCGTAAATACATACATACGTCTCTCGGGATGCGTTTCTTTTGCACGTCTTTAATTTTAAACCAGTCCCGACCGAAAGGGTAACATCCTCCTGGGGTACGCGTCCCGGACGCGGTTCAAGGAACATCGAGTAAGTTGGTAAGATCGGGGCGTATCAACCTGTCGCTCCGACAAAGGTTGAGACAATGTCAACATTTTAATATCAAACAGCGTGTGTGTAAATGTGTGTATGTAGATATTTCAAGGTTGGTTATCGTCGACAGGATTTTCTCGTTACACAGGATAAGTGATAAGTACCTATGTAGGTAGATATTGGAATTTTTACTTGTATGCTATAAGATAATGTTGATGCGTGACTAATCAGTGTGTCAGTACATAAACTGTATACAATAAAAGGCTATTTAAATTTAAATGTAATAAAATGTATAGAAATTACTCAAATAGAAATTTCGACTGCCATTTTATTTTTGTTGACAAGTCTTAGAACACAAGGATCCAAACCCAATAACAGATTAAAATAGGAAGTGCAAAGTTTTCATGGAACCGTCGTCGCACAGGTAAGTTAGATAAATTGGAAAACTCTTACAGGAGATGGCCGATCTAGATTTAATAATATCCATATCTTGTCAATTAAGGTCGAGAAAATCATTCGACATGCGGGGACCGAATCCAAGAGATGCTAATGTTATAAACAAGCATATACGTGTATTACAAATAGATTATAATGTGTCTTTTGAAGGATAAAATGGCACGTTTGAACATCTAAGGTTACCGAAAAATAAATAAATAAAAAAAGTAAAAGAACAAGCAAAGGTCGTAGACTCCAGACTGAAATTTGCATATTAGAACAATGCCAATTCGTCTGAACCGTCTGGGACCCTTGGGACATTGAAAACATAAGCAAATAAATATGTTTATCATTTTTTTTTTCGATATAAAATCATTCAGAAGTACATATTAAATATCAATTGAATTTGCATAATTGTGATTTACACGTCGTCGTTCCGGTGATTACGGCTAAGCGATCGTTTAATTGACCGGAATTGTTAATTTATGCACTGCAATGCATACATGTCATATTGAATTTAAAATTTTTATTTAATTATATGTTTAATTTTTAAAATTTTTGTAAGGATACTCAGAACTAACACCCACATATTTTATCTACAAAGGACATTACGATCCTTTTAAATTTAATCATGCATGTATAATTGTAATGTACATTTAATCATGCATGTATAATATATGTACCTGTAAAGTTTCAGGTGGTCGTACGTTTCATAAAATTCCCGTACCTACTAAATTTTTATCACTAACGTACATACATTTTAAGAGGATTACAAATGTCGTAAAATTTCATAAAATGTCCGATTGTCTCGCACACACACACCCTGTATATCCCAGTTTGTCCTGTCGGTCGTGTGTAGGTCGAGAGGACCTCTCCAAGGTCGTCCTCGCCTGACGTGGGAACGTCCTCTGCCCTCATAGCAGCCCTCATTTAGAGCTTTTTACACGCACCTTTTGTTCTAATACCCTCTTTTATACAAATTCAATTTTTTTATAAAAACACTTCGATATAAAATAGTACGAAATAGTGGATGTATGCTTTTAGCGAAATTTTCTCTCGGTTGACTTTTATCGCTCGAAGAGCTTTTACGCATAATTTCTGCGAGCAAAGCTCGCTTTTTTTTTGTTATTTATTCCCCTGCTAAGTACGACCATTACACTTTCTTCGTATTCTCACTGAACCGGTTGTATGAATGGAAGAGGGTAAAGTCCTTTAGAATTCACAGGTTCCCAACCTTTATCGAGTGGCGACCCTTTTTTATAAGAGCCAAGTGACCTGCGACCCCGATATATTTGAAAAAAGCAAAAAATATTCAAACATCAAGACAGCGATTAAAAATTAAAATTGCATTCAACATCATTTTCAGACGTTCACCATCCACTGCTGGATGAATCTCCAATCCTCTACCTCTTGAGCAATCTACATTCACTTGACTCCACACATTCTTCTCAATTCATCAGCACATCATCCACTCAGTCTACCTTGCTTTCTTTCACATCCTCTCGGATACCATTCCAGTATTTCTCACGTCCATCTGCCATCCATTCTTCTCGCTATGTGTCCAGCCCATTGACACTTCAATTTTTTTTTACATACGTTCTGCTATATCTGTCACTTAGGTCATACTTCTTACCCGTGTATTCCACTTACGATTTCTTCTTGTTATACCAAGCATACATCTTTCCATGCTTCTTTGTATACACTGGATCTTACGTAGCATTCTTGAATTTAGCATCCACGTTTCACATCCATACGTCATAACTGACAGAAAATTGCATTATAGTCAATATATTTTTTTAATTTACTGTTTCAGTTGGCGACCCACAGAAAACTCTTCGACCCCATTTGGGGTTGCGACCCATAGGTTGGGAACCCGTGCTTTAGATCCTCGACCAGTATCCCTACAACCCGAAAGGGCAACGACCGCATCCGGTGGTGAAAATCCACATTCAACCACACCGTACTAAGTGTACAAGTAAAATATGTTAAAATGTTGACCAAACTTGATGGGTTCGTTCACATGGCGCAAAGTAATAAAATCGTAAGCCAATTAAACGATAGTGAAAGGGCTTTTCGCGCGTGTTTAATTTTTACAAGAAACAAACAATTCAATTCCGACTAGTGAAAGTTCTAGTTTAGAACGGCTGATTTGAGAAGAGAAATTCACTCACGGTTCAATGTAATGTCGAGTTTCGCTCGTCAACTACAACTACAACTAATACTAGTACCTACATACATACTACGAGCTAAGCGCCACATAATGAAAATAGGCGAATGCACATATGGAGGATCAATGACACGGCCGCTGTAGCAAATAAAATACAAAGAAGCGGTTGATGTCAATTTTATATAACTACTATTCCGCTAGCAGGAAGAGAGGTGTTGTGCGGATATGAAAACGCTATTAAGTCGTTAAGTAAAAGCTGAGTCGATTCACTGTCGCCGTTCAAACGAAAGTAAAATATAATATAGTCGATAAATAAAATTAAAAAGAATGAGCGAAGCCACAATGGAATACAAAAACCGAAATATTTGCGCAACGGAATTGGGAGCGTTCAAAGAAAACGATTAACCTTCACCCGTTTTAATGAAATGTAAATCTGAGTGGAGCTTAAAGTTAATCTCGCGAGTCTAAGTAAAGCGGTTGCGAAAATTGTAAAATTTATGAGGGTAAAGTATTTAAGTGTTTATTATGCGTAATTTTAATTGAGTAGCATCAATGTATAATATAGTCTACGCTTTAGGTCTTAACTTGTAATAGCGAGGATGTGTCATTCTGTAATAAAGTAACTTATATTTTACGCTAATGTCACATTGACTGTAATCGTACCTTATCAATATTGAAGTATGATTTATAATAAAATATAAAATCTATTGGCTTATTCATCTCATTGAACACGAAAATCAATATAAAAGATGAACCTTCGAACTTTAAATGTAAAATATATTGAATCGTATATACCACAATACAGTACACGAAAAGCTTAAGGAATAAATATCACATTTATAAATTACGCTCGCCTTGAACAATCTATAACTTTTATATACATAAATTTATCGATAAATGAAACTTGAAGAGTCTTAGAATATTCCTTAATAAATTTCGCTCCGATACGTATAGATTTTTCCGATATGTGAGACCCTGAAATGTCGGTCATCTTTTCGATGATATACATTTCACACGTACACAATCATGGCTATTTTGCGGTGTGTTTGTATCAAATATTGCGATTATTCTTCGACAAAGGTCCATAAATCCTTTAAATTCAAGGTTATATCAATCGACAGGACCTTCCGATGAGTGTGTGTGTGTGATCTGATGAAGCATTCACCGAGCTCGTAAATTCGCGCGTACCGTCTTAAGTGAATTTTCGCTCACCGATTAATTAATTTATTCGCTGCGGGTCAATTGATTTGACTCGCTGGATGCTCCTCAACGTTTTCAGCGATGACACATTGTCTTATTTGAATTTTTAAATGTGACCGTTGCAGATTGGAGATTCGCGAAAGAGCTCGCAATTTACGATGTCACCTGCGAAAATTATGCGACGCTTGTTTTGCATTCTGTTTTTTTGTTTTTTTTTACTTTGCTCGGACACTTTCGTAAACGCTCCATTTATTCGGATTCTAGACGTATTTTTATTCAACAAGTTCATTCCGTATACATTGTAAGTGAATGATAAACTACATATACATAGTTAATTCCGTTTTGGCAATCTGAACAACTGCACTCACGTACCTACTTATAGATAAATTCGTGCTTTTTTTGACTTTGATCGAAAAGTGCTACTAATTTTAGATTGATATAAAACAACTCTTTTATGCATACATATTCACCGTAGGTCGCTATTTTCATATATGAATATTCTTATAACCTTGAAAATTTTCCCATAACAATTAAAAAATTATACAAAAGGTTAAACTGTTATATTTTAAATAAATTTCAATATTTTCTTGTAAAATCGGCAATTTTAGCATTGAGTACATTCACGGGGCCATCAGTGTGACGACCCTTGCAGTATGCGGTGTTGTGGTGGACCGCAAAGCACCGGATAATTATCCTCGAAGAAGGCGTGGGAAGACACTGTGACAGATATTCGGTAGGCGACAGCCAGAGGACAATGGATCCTATAGTACAGTGCTTTTTAAACTACTGAAAATTCACTCAAAATATTGGAAAAACCATATGCTTAAATCCGGCTCTAAAAGCAATAACTACGACATAGACCTTGAAGACCTTCTAAGAAAATCGATATTCTCTACTGATTATACGGATTTTCCCTATTCAGTTATTGCCTTTTAAATGACCTCTATAGATGTTGTTTTAACTTACATCATTGTTCTATTATAAAAGTAGTTTTTTTGTAGTAGTAGTCAGATGTTAGATTCTTGTTATAGTTTGAGAGGCTCTGCACAACTCTCATCCCGTTCACATTTGTCGACTTGATGCGTGCGTATGTGTTTTTGAAACTTAATTTCTCAGCCTGGATAATTGACAGAGTAAATCTGTCGCTCGCGTTGAGGGCAACTTAATTCGGAAAGCTTACAGAGCCGGAGCTTTTAAGCTTTCACTGTAAACACAGTCTTCGAGGCGAGGCCGAGCTTTCTTGCGAAGTATTTAATAAATAGAGAGAGAGAGAGAGATAAGGTCTGAAAACAAAATAATTGCTTTTTCCGCTAGTTGTTGCAGCAACGGCGAAATTTTCCGAGAACTTCCGCCGACGCCTTAAAATTTTCTGAGGTAAATGTAAATTTGCATTGGTAAATTAACACCGTCGAATTTTCGATATAGACTCTCCTTTTAACCTTGCCGCGTAGCGTTATTATGTTTTTTCGTGTAAAAATCTATTCTGCGAAGCCGAAAAATCTGATCGGCCTCCACTTAATCGAATTAGTCGAACCAACAAAAGGTCGAAAATGAGAACGAAACCTTTTAGGTGGTGTAGAGAGTGGGGGCTAAAAATGCCCAGACGTTCGTATGCAAAAAGGGCCAGGACGATAAGCGGCCCTACATCTGCCGACCGACAAAAAAAGGTCTGAGATGAAATAATGCCACCAAAAGAGTCCCCAGGAATTCCTGGAGGTCGCCCTCAGGGAGGTGCACCGGCCTCAAGTCGCCGGAACAAAGCAGCCAAGGGCTAAGAGAGGGCCTGAAGATCACACGCGATCGATTTACGGCTCACGGGAGCGTTGCAAACCGTAATCAATAGTTACCATTTGTGGAGTGCTTTTGGAAGAATGAACATAATTTTTAAATTCAACATTCCGCTATGCTTAAAAAAGAAGTCATACGACCAATGCAATACTGCCAATGCATGACCAGAGTGGTAGATGTAGCGGAACGTGTGAAAAAGTTGAAGTGGAAATGGGCTGGACACATAGCGAGAAGAATGGATAGCAGATGGACGCGAGAAATACTGGAATGGTATCCGAGAGGATGTGAAAGAAAGCAAGGTAGACCGAGTGGAAAATGGGCTGATGAATTGAGAAGAATGTGTGGAGTTAAGTGGATGCAGATTGCTCAAGACAGACAGGAATGGAAGAGGATTGGAGAGGCCTTCATCCAGCAGTGGATGGTGAACGGCTGAAAATGATGATGATGATGTCATATAAATCTCAGGAGTCACTGTTACATGATATGACGTCAACTAGGCTGGTCGTCTTTACGAAATCGTCGATTAAAATGTCGCCGTCACGTATCTAAATTGAAAGCAATTTCACTTTTTAATTATCCATACCTACACACGTAGTGTTTTATGCAATGCGAGCTTAGACGGTTCTAATAATAAATAAAAAAAAAGTTGTTTGGTAAAATTCACACTATCGATTTCACCGGTCGGACATCTATGTATCTATCTATCAATTAGTTCGTCGACTTATTGATGACTTGCGAAAGTGGTATCGTATATTTTTTTATAATAGAAAATCTCAGCATGATGTACTTGTTGCTATATTTATTATTCATTCGTTTCGTTATGAAGAAATTGTCACTCAAATTAATTGGCTTTACCTCAAGGTGAAAATGTACATATGTACATATGTAGGTATATTTAGATTTTATCAAAAATCTATCGATCCCATCGTGTTTAATTATATTCTAGCCAGTTTTCCCGTCATTGTAGTATAGTGTACCGTTGATTGAACGGGTGTATGTGTTTTCATAAAATCGCGCTGTCAACTACATAGAAATCGTAGAAATTGTCGCCAACACGCCGCTAAAAATATCGTTTGTTATGTTGGCAGTGCTAGCGTGACCGCAACCTAGGCAGGCAGATGCTTACCTTAATATCATCATCATTTTCAGCCGTTCACCATCCACAGCTGGATGAAGGCCTCTCCCTTCCATTCCTGTCTTGAGCAATCTGCATCCAATTGACTCCACACATTCTTCTCAATTCATCAACACATCATCCTTGTCGGTCCACCTTGCTTTCATTCACATCCTCTCGGATACCATTGCAGTATGTCTCGCGTCCATCTGCCATCTATTCTTCTCGCTATGTGTCCAGCCCATTGACACTTCAACTTTTTTATACGTTCTGCTACACCTACCACTTTGGTCATACTTCTTACCCACGTATTCCTCTTGCGATATCTTCTTGTTACACCGAGCATACATCTTTCCATGTTTCTCTGTGTGCACTGGATCCTACGTAACATTCTCGAATTTCACATCCATACGTCATAAATGGCAGTACGCATTGAGGCCGGGCGCACACTGGGTACGTATTCGTACGAATTCGTGTCGTACGTATGTTGAAGAAACTCACACGTATGGCGTTGTCTCTCTCTGGGCGTGAGACAAAGCCATACGTGTGAGGGACAACAACATAGGTACGACACGAATACGTACCCAGTGTGCGCCAGGCCTTATACTTCAATGTATTATATAGTTAATATAGTAATAAAACCAAATGTAAAAAATTATAAAAATAGTGAATTGAATTCAAAAGATATTGTCCAATAACTTAAATGCACTCGGTTCGCCTTTGAATATGCTCGAGTGTGGAATTTGATGTGCAAAGTGCACGTTGCACATCCAGAGAAGGTGCGCATCGCAAAGTCTGGAGTGCATTCGAAATTTACGTCGTTTTGCATCGTCGGTTATCCAGTGGCGGTGCACCAGGGCCGACGACCCTTCAGGGTCATCCGCTGATCTTGAGGAGTCGGGAGACGCCCCCATACACACACACACATATTGTGCATTGTGCATTGTGCATGTGTTGCATTGTGTGCGCGACGGTGCTCGCACACGTGCTCCAGACACACGTGTGTTCGCGGTACATTCAACTGTCCTTCCGATCGACCCCCTCTTCGGGCCCCAAGAACAAATCGGTCACCCCTGAGCCCCCTGAGAATTAATTAAGGAATACCAGGATGCGTCGTCGGGATACAAAAAAGGGATAGGGTGGCAGGTGTGCTACCTCTGTCTCAATTCTTTCGCCTTACCTCTTCATAACCTCATATATGTACACTCGATCAGTCAAAGACAAAAGCGACGCAAAAGGTCGATCACTATGTATCTGAATTAAATATTTTCCGTTTTGTTTCTTTCTTATGTATATGAATGTATATACATATAATACATTTCGTAATCGTGCTTTGTATACTATAATTTTAGTTAATAATTATTTATTAATTGGTGAATATGACTGGATGTAAAGAAGAAGTAATAAAACGAAGAATGAAACTACTAGGGTGGTGTTTAAATCCAACATCCCGCTATGCTTAAAAAATAAGGCATACGACCAATGCGTACTGCCAGTTATGACGTATGGACGTGAAACGTGGATGCTGACTTCGAGAATGTTACGTACCAGTGCACACAGAGTATGGAAAGATGTACATATGTATGCTTGATATAACAAGAAGAGATCGGAAGAGGAATACATGGGTAAGAAGTATGACCAAAGTGGTAGATATAGCGGAACGTGTGAAAAAGTTGGATTGGACACATAGCGAGAGGAATGGACGGCAGATGGACGCGTGTAATAATGGAATAGTGTCCGAGAGGATGTGAAAAAAGCAAGGTAGACCGAGTGGACGATGGGCTGATGAATTGAGAAGAATGTGTGGTGTCAAGTGGATGCAGATTGCTCACGACAGACATGAGTGGAAGAGGATTGGAGAGGCCTTCATCCAGAAGTGGATGGGTGTACGGCTGAAAATGATGATGATGTATGTAACATCTGCCCACCAGCCTCCCTGACTGACTGTGTCGTTGTGGTCATGCTAGCATTGCCAACATAACGAACAAAATTTAGCGGTTCCAACAGGCAACATGCCGCTTTCCACCAAAGCTGGTTTGAGTCAACAACGCAATTTTATGTCCATACACCCATCCAATCAACGATACACTATACGATTGTTTCACGTACTGTCAAACAGGTTATGGGATGTACTGTCATTGTACAAAAACCAACACGCACTGGTGGGGGTTGGAGGTGGGGTTAGAACCCACCGTCATAAGACGGACAAACCGGCTAGTAGTGTATGAGAGGTAATAAAATAGAAGAACATGAACTTGAACAGTCATAATCACGAGAAAGCATTAAATATCGTATTAGTAGATAGTAACCACCGTTGATATTCAACGGGTAGTACACTAGTCTCCCATATATTTACATAAGGGTCTCAATTAACGGAATCCCGAAATTGTGTTTGCGGAACTCCCGGAGTCCTTCAATAATTAACGACCGGACGGGTATTCCGGAATGGTTCATTGTAAACGGTGGGTGTACCCCGAGGATAATTTATACGGAACGACTAAAAATTATATTCGGTTCTGTTAAAGAGAGTTGGGGGTGGGTGGGTGTCCCTTGTAATTTGAAAAGGGAAGGACAAGAGAGCCATCAATAAGACGATATAGTCCGTCGTAGAAAATTGGAATTTCTTTCTAAGTATTTTTGTTTATTTTCGGGTCACGTTTTGAAGGTCGGGTCTCTCCAAGGCCCGATAAATATCGACGAGACTAATTCGATCCCTTTAAGAGAGGATCGAAAAATTGACAAAAAGAAAATGTTCTAACTTTACGAGTAATGTATTTTATGTATGTATAAAGATACCAACAGTAATATGTTGTGTTAAATCTCTTTAAGGCGTCGTTTACCCCTCTGGTAAATATTTAAATTGTAAATGTATACTCACGGGTGATAAAATTGTTCAAGTACGACGAACTCGTTAAGGCTAAGCGCACATAAAAATACAGAAATTATTTTGAATGCTTTTGATTATTATAATATTTATCATTTTAAAATCCATTATACGATTTCCGAAAGAAGAAATAAGTGTTGAAAATTTAGAAATAAAACATTCGTAGGTGATAAGTTCTAAAAGAAAATTCTAAGAAAATGGATATTAGGACAAAAATTTCACTTTAGTTCATTGTACGATTTAGAAATTACAATTGTAGAATTGGCCTCGAAAAATTTAAATTAAATGAAAAGCACTAAAGCAACATATGAAATTTAGCATTAGCATTTGAATAAGTATATCTTTTCCTCATAAAAGTACAGTGGGTAGTTTTATTACGACAATAAGCATATTCTGGTTGAGTTTTATTTAATTTTAAAAGGGTTAAAACTGCTGATTCACGTCATATCACCGAATAGCACGACGATGAGTGCCAACGAACTTTAAATACCTATCCAGGTCTGTCTCCAATGGAAACAGACCTGGACTATATTCGTTAGGGGGGGAGAGGTGGTAGCCTCATGTGCAGGCCTCGAGGAGAAAGGAGATTGTGGTGTTCTCCCAAGACGTCTTATATACATACATATGTACATATGTAGTATACCTATCCTAGCATACTTTCAATAATTGCAATTTTTAATGTAAAAATTTTGTGCTCTCTTTTGTATCATCCCGAAGAGCTTTGCGTCGTTTTATACAGACAAGTTAAACTTTACACACTATTGTATGCGATGCGATGCGTGTTTATACGAGCTATGGTGAACGGGTTAAAGGTTGACAACCGTGATAAGGCGGACTGTAGGGCGTAAAGGCATTCCTCTCAGTTGCAGTGAGTCACGAGACGGTCGTTGCACCTGAAGTGCATTTATGCACGCCATTCACTGCACTTTACACGGCATCTACGCAGAGGCGTCTCCCGTTACTACACAACACTCACTACCGGAAAATATGCACGTGTACTAGTGTCATCAACGTCATCATCATCATCATCGTTGACACGCAAACGTCCAAAGACCTATCCAACACATTCCTGACGATCGAGTTGCATCCATATGGTCCAGATTGTCCATATGGAGTGCCAGTTCTTAGTACCTCAGTTTTTATTTGATAGCATTTAAACGGGATGACTTTAAATTAATTTTTTTTTTTTTTATAGACAATTAAACATCCCTAGTCACTCTTAGTGGCAACGTACTCTCACCGTTAGCGTGCCAAGGTTTGTACAGTGAACCTAAAGTGGTTGACCATTAACTGGGTCAATAAATCGTAGCGCCTGGCGTCGAGTAAACACTGCGAACTATGCGTCGACTTGCTATTATTTATTATACATTGTCTATTATAATTGAAAGTTATACATACCAATATCGCTAAAACGCTAAATCATTTAGAGCTGAATCGCATTGTAATTAACAGCCAAAATATAGTAAAAACACTGAAAATAATTGCTACAAGATTATGCTTGCGTAAATCGAACGCGCGAGTTAATCAATACTCGTGTACAAGCTTGTCGACAATTTGTACGTACAAAATGATTGGGCTACGTCATATCTTTAATAGCTAATGTTATTTATCATTTGAAGTGTCGAAAATTTATATACATACATACATATAGGTATATATATATGTATGTATTGAGCTTTAAAAGAGCCTCGAGCTTTTATCTCATAATTAGAGATAGTCAAAGGAATGCGAGGTAAATTTCAACTTATTGAATATTTAACATTTATCACTAGGTTAATTGTGAAGGAATGAAATTGTTTAAATGTATCTACTATGTATACGAAAATCCCCGTAGATCTATATTTAGATTACTATAATTTACTACACAATGATTTAATTTAGTACAATTCACACCCATTTCAATTGTCAACGTTAAATTTAGTTTATAAATGAACTATTTATAGATTGTCGAGTTTAAATTCACCGCACTTTCAATCTGCAGAGGCTTAAGTTACGCCTTTTGTTGTTTCTAAAATTAATATCACAATTGCTCCACATACATATCTATACTTACACCTTGAAAGCTTTAGACATTTTATTTAATTCGTTTGCAATATTTATATGCAGAATCATTTGAATCGTTGACTTTGAATCTATCCTAAAACTCATACGATGTATGTATGTACGACTTTCAAAATCAACCGCTTTCATATTGGAAGTTCAATGGACTTGAACCAATATAAACCTAAACAACACGTTCTGGTATAGTAATTTGATTTTTAATGAACAGGTTGTACTGAAGATGGTTCCAACAATTTTTTGATTAGGCTTGTCACTATAACTACTAACTAGGAAATTTTGCTGTAGAACCATTTCGTAGTCGTGTTGTCGTCGTAGAGGGCATTGTCTCGGTTCGAAAAAAGTTGAAAAAAAAGCGATGACGAGTTCATAGACCCCCTCGTTTGGTCCGAATAGCGAAAATGAGCGCACGACGACGTTTCAAAAGAAATCGAGAGTTGGCGAGTAAAAGTGAAGCCACTTTCGAAAACCGGCTGCTGGCGAACGGCGTCAGCTGGCGACCGGTCTTTCTTCGTCAGTAACCTTTGAGGATACGACCTGATGATGGCCACCAGCTTTCGAGAGCCTCACAGAACGTCGACCTTCTTCACGAGTCGTTAGACATTCAGCCAACCAACCACCCAACGCTCGCCAATCTCCCTTCTGCCCTTCTTACCCACCAAAACTACCTTTTTTCGTCGACGATATACAAAAATAAACTAAAAAGACCGGACGATAAACAGCTTGCATGCATACCTTCAAAGTCGTTGACTCATTCTTCCCTTTCGTCAAACGAAAATAATGCTAAAAAATTTGATGTGGTCACCGTGCAACTTTCTCCATAATATAATATATGATTTCATATGTATGTACCTATCATAAACGTGAAAAAAATGAATATGTATATACATACATACATCGAGAGACTACAACTGTCATTTCCGGTTGACCAAAATCGATTGAACTCTGCTATCCATATATAGAAGGTGTTAAGAAAATAAGTGGAATCATTGCACAATGCACAATTTGATCCAATTTTTTTTTAAGAAATGAAAGGAAGTATTATAGTGCGGTAGAAAAATGGACGATTATGAAATCAATTTGGAATCTAAAAAAATATAAAATGTTCATACAATAGTAAAGTAAAAATAACCTTCTTAACAATCATAAGAAGAAGAAAAACTTTGAGAAATAAAATACAGGAAAAAAAGGAAGAAAGGGAAATGAATGACGTAGATAAAAAAAAAAATACAACGATACAATAATTAATCAACGAACTAATACGTTAAGACATCACAAATACGCAATGATATGACAGTATAAATAATGTCGTAATTTATTTTCGTATAACTATGTAGGTATAAAACAAAAAGGTTCCCTATAGTTTTTTTTTTTGATTATTTTAACCATACTACACATACTACAACTTTGAAATTGTATATTTAACGTAAACATTTTCCCGAAATTCCCTTTCAACCTATTTTCAGGGCGTTGATCTCGTCTCTATTTTAAGCCGAAACTTCACAACAGCCGCATCTTTAACTAGATCAAAGCAATGTTTAAAAATAAACGACGGTGGATTCTTACATCTCCATCTAAATTTATAACGAATGTAATGTTTACAAATTTTAAATGAATTCAAACTATTAATATTAAGTCAATGAAGATAGTGGTGATGCACTCGGCGAAGTTCAATCGAGAGCTTTGGTTTTTCATACGATTTCATCATCTTACATACATATTATGTCGATATATTCAAAATGCGATATATCGTGTCGACGTCACGCATAAAAATGAGCGTGTATGTGATGTACAAATACTGGTACAGTAACCGTAAACACTGTGTATCCAACTTCGTGTTGGGTCGTTCACCTTTGAAATACATACCGTCAGTTCGGTGGTCGCATTACGCGATAAATCCATTTAAAATACTATGTACAATTGAGAAACGATTTTCTAAAATTTTCATCGTGCTTTCCACAAATAAACTAATTTATCAATTGACCGACGCGACGTACAGACGCAACGCAACGCTTTGTGCATTCGAAACGATTTGGCGCACTCGCTTTTCTAGTGCAAGATGCAATGCATTTTTTTCCAATCAATTGCACAGATAAAACAAAATCAAAAGTGATGTATTTTTTTTTTGTCGATTCTGTTGTGTAAATTTCCTTTTCATTTCGCTCGTTATGATCGGCCGCTTTCTACCCAGAGAGCTTCGGTTCTCCTTGACTTACAAAACGTTTACCTCAAACCGAGTGTCAACAACCTTTTGCCGAAGTGAAATTGGTCCAACGACGTGCAATATACCAACCGTATAATAATTTTTAGAGTCAATTGAACATAAATCTCGTGCACGATTCATTTCAGGATAAAAAAAAAACCACTTCAATGATGAGCATCTGCACCTTGCATCAAATGACCAGATATTTCGTTCAATTAGTAATTGCAAATCTACCATATGAAAAATGATTCCAATCATACATTTAATACAATTATCCATTAGAATAGACACAATAGAACATGTGAGAAGTGTCGTCAATTCACATTGCTTCAAATTAAATATGAAACTTTACGTTTACGACTTGCACTACATACAATCCTCCATAATGAAATTTTCAAACGCCATTTACTGTTACTATAAACATGAGGTTTTCCATTGTACATACATATGTGGGCACGTGTACGTTTACTCTTTTGTTTGTATGCTTTGCATCTACAAGCATCATAGGCTTACAAACTAGTACCTATGTACATAATTAGGGCACGTTACTCTACTTTTTAGAATGCTCACAGCTAAAGTGAAGCAACCGATACTAGTCCATACCTACTATCAAGTTATAATATTTCATCTCGAAATCGTACAATTTATTATGTATTTGTGATATTAGACTATACTACGGTGTCGCAACAAGCCACTTCACTGTACGCTGGTGTGGAGAAACACTAGTTGAATTAAATAGGTGAGCCAGGTGAGAGTTTCTATTCCGGCAAGGACAAACGGTAAGTGGGCCAGTGAGCGAGAGTAACCTGTTCCGACGACACAATACTACTCGAAGGGTTCAAATGGGACTTTAAAAGTAGGTTACAAATGTAAAATTATTGCCATCGTAAAAATTTACTCTTTGACCTTTGTGTAGGATTGTAGGTAGTTGTAGGCGTGGGTGATTTTATTCGAGGATTGAGGAAATTGGATATGTTTACGCGCTTTGAGTAGTGTAGGTCAACAGGTAAAGAAAGTAATAAGGAATAATTTCGCGTACCATTCAGACGGAAGTCTCAAGAGATCGGCACTGGCGCCTAGTCGAATTCCGAGATTAACTTTTTAATGACTTCAGTATTGTAAGTATGTTGTGGAAGAGTGATTGAATTCAAGTATTCATTTGTACCTGAATGTGTACATTTTTGATTGCTCGGGTGATTTTTTTTATAACTGAGTGAGTTTTTTTATGGTGTTTATGTGCATTGATGATTTTCCTAGATGATGAATTTTTGCATTGGCAGCTCTCGCTGTGCGCACGTGGCCGTTGTTGCGCTCGCGAGTAAAAGTGGTTCCATTGGACGACAACAACTAAATGAAAGTGGGTTAACGCCGCACGGCCCTGTGCCCCCACTACAGGGCCGTGCAATTACTTTCGGTTTCGTACCGAATGACAATCGCGCCTGGCGCCTCTCAATCCGACGAAAGCTTCCCAAATGACGTTCAATTGGATCAATTTTATTGATTAGATACGTCTAAATACTCCGATGTCCCAATTATTCAACAGTAGTTTATGTATGACAGTATTTTATATTTTGCCTTTTCGTATTAAATACTAGGAAGATTTTTTCTAGATGTAAAAAGCAATCTGTTTTTATTTATAGACAATTTAATTGTGAGTTCTAAAACTTTTGGTAAAATCCTAAAATTTTTTCAAGACCTAATTAATTGCGAGAAAAAGTATGCATAGATATGCATACATACATACATACATAGTATGATTTTGTATCAACAATTTTTTGACATAAGGTATCGTACCTTATGTCAGAAATGTGTTGATACAAAATTATCGTATCATATCGCATCCCCAGAGCACAAAGGTAAATTGTTCAGGGCAGCACTTTTAAAGTTTGAACTGGTCATAAATCGGTGGACTTTATATCAAAATGACAATTGTACATACATATGTATGTATTTTACTCAAGATTTTTAGATCCTATTTCATTGTTGTTGATTTTACAAGTACCTACCTACATTTTTCAAATTGCATGCAAAAAGTTCAGATTTGTCACCAGTGTGCTACAAGAATATTAGTAGAACTTTTGTACTTTGTGATGCCAAAAAAGAATTGTGACGCAATTAGAATGTGCCATTTGCCCTGATAGAATAATTAAATAGGAGCAAAGTTGCATCCATAACTCATTTTCGCAAAATCATGGATATGTCACTTTTGTTTTTTGAGGACGTAATATGTTTTTTTCAATTATTTATTGAAAAAAATTACAAAGAAGCTTAAAAGTAATTACTTAAGACTCAAATTAAATTTGTAAATTTCTATAGTGTTCAATTAAACTAAATTCCTTTTTTTTAAACTAGTAACTATGAAAGTAATAATTGAATCATGAATTTATAAATGTGATTAATTTATCAAGTGATCAATTACCAATTCTTTTGCTCTTTAGACAGTTTAGTTTTCCTTTAATTTCTTGTGATTTTACTTTGTCAATTTATCTTGTAAGAAATGTACTTCAAAACCTATTCCGTAACGTGTGAACGTACAAATGTAAAATTAAAAATATGTCCATTTTAATAAACAAAAACAGTTTTGAAATCAGCGTTCGGTGAGAGTATCTATATTACGCTTTGAGGAAAAGAAAGTGTTTTTTTTTTTTTTTTTTTTGTCGTGGTCGAAACTGATTGCTGACCTTCTGAATACCTTGAGCGTTATCTCAAAGCGACTTCTCGGACGGTGACAGACTGACAGACTCGAAACGGCACGTTTCACTTCGATACAAATCGATCCCGAGACGTGAAACACTTTTCAGACGCCCACTTTCTTCCTGCTCGATAAAGGAACGAGGTCTCGCAAAAGTTGTCGTCTTTGCGAAACGAGTATGTTGCGAGTTCAATTTGGCGAAAATCCTACGGTATGGTCGATAAGTTGCCCGAAGAGCGAATAGCAAAAAAAAAATAAAGTAATACATGAACCGTAAACAATTTTTCTAGCACAAAAATAAACAGAAAGAGGTCAAAAAATATATTTTCCATTTCATAAACGCTTTATATTTATTGTTCAACTAATGAAATGTTAATTTGAATACTTTTGTAGTGTATGCAAGTACTTTGAACAAAATCACTTATACATTTGACCCACTTGTTATACTCGTTTACAATCTTATCGTCTATGATAGAAATTGGTTTTATATCATACGACAATAGATTCTAGAGTAGAAACGGTTCCAGCGAGTATTCTCCGAGCCTATGTATGCTAATGAGATGTAATTTGTACTTTGGCTTATGGCGCAGAAGAGGGGGAATTAATCTGATAGAAAGCACAGGCAATAAAACCCTATCTCGGATCGTAAGTAGGCGACTGTTCGCATAAAAAGTTATGAAGTGATTCGGCTGGAGAAAACTGAGAGGGAGCCCTCCTCGGGCCTTGACCCACACTCCCTTCGCTGGATGATCGTGGCTCTCTTGTGTCTCGGATATTGGTACGGTCGTCGCCGTTGTCGACGACTGTAGAAAGTGGTGGATATCCACTCAAATGTTGTTTTATTGTGTTCTGTCCTCGTTCTGGGTCACAGGCCGCCCGCTCCGTGTCGGTATCGCCTACTTAGCCGGGAAACCCTTCTTTCTCCGACAGTTTTTCTCTCCGAGTAACACCAACTATCCAAGTTTCTAATCCGACACAGTTTTAGTCTAATTTACTCACTCGCTCAAAAACGTGACACACTCGACCAATTCAAAACTTTACATTTATGTACCTACATTGTATAATATATACATATGTATATCATCGTTTGCAGCCGTTCACCATCCACTGCTGGATGAAGGCTTCTCCAATCCTCTTCCATTCCTGTCTGTCTTGAGCAATCTGACTCCACACATTCTTCTCAATTCATCAGCCCATCTTCCACTCGGTCTACCTTCCTTTCTTTCATATCCTCTCGGATACAATTCCAATATTTCTCGCGTCCATCTGCTATCCATTCTTCTCGCCATGTGTCCAGCCCATTGCCACTTCAATTTTTTCACGCGTTCTGCTACATCTGCCACCTTGGTCTTATCCATGTATTCCTCTTACAATCTCTTCTTGTTATACCAAGCATACATCTTCCTTGTTTATCTGTGTGAACTGAATCTTACGTAGCATTCTTGAATTTAGCATCCACGTTTCACATCCATACGTCATAAGTCATAACTGGCCGTATGCCTTATTTTTTAAGCATACATACATATGTAGTTTAATGTTGGATTTAAAAACTATGTTCATTCTTCCAAAAGCACTCCATCCTAGTTTCATTCTTCGTTTTATTTCTTCTTCTTTACATCCGGTCACATTGTATATAACGATCATCAATCAATTCCATGTTGATGGAGCTGAATCTACAATCGATACTTATACTGCGAACGCAAACGAATGCTCAATAAATTCTCACATTCAAATTTTCATACAAAGATTATTATTGAACTACCAATTGTAGTATACGAGTATGATAGAGTTACTTTGTTTTATTTTGGTTTTTTTGAAAGTTAAAAAACAGGTCTAAAACACAAGGATCCAGATCCAATAACAAGTTAACATTGGTATACTTTGTATAGATATACATACATATGTACATATAATGTACATATGTATACTGGATAGGTGGCAAATTTTGGTGGAACTATCTCACAACTAAGTTAGATAAATTGGCAAATTTTAATAGAAGATGGCTGATCTAAATTTAATAATATTCAAATCTTGCTAATGACGATAATTACATAAGGTCGAAAAAAATCATTCGATATCTTGGGATTGAACCCCCCGACCTTCGCTCAAAAGACTAACGCTCTAACTACTGAGCTATCACCTAGCTAATTTGATAAACTATCAGTAAAACAAAGTGACAACTATTAAGGATACGCAGAAATGTAAATTAAATTCTTTAAACTAATAAAACTGTCGCCACATTGAATAACCTATGCATTTATACCGCTTCCTTGACCCATTTTCGATAATTAACAATGAGATGAACACTATCATCTTGTTGTTGCTAATATTTACAATTACTTATATGATTTAGGCACCTAAAGAGTGGTGATAATAATGTTTATTTTAATATTAGAAACACCAGATATTTTAGCATTCAATTTCAAACTCATTACCAAGCTAGAGAAAAAACGACCTCAGAGGTCAAATTGAAACTTTTATGAAAGCTACTCTTCTCTTCCTTTTCGGACAAATCATTCCGTCGTATATTCATACATTGCCTTCAATTACCAGGATATACATACATACATACATACATATCCAAACGTTAAACTTTCGCCGCACAGTGACTCATCATTCGCACATACCCTTACATATTCGTACATATGTACATGATATTCAAATTGGCGTCTCTCTCGCGTGCGTGTCCGAGTGTGTATTCGGAATCAGATTTCGATCATTATCAACACTAGAAACGACTCTCATCGCCTTTTTCATAAAATCTACGCTTTCTAGAGAGTGTACTCCGATATTGACGATATATTCGCCCACGCGAGGAGGCTCGCGGTTTTCGCTCAGGGTATATGTACATTTTATACAACACAGCAGCATTTACATATGTAGGTACCACAGTGCCGTCTCGAGGTCCATTTCTAGCGGTTTCGAAATCTCCTTTGTTCTCTTTGGCCTCCGAATGTGACTTGTCGGAGGTGCGTGGGCGTTGGGCCGCGGTGCACATCGGCAGCCTCTTCATACCGAGCTGGCTGCCCTCGTGACCTGGTTACCGCGAGAAAGTTCCCCTCCAGTTGACGGACGAAAGTGAATTTGAAAAGAGCCGGAGCGAGCCGAGTTTTCGAACTCAGAGACTACTGTGAAAAGTGCATGAAAAGTAGAGATGGAAAAAATAATAGCCATTATATGTATTATCCGTTGTATGAAAAACGTTTTTTCTTCTTCGCACGGGAGTAATTTCTCGATTTGTATCTATTTGTTTTTAATAGCGCACGCGTATTTTGCATAGGCGAAAGTTCGAAGACAATGCGTTTTCGCATTCACTTTGACCTGACAGCTGAAAGCCGACAACGAGACGGTGAAAAATTCCACTTTTCAATTCGAACTTGTTTTGTTTTCATTTCAACGAGTGACTTATTCGAGTCAATTCTGTTCCGGTATTTTCAGGAAAGCTTTGGTTACTACGTTCAATCAAGATATGAATTAAACAATTTTATTGGAATGTTTTTGAATGTGGGAAAACTTAGAAAATGGAATTACAAATTATCGATATGAGTTTTTTTTATTTTGGCAAGCACTATAGTAATGTTCCTGGATAAATCTTATTCTTGATAAGTCTTTTTGTGCGTAGTTTAAGTAAAATTTAATATCATTTTTCCAAATTGCCTAATTGATAAGTGTGAATGAAATTTTAGCGAGTCATTAATTGTTAAAAAAAAATTTACAATATCATCAACACGTTTTTACTTTATTTTTGTTTATTATATTGAAATACACTATTTATATAATTTGACATTTTGAAAATAGTCTTTTATGATTCGCTTCAATGCAAAAAAAAAACATTGCCATAGCAAAATATTCATATTTCTCTCTAGCAAATAGTGTTGCATTGTCCCGAAACAATAGTAAAGAGAGTCGCCAGAAGAAACTTTTACTTTCATTTTTTACCACTGTATGCTAAAACGCCTCAAAATAAAATCTAAATATTATCAGTCGTCCAATCTGAGAAGAGAGGAGAGATAAAAAGAAAGAGAAAGAGAGGGAGAAAGAGAGATGGCGAGAAAATAAAAACGCCTACGGAAATTTCACCGCGTCAATTTCGCCGAAGAAAATGGTAATTGCTAAAATAAATAAATAAAGTCGCAAATGAAGCGTCGAAGTGATCGTCTATGTATATTAGAGCGCGACTGATTATATGTGCTAAAATTCACGACCATGCAATAATTCAATAAAGAGCTGCATTATTTTCGTTGGCAATTAGATCAATGGAATTAATGAAATCTGACCTAAATTCATACGAATACTATGTATTTTAATACCAGAACGAGGTAATTTACTTGGAACAAAATTTCTATAGAATCGTATCATGAAATAAATTGACCTAAACTTCTACTACTGAATTTATGTGCCATTTCATATGTAAAATTAAATATGCCTTTACATTATAGTAGTGTACTTGCATATTGTATATTATTATATACGTACAATTATACTAGTATGAATGTGAAAAATCAAGCAAGTCAAGATCGATTGCGAAAGTTTTGTATGTGAAATTCGGTCGTTGACCGCAGGGCAATTTAGATGAATAACAACAAGAAGAAGAAAGAAATAGAAATAATGGCGATGTTGAAGCGTGTGTGTAAAAATGAAAGTGATATTTAGAAAATGTCGAAAATTGCTATTACAAAATCGTTAGTGAATTAGAAAAAAATGGTTAAATTGTAGTAACGTTGAACCACAACAGATTGACCGATCGTTTTCTACGCGGGGTTATCGACTAGCATCTGACCTTACACTTCACACACACGGAAATATACATCGGTTTTCCTAATGCGAGGAAAGCTCTTTTCATTTCCCGAAAAAAAAAAAAAAAACGTGTGCGAGACTTTTGATCGATCTTTAACGACCGGCAGAAGAATAATTTTACGCACTCGTGAGCCGGTCGCAATTTATTTCATCAAAATTTCTCGCGCGGATTAATGATGATGTGGCGCTGTCGGAACGACGATGACTTTTACATATATTTTTTTTTGATAATGACCAGCTTCTGTATGTGGCCGGGCAATTGAAGCGTTGTTATGAGCGTACACACACACAAATACATAGAATGCGTCGGACAAGTAGTAAAAGTAAAAACGAAAGTCGAAGGAAAGTAAAAGCGACCGATGCGCATATGTGCGATAGAAGCTTATCCAACAGAGCTGGCATGGCAAACTGGCGATTGGTAAATTCCTAGAGACGAAAACAAGACCACGGTCAAAGCTCCCACAAGAGAGCGTCACATTGGACAACATGTAACAGTAAAATTTAAAAATAAACCATAAAATGTCGTAAAGTTATGTCAATAGCACTACAAGGGTTTAATCTCGACTCAAGCTTCCAGTTTATTAGAGGATCAAAGTTTGTTGATCTGATTTGTTTAAGAAAAATGCTGAAATTTGTTTATGCGTGTCTCGATAGCTATAAGATCCAAGCGATATCCAAAAGTGATATCGATTGAGTAGAAAGACCCAAACACCCATTAGGTCATAATTTCAATGTTACGTATTATCTTACATATATTTTATTGTCAACATTAAAGGAACAGAGTTACGTACTGTTATGGTAAACAGTTCGACTTTTCAATAGTTTCACTATAAAATACACATATGTACATAGTTACAGTGGGAACGATAAAAAAAGAAAAACGGTAAAACGTATCCGGTATCAGGTGTCGTATCGGAACAGCTTTGTGTTGCGTTGGGCAACTAACGGTGCCGTTAACGTTAACTGACGACTCTGTGTAGGTAAGCAGGGGTCGTTAACCGTTCGGAGGAGAGACAGTTGCGACAGAAGTGGCGGACCTTGCTGCCAAAGTGTCTCCAACGCAACTGTCGTCACGCTCCAAATGGCGACGGGTCGTTGCTCACACTTTGCCAATAATGTTCCAACAGTTATCTATGTAGTACTTAGTATATTTGAAACAATCAAGTATGTACGTACTATCACCTAAATTCGCTACTGTTATAATGACGCCTAGTCTTTCATACACATTAGAAAATTTTAAATTTTCCATTGAAATTTTCATCGTTTTCCTTTCATTCAATTATATTGCAAGTATGAGAGTGTCTATTAAAATATTAATACAGTATGAAATGTCCACAACTATTGGCGAGTAATTTGTTTAGATATAAAGTGCGAGAAGAACGAATTAGTTTGACGGTGCGATGTGGCTGGTCCCACGTGATCGTGCAGAATCGTTGACAATTCTAATGGATGACTTTCGTTTTCTCTTCGTGCGGATTAGAAATTTCACCTTTCGACACCATTTGAGGATCACTGACCGATCTCCTTTCTACGAGCGGCGTATTGCCGCTTTTTGAACGCTCATTGTTTACATCACAATTTGCATTTTTCACAATCGCTCGCTTTCAAGTTGAAATTTCCCATCGTTCACCGACCATTGACCAAAATGCAATTTTCTCCATTTCGACACGTACGAATTTGTGCCGACCCGCTTGTAAAATTCACCATCTTCATCTTTTGCCTAATAATAGAACAAAAAAAAATCTACCGTAAAATTTTAACTGACTTCTATTAAGACCAAAATATTTTTCAAGTATAATTTTCGTGATGAAAGATCCAAATTTATACTAGTATTAACTTCAAAATTACAAAGCTGTGAAAAATTAAATTTCCATCAACCGGAAGCTTCATATGCCTGAAAAAAATTCCAGTATCGAAGTAGTCTGTGCGGATTTTCCAATGGATTGCATTCATAATGCACTACGGCTGCACTTCTCGTTGCACTATGAGCTAGAAAACTGGTTGGTCTCTAGACTCTAGAGTGGCCTGACCGCCGATTTTTACGGTTTCCCTTTCGCTTTCGTCGTGACGTAGCTATCGCGGCAACAGCATTTCTCTTTTGGATGAGTTTCATTTGCTTAGCATAATTTAGTGCACAATCGAAAGTATTTTCTCCGTTCTAATTCCGAAGAATACGCGCGTGCAAACAAGCAAGCTCAAAAACGGAACATTTGAGAATATCAAAGGTGAAAATGTGAGAATTTTCTATGGCGCAATTCTCTCACAAAAAAAAAAAAGTTTTCATTCAACATTTAGTAGGTAGACTGACGAAAACGTGAAGTTCATCATACGATTAATATTATTTCATTTGAATACATATAGATACATATGTTATGTATGTATGTAGAAATTTGATTTTATTTGAATACACAAAAAAACAAGTAAAAATTGTAAATGTACTCATTCGTTTACATGATCCGAAATAATTTTGACCCTCATTAACAATATAAACCAACAAACATTCGGCTTGATTATTATTTATTGTGCAATGAAATATCATTAAATTATTGAAGTTTTTGTTTGTTTTTGTTGGGGGACGTTAACCAATACGTCTAAGATCACAAGGATTCAGACCCAATAACAGTTTAACATAGGAATAATGGATAAGAGGTGCCAATTTTTCATGAAACCGTCTCACAACTAAGATAAACTGGCAAAATTCTCAGGACGTCTCAAACAGGAGACGGCCAATCTGGATTTAGTGTTAGTTAAGGTCGAAAAATGTACCGAGAAAATCATTTCAACAAACGGGGATCGAGCCTTGGACCTTCGCTCAAGAGACTAATGGGGGTATTATACAGGGATAGTTTACTCGCTACAATCTCGCTGGTTTTCTGGTCGCTGGTAAACTAGCTCGTGTAATAGGCGATGTTAGTAAACTAGCTTGCTTTTTCGGCCGCGCGAGTGAAGTTTACTCGCACTAACTGGCTCGTGTGACGTCACTTGTTTGACAGTTTGAGGTTAACCGTTTCATTTTCAGCTCCCAACACACAGTACACTTCAATGGACATGATACATTTACGATATTGAAAACTCAGCGGGCATTTTGACGGTGGGCGCAAAACACGTGTCGTCATGTTGACAACTCACAAGTTGATGACAGCGCCTTTAGCGGTAGCGAGTGGCAACATTAGCGAGTAAACTTAACACGTGTAATAAGTTTACTAGCTACTCGCTAACAGCTCTACGTGCCGGTCAGTAAACTAGCGAGATCGTAGCGAGTAAACTATCTCTGTGTAATACCCGCTTAACGCTCTAACCACTGAACTATCGCCTGGCTATACATACATATATGTATTTACATACATACATATGTATGTATAACTTTTGTAGTATTCCCCGTTATTTACAAATAACTATTATATTGGACGAGAGATACGCATACACCTACACATCAATTGAATATACAATACGTACTCTGGATTAGGCCACATTACCGTTCATTAACGAGATACACCAATTAAATGGTATGATTTAAATTAATAATCCTTAACCACACAGTCTAGCTATGTATTTCGAAACATAAACATAAACGCATAGTATTTCAAACATTTATTAGTTACATATTATTGAATATGAACATCTACATACATTTATATAATTTTTATGAATGGTTGTTTTTGTACATATAACGAATCCAACGGCAATTACATGGCAATCGATAGCGCTCACGCCCACGTTAGTTTTCCACCCTCCAGTTTTTCGTTGACGTCAAACGTACCTTGTTAACAATACATTTGTACATATTAAACTTTCATAATGTCAATTATACGCTAACAAATCGTTCGAAAATTTACAATGTTCAATATGTGTACAAAATAATCATCGTAGTAGGTATGTATGATACAACAACATCCATTTCAAACCTTTGGCATAGCCTATATAAATGTCGTTTGGCCCGAAGCACGTGTAACAACAGGTGCTCGAAAAGATATATGTACACTCACACCGTAACAAATTCGTTTTTTTTTCAAATGCAAAGGGTTACGAGTAGTACACAATTTTGGATTGACGAACGCTTGTTTTCGCAGTTGAATACGAAGGTCAAAAACGGACGAGTTGCGAATTGTGCGTGACCTCGCTCGTACAAACTCTACTTGCATCGTATCGAATTAATTTTCCTTTTATTGAAGTGTATTAAAATACAGAAACGGTATAGTTAGTTTTCACTGAACTATCTAATATTAATTCTATCTACTTTGTACGGTGATTAGTTTAATTATCATAGCCCCACTTTTATCATTATAATACTGCGAGAGAACAAAACGTGATTTATCGTAGTTGAAAGTCGATTCAGTTATATTTAATCTCGAATGACCTATATATGTACGTACACCTGAGCATAAGAAAACAAACAGTATTCACAATGCAAAGATTTGTCCATGTTGCATACTTTCTGTATGCATATGTTGAAATTTCGCACGTTGCAGTTTGAGCGAAAGCTATTGTCACTTATTGATCAACTAAAATGTTTTTTGGGTCACACTATTCTTGAATCCATTCACGTTCGCACGCATTATGGGAATAAAAAGTATTCAGATCTTGTTTTGATCGTATTTAAAATTCGCTCGATGCATTCGCTCGTGTTGAAAGGATCGAAAAGTGCATTGATATGCATCGCCGTTCGCTTGGACCGAAAAAAAAAGTAAAACAATGCGCTGAACACAATCGAAACTGCATAGTGCAGCGCAATTCGTGTCGTTGTGAAAAGAAAAGTGAGTGCATCCAGTGGCGGCCGATGGGTCACTTTCTTTCAATGGCGGCGTGTGTCGGTCATAGACCTCTCGCTTTATGCAACTTGCAACCGTTTCCCGTTATAATGACAGACATACATGCACGAATAGAATTTGTTTGTTAGAATGTTGGAATAAAAAACTATTGATAAACTGTTGCTTCATAGCTAACTTAGTCGTATTATTGAGAAAATGGTTCAAATTTAGATATGTACAATGCAATAATTGTCAATGCTTGCCTATGAAAAATTATCTATACGCGTTTGAAGGGCCAAATAGAAATATTTACCCTTTGACTAATTAGGATCAAACTTTAAATAGTTGCTCCTTATGAACCCTTAGTACTAATATGTACATAGGTTAAAAATTAATTTTAATAAAACTAAAATCATGTTTAATGAGTTTGCGCGCGAAACGTAGTCACAGTAGATAATCATATTGTAGAGATAGTTGATAGTTATTTATACCTAGGACAATTGGTGCATATGACTGAAATTAAAGAAGAAGAAATAAAACGAAGAATGTAACTAGAATGGAGCATAGTTTTTAAATCCAACATCCCGCTATGGTTAAAAAAAGGCATACGACCAATGCATATTGCCAGTTATGACGTATGGATGTGAAACGTGGATGCTGAATTCAAGATGCATGGAAGATGTAAGCTTAGTATTACAAAAAGAGATCGTAAGAGGAATACATGGGTAAGAAGCATGACCAGAGTGGCAGATATAGCGGAACGTGTAAAAAAGTTGATGTGCCAATGGTCTGAACACATAGCGAAAAGAATCGATGGCAGATGGACGCGAGAAATACTGGAATCTTATACGAGAGGCTGTGAAAGAAAGCAAGGTATACCGAGTGGACGACGGGCTGATGAATTGAGAAGAATGTGTGCAATCGAGTGGATGTAGATTGCTTAAGACAGACAGGTATGGAAGAGGATTGGGGAGGCCTATAGTAAGTAAGAACTACAAGTACTATACATATGTATATGTATACATATACAATACTCTTCAGATTGAAAGATTTTTGAATCAGAATTAAAAACAGTGGAAATTTCACTGGCATCAACTTGGAAATGCATTAAACATACAACGTAGTTGTTTACGTGATTGGAAAACAAAAGTAACACGTTAACCTGCCCGACCGTAAATATCCCGTTGCATATGAATGCATCGACATTTTCACTTTTATCGCAACTAATGTAATTTATGTATTTCCTCAGTTTTCCCGCTGCCTTCTGGTTTTGTTTTTCTTTTCAGCCCACTTATATACGTTAATTATATTATATATGTAAATCATCAACAACATTGTATATATTATATAATTATATAATAGTCAGCGTGTCAACGAGTTCAGTCGTGTGTCAGTGTTGAAATTCTGAAATTCCAATGCCTCGTAATTTCGACGAAGTAAACGCTCTGCAGGATTCGATAAGGAGTGCACTTATGGGATCCAACGTCCTATCTAAGGATCAGCGTATCAAGATCCTGGAGGCAGTAAGCCGGATCGTGAGCCTGTACAACACTGATATTGTTGAGGAGTCGGTGTCGACCTTGATGAAGACGATGCAGTTGTCTATTGTGTCTCTTCAAAAAGACATGAGTGTTGTGAAAAGATCAATGACTAAACTGGGTGATGTTTCTCCTACCACCTTTGCACCTGTATCATCCGCCGTACCTACGCTAACGGTAACAACACCTTGCGTTAATATACATCATCAGCAACAACAACAACAACAACAATACGCCCGTGCAGTGCAATCAGGTAAACGCAAAAAACGCGCTCAACGAGCAAAAAATTCTAGTGCCGCCTCTGCACCTGTGCCTAATGTGGAGCCTACTGTTGCTGTTCCTGCTACGGTTCCTGCTATGGCTCCTGCTGCAGCTACCTTAAAAAGACGACCCATGATTCGTGGCTCGGGAGCCACTAGTGATAGCCTTCTGGTTGCGCCTGTGCAGAAGCACATCCACTTATTCTACATGAACATAATGTGCACGCCTGATAATGTTAAAGATTATGTCAACAGTGTGATAAGTGATGTGGACATCGTTGTCGAAAAGTTATCAACAAAGGGGAACTATGCATCATTTAAAATAAGTGTCCCTGCTGATGTTTTCCCATTACTAATGAAGCCTGATTTCTGGCCTCTCGGGGCTGGCATAAGGAAATGGTTTTTTCGGCGTTCCGAGCCGGCGAATTCGTCCTCCCGCCAGAATGTACTTGAATAATTCTAGTCTTATCAGTAATTATTTCACTTGCTATTACCAAAATGTTCGTGGTCTTAATAGTAAGTTGACGGACTTTTTCCACAACTCCAGTCTACAAGACGCTGACATTTTAGCCCTTAGTGAAACTTGGTTGAGCGATTCGGTTTTTGATGCTGAATTGCTTGACAACAGATACCACATCTTTCGCAAGGACAGGTCTACTAGAGGAGGTGGTGTGATGCTTGCCATAAGTGAAAAAAGTGTCACATCAATACTGCGGTTGCCTGAGATGGAGTCTATAAATGAATGTGTTTGGTTGAAAGTTAAACTTCCTCGCTTCACCTCTTTCGTATTCATTTGTGTAGTTTACTTCCCGCCTAGATCATCGCTTGATACATTTAAATGTTTCTTTAATTCTATTATCTCTAATTACGCATCTCTTAGTAAGGGGAAACTATTAATTCTTGGTGATTTTAACTTAAATTCGTGTAACTATCCTTCTGCTGATCTTGATTTTTTATCGTCTTTATACTGTTTAATTCAGTGCAACCAAATAGTGAATGATTATAATGGCTCTATTCTAGATTTAATTTTCAGTAATTTTAATTATGTTGATGTGAATGTATGTAGATGTTTGGATCCTTTGGTTTTGGAAGACAAGTTTCATCCTGCACTTCTTACTTCTATAAAACTTCCGTCCTCTATATGTGATAAATCACTTGGTGATACTCTGAACTTTAGCAGAACTGGATGGTCGTTTAAGCCAGGAATGGATTTTAATATCTTGTGCAGTAAATTATTGCTATGCTATTGGGATGATTTGTTTAATTGTAGTGATGTAAATATTGCTCTTGAATCTTTCTACAGTATATTTTATGATGTATTAAATGTTGTTTGTCCCTTGAAGAGAAAGACCTTGTTTTCTGATGACGCCAATTATCCTATTTGGTTTTCTAGAGACTTGATTAAGATTCTTAAACGTAAAAACTATGTTCATAAAATATGGAAAGCCACCACTTGTGAAAAGGCTAAAATGGACTTTATTCAGCTACGTCGTCTCTCCAAATCTCTCATTAGTGAATGTCATCGAGTATATGTATCAAATTGTGAACATGCTCTCTCAGCAGATTCTTCTGTGTTCTGGACACTTATCAACTCCAAACGCTCAGCTTCGAGTCACCCTTCATCTATGGTATATAATTTGTCCCCTGTTATTGGCTATCAGAATATTGCAAATTCTTTTGCTAGTCACTTTAGTAGCATTCTAAACTGTTCTCTAGCAAACAGACCTCGTGTCATTAACCTTTTGGAAGACTTACCAGACAATGGATGGCATCCTACTTTAGCATTGGACCAATTCACTATGGCTGATCTTGATTATGGTTTCAATAAGCTTAGATCCATTAAGTCGGCTGGTCCTGACAATATTCCCAATTTTGTTTTGAAAAACTGCAAAGTAGCTCTTGTCGTACCATTGAAATTCATCTTCGATTTATCTCTTAAATCAGGAGTTTTCCCTGATCTTTGGAAAAATACCAAGGTAGTTCCTGTTTTCAAAAAAGGTGATAAATCCAATATCTCAAACTATAGACCTATCGCACTTCTCTCTGCTCCAGCAAAGCTGTTTGAATCAATAATACATAAATATCTCTTTAGTCACTGTGAACCTTTCTTGATTGATCAACAACATGGCTTTAGACCCTCTCGGTCTACTGTAACAAATCTGTTGTGTCTCTCTAATTTTGTTACTAAGTCTTTAGATGCGAATAAACAGGTTGATATTGTCTATACGGATTTCGAGAAGGCTTTTGATGTAGTGAACCATGAGATTTTATTGGAGAAATTAGATCGTTTTGGTATCTCCAATAGTCTCATATTACTCTTCAGAAATTATTTTGTGAATCGTAAGCAATATGTTGTCCATTGCTCTAAATCCTCGCCAGAATATAGTGCTCACTCGGGAGTACCACAGGGTTCAAACTTGGGCCCTTTACTTTTCTTGATTTATGTTAATGACATAGTTGATGTCATTAAATATTCAGAATTTCTACTTTTGCTGACGATCTTAAACTATATAGATCAATTGTAACTACAATGGATTCCGCTTTATTACAATTGGATCTTGATGCTGTTGCAGCATGGTCAGCAAAAAAATAGCTTGTACTTCAGTATTAATAAATGTTGTTCTTTACGTTTTTCCAGATCCCATAATCATGTATCTACTGTTTACCATATTCTTGACAGTGACCTAAATATGGTGGATGAGTTTCGTGATCTGGGAGTCTTATTTTCTTCTAAATTTAGTTTTGGGCGTCATATAGACGGTGTATGTATGAAGGCCTCTAAATTATTGGGTTTTGTTCTCAGAGTGAGCAAACCTTTCCAATCTGCCATGGTACTTAAGATTCTGTATGAAACACTAGTACGGACTGTTCTAGAGTTTTCTTCAATTATATGGAGTCCTTCTGATAAGGCCCATATATCTAAACTTGAAAAGGTTCAGGAAAGGTTCCTTAGGTATCTCTATATGACAACATATGGACGGTATCCTTGGATGTACCCGAGTGGCTTCCTTTTGGGTGCCCTGGGATTTTACTCTTTGGAATCAAGAAGAAAGGTCTACCTGGGTAAACACTTCTACAAGCTGATAGTTGGTTTGATACACAATCCTCAGGTTCTTATGGAGCTTGAATTGTGGGTACCGAGTCAGCTTAGATTTCCCAGGCAACATCTTTTGCTTTATCCGTCGGCGGCACGTACCAATATAATGCTAAATTCTCCGGTTGCTAAAGCTATTGCTTTACTCAACCTGGTGGCTGACTCTATCGATATATTTTCTTGCAGTTATGCTAACCTGGTAGAGACTATGCTTAGATTATAAGATTTTGTGATAGATACACGTTATGCATAACATGTAACATATTATTTTATGATTCTTGAGCCTTTCTGTTTTTTCTTTATAATTTTTATTTTTATTTCTTCACATATTTTATCTAACTTTTTTTTTTTAATATTTTTTTTTGTATAATTATATTATATGCTATGTTTATATTCTATGTACACACATCTATCTAATGTTTCTAAGTTTTTATTGTGGTTTTAGGATACTACATATATATGTACATGTATATATTGTTTTCCCTGCATGAAGATCTGGATTTATATCTGTAATGTCTTGCAGGACGTTTTTGTAAATAAATAAATAAAATAAATAAATATTGTTTACGATGACGCGAAACTACATAAATCATATGAATTTGCCAACGTAATTACGCCGCATACAATCTTGCACGAGTTTCATCTCATCGTTTTTATACACGTGTCGTTTTGATTCAAGGCTGTGAGCCCTGGTGTGGATTTTACTCGGAAAATGATTAGAAAGCTTTAATGGTGAACAATAAATATACACGTGTATGAGAAATGCGTGCGCTTTACTATTTGTAATTCGATATTGAACTATTTGTGATGTGGGTCGCGAATGTTTTTCCGAAATTTTTCGCACATTCAGCGTCTTCGCGGAACAATATAATGAATATGTCTGCAATAAATGTAATGTATATTATTGTTTTTCGGCACGATTACTACAGGTGAAAAATAACACGGAACACGTGTAGCCCAGTAATTGCGCGTAGGGGTCATTCCCAGGGGCGCGCTCTGATGTAAACAATTTTGGCGAAATTTGAGTGCGAAGCAAAATTTCTTTTCAATAAAGTATTTCGTTACAATATGTGAAAATATACACATCGCAAATATTGATTACGTTATTAATTGTGCGAAATGCACAAATAACAAGCATATAAATATCTCAATCGAAGTTCGTATAACATTTAGGTATACATACACCACGAATGAATAAATCGATCACTTTTAATAAATTAATCCGTACTTTAATACGATTCATATCTGTACACTTGAAGTCGATTTAATATATTTTAAGATCAAAATTGACGTATCTAATCTTCATACTAGTTTCTTATGGTGTAAACAAAAGTGATACGTCTTCTAATTTCTAAAGGCAACTACATATGTATATGTACATACATACATACCTATTAATTTCTATTTATCATGTCACATATCGTTAACATCTTTAACATTTCCAATAAGGTATTATGTACCCTATCGAAAATTTTCTATCACAACACTCCTGTCATTAAAGTGAAAATTTCATAACATTTGCTATCGCCCTTAATATCTTCTATAATATAAATTACAACATCCGAAGAAATTCTGCCTCGTTTGTTTGAACACGTTTGCTTTCATAGCCATACTTTCGAGGTCGATCTTTCAGCGAGTTTCAGCGTTGACTTTTCAATAAAAGCGGTGATTGACGGAAAATGGATCGAGGCCATATACACAATACACATACATATATGTATCATCTTCTTAGTATAAAATTTGTACAAATGTTAAAACAAATTAATAAATAAGACGTATAACCTCGTCGGGAGAATCTCAAGTACTATTTGCTCATAAACGTCGAATTGTAACGAACGTCGATTTAATATAATTCCAAATGAAATTGGAACTGACTAATCGCTAGTTTTAATCAGTTATTTTCGTAGTGTTGTGTGTACAACGTGAACCAGTCACGTGTATTGTAATGAAGGCACACTCCAACGCGTGTCGTTGAACTTTGTTACAATTCCCTAAGGCGGAAAATTCTAACGTGGAATTAATTAATACAAATTAAATATACGCGTACAGGGACGTATGTATGTACGTAATAATATCATGAATATAAATTTGCTTGTAATTGGTATGAAACATTGATCGCTCGCGATAGTATTAACGCGCCTATGTGGTCGCGGTGGTCGCGTAATATTCAAAATTCATTACATGTAACGTAACTAATAAAATAAAAAATTATGTTTACAGTTTAGATAGGATTACCTTAAGGTGCTTTCATTGTTGAAAAAAAATGGTATCAAAACATACGTTCAAAGTTGATGCATGTGAAGACTACACCACACAGCGTATAAACTAAACGTTTAATATGCATGCATACAAGGCGCTTTTACTTGCCGAGTGGTGTCGTAGGAATAAAATATACTTTTGAGGGTAAATTAGTCCAATTTTAGCATAGATAAAATGGTTTGTCAATACAAAAAGAAACCATTTGAACGATTTTGATGATTTTTTTCAAATAACTCATTATGCTATAAGTATTATAATTTTACAATAAAACGAAGATTAAAAATATGTATAGGCTGTAAAAAATGAAATTTCGTTCTAACCGCTTCCGGCAATCAACTAAGACATTTTTTTTTGAGAAAACTTAAAGCGTTATCTTACATGAAATCTATAAATATGAGAGACATTTTCAAAAATCATGGAAATCTACAACAATACATACTACTACGTACATACATATATGAATAAAGTAAAAATTAAGGAATTGCGCAGCGTGATCCACTTCTAGCGTCGTGACGCCTAAGTTCATCGGTCTCGTTCGGTCTTCCATAGAATTACATATCTTAAAAGGTCGTCGTCTCATTTATGTAGATGATCCATGTCGTAGATTCAAATTGCGAAAACAACCCTGAAGCATAATTATAGGGATGTTATTTAGACGTCAATACAAATGCTGTGCTATCAACCTTGGCACGAGCAGAAAGGTGAATCGTCTCGCGTAGTCATCGTTTGTCATATATGTACGTCTAAGAAATCTAATCGGACGTCACAGAGAAATGTGACCTGCATGCTGTGTGTGCTGAGAGTGCATTTATCAGCATTGTGTTGTAACAGTTCATGTATGGAGATATGTGTAATGTACGTACTCGTATATAGAGCGTGTCACTTACACGTGCCGAGGATATTATTTGAGGACTAAGCTAGTTTCGGGCCAGTTGATAAATTCTCCATTTTGCACAAAGAAAATTGTGTGCCGATACTTATTTATTAGTATAATATGTCAATTTGTGCTGAGATGTAACGTAAATAGTTACATCTCAGCACAAATTTGAAATTTGCACACAGCACACAGTCAAATTTGTTTATCAAAAGATAATAATTTATCGATTATAGACTGTTATTACAATTTTACTTGATTATATGAAAATATTGACCGTACTTTTTACGCTAAATGTTTTTACATAATCAATCAATCAATTTCATGTTATTTTTTCTATCCATAATATTTGGTCACAATAAGTGGAAGTTATGTATAGCGATATACTTACATATGTAATTTAAGAAAGTGCGTATTTTTTAGGAAATGCAATTGAATTTTCATACTCATTTTTCAGTTAGGTACCTACTAAAAAAGTATAATGATATGTTATGCCACTCTTCTATATACATAATTACGTTAAGTTAAGTTAAGTTATATGATATAGTTCAATAAAAAATGTATTTAATTATTATAAATGTATTTAAAAAAGTAAATGCCGCGGAAAATTTATAAAATAAAATAAATTTCATGGATATAAATCAATTTTAAATTATGTACATATGTATATGTGTACTATAGGTTTAAATTATGTATACAACCGTTTCTACCATTATTTTAGACCTACATATCTATAGCTCCAGCTACTTTAAGTTTTGAGCAAATCCCCATCATTCAGATCTTTATCATCTTGTGTAAATAGCAGGGAATGACCTCACATACTCGTACATCTACATATGTACATAATTCTACAAACATGACACTTATTGGTTCAAATGAAATATTTGGATCATACGTGATCTGCTGTGTATTTAAAAATAAACACAATCAGTTATAACATTGTTCAAGTTCGTTGCGGTGCACAATGCACTTATTACCTTTTGTGCGACGATGGACTTCTTATTACACGTGTAACCTTTACTACGAAACTTGCACGTTGCACAATAATAACGACGCGCGTGCAAATAACGACATCGGTTCGTGTCATTATCATATTACTCACATACTATGTACATACATACATATATGTATGTATGGCGTAAAATGGAACGCGATAGTAGACGTGTGCCATCGAACCCCAACCCTGAACTCGCTACTTATTTTTAACCCCGAAGTCAACGAACGTACCGAAAGGGTTACGTACACAGTTGTTATTATGAACAAACTTATTTTCATCAATTAAAGTTAATTTAATAATCAAAATTTGCTATGCTATCAAAAACTTAGTATATCAGTATATGTATGTACCCCAAATTATAGAAGGTTGTTAACCACTAGTCAACTTAGCTACTACAATAGTAGTGCGAAAAAAGTACATGTGCTATAGTTTTATGGCCCTCGGTTCAATTGTTCATATTAGTTGCAAAATTAGCATAATCGATTCGATTTGTGATAATTTGTATTATTTGTTCAGTAAAAATCAAAGGTGACAATTTGCATGAAACAATCTTTTAGCGCTTAGACAATATGAAGCATTAGAATGGTACAATGTAAAATAGGTATATTGAACTTGTATACAATGAATCCTTATGAAATATTCAAACGTCATTCCTGTCACGTATGTATGTGTACAGGTAAAATAAATTAAAAAGGTTACAAGTCAAAAAAATTCTATTTATTGCATTTCTAAAATTAGATTGAAGATGATTTTTTTTCACCGGTAAATTTGATAATTTTGTCTGCTGACTTTGTGGCGTTGAATTTCAAAAGGTTAAAAAAATAATGTAGCAATACAAATTTCACTGTGAGATAACGTCGTATATTTGTTCAACACTTCCTGATTGAATTCTGCGAAAAAATTCGCCACACAATAAATTCAAGGGCGTGCTTGATATGACCAATTCTTATCGCGCTCTTATCTTTTTCAGAACAAAAAAAACAGATATTTATTTTACGTTGTCGCCACATTTTGACATTATGCAACACACCGTGACGATATTAAACATAAAAATGTCTTCAATACATAAATTTCGGGACGTTATCGACGATTAGCGATATGTCAAATGCGTCAAGGTCGAGAACGAGCAATGAAATTTCGCAGATAAAAATGAAAAATGACTACTTCGGACAAATCCGACTGAAAAATGACCGTGCGATTTGCTCAATCGGAAAGATGTGTTTGTGTTATCGAGGGCATAAATAAACAATTATTTATATATGTATATTTGGAGTTTCCATTTGGTTCGTTTTGGTTTTGCGAATGTGAATGTCGCCACTATCAATCTTTTATGTTTATGAAGTATGTACATATAACGTTTAATATAAACCATATCGATACACGGAATACGATAGTACGTATTTCGAAATCTAAAAATACAATCATTGTATGAAAATTCAGACCTTGAAAGTATCGATTTTATTGCGCTTGTTTAAGAATCATTTAACGGTTAAACTTTCAGCTGCAGTAAACTCAACGGAAATCAACGTGGATTCAAAAACGATTCGGGTAAAATATTTTTTAATTTCATTGCATCATTGCCGAATTTTTGCCAGTCTGAAGTTATTCTATAATCCGTTGAACGGTTTGCATTATTAAAATCAATGATCAAAGTTCGCAACATTCACAAGTGACTAACTTAGTATTTGTAGATTCAAACGAATCGTTCTAAGAATATAATAGGCATAAAATAAAAGCTCAAATCGCAAAAGAGATAAACGACCGCCTTCGCAAAGTACATATAACAAAGAATTACAAAATATGCAATAGGGTCATCGACTGTTTTCAAATGAACTAATTAATTAAGTTACGTAAAAACTTTTTACATATTTTTTTGTATGACGATTCAAGGCCGTAGAAGACTTTTTATAACAATATTTTACATTTCTATATTGGTATAATTTTCCGACAAAAAAAAACGCGGCTAGTTAATGGCCATTGTGAAAAATTACAATTCGCAGTTTTGACATTGGAAATTACACAGAGCTCGGGTCAAAGTTTGTCATTTGTGTTTACATATGCGCGATGACAATATTTTTTTGTTTTTATTGATGTTATTCTCATTGATATTACATACTAGATATCGAGCATATCGAACGAGATGATAAATCGTAGACGACTCGTGTAAATCGAATTAAAATTCATTGCCAAAGATCAATGGCCGCGATCGGACGTCTTATCGCAGTGAAATTACACGCTCTCCTCTTATCAGATCGATTTTTAATTTTGGACTCGAAAGAATGCTAAAAAAAAATTTTGCAAGTGAGGTTGTATGAATACGGCGCGATGACCTTGCACTTGAAAATGCGAAAACAGCCTTTTTAAAACACGCCATTGAACAGTTGATTCCAGTGGTGACCTTGACTCGCAGACAATAAGCTATTTGTTTAGCTTTAACAGTTAAGGTCAAATAAGGCTATATTTGACCTATCGCACTCTCATTACGTATTCCAAGTTGCGACAGATCGTTTTCCAACACATAAATTTCACGCGGTGATACAGTTGACGATTCTGTAACATAACTCAACTTAAAATATACATACATAATAGTAATAGCAGTCTTTCGATACGACATATGTACATACATATGTACGGTCGGAATGCATTTTATTGCACTCGAATGCAGCACAGTTCACCTTCACCTTCATTCGAATCACATCAAATTTCTAATGTGTATTGAATTACTGCACCATTTACACACACACATACAGAGGTCAGACAGCATAAAGGTTAAAGTTGTACGCCTTGTCATATATTTATCTTTAACGCAGATGTGCAATTGATGAAATTTTAAACACGTTTTACACTAAACTCGTTGTATCCGATATAATTAATTGTATCGAATTTGATGAAATATTAAACTTTTTTTATACATTCTGAGCGACGATATTCAAATTGTTTCAAAACTATGTACATACATCTGTCATTAGTAGACAACGGAAAGACGGATGCTTTTAATAACGTGCAACCTTAAGGTGCCTGTAAACGATCAATATTTTCACGGCAATGTATTGCCGGTAATATTACTGCAATATGGTGATGTGGTCCGGAAATATAGTCGTGTTTGACTCTATTATTCCACTATTCTTGGTATGGCCGGGTGTTGACAAGTATTGTTGCCATATTGCCGATAATATCGCTCGGTATACGAAAAATGCGGCAATATATGTTTCTTTCCTGCTCTCTCACATACGTGGGTCTCTGTCGCTGAGGTGCGGACACGACACGATACGAGTGTTGCCTTCGGCAAATCTGGGCAGTAATAAAACAGCAATTACTTGCCGGCAATCATAGAGCCACACATTGCTGCGACACATATTGCGCATGTGATGCTGAAAATTTTGCTGGGTGGTTGACGAGCAATATTGCTGAAAAATGTTTCTCGCTTATAGGCAGACCCTAAACGCTACTTAGGATATTCTGTTACCCACCCAAACTCACGTTCGCGCTCTTCCATTCACACTCTACCATTAACATAGATATTCTCTCCATCCTTTACAGAACAATTATTTATTATAACATATTTTAACCTACATACATATAATATATAATTTATTATTTGTATATTTTTTACATACCCAAAAATAATGAGCTTTTAGTGTTGTAGTGTCTCCAATTGGCGAGACAATGCTCTTAATGCATTTTTTTAATGCATTCTATTTTTTTTAATATTCCTACCAATTACGAAATATGGAAAATTCTGCGAAATGATGGCTGTCTGAGATATATGTATGTATATATGTATAATAGCCGAAATCCATCTGTCTGACTGTGTGTCTGGCTGTGTGTCTGGCTGTGTGTCTGGCTGTGTGTCTGGCTGTGTGTCTGGCTGTGTGTCTGTCTGTATGTCTGTCTGTCTGCAACAGCAACATTCAAATATACCTGCGGCAAAAGGTTCGAGAATCCGAAATTCCGAGGTCTAGTCAATTGCCATAAACTCGTTGGAGTCATCTAAAAAACTGTATTGTAGATTGATTGTCATACAAAAATATGTGAGTAGGTACATACATATATACATACATATGTATGTTCATATTTTACTTGCAAACATAGAACTTGCGATTTCGTTAACCCTTTGAGTTCGTAAACTTTTGGAAGGGAATTTGAATTTTTTTTTGTAATATAAGGATGCAAGGAATTTCGACATGGAATTTTGGCTTAAATTATGTAAGCGTTTGACGCGAGCCACAGTTTTAAGCCGACCTTGAGACGTTGGCCGTGAAATGCGTATTTTTGGAACAATTCAAAGCGGTGCCGGTGGGGTACAGGGTTACCACACACGTTGCACAAAAACTCATCGATTAAATTATTTAAATACACTCAAGCTCTTTTACGATGAAAATTTGTCACTCGAAACACCGATAGGTTGTAGATTCATTTGTAAAAAATGGCAATGACAAATATTTTAATATATGGAATCAATTACTTTAAAATGACTTGTTTTTCTTCAAATGCGCATTAGAAATTGGAATTGGCAGCGTTTAATCGAATTTGTCCAATTGTTTAAATATTTGCTCGCGGGTGTAATTATTTCGTCAATATTGTACGCGCGTGACATTGAAACGTAACGACGCGTGACAGTGAAAAAATATATCAAGTATTTATAATCCCATTTGTGTGCTCCGCATATACATATATGTATTTGCTACAATAAATAGGCGTGACCTTAAAAGTTTGCTCATGTATCGAATATGTATCAAAGTGTATACTTATACAAACTATACATACTATTGTACAAGTGTATTAGTTCGATAGATGTACGTAAGCGTTGGTTATATCATCGAACTATGTTGTATGTGTTTGCGTATTCCCAATCAGGAACAACCTTGAATTTGATCGTTTGCCTCTCTCGATTATGCCAGCTATAAAATTAAATATACAGATGCCAAAAAACAGTTTTTAAAAAAAAATCTAAAATAATAAATAATCGTGTGGTCTTTTTCTGTTAATTTTCATTGTAATAAAATTCCGGCAAAATCTTATTATTTTTGTAATCTCATCCTACGTATTCGAATTTTATCGCAATCTAAATATTAGTCTGTGTTTAATAAAAATTATTTACATACATATTTATATTTTTTGTGTAGTATTATCGCACTATTATGTGCTAATGTCAATATAGATTTTTATTGTTTTTTTTTTTTTAATAAAGTAGCGATATCGCATACGGATGCGTAATAAGTAGACCTCGGATTTTTGGATTCTCGAATCTTTTGCCGCAGGTAGATATATTTTTTTCCGTTGCCTGCCTGAATTTTCGTTTAAGATAATGAATATTATTTATGAAATTTTATATATGGTGTACGCACGGTATATGTATAAAATAAGTTATATATTTAGTTTAATATATAATGTTTAAGTTAATAGAATAAAAATGTTCAAGGAAAAACCCTCATATCTCAGACAGCCAACATTTCGCAAAATTTGTCACATTTCGTAATTGGAATATTACAAGAAAATAAATATGAAATTTCAGTGTGATCGGATAAATGGTTTTTGAGTTATAGCGATTCTACACACACCGCATAACATTTTAACATTAACATTAACACAGCACGAAAAAAACCCTACTTCCGGTTGACTGATGTTGACCAAATTCCTTATGGCTTTTAATGATATGAAATTTCAGCTTGATAGACTTGATAGTTTCGGAGAAAACACACAGACATACACACACACACATAGTACACAGTATTACAGACATTTTCCAGAAATCATGAAAACGTGATCAGGGGATGATACTTGATCCAAATCAATCAAAATCTCGAAGTCGAATTTTCGCACGATCACAATACTTTATCCGATTAGGATAAAGTAATAAACGTTAGACTATAAACAGTACGCGTTTCGTTCACGTCAGATACTATTATGTATATATGTATGTATTATCCAACTTTCTCCCTCCAATCGAGAGGTGAATTCGCAACCGGGAATTTAATATTACATACCTATGTATTATATATTTGTAAGGTCATGCGGGGGAGTCGATCCCGAGAAGCTCCTCACATCATTCCGCAGTATTACAAGCGGCTAAAATAAACATTTCAACGTCAGCGAACGGTCAGATTGGATAATTGATCGTTTCCAGGAGCAATTTTCCCGCGGCGAAATACGGAAAATCCTTGAATGAAAATTTCACATACCTACATACTTATTATTAGCCGTAGTACACGATGAATAGGCACGTATTAGTGGGATAAACAAATCATAATGTAACAGAATACATTCCAGAGTCAAATAAGACACCACTAATACATAAATGTATAGCTTTTTTGACATATCAAAGACGGTGAAATGGTGTGTTGGAAGAATATCAGATGTTGCCAAGTTTGTTTCATCGACTGCATTACATGAAATCGCAACTCCTGACAGGAGACAACTGGTCTAGATTTTTATAACATCCACAATTTAGCAGCAGCTTTTAGACTGAAATATTCTATAAATCAAACCATGAACTTTCAGTTCATAAATCCAATACTTAACTGACCATCAATATCGAATCAAATCAGAGAGTGTGTAGACCTGAACGAAACATGTAAAGCTGAACTTGGACTTGAAGCACTTTGTGGTTACCTTGGACTTTACAGCGCGTAGAGCTTGTTCGCGTTAGCTTGGCAATTTTTCTGTGCGAGTCGCTGATGCTCTGCTTGATGCACACACACGGTCCTCACAGTAAGAAAAATTGCCAACTTAACGCGAACAAGCTCTATGTAGTATCTAGCTGCATATTTCATAGATTCGACACGCACACGCGGACTTTCGTCGATCGAACTCGAATGAATATTTATTCTGTTTAAAAAGTGCGCATATATTTACGCCATTTTTTTATTTTTATTCGACCTTCGTAGTCTTATGAGAGATAAAAGCGTGTCCCACAGCGAGAGGGCAGGGGCAGACAATCGACATTCGCGAACGATAGGTGCGCACCGCAAGGGCAAACCGACTTTGCAGGAGACATCGCAAAACGGCTAGAGGTCAAAAAGCTCGTTAGGGTGACCTCACACCGACCCCAGCACAGCAGCCACCCCTCACACATGATCCGACACGTCAATAACTTCCCCCGCAATTAACCGGATCGGATCCGATCGAATTGAACGCCTAACGACACGAGCTTACCGATGAATAGGTCGCCTTTGAACTCTAATGTTAGAATCTGAATGTTAAAGGTCCCAGTTTCCGGTGATGATGAGATTCCTGTACACCGTATCCGGATGAATTTTTTTTTTGAATATCATGTCTAAAAATAGGGGCATGGTATTAGCGAAAAGTCAACGGGCGCGCTTATGTCAAGGTTTTTTGCATTGAACACGGAACACGGTAGCGTCTTCAACATTCCTCACTTTGTATGGAAGAGGCATGTAAATTTATTTTAATTAGTCCGATTTGTACATATTTAATACGATTTAAAAAAAATCGTTACACGTTAAACGTTATTTTTAATAGCGAAAGAATTCAATTGTGTTATGGGGATAAACTGATACTAGCAAGTGTCACCGGGTGGTTACCGTGTTATGTACGCTAGTGAGGTTATGTAAATTTATATGCCAAATAAATTACACCCGTGGAAATTTGGGTTGCGTGTTTCACCTTTCGTTGAATTCTTTCCATAGAAATGCGAGCGTGACGGACACATATTCTCGGGCTTTTATTTATTGTAATTAAAAAAACCAATGCTTTATCTATAGTATAAACTTTGATCAACAACTGTGTAATTTCGTTGTCTGAAAAATCACCTTTACAAATTTGAATATTAAAACTCACTTTTAGCGTGAATCATCTCTCGTCCAAAATAATTGAAGCCTATTGTAAAGAGTTTTGCACTGAATTATTTCTAAAATTATCAATTACTGGTTGACAGAAATAACGAATTACTTGTCGATTGCTGTAGTCTCTATCATTTACCAACGTATTAGCGTTTGTCGATTAATCTTCAAATAACAATAGGCCAACAAAATCAATAATATCGCACAATAAAAAAAAAACGCGCGAAACAATCGGTATGTTTTGGGAAAAAAATGTTCTGCGAATGAAAACAAAATACGCGATAAAGCATATGTCATTGATGAAAGTGACGAGATCGATAGTGAAACATTCGATGACATTGTGATGAAATGACGCGAAAAACTGCATATTTGAAATGCAATCGTCCCCGTTAACCTTCAATGGTGCAACAGCGCATACAAAAGTGTTTCCACAACTACTCGATTAATAAATAATTTGCAGCATCGTTTAACTTCGACACGTGTATGTACTCTGTTTGTGCAGCATTGTCGAAATTTTGCGATAATATTGCGCAATACCTCGTATGTACCTACACGTCAATGTCAATGTGTCGCGAATATCGTAACTGGATATCGTCAGTTATTATTGATGTGTCGCGATGTGGGGGTGGGGAGTATCAAATATTTGAGTTTTAGATTAGATGAACATATGCTGCCGAAGTTGACCTTCCGATGTCTGAATAGCGATCGACGGATACACCCCGATTCAGAAGTGGTGCGAAAAAAAATATTTAAAATCTTAAAAGGTCTAGAGTCTAGACTAAGCAACTCTACATAATGTACATACATATGTACATAGACTCGCAGCCGAGGTCGCTTCGATCGCAGTTTCATAAACAAACAAATGCAAGCAAAGTGCGAATCGCGTATGATACGTTCACTCGAATGAATTTATTTAATAATAAAATTATTTGCTTCCAAAACAGGTATAAGAACACAACGATCCAGCCCCACTAACAGATTACAATAGGATTAATGGATAGTTAGTGTCAATTTTTTTCGGAACTGTCTCACAACTAAGTAAGATATATTGACAAATTCTAATAGGAGACCGATCTGAATTTAGTAATGTGCAGATCTTGTCAATGACGATGATTAAAATTGTTGATAAAATTATTTCGACATACGGATATAGAATTCCGAACCTTCACGCAGGAAACTAACGCTCTAACCACTGAGCTATCGCCTGGATAAATATGATATATTCAAAAATAACGATATCAAATCATTATCATTATTTTCAGCCGTTCACCATCCACTGCTGGATGAAAGCCTCTCCCAATCCTCTGTCTATCTTGAGCAATCTGCATCCATTCGGCTTCACACATTCTTCTCAATTCATCAGCCCATCGTCTACTTGTTCTACTTTGCTTACTTTCACATCCTCTCGGAAACTATTACAGAATTTGTCGCGTTCATCTACTATCCATTCTTCTCTCTATGTGTCCAGTCCATAGCCACTTCAACTTTTTCACACGTTCCGCTATATTTGCCACTTTGGTCCATGTATTCCTCTTCTTGTTACACCAAGCATACATCTTTCCGTGCTTCTCTGTGTGCACTGGATCTTACGTAACATTTAATGATAGTAAAATCTGTGTCGTCTTTATTTCAAGTACATGTTACAGCTGTTTTAGTAGAAACAACTTTTCATGCATTGTGTTTCATTTTGTATTACGTTGATTAGATTTGCATGTGTCACTGTGTATAATACATATGTACATATGAAAATGTAGAAATTTTATCGACAATTAAGGTGGAAAAAACTTGACAAAACGAACAGAAAACTCTATACATATATGTAATATATGCTATCGTTACTTGCAAACTATTTAACTAGTACTAAAAAGTATTGAACGACCTTTGAATATTTTATTTGTTTGAAAAATTTCATACATTATACTTAAATATTTTTCATCAAATGTCATTTTCTGAAGAGGTCATACTAAAATTGTTTACCGTTTCATTTTTCCTCACACAATCCTTAGAGGTCAAATGCACATTATCCAATTAGCATGTTTTCTATTTAATCATTAATTTGCACGTGTTTTCCCGAACCATTCAGTAAAAGCGTTATTTTAACACTACAACAACAACAAACACATTATGACAATAAAAATTGACGATTGGTGATCCTTGGCCATTTAAGGCACGACCGATCTAAAATTAATAATTAATTAATAATACGCGTCGTAAAAAAATCCCAAATTAATTTTACAGCTATTTGTCGAATGTCACCTTCGCGCGCACAATGGACTTTTTATCAATTTTTGGCATTGTTAAAAATAATAAATAATAATAATAAATAAAAATGGCAGATGCCACCGGTTCGCCTTGGCTCATGCAACCGCATCGGAGCGGGACCGACAATGTTGACCCAAAAATTCTTTGGACTTTTTAGGGAAAAGAGCAAAAAAAATTAATAAAAGAGGCGAGGGGGTCCGTTCCGTTCGACCTCTAAATGAATATGTAAAGCACGGTCGCGTGTTCGCCATCTTTCTGGCCACCCTGTGCATCGTTTATTTTTTGACCTTGCCCGCGGTAGTGGCGGGGGCCTCGTCGAAGGTCCATCAGAACAATTGCCATAGCGCCCACAGTTCACAATACGCTCCTAAGGCCGACACTCGATTCAACATTTTTGAGCTTGAACTTCAACTTTCATACGCACACGTGCAAATAAAACCAGTACACGAACGTGTGGGCATATTGTGAGGGTACGCGAGCTTCAAATGAATGAGCGAGAAGGTCAGATTTTCTTGAGCCGACTCCATGAATGAATCAAATGAAATGTGTGCCTGAAGGTTGAGTCGATCGATGGTGGTCAATTAGCGCACTTCATACATATATCACAGACTAATCGCTATTGATCTACGGTTCTTCCTAACGATAATTATTTATTGCCAATGCAACGACCATGAGCAAACGTGAGCGCATACAACGGTCGCTGCATAATGCTTTGAAGAATAATCGAAATCAATTAGAAACTGTAATTTGAATCGACTGATGATGAGGCCTTGGCCTTCCACGTTGGCGATGATGCGCTTCCGGTTGACTCGTCTCGCATTATCAGACACTTCTTCACGCAGGAATGAGTCCATAGGAATTCTCAACATCCGATTTGTCAAAAGTATTAAAGTAAAGCCATGTGGCATTTGAAATTTAGATCATCGTTCAAATTTAAATCGCGCACGCGAAAATCCGCACGACACGTGCTACGTATGCTATTACCGGCGATCGTCTCCCACGAAGATACGCAAAAAAGTACATAAATAAGCACTCGAAAAAGAATAAGTGTGAGCTCTAAGTTGAAAATAAATTTTCAGAACTGAAAGCGTGTGGTCGTACACCCGATTCGGTGAATAATGAAGTCACCCCCGGCTGCGGCTGGACGAAACCCAATTTCACGGGTCACCTTGGCCGTGATTTTCCCGGGACAAGTAAAGTTTTATCGCTTTTCATGTTCGTGTATGTATATCACTGATACACACCTACAGTTTTTTTTATAAGAGATTTTTATCGAACGATGCTAAATAAAAGTGACCCGGGCGCACGAATTCCCGAAAATGAAATAAATCGATAAACGCCCCAGTATACTTATTCTAAAAATACGAAAAAAATCATCAATGCTTCATTCTGTCTACTTATATCGAGTCCTCAGAGCACAAAGGTGACATGTCCAAAGTTGTAAATCGGGAGAATTTTATATAAAAATGGTGTATGATGAGTTGCGTAATAATTTTAATCAATTTGACAATACAGCACCTAAGCGTTCGTTGTACATTCGAATTGTATCTTCCGATTTGAATTTCAAAAATAAAGCAAAATAAGTTGGTTTAATTGCGCGTAAATTAGTTTGTCGTCACCAAAAACAGTTAAGGCATTATTAGGGTGACGTTAAATTGAGTCAAATATAAGGATTATTAAAAATATTTGCGGAACGTATTGACATTTTCAACTTTCCGGCAATTACTTGCTATGTGATGTACTGTAAGTACATTTTACAAAGATTTTTGTTTTTGGGACAATTTTGCTTCTACTTATCACGTCCTCAGAGCACAGAGGTGACATGTCCAAAATGGTAAATTGTTCAGGGCAGCAGTTTGAAAGTTTGAAATGTCATCATAAATCAGGGGTCTTTATATACAAATGGTAATTGTATATAAAGACCCCTGATTTAGGTTTTTAGATGCTATTTCATTGTTATTGTGTAATTGTGAGGGTTTTCCCTTGAACATTTTTATTCTACAGTATTAACTTAAACATTATATTATATATTAAGGATTAAGCTACATATATACATATATAATTTATATATATCTAATCCGAAATTCCGAGGTCTAGTTATAATGCACCTAAGTGATTAACTATGCAACACAACCTAAAAGAGTTAAATACATATCAAAGAGTTTGAATGTACTAGAGTGGCGGATAGTTAATTAGTACAAAAACCCGTTCCCGGACAGCTTTGTTCTGACCTCATGTGTCACGGTCAGAGTTCATACAGTCACTCTAGTTCTAGTACATTGTACATTCAAACTTTTCAATACAAAAGATATCCAATTAATTTTAATTGTGGTTTCATATTTAAATAATAGTATTTATAGCAAGATTAACCAAAGTGCCGAAAATGTACCATTGAATATAATTCCGTTATATGCGAATAGATATATATATATATTTTAATATTAGGCAATAAACGTTCGTGGATTATTATTAGTGCCGCTATCACTTTATTGACTTTTTCTCATAAAACTCCCATTAGCGGACTCGGGCGCCACTCGAAAAACTCTGAAAAACAATGGGGGTCCGATTTTGCGAAACGATTTGCGCATATATCCGATGACGTAAAACTCGAGTGGATTAAACTGGCGAAATTGGGCTCGTTAAACGGCGTGCCCTTGGCCGATGTCGACCACGTATTATTATTTGGCATACGATGCTACGTTCGTAAAACCAGATAAGATAATATCAGAACGATGGAAATATTTCGAGCGAGGGAAGTAGGTACATGATGAAAAATAGTACCTACTTCCATCGAAAGTTCTCCAATCCCTGTAAGTCACGAATCGTTAGTGTTCATTTTTAATGCTATCGATTAAAATCGATCTCAATGAATGTTGAAGGCAAATTATGTACAAAAATATGAACCACTTAGTCGTAGTTACAAATCTTCGTGAATGTTATTGTGCTAGTATGTATAGCCGGTTAACCCTTCATATGGTGGATTCTAGCTCCTTTCCCCAACCCCTACCCGCGCGCACTGGTTCGTACAATAGCAGCACAGCCCATAGCCCGATTGACAGTAAGTGAAACAATTGTATAGTCTACCATTGGTTGAATGAGTGTATGGTCATAAAATCGCGTTGTCGACTCGAACCAGCTTAGCCAGATAGCCGTTATTTTATTTTTGTTTGTTATGTTGGTAATGCTAACGTCGTCGCAATGATCCAGGTAAGCTGGCGGACCCTTATGTTTATATGGTATTTCGTATAATTTTGTTCACGTAGTTTTAATAATGTACCTATCGAGTAAAAAAAAAACAAAAAAGGGAGAGTAGGCTTGTTGCTATACCTACATATGTAATCTGCCAGCTGCTACCCTAGATAAAAGTTAAAATTCCACCCTATCAAATGCTCATTCAAAATATAGTGTCTCGTCGGAATTTGAACTAGAACTTTTTCTTGTGTTGAAATGTGGCACATTTTCTGATGGTTATTTATACCCAGGACAATAATTGTCGAATATGACTGGATGTAAAGAAGAAGTAATAAAACGAAGAATGAAACTACGATGGAGCGTTTTTGGAAGAATGAACATAGTTTTTAAATCCAACATTTCGCTATGCTAAGACATACGACCAATGCGTACTGCCAGTTATGACGTGTGGTATAACAAGAAGAGATCGCAAGATGAACACATGGGTAAAAAGGATGATCAAAGTGGAAGATATAGCGGAACGTGTGAAAAAGTTGAAGTGGCAATGGGCTGGACGCATAACGAAAATAATGGATGGCAGATGGACGCGAGAAATACTGGAATTGTATCCGAGAGGGTATGAAAGAAAGGAAGGTAGACTGATTGTGGAGTCAACTGGATGGAGATTGCTCAAGACAGATAGGAATGGAAGAGGATTGGAGAGGCCTTTATCCAGCAGTGGATGGTCAACGGCTGAAAATGATGACGATTGTATAAAATGGAAATAAATAGACGAAGTAGTGGAAAAGCTATCTTCAAACAATTAGATAGACAGCGTTGGATCAAAATATCGGATCACATTCCATCAAAATAGCTGCAAAAAAGTTGTACATTGGTGAACAGTATAAATTAATGTATACATTACATTATTCTGACGCCCTGGGAAAAGTCTTTTTTGAATGATGCACTCTATGAGCTATTCAGTTCAGTAAGTTATGTTTTTCAGGGAATATGTTTACTTGTTCAGTTTGCAAGAAACAAACATATTACCTCCTTTCTAGCATTGCCTGCAGGTTCTGGCTGGTCTATTATAGTGTGATGTAAATAAAAAGCATTCGGAAAGCAGACGGCAGGTGTCCGTAATCTGGCGTTCGCTCCTCATCTAGGTCACGGTGTCAGAAGCGGGGGACAAGGCGTTGCCCCAGGGCGGCAAACTCAGGGGCGCGCGCCCTGCACTCAAAGCGGTGCAACACAACGTGTGCATCCAAGTGCAGCTGTCGACCGAACGCGTGCCAAACCCGTCGTTGCCCTCAACGAGACCACTTTCTTTTTTCGCGATCGACTGACAAATTATGCTAAAATATACATACGATCAAGATACATATATCCTCAACGTTTTATTTTTTTATTTTTTTACACTTCCCCGCTATTCGCACTTTCACACTACGCGCCCTTGACTTTAATACTCCATTGTGAGAGTTTTCGTTGAAACTTTCTGTCGTAGAAACTTTTGAAAACTTCACCGTTACGTCTGAGAAGAGTGTGTATTTATTTTTAGCGCCTCATTAAAAACACAAGCGGCGAGTACTCAAGTTAGTGTGGGTTGGGTGACAGTAGACGTAATACCCTTGAGGTCTTATATTCCTTGGAGGTGCGCCGAGGTCGTTTAGGGGTTAAGAAATCCTCGCCGAAGAAGGTGACCCGTTAACCTTTAAACGCAACGGTGAATATTCATTAGAACTCGCACCCTAATCCCGCCACGTCCCGGCGACAGACGCTCTGCAAATATTCGAGAAGGGCGAAAGGTCTTCGAAACTTTAATTGTTAATTGATCCAATATCGAATAAACTTCGGAAAGGCCCCTCAAAAATATAAATAAAAACAAGAGGACCTCAAGGTCTCCACCTTCGGGCCAAAATCCCTTTGTCGTCGCGACGTGGCACTAAGTAGGTTAAACGTTCGAGTGCACATTTCGCACAGATGCATCGGTGTGACCTCATTTTTTTTACAATGTGGCCAATCGTACAACTCTCTCGGTAGGTAGGTACAATGGTACAACAACAATCGTCGCGGTGAAGGGGTTAAATGAGATGCAGGGAACTTTTCGCTTATGGAGCAGGTGTTGGAAATGCGACATGTGCTCTATACGTGGAAAAGTGGGTGGTCTAACTTTCAACGTGTAGTGTAACTCGATATTTAACCAAGGTGTTGAATAAGAACAATGTGTCCAACTCCTATGACCCTTAAATGTCTAGTGTTGTAAAAGGGCTTCCCTGACACGTCTATACTGCTTCCTGTCTCAAAAAAATTAAATATATGCGATGTTGGTCAATACAGACAAAATTATAGAAACTATCTAGGAAGTGTGTGAAGAAAAAAAAATTCATAGAGATCAATACTTCCTATAAGTTTTGTTTGATAAACTAATTAAACCTCCAGTTTAATATCAAACGTTAGCATGTATACGTATAATACACATACATAGCACGTATAACAAAGGTTGAGGTTACACAAACAGGAATAACACACTAAAAGCCAATAGCGGATAAGCAGGATATTTAATCAGTGAAGTGTTAAGCACACAATGGCAAGGACAAGCTGATAAGAAATCAATATAAAATATCAATACTGCTACAATAACATCACGAGTAGATACTCAATATACAAAAGTTCCAAGGTTTACCGTACTCGTACAAATTTCATACATGATCGTATTTGAACACTTCACGATACACGTGTTATTCATAGTTTCCAAAAATAAACGTCCTCGACTATTCGCGGCTCAAGTGTCTCGAACCTTTTATTGTTTTTGAAAATTACTGTTATTAAGGGATCGTATTGACTTGAAATCTGTTGATAATGATGTTTGCTGGAGTAAGCATAATAATATAATACGTTCCCAGGCCTCGACAGCCGCCGGGTCACGAACCACACAATACGAACGTTGCGCTCCAAGGCCCAAGTTCTGATTGCATTTGCATACACATGCACAATGTGCATTATGCGCACGATGCACTCGCCCACTCCCCGCCGACAATCCCCTTTCTTTTCTTTCTTTTCGATGAGGCATCCTTGCACTTTATTGTTAGAAGAGAATCCATCGGGGCTCAAGCGTTGACCTTTTAATGCACCGCTACCGAATTGAAATCCTAAAGTTAGCCACACATATTACATTATTAAATAGTAAACCAAAAATACAAACAGGCTTAAAACCAAAATATAAAAACCACTAATTTGGTCAACCGAATAATTTTTTTAATTGTTCAGTTTCAAGAAAATTTTAAACTAAAATTTTCTTAAAAAATAACCAAAAAACCGAATCATCATTGAATTGTGTTTGGTTTGCATCTCTGAATGAAAATCTGCTACACACCTACTTTATACATTCAGTGGGAACGTATCTAAGTTCATCAATCTTCAAATTATCATTGATTCAGGGTTGCTTATGTCAATTGTGTCGGACAAGTGCGCAAACGCTCTTAATTCACATGTCAGGTAATGCGGCATATCCTCACATGTCACGGAACTGATTATGATTATGACGAATGGGTCCATAGACTCCTCTTATATCCTGTGACAATAGACGAGTTCACCACGAGGCTAGTGACCCTCTCGTCGAGATCACAACACCGGGTTCATCGTCTCGTGGATATATGTATTTTTTTCTCCTCTATCATACGCGACGACTCTGTAAATAAACCACTTAATTACAATATACAGAGTGCGTTACTGAACTAATCCCACCAACGCTATTTACCCAGCGCATATAAGTAAATGTGTAGACTTTATCAATTTCATCATTTTATCATGAGTTTCGTAGGACGGTTCGACCTATGCGATCGATGACCGCGATCAACGTTGCATTACCTAGGAAAAATTCGAACCAAACCGAACGTGCGAGACGAGTTAATTAATTTTAATTGCTCGAGTTTCTGTAAGAGCGAAATATTAAATATTATTACATTTTAAAACCGTTACGAAATTGCACTGAAAATATATGCCTATTGTGAATATTGAAAAATTAACAAATTTCACACCCACTTGATCGTCAGACTTACATAAATATTCATTAGATTTTTGTAATCTACATATTTCGTATACCGAAAATAAAAGTTGAAAACATTTTTGTGTTATGAAAAAAGCGTGTTTACGCAAAGTCTTATTTACATCGATGAATAATGACTAGGTTATACTAATTTTATAATAATATACTGTTTTTACAAACGATGTTCTATAATTATACCAAAATTGCGTACGTGTGTATTTACATATTTTTACAATTATAGATTGTTCAAAAACCATTAATAAACACGCATAAAGTTTAAAATGCGCTAGCGGTCGTTATTGATATGGATATTAGTCACTGCATGTTTATGGAATGCACTTGACTGCACGGTGATGCACCGGAGTCGTTGTTTTGAATTTTCATAGCACGCAATAGACTGCAAGGTCACGTTTCAAATACCGAAAATATGATAAGGCACATTTGAGAAGGTCACCCTAACTTGTTAAAGGTGACCAAAAACTTTCAATAAAGACGTCTGGATTGAAAAAAAAAAAAACAACGAAACGCAACAACACCACATAAAATTATATCGCAAAACTTACAGTGCGAGTTCGCGTAGTAATGAATTCATTTTCCAACTGATAAATTACCTTATCAGTTTACAGCCGTTTAGCGAGTTATGTTAATTATTATATTATTATCGTGGAAATTAACTTGCGATTATTCCGAAAATTGATACAATATACAACAAATAAAAAAGTATGTATGTATATTGAATTTTTTTTCTTTTTAGCACCGAATCACGATTTGCTTTAGAATAAATTTATCATTCAATGGTTTATTCTCAAATAGCAAGTTTGATTTCAACTCAACTATTAAATTTTAATTGGAGGTAAAAACTTTCAGTCTGTAATTAAATTTTCCTCTAAAGTAACCGTGTAAATGCAATTTCAAGTTTCATGAATTCATGATAGTTCTGTATTCGATGTTTGCTGCACTTATACCAATACCAATCAAGTGAGACCAAACTTTAGCCTACAATAGCTAACTGTCCGATGAAACTTTGCTTACCTCTAAGCCTGGCAAATGTTTTAGCTGAAGGGCCGCATTGGGAATTAAAATATGAGAACGGGTCACCAAATAAAATAAGGTTTTTCGGTAGACGCAATTTATTATATAATAAAAGAAAATTATATATGTACATATGTATGCAAAATAAAAAAATCAGACAATATAAAAAATATAAGCAATATAAACAATATTATAAACAATATAATATAAGTGATTCTTCAATAACTTAATGAGATGAATGCAATTTTTTCATCTCTTTCATAAGTTCTTCAATATCCATACATAGTTGAGATTTTTAAAACTGCTTGTGAATGTTCATCGGTAATGCTTGATCGTAAGGAGTTTTTATTGAGATTCATTATAGAAAATGTTTGTTCACATAATTATATACAAATGTACATATGTATGTAGGCTGATCCAAAAATAACCAACGTTTTTCTAGTAAAATCTTGAAGGTTTGTGAATAATCGACAATTTTTTTTCAATTTTGCGGAAGTCAGCAAATCTGCGAGAAAATCGAAATCCGGTCCAAATTAAAAATCCGGTCAAAGCAGTTACCATTTTAGCACATTCTTCAAATTTATTTTCTGGTATGATCATCGCTTGCATGGCTGGAAAGTGATCAACTGGTTTTTTTTCCGATAAATGTTGTGAAAACAAACATAGTTTTAAATGGAATGCATTCAATCTTATTACCATGTCATGGGCATATATATTTTTTCTTTTATAACACAGAATTCAGAGCGTTTATGTGTGCATGATGTCCAGTGTACACAAAATTACACAATATTTTTACTTTGTTAAAAGAGAATTATCTCATCTTTTAGATCCCATACTCGACGAAGAACCTTTCCTAAGCTTAGCCATCGAATTTGGCTGCGATAGAGAATATCTGAATACTCTGATTCATTTTTATGTTGAATTGATATTGTATATTTATAATTCCGCATAATATATTTTTTAATTCTGGATATAGTCATAGCTATAGATAATAGATATACATAGCTTGCGGGCCCCGCATAAAATAAATGGCGAGCCGTAATTTGCCCAGACCTGCTCTAGGTACTTGGTAAACTAATTGTGATTCGTAAGAGCAAGTCCGCGATTTGCTCTTCAACGGATGATCTATTTGAAGTGATATTTATTTTATATTAGACTTGCTATATCAACCGGCCCGTGTCCATTTTGGATTGCAAATGGTCTTATTTATTTCGACTATTTTTTAATTTATTAAATTTATTTATTTTTATAAATTTTTAAATTTATAAATTGATTAAAAAGCTATTTTTTTAACCAGACGGTGAGTCGCCACCGGTGTCACCGCAACGGATAAGCTGGCAGACGATAAGGCGAAACTGCAACGACATTGAGACGCGCCTAATCAATTTTTTGGAAATGTGCAGCGGTGATGTGTGCGACGTTCGGCACGACCAGAATGCCCTCTGCTGGCCGTTATCAGTGCGGCTTATCAGCATCCTGTATGCCGAGGGCCAAGGTCGCCGGGGTCTGCGTGACTTTGACCACGACCCTGTATGTGTGCATAGCATAATTATTGTTTTTGGCAGACGTCAAATTAAAAATACATCACCTAAATGTACCTATGTATATAATAGAACTTTTGAACTACCAGTGCACAGTGAGTCACGTGTCGTTTTACATAGATAAACTAACACGTTATGTATATGTATGTACATATGTACATATATCGTGTTTTGATTTTGCCCAATTTTCATGCAAAGTTGTATCTGTAGATAGGCGAAATAAAATTTCTTTGTCTTTTATTATTCACTGCCAATTCACACAATACATACATACTCTTGTTGTATCATAACCCAACTTTATCAAATCTAAATTTGACTATTGACTATATTTTTCTCACTTAAGGATGGAAGAAAATAAACACAATTTAAAATAATTGACTAAGATATGAGTTAAAATTATTGAATTATTTCAATGATTGGTTTACTACAAGATTCAAAAATTCAACATTTTCATATATGTATTTATACACAGTATACACATGCAAATCTAATCAATGCAATACAAAATGAAACACAATGCATGAAAAATTGTTTCTATGAAAACAGCTGTAACATTAAATGTACTTTAAATAATACGACACAGATTTTACTATCATTAAATGTTACGTAAGATCCAGTCCACTCAGAGAAACACGGAAAGATGTATGCTTGGTGGAACAAGAAGACGAATACATGGACCAAAGTGGCAGATATAGCAGAATGGGTGAAAAAGTTCAAGTGGCTATGGACTGGAGAAGAATCGTCCACACCGAGCGAGAAGAATGGATGGCAGATGGACGCGAGAAATTCTGGAATGGTTTCTGAGAGAATGTGAAAGTAAGCAAGGTAGACCAAATAGACGATGGGCTGATGAATTGAGAAGAATGTGTGAAGCCGAGTGGATGCAGATTGCTCAAGACACACAAAGGATTGGAGAGGCCTTCATCCAGCAGTGGATGGTGTACGGCTGAGAACAGCTGAAAAATATTTTTGAATATACCATATTTAGCCAGGCGATTGCTCAGTGGTTAGAGCGTTAGTTTCTTGAGTGAAGTTCCGGAATTCTATATCCGTATGTCGAAATAATTTTATCGACAATTTTAAATATCGTCATTGGCGAGATCTGGTCTGATCTACATTACTAAATTCAGACCGGCCGGCCGGTCTGAATTTAGTGGCCGTCTTTTGTTTGAATTTGTCAATTTATCTAACTTATGTATTGTGAGACAATTCCACCAAAAATTGGTACCACCTATCCATTATTCCTATGTTAACCTATTATCAGGTCTGGATCATTTTGTTCTTAAGCGCGTTCTACATTCGCGCGCGAACAACGGCGTGAATCAATGAGTGTGGAGGGACCTGTTTTCGCGCAGAGTTCGCGCCAAATTCCCCAACTTGTTGATTAACTTGGAAAAAGTAAGCGGAAATATGTCATCTCACCATGAAAACTAAAACTAATACGGAAACATGCCTAAGCGCGATATACACATAAAGTAACAAATACATTTTTTTAACGATAGCGTGAACATGCAAACACACATAAAACACTTACAAAAGTGCATTGTGACTGCACGTCACAGACAGACAGCGAAGGTCGCAATGTTTAGTTGTCAGCTCGGTGGCGCACCGAAATAAACACTCGGTCGTATCGATCCGTCCCAAGTGCATGATGCGAGAGAGTGCATTCGAGCGAGATAATAACCGCTCAATAAACACCGATTGTTTATGCTCATTGCAAAATGCATTCCGCGCAAACGTACATATGTATGTATGTACATAGGTTTGCGCGCGCGTGTCGAATTCGCACATCTCAACGCAAAATCAAATGACGCACACAATCCAGTCGAAGATCGGAAAAAAATAGTGTCACTCATCTCTTGTGATTAAAAAATAATAATAATAAATCATTAAATAAGCGAGCCACCTTGCGAATATTTTCCCGATCGTTCGCGTAAACAAATTGCTCAATTTAATAAACACAAAGTGCACTATTAATGCATATCGATCGATCTGGCCAAGGTCGAGTCGTCGAACTCATTAATTGACCTGTAATCCATCGTCGCTTGTATTATTGACCAGAACTGTAACGATAGGAATGTTTACATAAAAACTTCCATTGAAATCTATCGAGGAATAATGCGCAATACATAATTTTGAGTTTGGGTTCGTAGATACAGTTTCATTTCAATTTGGCACCTGAACGGAAACCCAATTCGTTTAATGGTTCTGTGACAGTTCGAATTTATATTAGCCGTCAAGTTTTGGTGAGTATTCAAAGGCCCTCACAAACCTGAGCGATATCGCTGCGTCAAGTTTTCGTCCTCTATCGTCGTTGATTCGTACCAATGCGAATTATATCGGTGCTAATGGGGCGTCAGTTTGACGCAGCGAAACCGCCAAGGTGTGTGAGCGCCTTTAATCGTAAAGTGTATCGCTTGTATGAAATTAGTAAATGGCATATATGTACATACTGATATTTATAGGAATAACCGATCGCATTGACGTTGACTATAATGTTGTTAACATCCTTTATCACTGTAAAGGACTCTAATGTGAACGATAAAGGAATCGATAGTTTCTACGATAATTAAACTGGGCAGTTTAATGGTGATTGAGATTCTAATCTACAACTAACTATAAACGCAACGTTAAAGCGTGATGTACATAAATACTACATATTTTGGAATATTAAAACCATAACGTTACAAAATGAGTTAATATAATTTGAACCGCCAACAAAATCCCCAGTTTTTCGACTAACAATTCGTTTTATTTATACTGTTTTTTTTTTTACGCTCGTCTTATTCAAATCAGGGGGTGCTAAGTGGGCTTTAGTCGTCGGATGGGATCTCAGTCGCCATGGGAACGTTAGCAAAATCCAATGCAAATTTGTTGGATCAAATTCGAGGCTCACGCACGCCAAGGGTGGTTCGTGAATTAATCAGCAGCCGAAAAACGGCCGAATTCGACCTTGTCTCAAGACTCATTTGTATATTAATCGAGTTCTAAAAGCGAAGAAGCCTAATCAATTATGCAAAAAAGAAGTGAGCTAAAACGTAATGAGTACGAAGTTCATACAATCAGCGAAGGGCTAATTCTGTATCGGACACCATGTGAATACTCATCGTATGTATACACGTGTCAAAGAATTACGCGAGTATTTGTTTAGTAATAATAATTAATTAAATAAGCAATAATAAACACTGACATTATCTACAATGTTTCCTTCGATAGAATGTCAATGACCTGTGCTAAAAATATATATGTACGATCATTGGGTAAGTACAAACAAATAGTATTTCACAATATTTTGAAAATGGAAATTATGTACAACTGATGGTATGTATGTATGTATGTATGTATGTATGTAGGTATGTTTGTCAAGGCAGATGAAGAAAAACTCACTAAGGTAACGTGCTGCACATCACTGATCGCTTAATTATTATTTAACTATAAAACGTCACGTATTTATTATTATACTTATTTATTCCATATTTTAATTGGATTATTATTTATTTTTATTAAAATAGCTTTAAAAGCTAGTTACAAACAAAAAATAAACTTAAGCTAAAATTACAAATTACACTTAATTAATTACCTGTAGCACTTGTAAAGAGGTGCTGTTTTAAGGCTGCCAGGAATCTATTAATTTGGTTTATTTTTCTAAGACCTTCTGGCAGTCCATTGTATTCAACAATACCCTTGTACAAGATACTTCTTCTAGATCGACTTAATTTTAAATTCTTAGCTATCTATTAACGTATTCTCTCCCCTAGTATTATGATACCCCCTTATTAAATACTTATTTAAATAATTTGATAATAAATTCTCATATAACTTAAAAATATATACTATTATTTGTACAGATGAACTCTTAATAAGTGTGTGATGAGTTGCATAATAATTTTACTTAATTTGACAATACAACACCTTAGCGTTCGTTGTACAAACATTCGAATTGTAGCTTCCGATTTGAATTTCAAAAATATAAAAAATAGGCGAGTTTCATTACGCGAAAATTAGTTTATCGTCACCAAAAAGCATTATTAGGGTGACGTTAAATTGAGTCAAATATTAGGATTATTAAAAAAATTTGCAGAACGTATCGACATTTTCGACTTTCTGGCAATTACTGGTTAATTGTATATACATATGTATTTATAATGTGATTTACTGTAAGTACAGTTTACAAAAATTTTGGTTTTTGGGATAATTTTACTTGTACAAAACGCGTCCTCAGAGCACAAAGGTAACATGTGCAAAATAGTAATTTGTTCAGGGCAGCCAAGTTTGAAATGTCATCATAAATCAGGGCACTTTATATACGAATGGTAATTGTACATATTGTACTCTAGATTTTTAGATGCTATTTCATTCTTATTGAGTAATTGTGATGGTTTTCCCAGACATGTCACATGTGTGCTTCAAGAATATTAGTAAAACTATTGTACTTTGTGATGCCAAAAAAAATTGTGACGTAATTCGGATATGCCACTTGACTGCCCTAAATAGAATAATTAAAAAAAGAAAAAAGGAACAAAGTCGGATTCATCTCATATTGGCAAAATCTTTGACATGTCACCTTTGTGCTCTGTGAACGCGATATGTGTATTTTCATAATATGTATATTGTACATACATATGAACATATTCGTAAACATTTATTGTGATTTATAATTTAAGCGTTTTTTTAATGTTTACTTGCGAAATCCACGTAGTCTGCCGCATTCGACACATCGCTGAAACTACAGTGGCGTTAGTTATGCTTTGATTTTCCGGCTTTTCATCTCCTATTGTGGCATGACCAAAGCTCTAATAGAAAATAATACGCGAGCACAAAAGTTGACATTGACGCAACCGGTATGTTACACAATAACACAATATAGATACTACACAGACGACCAATTGTCGTATCACAGTCGTTAAGCAAATTGGTCGAAAAATCATCCCGATCGTTTTGGCCCTCATTAGCGAGCTATTTAGCAGATAGACGAGCTCCTTAAACTATTATTCTATCTTTGTTAAATAGCATGTCAAATAAAGTGTCCTTATTTATACTGTACGTGCCACTGAAGAGAATGTGTATTGTGCTTTTTTATCGCGATGGAAACATTGATACTGTGCGGAATGATATTTGAACGCGATACAAGTGTGTGTTGGTTATTTATTTGCATTGGGAATATTTGAGAGTCGCTGGCGAACCAAACACAATAATGGCGAGGATGATACCGCGCACTGTTGTCGGGTCAGCGACCGTCCAAGGTCACCAATTCAAGGCCAACGCTCGCGACATCCGCGCTATACCCCCACACCGGCGCTTCTCAAACCGCTCCACGTGCGAACTTTTGCGTTACAATTTAAATTGGCACACACTACGCAATACAAAATGTAACAGTGCGGTGTCGTTTAAAATATAGGCACAGTACATACTTAAATTCGTTGATAAAATAAAATATATACTAGACAATCCCCAGGCTAATAAATAATCGAATAATCGAATCGCCATATTTTACATTGAACTAGCTATATTTTTTACTCACGGCAATACCAAATCTGTTTCGGTTCTATTTTACATTAGCTGGAATAGTCGACGTTGTACAGTTTATTAAAGAATAAATTCCAAACGCACTTTATAATATGTGCTAGAGGCCTTATGTTTTACTTTTTTTTTTTTTTTTTTTAGCTAAGTAAATTTCGCGAATTTGATGGCGAGGTAGATGGCGACTAATTTCTTACGTAAAAAGTCGATACCAAAAATAAACAAGTTGACAACCCCTACTATAAGGTAATTACAATTAATTTATAGTATAAGATAATTAAGGCTTATAGATTCACACGATTATAAGAAACACCTCAACAGAATTTGGCTTTGATTAGTAAAACGGTGTGGAAATGTATAAGGTATAAACAAACAGACTGGAATAAGTCTTACTACTTTATCCATATCGGATAAAGTAATAAAAATAAATAAATAAATAAAAAATAAATATGTATTGTGATCGTGCAAAAATTCGACCTCGTATCATCTCAGGTATCATCTCCTGATCACGTTTTCATGATTTTTGGAAAATGTCTGTATGTCTGCGTGTTAGGCGGATGTGTGTAGAATCACTATAACTCAAAAACCGTTTATCCTATTACACTGAAACTTAATATACCTACATATATGTATATACATATATATAGGTTTTTTGCCGGCCATTGCAATTTATAAGGCTTTCAAAAAAATTCAACCGGAAAGTCAACCGGAAGTGATACTTTCCTTGGAAAGCCACCCAATTTTTATCATTTCAAGTTTCCTATTTCAATTTCCATGCAATACTTTATCATTTTTTTTTTTTTTCAAGTTTCCTATTTCCATATTTCCATGCAATACTAAAAACATGGGTTTATGGGCTTAACTTTTTTTAGCTGGCGGCAAGATTTCTTAACATTTTTAGATGGCCATAACCCACTGGCGCGACAGGTCGCGCGCGGCACGAGTTTTTCAGTACATATACTATCACAAAAATTAGTATCTTGTCCTTTTATTTGTCCCAAAATAAGTTTTATATATAAGTAAATATTATTCGTCAAATGATTCAACGGTCATTCTGCAATAATAAGTTGTAAAACTTCTCTTCATGCCTGCGCAAATCTTTGTAAAGCGCCTTTTATATGACGTTCTACATATGTATGTACAAATACGGGATGAACCCAGTATTTTCATTTCACTTTTTTGCGACGACGATTCTGATAAAGCTAGCAGAGCACAAACGGTGTTATTTAATTTACAACCCTTTAAATCTGAAACACGGATATTGGATGTCGAGTTTATTATTTATGTTTATTATTATTTTTATTATTATTATTATTTATGTCGAGTTTGTTATACAATATCAGTGCAACATGCGTCTATTGTACTTAAGTACTCTTCCTTTCAATAGAAGGGAACGTTTTGAGATGAAGTCCCAAAACTTCGATCCTATTGTTTATTTTTTTCTTGCCGCGTCTTGCCGCGTGGTGTTTGGTCGCGCCTATCTTGCCGCGCGCGACGTGTCGCGCCAGTGGGTTATGGCCCTTAGATTGTGGGTCGGGGATCGATGCCTCCGGAGCCGCATGCGGCTCTGTATGAAAACCTGCGGCTCTCGCTGTTATCTAACGTTTTGCGTGAAACACAAAACGTTGACACACAATTTACACAAAATCAAAAAGAATCCTATTTCCATAATTTCATGGTTATAAATAGCTTTGAGATAGTTTATCAGATTAAATTTTATAATACTTTTTAGTAACAAACTATCGAAAATTAAGAAATATCATGGAGATGATCTTATTTCCTACAGCTATCCATTTCATAAATGAACAACATTTAATTTGATTTTGAATACATACATACATATGTATGTATATTGTTGCGTAAATAATGTTGGCGTGGTGTGGTATCCGTCGATATGTGATTAAACTTCTGGTAGTAATTTAAAAATGTAATTTATTTGATGACTATACATTATACAGGTGATGGTTTGATACAGTGTGTCGTTATATGTCGTAAACTAAGCAATGATGACACGTGAGTGACGCCTAGCTGTTGCACGGTCCAGAGTACCGCTCTGATGACGCGACAATGAGGTGACGTTCGTGTTGGCTGATAGTTGCAGCAGTAGGTGGTGGTCCTCGATGGAGAGAGTTTTGGATGGTTCAGAGAGTGAGAAAATTGACCTATGTATGTATGTATATGCGAATAATCGTGGTATTATATACTCTCAAAATGCGCGTGTAGCATTTGATACGATTACAGTAGTGTGAGTTCAACCGAGTTTAGGTGACATTGACAAAGACGATTTTATTGTGTTTGCTCCATATGTCGTATTCCTTCTATAAGCTTTTCGTCGCGCATTTGGTGCGTTTATACTGAAAGAGGTCACGTTTCAGATGTGTGATGCTTTTTATGGGTTTGCTCCCGTTACGCACTTGATGCATTTGTTCCAGAAAGGTCACCTTTGTTGAGGTTATTGAGTTGACGGTTGACGGGTAGTGTGTCTCCAAACTATTTGTTCCGGATGGTGTCATGTTGGGAGAGACGCATTTTTATGCGTTTACTCTAGATTCGTTTACGATTATTGACGAATGTCGGGATTCCTACAATATAATCCGAAAATAGTATGTTTTTTTTGCAAGGATTTCTCTAATTTGGCTCTTAGCTTGAAAAAGGTTCCCGACCACCGATTACGATGAAAATATTGATTACTTATTGTTTTATAGATTTAGAACGATTTCATTAAAACAAAATGTGTTCTGAATTAGTCAAATTGGTTTGTTTGCGAGTACATATGTACATATGTATTCTCAACGCTGCAATTATTATAAGCCATTAGAAAACGTGTGCCGTAATTTCAGCTCCACCCCTCAATTGCGTCGTTGTATACAACATTGTTCTTCGGTTTCGTTCGAAGTCATTATCCGTAAAGGTCATGGACGAAACGTAAAACGCGCCAGCGCCAAAATCAGGGCCATTAAATGTTATTAATTAGAGCGATTATGCAAAAGAAAACGGTTGGGGGGGGGGGGGGGGGCCTTTCGGCGAAATGGGCTCATTAACTTTGATCATGTTCATATTCAGCATTTCATCATACTCTTTTTATTTTAAGAACACGTGTGGGTGTGTGAAGAGCTGCCAATCGCTTCAATTACAAGTGTTTTGATAAAGGTATATTTAAATAGCATCCACGTGGTTTTGATTCAGTTCCAGGATATCGCTTGAGGATCGCATTTGCAGAACGATACAGTTTTACAGTAATAATGTCAACTCATTTGATTTTATTGAAAGAGGCGTGACGATACAACCACGCGTTTACATCTGCTAAAATTTACAATGCATATCGAAGCCGAATCAAGGTTGTGCGATCTTGCAAATTTTTCTGTCACTATCTAATTTCGTCGCTTCGTAGAAGTCGTCGACTGTTGACCGAGACCTCTACTAGGATGGGTCGATATCGATTTAGCAAACATTTCAACACAACAGGCGATTTTGTAGCAGAGAAGAGGTCATTTTTACATCTGCCGATTGATACTGAACCAATTTTTCTTTCGTGTATACTTTGATAGTAGGTACTATGGAAAAAATTATCACGAACTACATATGTACATATACACATACAAACCAATACTTATTATGTCTACTAGCAAAATGTAAATTACGTAATTCTTCACATATTCGGACAATACCTTCCGAGTGATTTATTTCCGAAAAAAAAATGATGAATATGTACGCGAATGTACATATGTATGTATGTATTTACTTAATGAATAGTTTCCAGAGCGTTCACCTCGCTAAAAGCGTTCACGGAATCTAATGTTAGACACTGGGCTCGTTATCTGGCTCGCTGTTGAGAATTAACCGTTTCCATTTCGGCCATTGACTTCCTGGATCAGATTTACATCATCCAGTGCTATTTCAAAATTTGTGAAGATCTATGGTCAATCCGAATTGCGAACATATTACACCAAACGACGCGTCGGTTGGTGTAATATGTTGGTACATATAATACGCGACGCTTCGAGATTGTGGCGTGTTTTTTTCCACGTATCAATCATTTTAAATATAGCCAACTAATGCTTCAAATAAGTTTGTACACAAGTCATCAACCTCTGTGCTATTGCTATTGTATTCAAATTTTTGTGTTTCAAGTTTAATTTCTAAATTTGAAGTACACGGTTGGAGGAGTTGTATTTACGGTTAAATTAATGTTTAATGTCGGTATTAAGAGTTCAATATTGTATGTATAACTTTTATACTGTGTATATGTAATATTGCTCAATTTGTTTAAAACTTGTGTGTTTTGAAATAATTTAGCTGAAAGTTAACAGAATTGTTTTCTTCGGTTCCTTTTTAGTACACATACTTTACATATACTTAGTTCAATTTGTTCTGACAAATTGCAGTCTGTAGTGTTGTATTATCGTGTGTACATGTGTATTTTTTTTCAAATTTTCTTTGAATTTGTTATGTTGTATAGTTGTATATTGCATACATTGCAGATTCTTATGTATTTGTGTGTAAATTATAGCAACTATATTGCTCTTCTTAAATGTTAAGATAGGATGGTATAGGTTTGGGATTCATTGTGTAAATAATTGAATTCAATAAAATTATAATGTGAAGAAAATAAAATGCAGTTTAAATTTCACCAGACAAAGTTTTTTTATTCTTGACGACCTCTCATTTTCATTATTTAACAATAAATTGAGAACTGACCCATGCTTACAAAATACTAAACATACACACTTGGCAACCATCTTAGATTGTTAATGTTTTTTTTAATAATTATTATTTATTATTATTATACTGGCAGGTATGATATGTCACGGCCGTACGAAATATGCAATTTTTTTAATAGGACACCCTGTAGAATTACAATGTGGCGCCGACGATAGGACCAGAACTGGAGCTCGCTTGTGCACCAACCCGTTTCGAACGCCTTGAATTCGGTTTTCTATAAGTAAATTTGAACTAGAAAAGGCGTTCGTAGGGCTTTTTGTTTGTGTTTGTATTATTATTTTTTTTGGTTTTGCAAGGATGCTCCAGTTTGGTACTGACGGCTTGACTATACAAGATTAGGAGTGCAAATTGGGGGGGTGACATGTCATTCCCGCCTCACTGGGCCAACGCAGTGACACTATTCGGTGAGGAAATGATTTGACATGAAAACACGGTCACAAACAAACATATTTTTCATTTAAATTTAATTATTTAATAACTGCAAGAACTGGATTTTTGTTTTTAACCTTGTCGCAATATGATACAATGATAAATGGATAAAAAGACAATTAATTACATTTTGATTCATTTTGTTTAAGAGCTATTTTTCTTTTATACAATTGTTTTTTTTTTTTTTGTAATGAGACAACCGTATTTTAAACGGCGACTGTCGGATGCATCCTGCCACTGAAGTGCGGCGTTGTAAACGCGCCCTAAACATTATTACATACTAACACAGAGAGATCTCGCTCCAGCGGAGGGATGCATTTGATTTTTTACAAAAAAAATTACAAACAAAACAAAATTATACAGGAAAACAGTATGATGTTTAAATGCAAAAAAACACCTTAAAATTTAAATGGTCCAGGCGAATGATTAAAAACATACTATCGACACAGTTAAATATCGCCGGATGCGGGGGGGTTGGTTTACAGGGGGTGTTTGAATGTGTTTTGTGAGTGGAAAACGATGGATAAGTACAAATGATAGTTGCGGCGAATCGACCGGATTTTATTTAGATACAAACTATTCGTCGATTCGGACACAATCGACCTATTCTTTTTATTTATTTAATTTATTACATACGTTTTACTAAGTGGGGTTTTAACATCGACCATGCTCGGCAAAAATAACATTTACACAAAAGACCGGTTTTTTTTTTGTATAATGACAGTCGTGCGACAGATCGGTGCGATCTGTCGCAGCAAGAGATCGCGGCCGATCGGGGCGGCGGCAACGCGCGTTTTTTAAACCGCGCCTGCCCTAATCAGACACCCCGACACGCCTCATTTTTCATATATTCGTATATATATATATATTTTTAAATATTTTAAATACATATTTTATTAATGATAAAGTTTTTTGTTCACACGTACTGTTTTTTTATTTTTTTCCTTTTAATTAAATTATTCACTAAATAGCGATAGAATGAAAGAAATGCCGCAGGACCGGTACCGTCCCGGCCCGCTCTGTACATATTCATCAGAAACTGATCGAGTTGATTGCACATCTCCTCTAATTTCACCACCTTTTCTATTTACACAAAAAAACGAAAAAAAAAAATCTAGCGGGGGCCGCTAGGCACGCAAAACTGCTCTCACAATTTTAATTTAATAATACAAAAACGTAACATTTTCATAGAAAAAAGGTAAAATAAAATAATCCGATTTACTTACAATAAATTAAAAAGTCAAAATATAAAACATTTTGATCCGGGCTTAACTATTTTTTTTAAATTATATTAGGCGAGCGCGAACCGCTCTAGCGGTTTCAAAAAACGCTTACTTACAAACGAAAATCAACGGGCGGGGTGATCAAATAATATTAACAACACGAGATGGATGAAGGGATGAAAAATGATCGATTACTTTTTGTACGACGCCTCCGTTTTGTTTTTTTTTTATCTTTTATACAATCTAACTTAACAAGGTAAAATTAATTCAATATAATAAAAATGAAAAATTTATCACAAATATATTAATTCAAAAATTTGAAAAACCTAACTTAAGTCATTTTTTTCATTATAACACAATTAATAGGATGGTGCCGGACGTTGTCCGCATCGAAATATTTTTTATCATTTATAATTAATAATTATTTACAGCACATCGACACATGAGTCCTTTGCCGGCCGACGGGTTATTTGGTTTTTTTTTAAGGCGGGCGCACGCGCGACGACACTACGCCTCCAGAAGTAATTTGTGAGGGCGGTAGGGGGGGTGCGGGGGTGACTTCTTCGAAAGGTTCAGGGGTTGTGCAGAATCCGCAATGTCCACCTGGAGTTCCAATCGAGGTGCTTGAGGTATTGGCGCTGGTGCTGGTGGTGCGGGCCAACGCGTACGGAACGAAGGCTCTCGCGCACCTTCACCACGCATAATATAATTTTGGATAATGTCTGAACGCTTCATCTGTTCAGGTGTCATACGTGGACCCTCCATCAGTGATCTCGCAAGCACTGAATGCGTGCTGGATAGCGAGGGACCACCGCGGGATAAGTGCATCTGAAGCTGGGACGGCCTCGATGTACCAGACCCGCTGGGACCGCTTGAACTACCTGGACTCATGGCAGGCGGACTGATCATTGCTTCAGCTTCTGCCGAATCTCGTTGTCTCATGGCGCGGAACTTTTTATGGGGTTTGTACGCTTCGTCCATTAACGAACTGGTATCGTACAGAGGAGGCGCTTGTAATACGCGCTTTAACACAGGCATGTCCTCAACGGGACGCCGCTCTTCCACTCGCTCTTCTAATGATGAGCGAGGACTCGAACTACCGGATGATGTACCCGGTCGTTTCTCATGCTTTTCATTTCCTGACTCAATTCCTGAATCGGTGGGTGAGTCTAATTTCCTATAGCGTAAGTGGGGATGCTGATGGGCGTGGGGGTGTGTGTGCGGTGGGCGGTTTAGTGCTGTCACTGTTAAACCGGTAGGTCTTGGTGTTGATAATTCGTCTTCTCCTGATGAGGCAGAGCCACGAGAACCACCAGAATCGGCACGAGGGCGTACAGGACAACGCGCTCCTGCTAAGGTCGCTGCTAATAATGGCGCACCGGCGAACTGCTCTGCTTCTCCAGAGCACATCGATTCAGTGCTGGATACCGAGCCTAGCGGACTTTTTTTAGCATCATCCATCGTGACGTCTGAACTCGACGACCACGATGAACTACCGGCTGGACTTTTACTGCTATCGTCTTCCATCTGCCACATCTGTTGGCGCAACAGTTCTTTGTGTTCCGTTCTGAACACAACTAACTTTTCCGTGTGCAGTGTGCTGAGTGTGCGAAGATCGGGCAGAGTTTTCATGAGCTCGTGCAAGAACTCCGGTTGTCCCGGTCTGTTTTGGCTGATGACTGTCTGCAAGCACGATTTCAACTTGGAGTACATCCTTTCGACGAGTTCGATGTTGCGTAGTCCGGGTCTGTCGGGGGTTATCAAAACTATGGCGCAAAACAAACCCACTTCCGCGTCCGTTAAACACATTGAATTTATTCTCTCGGCGAACTTGAACGTGGAGTCGACGAGGAATCTGGCGTTGGCACCGTTCTGGATGGAGTCCCTCTTCATGATTTGGCCGTTCAGACAGATGATGCTGTTGATTGGCGCGTCGAACATGCATATGAGTCTGACGAAGAGTGCGTCAAACAGACCGCTCTTGAGCAGTGTGAACTTATCATCTTGGGTGAGGAGTTGGAAGCCGGGTATTAAACCGGCAAAGTCTATCACACCACGGATCACGTGGGCGAAACGTTGGGAGAATTCCTTTTCAGACTGTAGCTCGGGTGCCGGATTTAATGGGCAAGCCTGTAACAACAAAAGAGCATTCGTTAATATAAAATCGTAAAATGTGCCGTTTTATACCATTGTGCCATTCATACCAAATAAAAGGAAGGGGAGAGATATGGAACAACCTTTGTTTAATTAATCAAGGTCGAAAGGGACGAATCGATAACATCAACTCACAACAGACCGAATTGATATTCAAACAGTTGAACAAAGGAAATTCGTACTGATTGATATGACAATAGGAAGACCTGACCTTTCTAGGGAAGTTTAAATTGACCTTTTCGCTTAAAGGAGACCGGTTATACCGGCTATCATCATTGCATTTACTTTCCTCTAGGAAGCAACCGGGCAAGGTTGCAGCAGCAGCAACCAACGGCCTTTGGACGCGATTTACAGCTATTCACTTCCTAGTCACCTTCTAGCGATTCTCGGATCAGTTTTAGTGCCATCTTTCAAATCAAAAGTACCAGATCGACATAACGTACAAGAGCTTACACGGAGAGAGTCCCAGTAGTGTTTTCACGGTGAGTTTCCCTTTGGAAACCTTGAGCGTTTCCGTTGTGAGACAAGGTCGACCAGTCTGGTCTGGTGGGACCGTTCGTTCTGGTTGCGTTAACTTCAATTACACGAGGGGTTCGAACCCTCCTCGAAACATACAGATGCCGGAAAAAGTAACACACGGCTGTTTTTAATTGTGTATACGCGCTTTCACCGTGCTCGACCATGCGTCCTTTGATAATTCGTATCAATGGGAGGAAACCGCCACTGTCCGTTCCGAGAGCGTCGTCGCTCGACCGAACATCCTCCACATCCTATCTGTGTGTAGGGATGCGAACAAAGGGCGCAACCGCAAAGTCGAACATCCGCTCACGATAGTAATAAAATCAAAAATAAAAGAAAGTCGACAATTTTCAGTAAACGCGGCCTTGCGAGCAACCTTGCCTTGGGACATCCGCGTGTGCACGCCGAGATTCTGGGTACAGCACTCCTCGAAGAACACACTTTCACCGCGATCCGAATGACTCTCTGAATCATCAAAAGTATGCCAACAGTACTAGTTTTCGACGGCTGATCCTACTGCCCAATACGTGAACTACTTTACTTATTCTACTTGGAAACTACATGGTTTCGGTTCAATACATTCATACGTCAAAGTTAAACGAGCATTTTTGTCACGCATAACTCTTATCAAATTCACAAGGTTGAAGCTGCGCATAAATAGTATACAATCTATTGTTGTAACCGAAGCGTTTTATCGCAGCGTAGAGAGAACAAAAAAAGGACACGTTCAGAGTGAAAAGAAGCTAGTAAAGTGTCATTTCGAGTAATAAAGTACAATAACGATCCACGCGCCGGTCAATGTCAACTCATTGTTACGATATAATACAAAATTTTATGTCTGCGTCAACCTTGGATGATGAGTGCTCGCGACAAAAGATTTGCACATGCGTCGAGCGCAAAACAGAGATATGCGCGCGCGCGTGCGTATCGAAAAACGCACACGTGTAGCATTTGAATAGGGGTAAAAAGGTACGGGATGTTCGTCCTTTCAGTCTTTTTTTTTTGTTGTATTTTATATGGAAATGTAAAGGTACTGACCAGGGTTGGCACCGAGTAGGTGGGGCAGTCTCTCGCTCGCGCACGCATGGAGGCAACCCTTTCACGTGTGAATTCACATGTGTCCAGGTGCGCGCGGATGACTCTAGCTGCGAGTCGGGGTTCATCTTCGAGCTCCAGGGCGGCAGCTCTTTCGGCAGATCTGCACGTGCTCGACTGTTGCATGGCGGCGAGGATTCGCGCCTTTTCGCGCTTCGGCACGCGACCAAATCGCACAGCTGTAACAAAAACAAAAAAAAAAATTATGATAACTGTTACGACATAGTCAAATGGGACATTAATGTGTGCGCTATCTATTCAAATCAACATATCTTCGATTAATTTCGTACTAAGGTCTTGCGGATTTAATCGAATACATACATAGTAGCACAACAGCATTGGCAATCTGTACAAGGTGCAAAGTGCGATGCGGAAAAGGACTAGACGGGCATAACTTCCGCGATCGTCCGCATCGAATGTGACCGTTAAAAATACATACATAGTTTACATACGTATACGTATGATCCCTAATAAATAAATGACGGTGAAAAAAATGAACAAAAGTGCATTTGTGGGATGTCATCCCGCCTGTTGCCTTTGGGGATTTTGGGGTGGGCTTGACGAAGGGCAAGGGATCGCGCGCGAGCCAGACAGATGCACGCATAGGTGCATCGACCTCGAGGGCCCCCCAAAAAAAAAGGGGAACAAAACGGCAACACGCGTGAATAGAGAGAGGAAACTATGGGGATGGTGATGATGCCCTTCAGACGCCCTTGTTCGTCCGTCTCGAGGACCTCTGCCGCGCGCGTCATATGCCCTCTGCTGCATCACCCCAAAAATTGAACCTATTATTATAACGTAACGGTTCCATTTCTTATTATTTTTTTTATATTGTGGTAGGTTCTAACTTTTTTTCTTCCTTTCGCGTCTACTTGGGAACATATGCGTAGTGGCAGAAGGCACCCCAGAAGTTGGTGGCGTGTGTCGGAGGCCAGGTGCAAAAGGCAGCTGGCTACCGAGGAGGGCGCAGGTCAGCGCCCTCGACCCAGGACAACAACCCAAAGCACCCTTCAAGCCCACAGACAATCGTACAGAATTTTCCGACAAATCGTGACACAGATGAGCGCTCCAATTCGCGCCGAGTGAAAGTGAGTAAGACGGTAGCGGCAGAAAGTGAAATGACCCGATCGATCGCGCGGATCACTGATCATTTGCATAGTACAACAATATAAGCATTGTTTGAACAATTTCAACGAAAATATACACGGAATACGCGCATACATACATATGTATATACGGATACAGACGAGAAATGGCAGTTATTGAAGAAGAAGAATAAGCAATGTCACGAAACTGGAACGGAGAAAGTAAAAGTTTTCGGTAACACACTTCTCGGCGAACGGGTCGACTTTTCTCTCCTTGTACATATATCAATTTCACGCGCGAAACAATGGACGAGAGACACGCTTCATATCATACTCATTTTTACTTCATCCATATAAATGTAATTACATAGCATGTAATAAGTTTTACAAAACTTTTGAGGATGGAGAATTGCTTTACGTTGAGGAAAGTCGAGTATGCTTTCGGAAATAATAGGGGGTTGCGTTTGAGTCAGGGTGAATGCACTGCGTAATAATTAGGGAGAAATTTTTCTAGATTCAAACAACTAACAAAATCCCCATCTGTATAAATTTGATTGTAGTCGAAAACTGAAGGAATGTTATATATTCCCCACGAAATAAAAGTTTTTTGAAGTTTATTTTTATCGTAAAATTATTTCAAAGACAATTATTACATGACTTATGAGTATTTTTAAACTAGACACTCTAAAGAAAATCGTTATTAGATTTCAACCCTGCGGGTTGAATTTATGAACATTTTGACGCCGCACGACTTTTCAAATGACTTGCAAACATTCCAAATAGGAATTGAACGTCACCATTTGAATATTTTCAACTTTTGACGGTTGCAAAATACACACAGGGCAACCGACCGACCGACCGACCGTCTACGACCGAGACCGTTCGAATTTAAACATTTCGCAACGGGTGCAAACATTCTGCAAATTTGGCGACACTTTCGTTGAAAGAAAGTTCACACACACTCGCACAATGCCGTCGAACCGCAATCGCAGTTTTCGTTTTCTTCGTACGATATTTATCGTCGTGAAAACGCGGCGGCGTCTCTCGAGCGACCCACAAAAGTGTTACGGACTTTCTCGGGCTCAGTAGGTCGACTTTTTAAAACTACCAATTGCACATTGGCAGGACTACAATAATAATAATGATGATAATAATAATAATAATAATAACGATGACAATAATGATAATGATTAATAATACACAGATGCAAAAGGATTGCAATACGTACGAGCATTGTGATATTTGACGACGCCGTTGAGGATTCCCTTCAAGATCGGCAATTCCTCACTCATTTTTAATACCATCAAAACTATTCACTAACACTTTTAACAAATAATAGGAACTTTTCGTTTTCTTTTTTTTTTCTTTCGATTTGTTGTTGTTGGTAACTTTTTTTTATAATAATTTTTGTTTTGCGATTAAATGATCACAATCGATGCACTATCGACACGGGGTAGCAATAGGGGTAGATTCGTCCTTGGGCACATTTGCACTCGGGGGGGATTAATCCAATGTGTTTGTGGTGTGGTTACGGGCACTGCGCGAAACCTGGCCTTTACAAAGTTGACAAGTATGGTATAAGCGTTATGGTATGGTAACGGCGTCTACTCCGGGCGGTTAGCGGAGCGGCACTGGCCGGTTGGAATGGCGCCGCGCACTTCGCGCTTTTCCCCCACTACGCTACTCTCGAAGAGCGTGCCCTTGAACTTGCGCCGTGAGCACTCGCTCTACCCCTCTCCCCTTTCCCCTTTCCCCCCCTTTCCCTTCCCCACCACTCGACGCTTTTCCCCTCTTTCACCCCCCCTCCCCTCCCCGGTCTTTCGGCGCTTTCCCGCGTGCGCGCGTGAAAAGCGCGAATCTGCGCTTTTCCGAAGCGCGCACTACGCGGTATACAAAACGGTGATTGTTTTTGGATGAGTGAAATTTGGTTGGTTTTTTTTTTTTTTGCTCGTTTTTTTTTGTGCATTGGTTAGGAAACAATGCCAGTTCGTTGACTTTTCTTTAAACGATGGCTCGCTCGATAGCCATTTCAAGTACATTGTACTATGCGTTTATTTAACGAAGTGAGTATTTGCGGTATAAATAATAGTGTATCGTAATAAAAATAAGATGGTGAATTTAGGAATTTCGTACGTGTTTCGGGACGGAGATTTTGTATGTCGAAAGATTAGAGGTAAAGGTGTCAAACGAATTTTCGTAATTTGCATGTGAGGACTTGAGATGGAATAGTTAAAGATTTCGAAGTGATCTTAGGGGGATAATTAAATGGAATTTTGGACAAGGAAATAAGGCGAGTCAACTAATTAGTCGGTCAGTAGCTTTTCAAGACAATGGTCAGTATTATATTTGGAAAACGGTCGGTAATAATAATACATGGTCAGTTAATTTTTAACCGACCGTTTAATTTTAATTATTGATCTTTTGATATATTTACTTGATCACTTAAGAGTTTATTAAAATAACTGACCGAAAATCGGAAAAGTTAATCACCCATTCATTATTAATACAGTTTAAAGAGAACTTCTCGCCAAGATGTATTTCATCCATGTTAGATTTGAATTTATATTAAAATTTACTACACTAATTTATTGCCTAACTTTATAACACAGTAAAATTTTCAACTCAAATTGACCGATTTACTCATTTTTTAAAATCGTTCTTGCAATGTATACAAAAATTTCAACTACCTATGTATGTATGTACTCAAAACCTCGTCGTTTTTAATTTGCTAATGAAAATTAATTATCAACTTATTTTAATAAAGATAGTAATGTACTTAAATAGTATGCATCAAAGTACTTGAGAGTGAATGAATTATTGATTTTCCCCCTCGAGGTATTTACGCTTATCTGTACTCTTTGCAAGCTCACCCCTTCTGATAAGGTTGCTGTGCTGAAATTATCGTCAATTTTGACTACTGCATTAAAACCGACATAATATTGCCAATCGAAGATGAAATTTCGTGCGTGTTTGTCTGTGCCTATGCAATGATAGCCATGTGGCGCTATGTAGTTGTAAGGACGAGTTCGACCTTATGAAAAACTCGAGTCAATCCCGATAATTTGAACATAATAATACACATTGTATTCTACACACACAAGTAATTTGACCCGCACAAAAAAGTGACCCGGTCTGTCTGATCGATCTAGTTAGCGACGGCGGCCGTAGGTTAGACGTGTGACATTGGCTACGACTTTCGAGACACCCTCTATAATTAGTTCGTCCTCTGTCTACAGCGATCGACACGCAATAACTAATGTTTGTCGTGTCCTCTTTCGTCCTTTATATATGTGTATGTATCAGAGGCACCGTTTGCCCCTCTTCGTCCAAACGAAACGCCTTTATTGTCTCGTTTTGTCGAGTTCTGATATTCAAATTCGGGTAAAAAAAAAAAACGATGCGATTGAACCAGACGAATATTTCGTGTTCTCTCGGACGACCTTCTTCAATAAAATTAAATCAGAATGTTGTTCTTTTGAAATGCGAATGTGGTATAATTATCGATGTGAATTTTTTTTAAATATTTTTAATACACAATTATAAATTTAAATTAATTAAACAAAATATTTTTTAATTGGATTGAAAATAAATTTAAATATAATTGTGATTGAGACACCTATAGTTGACGTGCTCAACTAACGGGCATCGACCTTCGCCGCAACACCTTGTTTTCCTTATCAGTCATACATTCTTCAATGAAAATTGTTTAAATTTAAATATTCCATTTAATTATTGATATTTAATAGTCCACATTAAATATAATTAGAATTGTATCGATGGAAATTAATTATTTGCGATAAAGTCAAGTGTGACTATTTTGTTTAGAATTCAATATTACAATGTTGACTAATAGTGTGTTAAAATGTTTGGAAAACTTTGTGCAACAATGAATGCAAATAATATTGACCCCCCACCCCCACCCCCCCGTTATCGACGAGGTCGACGACCGCTAGTGCGCGAGGCTGCCGTCGGATGGCGCGCGCTACTAACTTGGTTTGCGTCTTTGCTAATTGTGTAATTTTGTTTTCATACACACTGAATTAAATGGAAGAGCATTTCAATTACCTACAAAACAAGACAATATTTTTTTATACAACTATCGTGTGGTACTAGATGAGTTGTAAAATTATAATTTCACGATGCCATCATCATTATCATCATCATCATCATCATCATCGAACGTCAAAGTGAAATCTATTTTACTATTTAAAAAAGTTCTCCTGAACGAAAGTGAAATTTCAGATTAGACAAATTCTTCACATGTGTCTGTGCATAATGGACGATGAGAAGCGAGACAAAAGGAAGACGACTCGGGGAAAAAAAAAAGCATCGAGTGAAAAATGCGTGCGTAATTTCTACTATTACGAAAGAGTGCCTGAGTGTAGCGACCGCTCGGAGAAAGGCGACTTTCACCGCGCGGAAGCGGTCTCCGGAGCACTTTCGCTGCTTTCTTCCGAGCGACTCTTGCGAAACCCGCTGATTACGTCGTGTTCAGAGAGCGACGATCCAAACATGTGACTGAGACAGTCTGACATAGTCAATTTTCGTCATCAGCGTCACGCCGAACTCGAACAAGCTCCGGCTCACGTCCACCACTCGACTTAACCTTAAGCTAAATATAATCCGCGGGACTGTATTCATCCAAAGGCGTGCAAGAATTGTGCACAACATTTCAAAACAATCACACGAAAGCTTTGAATCTTTTCATCTAAGTACACCTAATCTTCGATAAGAAAGCAGTCCGTATGATTCAATTGGTGTTACGAAGTCGGACAAGCGCGTGTGCTGTACGTAGTTATGACATCTCCTCGCTATCGGGAACAACGCAATGCTTTCTCTTATCGCGTGCGTCAGCAAGCAAAACCAACAGCTACCGACAGACAGACTGCGTTTGCAATTATTTAGTCGGTGCCGAACGCTCGCCGAATGCTTTTGACCCATTTTTTGGCGAGTTCAGCGAACCCGGTCGCACCGACATTGTTTACCGACCGACATTATTAAATTCGCGTTCGGATTGCGCGACTGAGGCGGAGGAGCGCCAAGCAAGGACGATTTGCGCAATCAAAGCACCAACGACGACGACGACGATGATGGTCACTTTCCTTTTTGACGAAACACCCACGAGAGAACTTCGCCTTTCCAATTTCGTTTTGCATACTATGTACTCAACACTGTACTGCTGCATGTTAATGCACGAAGACTCCAAAGAATGGCTCGTTACAAATTTAAACATTACGCGGATTGTCCCTAATTGAAACATTGAAAAAGCTAGTGTAAAGAAGTCATTGGCCGTTGCTATCTCGTGTGTGTTGTTTCCAAGCCAGAGCCTCGGGCACAGCGATGATGATGAAAGTGTACACAGTTGCGAAAATCCGCGACGACCTTCTGATCGCTTGGAATTTGCGCAAAGCTGACCCAGATTGTCGTCGTCGTGTTGCTTTGCTCCCCCACCCAGAGCGCGTCCTCCAGGGGAACTGTGCGAAAGAAGGACGTTGTCCTCCCGTGACCCGGCGCCGTTATTTAGGCTAACACCGAAAGACGTCACACTCAATTGGTCCAGTGTTGATCCAATCCACCGCGCACAATCAGACTAAACCGACCGATTAAGGACTTCTATCAAATGGATCGAATCTGAACGTAACAAAATTTAAATTTGATTTTTGCAATGTACTTTGTGTTTAATTGGTTTATTTGAATTGTAACAATTCATAACAATGAAAAGAAGCCCAATTTATACTGTTGAATGGGTGTGTGTGCACAGCGTCTGTATAATGTTACAGATGATAAAAAAACAACCTCCAGCCATCCGTCCATAATAACGAATTACGCGAGGACAAAATAGCTCTGAAAAGTGGGTCGCTGTGGGGCCGCGGCCGGTGTGTGCGGGTCGCAAACGCCACCTACCGCGGCACGCGATTTTCGCATCTACGCTCGGGCCATAAGGGTCACAATAGCGTAACAGTGAGTCGACGACGAGACGCGGGCGCCGGCCGAGTGAACGACCCGCCGTGGCCCGGTTGCGAGTCACTCACACTTGGCGAGAGAGAGACGAACGCATACGAACGATACTAGCCTCTCGCTCTCGCGCGAGGCCGTCGCTCGCCTTCTGCACTCGGGCTCACTCTCGCACTTGGGACCGTTTTCTTTCCATTTCCATTTTCTTTTCTTTTCTTTTTATTATCGCATTATCGCATTATCGCATTATCAATCTCACACCTCTCCGACAATGTTGATTTTTTTTTTCAATCAACTTTTGCCCACCCATTGTTTTCGCGCTGAACTTCGAAAACGAACGCTCTGACTGAAATATGCATCAACATTAGATACACCCAAAGATTAGGTAACAATTAAAATAATAATAATAATAAAACGATGCAAGGAACGGAATTACTTGGCAACCCCGCTACTAACTAACCTATGACAATTCTACGGCGATACAAAATAGTGCAGTATTGGACAAAATTATTGATAAATTTGCGAATGATGAACGGTATAGCAATTTGTAAAGGCACAGGTGCAAGTGGTAGGGGGAGAGGTAGTCAACTGGGTCAGTCCAGAGGTCGGTGCTCCCGCTGGGCCACGATCCCCACCACGACCCGACAATATGGAGCAACTTGTACCATTTTATTCCGAATTTTACGCGCGGTGGTCTAGTTTTCCGAAACGTCGAAAACAACACACTCAAAAATAACCGATCGTCGGTCTAAAAAAAAAAAAATAATAATAAAGTCATTGTGACGGCGATGGGTGTACGCGAATTGCGTCACGATCTCGATGCACCTACGCCCCAAGAGTGTGCGCATTCGAATTGAAAAGCCTAGTTATGCCAATTGTGCCCGGATTATTAGCGCGAACGGTGAGCAAACTGTACCGCCGTCGAATATTGGGCAACCCGAACGGTTAGAGCGAGACGGTCGCATACACAACACAGTGTGTCAGAATGAGAAGAAATAAAGTAAAAGTGTGCGAGCGAACACTGTGCCAGTTAGCGGGTTCAATGCTTGCTGATGGCCCTGCCGTTCAAGGAATGAGGCGATGGCAAACACACGTACGACCCTCGCGTTTTTTTTTTACCACTATGACTATTTGGGACAAAACGCCAATAAAGCCAAATCCAAAGACAAAAGTTACCCCGAAAAAATCGCCACGATCGTACAAAAAAAGTATCCAAGTATCAATATCGTTAAATGAGTAATTAGTTGTTGTAATCGTGCGGTCGAGCGGCTGACCTCAACATGGTTTCTATTTCGAACCGGGATCCCTTCACCGAGCTCGCCTACGCCCCTTCCCTTCATATGTGCACTGACATTCCTTTAAATTGATTATCTCTGTCGCGCGATTCGATTTGCGCAAGTCCGTTCTATTGTTAGCGAAACGGTCAGGGGGGTTGGTTTGTAGAATCGAGGTGGTATCAGATGTTAAGGGTCGCGAGAGCGGTCAGAGGTGGATGACCCGACAGCCTCCGGACTCAGTTCGCATGCGCCCTAACCCCATTCCTGCACCCTCGACACACATCACCTGACTGCACCTCGCACTTAAAACCGCTAATAAAATGCAAAGTTTAAAAAATAAATTCGACAACTTACCATCTCTGCTCATGCCGACTGCGATGCATTTTTTCAAGCGACAGTACTGGCAGCGGTTGCGGTTGATGCGTAGTATGGAGCACTGTTGGTTCTTGGTGCACGGTCTGTACTGTATCTTCTGTTGGATGGATCTTCGGAAGAAACCCTGCGAACAATCATTGTCACCACCGTCACTACAGTCGTCAGAGTCAGATTGTGGGGCGCAGCGACAGGAGGCGACATTGTCACCGCCCGAATCGCTGTCACACCCGGAATCGCTCGAAAGATTCTCCAATTGGGACGATCCTTCGAAAAGTGGTTTCGATTCGAGCATTTGAACTAGTACACTGTGCGTTTTTTTGAGGATGTCCGATTTTTTGGTCATGGGATCGCCCTGCGGTGGGGACAAATCGTCACTGTTGTAAACGCAACCCATTTTCAATCCGTGCAGTTGCAATTTAAAAGTTTTTTTTGGGTTATTTCTTTTTTGGAAATACCACAACAAGTTTGAGTTATTTGAACTAGAGCGCGCACATGGTTTGGACACGGAGCGCGTATTGTCGATACGACCGATCTGAACGGAGAGCCGACGACAACTGTGAGTTCATAGCACTCACGACCGCGGCCTGAGGCCCGGGTCTGAGGTCTGGGGCCCGGGGAGGGCTCGTGACCCACTGGGGGGTCGGTGAACTCAAACGCCCGAAAGTGAGAGTGTCACCGCAGAGACCTAGCAGAGCTAACTCAAACGCCAAACGTCGCCTAACTCAAACCGAGCCCCTTTTTGGCCAAACCCTCAAAATACTACAGTGCTTCACACCAATGCCTATTCTCGACTAAGGCCTTTAAGGCCTTAGGCCGGTTTCACAGGGCACGGTTTGTCGCGGCTCCTTTGTCAACCGCGCCGTACAACAGGCGCCGACAAAGGAGCCTGGACAAACCGTGCCGTAAAACCTGGACAAATCGTGTTGTAAAACCGTGCCCTGTGAAACAGTCGGGTTTTTGTGCGGCGAAGGTAAACTCGGTTCGTTGACCCGCCCCGCTCACGCGAGCCCGCTCGGAATTTCTGCGAATCCGCAACTTATCGTCGTCGGTCGCTTATCTAGCGCCCGCCAATCTCAAAAAACCACCTGATATATGTAATGTGTGTACGCGTATTAACGCAACTCGGTCAACGCCGATAACGATTCACGACTCTGTTGGGCGATTAGACGCAATGCGATGATGATACATTCATCGTAATTCAACGGCCAAAGTGCACAACTAAGTACAACTGTATTTTTGGCATATTAACAATGCCCGAAATTATTTTGCTTTGTATCAAACAAAACATCCCCGCAGTAAGACGACCAACTAACTATTCTCAAAAAAAATTGTACAAATTACGAATCGAAACGTAAGGTTTGGGACTCGAGTGCGTTAACTCCGTACAAATATTGCAAAACAGTATATTTGAACAAAAAAATAAAATACCAATTTGACTAACATACTTTTTGAATCAATGAGAGATGACGTCAATAATATAAATTTAACATGCACGTTGCACAACCGCCTCATCGCACTACTAACCAATTATGTCACACACACACACACACACACCGCGATATTGCAAATATCGGAAGCGCATTGCATTGCATTGTATACGAAATTTTACAGAAACATTACATAGTATCAAAACTAGAGTATCAAAAACTTGCAAAATAATTTTTTTGCAAGTTTTATAACTTTTGGACCGTAGTGTAGTCTGGGGTGAACCCGCAAGTTTCTTTGGAGCAAGAAGTGGTTGAGGGGAGGGGGGTATAACGTTAATCGGTCAACGACCCGGTTGGTTCAACGACCGGTACCGACAACACTAATGGCGGGGAGCGTTGCGCAACAACGATACGCTCCGACAGATGCACACACATACATTTTCATTCATCACTTTTCTACTTTTACAACACGATCCTTTCCGTGCTACGTTGTATGTAGTACTACACACGTAGGAACCGTCGCTGGTCAAATGGCGCGTTCACGTTCCTTAGCATCTAAATAAAATTTATTGAATACACCGTTAGCGCACTTCACACACAATTCTAAACGTTCGTTTAGATATCAGGTGTAAGCGTCGAGCGTGCGTTGACCGATAAGGACACTCGTGTCCTACATTTCGCACGGAAAAAAAATGTACAAATTGTCAGCGAACCGTCTAGAATCGTCTGCTCGTTTTAATGTATATAAATATATATATATCTAATAAAGAGCTTGTGTGCGGCGATCGGTAATGACCCGATTGTGATTCGACCAAAAAAAAAATTAAAAACAAAGTTCTTCGCAGAGCGTTCAACTCGCTTTACTTTTCGTTGTTTACGCACCGACGACTGAGCTCTCGTACAACGGTCGCACACACAAAACGCTATGCACAAAAAAAAATCGGTGTGCTGTTATGGCAAAAAACCGTGGTAAACTCGTGACTCGGGTTCGTGGCACAACACAGGGCCCACGGAAGAGGGTCACCGACCCACATTTAGTACGTCAAACTCGATTTATATAATCCGCGGGGGGATAATGTGCCGTATTCTCCAATGTAGACGATAAACATAGATGATGCACACACTGTTGCAACGGATCGTTTTCTTTTATTCAACGGGGAAATCCTCCCGACAAGTCAATCAAAAAATACCACAAGGGATTATCGTCGCTTATGTAATATGCACTAGTTGAGTAGCTGTACATAGTACCCGACTTTGTTGTGACTTTGTATTATATTAGCCGGAGCATAGGAAGTATTTCTGCAAAGTTTGGCTCAGTCAAACGGCGACTGAATGCACAAAGAACAGACGGAATAATTCATTTGGAGTATTTTTTTAGTCGATATTATAAAGTGAGAGATGAGCTTTAAGCACAATGGTCTCACTGTACAGCAGCGCGAGCACGATTTATGCGATGAAATTCCTCTCGTCGGTGAAGTTTATCGGGCATTGTACCCGGTGTGGTCTACTTACAGCGTGGTTTTCGATATAACCGGAGAGTATAAGTACCTAAAACGAAGGGCTACAGGGCCAATGACCGGTCGCAATAAAGCTTCGCCACCTCCGCGGCGAATCGACCGGGATACTCGAGGAAGAGAGAAGAAGTTCAATCTCGAAATGTGCAGTGCCGTTATGAGCCGTGCAAGCAAACAAGCCGCTCACGGGTCATAATTCTCCGAAACGCATTTTCCTCTTCGTTTCTTTTTATTTTGCCATTGTTGCTTCGATAATAGTGTATGTGTGTGGTGAGAGAGAGCCATCGAACGCGAAAAAAAAAGCGCGGTAATGATGAGGTTGCGTGGTATAATAATTGCGCAACACGGCGCCATGTAGCAATAATGGGATTCAAATTCTTTCACTGGACGGCTACCGCGTTTGGATTTCGATACTATCAAACTAACCCCCCTGTTAACTTGTGCGATTTAATATTTTCGGGGGATCGTGCGAGGTTATCTTATCTGCGTGGGTTGCGCAAAACGTGTTCTTAATTTGTTCGACAAACACGTTGGCAATCGCTTTGGGGCGATTTCGCAAGAAATATTGCTTTATTGGCCATGGCACCGAATCCGAAGACCGAAAAGACGCGAAAGTCACGATGCCGAATGCGAGAGAGAGCGTTAACCCGCGCGACCGCGTAAATATCGAAGGAAAAAATCATCGTCGAATTCGGGGCAGGATTATTATTCACGTGACCCACATCGGCGATGAATCAAAAGTTCAACGATCCCCGCTGACTAACCGACGAACTAACTAACTAACTGAACGTGTATAATTCAATTTTGCAACGCGAGCCCGAGAGCGAGCGAGTTCGTCGAAATTAGACGAAATGTCGGTCACTTCCGAGTGTCAAAACATCACGGGAATAACCGGAGTCTTGTCTTCATTTCTTTTTCTTCTACGAATTAGTTTCTATCGCACTTTGGCGCCGACTCACTCCGTGTGCTTTTCTCGGTGCCGTAATTAAACGCCTTCGTCAAATTGACAACTCAAAACTTGACTTGAAACCCTACCACACGAGAGACTCAAAAATCAAAACTAATTAATTTACTCTAACCACAAACTAACGTCTAAATGTCAAATTTACATATTTAGAAGCTTCATTTTTAAGACCCTCATACGAGGCTTACATTTCATAATAAGGTTGAATTTACAGAAAATAACCTTCGTATTGCAAAAAATCAAGAAAATTAGACAATTAGAAAAAATTGACTGCAGGAGTGTCTATTATGCATTGACGATTTTACTTATATGATGAATGAGGCTTGAAAATAATTTCACAGGGGGTTCACCGGCTCAGTTGCGCCACTGTCACTATCAAAGGAAGCGTCGAGTGATTGATTGCGAATTTTGCGGACGAACGACTTGGCGCTAGGTGGTAGTTGAAAATTTCACCGACAACTATGTGTGTAGAGATGGATATAAATAGTGCTGGGGAGGGTTCAGTGACACCGAGCACACACATGCACAAGACCGCGGTTAAGGATTCGCCTCCGGTCGGTTCGCCTAACGGTGCCACTGTTACGTGCTGACACGTAATAGAGTTCGGACTTTGGAGTCCAGCTTTAGAGGCAGAGCCAGCTTGTAGATAAGTTCCGCTAGATTTGAACGATCCGACATTAGCATAAGTTGGCCGAGGAGCGAACGAACGCTCGGTTCATTCACTCTTGTGTGTGTGTGTGTGTGTGTGCGGGTTGGATAGTGGGTCTGGTTGGTTTACACGGGGCACGCGGGTCGATAGTGGCCGACGTCTGGCCGTACTCGGTTTGCTCGGGTCGTCGACCGGCCGGGTCGTTGTCCGCGTGACGTCATAATGACGCGTGCGACGGCCTACCGCAACAAGACCAACAACGGATTGCCGCGCTAGTGGTACGCAACCGAACGCTGGCTGTGTACCTTTTGCCGCCTTTTATTTGAATGTAGTGTGTGTATGTGTGCGTCACTAAATCAAATTTAGAATTTTTTCACACGGTGTACATACATACATACATATGTATGTATGTATATGTATGTAGATAGGCAAGGTTGCCCCGCGCGCTAATTGTATCTTATGCAAAATTATTATTGCTTATTGTTTCCAGTGTGTATTGATATGAGGTTGTACGTATGTATGATATTGCATCAATAAATTATAATCAAACCGTTTGCTTTGTAGTGCTAATACTAAAATTTGGATATTCATACGGAGGCGTGCAAGTTTTGCGCTTGCATTATTATTCGACTGATATTTGAGTTTAAAAAAACTACTGAATCAAATCGATTTATTGCATATTCAACTAACAAATTAGTAAATAGGCTCGACGATTACAATAAGGTGTCGTTACCTTTCAGGTATAAACATAAGCTACCGAAGTATAATCTGTTTTAAGCTTGCGATTGCAGTAAGTTACTAGAATTAAGAACATTAATGTATCTGTATGCATTTTATATGTACTTTATACCTGCTGTATTGAAAATAGGTTTTTTAGCTTAAACTTTCCCATTGTAAAAAAAGAAACACTAAAGCTAAAAAGTAGGAATGTTTTCCTTATTATTAATAAACACACATTTATTATACAATGGATAATGGACACTTGACCAGGAACCATTAGGATAGGCTTCATTAAATAAGAAGTATGTATCTAGGTACTTATTATGATCGGTGAACATGGAAAGAAAAACATATTCAAATCCTTCATAAAATGTACGCATGCTAATTTTAATCTAGCGAGAAATTTGGAACAGTAGCTATTTATTAATCGTAAAGGTATTCTTTATCTCTTTGCAATGCTTTGGATTTATCTGCTTTTGTGGAATAAATAAAGAAATTTGACTGTGATAGTACTAGGTGAGTATTTAATGCTAAGACTAAGCTAAAAATTTGATGTTGAAATCAACTTTAGTTTAGTGAGTTTAATATGTACCAAGTTCTTAATTCATATTCAAAAAAGTTGAAAAATGTTTGAGTACCTATCCACTAGAAAGCACTTGAATTGATGAAACATCGACGTACTAAATAAACGATTGCGTGTAAAGGGTTAATAGGGCGACCTGTCAATCCACGGTTGCAATAATTGCAAACACTCACACACACAGATCACAATCATTGTGAAAAGCAACACGTCACATACATCTCTCGAACGTGCAAAGTTGGCAAACGTTATGTTAACGTTCGACATTACTTTCCCATTCGAACAATGAATATTTAAACTAGTATACACTTGGTGAAGCAACAACATAGATCTTTTCGCACGAAAAAAAAAAGAAAAATAGACACTACATATATTTAAAATGAAGTCGATTAGCAGCGTAAGTTGCAAGGCGCATCGCTTGCGTAATCGATCTCTTCGCGCTCGGTTATACAATGGAGCCAACCTGGTTTGAAAATGTGGACCGATGCGTTTTGCCCAGTCATTACATATACACCGAAGAGCAATACAGTGATCGATTACCAACTTTTTGCTCAACATCCATCTGTCCAGCGGTGGACTTTATCTGGGTGTAACGCAACACTGAACTCTCCATTTGGTACAAAGCGTACAACAAAATAGTTTTGCTCTCGTTTCTCGACGCGGTGTGGCCTTCTGGTGTAAACAATTTTAATTATACAATATTATACTCAGCCAGCTTTACTTTTACCTCGTTCGTTAGCGCTTTATTCAATAATAAATACTAAACGAGTCGAAAATTTCGCTTTGTGCGATCGAACCGAAACGAGAGGATCGAGATGACGGCTCGTTACGTGATCGTATTAATTTTTAATTACAATTGTAAATTGACGACGACGCGTTATGAAATTGTCAGATTTCACTTTTAACTATATGCGAAAGAATCGTGGTTATATTACCCAACGACGCATTTGCCATACGGATCGTGAATATTCGATTGGTTTCGATACTAAAATGGTTCATTTAAGGCAGAGACGAGCAAACAATATAACTTGATTCAATACTAGTTAGTGTTGCGGTATCATTTTATGAGATAATGTGTCCCAATTTGCAATTTAGAATGACGAGAAACAATCTAAGAAGTTTCCTTGAATTGAAAGTTAATTTGTTTGCGTCGAAACGATCTGATGCTTTCGCAACGTTTGACGTTACGTATCCGAACCGAGAGCATTTTTCCCTTAAGAGGAAATGCGATTTCCCAACGGCGACACTTTCAAGAGTGTATCGAACTGTCGTCGTCGCTTCGCAATTTTCAATTTTTCCCACGAACTATCTACTTTCATCGGAGATCGCGTGATTTTTCGTAAAACCGTACGCCGACGAGCCGCGCTAGCGCAACGCCATATTAATTTTCTCGGTGCACGTCACAACACTATGATGACGACGGTTTTCCACCATCATCATCATCATCATCAGCAACGGCCAGATGGATGGTGAGTTCATTGCACCGTAACGCGCCGATGTAAACAATTCCGCGAAACGACTAGGCGTGTTGTTTGTCGAATGTCTTGTGCACCGAACGAACGCGAACGGGTCGAATCCGGGATTAAAAATTTCGTAATGTTTATTATATCGCGCAAAACGTTATATTTGCCGAGCGTGATCGGCCGTCGAACTTTCGAGTGTTTATTTCTAATTTTTTTTTTTTTGTGGCGCGTTGACGTTTTATGTGGGTTACCGATAGAGTCGACGTTCGCTAACTGTAACGCAACCGAAAATCGGCGAGTTCGCGGCCTTTCGGACTATTTACTCGATGCCAAAGCGCTTTTTAATTCAAAATAGCGTTACTTTATTCGATGCAATGTATTTATATTTTTAAAAAGTATCTGTCCTTGAACCGTTCGATCTGTAGCCGGTGAGCGTTTGTCAATTTCCATTTTGTTGGGCCCCGGTTACCGGTCGGTTGGAACCCGTCAGACCGGCGGTCGAGCCGTTCGACGACCGATATCGCAATGCAACCCCGGTCACTGTTGCACATTTGCAATGTAACGAGTTTGCGAGGACCGCATGACTACGGAAAACGAACGTTTGACCCGTAGGAATGACCCTCACATCCAAAAATGACAACTCCCAAAAGATCGACAATTTTCAACATTGATAAAAAAAAAACTGCTACATGCATAGTGCAATACGTGGTAACACATTGTAAGACTATGATCAGAATTTTAATGTGTAAATAGGAATAGTCCCTAGTTGGTCGAGAGGGGTTTTCCCACCCTCGGGTCGCTCCGAAAGCGAATTTCGCGTTCGTATATGAAATTAATTAATTACAGGTGGTCGAGGTCTTTGCAAGTCATATCAGAGTTTTACTTTTATCTACACCCAAATTCAACAGTAAATTTTATGTAAACTAAAGTGCATTTTTTTTTATCTTAAACAAACCGACCATCAAATTAAGTATCGATGGATATAAATAAAATATTGATCGAAAGAATTTCACTATTTTGAAAACCGTATGAGCGTCTAGTACTCGTCCGATCAAAATCAAACCAAACCAGTACAGTGCGCTAAACCTATTATAGTCTTTGTCTTAACAGAAGAGGCAGCGGAACGCAAACTATTACGTAAAATTCACTAGCGCGGTATACATAAAGGAAAAATAGCACGTTCGGTGTTAAAATTTTGCGATACTACACACCTTACTCTACTATCACTACTATCGCGTACTACGAAGGAAATCGTGCTGGAATGTAAGTGAGGGTGTACAGGGCTATGACGGGGTGGCGCCAGAGTCCCGGGGGCCCTCCTACCACAAGTGGGGCTCTGTGTCAGTGGGGCCCAAAGAGCTCGGTCGTTGTCCCCGTACGGTCGACGACCTGTCCGGAAGGTCGCCATCGGTCGCCGACCCTCCCAACACCGGCTGCTTCCTTCCGTTGCATTTCGTACTTTCCTCCCCCAGCCAACCATCCACCCACCCATCCACCCTCCAACCCCCACAGTCACACATACACACACGTCTCTACTTACACTTTTAGGGTCGTCGACCGGGGTTGAACCCCGTCGCGATGACGTCACTGCGAATCTTACCCCACTCAAACCCAGCCACCTCTCGAGCGCTTTCCCTCCCTCCCTCCCGTTACGTTCATACTACAATTTTTACATTGACTGACTCATACGAGGAAGTTGGGAGCGTCGAGGAAAATTTTTGCAGTTTTACCTTGTAACAAGTCATCAATTTATAATTGATGTAATATATACACCGACATAACTCAAAAATTAGTCATTAATTATTGGGAGGCAGTGGGAGTTTTAGTGTTCTAAAAATTGTAGTCTGATTGTCTAAAAAGCTAGTTTGTACAAAGTTGTGAATCAAATTCGAAAATATTATATGAAGAGTTGGCTTCCCACAAGCTTAACTTCATATATGTAATTGGTTAAAACAAATTGTTATTAAAATAAATGAATGCGAAAGGTTGGAGAAACAGTGAGATATAAATTTCCAAAAAGTGTACTATTCCTTAGGCCCAGGACACATTGGGTGACTCTGGTCTGCAGACTCCCGAGCGACCAGACCAAATGTATACAGTTATATGGGGCATGCCACACCCGGTCTCCGCGAAGTCTGCTGACCAATGAAATAATTTCATACATTTGGTCTGGTCACTTACGAGTCTGCAGACCAGAGTCGCCTAGTGTGTCCTGGGCCTTACTCAATAGAACAATCCAAAATTGAATTCAAGAATTAACGTTTGAAAGGTACAAAGTGTGATATCAAGATCTGAGGGGTGAAATAAATGTGGGGGGGGGGGGGAGTGGGGCGATATTAATGCATTTATGCCTTATTTTAAATCACTTGTGCGATATGATAAAACGGCGCAACTACACAACACGTAGGAAGTACATGTAACATGTATTGTAGATAAATGTATGTATGTAGATGTACATGCGATTAGAGCGCCCCACTCATTTAGGTCACACTTTGTCAACCGGAATTTTATAATAATTTTTTGCAGTTTGTTGACCCCGCCGATAAAAATAAATACACACTATTTCGTGTGTGGTGGCGAGCGAGCCTCGGTCTTACGACCCATTTTTTTTTTGTAACAATGTGCTTTTATCGCGAGCGTGTGCAATCAACCGCAACCAAACGACAGAAAAAGTATAAAATAATTATGAATTTAATTTATAACAACGGAATTGTCCGAGTGCGAATTTGGACAAAGGGGGGGGGGGGGTTATTTTAGCACATTGAGCTAGGCCGGTGTACCCGGAATGGGGATGTATGTACTATTCGTTGGAGCCTTTGGTTCGTCGACCCCGTAGAATGCACGGGGCGCCCGGGGTCGACCTGGGAAACCTGCCCCGGCCCTGTACTACGTCGACCCGGGTCGCGAAACGTGTCAAGTGAAAACGACCCACCCCTTTCTATACCCACCCCACCCACTTTTCTATCGGGGGTTGTGATTTTTGAGTGCAAAATTAGGGACGGTGCGGTTAACGGGTCGTTTTGCTATATTTTTATGCGAGTTGAAGTTGGTCTAGCGGCGTGCATACCGCTCTCGATTCGAAAGGAGGACGGCCAAGGCATGACCAAGAGTTCAGATCAGACGACGGCGATGTCTTCCGCGTTTTACTAAAAACTCGCTCTCTGACGCGCCGTTGCATTAGATAAAGATAGACGAGAACGCAACGAGGAAGTGCAACCGGTCCCTCTCGCACTTGCACTGTGATGTGAGGAAAATTGGCGCATCGCAGGGCATCTCGGTTGTGGGTTGGTTGTTCACGGTATGGCGCCTGATGTATGACAAACCTTACTTGATGTTAAGGCTTGATGTATGCACTTCAAAGTAGGTCAAAGATGGGGGGACGTGGGGTGTAAAAAAAATACAAATCAAAACTGATCCAAAAGTAGTCTCCTCTATATTTATTTTGTACTATATGAAGTATAGCTTTAAAAAGAAGGCATACGACCAATGCGTACTGCCAGCTATGACGTATGGATGTGAAACGTGGATGCTAAATTCAAATCGCAAAAGAAATACATGGGTAAGAAGTATGACCAAAGTGACAAAAGTTGAAATGGCAATGGACTGGACACATAGCGAGAAGAATGGATGGCAGATGGAGGCGAGAAATACTGGAATGGTATTCGAGAGGATGCGAAAGAAAACAAGGTAGACCGAGTGGAAGATGGGCTGATGAATTGAGAAGAATGTGTGGAGTCAAGTGGATGCAGATTGCTCAAGACAGACAGGAGTGGAAGAAGATTGGAGAGGATTGCAATTGTGTTTTAGGGAGCAGTGTTTAAAATGTGCATAAAAGCTATAGTTTGGTGTAAAAATTAATTGAGTGTCTAAATCTGTTGATTTCGAGGAAAATCAGATTGTGAATTTCGGGCAGGGCAACGACCGGTTACTAGACGTACATTACGTGTAAAATTCACCGAATCGACTGTTTACTCGAATAGTTTTAGTGTGTGTGTGTGACCTCCACTATTCGTAGTAAGAGAATGTAGAGCGTATAATATAATGGGGGGGACCGAATTTTCCCATATGTTAGTCACAGAGAACGGTCTCAATTCTAAATAGTGCTCACTATGAACATAACAAGTGTGAATCACAGGAATGCGCAACTATCTTCTTCTACGGGTAATACACAGAAGAATAACAAAAACGGTAAAATAAAAGCGCTCGAATGTGTTAAAAGTGTCGTAAATTAGTTCGAACACCGTTAAATCTCTGAAAAATAGCATACATACATACGTACGTAGGTACACGTGTATGCGAGGAATCGGCGAAATTTGTCGCACTTTACAATGAATGGGGCATGTATGTATGTGTGTGTATGTTTTGGCCGCTTAACGGTTAATTTTTGTTTTTATTCAAAGGCGCAAAAAAAAATGTAATTGATAATAGCAACATTTGAAAAGCGACATAACGGACATAATCGACCAGAAATGACTGTGTGAATTGTGCAAAAAAATATGTCTTTTTAACGAGACGATGCGCGCAGGTAGTTTACGAGTTTGACTTGCATAGAACTTTAGATATTGAAGTCACACACTGAAGCCCGTCAATTTATATTTTTATTACAACTTAAACCTTTACGATCGAGATGTTTCATTACCTTATTCCCAGACCTATGTTAAGCGTATTTTAACTGAAATTTCCATTGTGTCAAAGATTTTGCTCGAACCTAATAAGGAAAGCTTTCGAATTCGTATTAGAATTCGACTCGAATTCTGAACTCTCGCATTTTCAGGTGGATCAGTGGGAACGAGACCAGATCGTTGGTTATGGCGCATAATTTGCATAAATTACGATTGGCTGACCAGTTGGCCGACTGTTTCAGTACTACGAGCCGCACTGACCCGACCAACACTTGGCGACCAACTAGGGGTCAACGACACCGCATAGTTTGACCTAGCGCAACTACGAATGCACTTTCAGCAAATGCATGCACTGTATGCACCAAAAGTGCACGTGCACATGTCCAAATACAAATCTTCCCATACGAATCGCACATTTCCAATTGAATACGACTTGTATGAAAATGCTTCGATATGTAAATCGCATCGTACGTAACGAGCGGAATTCCCAGGTGCATTATGCAACTGGCTATCCATCCGGTCGAAGATGTTGCCCATCGGACAAGAGAGCGAGTTGCATTCTAGACTATTCGACACTGATTCGGTCGGTGGCCTGTGGCGCTACTACTCGCAAAGTGTCGTTGACATTCGACTGGTTCGAACAAACTCGTCCAGGACGAAAGCTGTCCTGCGATTTTAGACCGTATTGATAGCTGTGTACGTAACGAGTCGGAATAATTTCAGTTCGTAGTGATCAATAAATTAGAAATCGACGGGATGATACGCCAACGTAGTAGTTGTAGTGGGTTTTTTGTTCAATAGCTGAAAAATTCAGGTCATTTCCGAACGTCGACAATACTTATACATTAGATTTGATTGAAAAATGCTAAACTTTTAACCCCAATACGTTCCAGTTAATTTAATAGTTACGTCACGTTAAATAAACAATCTATTGTTTAATTGGAATCGAGACGACTGACTGTTCAAATGATGAACACTGATATGACCAGAATTTCTTTAAGAGGAAAATATGTTGTTTGTAAGATGAAGAATATTTAGAATGCAAATAGGAAAAAATTACCAGGAAAAATTTATTGAAAGTGTATATGTGTATGTAATTACATGATTTGTATTTTGTAGAATTTTCGTTTCTACGAATTCTTTTGTATATGATCGCCTACTATTATAACAAGAATTAATATTGAATATTTTCGCGATAGTTTTAGTTAGCATAAGCAAATGGTGAAACGATGCGTTGCAGTGGAATACATAGGTGCATGGGCGGGTTCAACAAACCCGTATAACGGAAGGAAATCCCTTTACGTAACAAAGAACCACAGCTGGTTTGTTTACAAACAACGTTAGGGTTAAAGAACCGACGTTCGTTCACCGAACTACATTATTAAATTCGAGATAAATAAGATTCTCCAAGTTGCGAACGGACAGTACGAACCGCCCACGATTCGTAACGGTCAACCGACAAGACAATGGAACCGAAACTCATCACGATGAGAATAAAAAAACAATTGAAACAATAACAATAAGGGTACATACAATAATAAATTGTGATGACCCTATTGCAAAGGCATACGAAAATAATAATAATATAAAAATATCGATCGAATGCATAGTTACGAAAGAAAATCGCGAGCGTAGGTACTTACATTACTCGACTTCACAGTATTGTTTGGGCCAAAAGCTTCCCCATACACGCTTATTCTTTTTCGCAATATAATAATAATAAGCGCCCACTTTCACGCCAAAGAAGAAAGCGACGCGCCTCACTATTTGTTATTATTATTTTTAATGTACATTGTATTCTTCTCATTCGTTTTCTTTTTCTGCGCTCATCGGTGCGATAAAATTTCTCTTTTATACCTAACATTATTCATACACGATACGTTTACTATTGAAAATGCATAAACAAAACTCAATCTGTACTACACGTAGTGTGCAATCGAATAGTGACACTCGAGATCAGTCAAAAAGAACGATTTCCACAATGACGTAAATTGAATGCTTAGAGAGCAGTTGAAACAGTTTGCCTTGAGGTAATGTTACTGAAATAAAAATATTTTTTGTGGTTTCAGGATAAACATGGCAATCTTTTGGTAAACAAAAAAATATGTTATTTTACTATCTTATCATAACTTATATAGTGGTTAAGTTTGATACACGAAAAGTCTAATATAATCACTATGAAACTAAACATTTTATGGAACGAATCGATAATGTGGTCCTGTACGAAAATTACAAAACACACACACACGTCAACTTTCTAGGCTTAAAATGAATGCTTACGATAAACACGAATAAAAAAAAAAGGGCGGTCGACAACCTGAGGGCCAGTTCGTAAAATTGCCACACAGTTTGATGACTCCAAAAGCGTTTATTGACCCAGTGGCTTTCTACGCCTCAATTGTTAAGATTACAATAAGGCACGTAAACCATCTCGGCGAAGATTCACGTGTCGGTGAAAATGCCGATCAATATTTATGAGTTTTAGCACAGATCCCTTAATTCGGGCCAAAGGAGAGCTGTTTTATACGTAATGTACCTACATATATACATAGGTAGGTACGTTACGTGACGAAACAACGAAAACAACAACAGATACTTGCAGCTTGCACAAATCAAACGAACAATGGAACTCTCGTATGCGACAATTGTGTTACGTAAAGTGCGACACAAATTTATCATTAAATTATTTTGACATTCCATATTTTATTTTCTAATAGGTACATAGGTCTATTTGTATAGTTTGTGCGGCTGATATAATATATAATACATAGAACGCGCGCGCAACGGTGATTCCTCGCGTCACGACTACTATACCGGAAATCTGTTTATAGGCATTGCCCTCTTTATTGCCGTCGGAATTAATTTCCAATACCGCTATAGTGTTGAGCTTTATCCTGCGAGGACTATGATCCTAGCGGTACGCGCGAAATGCGATTAATTTACAATAAAATACGCGGACACAAATCCATTCGAAGACTGTCGCGATGCCACTTACGTCCGTCCGCACTTTGATTTGAAATTTGATCACATTAAAAACCGATCACAACAAACGACTGATACTTTACCAAACTAAAGTTGAAAATACTAAATCACATTTACACTTATAAAATAAAAAAATAACTTGCAGTACTAAAAGCATTCAAAATATAAACTGTGCAACAAAAAAGTATCACACTAACTGCGTGTTAAATTGTCGTTGACAATTTTAACTAATCTAACAACAGACATATCCTTTATTTGTATACTAAAAATTGTTGAATAATATTCGCTCAACAATGGTTTGAGGATACATTGACGTCGTAGTACGTTTCCGCTAAAATTCTATGTACGTAACGTAGTACTACAAAGTCAAACTACGGGGTTAATAATATTAGCCTCTCGCTCTTTCGCTCGATATAGTACGTCCCTCTCGCTCACATCAATATGCTTTGCCTGAATGACGCGATCTATATGCTACTATGTTGTATTATTATTATACGCAGAACAAACAGGTGAAACCGTAAAAATAATCCCCCACACAGTTCAAATAGTCACAATAAGCAAAGCGCTCGATAATAATAAACACAACCTAATGAAAATAAAAAAATTACGCAACGTATCTTTCGATATATGTACATACATATGTATGTACGTTCATTTATGTATGGACAAAGTGTTTATACGAAATAAAATATGCGCAAGTTACGCAAGACGCGACCGGGTTACGTGCGATTATATCCATCGTCAAGTAGTATGTAGTATATTAGTGTCGTTCGTTGCGAAACGTGGTATAATAATTTATTGTACTAATGGATGCTGCGTTCGTATCTTTTTTTTTATTTTTATTAATAGTTAATCCGTCTCTTTCTCTTATTATTTATTATTGGCAATTGTTCGATTATCGCGGGGCGTCCGAATTAAAGTGCACTCACCTTGTAACCTTCGCGTTCCTTTGTCCGCGCGCCACTCTCGGTCCATCGAGCACGGACACTTTGTAGGTATTTTGTATACAATATAACTATTTTTTTTTTTTTTTTTATTCAATACAGGCATTGTTTTTTTTGCGTCTGTATTATCGTTTGCGGTGAGAAGATAATGCACAATTCAACGGCAAAAATTAATCGACGTTGTTAAAAAAACATAAACCGATTACGATTACACTAGCGCGCGTACTTGATTCAATAGCTCGCGTTGGTTATTGAATGTGAATTTATCGAAGAGCTTAAAGCGTTTTGTTAGAGCTGTTAGTATTGGCATTGGTGGCGCATTTACGTTCAGATTGAATAATGTATAATATGCAAATTGGCAAAAGAAATGTTGTTTGTACATTTTATAGTACAGTTAAGTGCGAGAAGCAACTTTTCAATCTAAAAACTGTATAGCGGAATTGTATGTACTAAAAGTGAATCAATTAATAGATAATTCATGAAAAATCACATACGTATACGTTCATAACTTAACATGTGCGAAAAGGCACGAGGAAAAATGTACAGAATGCGTTGCATCGCATCGTTGCTAAATATTCAAATGAGTCCATTTCGAAAGCGTGTTTGATTTGATTAATTAAACCTGGAAAAATTTGCAATATCACCAAATATTTCATTGAATAAATTCTTAAAAAATATATAATGTATGGTATACCCGGAGGCGTATGAAATTTAATTTTATGTAGAAGTAATCGTGCATAAATTTAATTGAATTTCATTCGAACGAAAGACATTTATCGCGGCTGAGATTTTCGTATAAACCTTTTTTAAAGTGGCAGCACCGGTGCGCTACGTGGACCGTTTTCCGCGTCATTAAGTCGCTCACCATCGGCATGCAAAGGGTTTAAGCGGTGTAATTCGACGTAGCAAATGTGTGCACGGTGCATGTGCAAGTGTGCGTTTATATAACACGTAGATGTGTGTGTGTTCGAAATTGGAGCGGTCGACGCGAACGTTCCAGACGCCTCGTCCGGCCGTTGACCCTTTGGCTGCGGGGGAACAAAAGCCGCTCGGAGCGGTATCGCGTTGCGCGGGCCGCACTTTGCTAACCTATATCTGGAGCTGGCTGAGCATGCGCAAAACTCTCACCTATCCCCCACAAACTTACAACCGTGTGCATTGATCCTTTGAGCGAACTCACCGCGGAATCGCTCCAAGGATCAAATTTTTCATGCATTTAATTTAACTAATTTTTTTTTTTTTTTAATAAAAGTTTTTTGATTTCTGAGTTCAAGAACTTCAACCGCGCGTTCTAAATTCGCAGCGATGAATAGGCACAGTGTTTAAATTTGTACCAGGCGCTCCCTCCTCATCCTCGCCGTACACACTGTGGCTTTTAATAGTTACAAATTTAGAACGAACTCGTAGGCGAGAGTCGCGTGCTGCAAATTTAGAACGACAAGTTAAAATTTAAAAAAAAAAAATTAATTAAACAGAAACGCTTTGCATAAATTCGTGCAATACGACAAATTGAATTCTGCGCGTACAATAGGCGTCGGCGCTTTGATAGAACCCCAACTGCCGTTAAATTAGTTTGCATTTTTCGATAAATAACAGTGTAACGGGTCGACCGAAATGTGTCAAACGAAAAAAAAAAAAAGCATTTGCGTGAAGTTCGCGCAGAGGTTAACGATCGCACGGTTAACACTACTCTATAGGAAGTTATGCAGGCGAAATAAAAAAAAAAATTGCAGAAAAAGAAAAGAATTCGGCGACAGTGGGACCGGTCTTTCGATCGCGCCGTTTCAAGTGTACCTATACACGGTCGCCGACCCGTTTAAACGCAGTCGCAACGCAACGTGTTGCATGCGGCGTATAAATAAATACACATGTGGCACGCGACGCGTTTGTAGACAAAACTATTTTACGCGATTGCGCAATGGACGGGGCAGTGCACCCGAGTACGGATTTGGCGCGGGAAAGTTTAAATGGAGCGGCGCGCTAGGTGTTACTACACTCGCTCCATCTATGCGCGCGATGAGCGCGAGCTTTGCGAGCGAAGCTACCTCACTGTATTCACTCACAACTTACATGCTCACTGACTAAAAAGTTAGTTTAGAATGTTTTTCAATCGTTCAATTAAGATATTAGACGAATTAAAAGTCATCGATCTACATATTTAGTCATTCGATCAATTGCGCATCTCCAATCGAACACTCTAATCGAGAAAACTACAGTACCTATCGAGTAGAAGTGTACGATTCCTGATTTAACAAAATTCAATACCAACAACTAATAACTCGAACCTGCGGCGCTGCGGCCGCATATGGCTATTTGTATGAAAACCTGTAGCTTTCGTTGTCACCCAACGTTTTGCGTTTTGATGTTTAAAAAGATCTAAGCTAATTTGTCGCTTTCCATACTTCATATAGCCTTCGTGGCCTTAAAAAGTTATAAAATTGTTTTCTGGGTTACACTTTATAATTTCAGCAATAAACTGTCTAACATCAAGTACATACACACTAAATACAATTCTCCAGTAGTATTTATTTTAATTTTTAATAAATAATCCGAAAATAATATGTTGCGGCTACCAAACTTGCCAATTTTGTAACTTTTTGCTTTGGTTTGGCGCTCAGCTAGAATAAAGTTTCCGACCACTGAATTAGAGCGACTCTAAAATGGTCGAGAAAAGGTCCTTCTTGATTATGTATGTATCATAAAAATAACTATTTTGAATGATTTCAAAGGTTTTTTAATTTTAATAAGTAATTTTTTTATACAAGTCGGTTGAAATTTGACATTTTATGCAAATTTTCGATGTACATAACTATGGAGCATTGTTAACTCGTATTGGATATTCTGCATGTTTAGTCTATCTATGGTTTAGTTACCGTTCGTATTAAAAAAATGTCAAATTTACTACAAATTCGTGCGATATAATATATACAGGACAAAAGGTCAAGCGTGCTAAACGTCCAACGTGTATTTCACAAGATCCGGTTGTTCGTCTGATAGAATAAATAAAATGCGCCGCTTATTAAAATCGCATTAGCTCATTCGCTAAACAGTCATACGGAGACGTTGTACGTACGTCAAAAAATAATCACGAAAAAAAAATAATAACGCGACTTTTTTCCCAGCCAGAGAGTTCGTGCGTTATGTTTATTATCTGCCAACAACGACCAGCTGGCTGGTCAAGTCCGTTCGTTGACATTTCGCTATTGTGGGCCGGTTGTGCACACGCGTGCGATGGGAAAAAAATACGTTTGTCTTTCGCGTAGTAGTCTTTATGGACTTAACTGTACTATTTTTAATTTACGAGTAACAATCGGGAGAGGGTCACGCGAGTGCGTTCCGGTTTTCCGATGACGTCATCGCGAATACGTTTTTCTATGCGCCGAAGTGAGCTTGTATGCAAATCGCGCTCGTATGCGTCAACGGGTCGTCGAACGCCACAAATTAAAATAAATAATAAAAAGTTGACTTAGGAGAGTTCGTCAAACTCACAATTACCATATTCGACGGATCGAGAAATTTCTCTAATTGCATAAGAAGTGTTTGGCGCACTCGAAAGTTCACGAACGGTATTCCGACGTTCACAAAATGCGAAATGCATTCAAAGAGTTGACGTCGAGAGCGCGCATAAAAAAATAGTATAACTTAATCAAATCACATAAACCGATCCGTTATTACACGAAACGAGTCGATGAATGGATCCAAAATATTTTCGCATTTAGTGACATCTTTGTGTCAGTAGGAAAATTTTCCCAGCTACGTATAACGGTATGGCTACGTAGTCGACGAGTGACGCAACCGTACCGTCACTATTACCAGGTTTTGTAAACTTTTACGATGGGTCAACGAACAGTGTCCGTTGACCCCACCCTAGAGCGCACTCTAGCGTGTGTGTGTGTGTGTGTGTGTGTGTATTGGCGCACTTCTCGTACACGCTAGATTTCGCAAAAGTGTGTTTACATTGCCAAAAGAATAGCACACTGTGCTGTTTGCTAGATCTGTACAGTTAAGTTCCACGAATGCTACAAATGTGTGGAAAAATCTATTTCAGCTGTGATATATGAAGTTCTGCAGAATTTCACTATTACACAGTTGCAAGAATTTGATATGAAATGGAATCTTATGGGAATCCTATTGGACTTTTCAAATACGCAAACGTGAAATATCACAATAGTATGACGATTCTACGTTTATTTGAAAGAATAAAATTGTCAAATCGAAACCAAATATAAAATATCAAACTTAGAGTTCAACTAAAAACATTTCAATTTAAATAAATATATACATATGTAAGACACATATCGAAAAGTCCGTTCGTTAAAGTTTTCCTCCGATAAGCAACTTTCTTCCTTATGCACTAGGTAGGTAGGTAGTGAATTGCTTGACAAAAATGGTGTCAATATTTAATCAAAGTAAAATTCAAACGTTCTTTTTTTTATATTTTATTAATTAATAGGCGGCCGGATTCAATCGTTGATTTTTCAACGGACAAACACCTAGTGCATAGTACCTATTTAAATAAATTTAGTACACCTAGTACATGTAGTACCTATTTAAATAAATTTAGACTAGTAAAACGACATAAGCAATCCCGAAGTTGAAAATGTAGCAGTGACACCTATGAAAATTTTTTTTGACACTTTTAAAAATTAAATTATTAAATGTATCAATAAAAAATTCTAATATATTTAAATATGCAAATAATAATTATAGGATGAATTTTAAATTATTAAAAAACCAAATTTAATTAAATTAAATAATAAAAAAAAAAAAAAAAAAGACATCTATCGGCGAGTAGCAAGAGTTATGGCGAGGTCGTTCGTGGATCAACGACCTCCCCGAGGGCAACGGCTTTACAACGCAACCAACAACACGTCAGTGAGAACGATGATGGTGGGGGATTTCCAAGTCTGTGACAACAGTTGTTTACTACTGAGCCAAGCGCGCTATGCGATAGTAAACATTGCATTCCATAACACTGATTTGGAACAGCACAGTAGTGACTGCAGCTACGATGATGCGGGCCAATTGCGGATTAGTCACATGCGACGATGCTCAATCGATAACGTACCATTACTACTAACCAAAAAATAGTTTAACCGTACCTTACTATAGAGTCAACAAGACGGTACATATTTGACAAACAATATTTTCTTTGTCAAAGATTACACTCAACTCTCAGATACACTCACACATATGAATATATTGAATACACTACCATTATAGAAATATGCTAAAATAATTGTAGCAAATATGAATGTGCATTGTACATAGCAATATAATACGTGTAGATGTTATTAAAAAATAGCAATAATTAATTAATTAACTGAAGTAAGAAAATAATATGGAATTTGGAGCACGTTGCGTTATCGTAACACGAGTGGAAATATTTTTCAATGCCAAATTCCTACTGCTTTGGTTAGTGCTGCTACTCGCCGATAGATGGCACCTTTTAAAACGTTAAATATTTCAAGTTAAAATTTATGAATAAAAAAAAAGAAACAATCCTAAACAAACATTTCATTATTTTTTACGCCCAAAAGTAAATTACTTTCCCTTGAATTTTTTGTTAGGTCGCTTTCAAATGTTACGCCTGTCGGTGGAAACAAGGGTTATTTCCGCTCTCGTTTTTTATTTCGGTCTCCAATGAAACTTTTGTCGGAATTATGTTGTTGATGTTGTATTCCTGTGCACCCCCGCCAAGATCGATAATGGAGCGTTTTACTATTAAGGGTTGAAGAGCGAACCCTCTCTCCCGAGGGAAAAAAAAAGGGTGAAACATATTGTGAGCGATTCGCCATCCGCTGTTTTTTGCGAGACATTCGATTTCACGCAACATCCGTTTTCGCGCAGATGATGACGATTCGTCGAAAATCGACGATTCCAAACCATTATTTTGACCAATGTACATAATATGTATATTACAAATAATATCTCCGAATCGGCACGATTGCCATACCTACTGCGCACATTTCGCGCAAGCCGCAGACAAAGGTCGAGTTTTTCTTGCGTTCGATTTTTTTGGCGGACTTCTTTGTGTCAACCCTTTTCAAAAATCTGTACATTTTAGAGAAACTGAAATCAGCAGACGCTAGGGGAGATTTCAAAGGGTCAGATCCGCCATTCATAGACGTCCCTTACCTGCCCTAAGCGCGGACGCAATGAGATTCTCGCATCAAAAGGTTTGCAAAAAAATTTTTGTGTCGCAAAAGATGAAATCTTTTCATATAGAAAACTCGATTTTGTAGGTCATGTCCTCTAAAGCCCGTTACATACAAACAAATAATTCCATTATCGAAAAAGAGTATAGGGTTGCAATTGCGACGATTTATAGCGACATCTAAAAATAGATCCAATTTAACTGCGTAAAGTTAAATAATAAAGTGAAAGGATTAACCCGCATGTGTCCGATTTTAAAAAATTACAGCTGCTGTTTTGATACAATATTTTTTACGCTAAAAAAAAAGATAATTTGGAGCGAAAGGGATAAGGGTCGGCCGTATCGAATTCGGGGGCAAATTCTATAAAAAACCAAATGCATCAAGGTCGAAACTATTTTCGCCCGGTTACTCTATTCAAGTTTTTCGATATAATACGTATAAAAAAGGCATCCTTTTTTTAGCGAGCGCTATTTTCGGATTTAATTTTCAATCTTTTCTGTGTGTTTTTCTTAACCCTTGCTGCGGGCAAAAAATGTCAAGGTGCAAAAAAATGCGAACCCTATCCATTGTCTGTCCCGGATGGAGGTTTCATTGTTCGCGGAATCCGCACGCAACAGATGAACCACTGTACCGATTTTTATTTTAGAACGAAACCGCAGAAATCCAAGGGCGATGTTTTAAAACGTGATAAACGTTCGATTGGAAGCATCCTGAGCTAACATAAACCGAGGCAAGTTGTGCAGCGAAGAACGGGTGAACGCACCGAAGCAACGCAGACGCAGACGCACACGCACACAACAGAAAAAGGACGAAATGGTTGAGGACGACGACGTGACCGAAGGATGTCGACGACGACGATAAACAAAACAAACAAAAGGACAGACGCTAGAGGGCCGACGCCCTTTGTCGTTGTCGTCGAAGTAGACGCTCGATCACCCACTCACACATTAAGCAGCTAGTGCGTAACAAAACTTTTAACTTACACACGTATAACAGCTAATTTTACTACAAAATACATTTTAAACCACATTCATTACTGAGATATAAAATTTTAACAGTGTGTAAACATTAGAAATCCTTTAATTACTAAAAAAATATTGATTACAAGTTGATAAACGGGATCAAATTCACTATTAGGCATATTTCGGATCCGCACCCAAGCACGAGTATCACTGGAGTATCTTAACCAAAGCAATAACAATAATAAGCATTGTATTTTTGTGAGAATTTTGCGGAAAACGTTCATGCTGATAGTGCGTATGTTAATATGACGAAATGACACATTCAGTGTCTTCAGAATGAAAAAATGTCATTCTAAAGGCTATCAGACATTCTAGAAAGTCCTATTACTCCTATTAGATTCTGAAAATATCCTATAATCCTCTAAAAAGCTATTTAACTATCAGGAGATTGATAAACAAGAAAAAAAGAATATTCTCGGCGAATAATCTTTTGGAGAATATTCTCCACTAACAACACGACCTGTGCTTAGGTGCGGATCCGAAATATGTCTGAGGTATCGCCTGGCTATACGTTTAAATGTTTGTTGATTGATATGTACATAGTTAATGTAAATGTAAACTTCGATATTTAGGTAAACAATGTATATACATACGTACATAAGACACTCGAAGGTTACGCGTTTTTAATATGATAACGAACAATTTCACATGACTTTCTTTCACACATCATTCACCTATATAAGTACGCAGTCGGTGAATCATTCCGTGTATGTAAATTTCTAGTATTTGATAAATTCCACTGAAAACTAAACCACACTGAATCGACACTTAATACGTGTTTATGCAAGGGTGCGTCTACACTGAACTGTACGAGCATGGAAGCTTTTAAAAGGGTATAAGCTTCAAATGGCGATAACGATACCTAAAAAAAGATGGAATTTAGAATCTATAAACGAAATTAAAATAATCATCATCGACTAAGGATGCGTTCAAGGTCGAGTTCAGTAAACGAGGGGGGGTCCCTCGAGCGAGAGGAGGGCCGGTCGACCGACCCAGACAACGACTTTGGAATGCACCACGCATCTCGGTTAGTGTGTATGTGGAGCGAGAACGCGGGCATGAATGGGGGCCGAGGGGGGTGAGAGAGTGCAGAGGGAGAGAGGATCCTCGACCGACCCTGAACCTCTACTTAACTCCGAGCCACAGCCTCCTCCTCTCCCAGGACGAGAAAAACGAGCTCGATCGGACCTTGGGACGGTTGGTCGGTATCTCGTAATCCTCTTTTTGTATCGACACATTTAAAATGTGGCCGTTTTCCTAACGCACTCTCACGCCGCGTCTGCTTGGCGGAGGTCTGTGACCTTTGCGAGAGCAGCCCTCGTGTATTATTTTCGTCTTGTGTCTATTCCTGAGGAGTGAGTCTGGCTCGACACAATGACTGCGTCTCGTCAGGACTCTTCAAACATCCTGAAACGGCATCGAACGTTTAACCGACAGAACCTTGACGGTACACAAATACGCGCCCGCTATCTATCCTCTTTCGCTCTCATTCGAGTATAAATTAAATAATTATAATAAAAATAAAGTAAAAATAGGAAAAGGTGTGCCTTTGCCGATCACGCGTGACAGTACACACTGTACTAAAGCATTTTTTCCTTCATGTACCACTTAAATTCCTAAACGTTTTACGTGCACACATTTACAACGGCGCACCCGTCTATTATTGTCACAGTTGAAATTCCCATGTATAGCACTTTCGCTAGCACACTTGATTGGCTAACTTAAAGGCATGATATTTTAAGATTCTACTTTCGATTAAAATGAATACTAAATGTATTCATGAACAAGAAAATGTTTGAAACTTTTATCGAAAAAAAAAAAAATTTTTTAAGAATTAGGATTAGAACTTCATTGTTCGACAAAAGTTTGTGAATGTTTGAGGTCCACTTTTTACATTCTGGGAAAATGATTCATTATGTCTGCAAATTTATTTGGCGTGGAATCGAGATCGCCACAGGCGATCCAACGAACAACAAGCACCTCGTTGACCTTAACCTCATTTAACAAAAGGACCAAATAGTATAATATAATAAAATAAAAAAAAAGCATGAAAGGCGATCCACAATATAAAAACGAGAGCACAAAGAGGGGTGGAATCGGCGTTTTGAGGGGCGCGAATCGTCCACGAGGAAAATGGCCCAAGAGAGGTGGGGGAAATACGACAAAAGGACAAAGGACGTCTCGACAGACTCGAAAACAGGTTGAGAAGGTCACAAAAGTGACCTCAAACAACCGGAGAAATATAACGAATCGAAACGGGACTCGCACTTATGTATGTACTACCTGTCGCGTTTTTCACACGTGACCCCCACCAATTTGCAAAGCGACCAACGTCATTATAAAAGTGGGCGTCGGATATGCATACAGTTTTCAGACCACCCCACACGGTATGCAAAAGTGAATCATCTATATAAAATTAACACACATACGTTATCCTACGCGTTGTGCGCGAACACGATAAAGATCAAGGTTTCGCAATTATGCGCGGAAAAAATCGAATGCGAAATATTCTCAAAGGTTCTCTCTCTCTCTCTACCCACTGGTTCCACATTTGAGGACGTGCGGTTATTTGTTGTATTTTTTTTCCGTAAATTCGAATAAGCTTCCCGGTTCAAAAACCAAGCGAGGCTAGCCGGGTCGGGCGTTTGCTTCAATGCCGCGCGATGGAAAAACTCATTTCACCTCGGACTTTATTAGCGAGATCTCCATTTAAATTTGGAAGCTATTTGCACACACGTTTATACATACAAACTCGCGAGGACGACCTCGTTGTGGATTATCCATCCTCAAACGGTTTTTATCACGCGAGGCAAAATGATTCTAAGTTCAAACAAACGCACAGTGTAAGTACCAGTTGACCTAACATAAAAACTAATGTATATTAATTACATGCGTGTAAAGTATTTGATCGTTACATTTAATTTAACACTCACTCTAAAGTTCGATGACATTTTTATATTGGATCAAAAGTTTAAAGCATTCAATAACCACTGACAATCAAAACTTTACATACACGCATACGATGCATAGTATACTCCGTTTATATCACAATAAAAATACTAATTACACTGAGCAACAAAAAAACACATTTTTGAGACTACTCGAACGGAGACTCAAATTTTTTTATTAATTCTTACTTCAAACTTAGTAAAGATTGACTAGTCTCCGCTCCGGTAGATTATTTTTTGTTGCACAGTGTTATTACACCAAAGATTGGTTTGCAATAAACGGGGTATACTCTGTTCTATATAATTTAATAAAAAAATATAATGATATTTACCTTGCAGCCTTCGCAGGAATGGACTCCATAGTGGAAACCGCTCGCTTTATCTCCACATACTCTGCACAATACTGTAGTACCATCGAATTCTGAAAAGACAATTGAAAAATATAATTAATAATCGATAGAATTTAAATGTTATCACATGATCAACGTCAACGATGCGTAATCGTATCATCGTTTAAACTCATTTTAAATACATTATTATACATGTAAAGCTTCCGTAAACACTTTAAACTACCAGTTTTGGTTACGAGTGACCTTCTGTGGTGTGTTTTTATGCAATAGGTACATATAGCACCATGCATGCCCAAAGATCAAAATTTGTTACGTCATCTACGGACAGATGTCTTGTCGAACCTGCTGATGATTATATTTTATTATATATGCCAATTTTTTTGCTAGGGATATCTTGACGACCTTCACACATCAAAGACCAGGAGGAAAAACGCAAATTTAGAATATGATTAATACATAGTTATGTCTTAACGGTTGATTCTACAAATTTTACGATGACAATTTTTGACACGACATGAAGATTTGATTAAAAGAACGACGCAGAATAGATTTTGCCAACAGTAAATAAAATACAAACACAATGATATGAGATAAAAAGAGAAAGGTTAGCTATTCTGCAATAAGTGATTAAAATAACTAGAACATTCTGTATCAAAAGCGGACGAATCAATTACATACGAATAGAGATAGCGATTTGCGATTGGTTTTCAAGGAAAAAATTATAAAATCAATCTTTTTTGGAACAAATTTAGCATCTTATCTCGACACAGCGAAAAAACAGCATAAACACACACATAGAGCCATAAAAATGTACCAAATATAATTTAATCTTATCGCCTGAATGTATACATATATGTGTTTTGCGAACGGTGCGGTATAACAAACCTTTTCCCACTAAAACCCTAAGTAAACTACGTATTCATATGTATTTCAGTTCGATAATCGTGACATATGTATGTCAAGTGCCCGCTGGCAAAAAATCGCATGTTTTTGCAGTATTCGTACGGTGAAAAATATCGATAAGGATACACGTGCAAAAAAATTTTGATTTCATACGATTCATCGTAACGGAGAGTGTTCAACCAATGAAAACTGATTACACAATGTGCATGCCAGTACGAAAAATTTAATTTGAGTGTGTGCGTGTGTGTTATGACCCATATTTGGGGCATCGACCCGGTTGATGTCTGAAAAATAATCTGAAAAACAACTTAGATTACGGAACGCGGTAGTGGGGTCAATATACCCAATATCGCTCGACGGACCAATTAAGACCAGATTAAGTCAAATGGCATTGAACATGACAAATTTCTATGGGGGAATGGAGCGACGATAACACTCGGAGAATCGATGTTGTGTTGAGGAAGAACACTTCCATACAATTTAATATTATCCAATGAGGATAATTACTGCTGTTGACTTCCTAGAAATAAGTCGTGACGGTGGAAGACAAATTAGAATTTCGTTGACAGACTAGAAAAGACCAGGTTCACGGTCGTTCACGTTAATTCCGCGTGTTTATTCGAAGAATCCGCCTGATCTTGGCACACTGACTCAGTTTGTGATGTTGGGTTTTAATTTATCGATACACACAAACTCGCCTTTGATACGCAAACATTCATCAGCGTTCCCATCAAAGTGATTGATCAGCTTTTGCATTAAAAAAAATAAATAATAAAAAACGACTCAATTTACGACACATTCAAACATTGCAAAGTCAAAAAATATAGATGATTCATAAGGAAGTACATATCTGATATAAAGTCAAGGTTGGAATTTCAATGTCGCATGATTCAATCAGTTCAGTTCAAGCTCGTGTTGAAAATTTTTGAAAGAGTGAAGTTTTCCCTACAAAAATTAATTTGGCAACACGTGTGAGCGATTTTTTTTTCAGAGACGTTCAACATCAAAAGATGAAAGATTCCTTTTATTTATGATTTAATTAGTTTACACAATAAATTACCTTTTAAAACTGACAAATGGTAAGCGTTAGGTTGTTAATGAGCAAATATCGTCGACGGAATCCTGTATAATGATCGTTTTAAATGATTGATGTTTCCTCATGTCTTCATCCGTATTCGTTAATTGAAACTACTACACAGGAATACTGTTAAAATTATTCAAATAAAATTGAATACTTTGTCTAGTAACTATTGAAAGAAATTTGCAACTGAAAGTTTCTGTAAGCGTATGGGTTCACGAGTTCAGTTCGTTGGGTCTGGTTTGATCGATGGAATTTATTTTTAATTTATTGAATGTTCTTTCTTTCTACACCAGTCACAGTTACCGGAAGAGTAAAAAATAATATGTATACATATATTGTACTTCTGAAAAATCACTCTCTGAAGTCTAAACAACTGTACATACATGGTAATGAGTAATTCTGAAAATTGCCTTATGGACATTTTTTCAGTTAAATTTTTTCTTTATTAATAAAATAAAATTACATGAATAAATTGAGATTTTAATTTAGAAATAGTTTGTGCAATTTACAGACATTCAGTTTTTCCAACGATTACTGTTTTGGTCTACGTAGTTAAAATCGTAATTGTATGAGCAAATCCACTTCCACTAGATAAGTCTGTCACTTTTGTAAAATTTATAAAATCGTTACATTAAATATGTAATTGTGGAATAAATATCATTGTAAAAAAACTGAAAGTCTATGGGGGCCATTAATTTCATAATATGAAACATTGACTACGTTCGGTGACTCTCGTGGTCGAATTTTCACACGATCATATTACTTTATTCGATATGGATAAAGTAAAAAAAAGTCAAATATTTAATAGCCGAGAGTTTATACCGCTGTCTATCTTACAATCAGTAAAAAAAAACACGCATTTTCTGATGAAATGTTGAGAATCACCGATTGCAGAGTTTTTCGGGTCACGCTATATAATAGTAGTAGTGATAGAGCAGTACGTAGTAAAATAGTACGGCTGCCACAAAAAGAAATTAAACGAAAGTGGTCGTGAACCGACGAGACAGTGGCCGGTTTTCACTCTCGTTTGCCGGTGAAATGGCATCCCGCGGTGAAAGAGAGCGAACGAGACACCACCATGGGCGAAAGCAACATGGGAGAGTGAGACGCAACACTTTCACGTGGCACGGTAGGCGCATCTCTCCATTTCACCGGACAACTCAATGAAAGTGAATTTAGGCCGGTATGGGGGTCAATGGGTTAAAGAACTTTCTTCGGTGCATCGCGTTTGACACACTTCGACGCGAGTAGTGCATTCTATCTTCGCTTCGATTTATTCACTGATTACATTCCAGTTGGTACTTAGAAAGTCGCTCATCGCGAACCGGTACCGGTTTTGCGCACGAAGAAATGCATTTCGCACGGCTCACTTAGGTAATAGCGGTGCAACGAACAACAACATCGCCGGAGAAAGTTTGCGTTTTAGACGCGCATATGTTGGCGGGAATGCACTGTGAGGTAATAATAAATAAGTAAATCTAGTTCTGATTCTGATGTACATATTGTTGCGTGCATTTATTTTCATTCAATATGAAAATTTCGACATCTTACCGGCAGAGCATTGGACTGACGAAGGAAAGTTGGTTGTTCGATTCCTAATACAGTCGAAATGTTTTCTTTGCTTTAAAGCAGCGGTCGCCAACTGGTACGTATGTACGTATGTATGTATTTGCAATTTTCGTGTTTATTAAAATGTTTCAGTATATTCTGATTCTACATTTTTTTGCAATTTTCGCCTTATTACGTTTGTAGGAAACCCCGCCAATAAACTATTTCGCAACACGAACTGTAACCGTATTTATTATAATTTTTCTATCATTGTAACATTATTGATGTCCATTTTATGCAAATAACTGGAGTGCAAAAACAAGTGTAATTACCATTTTATATTTAGAATGTTACTTTTTTGAAAAAAATCATGGTAGTGGTCCGCAGGATTCAACATTTTGAGTTTAGTGGTCCGTGAGGTCCGAAAGGTTGGCGACCGCTGCTTTAAAGTACATACTGGCTGATTTGGGATACTATTAAAATACAGAACAGCTTAGTTATTGAGAATTTTAAATGATTCCATACAAAATTTGCACAATATAATTCTAATTCGATGAAAAGGTTAAAAATAAGTAGAAACATCTCCACTTTTGCGACGCGCCCACGTGTTCGAAATATTTTCAAGTTTGCATAATGCGTTCGACATAATAAACACTTGCATATCATTGCTCAACGTACTAATTGGGTGAACATGTTAAGTTGTCGAGGAAAAAGTTCGATTTAAAAGTGGACAAGTTTTGAGTTCGTTGCACTCGAGTGATTAAGTGCGTGCATTTAAAATGATGTGCGTGTGCAGTGTGCGTGCACACGTGCAAAAGTGCATTATCTAATGATGACGATAAGTATGCTGACGATGACTGTGACGAAGACGGACCCCGGTGTTGATGTAATAAAACGGTGCACCGGGTCAATTTCTCCGATGCAATTCTCGCAAGTCGCAACGATTCGGTTATGATACAATTTATCGAAAATTTTGGTCTCAACACGTTTTACTAACACACTCGACGTGAAAACAAACGTTTGACTCTAAGAAACATTATAATTTTAATTTGGATCTAATGCGTCGACTTCGGTTGAATAAACTCAACTTTCGAAACGAAAGATGATAAGTATTGATAAATTACGATCATGATAGGTAGCGCAACGAAAGTCCAATTATTTCCATGCAAACTTTTTTATGTAACGGCACACATTGTGTAAAAAATAATTTTGATTGAAAAGTCAAATTGAGTTTTGCGGTACGTTCTGTCAAATCACCGTAGCAAATTGATAGTATGGAAAGTGTGTTGCGTTATTAATTGAAATGGTCGCATTGCAGATGGTGTGTTTGGCACATATGAAACTAGTCATTTGGATAATAATAGAAAGGTAGGTGTGAGGAGCGTAAGAGCAAAGCGCCGGAGAAAGCTTGCGTAAGAGAGAGTGTTTGTTGTTGTTGCATCACAGACTCGGCTAGCTCCAGCTACTCTGGAAAGTGTTATGGAATTGCATCACCGTCGATTGCACTCGACTATTACGGAAAGTAGTCGGTTGGATGTTACACATTTGGGGCTCTAGTTAAGGAAATGGATCAAGCTCGCGTATGTTGTTGTATACGAGACACGTCAGTTATAAAATTATAAAACCAACGACAATACACCGACATTACAATAGTGGAATGCAACATATGAGAAAGTCTGATTCACTCATAATACACACGAACTTTCTTTCGGAATTTTGCAAAGCGTGACTAACTTCAGTTTTGTGTGACACGTTTGATCGATGATCGCAAGCGAAAAGGGCTGCGAAATGCAACAACAACGACATACAATATGCAATTTACCTGGGCCGTAAGATTTCGCCGGAAATGCGTTGGAAATCATCATCGTCTTCATTTATCATGTAACGCTTCGCACACACCCCTCTTTGCGTTAATCGTTTTTTGCAAGTGTCAAACAATTACGACAACCCCTTGCTGGCGAAGTTTGGACGTTTTTGTAATTAATGAACGTTGAAATTTTACGCCGAATCGGCGTGATCGATCGATCTATCGACGTGTGAAATTCAACGGATTTTTCCGTGAAACGTACAAATTTTTCAATGTGAATATTGTATTACAAATTGGAACCGCTTTAATTTGGAATCGTACTGAGAAAATTCGACAACTTTTTAACAATTTACAATCAGTTGTTCAATTGGCGTTTTACTATAGATATAAATTAATCTGAGCAATGGTTACATTAGCTTTATTTGCTTTGAAATTATTTCGACACTATAAAATTAAACACCGAAAAAATGTACGCGATAGTTAATTTCAAATACAAAATTGATGATATTCCAGCTAAATGGTTAATGGTTAAATGGTTAAATGATCTACTGATCTGTCCAGAAGGTTAAGAGGTAAAGGTGGGTAGACAGACCCGCTCACTCGGTTCCAGCTCATCTGTTAATTATCCTCCCGGATTCCCCTTCGTGAGATGAAAACACTTGCACGTCGAACAAATTGGACAAGTTTTATAGATTACATTTGAAAACAGGTAAGAAGCATGACCGAAGTGGCGGATATAGCGGAACGTGTGAAACAGTTGAAGTGGAGACATGGCGAGAAGAATCCGAGGACGATGGGCTGATGAATTGAGAAGTGAATGAATCGAGTGGATGACAGATTGCTCAAGCAGACGGGAATGGAAGACGATTGGATCCAGCAATGGATGGTGAACGGCTGAAAATGACGATGATGATGATTTGAAAACAGCAAGATTTTCAATATGTGTGAAGAATTCAAATCCTGAAAACTTCTACCTTTTGCAATATTTTATCACACTGCACGATTGTGCATTGTCGAAATAGAGCGACATTTCAAGCGGTTAAAATATTTTTATTTTCAGATTTTAAAAACATGCGGCAGTTAAACTGTCCACATCAACGCGTGTATGGAGAGAATTAATTCCACCCGTAAATAAAATAATAATCAAGATCAAGGTGTACGTAGGTATAATTACGATACAGACCGATATGCAGTTCCGGTTCTCGATGTCCCCCGGAAGAGACTGTAGTGTCGCCCATGGGGTAATTGTCCGAGGGTCCCGGTTCGGCGACCACGGGGGCATAAACCCTTTCGTCCCTGTGGGGGTAGACGGGCTCCCTGACCGCGTACGAAGAGTCTTCATTGTGGGGGTTAGGGGGCGCAAAATCGGAAGGGCGCACGGGGCACGAAGAGGTCGTAGAGCCCACAGAGGCCATTTGCACCTGCACCCTGCACCCACCGTAACTGCTATCCGGACTCACAATCATTGTCATTTTATTTTGTTTCCGTATTTTGATAATAAAAAATTATAACTAAACTACAAGATCATGTCACTGTGAATATATATATATATATATATATACGATTTTCTTTCGATTGTAGAGCACTGAAAGGTCGTGGTCACACAACAAAATAAAAACAACAAACACGAAGTACACAAACGAAGTAAACGCGCGACGGGTTAACGAAGAGCGGTAAGCTTGCACGACCGAATGTTACGGCGCGCTCGCGTCGACTGTCGCGGGTTACTGTCAGCGATACGCTCTCAGGGCGCGCAGCAACTGGCGGTGGAGGAGCGCCGCGCTCTCGGAGAGTGAAAGTCCGCGAAATGGCGCGCGAGCGATGGTTGGCGGTGGGCGAACGACAAAACGACTAAGGATGGAGGGGAGAGTGCGGGTAGAGCGAGTTCAATGCATTTGGCTGCGGAGGTCATTGCCGTGCGATCGGCCAATGGCGCGTTCGCTGCTGCCTCCTGCTTGCATTACCCTCTCCTCCTCTCCTCTCCTCCTCTGCCCCCCCGCTTCCCCCCCTCACTCCCTCACTCCCCGACGTACGCCCACAGTCAAGGTCACGCGCGCCTTGCGGGAAAGCGACAGGAGAGTGGCGCTGTTTGACCGACCGCGCCGCGCGATTTGACCCGTGGTCAACGATTTCCGCGATCAACCCTACGTTGCGCGGCGGCTCCTTCGGTTGACGGCGATGTTTCCGTGCAGCCGCATAGGGCGATTGCTAGACCGCGGAATTTCAGATTCTCGAACCTTACGCCGCAGGTATATTTTGGAAATAATGATACGTAAGATCCAGTGCACACAGAGAAGCATGGAAATATGAACGTATGCTCGGTATGACAAGAAGAGATCGCAAGAGGAATACATGGGTAAGAAGCGTGACCAAAGTGGCAGATATAGCGAAACGTGCGTGGCGGTGGACTGGACACACAGCGAGAAGAATGGATGGTAGATGGACGCGAGAAATTTTTGAGTATCCGAGAGGATGTGAAAAGAAGCAAGGTAGACCGAGTGGACGATGGGCTAATTAATTGAGAAGAATCAAGTGGATGCAGATTGCTCACGACAGACATGAATGGAAGAGGCCTCCATCCAGCGGTGGATGATAATGATGATTATACCTATAGGTTAAAATATGTTATTATAAATAATTGCTCTGCAAAGGGTGGAGAGAATATGGGGGTAGCGGAATATTCTAAGAAGCGCTTAGGGTGCAAAGGTCGCACGTTATCAAAAGCATCCATCTTTCCGCCGTCTAGTAGTTACGGTGTAATCCAGTCGATACACATTGGAATCACCGCCTAGCTGACCGCCTGGGTATTCACGGAACGCTCGCATACATACGGCATTTCGTTTCACCTATTGTCAAACGGACCAGGGGCTATACTGTTATTGTACAAACCAGCACGCATAGGTGGAGGTTGGGGTGATAATCCACCATCATGTGACGGGAAAACCGGCTAGTTCATGATAAAGTTCAATTATTTCAAAATTAATCATGAAATAAGTACGGTATTGTAAAGTTTTAAGGGTACGTTTCAACAACAATCGTTTTTCACGGTATTCTACAAATTTATACAGTTAGTTGAATTCAATTTTACTCCAATATGCAGAATGATTCATGCTGCATATTGATTATAAGGGATGGATGTGGGGAGGTCGTTTGGAAAAAAAGTCATACAAACAACGGAAAAATACTCCAAAACTGACGCTTATTAAGTTTATGTGACTTTTTTTCTTAGAATGGCCTCCCCTATCAATCAATCCTTAGAAAATGTATTTACCATGCATCATAAATCACTCTGAACAAAAGAGTTCATAGACGAATTTTCTTTCGAAATAATTTCAAATTAGGAAAAGCGAGCAGTGCAATTGTAGATCACATTGAAAAATGTAGTGAAAGTTTGCAATGCCTTTAATTGCACTGGTAATGCACTTAGTTCATTGGCTATGGTCGATGTTTTAAATGTGAACGCATTTCACTCAACCGACATAAAGAAAGTTGAGTACAATGATATCTACCCACCACATATCTAATCATTTATTGTTACATGCACTTTACATTGAATGTGACGCCGTTCAATCAATCGCCAGAATTGAATTGGAATTAAATCAAACGCAAAAGAACGACCACACTAATATATATTTAGATACATATATATATGTACAGTAGTATTAAATTCCGGCTTCCATCGGTCGAGGTCGGTCATTAGCACAATACAGTTCCTCACACCCGAATGAACCTTGCGAACCTTGGCCACCAGATCGCATAAAGTCGCACATCATCCGCAATTGGTCTGTGGCATTGAAATTGTATACTAACTTTTGATAAACGAGTGTAACAACTAACCGAGCAAAGTGGATTCCCAATGTCGTGCATTTACCCATGCAATCAAGCACAATTTGATATTATGATTAATGTCGACACGGACACCAAGGGTCAATTACCCCACTAAATAGTACAAGGGTCACCTACTACCAATCGTTGTACAAATCGAACAATCGGTCGATAGGCATGCTAGAGTGTATTTTCACCTGCTCGTCTGCGCATGTATGTAGTATATGGGACCGTTAGAAATTCGTAGAACAGGTAAACCGAGCGATAAAAATTTGTTAACGCCAAGTCATTTGCATTTTCAGGGTTGTATACCGAGGTGATGTATAACTAAGAGCGCGGGTCATCGCACCCGGATATCATCTTCAAATTTCCATCATTGACGATGCCGTATTTACAATAATAAAATAAAAAAAAAAACACACGTTGTATAAATGTGAAAGATAAGGCGTACCCGTTTATTCATCGCATTGTTGATAATACCGATTATTTCATGTAGATCGGGTATTATCGACGATAATTTTCGATAAAATCAAAAGAGGACAACGACCTGCACAAGGCCGTACAGTGAAATTCGCCAAAATAAAACCAGAATGACTAATTACGGAATGCCTCGTCGAAAAGGGCGAGTATGTGTATATGTGTACAACAAGTATAGCCCTGAATAACTTGATTGCACGTTCAGGAAATCGATTCGATACAACCTCTAAATTATCATCAACAGATAAAAAAAAAACAATGCGTAATACTAATAATAGTGTACACGTCAAAGGTCTGAGTGTTTAGTTTAGCGACTCGACAACTTCCTATTGAGTGTGAGGGTCGGTCAAATCGCGAGTTTTATAAGTTCAACAACCGCGAACAAACGACTTTTTTTTTCGTTTTAGAGCATGTAATGTACAGATGAGAAAATCGGTCAATGGTTGAAGTGAAAAATGTTCCAACAAACAGAGCGATAAGGAGGTCTCCTTGACGAGCTGTAGGGCTTCGAACCTAGAAGAGCATTATGTATCGGGAAGGTTAAGATACGATAAACCACACAGTGTCGACATCCATTATTATTATAGCGCATAGCTCATTAACTTTATCGGTCTTATTTGTTTACTGGGGCTACAAAATGGTTGATGCGACAAAATTGTAGTGATGCTGAGTTTATCTGAAGTTATTTTTATTGCTTTGACAAAGGCAGTCACACTCGGAAACGCATTGATGTACGTCTCATTATCAGAAACCAACTTGACTCGGATGATTTTCCTTCATACTAATATGACACTAAATTCAAATTACAAAGTAAAGCATCAATTACAAACACTTGTTTTATCAATGTTGACAAATTTCCGTGTCGATGGCTATGTTGCGTCATAGGAACGGATGCACTCCTACTACCTACATACATATACAAGGTGTTGTAAATTTCAGGTGTTGCACAAGTCGTCGCCGCGGGTGTGTCTGGTTCGGTTTTTAGTAGAAAGCTCGTCACAATGCCAAATTGCGCAAGACACAGACGATGAAGACACGTGGCTCAAAAAGACGTACATTTTGGGGCTTTTTTGTACCGTGGCGTGTGTTTACCAATTCCAATTTCACTTCGCCGAGTTCAAGACCATTCCGTAGAAAATGGAAGAGGAAGCGTTGCGCAACGCAGCGTGGAACAAACAGCTCTTTCGTTACATTCTAATTATTCGCCTAATTAAAAATTACATCGCATCTGGGAAATTTTAGATATTGGTGGTAGGTACTCCAAGAACGAATTTGAAAGATTCGGCGCTTTTCAAGCTTTTTAGTTTGGATTCAACGTAAAAAATGCACTAAACGAAACAAAAAAAAAAAAAGCGCAGCTCGCATATTATACAACCGTGAAAATCGCAACCGGTCAAGGTCTCCTCGCCAATTCATAACAAAGTTAAGTAGATTCGCTTCGTCGACGACCGCGTGAAATGCGATATTTTATCGGATGAAAGGACGGGAAAAAAGTCGTAAAAAAGACAGGAACTTGGCAGAATTGCCGAAAGGTTATAGAATGAATTTTTTCAAATCGAAGGCAATGTGAAATCTAAAAAAAATGTATCAGGATACGTGCGGCTCTCTCGCTAATGCGTTGAATAAACATTTTTTCTTTAGAAAAAAAAAAATGGTCATTATTTGGGTTTCTAGGATAAAAAGGGAATCTCCCGCAGGTTTCGCATTTCGCGATCGAATGCAAAAACTGCGCACATATTCACTTTCAATGGTGGACCGCAGATTTATGTGTTTATTCGCATTTTTCACCCTTGGGAACACTCTCCCTTTCCGATCGATACCTTTTAAAAAATAAAATTTAACAAGATCCCCGGATATACGGACGAATTTAGAAAAATTGAAGAATATATATGTACATATGTATCTATGGAATTATATTTTACTTACGAGCCTTTCAACAGCACAGTAAATCATCAGATCCCTTCTTCTTGGAAAGTGAACGTGATTATAGGGTTCTAAATAATGTTGTTTTGTTTTGTGACAGAAGAGGAATTGAAATAGACTTTCCCTGTTTTTACTATATGTAGGTAGGTATACAACGTTATTTCATAGCTCATACAGGGCTCGTCAAGTATGCACAAACAATTTTATGTTACATTAGAAAATTATAATGAAATCTTGTCCAATAAAGAAGGTAGCCATTTTAAATTGTGGACAGCAACATAAAATTCTCCAATATGTTTATGCAATCAATGCCATTTTACATAATGCATATTTAAAAACACGAAAATAATATTTTTGTATAAACAATTATAAATAACCATAAACGAACGAATATTTTACATAAGTGTGTTTACAGCCAGTGTATAATCTCCTTATGCATATGTGTGTACGTGTGGTGTGTTTGCGATATTATATAGCGGTGAAGGTCGGTCAAAAGCGAGGTGAAAAAAATGTAAAATAAAATTCGTCCGATCCTCGAGAGAAAATTGCAAAAATTTTAAGACCACTGTCGTCGATAATAAACGCTTACAGGTATTTTAACTGTTTGCGAACCCTCAATAAAACAACAAAGAATCATTACAATAACAGGACCATTCTTTCCAAACTTGAACGTTTAACGATCTATTAACGGTTGCTTATTTTCAAAGGACGATCGGGCCAAGGTCGGACACTAACTACCCCTAAATAATATAACAATATACAAATATTTTCGAACGAGGATGATAGATAATAAAGGAGGAGGGCTACGCGATATTTTGGCTCTGTGCCGTTTGTCCCGAGCAAAAAAAAGCAATAATAAATCATCGTCCGGCTTTCTTCGGTCTCCCGTTTTATTAGATAACTGTTACGGAATCTTTTGCCAAGATTTATTTCGAGAATAGATTGTGTGTTTTTATTATAATAAGAAATGTTCGTACGTGAGGGGTAAAGTAGGATGGGAGAGAAGGGGGGTGTATGGAAAAAGAAACAGATTTAAACGTGTGTTATTATTTGGCCGACCTTCACCTTGTACCGGCCACGGCCAGAATATACGAGTTGCATCATCGACTATTAAACTTGGCTGGTTGAAGGTCCTCTGTTGGATATTTCGACATTGTCAGTTTCCAAAAATATTTTCAAAAATAACAACTTTTTTAACGGAAACGAAGTAAAAAGTCATGGAAAGATAATGCAACGCGGACGTGACAAACATTTTCACCTTCTAATGAGAGTTAAGGTCGCTCAAAATTAGACCACGGAAAGCTTGGACTCTTGGAGACGAATTAGATTTGGCAAAGCTCTATTTCTTACTAGTGAGAGTTTTCACTCATCTTGCCAACCGTTGCTCTTGAACATTTTAATTGGAAACGTTTACGAGAAACTGTCATATTTATAGAAGATGAGATTTCTTTGTTTCTATTGTTGTACTTACTTATACGAATAGAGATACATTTGAAGATTTTACATAATATACCTATACAAGTGAATCAATCTCGAGAGACCATCACCAAAGTTACAGACTTCAGCATTTAAATAGTGACCGCAAGAGAAAATTAGTACCAGGTACATACATACATACATACATACTAGCTAAAATGTACGACCTTTTAAAATAAACTAAACAATGTCTGAAAGTGTACAAATTTGCTCATGTGATTAACGCCAATTCCAAGTAAAATTTTACATCGTATTTGATTATGTACATATCGCGTCCTCAGAGCACAAAGGTGACGCGATTTTGCGAAAATGAGTTCTGTATGCAACTTTGTTCCTTTTTAATTTCAAAAAGCACACCCGAATTACGTCATAATTTTTTTTTTGCATCAAAAAATACAAACGTTCTACTGATATTCTCGAAGCACACAAGTGACAAGACAGGACTTATTGCATGCAATTTGAAAAATTTACTTGTGTAAATTCAACAACAATGAAATGGCATCTAAAAATCTAGAGTAAAATATGTACCTAAAATTTTTTTTTTTATATAAGGTTTCACTGATTTATGATGACAAGTTCTAACATTAAAACTGCTGCATTGAACAATTCACTATTTTGGACATGTCACATTTGTGCTCCGAGGACGCGATGTTACTGGTGTAATTTAGATAATACGTATGCCTCAACTCGTGTTCCAGTTTCGATATCTTCTCACCATGTCAAATATGCTACGAGTATACAGTTGTATAGGTACTGTTGAAGTGTTGAATTCAACATTTCATGAAATATCCAGTATATAAAAATCAATTAATGTTTAAAAAGTATTATGTACTACATGTTCGTATCAAAAGTCACATTTTAAACAAAAACATATAGCACCCTAGCTTAAATATTAAGCTTTTCAATAAATGGAATAAACTATGTATTTCAACAAGGCTTGAATTTTTCAACTTTTTTCATTCATCATTTACCAACAGATGATGTTAAGTTATGTACATACATATGTAGTTGTTTTTTTGTACATATGTATTTATTTACTTAACTCATTCATGGTCATCATCATCATTTTCAGCCGTTGACCATCCATTGCTGGATGAAGTCCTCTCCAATCCTGTTCCATTCCTGTCTGTCTTAAGCAAATTTGACTCTACACATTCTTCTCAATTTATCACCCCACCTTGCTTTCTTTCACATCCTCTCGGATACCATTCAAATATTTATCGCATCCATCTACCATCCATTCTTCTCGCTGTGTATCAAACCCACTGCCACACACGTTTCGCTATCTGTATATGCCACTTTGGTCATACTTCTTACCCATGTATTCCCCTTGCGATCTCTTCTTGTTCTTATACCAAGAATACAAACTCATTCATGGTAATAGCTCGAAAATCACGTTTTATGAGTTGTGTCACTTTTGTAGCAAGGGTGTGTGATATGACGATTCAATCTCGACCAGTTTCATAAGTACATATCTATATAAAATCATTATCATTCGAGCGATCAAATAAATACACACACACACACACACTAAACGCGCATTATTTGACAACATTCAAATACGACACCGCTAATAATAAAACGCAAACACGAACGCACACTTGTATGCATACCATGAACAGTATCACGATCGTGATGTTGTCGTGCCACGAAAACGGCTACAAGCCGCGAGACCTAGACCTTGAAAAGCAAGATGCGCACACGCGCGATCGCTTCGGCCGTCATCGGAAATCATCGGCAATCATCGGACGTCATCGTGCACGATCGGATGTGGTCTTGTGTGTGTGAGTGAGTGAGCGACCACGATGAAAATTTCGCGAGGTCAGGTGGTGTCGTTTACCTCAGCCGATTGGCGGACCAATGGCCGGCCGTGGCCCTGCCGCGCTTTTCGGAAACGGCGCCTGCTTCTTGTCTACGTGTGTGCCGAACCTTTTCACCTATTCGAATCGATCTATCAAAGTGCGCGGAAATCAATCAATTTGGGAAAAAGAGTAATATATAAGCCGCCTTAAAGAGAAACATCTCCACACCCTTTCTCCCCAAGACCCTCACGACCCAACGAATACAATCTGTTGACCTTTTCCGTTGGGGACACACGGTCGTAGTAGACGGACACAAGAGTAGGCGATTGTAACGGATAGTGTGTAATTTTGCGTTTTTCATTGTAGGGGTTCGTTTGTGAGGTGAGATTTCAACGATTCGATGACGTCGGTCCGCAGTGCTTTGTATAGATCACAGGTTCCCAACCTTTATCGAATGGCGACCCATTTTTATAAAAGACAAGTGACCCGCGACCCCGATATATTTGAAAAAAGCAAAAAATATCCCACAGTCCACTGCTGGATGAAGGCCTCTCCAATCCTCTTCCATTCCTGTCTGTCTTGAGCAATATGCATCCCTTTAACTCGCAGACGTGCTTCTCAATTTATCAGCCCATCGTCCACTCGGTCTACCTTGCTTTCTTTCACATCCTCTCGGATACCATTCCAGTATCACTCGCGTCCATCTGCCATCCATTCCAACTTTTTCACACGTTCCGCTACATCTGCCACTTCGGTCATACTTCTTACCCATGTATTCCTCTTACGATCTCTTCTTGTTATACCAAGCATACATACATATTTCCATGCTTCTGTGTGCACTGGATCTTACGTAGCATTCTTGAATTTAGCATCCACGTTTCACATTCATACGTCATAACTGGCAGTACGCATTGGTCGTATGCCTTCTTTTTTAAGCATAGCACTATAAATATAAAAATATAAAAAGGTTGGTGGGGAAGAGGACTTTTACTTCACGCATTTGCGTGTGTGTAGTAAAATAGTGTGAAGGTTTTTAATGTGAAATTTGGGTTTAAATTGATAAAAATGTTTTGTATTGAACTTCGAATGTTTCAATAGTAAAGTTGTTGATTATATTTGCGCTTACTGGTTGACGATTTCTGAAAACTGAATAAATAAGGCAATCGACCATTTTTAAAGCTACGTGTTGTCCCGTTTGGTAAGTTGTGCACAAAATAGTAAATGTCAAACTAGGCACTGGAAATAAATTAAATAATCAAATCGTAATATATAATCGAATGATAATTTCAACATTCTTGTATGACACTTAAATAATATTACAATAGATACAATAATAAGAAGTATGGAATTGGCACAGTTGCCCAAAATTCGCCAATGTATCTTCACGCCATGTATAACGACAATCAACAGTGAGTCAATGACATGAAAGCTGAATATGAATTATCAAATATCGATTGTGATGACTTTGAACGTCGATGACTTCACCGTCATGCAAAGAAAAATTAAAAATTCCTCTCGCGATGAAAGGAAAAAATGCACACACTCGCTGACGCGTCTCCACAATTGCAAATCGCAGAAAGATACGTAAATAAAAAATGTTTAAAAAGAAGCGAAGTTGACGATTATGCGTTATTATATCACATAGAAGTACAGTTTTTTACCCCCACTTTGGCCACTAGTACAGGAAGTGTAGTTTGTTGGCACTGACGATTGCGGCATAGACGAGTGAAAAATTGCAATTATCCGAGTCAAGTTTGCAGACGTGTGATGTGAGACGACGTGCGAAAAATACACCTTTGTGTATCGCAAAATTCATGTGGAGAGGGCAACACGCAATTTTAATGAAAAAAATTGAAAGAAAGTCAAGCATCAAACGATCTAGTATAACCTTGTAGAAATGTTCATGCTTACAAACACATTCCAAAAACAATTAAAATTTGTTGAGATAAAATTTTTATCACGGTCGCAATACTTTCTCTAACGATATGTTATGGAGAAAGTTTGAGATTTTTTCATTGATACCATATTATGTAAAATGTTAGGAGCCACTG